>CM049318.1:17958455-19438455 GCA_026874595.1 Sipunculus nudus | reverse complement strand
ATAGGCACTCATCTTTTCTTCAGCAGTCAGGTAAACTTGATACCAAATGTTTCTTACCATGTTTAACATTCCAAACTTTGAGCCATGGAATTCAAAATATTGTCAACACGGTCTGCTATTGAGGACTGATGAAATTATCTCATCGGGATAATTGGTTTAATTGGCAAGCCGCTTAAGCGGAGATAATCTGCCCAGATTAATCATCTCCTCAATTAACAAATAGGGACTTAATTAATTACAGGGGGTAGCGCCCAAAAGAACAGGGGTGGTCATAGAAGGATGCGTGTTGGCTAGCGTTAGTTTGTTTATGCCACTATAACTGAGTCATACTTTTTCTCTTTGGCGTCAAAGCTGGTATCGAGAATTGTTTTCCGTGTATGTTTACATATTGGCATCGGTCCCTATGGATAGCGTTTATGGTCGTCCGTACACAAGTGTATAGCAGGCTATATTCCCCTCGGTGCCTTTTTTCTTCATATATATTTACCGGTCCATAAGGCAACTCAGCACTATGTATACGTATTAGTCCTTTTTTGCCAGATGCAGAAGCGATTACCAATCAACTTGCAGATTGGGTTGTCAGCCAATTAGGTTAGTAGGTCAAGGGGAGCTGGCAAGCTCATACCCACTTTTTTTTACTATTTCTGCGTTACAATCTAGTATAGAATTTACTAACATATAAGCCGATGCCTAAAACTAGTTTGCGTGTACCTTCCCGCCGTAATACGACTCAAGCTGTACCATTTATTAAGAGTAGGCCCTCATCTGACACAAAGAAAAAAGACAACAAAAATAACTATTTTTTTAATTGTTCTCTGTCCATCGTCGCTTTAGGGCAGCCATTCTTTTTCAAGGTTATTAACCGGCGTGATATTTTGCCATCCAACGATACACATGTGGGACGACATATATCATTTCCTTCAATAAAATTATTAAATTACCTGAGTAGTCCGCCCCAATGTTTACCCAAGAGATACTTCAAAATATTTTCGCTGCGCATGTGTCGTCTGCTATCTTTTCCTGCCAACCTTGTTTCCTGCCACCGGAACACTTCCTCTCATTTGGTTTACAAAGCCTTCAAGTCAACAGACTGTTTTATGTAACAGCCTGTCAAACCAACATGCATGTCTTTACATCAGGATTTTTCCAGAAAAGACGTAACTTACTGGCTGTATGATAGAAACATCTGGGTAATTTCAAGACTTGATACGTAACCCGACATCAGACGTCCCTTTTATAACACATCACTCAGACGTACGAGAAAATGGTTAATGAGGCCCCCTCCCCTTTGATATACAATAATGCCTTTCCTATAACGACCACCTCAAAAAATGTGACCCAATTATCGAGGTCCAATTGGTGGTCCTAATTTCCAAGTTTTACTGTATTAGAATTAGCCATTTGCATATAATGTTGTTTTCCTCAAGGAATACGAGATGATTATAACAAAAAAAGAATGCTTTGTGTTTCAAAGACCATGTCTTCAATAGACGTACAGGGTCTGTTTTAATGTCTACAATATGACTGGAAATGAGTACCCTTGACATCATGACTACGACTTTTTGTATAATAAAAAAACATGGTTAGTTTGTGTTTTCTTTCGTTCATAAAAATATAGATTTTCCATTGAACTAGCGACAACTGTTGGACAACTAACATTAATTACTCGGGTCCGTTATATAGACAAAAAAATCGTGTTTGTTATATCTCAAATGCAAAAATTGTAAAGTTATCTTCTTGTAAAATCGGAGTCTCTGGTCAGTACGCATGCTCTGGGAAAAGTCTTTTAGGCCACACACACAAAAAAGTTGTTTCACGTTACTCATGGATTTTTCTTTTGCAAATATGGACAAGGTCTACGTTAATGTTGCTAATTTAAGCTCTTGCGTCGAATCCTTAAAGAATATTTTAAAATATGATAAATTGATTAATTTTTGTGGTGATTATATGCACCATTTCATAAAATGAAATCACTCCTGGCACGCTCGCCAAATTCTACGTAACGTGTCTCAACCGATAATTTAAAAAAAAAATCGCTCGTTCGCACCAGAATCAGAAGAACAATTAAATGCTTTTGATTTGCCTTAACGTGTCCTTTTCTGACTGTTGTTGTCAAAAGGCAAGTGCCCCATATACTTTCCCCTACTTAATTGCCAGTAATGCACCTGCCTCGACGTGGAAGTTTCCTGTTTATTCATTTTAATTATATCCAAATTATTTAGATAATAATTTATAACAGCTTGCCTGTGGGGAGGAACCGGTAAGTTTAAAATTGCAACTGAACCAAATAAATGGAAGTTAAAACAACCTGGTAAATAAGCCATTTATCCACAATGGGTTTCTGAGAAATAATCTGAGCGGTTGACGTAAGAGATTTGTCATTTTGGCGGTGATGTAACATCCTGTAATTATATTACCCAACTTGGTTCCCAGCATGCATATATCACTACGATGAGATTATCTAAGTAATTATTCACCTTAAGTAAAATAAGATAAAATTATCATTTCTTTCATGAAAAAAAAAAAACTTTTGTCAGCATCGCGCAGTTCCTAAAGTGAACAACAAAATGGATATAAAACTACATGTAGTTGTATATTCCACATATTCTAATGAATAAATCAAAATTTTCATTTTTGTAATGATGATGTAATCTTAAAGAAATATAATGTCCTAACGAAATAAATTAAATTATGGAAGCAGGTCAAATTAACCTGTCATGACTAGAAGTCCACTACCCCCCCCCCCCCCCAACACAATACTTATTTTCCAATCCACAATCCAAGACTTCGTTATATATTATAGCAAACAGCGTGCGAGTATATAATCATATGATAGTATGTGTACTTTGCAGATTATCTAAGATAAAACAGGTTAGATATTGTAACTAGCGGCATACCCATCATTTCGACGTGCCACTTGTGACATCCGGGTTTTAGTGTGTACGCAAAATGGCAGTCCCCATGTGCGGTTTCGAGAAGCTGAGGAAAAAAAAAACACCTGTCAGAGTTCGATAAGGGCGCGGGGATGCCACAAGAAAGTAATCCCAGGAAAGCGCCCAGGAGATAATCTATTCTATCTGCGGAAAGAGCTTGCTGACAAGGAAACGTGCATTGGCAAAGTGTACAGCGGAATAACGCTTTTTTTGGACCAGGCCCTAATCCTCAAATTAAAATAGAACTCAACATATACTATAAGACAAACAGTCTTTGCATGCAAATACTTTTGAACGTTACATTTGTTCCATCCACATAAAATGAAATGTACGTTCAGTAATAATTAGGGTCTCCCTTGAATAAGCGGGTGCACTATAGTAATCACCCTGTCCGTCTGTCTAGCCGTCGGGCCGTCCGTCTGTCCATCCACAAATTCATTTCCAGGTGGTAATTCCATTTAATAAGATTGACACATGTATTTCAAACTTGATTTTTATGTGGCCCACCACTAAATCAAGCAATTTTTTGATATTGGGGTCGTGAGGTAAAAGGTCATGGTCACAGGCCCACATATTGTAAAAGAATGTGGATGCATTTTAAGCCAAGCTTTTCACCCAAGACATTCTATCTTGCACATATAGTTCTCATTCCAATAGGGGGAGATTCCTATCGATTTTGGGGTCACAAGGTCAGAGGTCAGGGTCAAATGAGCCATCTGTCCTCAAATTTGTATCCGGATGATAACTCCAATTTGAATTGACATGTGTTTCAAACATGATTTATAAATGGCCCACCACTAAGGCCAACCACCATGTGAGAACCCTATAGATTTCGGGGTCACAAGGTCAAAGGTGAAGGTCACCATATCCAAATCTTTAAAAAGACTGTGGAGGGTTTTTAAATGTTTCATCCAAAATCTTTCACTTTTGGATTACCAAACAATACAGGATGTACCATATTGATTTCAACATCACAAGTTCAAAGGTTAAAGGTCACAGGACCATCCTACTGATTTACATGCTGACCAGGCTTACAGTTAAATACATCTGATGTAATTATACCTCTATTGGAATGCTCAACTCCTACACCTGCATTACTCATCCGCACTAGATGTCTATGGGCCTTTTGCAGGGACGTTCCTCACCTGTCAGTATTCTAGTTGAAGCCGGTATACATTATGATTTTTTCGCATGTACTTCCGATAAAAGCATAGAATAAATTTGTGATGAATGTATTAGTACAATATTCCCATGTATGAACCGGTACATTTCGCACCCATTGTGCGCTTAACCAATATCTTACGGGAGGTGAACGGTTTATTTATTGGCCTGGTATATACAGCTTCAAATGATCCAGCGGAAGAGCAAATACTTCAAAAGCTGCCCTTATAATTGAATTAATTGATCTATATTCTACGTGTTTATTGAACCAACGACTTCAGTGGGGATGATGCTTTTGTGTTCAACAATAAATGATTCATACAACATGACAGCGAGTAAAACAGATTTGTTTACAATGCGTTTTGCTGCTTCTACTACGTCGCAAAATGCTAGGCCGGTTAAGGGCATCCAAATGATATTTAACGCCAAAACTGAGCCAAGTTCACAAATCCAGGCACCCCGCTTGTGACAGCTTCTAAATGTGCTTGGTTATACCCAAACTGAATATATGACAGTCGTTTGGCACGCTACACCACAACCTAACAAGTCCAAATAAAACGTCACAAATGCAGACAAACCATGTCGAAATGCAACAGATACTTGTAAACATGTTCAGTAAATGTCCCCTGGCTGTTTTAGGACTTACAGCAATGACAACATTCGGGGGTTTTCTCAGCTGGCGTTTGGGTCTCTTTAATACCGTTTACACCTGAGTAGGTCCAGCTAAACACCGACTCCCGCAACGGTAATTAATTGCGCATTGCTTCAGGCCGCAGGCGGGTACAGCTGCCCCCCTCATGACGTAAAGCCTGGATGCCTGTCAATGAACTCGTGTCTCTATGGCAACCTGCTTTGTGCGTCCCTTGTTTTTCCTTTGACATTTCCAAGGACAGCCACGGTATAACGTGTATATTAGCGTTCACATTTTCAGATATGACACTATCCGTAATAACTCATGGTATCTTTTTTTTCCTTTATTAGAATGATTGAATCAAAACAGTTGGTCACGTGACTCGGTCACGTTTTCTCCCACTAATGACAAACCAGTGTTTCAAATCAAGTACCATCCATTGGAGAATTTCCGTACTAATATGTATCAAATCCTTTATACCACTGAGTGGGCACCCCGTGTTTTAAGGGGAAAAAATGTAAAAGAGGAAAACATATTTTTGTAATATTCTTTGATGAGAAAAGGTGTAAACATAATGTGGGAAAAGACACATATTTCACCTTTACCTTGTAGTCACGTGACGTTCTCCTCAGTTGTTTCAGTCATGGAAAGAAAATTCTTATTTTTACAGTTTAAGACAACGTACTTTCGAGTTAAACTGTCATAGTTTTGTTATTTTTTTTATCTTTGATGGTTTAGGTTTAAATGGTTATTGCTGTTCGCGGAAACACCTACAAATTATGAAAGCCTCATTCTCTCTCTCTCTCTCTCTCTCTCTCTCTCTCTCTCTCTCTCTCTCTTTATATATATATATATATGTATATATATATGTTTATATAAGGATGTCCTAAAGAATATTTGCCTCATGCCAATAAGTCAAGATGACACATTTAAATTGTTCGCCCTTTACACTGTAGGCATTGTTTTTCATCATTCTTGACAACGCCTCATAACCTTTACCGGTACACTGTCACTCAAACTAGACCAATCGTTAGATGTGTGTACTTCATAGCAACACCTAACTAGTGCGAGAGAAAAAAATATATAGCACATCCTTTTTTTCATTTTTTAAAATACAAAAATGGGAAAAAAACCGTTAATTTTACTCTTTTTTCACTCTTTATTTCAAAGAAGGCTACTCCATTTTAACAGAGGACTTATTTTTTCCCCGGTCATTGTCCTGGACATTGTTAAACAACGGTAATACAGGATCTGGGGCTTGACGGCACACATTGTGGGTCAGTTTCGCAAATTGATACATATTTTAATATGAACTCATTTGATTGTAAGCAGGATATGACTGTCGACCACAATAACTTCATTATTAGTGCAAATGTTTTATATTCTTTTCAATTGTTAAACTACAGGGACCGTCGTTGTATTGCTTGTGTTACACAGCGCTTTGAATTGTGTATACCGAACCTAACGAAGCGGAAGCCAAGCCAATATACATTGCTGTGGCGATAATGGGGGTATTGAATAATTTATTATGTTAATTCTCTTCTTTTTCTGTTTGGCTCATCAAATTAGGTGAGAGATGCCCATATGATCATTATAATGATTTTGGACTTTCTCCCACCTGTCACACTGCGCAGAAACGGACTTACATGAGTACAACTCTGTTGATTAGGGATTATGGGCGTCATAATCTAACCCCCATAATGCACCGCGGCTTCTAAATACACAGATGGCGTAGTTATAAATGCAGTGAAGAGGGTAATGCAGTCCGTTCAGTTACCATGGTTACGAATTGTTTCATTGTATATTACATAAGAATTGGTGTTTTTATGGTAAGTAATTACACCCAATAACTAATATTTTGCAAACATGCGCATGAGAAATTTAAAAAGTTTTTATTCCTTGAAATGTAACAAATTTAAATTTAGGTTTGACGGCTTAGATAAGTAGTCCCAGCCGTCCCACTGTTCTTGCAAGGAACAGCTTCGTTTCGAGTAGAAACCACCTCTAACGGAAGGGTGCTGTAGGCAGAAGCGGATCCAGGGGGGGGGGACCCCCAGCCCTTTTTTTCATCAGAAACAACGTTCTTTAAGGGCTTCAGACAAAATTTGGCGGTCTGGACCGCTCCTTTTCCAGACCTGGTGACCTTTTTATTTAGGGTTTTCACAAGTCCTCCTGGGTTGGAACCCTCCCCCCCCCCCCTGTTTCTAAATCCTGGATCCGCCCTTGGTAGGGAGCCTTCCTTATGGTGCTGCACGAAATATTTTCTTTAACCCAGGAGACAATAATGCCCGACTATAGTATAGCCTCTCTCATGAACTGTACACTGATATATAGCTGCAGAGCCGGTGGCTTTATGGAGAAGGAAGCCAATGACCCATAACTAGGTAAGGTAAAACGATTTACCTCTATGATAATAAGGTCTCAGTTTTGCAGCAATTTTCCACCGCTTGGTTATCTGTTAGCATTTCACTTTGCAAATTAAATTTTGCAGGCGTAATCCCTAAAATACGAAATTCGACTTACGCCATCCGGGTTGAAAAGTTAAAAAACATATGCATACCATCAAATTTTGAACGACTTGAAATTTGAAATTTAAATTGTTTCTACCAATATCTCGGAGTCTGAAAACCGTTGACCTTGACTTTATTCATCAAGGTTAAATAGGCCGAAATAGAAATATTTTGTGAACCCCATCACTTTTGAATTCTCACATACTTTTTCCTCAATTTTGAAACAATAATTGTTTCAGCCAAGTTCTTTGAAGAGTTCACTGGTGACCTTGATCTGGATCATCAAGGTCAAATCATCCGGAATAGAATTTCTTTTGTGAACGCTATAACTTTTAAACCTCTGAATATATTTTCATGAAATTTGACTCGAGGAATGTTTCTGCCAATATCTCGTAAGTGTTCGAAAACCGGTAACCTTGAACTTCATCTTCACGGTCAAATCTGCAGAAATAAAAATATTTTGTTATCACTTTTGAACCACTCAGTATATTTTATGAATTTTGATAAGTCTAATGTTTCTGGAAAAAACTCGGAAGTGTTCGGAAACCGATAACTTTGACCTTCATCTTCAAGATCTAATAAGCCTAAATAAAATTATTTGTCAATGCTTTGACTTTTGAAGTTACCCGTAGGTTTCTTCACATTTAGGGATCGAAGGCCCTTAGGGAGGGGAGACATGTATCTGTTTTTTTTTTCATTGCAAAAACAACTGCATTCTAATATTAATTTTATATGATTTTTTGTTGATTTTTATTCAAAGGGATTTTGCCAGGGATGCTACCTTAGTTATGGGAGGCTACGGATGACCACTGAACGGGGTAACTGAACTACGAGTGTGGGTGTATTCTCTCACCTGTTGTGGCCCTTATCCTGCATGTGACATACTGAATGTAATGTTCTAGGAATACTTGGGGCCGGCGAGCTTTTCCCTTGTCCAGGAAGGAATTCGAAATATAAGAACTTCATGGCTTTATGTAACACGCCATTAAGCATGCATGCCATGCCCATGTACACACGTTTCCGGATACACAGGTTACCTGGGCTGAACGAATAAATGACTCATTAATTGGTATTCGGCAGATGGTTTGGAACGTGGCATCTCTGGTACAGATATGCCGCTTAAATATAAGTTCTATGTATTTTTGAGTTTATGTATGTATATATGTCTGTGTGATGGAGTTTGTTTGTCCAGGTGAGCATACCATGGAATCCTAAAATAATTTGCGGTTTTGGGCGTGGTCCCAGAAATGCGTTATTCCTCATAAAAGTCAGCTGATGCACGTCCCATTGCCACCAAGCTCTTTCCATAGATACATTCCCGCCTGGTCTTCCGAGTACTTTCCTACTCACCCAATTTTCCATACAACCTAAAACCAACATGTCGCAAGCTGGGTGACGGACGTCAAAGCGGAAAAGACAAAAAAACAAGGGTCAGGTAGTTAATCTTATATTCATGTATGATATTTTTAGAAAATCTAAGGTAAATCTTTTACTCTCTCTCTCTCTCTCTCTCTCTCTCTCTCTCTCTCTCGCTCTCTCTCTCTCTCTCTCTCTCTCTCTCTCTCTCTCTCTCTCTCTCTCTCTCTCTCTCTCTCCCTCTCTCTCTCTCTCTCTATATATATATATATATATGATTATATATATATATATATATATATATATACATAATTCCTGCGTGCACGGCACGCCGGAGAACATACCATGCAATTAGGAATTATCTTTGAAGCGCACGTATGAAATCTTTGCGGTCGGCGCAACTTCTACCTGAATTCCGGCTTAATCTCGTGGAGAGAGTTCAGGTGGATTTTATTGTTATTCTTAGAAAGATCCAGCGCGTCGTGACATTTTATGCCTTGTACTTCAGCTAAAATCAAAACACAGAAGCGATCATAGTGCAGGAATCTGGCCGTGGTATGCGACATTCTCCCTCATCTGAGCCATCAAAGCAAAACAAAATGGTCTTTTATTATTTTTTACAAGGTATTAGATTCAGGGTTTATTTTTATTCGGTTGCCAAAAGAATTTTTGGAATTGTGTACAAGCAGCACTTGCAGATAATTGGTATCCTAAAGCTGTCATATACAGCTTCAGCCATATTGTAATCCTTTAAAAATGGTAAAATATGCGGGCATTAAACATGTATACGCATAGTTTAGTTTTATTTATTAGCACGTTTATTCCTTCAATCAATTTGGATAAAATATACTTTATCTTATGAGTGACTAGTAATTATGCAATGTAAGTGTCAGTCCATTTGCAATAAACAGAATGTGATGTTATCATACAAACCTCATTACATGCAATACAGAAAAAATCAAGAGCTATTTGGGCAAAGGGTTCGTCCACAGAGGAGTTATCGTTGAATATTATTTATATTATGGCTACATACCATATGTGCATAAGTTCCCATTCAGTGTCATTAAAAACTCAAGTTTTATATATATATATTGAGAGGATTACTCTTTGTAGAAAAATATTATCAAATTCAAAATGTTAGCATGTAAATTGTCTTTCTCCACCAAATTAGCGACACATTTCGGTGCATGACCAAGGCAGCTGTTCGATTCGATTTTATCGATAAAGAGAGATAAGAAAGTGAAACTGTCGAGGGATGGAGGTAAGCCTCCCAGATCGCCCGCTAGTGAGCGATAATAGGCTTCGTAGATTACTGTGGTTGGCTTTTTGTTCGCGAGGGTTTTAATTTCGTAATATTCGCGAATGGGAAATAATCGCGAAAATTAAACCCTCGAGAATAATTGACCAATTGAGTGTGTCCTTCTTATTTAGTGTAGCCAATACTTGTATGGGAATAGAATAGAATATAATTTATAATAAATTATATCCATGCAGGTATAGGGAAAACGTTCCCTTAAATTTGAACTAAACTAAGTGTGCTGTGTGTATGGGCCAATCGTTACATGAGAAGAATATCACAAACTCGTGACTTATTATCATTTTATAATACACACAGGTATGGCTTTGCCAAAGAGTTGATATAGGTTTTGGTGAGGTCGCGAAAATGAAACCCTCGCGAATCATTAAAAATGGAGAAATCGCGAAATTTCAGCCTCGCGAATATGAAACCAACCACAGTATGACCTTGAAAATCAGTTCAAGGTAAAAAATAAGGATCAGGTACACGTCTGTATCCTATACATGTATATGATTATTAATAAAAACTGTGGTCAGTATTTGAAAATCAGCCGCATTTGAGATATTGGACAAACACGGGCAGTAAGAAGTAAATAAAAAAAATGCAAATTTTCGTCGATGGTGCCCCCCCCCCCCCCCCCCACACACACACACAACAAGATAGAAGAGATGAAGGAAAAGAGTGAAAGTTCTTTAAATATAACAAAACTTATGCCTTAAAGACTCAGTGGCGATATGTAATACAAGTATATACATGTATATCAGCTCTTCCATGCTCCGGAGCATCGCATCTCGAGTAATGTATAGATAAATGCGATTCATTGCATGCTTATGCCTGCATGTATATTATTATATTTAGTGCATGTATATTATATATGGTCCGTGCACGCTACAAAAATATGCGGATCTCGCCATAAACCCCGGGGTCATGCAATATATGAGGACTGAGGGGAATTTGCACCCGTTGCCCCCAGCAACCGTGCAGTGTGTATCTTTTGTTATGATGTTGGTCGGTCTGTGGTGTGTCTGTGGCGGGGATATACGAACCGCAGCCCCCGCCCTCCTGTCTCTCACGTCACTATTTTTATCCCAACCGCGCCACCCCTCAGTGTTATAACAGTGGAAAGGTAGACCTTCCATGATGTATATTTGCCGAGGTTTTTTGTTACCTCATTATCATAATTAGCATCTACAATAAGTCGTTGTTCGTGTATTCGTCATTATTAATTACTCCTCGTTATCCCTTTAACCGCATCATTTAACGTTAACTATAGTGAAGCCAGCGTCCTTTTCTTCATACCACCACCGTCATCACCAATCACACACCTTTACCGGGGCATTCATAATATTACAATAATAATCTGAGGATGACGCACCACGGAAGGTCCTTTGGTGATTCGATGCGTGCGTCCGTAGGTCCGTCTGTCTGTAAACTCATGGAATGCGAAAATAATTTAAATCGTAACTCCTATCTTTTAATTAATAACCCCCCCCTACATCCCGTTTAGGTTCTATTGATGCAATGGATTTTTTTTTTCACGATTTATTTTTTATAAGTAACCCCGTCATAAATTTATTCATACCTGTAGACGTTTTGTTAACTATGGAAGAATAAACCGTAACAAATTCTGTGTGCCGGGTGGGGGGGGGATGCTAGAATATAGACTTCTTAGTAAACTTTACTATAAATCTGGCTTACATATATATATATAAATATGTTCTTGTTAAATATGGCCCTATACAGCAGGCACACTTTATATTAGCATCCCCTTAGCAACATTTACGGTCATATGCAGGGCTGCCAGATGTTTAAACTGTTAGTCTGGAGAAAGTCAAACAGATGTAGGAACGACATTGATGAGAATCACACAGCGTGCCAAAGACGACAAAATATATTGTGTTCCTGAATAAGAGGAAGCTTCAAGATATGCGTGGAATTTACCGCCGCATTGAACCGCGCCAGGTATGTTAATTACCTTATATACGTTGGCGCGCGTTGACAATTACTGTCTCAATGCGGTAGGTTACATGCAGAAGGTATTCCTTTAATTCTTCTGTTGACATATAATGTATTCTTTTACGCTGTATCGGCGAGACACCTCTTTAAAGGAAAGTTATGACAGTTCATCAGGTAGGTTACCATCTAATAAATAAACAACTACCTGAATATGTGTCCTTCGGCTATAAATGCCAACACCTGGGAAAGTCATTAAGATTCCTCACAGATAAAAAGTGACTGAGTAATGCATTTCTCGGATTTGTATCATTCTGTTATTCATTATGCATGCTTAAGATGTGGCACACACAAACACACACGCATAATCACAAACACATACGCAAACACACCGAGTGAGAGAAAGAGAGAGTGAAAAAGAGAGAATGAGAAAGAGAAGGAGAGAGAGAGAGAGTTAGTATTTTTGATCTCTTGTTTTCTTGAGTTTTGTCTCATTGCCTCTTGTTTTCCAGAGTTTCGTCCCTTGTTCTCTTTTCGAGCTTAAATCCAGTGTACTTGATTTTGTTAACTTATGTGAGATAACTTTCGACCCTATATACCTTAATCTTTCTCTTTCCTGGATAATCGAAATACCAGGAGTTTTATTTATCAGACATAGTTGAACCTCAGCTGACACGTGTCATGTGTTTAAGCCCGACGTTGACATTATACGAGGACCTAATGTATAACTGCTTCGTGATATATGTTGTTATGCCAGTGACGTCATGTTTCTGAGGTTGTCATGCTTGAGATGATGTGTCGCATAAAATGTAATACAGGGAAACCTGGAAATTACGGCCACAACCGAGACCTCAAAGGTCGACGTAGGTGGTCGTCCAAGGGAAGTCTTTATAAAGAACAAAAAAGGATCGGGACCCGTAAAAAGGGGTCGTAGTTTTGAGGTGGTCGATAAACCAAGGAGGTCGTCAGGCGGGGTTTTACACTATAGTACTAGAGGTCTGCGCCCTCGTTTTGGGTTGACCCCTGACCTTTCCTCTTTGCACAGCGTCCATCTGTGCGTCCTTTTTCACACATTTACTCACATACTCGTTTGACCGATCGGGCTGAAATTTTGCACCAGTGTAGCTCTTGAATAACTTTATATTGTACAAAAAATACCACCTGCAACCATTTTTGCACAGTGTCCATCTATTCGTCTGATTTGGGTTAAAATTACTCGTATATCTGCAGTGGTTGGACTTTTAAATCTGAAATTTTACATGCGTATAAATCCTGAATAGCTTTCGTTATTTTATGACAGGTGGCGCCACCTACATATCCTTTCAAACTGCAGACATCAATGCTAATATCTTTTTACTCGTTTGATCGATTGGGCTGAAATTTTGCATGTGTATAAATCTCACATAGCTCTTTATTTTCCGCAAAACTATTGGCGCAACCTGTAAAAATCACTCATATCTCGGCAGTGGTTTGACTTATCTGCCTAAAATTTTGCATATGTATACATCTTGGATAGATTTCTCGATCTTGTGGCAGGTGGCGCTACCTACGTTCACGTTTACGATGCAGACATCCATACTAATATCTCAGGACTGGTTTGACGTAGAGGCCTGAAATTTAGCACGAGTATAGATCTTACATAACTCTACAACTTATACAAATTTGTTGGCCAAACTAACTACCATTTTTGCATGGTGTCCATCTGTTCATCTGCCTAGGGTGTTAAATCACGCATATTTCAGCAGTGGTTCGATTTATCCACCTGAAATTTTGGATGGGTATACATCTAGGATGGCTTTCCCCTTCTAAAATAACAGGTGGCGCCACCTACAATCATGTTTACGTGGCACACATCCACGCTAATATGCAACACATCTCACTCAATTTCCCCGTTCCACTCGATCCATGCCTCGCTTCACCCGTCCCACTCTGCTTTCGGCGGATACAACGTAGTCGCTTGTCGACTACTCGTATTCTATTTCTTTATGACTTTTTCATGACCTTTAATGAAAATTCATGAACTCTTACACCACAACTTTTACAAGAAACTATCACCTTTCGCATATGGCAGCATTTCCACACTTCCATTATCAAGGCTCTTTCAAGACTGATTATAAGGAATTTTGAAACCCAACCCTCCCCCCCCCCCCCCCAAAAAAAAGTAACTGTTAAGTACTTATTTCTTAAATTAAAAAAAAAAAAGCATGACTTTTTTAAGAGCGTGAGAACCTTGGACACTTTATCGTGAGAAGTTATGTTTATGAACATCTATTATCTTAATTTTTATGTATACTCTTTCACATTTGGCTGAACCATGAATAGGGGAAGAGATATGTTGATTTAGAGGCCACAAATTCAAAGGTTACGGTCACAGGACCAACTTCTTTAGAAAGCTTGTGGACGCGTTTTAAGGCAAACTTTTCTTCACAAACCTTTCATCTTCTTATATATAGCTGGCCTATACAAAAAGAAGAAAATTCTGAAATTTAAATTGTTTTACCGTTACCTGAATGTGGACGACGTGCCGTTACTTACTAACTTCAAGTTATTCGCTAAAACGTCACTTTCGTCTGCTTTTAACCCAGTGTTTATATACCTTTTCCACATGTTAAGTATTTTATTTTCATCTATCAGATATCATGACTGTGCAAGAACTAAGGATTAGGCGACTGCCTTAAAGTGCTTTATTATATTATATAACATTCCGAAAATATTCCTGATTCTTTATGTGCTAAAATTTCCTAAGCCTCTAAGTAATTAATCTACCTTATACACGGTAAGTAGATTCGTTCAAGGCCTTTATATTTTAGGTAAACACCGTTACAGCGAGGGGTGAAACACTCATTTATTGCCAGTGGCTTGTCGCGGCAGTTGCTTGTGTCTCGACAACCAATTTGCTTGTGTGAATGAGTCCATAGTTTGAACCAGTGACAGGCACTGAGCGTGTGATAAAAAACGGGGGACGCGGTAAGCTCAGAGGTTAGTTGCCAGAATCATGTCTAAACGTCGTCTAAGAATGCATGCATTCTCTTCCCCTGTCTGCAGTCGAGGTCACCCTTTTTTGTTATATAGAAAAGACAGACCCCTCAATGTATGTAAGTCAACTGTCTTTAAACGAGGTTCAGTTAATCTTATAAAAATAGAAATGTTTTATTTAAAGTGTTTTGCTAAAAACTAACTGAAGAATTAAAAGATGGCGCTCGAGCGCCAAAGTTGAGGAAATCAGGGACCCCCTGCCCTAGGCGCTTCTTCAGCAGCGATAAAGATTATATCTTTGATAATATATATTGAATGTTTATCAATTATAGGCCAAAAGGTTAGGAGAAATGCAGAGGAGATAGAGATGGAAATCTAAGGTCTATAAATATTTTATTAGTGTAAGATTAAAATTGGTATGCGATGCGTTCAGTTTTAAGTTATAAATGCATCACGATAGATCATATAGTTTATGGTAGTCCTTGATTAATATACGTATGTTGAATTATACACCTTTTACCTTGCAATATATTATAATGTTATAATTAAATTTATATTCCCAAATCATTCCACTATTGAGGATTTAAGAATTATACAGTGATAAATCATGCCTGTATTACGGTCCCGTAGAATCACTGTACTTGCAGATAAGGACATAAATGCCTGCCAAATCAGTCTTTAAAACGTCTCTTTTATAAAAAATTTAGAGGAAATTACCCATATGACTCTTCTTTTTGTTCTTTTTTTTAGGATCACATTTTTGCTCTTTAATTTGTTCAACAAAAGATATTTTAGCTGTAGTATCACTCTACTGTATAGTGCAGTCCAGTAAGACCATTGATCGAACACTTCACTATATCTCAGTGTTCAAATGTCATTTATGTCATGCATATATATGTCAAAATGCCCTTTTCTGCTTTAAAATGCACGTGGACAGTCCATGTGCCGGGCAATCTGGAAACTGAATAGGCTTGCTATATATATGCTAGGTTTCTGGTTTTTACTATAGAAAATAATATCCCTTAAGGCTTTGCAGGAAACAGTGGTTTTAACAGATCCAAGCTGTCACTATATATATATGTCAACACTTAACAGCCAATAAAAAAATCTCTTATCGTTGCTTCTATTGAATATTTGATTTACACTTCATTTCACACATACGTATGTATATATATATATATATATATATATATATATATATATTTATATATATATATATATATATATATATATATATATATATATTAAACAGTGGTTGCCTTTTTGTTCGCGTTTAAAAGGGTTTAAATCGAATGAGAAATAACCGCAAATGTGAAACCCTCGGTAATTAGATGCCAGACGTACCTAGATGAAAAATATATAGGGAATGATGTATCGACGCAAACGGAGTGGTTATAACACCTTTGGAAAAAATAATGACTTAGTCAGAATTCCATATATATATATATATATATATATATATATATATATATATATATATCTTACTTTAAATGAACCGTGGTATATATTGTTCTTTGACAGTAGGAATGCAATAGATTCTTTGCACCATGAAATTGTTTGTTAAAGTCAGCATGATATTATAGCGTTTCATTATTTTCTATAATTCTGCAACTAATGGTTCATGGTATACCAACTCTTGTCTCCGTGCCAGCCAAAACCTGAATGGTATTATACGACGAAAATCTTAGTTGGTAAAAGCAAAAATGCAGCATACAGCCTGCTGATCAACATTAATAAAAAATGATTGTTTGAAAAAAAAGATAGCATTTGGGTTCCCTAGTGAAAGTGCATGAGTCAGCCGGGCACACGCAAGCATGATATGACAGAATCGCGACACGTGACGTGTTGACATGCGCAGAGACCACGGTGGAAACAAAAACAAGTCCCCTTTATCTCACGTTCTGGTCCCCGCGCTGTGTTGCACAACTCGTTTGTAATTCACGCCAAACATGAGACACTCCGCCATTTTGACATTCCATTGTGTTTTACATGACAATTAGATTAATCGTTTTGCCTCTAAGGTGCCACGCCCGGCCGTTTTATGGTCTTTGTATATACATTTGCACGTCTAAACCATAGAAACGTTCATTAATTTAGCCGGGGGCTAATATATTAGCGGCAAAGGGTTTTTGGCCTTTAAGCCTCTTAGGTCAGGGAAAGTTCAGACTTTTCTTGCGTTTTTCGTGCAATCTACTTTACATCTTTATTAAACTCATTTATGGTATAATGAACTTTTATTTTCTCGGTTGTTGTTCTATTAGTTGCCCTGCCGTTGTAATAAACTTTGTCAGGCACCCACTGACACCGCTTGCGGATACGTTTAAGCAGTCATTAATAGCTAAAACACTCCCTTGTGAATAATACTGCACCTAGATCTTGCATTAATTATCCTTATATAATAATGTGTGTGCATGTGTGAATAAAGAAATCTCAGTACGAAAAAAATTTATTCTTACAACAGTTGAGGGTATGACTATAGATATGACTATATAATGGCTGTATTCTTAGGATATGACTATAAAAGTCGCTATTTTTACTAAAAAAAATTCTATAGTCATGTCCTAAGAAATATCGCAGACACAATTTCGAATTGTATTAGTTGTTTAATGATGATGTCAGGTTAAAAAATAATGCAAGCTAATAGTAGGTCAGCCAGATTAATTACTGAAACTAGTACTGAAATTATTACTGAAATTTGCATTCTAATGAATGCAAGACTCCGCCGTATTCCCAGGTTCATTCGTGCATAACTGACGGATCATTTGTGAATGTTCCTTGATGAAGTTTCTGGATCCGGATCATGTGCAGGATCCACGCCAAAATCCGATCTATGCTTCCTTGGCCTATTTCCGAAATGCACTGTAATTTTTATGAGATTCCATTCATTATTGCGTGAGTTATTTTGTGAACAAGCACACACAAGCATACGAACGGGAATTAAAGCATACCCTTTTGGCGGAGGCAAAAGAAAAACACGTTGCTTACTTTGTAAAACGCAGAATATAATTAACTCCTGTTTGGGTCTCACATATCTCCTTTTTATAGTTTGTATACAATGCGTTTACTTATTATATAGAATATTTCCTACTTCGCTCACTTATAAATTGTCCCAGTGAACACTGTTGAAGCCACAATGTTATCAGATTATGGGATTTAAATTGAGAGCCATTAAAGGACATGCGAACTTTCAGCTTCCCCGCTATCATGTTTAACGATTATTTACAGCGAATTAGACTTCACCGTTTGACAACAATATCATAGTCCCGGTTAAACCGCCCGGTAAAGGATCGATCAGAATTAAAGGGAAACACTTGTTTCACTTCGCTAAAATACGTTCATGGAGTAACTTGGCTCAGCACGGCAGAAACAGAGCTAATCCATAGTAAGGGAGTGTTTTTCTCTTGTCAGTGATTTATTCCTGTATATATAACATCCATGGAGTGGTGAATGGTGTGTGTGGTGTTGCCGTTGAATCTTGGTGGTTCATCACATTTTTATGAATATTATTTCCGGGGTTAATACCTCAGTTACAACTATATTGGCTATAGGAAATTCATATGGCAATTTTGAGTCTAGTGATATACATTGTCCTTTATCGAAATGAAATACCTGCGAAGATAACCCCCCCCCCCACCCCACCCCCCACCCCGCCATGTTTCAGGTTATCGTGCAGTGTACATATATTATATAAAACAGACAAAGATATCGGCACACATGATCCAATAAAATTAAGCCATAAGTCACGTGGATGTGACTTGATATATCAAAATATCAAGGTCACATGAATTGATTGAAGTATCCCCCGGAAACCTGAATTTTAGCTATTTATATTTATCATCTATGTACTGTGGAATGTGAGATTAAAGTATCTTTAATGAAATGCGCAATGGAGGGGCGCAATTTATACATGACGGTCAAAATGTTGGTTTTCGGAACTAAATGTACACTCGGTTTCAGTGATTTAGGCTTCCGGACTCGAGTCTAGGGCTCGGACTCGTACCAGGACTCAGAGGACTTCTGAAATCAGAACGAGACCATCTTAAGTCCAGTATAGAATGCCCTGTCACATACTTTAAAGATATGTGACATACATGCGCGAACTACCAATATTAGACATTAAGAATTAATCTATATATTTTTTTCAAACTTTAGTTCTGCATCAGGAGCTAACGGTAATTTAACATTCAAATAAAAAAGCTTATATATAATACAAACTTAAAATGCACAAAATAATCTAAATTATTATTTTAAGATTTTTTTTAAAAGGAGATGTGTATTGGACAATGACTTAATTTGTCTTGTACTCGGCTTCAAAGTGACTCGGACTCGAAGAAAGTGGACTTGTCCTTGAACCTCAAGGTCTTGAACGTGGACACGGATTCCAGTTTTCTGGACTGGGAATTCCGCTCGGATTCGGATGTTGTGCACTCTACAACATCACAGCTAGGTTTTAGTCCTGTCAGAGTCACAAAAGACAAAACCTGACATCACAAGAGCCAGTGAGACTCTGCCTGTTGTGGTCTACATATGTGTTGCAATTTTTTATGCGGAAATATTTTCGATTGTTGCCGGGAAAACGGTCTCAATTTCCCGTTACGCTCGGCAAAAGTCAGTGTAACGGCCTGAACCGGGGCGTAATTTAAAAAAAAAACTCGTGTAATCAATAGCGAGGACAATAGATCGCCACTTTCAATTTCCTTTTACGATACAGATATGTCAGCCATCATTAAATTGACGGAGATATTACATTAAATATTGATTCTATCATTTTCACACAATGCTGGATAATTTAATAGGACAAGATACCACCACTTTCAGAGAGTTCGGGGGATATGTAATTGCTCCCGTTTCGAAAATGTACTGATAAATAATTTTTCATTTTTAGGTACAATACGTAAGGTACAATATGTAATGCGAAATACACATTAAGAGATATCCGGTAAGTATTGACGATACGCTCAAGCTTTTTTCCTGAACAAATGAAAAAGACCAATATATATATATATATATATATATATATATATATATATATATATATATATATATATATTAATGTTTATATATAATGCATGTGTGCAGGTGTACATATATACAATACGTGTATTATATATAATAGTTATGATATATATATACGATTTCTAAATATATATATATTAATATATATACATATAAATATAAACATAAGAAACAAAAAGAAGCTTAAGCTTTATTAACAATTTATATAATTGTTTAGGTAAGCGTTGTATCTGTATATGTAGCAGTATAATTGTGTTTCATCGATTTGACGAGACAGCTTGCAAAGCGTATCGGTAACCAAATCGAAGTGGTGTATCGATATGTAACGATATATCGGTATTTTGATACAGCCTTACTTTTGGAACAAATCATTATTTATAATAAGCAGATGAGAATTACAATGCATAGTATTTTTATTTATACGTGCATTAATATAAATCATGAATACATAAAATTAATATTCAAGTTTGAACTGTTTTGTTGAAACTCTCCGCCCTGATACGGGTGGCCACTGCGCTAGCGGGAGTGATTCTTCTTGAGAAGCGGTCTCCTGGCGGACATTAATTCCTGCACGGTGATTTTCAGTTTACATACATGTAAATCAAATTAATATTAATTAAATTTATCGTATATAAACTGTTCTGAATTCTTAAAGGACCTGAGTCGGTAGCTGGTTCTGAAAAGACTATTTCGGTTCCTGCATTGCATGTATTGAGAGACGGGATGCTAAGTTACAGATGTACCATAATTGCGATTCTTTCACGGACACATTAACGCTTGTTTCTGCACTCAGCCGGGTGCACTGGGGTTGTCAGTGCGACAGGTGTTAATCAGGGAGTGATGCGTTAACCGTGTGTACGTTATCTAACATAGTCACACTGGCGCTTCCAGGAATCACAGTGCAACAAAGGATTAGATTATGTTGGCCTAGTTTCGATTCATCTTTAGTGTTTATGCATACATACATATTCATTTCAGACAATTATATACACATTTCCTATTCATGTAAAAGTTAGAATTGTGAGTGCAGATTCGCTTCCTGCACTGACTCGTGTCAATATTTTACCGCAAAGGATGTCTTTTTTAACCTAGAATGTCCTGTAACTCTTAAGTAAAATAATGAAATTTGGTGCTTAAAGTGTTACTTCTCTAAAGTGTTTGGTTACGTGAAAATCCTACGACAGATTTCTTGCAAATTACCCGCAGGCTAATACCTGAAGAAAATTTAAGAAGGTTGCGTTAATATATACTTCTTTCTTTAAAGAATGAGGCTTATTTAAGTTGAATATAGCCAGGGGTTCGGAAACCAAGTTTAACAAATTAATAGGTTTATCAAAACGGTGGGCCTGGATGTGTGTCACGATGCCACTTTATCGCAAGAAGTCAATTCGCTTCCCGTCATGGATTGTGGGACGGCCGGAACTACTTGACTTACTTAATTGTCAAAAATTCCTAATCAAAATGTATCACATACATTCCAAGAACCAACCTCTGTCGACATTGCATGCACATATACGCATGTTTTCCAAGTGTCCTACTTTCTTCAAGAAATCCTGTCACATAAAATAAACACTGCAGAAGTGTATGTAATCTGCCTTGCAAACATTCTAAATTAAAATGTTTTATGGAAACACCTGCACTCTTCACCATACTTCTTTTTTTTTCGCCCATGTACATGGGGATTTACTGGTCCGACAGCCCATTTGTCCAACCAATTGGAGACATTGGTCGATTGGCGGGCGATTTCATCTCTGTAATACTCCTTTCACACAGCAAACGTTTTCAAACCGATCTCTGCAAAGCGGTATAGCCAGAACGTTTTAGTACGTTTACACGGGCATAAGGCCAAATCGTTTACAAACCGATTTGAACACATTTCAGAGCGTTCACACGACAGCAAAGCGGATAAAACGATTCGCATTCCAAACGTTTTGAAACCACCTCCAGTGCTTGATCCAAAACGCTTCGGCCAAAACGGTTTGAAAACGCTTTGGATTGCCGTGTGAACGCTCTAATCGTTTTCAAAACGGTTTGAAATCGCTTTTGAATACAGCGTGGTAGGGGTATAAGTGTAAAGCAGTGATGCAGGGCTCGAGTCCACCTTTAAGGGACTCGGAGTCTGACTTGGACTCGACGATCCAGGACTTGGACTTATACTCGGGCTCAGATATAAGGTCTGGGCTGAGTCCGTCTTGAATCCAATTGAAAAAAACTGTGTCATATATATTATAAAACTTATGTACATGTGCGAACTTCTATAACAGAATATTACAAAATAACAATAAATGTATACCAATTAAGCTTTGTCCAGTATCGGGAGCTATAAATGTTATTAAGCATTATAGTAAAAACATGTGTGAACTTGCTTAAAAAATGTACATGATAATACGAACTTTTTATTTAAATTGCCTTTTCAGGATATTTGTATTGGACTCGGACTCAGACTTTGATTCGGGTTCCAAATGACTTGGTCTTGAAGAAAGTGGACTTTGACTCAAACCTCAAAGACTCGGAATTGGACTCGAGGGGTCTGCAGTCGGACTCCCATTGCGTGTACTCGTATACATCACTGCTGCACAGGGCGATCAATAGGCCAAGAGCCTATTAAAGCAAATCACCATTTGGTCACGTGGATTTAGTAAAAGTATTCTAGTGCATGTACAGTAAACTCTCGATATTACGACCACATCCGGGACCTCGATAAAGTGGTCGCATTTTCGAGGTGGTCGTCTAAGCGAGGTCTAATATATGAAAAGCAAACAAGAAATGGGGCTTGTTAACAAGTGGTCCTTATTTTTGGTTGATCTTAAAACAGCCGTGGTCGTCAAGCGAGGCATTACTATATTTGCTTTAGTCGATCGCAAAGCAGAATTGAAATATTACATTACCTTGTTGAAATTTCGCCAATGCTATACATTTTTTAGCGATTCTCAACTTTCTCGGAAAGAAGTCATGTAGCAGATTGGAATCAACTTTGATTATTTCGTCAGATGTTTCTCTTAATATTTAAGTATAATCGAGTCCCGACAGCTCAAGGGATTAAATACAACTTCAGTCAAACGTCGCCTAAAGACCACCTCAGTTAAAGGGACATAATCAGGAGCAATAACATGTCTATTGTTCACACTTTCAGTTCAGTTTTGCTTTATACAAAAGATTCCATACAAAAGGGCATCTCCTGATTGACACATTTTGTGGCCGGGCGATACACCCGCTGTGTTTATGTTGACAGGTGTGATCGCGCCCGGTCCACTGTTTTTAACACTCGTTTACAGGAGTAAGCAAACAGTTTCAGGGCAATATTTTGGGAAGGAACAGATTTTATTTAATTTTTTTTTTATTTTTGTTAATTCAACATGCTTTATAGGTGATTGGGCCCCAACTCAAAAGAACGACCATTTTTTCACGGTCCAAATTCCATTTTGCTCTGTATATCAGACCTCGCTTAGTCGACTACCTTGAATATGCGACCACTTTTATCGAGGTCTGTTGGTGGTCGTTATTTCGAGATATCACTGTACAATTATTTGTAAATAAACATTTTTGATTTGCTTAAAATTTTTTCCGATCTGGCTCTTAATGTTATCACTAAAGCATGGCGCTAATGGAAAATTTATTCAGTCTTAAAACAGGAAATTGAATTAGGCCTGTAATACGAATTTTAAAGATTCTAATTTTTTCTTCAGTTTACTTTAGCAATATGGTCATGCAGTCAAACAACATGCATCACACCATGCGTAAGTTATGACAATTCTGACCTTTATAGAACATTTAAAAAATACGAAATATCTCATTAATATTTAAGCTGGACAATTAAGTTCAATAAATGTTATAGTTTCATTCCATAATCATGTCAAAACAACATTTTTTTTTGTTAATTTTAAATTTATGATTACATGCATGCTATATATATATAACTATTAAAGCTTAAACAGAAACCTAGCTAGCTGAAAGGTAAAACATTTTCCTTGAAATTATACCAATTCTACGTATCGTCAATTCAACATGCATGTAAACATGTTCTGAGAATTAACCGTTCAATGGCAGAATTCCTGGCGATACGTGCGGAGCTCAACGATGTCTTCTTTTCTCGCATGTTTTCAGGTCATTATTCAGAAAATCATCGTTGATTACTGATTGCTAGGCCGTGGATGTCTATTCTTGTGTGTTGTTATCCTTTGTGCTTTTTTTTAAACTCTCTTGTAAACAGTTCAGCTAAGCGGAGTCCCCACTAATTAGCTGGATGACTCTTAGATGACGCGCGCGGGGGGATTGCTAGGGCAGGCACGAATAATCAACTTCCCTCGTAAAGTGCTATAAGCTGGCCCAGGAAACAGGTCTCTTATTTAAGAGTTATAGCTGGTGCTAACTTGAATTCGGATTAAGTTCAAAAGAGTATAAAATTAGAGGGAATTCGTTGTTTCTTTGTGTTTCTTGATGTGTGAAACAAAATCTCTCTCTCTCTCTCTCTCTCTCTCTCGTGCCTCTAAGTGTATCTTGTTCAATCCACTTGTTTATTCGTTTTTGACTGTGTGTTTGTTTATGGACAGGATATGTTTAAAATGGACCGAGGGAAATGTCTTTTAGGGTTTCGAAATTACTTGTATGAGCTTAGGTACGGACACCCGAGTTTAACATGAAGTTGCCTTGGATTCAGATGCTAGATTTTTGGCTACTTAGCCCATTTGTAAATCTGTTTCCCAACAAAGAACCGGCACTACTACCGGCATCTTTTCAAGGGATTTAATAGTTTAAAAAGCGATTCAAACAGAATAATGATAACATCGGCGTGAAATTTCAGATGATTACATAACGAGTGTGTTTTTATTTTATTCTTAAGTATATCGAGCGCGTTTTGGATCTATTACAGTTAATTATCATTTTACAAACACAAATACATAAAGCCGACCTTCAGTTTACGAAAAAGGACAGTGCACCCATATCTTGCGCCATAGTAGATCAATGACCCAACGTTATGGTCGTCAGTTGCGACCAAGCAAAACCCTAGCTACGTTTTGCGTCGGCCATGTTTACCTGGTGTATGGAGAGAATCAGTCGGTACCTAAAAAGCGTACAGGTGATAATCATAGGTCGAGTGTTCATTTCCTCGAAAGAGGAGCAAAGCTTTTTGTCCAGCAAACGTGCGTTTTACACCAACACATATGTTTTATGTGATCAGGTTATCTGCAGACGTTGTATGCTTTTCTGTGATTAGTTGTGATTTTATATTACACTTACACATAAATTCTATGTTAAACGTCTACAAAGTGATTCATTTAAAACATAGCAAATTGTGAAATGGTAAAATATGTCTTAATTCTATATACAAAGTTTTATCTAATATATGTCAAAGTAAAATATAAGGAATATCAGGAGGTCATGTTAAATGTATAATAATTTCAGACCGAAAGGCAAGTTATAGTTTCTGTTTCCTGTTGCTTACGGTAACAGCTGATCACGCTCAAGTCAGCTGATCGTGAGATGCTGGAGTCTGTGAGTAAGCAGTCGTAATGGATTTTTTTTTTTTGCGCCTGTGCTAGTTAGTTTCATCGAGAATGTACACTTATGACGTATGTATGTCACGTGCCCGGATCACCCAAAGGCCAAGGTCATCTAAAAGTTCACAGGTTCAATTCATAACGGAAACATGAACAGTCGCTCATTCACTGCGTACGTCTTGCTAAACGGTCGTTATTCAGCACTTTGGCAGATTGTTTTACGTACGCATACATCTGTGCACCCAGCATCTTTATAGTATAGGCCTAACCAATATCATTCTAAGCAACCGCGCGCCTACTTTTGTTTACTTTGGTTGTCCCTCTTTAAAATAATCGCGATTTCATTTTTTTTCAGTTTTTTTTTCGCGATGGTTCCATTTTTGCGATCTTATCATAGAGTGAACTATAAAGAAAATATCAATTATCAACACCGAACGAGTGGAAACATCATTATAGGCAGATGATATACAATATCTTAAATGCATAATTATACGCCTTAGATTGATAATTTTATGAAGAAAGGTAATTTTCCTTTAGTGAATATCGCAAATTTGAATCCCTCGCCAACAAAAGACAATCAGAGTTATATATATATATGTGTGTGTGTGTGTGATGGTGTGTGTGTGTGTGTGTGTGTCTGATTACGACGGGACACGAGTTCTCGTTGGTCTGATTCTTGGCCGTATATGCCAGAACGGGTGTTATCTAACCAACCAGAACTGGATACACGCTCTCACTGGTGTTATTACATTTTTTTGCTCTGTGCGCACCCTTGTGTTCGAACCCAGAGAACCTTACTCTACAAAGCAGCGGTTACACGAAAGGATGTCTGGGACGACTGCAGCGTACTGCCGCTACGTGAGAAGCGTGTTCAAGACTAAAAAAAATAGCATTCTTAAGCATTGCCATAGAGGAGATACGTCATCCGTCAATTGAATATATAGATAAGGCCAGGAATAGTCCAAAAATCAATAACTGATCGGTAAAGATGTCCGAGCGAATCTCTGAATTTGACGAGGTTTGCCTTTGAACCGATACGGGGAAACGTGGAAGTTCCGCTCTTTTACCCACAGGGTACCCCATACCCCTGTAAAGGTTTACTATAAACATTCCACTTTTCGGCACTGGTTGTTTTATAAACAAGTTTTGGCAATTATTGAATAAAGATCAGATGTATAACAATTGATTCGTTTCGTGTGGCCTCGCTGGCTGTTGCTCCTTCTTCAGGTATGTCAAAAACGAGTAGCAGTTACTACACTAACTGCGGACACAGGCCTGATATATCAAGGGGAACGACTTAAAAACACGCACCCCATATTTCATTCTTGTTGAGGGTACAAACGTGCCTGGATCCTGTCAATCTCCTACAGGAAGTCGGGGTCAAACTTCCGGGGTCAGCCTTGAAATAGATTCGCTGGCAAGAAAAGGGAGGCTGGATAATACAATACAAATCATGCGGTGGTAAAGCGTTCAGTAGTTATTTTAATGGTATAAGACAAATGGTGAGTTGTATCTTGTTTTAGGCTCCCCACCTGTTTTGTTCATTTGTTGTTATCTGGCACAGGACAAGTCAAGGTCGTCGGTTTAAGGTCAAGGATATCATGCCTGAGGTGCTTTTGAGAAAACAGAGATGCGATATTGAAAGGATCTGTTTTTTTCCGACAGGGCTACGCTAGTTGAACATACACACAACATGAATGACATGTGACTTTGTGCGACATATGACGCAAAACGTGACATTAGTTGCCCTAGTCATAGACCTAACGGGGCGTGTAACAGATAGCATTAGCGATTGTGATAGCATCACAAACTAAACTGTTTACCAGTCCGCAAACATAATACAAGGCATCGCAGTTCTCAAATGATAAGGGCTTTTGCATAAGTTTACTGACGATGTTCAGCTGAGCAGCATGCAGATGTTTTACACGATATAGGCGGCCCAAATGATATGCACTTCCGGTAACTTTAACATTTGAACATGACTCATCACACTTGAGAACCATATGTGATGTTGTGTTTATGAATATTACATGCGCCAATCTCTCGTTTTATGTTGCTATGCAATAATCACGAGAATTCTGCCGTTCCCACAATGAATTATGATGTCATAGTGACGTCATAGATTGATTACGCATCTGTTTTACAGTTGTGTATAACGTGTGAAAGGCAAATGTCAAGAAACAGAACAACAATAAGGAGTAGAATAAACTCCAATTGTTCGTCCCCAGTTAAAATACAGCACAGTTAAGTTTTTTTTTCTGTTTCTTCTTTTTTTTTACTTTCTTCTAACCCTCAGTAACAGTCACAGGCGACGGATTTTTAAATTATATCTATTTTTTATCTTTACTTATCACTCCGTTTCAAGATCATGTTTGAAATTATTCGATTCGCGATTGCAGACCTGGTCGAATTTTATTCTAATGGATTGAATACTGTAAGTAATATGTTCCTTTTAAATATACAGGAAAACGTCATTTAAAATCTGACAACCTAAGCTTTCAATGTTTAAGCTCATACATTTCAAAAACATTTTTAACCCACAATTTGATTCTATTATTAAACAAAGCTTGCCCTATTTCAAAACAAAGTTTCAATGAATTTTGTTCGCAGACATGAAGTTTGGCGTGCTTGCGTCAAAGTATCTTGAACGTTGAAATCAATTACGCTTACTTAAGAAAGCATCGCACTTGCCCCTGTTATTCATATAAGGTTACTAATCAGGACTGAATCGCTTCGTAAAATCCCAAAATGTACAAATCACGAAAAAGGAAAGAGGTCTTGTTCAATAAATTAAAAATTTAATGCGATTTATAAATGTTGCAATTCATTACATTAAATTGTTCAAAGAAGCATTATAAATGACTTATCTGTCTATATATTTATAGTTCATTCACGGTCACAGTAGCGTTTCAGATTGCGAAGGGACCAGAAGAGAAAAAAAAATGTTGAAGTGACAACCGCTATAGTGATTCCATTGGGGAGTAAGTCCCAATGTGAGGGTCCTCGTTTCAGATCATTGTAACATACTTGTAAGAATGAGACACAACAACGGGGGTTATTACACGGCCGCATACAACCCGTGACAGACTGTCTGCCAATGCCAAGCATCTGTCACAAAGGTCACATCAGTTGACGTGTGAGATGTACCGCATCAGTTGTAAACGCATCAACAGGGTCGGATCCAAGATTTTTGGAAGGGAGAGGTTTACTCTCAACGGGCAACATATCCCCTTCTACAATAAAAAAAAATCCAGAAGTCCACGAATGGGTAGGAGTAGACATTTTTGGGGAAAACTCACCAGAAAAGATAATTGTTTTCCAGTCAGTCGCGCTAAACACGCTACCCCCCGTCTGGGTCCGCCCCTGGTGTGTCCATGGAACCGTAGAGTCTGGGCCATATAAAATATTAGGGGTCACGTCTGGGAGTCCCAGACCTAGTTTACAACAAGCTGGTTTACTTTCAATTGCCGGTCTTTCCTCTATTTTCCTTCTGGGTCACGTGACCTGCCTGGGACTCCGAAGTGAGTGTCTGTGATTGGCTGGGGGTGGAGTTTATGCTATTGGTTGTTGGGGAACTTATACAACGAAGACACCGACTTAGAACCTGAACTCGTGTAACTGATATGTATACTTTTTGTGTCGTTTATACTCTTGTGAGTGATTGAAGTATCGTTATCCGTATCGTAACGTGAGATTATGTATCGTTACAGCCCTTATCATCATGATCATCATCATTAGAGCTGTATCAATTAATCGATTGTATCGATGAGTGGTCTTTTTCTCTCACAGTCGATTGAATCGATTGCATTTTTGCATAATCGATTATAAACTATCATGTATGCCCATCCAAGGAAGTCATATTATCACGATAATTATTCTGTCAGAGATATAAAAAGACGGACAGTAAACAGCGAAGCTTGTGCAACGAATAAGTGTCAACCACCTGACCGTTACCTTGACCTTTCAGGGTAATCTTGCACATATAGTTCACCTGCTAAAAGAGGGAGATCTCTACCAATATTGGGGTCATAAGGTCAAAGGTGAAGGTCACAGCTAGGAGCCATCCGTCCAACAATCAGTTTCCAGATGATAATTCCAGCTTGGTTTGATATATGGATTTCACACTTGAATTATACATGGCCTATCAATAAAGCAAGATCTCTATTGATTTGGGTCATGATGTCAAAGTTCAAGGTCCGAATTCTTTAAAATTGTTCAGGAAGCATGTTAAGCAAAACTTTTTATCCCAGACCTTCCATCTTGCACATATAGCTCACCTGCCAATAGCCGAAGATCCATACCAGTTTTGGGGTCACAAGGTCAAAGGTAAAGGTCACAGGGGCCATCTGTCAAAACATTTATTACCTGATGATTACTCCAGTCTGGATCCGATTGATATATGGATTTTAAACTTGACTCATATATGGCCCACCAATAAAGCAAGAACAATATTGATTATGGGGTCATGAGGTCAAGGTCACAGGACCCACATCTTTAAAAAGATTGTGGATGTATTTTAAGCAAAACTATTCATACCAGACCTTCAATCTTGCAAATATAGCTCACCTAGTGAAGATTCCTGTCAATTTAGGGCTCACAAGGCCAAACATCAACATCACTGAAGCCATCTGTCCTCAAATCTGTGGAAACGTAGGAGTTTGGTTAACCTCGTAATTCTTGAAGTACTGCATCTGTTTCCTTCAAATGTGACCCAACAATCGCCACCAAGATGTCGGACAAGTTTAATCATCTGAGACCTTGGCCATGGTGGCCTTGGTCTTGTCAAGTGTCAATATATACTTTAGAAGAAGGGGCCTATTTTAAAGGGAGTATGCCTTATTTGTTTGGGGATACTACGACATTCTCTGATGCCAGAAATTTCAAGTTTTTTATAAATGTTCTTCTTGAAACGTCGACAGTCTTGTAATGTAATTATTTTTGGCAGAAAATCTTAAAGGCATGGGGTCCCAAAACCAGTGACAAATATACCTATTATGACATCATGATAACAGGAATTTTAACGGTACGTTTATCGCAGCTGTCTAATATCATGACATATCGGGGACACTGGCAAATGAGCCAACCATATTTATAACTCTTCAGTAAGTTGTCATCCCACAGGGACAAATGACCAGGTCCGGAACCCCCCCCCCCCCCTTTTTTTTTTTTTTTTTTTTTTTTTTTTTTGCTGCCGCAACCATGTTAAAGGGTTTCAGACCTAATGTCCTGGACCCCATTTGGACCTTTCTTTAGTTTTGTCATTAATCCTGCTGGGATGGACCCCTCCTTTTCCTAAATCCTGGTTCCGCCCCTGAGCAGTGAACATAAGCCAGATTCAAAGGACATTACACTTGCATGTTTTTTTACGTTCTCTACTGCCTTTACCCAGCAAGCAATGACCAGGCCAACTTAGTGCTTATTGGTGCGGGGAAACAGTGATTGAAAGAACGATAAAAAAACGGATCCATTCATCAAGCTGAATGTAGCGTACTTCCTGCATTAGAAACCTTGACCCACATTGGATACGAGTTTTTTTTTTTACAGCTATTATTTCATACAGTCGTTAAGTCCCCTTGTCAGCACGCGCTCACGGAAATTGTGGTTTTAAGTGGAATTGGAAAGCGCCGTGAATGAACATGAATTGCTGGTAGCGTGCGTTGAGCTCATATACAAGGCGAGCCGGGCGCCAGGGAGGGTCCCGCATAAAACGTGACATTTATAAGAGGATTAACTGCTGTTCTCGGCACACCTGTGTTCCCTCTGAATAAAAATGCAGGCCTGGCGCTCAACTGATGTAACAACATGCCAAGAAACGTACGTTTCCTTCTCGGACATGCGTGATACAACGGTGGCATCAATCAGATAGCACGCGATCTACCCGGCAACCCAACATCAAGGCCAGAGGGAATGACAGCTTTTTGGTGCCTGGAGGTCCACGGAACAGACACGCGGGCGCCCCAACTATTTCACTCGGGGCCCCACAATAATCGTCGTTTTGACGATGTGTCATTTTGGACCAGTGTACGCAAATTTGCAAAAGTACACGTGAGCTTGTTTACAGTGCTTTTGTTGACGCAATAATTTATGGGACACGACAGGAACGCTACTGATCACCTTCCAAGAGGTCCTCGATTATTGAAACCGAAAAATAAGGCGCCAATGCAACTAATTAAAGAAATTTTAATTCCAACTGTTTCGTCCTCTCTTCCAAGAACGCAACCTTCCAATCTTTAAGTCCTTCACTAAAATCTAAATGGATGCGTATGTGTAAAACATATCATTAAGTATTTTTTTTCTGCGAAAAAAATATAACTAATTTCTATCGTTATTTAACGTAAATTGGGCTGTATATACCTCAATCAGCTCATCATAACTCTATCTTCCCATGCCAAATGGCGGAGCGGGGCAGAACATTGTACCTCTGCCAGCTGATTAGGTTTAATGTTGGGCCTTTGGTTCGTTTGTTTGCAGATTACACAAATAGTTATGAATACAATGTTTGGAGGATAAGAGGAACAACCAAGGAACAATCTGTTATATTATGGATTTAATTTGGATCACCGGAATATATTTTTCCCATTGTGCTACCATTCATAAGAATTAGGGACGGTAAACATGGTTGAGGACGCTATGTTTACACAAATATAGAAAAGTGTGATCAAGGTCATGGCGGAGGTAGGCTGTAGGCTCCGACTACAGGTCTCACTCATGTAGAACGACGCCGTGTTATATATCTTTATTATATATATATACATGTATATATATATGTATATACATGTATAAATATACATGTATATATATTATATATACACACACAGACATATATAGATATATATATACTTGTTTATTCATTGAAAGTGCAGGGGAATGTATTCCATATAAAGTTGTTTAAGAACTGTTAAAGCCAATATTATACACTGAATGGGATACAAGCACCATTTACTGTCAACTTGTTAAGGATAGCGTCCTTCAATATAGACCCTACCAGAATTATCGTAATTAAAACTGTCGTTGGATCAGGGGACGCCTCTACAGGGGCCAATGTGTAAGGGGAGTACAGAAAATTGTCAATATTATATACATATACCAAGCAAAAACAAGGGGTATATGTTGACTAACGCACACAGAAGACTGTGTTGGGTTTGTGAGTGAGCACACTCATGACTGTAACAGAGGTCCCTTAACTTTTCCATGTACCGTGAACGTGAATTCGTTCGACTTACTATATAGTTCTTGTGAAGAAACAGGATGCATATGTTAGGTTTAAGTGGCGGATCCGGGGGGGGGGGGGGGTCCGAATCCCCGCCATTTGTGCCTCAACATCCCTTTTCTAAGGGTTTTAATTAAACCAATTCCTCCGCCCTCGGCATCTATATTAAATGTGTTTTTGGTATATGTTTGTAAGTTATGATGTCCTTATCAGGCCTGCAATATCATTCGCGACGTGCCCCCTGCTAAGGCTAACTACGTCTTAAAATTTATATATATATATATATATATATATATATATATATATATATATATATATATATATATATATATACACATATTAATTATATGTAAGATGTGTATATATATATATATATATATATATATATATATATATATATATATATATATATATATATATGGTTAAAGAGACCTGTTCCGATATCTGACGTCTATCAACCAAAGATAATCTCATAAGACTTATAACACGTGGGGCGGCAAACTAACCATAACACTTTCAGCAAGGACATATAGCAGCAAGTCAGATAAAACGGAGATTTGCAATGCAAATTGCGTTTCAACTTTCACACAAACGCAGTACCCATGCACCAATACATCCGTCACACAGGCGTTATAAGATCATTTTTAACAGGAATTACCTGGTATTCAGTAATGTATACCCAGAGTGAGCCAGGAAGTACGTAACTGGAATAGAAACGGTAGGTTTAGCTTAAGATGTTTCCGCTTTATTTAACAGCTACAGGTTGCTGTGGTCAAGACCCGTGCCCTGTGCGCTCCTTAATTAAGCGTAATTTTGAGAAACGGTAGGTGAAAAGGAACGATACGGTTTTAGAACGAAATTTTGGCAGATGCCACAGTGTTTTATGAAGAACACACCATACTTCGTGTATATTAAGCACATGTACCTGGTATGTGAGTAAGTCCCTTAAATACGTGTTTGTGTGTGTGTTTTTATGCATGGGTAATGGTGTAGGTTAGGGGTTTTTTTTTTATAAAAGGCCTATATTACAGTATTTAGCACAAATTATAAACAGAAGGAATATTCTATAATATAGAGGAGATGTATAGTTTTAGAAAAATAAGGGTTATATTATGAAAGATGGTGTTGTTTGAGAGTCATTGTGGCTTAAAAGTCGACTATATTGGCTCCAGTTTTGATCTTTCACCATGACGTTTTGCATGACTTTCATGACGTCGCCAGGAACACAAGTTATATTTGAGCAATTTATGTCATTCTATATAAAATATATAGGTTATAACACTATATATGCCTTATTCTTATAAATTTCTTCTTATTATAGAACCACACAAATTTGGAAATAATGCGTAAACAATTGGTAATATAGGCCTTTAATAAAAAACCCCTAAACTACACCATTACCTTTTTATGTGTTTGGTTGGATACTTTCCTTGTTGTAGATACAGACAATGGTATGTTCGCATAACGTTACATGCCCGATCTATAATCTTTAAAACGCTTTAAGACAATGACAAACAAGACTAAAGATAGCAGCTTTGAAAACAATTTTTTATTATTAATCATCCTAATTAGCTTAATTGCCTTTAATTCAGGGTCAAAAGGTTTCTCACTGAAAGCAAATACAAGGATTTTACGCTCGTTTCCGTTAATCGGGATAAGAAAAACAGCATGGGAAGTAAATATTATGCGTTCAAAATTGACGAAAAATTTTGTTGATGTTTTCAAAAGAAAGAAACACCACTAAAAGTCATCTCTAATTTCGCCCACACGGTGTTTATCCCGAGAACACGATCTTTCAAAAGTGCCAGGCTTCGGTAATCGCAACTGAGAGCGGCGTTTCGTCGGCCCCCTCTTCGAGGAGGCCTTATATTGTTATAATTAAGAACCCGCTCAGTGGGTTAGTGTCAACGGAACGCCTCAAGGCGCATATCAAAGATCAATTCAACAAGGCTGATCAGGGTTTACTGTAGCAGGCCATGTCAACCCTTGACTGGGACGCACCTGCAGGCACAGAGCCAGGTACTGTAACTCGTGGGCAGGTGGAAATGTTATAGTTATTGTGATCAATTGCCTCATCAAATATGACACGCACACATGACTCAGTTGCCAAGAATAGAACCTGATATGAATTGCATGGTAATGACTGCATGCGGCAGCGTGAACCAGTCAGAGATGCTCTAACGTGCGTTGCCGGTGTAAAGATTTTAGATGACCTCCCCATTTCAGCCCCCCCCCCCCTGTAACCTGTAATCGATGTCAGATTACCCCCTGGGGTAGTCTGCACGTAATTTAGATTACCCCCTGCCTGATTTCATTAAAATATATATTAATTTGTTTTTAACTAATGATATATTATTTCAATAAACGGCGTAAACATGCGAGATTTAAAAGATGGAATCTATAAAAAAAATAAAACTTGTCGCAAAACGTTAATTATTATTGTTCATTATACTTATGACTCATTCAGTTCACCGAAAACACATGACACATTATATATAAACAAAAGATAAACAGAGATTTAGATTAATTTGGGAAATTAAAGAAAGAAAATAACTGAAATTAAGTAAAAAATATTTAAATGAAAAATGAAAGGTTATCTTAAATCGTAGGAAGTAATCTGAAATCAATATAAGAGTTAACTACGTTGGTAATCTGAAATCGATTTCAAATTATCCGGGGGGGGGGGGTCTAAAGAGGGGATAATCTGAAATGGCTTCACCGGGAGTCGGGAGCTTGTAAATCTGCTTTCACCGACGGACGTAGACAAAGTCCAAACAAAGCAACGCGTGTACCCAAGAACGGCTGACCTCAACGCCAACGCAAAAGGAAAATAATTAATCCCCTGAATAAGGCAAATACTTCCTTGACTGACCAAACTTTCTCGGGGCTTTCTTGCCGAGTCATATCACGTCGATCGTGACGTTACGCAGATTTACGCCCGTTCTCAGCATATTTGTTTAGATTCACGGCGGCTATACAATGCTATTCTCCCGGAAATGACGTCATGGGCTACGTCAGCGCGTGGGCGCTGGATAAGACTATACATAAAATTAGTGTTCTACAATGAAGGACCGTTTCTTATAAGTTCGTTTCTAGGCACCCGCTGGAAACCAGAGCGGTAAACTTATAAAATGATCATTTCCATTGAAATTATTCCACATTTAGATATAAATGAATGTTTCTTCCGATTATCTTTAGGGGCAGCTGCAGTCTTTAATGTAAATCCGAAAATAATTTCTTCTCTTTTTTATCATATTCAAACAAGATTATCATTTTGCTAAGATTTTATGTTTCTCTTTTAAGACATTTGATCTGCATAATCATTTCTGCTTACCTAATAGTTTATATTACTTGATTCAGTAGTATTCTAGAAACAAGGTAAAGGGGCCTAAATGTTTTCTCGTATTTTTTTCTTAATTTAAATATCATGTTATTATCATCCGTTAAATGTTTCCTATCAGTTTAATCATAAGCAAAGAGGGGATATACTGTAAAGTCCGTCACAGTAACTGTGTCCGCATGTTTTTCCGGGATAATTTTTCGTACATTACGTACGTCAGACAATGCAACGTGATGCGCGAACGACCTTTGTGACGTTTGTGTGACGTCACTTTTGTCTTACAAACGGTTCTTGGTATCAAAGACAGAAAGTCTTTCATTTAGGAACGTACTGTTCAGTTTAACCGGAAGCTCGGTCCATCTAGAAAAAAGAAAACATACAAGAAAAAAAAGGCAACAGGGTCGCAAAATAAATACTTTTAACTAAATATCTTATAACTTCACACAAAATTGGCGAAACATCTGCATGTGAATATGTGTTTGGACAAAAATTATTTGTGAAGATTATTTGTAAAACAGTTATCGCGAAGAAAAAAAAACATGCGGACAAAAATTGGACACCTTTCACTTATGATATCAGCAATAAATGTGATCAACATAAATACAAAACAATTGGCATGACGTCATCCTACCCCTTTCTAACGGCAGCATGGTTCCAAGCTTGCCATGGGACACACAGGCTGGGAACCATGCTAATCAAATGGTAACTGAGCTTAAACCATTTTGGCTAATGCGGTTTGCAGAAACCGGTTTAGTGCTTTCATCCAGCAGATATATTAACCGAAACGGTTTTGACCAAGCAAAGGGGTCAAGTGCACGTGGCGCCATGCATCGCAAACAGAGACGCCATATGACGCCAGACCACGCGTGTAACGTCACTTAATTGTATGTGACTTAGTAGTATGATTAACGCCCGATTTGGCAAAAACGGACTCGATTCACATTTCATTGCCGTGTGAAAACGGTTTCAATCCACATTCAAATATGGATTGAAAAAGTTATTGCGAAAACGGATTCAATTTGTCTACTCATTAAGCCATGTTCACACCACATCCGTATTCATGGACTACGGTATCGAACAACGTTTTTCCACCTTCAATTCAAACTACACCCGTATTCCTTCATATATTGACTGGCATCGGTAAAACCAAACATGGAGGTATAGTTTCGATACTGAATTCATTAATTTATGCGCTATTCATATCAACGCAGTATGAACACGCGATAATGGTATAAGACTAAACGACCGAATACTATTTCCGCAATGTGTACATAGCACGAAAAATATTTCCGCGCCTGCATACGCCTTTTTTTCTGGTGGATAAGCAAGCTGTGTATCGAATACTGTATACTGAATTCGTTATTGAAAAAAAAACAGTAATTGACACGCTTGTAGTGAGATAACTGTTTAAGTGAGCCATGTGTACGCTAAATGCGGATCAGAGGAGGTTTGAAATCGTTTGCATGTGTCGTGTAAAAGGCGTTTAGCAGGCATGATTTAACAGAATCACAGAGTGATATACCTGAAGTTTTAGGTGATCGATTATCGGTAAAACAACAATGTTTGAACCATAGGACAATCATATTATTTATTAATAGGTGAAGTTGAGTGAATTATCGAACAGAGGAGGATCGAATCACGCTGCCTGTCGCAAAGCCCGTTTTGACAGGAAGCGAGGTATGAAAGTCTCTAAGTTCAGCAGATAGCTTTATACTTCTACATAGAGGTTTAGGCAAAGGTGGGAGTTTATAGTCTGATATCACCGACGATGTCAGTCTCATCTGACTTTATACTTTGCCTTCCTTGTCTTTCGAGCCTGTTCATTTTTTTCTCAGCTCCCTGGGGAGCAAACGACCCAAGCATCCATATCAGGCGCTAGAAGGTTATTCGTTCCATCCGTTCGACATCTGCTTGCCGCCCATGACCAGTACCCATTCACTCCTGGGTCGAGAGAGCGCACCCTTGTGGTAAAGACTTTAGCCAGGAGTCTCAGCAGAGACGGCGGTCAGAATGGTAAGCGAACCTACAACCTTGCGTTCGCAAGTCATGCGCCCCATCTATTACGCTACCACGCTCTACACCATTGATTACTCTGAGATAAAATAGTTATAGTCTATAAATGACATTCCATGCAAAACAGATGAAGTACTGTACTTGGAAGTGGTTAGAAACCACAAACTCAGTCATGCCATGCAGGATCTCAATCGCGGACCCAATATGTTAGAAAAAGGAAGGGTCTGATAATGGAAGGCTTACAACTAAATGGTTGCGGTGACTGTCTTCTGTGGCTCAGGGGTAGAGCACAGGACTCAAAACCGGGAGATAGTGAGTTCGAATCTAAGCCGAGGGGTTGAGATTTTTCACGGTCGGCCCCCAACGCTCTGTAGGCTTAACGGCCGTCTTTCATTCACAAACGAGTGCGCCTTTAGGGGTTCCCTTGTGTCATGAACAAGCAGTGGGGACACATCCAGGGCCCGCAAGTGCAGTAGTAACCGGGCCTTGTTAGCACCAGGATATAAAAAATGAGAGGTAGCGTGTGATACTGCCCTGTCACGTAGTCTGAAACCGGAATTGAATTCTGCAGATGTATCTACGTTGTTAAATTAGCGGTTACCTCCAACAAAACAATATAAAATTAAAAAAAAGTGTTAAAAGGTTATTATAAGGAATGAAAAGCAGCTTATGATATATATATAACTCAACTTATAGTTCAGGCTAGTGTTGTATCAATATATGTTAGGCGTTTTTATGTTCATCAATACGACGATACAGCATGTATAGCGTATCGATGTGTCGTATCGATAGGTATCGATATATCGGTATATATATACAGCCCTTAATCAAGCAGTCCTTATTATGCACATTACGTCATTTACATTGATACGTCAAAACAAAAACAAAAATTAGAAAACCCATGGAGAGATTTTAGCTGTAATTACTGCTATATCCTGGTCATACACTGTTATGTATTACCTTTGGTAGTTGAAACAGGCAGGTTTGGTCGTTTAAGGTTTGAACAAAGAGACTGCTTAATATGTATTACGTAATTGAAGAAGATGTTCACTTCTTTTTCCATGGTTCTTTGTTTGAACGGAAACGTTAGATAACCCCTTTTACTTAACAGAAAATTACTTTAATAGAAAATGAAAAAAAAAAAATTCCTGGTTGTCCTAGAAAGCAACAAACACATTTAGATAAATGTTATAGATTAGAAGCAAAGAACTGTATGTTTAGTTCACGCGACCTACTCTTCCTTTTTATGTGCCGCGAAATGACTAATTGGTTAATTAACTAATTGGCTCCGAGTGCTCTGGCATGTGTATTTATATGTATCTAAATGTACTTGTCACTGTTATAAAGAATACTACTACTACTACTACTACTACCACTATATGCTTGATAAAGAGCCAGGAATAAAATAACACATTTATAAGAAGCAATTATACGTGCTGAGGAACTTTGGATATTTATTTCATGGAATCACGACGTTTGTACGGTGCACATGCACTTAGCTTAGCACTTTGCCCACCAATTATTGATTGAAACACCGTTTCCCATCCATTTAGAAGCAAGAATGAATTAAACTGTAATTACTTTAGTTTCACTGATCTGATTTCAGAGCAAATAGTGTAATTTTTAAAAGTCCAACCTCTGAGGGGAACAGCCATTGGAAATTTTACAATCAGTCTTTCAAACTACTTTTTATTTAAACAATTATAGCACTTAAACGAATGAGGACTTGAAGCCATGACGTCACCCATGAGATGCCAACCCCGAGTTTAATGGTTACCTTTTTAAAGATATTTATGTTAACAACAACAACGTGGCAGCTGTTACGTAGATTTGTTTTTACATGTGACCAATAACCTTGGTTTTCATAAGGAGCATTGGAACGTTAAAAAATGGACTTTTTTCTCAGATACTCAACTGATTGCATTTCTCAGATATTTTGTAAGGAATTTTTATTTGCTGTTCTAATTTATGACGTATTTGCCACATATTTTCATAGCAGTTTTTAGTTTAATTGCCAATTTATGGAAATTAACATTAAAAATCAAGATATTAGCATTTCTCCGCGATTCTTTGGAAACTCACCGAGGCTTGCATTCACCCTCTCTTCAAGGAAACATTTTCAAAAGACCATAGCTTTTAGCAGTGATTTTTGCCACCGCGTCAGGGAATTTAGATAATGGGTTAGAAAGCAAATACAGGTGTTGCGGTGATGGGGGTAACGGAAAGCGACAGGTGCAAGGGTGGAAAAAATAATTGGAGCGTTGACTTGAGTAGTAATCCCGGAATACCTTGTTGTTCTTAATAAACGTAACCAGGTAAACTTGCACCGACACTCACGGCGAGGAAATATTCCTGTTATTACGTAATAGGGTTACATCTCTGGCATTCCAAACGGCTCCCTTGAGGGAACGCGATATATAAACCCCATCGCCACTTGGCGCGGCTCGGCTTACGTTGCATCTGTACTGTCGTCTGTTCAAATAGGTCACTAGGTACACTTTCTCAACCTCCTGTTTAGGTAGACATGAGTAAACACAATTTATTTTTCAATGAACACCGGGTGAACTGACTGTATTTGACTGTATACGCAATGTTTACTACAAAAGGAAATGTCGTCATAAACCAAGATCAAGGTTTGCCAAAGCGGCAGATTTATAAATAATTTAAAACAATTGCGAAGGACGACAGTATTACACATAACCCATAAGAATGGACTCCTCAATTGCTCTTTTTTTAGTGACTGACGCAATGTGGAGTCCATAGATTGCCCCTGCAGTTAACTGTGATTATAACACTCCTTACACAACTGCGTAATTTAACATATTTCAATGGTTTAGTGCTCAGAACTTCAATGTGTATTGTATATTTGACAACTGAAAAACATTACATCACTATTTTGCACCAAGGAAGTAAAATATGAACATAATAGTACACAGGCGTAAAACATTATACAGGACTGCCACCGAATGCAAAATGTCTGCCGGACTGTTAATGCTTCAATTCCCTCTGGCAAATAAATCAGTTGTTGATGTTACAGGTGTTACATGCTTTCCAGAATGTTTTTTTTATTACAAGCCTTTTGACATACTACTTAATGTGAACATTGGTATGTTAAAACCAAAGGAAATATTTTAAAACAATTTCCTTTCTAAGAATTACCGATCGTATCGTGTTATAACCCCAGTTAGCCCTCTGGTGGGCCGGTGACGCAACAGAAATCTGAAACCTGTTGCGTCGCCGTCGGCGGCTACATTAAACACGGAAATGCATTGTCAGATTTTGGGAGATTGGTCAAATAGTTTCGTGAGAGAAAGGCACCATTTTCTACATGTGTAAAGTCCGGTCAACCAGTGGATTTGAACTGGATGTAAAATGGACAACGGGTGCGAAGGTCTGATACAATATTTTAAAAAAATCATGATAAGAACCAAAGCTTAAAGGGACCCAATCACCTATCTGACCTTTATAAACTAAAGGTAATCCCATGGAGCTTTCATAAAAATAGGCCAGAAAACGAGGATATCACAGCACACAGGCTACTTGTTTTGTTTATATCAATGTTTTTAATTATATGTGCGGGCCCGCCAAAATAATCAAATTCAACAAGGGCTCTGGCAGCAAGTCAGATAAGCCAGAGCTTTGCAATTGGCGTTTTCCAACAAGTGACCTTTCTACCTCCACATATATGCAACCTACCACCTTAGGTTACCTGTTTTTCCCATTTGTCAACATTGCTGTGTTTACAAAAAAAAAAACATGTGATGGATAAACAAGTTCACACATCCTTCACGAAGGCCTTATAAGAACTTTTCACAACCAAAATTATCCTAAGATCATTAATATATACTCAGAGGAAGCCCAACATCACATAATTTTTTCCTAAAGTAGTTGATTGGGTCCCTTTAAACTTTAAAATCCCTTCCCCCCCCCCCCCCCCCCATTTTTTCTAGATCTTTTTGGTCACGTGACCAAGTGATATGACGTCTGCCGTGGGTTGTCTTGCAGTACCTACCTTTTTCATAGAATATTAATGACACTGAAAAACCGACCAACAGCTGTATTGTGTAACTCAATGTGCATGTGACCGGCGATCTTTACCTTTATCAAAGGTACTGAGATGTTGGGAAAATAGACTCGGATATCTGTTAAATATTACAGGGAATACGTTAGGTTTCATAATGGTCAATCAGGCTAAAGTCTCAAGTTTTCTTTACAACTTATATGTTGACACCCTTGGGACTGCGCCAAACAATCCACTTTACTGAGATGGCCACTTCCTGGAGGTAAATACTACGACGTAAAATAAGGAGGAGAAAAATGGGACTGTCAAAAACTGCCTAGAAAAGACACACATATAGATTTAAACTGTATATATCTGTGTGTACGTTTAACTGTGTGTGGGTGGGTAGGGGGTATAGAGAATGAAGCTTTATTAGCACAGCAGCAGAAAGCTGAACCATTTAAACACAACCTAAACATATTCTAGTGATCACTGCTGACTGGGACTCAAGAGGCGAGTGTTGATAAAAATTGGACCCGCAGCAAGCGTCCTCTGTCGTCAGTACTACAAACGATACATGAACCTGTGAGCTCACGTTGCATCCGTTTTGCACTGCATATTTGAAACTTCAGTTCAGTTTCGCACCGATCCTTTTTTAGTGCAAACCGACGAGAGTTATGGACTTAAACACTTCTGATATGACACACGATAGTTAGATAATTAAATAATTAATGATTTAAATTTGAAAACAATAATATACATTAGTGGCGGGTTACAGGAGATCATGACTTTTTGAAGTCAGGTTACTCAAGTTTCCCCCCCCCCCCCCCCGCCCCCGTCATCTCCCCCCCCCCCCCATCTATTCGGTCTCTTTTACAAACAGATGGTGCGAGATATTTAAACCTAGATGTACTGAATCAAATTTGTTCCACAATCAGGGGTGGATCCAGGATTTAGGAACAGGAGGGGTCCAACACAGGAGGACTAATGACTAATCCAATAAAAAGGTCCCCAGGTCCGGAAAAAGGGGGTCGAGGCCGCAAAAAATGGTGTGAAAGCCTTAACTGAAGGTTGCGGCGGCGGAACAAGGGGAGTTCTGACCCCCCCCCCCCCCCCCCCCTTGGATCTGCTTTCGTGTAAGGGGCCTAATTACCTTGACCTTTAAAAACTAAATAATATCCCTTTGAGCTTTTATAAAAAAAAAAAGACCAGAAAACACCGCACAAAGGCTGCTTGTTTTGTTTATATCAATATGTTAATTATATGTCGGGGCGCGCCAGAATATTCAAAACAGATTGAACAAGGGCAAGTCAGATAAGCCAGAGCTTTGCAAATGGCATTTTGCAACAAGTGACCCTCCTACCTCTGCATATATTTGCAATTTAGCAACAAGGTTACATTCATGTTTAACCGTTTGTCAACATTGCTGTGTTTACAAACACGTTGTTGATAAACAAATTCATACACCCTTTAGGCGTTATAAGAACTTTTCATAACCAGAATTACCCTTAGATCATCAATATATACACAGGGGAAGCCAGAAATAATATAAATTCTTTTTCAAAAGGTAGGTGAATGGGCAGCTTTAATGTCGTTATCACTGACGATGTGTTTTTTTTTATGTTCTTTACAGCGCCGAGTTATACGCGAGATGCCAGTGTCGTATCGTTCAACTTACACCCAGAGACAATAAGCCTGAACAACTTGCTGACAGCGACTCTGTGGTACTACGTAAGACCGGGAGTGTTTCCAGTTGACGGCCGCCTCAGAGTCAGCATATATCAGGTGGCGCCTCCTAAGTATAAAGGCGGACGTTACAGCAACCGTCTGATCAGTCACCAAATGATCAACCGAAGGTCGGTGACCAACGGTTACTGGCAAACGGTATCCATCGAAAAGCACGTGGCCCGGTGGCTAAGAAACTCAAATACGCAGTATGGTATTAGGTTCGTAGCTAGAGACCTGAGGGGGCGACCGAAAATGGCGGTTGTCACGCAGCCCTGGTTGGAGGAAGAGCAACCATATGTAAGTCCTTTTGAAAGTGTTTTTTTTTTCATTCCCGTCAGAATTGACCTCACCATGAATTTGACGTGACCTCACTAGCATATTCATTTATCGAATGATCATAAGCATAGCTGTTCCGTGCAGCCAATCAGGTCGCCGATATTAGTGTAAACCGTCAGTCGCTTAACAATAACACAATTTGCATAATTTGTGGGACCTCTCCCAAAGAGAACACGTGTAGTCTGTACCAGTACCCTAGTCGGCATGTTTTCCGGGATATTTTTTTTTCTAAGGGGACAGTATAAAAAAAATTCGAAGCCAAACGTTGCCGGAGCCATTCCTCCGACCACCGAATGAATGACAATGTCTTACCTGGTGCGTAATTCGTATGAGAAAAAAAAAATAGCAAAACAGTTCACAATGACTGCGATATACTCAATACTTGAGAAAAGAGATAAAGCGATTCCAGTCGATGACGTCATCAATGCGACATCATACGTCATCGACCTTTGTGACGTCACTAATGTGTTGTACAGGGCTCTCGCCACCATTGGCATCGAAAGCCTTCTGTGAGGGAGCGTTTCGGGGTTTCATTATCATACCAGCCTCAGTTGACGGTTGCTGACTGGAATGATGTCATGTAAACACTCTAAAAAATGAGACCAGAAATAATAAAGATGGCCATAGTGTCACCAAACTTTTAAGAAATTTGTCTTTAAAACTCAGGTGGACACAGGTTGTTGGAACAAAGTATAATAACCAAAGAAAATTCTATCAATCTGGAAAGGGCGGGTTTATCCCTACCATGAAAATCCCCAAGCCCCCCTCCCACTTACACTGCTCCTTGTGATGAATAAAGATTATTTGTGATGAGTATCAAATTTTGGACTAGATGGAGCACCCGATATGCATTAAACAATGTTTATTTACCCGAGAGGAAGCATGTCTGCTAAGTTTTAAAATCCTACAATTACGCTCTAATATAGATTATAGCAAAATGCCTAGAATTCGGCAATATCAGACAAATCCACACCCAAGAACTCTGGTCCTAGCGTTGGTAACTCCAAATGGATTCTAACACTAAATTTTCACCTGGAGACTCTAAAATTTGTCAGTCCTACATTCCAACACACATTTTGTTATATCAAATGACTTATCTTTGGAAATATAAAAGTTATTCCTCCCTAATGAATTGAAAGTTTCCTTTTACAGTATTAGATATTGATCAACAGACGTGTGTTACAGATATCATAAAAAGTTCATGTTTTTTCCCCAGAAACCTTTCATCGCCCTGCGAGTGAGTGATCGTCGCAACTCGCGACGAAAGCGTCGCCTGTCGCAGACGTGCACAGAGTCGGACACAGACCCGAAGTGCTGCCGTTATCCGCTGAGGGTGGACTTCCGGCAGTTGGGATGGGAGTTCATTATTGCACCAGACGAATATGACGCCAACTATTGCGCTGGGGAATGCCCCTATAAGTATATGCAACAATATCCGGTGACTGCACTGCTACAGGAGGTACACGCACGGGGCTCACAGGGCCCGTGTTGCACCCCAACACGATTGGCCCCTATCTCTATGCTATATTACAACGAGAAACAAGAAATCATTTATGGCAAGGTAGGAGGAATGGTGGTGGAGAGATGTGGATGCTCATGATTTGCATACGGCACGTTCGTCAGTGACCTTCACCTTAGTGGTCACGTGTTGGCACCACTAAAGTTGCAGCTAAGCTGCAGAGTTGTAGCGGATCTTGTATTTATCAGCGTTGCACAAAATAAAAACTTCATCGGACATTTTTATAACTCTGTCGCCACCTGGCGGAATCATGAGGACGAGGCAATTGTAGGATATTGTGAATTCCTATAAATAACGTTATTACATGGCTGTGGCATAGGCCTTTTGATTGGGCCGACGATAAAATACCCGTGACACTTTTATGGCGCTGCATGTTAAAATACTGTATATAAATATGTAAATAGGTGATTTTAATAGAGTATATGACGTCATATAATATGACGTCACGTTAACATTTGAATGCGGCAGGCGGGACTTAGATCTCTATGTGTAAGTATTTCCCGCTCATCCGTGTTGTCATGGTTTCCTGGAACAATGATTTCTAGGATTATGCATTAATTATGAAAATTAACACAAATTATCTATGACGCATTTAGGTGCAAGGCTTAGTTTGTATTTACCCGAACGTTGTCACTGCCACTGTTGTTAAAACCCGGATACCTGTATAAGGATTTACCGTAACTCGTGCCCAATCTAGTTTGAGAAAATGTATTAGAGACATCAATGGAGTAAAACCACTTTGTAACACTTTGCTAAATTTGACAATGTATGTGATATATTTTGAAACAGTGAACGCGATTAGGGTGCAGAGTATTAAAAAACAGTTAACAAAAGTCATAAAAGTTCCCTTATTGGCCCTTGGAACATCAAGGGTCCCTACTTTATATGATGGGTTGATTTGAGTTGACACGTGCTTATTTATATCATAACGGCACATATATAATAATACTATAATAATTTTAGCATATATAATCTTAAAACTTTAACATGCCATATGATATGGTCTCCATTTCCTGTACACTTCCTGTAAAGAAGTTAAAGAACGATTATTTTTATAGTGGTAAAATATTAAGCCTTAAATGGAGGAATATGACACCCATTAATAGATGAAGAAGATGTGATCAGATAATATATAGGTTTAAATTTTGGAGTCATTTTGTGATCTGTCATCCATCACGTGACAACGATAGAGAGAAACCGCATGTATAATAATCCATCATGCCATATAAAATTATTATCATTATTGTTAATTTCATAATTAGAATTACCCACCTGAAAGAGAGAAAATATTTATTTGAATTTGTAACATAAGTAAATGTTACAAATATATCGAATATTCGTGCGCAGTGTTTAAACCTTTAATTGCCATGTATTATAAAAGTCATTTTAAGGGGGAGATTTTTGGTATCAAATGGAAATCTGCCAAAGTGGGTTGATCTTGTGCAAACAACATTCAATTCAAGAATGAATTCGGTCTAAAATGCAAAATTAGGAAAATAATTTCCAACGAAATCTCACACCTGCTGAGATATAAGCGTTGCTTCCTGTTTAGATTACGACAAGGGTCACGTGATCACAGAAACCAAGGTTACCGAAGGAAGGCGTGGTGAAAAGAGAAGTAGTTATTGATGGGTTACTTGTAGTCTGAGATAACTCGGTTGATGGAGGGAGTTTTTTTGGTCACAGCTAGCTCGGCGGACTTGTAGTCCCATAAAACTCGGTTGAACGAGGGAGTTTTGTTGTCAAAGGTAGGAAGGCGAGATTTGTAGTCCCAAATACTTGGTTGGTGGATTTAGTTTTTCGGTCATAGGTAGGAAGTCGTTTGGTCATACAAACCAATGTTAATGATGAAGTGTCAATGTCAGAGTTACCAAGAAGTCACGTGGACATAGCTGAGATAATGAAGGAAGTAACCTAAGTTAGGTTAATGTTACCCAGGTTGTGGAGGAGATTTTATGGCTAAAATTAACCAGGTTTCTGAGGTGTTTTAGTTACGGTAACAGAATGTAGTGGTCGCCCATTCTTGGGTTACACTGGGAGAAGTCAAGTTGAGACGAATAAGGTTACCGAAGGAAGCATAATGGTAGTCGTAACTAAGGACTGCTAGGGAAGTCTTGTCGTCAAGGACACACTGAATGAACACTGATAGTTTTGATAAAAAAAAATAACTGAAATAATTCTTGTTCCCCTAAATATGTAGTGTTGTGGTCAACAAGAACATGAAGGAATGTTTGTGACCAAGAGACGTTTTGGGATCACAAATTAATATAGTACTGAGATATATTTTGTGGTTTCAGATAGATAGGTTGCTTAAAGAAGTCCCGTTTTTGACTATTACACGGACAATGAAATGAGTATTGTGTCATTGCATAGCTAATTCTGGTGGAGGAAGTCTCCTGGTCAGCCCTGGACACCAAGATGGCTACTGAAGAAAAGGTTACTGAATGATGTGTTGGTTATATCAGATATCTAAGTTACTCATGAAAGTGATTTGATTACAGGTTGCTAGGTTGCGTGTATTAGTGAATTTGTGTTTACAAAAAAAAAGAAGAAAATAATTGTATTCTTAATATAGCTAGGTTACTAAAGAAAGTCTCGTGCTCTTGTGGTCACAAATTGGAATGTTGCTGTATTGTCATAACAGATAGATGATCAGAGAGACGAGAATACATGTGGCGACAGATGTGTTGGTCACTGACCGAGGCCTCATCGTCTCAAATAATGGTGAATTGGAGTCACAGATAGTTTGGTTATTGACTGGACAATTGGAGTCAAAGGTAGTTTGATTACTGATCGCGGATTGGGGTCATAGCTAGTGTGGTACCTGGTGGGAGGATTGAAGTCACAGATAGTTTGGTTACTTACAGGAAAATTGTAGTCATAGATAGTTTGGACACTCACCGGCGAATTGGAGTCACAGATAGTTTTGACAAACACTGTAGAATTGGAGTCACAGATAGTTTGGTTACTGACCGGAGAATTGGAGTCACATATAATTTTGTTACTAACCGGAGATTTGGAGTCACAGATAGTTTGGTTATTGACCGGAGAGTTGAAGTCACAGATAGTTTGGTTATTGACCGGAGAGTTGGAGTCACAGATAGTTTGGTTATTGACTGGAGAATTGGAGTCACAGATAGTTTGGTTACTGACCGGAGAATTAGAGTCATATATAATTTTGTTACTGACCGGAGAGTTGGAGTCACAGATAGTTTGGTTTTTGACCGGAGAGTTGGAGTCACAGATAGTTTAGTTTTTCACCGGAGATTTGGAGTCACAGATAGTTTGGTTATTGACCGGAGAGTTGGAGTCACAGATAGTTTGGTTGTTGACCGGAGAGTTGGAGTCACAGATAGTTGGTTTCTGACTGGAGAATTGGAGTCACAGATGGTTTGGTTTCTGACTGGAGTATTGGAGTCACAGTTTGGTAACTGAGAGAGTCATGTGGTCACAGTTCGTTTGGTCACTGGCGGGAGTCTTGTTATCTCAAAGAGTATGGTAAATGACAGCATTCCTGCGGTGACAGAGAGTTAGGCTTCTGACAGGAATCCCGTGGTAACATACAGATTATTTACAGTTTATTTAGTAGGTTATGGACAAATGGTTTCATGAATTATTAATGGATAGGTTACGGACGGTGTCAAATTGCTATGCCTAGGTCATGGGTTAATGCAAGTAAATTGGTCACTTATTAATGAACTGAAGAGGTAGTCTTAATTAAATTGTTGATATCGAGAGAATACATTGATTACGGTAAACCCCGAAAACCCAAAGAGCAACGGATCAAATAAAGCGGCGGTGTTACCAGGAGAATCGTCAGAAGGGATTTGATGTGAATGGAAATAAGATTTTTTAAAATTCTCTATTGCTTTTTGAGCCCGATCTTGAATGTATAAAGAATGTTCCGCAACATGGTGTCTTATTGGCAAACGCAGATTTAATGGTTCTGTGATAATTGTCTGTTATAAAACAATGTGAATATGAATGTTGGTTTAAGTGCGCATTCGTGTGTGATGCTGAGATCTCGACGTTACATCTTAAGCGCGCAAAAAGTAAAGATATTACAATTTTAAACTCGAACGTTTATAAATCAAAGATTACACACATTTTTCATCGTGCATACGAGGTACTCGGTAATAGTATCACTATGAAGTCATTTATTTCAATTAAAAATAGATTCATATAATCATATTATAACATAATTTGTTAAAGTTTAATGATGAGATGTTAGAGGTGACTGTAGCACTGCCTATAATTTATGGGGAAATAAATGCTCTGGGTATTAGGCTAAAATATACTGCCGTTGACGAATGGGAGGTCTTATCTTCCCGAACAGTCCCGACTGGTGACGGACCCAGCCCGAACGCCCATAAAATGAATATTCGAGTTATCAGAACTCTGAGCTGTTATTCGTTTTGGAAACTTCAGTTCAATTTACTTCTAGACATTGTACTAGTAACATACATGTTCTATATATGTAAAACATCATGAAGTGTGTCAACTGTTACATGTGATTCCCCGGTGCTTCTATACGGCAAATATATATATATATATATATATATATATATATATATATATATATATATATATATATATATGTATGTATATGTATAAACATACATGTGTGCATGCATATGTACATATATATAATATATATATAATTATTTGTACATATACATGTATTTATATATATATATATATACATGTATATATAAACATATACGTGTTTATACATATGTATAGATATAAATATATACATTATTATATATATGTAAGAATATAAATATATATATATATTATATTTAAACAAATGTACATGTTTACAACATCCGTGTTCTTTATATTTCATGTATGTATATAAATATAGGTATACACGCAGATGTTAAAAACGTATAATCTTGTGTCCTGCCATATATACCGACCACATGCACGTGTTCGTAATATTAGCATGTTTATGATATATAACATTAGAGTTAGGTTTAAGCTTAATTCATTTACATGTTTAATTCATCACACACTGCTTTGTGCTACGTGGCGACCTAAGGAAGGTCACATGACCAGTACAACTCATTTATTATAGTCTGTCCCGCCGAGGGGTGCCCGGTATTCTACGATATTTATTTATTGATAAGTCCATTTTATTTGGAAAAATATCCCGTCAGTGACTGAACCAGGTCCTCTAGCAATTGGTTGAAATGTAAAGAGTGGAAAGTGTGAATCAATTGATTAAATATATAGGAAATATATTGGCTTCGATATACCGGCTAAAGTGACGGGGAGATGACAGTACTTAATACTCGTACTCCTGCTGTATTCACGGTGATTGGCATAACACAATATTTAGACCTCCTCTCTGCGGCGATGGGTCCAATCGCGGACAAATTCTCTCCACTGACAGATTAGCACCTTCGGATTGTCGATCTCCGAAGGAGTAAATTGCATCAAAATATAGAAACAACACGGGCACAATGTTGCTGGTACAACTCATAAGTTAAAAAAAAACTATCATTCTCAATTGCCGGAGATTTCATACTATTCTGCCATTATCACAAAATGGAAATAAACTTTTTTTATAATTATCAGCAATAACCGATACCCCATCACGGTGGGACAGACTATAAATTATCGGCTCTTCTGCAAAGAAACGCCTCACTACCACTAAGTTGGGATTTATTTCTATTGAAACACACGCTAGTATAAGTTTCAATCATCCGCACCACGTAATTCCAAAATTCCTAGTTTGCATACATTTACCGTGTGAAGCTTCGTTTACTGCGCGCGGTATGCGATTTGCGGATTATAGCTGCAGCAAAATGCAAAATGCTGTATAAAATCGCGCTGGTATGGCATTTACTTGACAGACTGTAAAACATTGTGGTATTGGACTGGTGACGTAAAACCCTCTACATCACCTTTTAGATCACGTTGCATTCGTAGGTCAAATGCACAGTACCCAGGTCCCGTGGTCCATTTTATCGCGTGTCTCATACCGCATTCTACATACCGTTGGCCAAGTATATTACTTATGTTAAGATATATTTTTCCCGCATACTGCATCCCGCTTACCGCGCCAAGTAATCGAAGCTTTAAACTGGTGTAAAATTGTTATGGTTACCGCATTGCACATTTGTTTTTCTACTAATGCCAAGACTGAAGAAGCATCGTTTATCACACCTGTATAGTAATATACTTTTTCTCAAATTTTAATTTCCTCTTTCATCCAATTAATCTGTTAGTGAGGCTTTTTTCTTTGCAGAAAAGCTGATTAGTTTCAGTGATGATACCACTGTACTGGAGTACTGTTAAGTATTCGTAAATATTAGCCAAAAAAATTTAGGTATGCTAAATGATTATTCAAATGTTCTCATATTAGGATAGTTATAGGTTATTAATTATAACCTGGAGGGTTATATTGTATAATCTGTTGTGGGCAACCATCTCAAATAGGCTGTTTGCGGGTCTGCACAGGGTGAGTTGTTAGAGCTGGAAAGGATACGATGTAGTCATGATACCATAACATCTGTTTTGACGTCATAATGGTTGCTATGGTATTCTTACAAATTTCCAGCACGAGGCTAAACTAACACTTACCCTGGAAACCAAATGAATAACCAATGTTTGTGCCATATGCTGTTTTGTTTATTATTATTTTGCCATATATTAGATTTTAATTAATAGTGATATCAGCTAAATTTGCTTTTTTATAGATGTAGTGATTTCAATGCCCTCATGTGATATCTTGCTGTGACGACTGTTTATTATTGTGTCTTTTTAGTGTGATACCACCCTGTGGTTGTTAATTGTTGTGTAAACAGTATTATATGTACATTTATGGATAAACAGACAACGTTTTGGGGGCTGTCCATGTTTATATTAGAGGAACATAACAGTTGTGGTAGTGTAGACAATCTAAAAAAAAATGTCAGTTGCACAAATCTATAGGTCGGTCACATGACCATCCTCGCCAAGACCAGTGCATCCCTTCCTGGCCCTCATTTTGTTTCCGATTCCCCGGATTCTTCACCATATATGGCAGTATCCGCCTTCATACGCTTGTATCTATCTGCCCGGTGTTGACATAACCCTAGCCTTGTATATTCATGATATTAAAATTCACGTGATCACACAACATAAGACTTGTTATATTATATTGTTGTCTTGTTGTGCATGTTTTCGCGAATGCGTTTGTAAGCCCTTATCTTAAAAATGCGCACGTTTTAAGAAATTCAAGTTTACGTATACCACGTTGTACATAAAAGTTTAAGCTTGCTTTCAGAATTTGTGCATGGCAAGTTGTCTCAGACCAAAAGATTAGGTAATACATTTGCATTAAGGGAAAAATTAAACGATTAATGAGACTGTAACAAAGATAAGCGAATTCAAAGGTCCTGTGTAATTTCAGTAATTTTTCTCTATAGATATTTGGAGGGGGAATTGAACTGGGGCCTTCAAGTATTTCTATCAAATTCTGAGCTTGAGGTGTGTTGAGGTATAGGTATAAGCCAGGACTTATGATAAAACCTAAAAAAAGACCCAAAGTCCGAAAGGGGGGGGGGTGTCAAGCCTCAATTATTTGTCTGAAAGACTTAAAAAAGGGTTGCGGCGGATGAAGGGGGGAGGGGGACCTCCTGGATTCCACCCCTGGATCGCCTTCTGAATGTACCATAAAGCTCAGATTTTATATGTTTTTAAGTGGAAAATTAACGATAACTATGGCTTGAATTTCCAAGATCAAAAGTATCCACATATATTCACAAATAGATTGTCCTGAAAAAGAGAGACTACACTTTGAACCACATTTCCGGAGACCGTTTTAGGAACCCACTCTTTTCGAGTTCTATATATTCAAAAGAGTCAGTCAATAATGTAAACTTTTCTGAAATCCTTTTTCTTTTTTAAAAATCAAGGACCAAATTCCTAAAAAAGATTGCAGATGCATTTGGTCTTCAAGATAGCCTATTTAACGGATATGAGGACTATTGTAAATTTTTGCTAATTATATTTCAGTCAGTTAGAAATATTATTCGAACAACATTACGAGGATAGTTTTCAGTTCTCAAGTTGCTATTGTCTTATTAGACAACAGTTAGTATTTTAATATAACACTGCACTTTGTATATTTTAGGACCAGTCATTTATTTTATTTTCTATCGGTTAGCTTAAAAAACTCAATTTACCATTAGCCTTATGTAGCTTACCCGACCATAACATTGTGGATATATGTTTTGATCTCCAAGATAGCCTGTTTAGTGGGTGTGAGGAATATTGTAGATTCCCTTTGCCTATTGTATTTTAGTCAAAAATAATGTTCAAAGTACATTATGAAGAGGTCTTTAGTGATTAAGCTGCGATTTATTTATTTATTAATTTTTTATACAGTTAACATTTTAATATAGCACCGGACTTTGAATATCTTATGACTAAATATTTAATTTAGTTATTTGCTTAGAGCATAAAATTGAATTACATATAGTATCAGCCTTATATATCTTACCTTACCACAAATTTATGGATTTATGCTTTGGTCTTCAAGACAGACTATTGAACGGATATGACGAATATTATATTTTTCTGATAATAATATTTCAGTCAATTAGAAACATTATTTGAATTACATTTTCAGTTATCAAGTTTTTTTCCTAGACAATAGTTAACATCTTAATATAGCACTGCACTTTGTATATTTTATGACTAAATATTTAGTTTGGTTATTTGCTAAACGCATAGAATTGAATTTACTATAGCATTGACCTTATATAGTTTATTAGACCATAATCTTATATATAAATATTTTGGTCCTTAAGACAGCCCATTTAACTATTATATCTTCATATAGCTTTGCGCTTTGTATATTTTATGATTAGATATTTGAACCTTTTATATCTATCTGTATATATTTTCTAATTAGATCTTATTTCTTTCTCTGTTTGATCACGGTGCATGTATCTTGTACCTTATATGTACTGAATGGTTGTACTCTCTTCTTGCCGAGGAGGAAATAAAGAATCAATCAATCAACCAATAGGGGAAGATTCACTGTGATATTTGGTTCACAAGCTCAAAGGTCAAGGTCGCAGGGCCCATCCATTCCCATATTAGTTTATGGGTCATAACTCAGGTTTGGGTAGAAAGATTGGCTTCAAACATAATCACAGGACCCACATTTTGTTAAAGCTTAAAAACATATTCTTTTAGACAAATTCACCTGAGCGTCGAGACCCATGGGTCCCTACGTATTTATATGAATTCTATTACAAATACGTATTTCCGTACTCCTCGGTTACAAATATCGACGAAGCCTTGGCTAAATTGGAGGGCAATTATTTGAACAAACAGGTTTTAAAAACTCCTTGCAATGAGAATCTTATATTCAGCGTCAAAAACCGGAATTTGTCATCTTGATGCTTATCTTTGCACACACTTTTTGTGCCGGAGTTTGGTGAAATTTTCAAATTGGTCGTCTTGTCATAAGATCTTTGGATAGACCTTTAGAGAGTATTCCATTGATGCTTAGTTTGCAAAATTAAGTTGAACAGATCCGGAGTTATTGATGGTTGGATCTCCAAAATTTGGAATTTAGTTTAACTAACGCTTGGTATTGATATTGCAAATTGGCAGTTTTTAGTTTTCTAGTTGTCATGGTCGAGAGATATATAAGTGCTCCTTAGCGCAAAATAATATATATGTACCAAAATATTTTCTTATGTATTTGCTAAAAAAATTATCCATTTTCCACTTGCAATTTTTATGAAAATTGTATAGCTTTACATTTCGGATTTTTTATTTATTTCAAATTTTCAACAAACATCTGTTTGTTAAATGTTGAATTGGTGTGCGATGTTGACGAAAGATGCCATCTTTTGACCTACCTCGGGAAACAAATTCTTATTTGTGCCTTTATCATTTTACTGTTTAGAGACTCAGTAAAGCACACTCAAGATTTTCATCTAAAACTCCCTCACGTGGCTTGGGTTCTCCAAGGTCAAGGTTTTTTTTTTCATTTCTAAAGATTCCCGGAAACCTAAGGAAACCCCTACAGAACCCCTATCTGCAGGAACTGTTGAATATTTGGTAAAGATACAACAAAGCTGAGTAATATATTCACTGCCATGTAAAAGTGTCAGAATTTCTTGGAAATTTAAAAAAAAAGGGTTAAAACAGTAAAGTGTTAATGTTTACTATATCGCCCACTGGCTCATTCTGCACGTTTCCTATATTACACCATATCCTGCTTTATAAATAACCTTATCATTATGTTACATCATATGGGATATCATGCACATGTGTCAAGAAGATACTGAAACATAGGATGAAGCAGTGACCACATCCGGTGTGAGAGCAGGAAGCAACGATACACGCCTGGCTCTGTGATTGGCTGGACCCAGTTACTATTGCATACCATACCTCAGGTGATAAAGGTCAAAGGTCAAGGTGTACCATGGAGGTTACAGGTGGCAATTGAAGGGTAATATATTTCAGCAGAAGCAAGCTCCGTTTATAAAACACCAAAGTCTTAATTCCTGACATAGATATAAGATCAGAAAAAATCTGATAAAATGCTTTATTTTTTTAATAAATTATTTAAAACTCGTCGACAAAACAAAAACCAAATAAAGAGGCAAAGATTGCACCTTGTAAGGCTGCTTTTGGTGGCTTTCATAAATGCCTCAATCAGGTTAGGGATAGCTACATATCCCTCATTAATATTTCAATCGTTTTTATACCCACAGTCAATAAGGTCTGCAATGGATTTTTCTTTTGTATAGTCCAAGTTCTTCCCTTGAACCATAATGTGTATATGTCGAGAACATTACTTGAAATTTTGTACATTTGAAGGGAAATACAAAAATATAAACCAGCTGATGAAATAGTATAAATAAATAAATAAAAAGTCTAATCTATTAGACTTTGGCATTATAAACATGTATTAATTTCTTGAATGGAATCGAGTTACAGAGCCAAACAGAAACTTTCTCCACAACCGGCTTCTTTGGTCTTGGGGCATAGAGATCGTTAGTTCAAATTTCAGCCGAGGAGCGGTGAGATTTTTCAAGGTCGGCCCCACCCAGGGTGAGCGGTCAGCAAGCTTAATGGTGAGGCTGTGCCCAACAGCCGTGTATTACTCACATACGAGTGCTCCTTTGGGAGTTCCTTGGTGTTTTGGGAATTTCCCCATCAATGGGATTGATTACACATCCTGGACCCGTAATTGTGGTTGACACCAGTATACAAAATAGAATGATCGGAATCGAGTGCTACCGCCCCGCCAAGTCCAAAACTGAAATCGAAACTGCAGTGCAGAGGTACAAATACTTCGGTTAAGAATTAGATAAATAAGTAAGAATTTAAAAAAAGGAGCTCGCACCCTCAAATAAATGCAAAAGAAAGTTAAAATAATTTTAAGATTTACCTAACATGTGAAAAAACTTAATCTTTGAATAGGCAGCAAAAGCAAAAGCTAATTTTTAAAGCAAATATGCTAATGTCAACGAGAAACCCAACTGTCAGCTCACTCAGCTTACACTTCTAAGGCAACTTACCCTGCGTATATACATAAAGCTATAGGTCTTTTGTATATTATGTTGCAAAAATTATCATTGGAGATACGGAGTTTTGGAAATGACACAAAATATAAAATAGCAAGAGTTAATGGTGCCTTTCTGATATATCAAATTGAAATATTTAATAACAAATGTATTCACATTTACCTCTTATTTCTTTTCAGTCATACCACGTGTACAAGTTTCCATTTACATATTGAACAACGCACCTGATATTGTCCTTCGGGAATTCTTAAATGCAACCTGAGGTAAAAAGTATTTTTGGTGGGAAAAAATCAATACAAAAAATGTATTATTCAACACTTTTAGAAACTAGAGATCAGTCAGCGACCACAACCCTCCACCAGGATCTGTATCACTTTTTGATGTGAACACAGCTATACAGAAAATGATTGACGCAGTTCAGCAACTTTGAGCGGCCCCTAATACCTGTCAATGGGTCGGGCCAAGCTAAAGAAATTGTTCATTAAAAAATGTATAAAGGCTATCTTATGAATTAAATAGGTAATGTTAGTCCACATTCCCTCCAATTGTGTTATCCTAACCCTAGAACAAATTTATTAAAAAAATTTTTTGTAACGTTTAGAGTTCAGTCGCTAAAAGCCAACCAACTACGTATTTAACTTACAAGATACCTGTTAGGTATGATAACATATGTTATGCAGCAATGTTGAATAACAAGGCCCTTTTGTGTGAGTCACGCGGCACATTATCGTTATGACATAATTTCCTGTGATATAATTACACACTATTATTACGTAACACAGTATGGGATGTCACGCCTAAACGACACTAAGACGTTGAAATAGTAACATCGGAAGAGGCATTGACCACATCCGTGACAAGAGAAGGATGCTCGACACACACTCGTGATTAATAGGACCCAGTTAACGGTCGGGTATGAGATGTTTTCACAAACCTTGAAGGTCATTGTATAACAAAGAGTAAACAGTTTTCTCCTCTTAAGACGTCAGTTTTATAGGATCGGTTTGTCTATCGAATGATTTTGAAGGTAATCATATCAATGGTGTATTTCTGGTGTGCCAAATAATCGACTAAATCGAGGATTTTTTTTTCATAACTGATTAAATTGGTGGCATTTATGCATAATCGATCACAAACGATAATGTATGCACATCAAAAGAAGTCATATAATCAAAATAAAAAATATTCTTATTCTGTCAGAGATCAAAGAAAATCAGGTACAAAGCATTAAAATTGAAGCTTGTGCAAACACTAAGTGTCAACAACCCGCCCGCTACCTTAACTTATCAGCGAGCTGTTAAAGTCAGACTTAATATTCTCAGTCAATATTTAAGGTATTCTGTAACACAGAATTCACCATAATGATGAAACGACACACTACATCCCCTACATTCAGAGTTCAGTTTTTTACCTTCAGGTAAACGCTTAGATGTAACATTCTGTGCCATCTCTTGTGCCATACAGTATTAAACCTTTTAACTCACAACCCTTTGGATATTTAATGTTTTGAATTATGTGTTTTGCCTGCGGAACTATCTGTTTTATCATGTTTATTTTTACATGCATAGTCAAATACGTTCTGTGTAATTTTTATGTATTTATTTATATTTATGTAATGAATTGCAAGTCTACAACAAGTTCCGGGAACTGAAAGCGAATAAATGTAATCTCATCTTATCTAACTTAGCTTCTGACGCTTTGGTGGGGCGCTCCTCGGCTTCGCAACAATAGATACTATCCTGTCCCTTCTTCGACGTTATTTATTTCAGAATGATTATCACCCAACTTATACACGAGTATGACATTTCATTTTCTCATACATACGCGACACCGTCTTCGTCTTTATACATGGGCTCTAAAATAGTCAATTGAAGCCATGGGGTCACGGTCATATGACAATTCTAAATGACCCTGACTTCCCTCGCAGGAGTTCCCTGCATGCAACAGTAATTAAGACTGGGTCGTGTAAGATCTTATATCTCGTATATTTTTCTTAAATATGGAACAGACATACTAAATTAACAAAAATAACATACAATTCATGTATATCTGAAATTTGTCATCCTTGTTCAAATAAGCTCACTTACAACAGAAACCACACTTCAACCAACAATTTGCTAAAGCTGACTATTGATCATTCATTCGGTTAACAGTAGATACCGGAAAATGCAATTTATCCAAAATGACTTAGTTTTATCACAATCTATGGAGGCTATGCCAGAAATGCATCAGAACTTTATTATGAGGAAATCTGTCTATATTTTCAAGAGTATAGATTTGTTCAGAAAAAAAACCAATGCTGGATCTAGAGGGGGCAGCTGATAACCCATATCGGTAGATCACTTTGAAGAGAACCAGAGAGCCGTTAAATTACTGAATGCGAAAAAACTTGACATTGAGCTGAAAATGCCAAGAGTCTGCAAATTCAAGCAACAAGGAATATTGTTCAAACTACTTATGTTGTGCAGTACTTAAGTGTGGGTGTCACTGCAAAATGTCTTGACCATATGGCAAGTGAAATGACAAGCTGGTTTTTAGACTTGCATCAAACAGCTGTGATTGGAGCAAGCCTTATACCAAAGATGATGATTGAAAAACCTTGTATTGGAAAATCTGACTTCTTCATGTATGATATTGTCAAGAAACTTTGTTCAAATCAGAACTACTTCAGTGGTATACTAAATGGAAAGATTATCCCATGAAACAAAAAAAAAATTGAGGAACAAGTCCATCATTATGTCAAGCAAGACTGTGTTGAAAATATCCGAAACATTTCCAGTCTCCAGTTGTGATTGCGAGAGAAGCATTGATATTCTGAGAAAATCCCTGATATCCTTAATAATCCACAGACTCTTGAAGATTGAAGAGAAAACAATCAGCAAGTACTGTAAGAAATAAAGCATGCTTCATAAATGATAACAGTTTAGTGAAATATTTCCCAAAATTTAATACATAGAGAGCACGAATCAAAGATATCATTATTTTTAAATCAAGAGCTTCTAGGCCGCCGTTGTACAGTCCTTAGATCCCATATGGCTTAGGTATAGCCCTCTGTGCTCGAACCCCTGGCCCTTAAGGCCTGCACCCCTCTGAAAACAAGCCTGCTAAAACCGGCCCTCATTTCGTAACTCATTTCTTTGCGAGGTACCTTAACCATGCGTGTCTGGATTGGTAAAATGATATCAGCGGGTCAGAATTACAGGCTATATTTTCTGCACTATAGTTCGCATATCCAGTGCCGGATTAACATATAAAGCAAAAGGCCTATATGCTGTAAGACCAGATTTCTCAAAATTGAGAAATGCTTGAGCATCTTAACTTGTGCCCTTTGGTTAGTACGGATTACTGAGGAGTTTCTTGCGTCATCTTGAGACTGAACAAACTCACCGTATCGAGCATCGAATCTTACATCTTGGATATAAAAACAAACATTTCTGGTAAAATAAACGAACCTGCTGATGCTGAGTCCAGAAAACAAAGTTTAAATTGTAGTTTTGCTTATTTCAGCTTTTGAAACTGATACCTTCATATAAAGCAAGTGCATTTGTCGCATTATCCGACTGTGAAGTGAATGGAAAATTTATGATTTACTCAATTATGTAGGTAAATTATCTATTTTCCAACATTTAATAACAAGTCCTATATGCTACCAGCCTAAGGTTAGCTTAATCCTGACACATATAATAACAACATAAAACTGAACGAAAATAAAACTATATTGTCCAAACGAAATTTAAATGTGCTCTTCCGACGATATACCAGATACTGACCATGTCCATAAGTCGCGTGTCTAATCTGGGAGGGGTTCCGCCGCCGCTGGCATTGTATATGCATCACTTGGGGACTCCAGCGCATTATTTTCTTCCGTTTGCCTTAGTAAGGGGTGAATGAAAGTCAAATGAAGTGTTTATTGCTTGCAATAAAGGTATGCAGGCAATATAAGGATAATTGACGAGGTATGCGTTCTTTTTCCGGTTTTAGGGAGGGAAACTGTACAAACATATATGAAATGCAAAACCAGTTTATGCCAAAGACTTGGCATAATTCATGATATGGTTAAACGGATTATGAGAGAACGTATATCAACCCATTCTTAACATCTGTAATGTGTGGTTTTCGCCCGAAAATAAACCAAATTAAGGTAAAAGCAACTCTTGATATCAAGATCAATTATTGCGCTCTGACCCACATCTACACACAAACAACATTTGGCAGAAACTTATCAATTTAAAATCAAATGCATATAAGACCTCATTAAGTATAATAATATATAAAAATAATATATAAAAATATATTTGAATTTATTTATGTAACAGATGCATAATTCTAAGACACCAGTTTCAGAGAAATTGTAAACATATTTGTTTTATATGTATTATACAAATAGTTATCGTAACTAATCTAGGCACTCTCCATGTCTCAGATGATGGCGTTCGGTAGTCTGTAGGGGTGGAGGAAACCGGAGAACCCGGACAAATCAGCGGCCTTGGAGGAGTCACTGCAACCCACTCTCATACCCACGCCGGGGATATCACTGTTTAAAGGTGTAAATTCACCTACCTTTTGAAAAAGATTTTATGTGATTTCCAGCTTCCTCTGTGTATATATTAAATTATCCAAGGGTAATTTTGGTTATGAAAAATCCTTATTACGCCTTCGTGAAGGATGTATGAAATTGTTTATCAAGAAACACATTTGTAAAAACAGCAATGTTGACAAATGGGAAAAACATGTAACCTAAGGTGATAGGTTGCATATATCCAGAGGTAGGAGGGTCACTTGTTGCAAAACACCATTTGCAAAGCTCTGGCTTATCTGACTTGCTGCCAGATGCCCTTATTGAATTTGTTTTGATTATTTTAGCGGTCCCCTATAGTATACATATTATAAAAAAAAAGTTGATATAACAAAAACAAGCTGCCTGAGTGCGGTGATATCCATGTTTTCTGGCCCATTTTTATAAAAGCTCGAAGGGATTACCTTTAGTTTATAAAGGTCAGATAGGTGATTGGGCCCCTTTAATGAGGAAATGAAAAGGTTTAAAAATCTCATTTTTAATTATGTACATTTTTGTTCACTCGCAAGAACCCCACTCTCTCGTGTAGGGATACAATTAACACTGGTGGAAAATTAATAATAGTTCACCATTTTTTTAAATAATTTAATTGTCCCCATTAATTATCTCGTAAACATAATTTATTTTATTTTAAGAGGATTTTTAAGATTTTTTTAAATCAGGAGAAAACAAATATAAAATGAAATATAAAAGAATATTATATAATATTATACAAACAGGTGTGTCATGTCTACTAAGAGCATTCCTTTGATCCAGTCTAAGTTTTTGACATAGTCTATTAGAAAATACGTTTGTGAAAGTCTTTTTTTGGTCCTAGATCTTAGTGGGCCATAACCCAGTTACCGCCATCGAGTGAGAGAGTCTGTCCTTCTGGTACACGTGCACCACAGATGCCAGTGGTTCAAGCGGGTGCGAGAAGTCACGTGGGCTGCTACTGAAATTGCCTTGCTTGTCTTTCAGCAATGATAACAGTAAACCTAATTTCTCACCACAAAGGAAGTGCAATTATTGTTGTACACAGCAAGCTTATGCAACAGGACTCCAGTTTGCACATAGGTCAGGGGGTGCAGAAGTATCGTAGATATACTTTTAACGTATGTTCCACGTTTCTTTTGGACGAACACATGTGGCGATGCCCAACCCACCTCCTCCGCGGCATCAGATTAACGTAATTTTGTGGGTGGACCTCTGGACATGCTTTCAATAATATATACTTAAACCGTGCGGTCTAATTTTCCTTTGAGCAAACACTTGTGGTGGAGCCCAACCCACTCTCCCCAGTGCCACCTGATTAACGTAATTTTGAGGGCAATACCGACTGTTAAAAGACTGTTTTATGCCATCTTCTCCTCAACTATTTTACCGGCCTATTTTTTTACCAGAATTAGTAGATTTGAAGGTGCAGCCGGCCGGATTTTTTTAAAATCCGTCAGAAAAATTGGCTGCAAAATCATTGACAATGTCAAGGCTTTTCCGGCCGATTTTTGACCGACCAGAAAATTCGGCAGATTCGATGACGAAACCGAAAACATCAGCTGATTAAGAAAGACCATTCCTATTATAATCATTTCTGACGCCACATATAATCCTTGAGACGAAAAGAGAAATAACCAAAATACCCAGAGAAATCTTGTGATCTGTGCGGGCACTCACCAACCGGCGAGACTTGTAGATTTTTTCCTTTAGAAAAATAGGCCGGCAAAAAAACAATCGGTAGATGGGCGTCCGGCTTTAAAGGGAGATATGTTTAAAAGAACAGTATGCAATCATCTGGTATTTTTTGCATATAAATTTTTTGGCAACATGCATTGATAAAATGGCATCCTAAATATTGTGGCGAGGCAGTGATATCAGCCAAACTTGTTTTATGACAAGGCAAATGCAGCTCATTGGTCCCACAGCCCACTGTCTAACAGCTCATTGGTCAACTGGTCTGGCAGTTCATCGGTTCGACATCTCACTGGTCTAACAGCTCATTGATCCCACAGGATAATGGTCCGACAACTCATTGCTCCCACAGTTCACTGGTCCGACAGCTCATTGGTCCTACAGCCAGCTGGTCCGACAGCCCATTGGTCCCTAATCCCAATGGTCCAACAGCTCACTGGTCCACTGCTCTGACAGCTCAACGGTTCGACAGCCCACTGGTCTAACAGCTAATTTGTCAACTGGTCTCACAGCTCATCGGTTATCGGTTCCACAGCCCACTGGTCAAACATGTGATTGGTCCCAAAGCCCAATGGTCCCGACAACTCATTGGTCTCACAGTCCAATGGTCAGACAGATTGTTCCTATAGCCAGCTGGTCCAAGAGCTCATTGGTCCACTGGTCTGATAGTTCATCGGTTCGACAGCCCACAGATCCAACAGCTCATTTGTACACTTGTCTGACAGCTAATCAGTTGGACAGCCCTCTGTTACGACAGCTCATTGGTCCCACATCCTACTTGTCCAAAAGCTCATTGATCCACTGGTCTGACAGCTCATTGGTACTCTTCCCACTAATCCGACAGCTCAATGGTACAACAGCCCACTTGTCTGACAGCTCATTGTTCCCACAGCCCACTGTTACGACAGCTCTTAAGTCCAAAGCCCATCAATCTGACAGCTCATTTGTACAACAGCCCACTTGTCCGACAGCACCTTTTTCACATAGCCTACTGGTCCGAGATCTTATTGATCCAACAGCCTACTGGTCCGAGAACTCATTGAACCACTGTTCTGACAGCTCATTAGAATAACACTCCAATGGTCCGAGAGTTCACAGGTACAAAACCTGCTGATCGACCGGTCATACAGCTCATTGATTGGACAGCCCACTGGTCTGACATCTCATTGGTCTCACAGCCTACAGGTCCGACAGCTCATTTGTCCCAAGCCCACAGCTCATTGGTCCCACAGTCTACTGGTCCAACAGCTTATTGTTCCTATAGCATACTGGTCCGAAAGCACATTGATCCATTTTTCCTACAGCTCATTGGTTCGTCATCCCACTAGTCCAACAACTCATTTGTCCCACAGCCCACTGGTCCGACAGCTCATTGTTCCTACAGCCAACTGGTCCGAAAGCTCATTGGTCCCACAGCCCACTGGTCCAGCAGCTCAATGGTCCCAAGCCCACTCGTCAAAAAGCTTATTGGTCCCAGAACCTATTTGTCCGAGAGCTTATTGATCAATAGGCCTGACAGCTTATTGGTTTGACAACCCATTTTATCGGGACTACACCATTTTGCATTTGAGGCATAGGGGAGATTCTTGAAGGAATCAATCATCTTCAAGCATAGACAAAGGAATCACTGTCAATCAACTGCAAGAAGAGTCGTCGGAGTCTCTGTCAATCATCCACTAGAAGAGTCAAAGGCGTCTCTGTCAATCATCAACAAGAAGAGTCAGAGACTCTGTCAAACAGCTACAAGAAGAGTCAAAGGCGTCTCCGTCACTCGTCCACAAGGAGCGTCAAAGAAGTCTCTGTCAATCATCTACAAAAACAATCAAAGGAGTCTCTGTCAAACATCTACAAGAAGAGTCAATGCAGACGCTGTCAATCATCTGCCAGAAGAGTCTGAATCTAAGTCAATCATCTTAAAGAGTAGTCAAAGGCGTCTCTGTCAATCATCTACAAAAAAGTTGAAGGCTTCTCTGTCAAAAATCTACAAGAAGAACCAAAGGATTCTCTGTCAATCATCTGAAAGAGGAGTCAATGAAGTCTCTAAAATTCATCTTAAGAAGAGCTATAGGAATCTCTGTCAATCATTTTCAAAGGGAGTCAAAGGAGTCCCTGTCATTCATCTTCAAGGGGAGCCAAAGGAGTCTCTGTCATGTCAATCATCTTCAAGAAGGCCAAAGGAATCTTAGTCAATCATCTGCAAGAACAGTCGAGTCTCTGTCAATCATCTTAAGAGGAAACAATAAAGACTCTGCAAAGCACTTACAAGAAGAGTCAATGAATTCTCTGTCAATCACCTACAAGAAGAATCATAGGAATCTCCGTTAATCATCTTAAGGAAGATTCAAATGAATAACTGTCAATCATCTGCAAAATTAGTATAGTTCCTGTCAATCATCTACAGGAATAATCAATGAAGTCTCAGTGTATCATCTGAAAGAAGAGTAGGAGTCTCAGCAAATCATCTTCAAGAGGAGTCAAAAGAGTCCCTGTCAATCATCTACATGAAGAGCAAAAGGGATCTCTTTTAATCATCTACAGGTAGAGTCCATGAAGTCTCTTTCAATCATCTTCAAGAGATGTCAACGAAGTTACTTTCAATCATCTACAAAAGGATTAAGAGAATCAGTCTATCATCTACTATGAGTTACAGTTGTCTGCTCAATGCTGATTAGAAGACACATTGCTGTTTTGGTCAGGTATGAACAATAGTTGTAGGACTTATTCAGGTCATCAGCAAGAAGGGTTACAGTTTTAACATCATTAACATGGATAAATTGTGTCAGTTTCTGCAAGTTTATGGGAAAAAACTGGGATAAATGAAGTTAATATCACACTTGCAATTAGTGGTGCAATTCAGCAGTTACTGTAAGAAGTATACAAGAAAACCATGTACAAAGATATATAATGTTTATTAATCAACCATCTTCATTGTTATCATTTGCTGCAGGACTTTTCAGCTGTTCCATCTTCTGTTGGTACTCCTTATGTGACATGAGTTTTCCCATTTCCTTCTCGTACTCCCCCAGTTTAGGCAGAATTATAGCTATGTAACCATCACTGTCCGGCTGCAAAGAAACAAAAATTTTCAGATTTTATTTTACCTAAACCTTTCAAGTGATGAAAAAATATAATGGGATTAAATAAATACCAAAGTCAGCAGATCTTAAGAAGAATTGCAATTAAAATATAACACATGGGTCATGATGCTCAGCTGACTGACATGTTGGTGATATGTCTCTGAATGTGCAACTAAATGTCAATTCTGAATAGCACCAATATGTTTAACATCTGAAAAATTATTTTAAACTTATTTACTGATAAAACAAGGGTATTGCAAAGTGGAGCATCCCTTTGCAATAGGGACATAAACAGACTAGATATATTAAACTGTGAGTCTGGGTAGTTGGGAAATCATGAGGACAGTCCCGTCAACCGTGACCTTTGACCTTGTGACTTCAAAATCACCTGGAATCTTCAGATATTGGTTGGTCATCCATATATAAAGATAGAAGATTTGTGAGGATTACTCTGGCTCTAGTGTGTCAACAAGCCTTTATAAGAAGTGGGTCCTAACACTGCCCAGATTAATACATATAATTTTTACAGTTCAGGGATTGTAGGTAAAGTATTCCTTAATCCACAATGCCGTTAGGGTTTTAAATACAAAAATGGGAAAGGTATAAATGTAGTGCAAGCCATATAACCTGAACATTGGTGCTTTGTGGCAAGGACTTATCAGTAAAAAAATTATATTTGGCCAGAATGCCAAGGTGCAATGTAAATAGAAGTCTTTTTCATGAATCATGACAAATTTTAAGTTTGAAGTTTGACAGTTGAGCAAGTCCTCCCTGTTGTAATCATTATCCTAAAGTTTGTTTGAGAAGAAATAACCTCTGGTGGGAGGGTGGTGAGACCTCTGACCCAGACCCTGGTTCTTTTCCTATTTGAAGGGTGGGTCTTATGTGAAAGATGGAAGTTTTAGGATGAAACATTTGGCTTAAAATGCCTCTACAACCTTTTTGAGAAGAGGGTCCTGTAACCTTGATCTCTGACATTGTGAACACAAAACCAATAGGATTCTTCTTCTATTAGTATGTGATCTGTATGTGAAAAATGAAAGTATTAGGTAAAAGAGTCAGTCTTAAAATATGATGATGCAAGAAGAATATTGAGTTGCAGGGGTCAGGTCTATCTCCCATTCCTCTGCCAACATCTTGTCCAGACAGCAGTAAATATTTAAAATTAAAAAGAAACAGACAGCAATGTAATAAGAAATCTGCATTCTCTGCCATGTGGTACGGGGCCCTATTGTGGGATGCTTACAAAACTGCATTTGCATTCACTCATTCCTGGGTTCATTGTTGCATATATGACTACATTTGTTTATATTACCGGATGGCGTTCCAGAATCAGGATTATGTGACAAATCTACACCAAAATCTAATATATTCTTCATTGGCCCATTCCAAATATGCCCTGAAAATTTTACGAGATCCTGTTCATGATTGCATTGAGAACAAACACGCTCACAAATGAACGTGAATGAATGCAAACCGTCCAGGTAGAGGCAATAATGAAAGGTACAAATGCTGAAATTCACTTTATAATATCAGCAATGGAGTTGAATTGCTGTAGCATTTTATGAAACACATATATTTTCATATTGAAACTTGTATGATGCAATATATTGAAATCTTGCAAAATACTATGTTACTTGGTCACATTTAAAATTCAGCACTAAAGTATTTAGGTCCTAGTTTATTCAGCTCTATTTTGGGCTGATTTTGCAAGCTTTCTGGGAAATCTTTAGCTGGATTCATTCCAAGTATTTTGTAAAAGTTGACATAATTAACATCTGTGTTTTCTTTGGCTACATAAACAAATTTAATGCATAACCTGTCACAATACATGGTAATTATATACATTAAGATTATATTACTAAAACAGACAATGAACCTTTTCACTCAAACCATGTTTATGTCATGAAATAACCATGATTTCAAGTACAGTATTACACTTTTTGTGGTTTGTACACTAAAGGGCACTTTGCCCCCTCCCCCCCCCCCCCCTCCACTGCTTCTAAAATAATGTTAAGCAACAAAAACGCATATCCACACATAGATATCCTCATCACAGGGCCCTATATACATGCTGAGAGGTCATGACCTTTAACACACTCCCCTGCAATAAATTATTCCATTCTGGTTGGCTGTACTGACAAAACTTTAAGGTAAACAAGTAGTTATAATAAAGTTCAGCTTTTTTTACATTTGCAATATTTCAGGAATAGGCCAAGAAAGAATCCATTAGAATTTTTTGTAGGTTTGGCACATGATCCGGGTCCAGGGATAATCACAAATGTTCAGTCACTTATGCATTAATGACTCTAGGAATATGGGCTAAATAGGTGAATGTAAACACAGGCTGGGGAAACTTCTGCATGAATGAACCTGGGCTGAATAAGAAAATGCAATCACCTTTTGGTGAACATCCCACACAAAGGACTGTCTACATGGCAGAGGCCTGCATTCCTTAGCATGCATATTTCAAGTTTTCAAATTTTTTTTACTTTTTCAAGACTACCGTAGATCCGCGTTTTGCCGCCGCACGTCGTCTAATGGCCACACCCCATGTTCGTAAAATATCTGGAAGGCTCCTTCACTGGAGTAAAAGATTCCCAAAACCTTACTTAATGGCCGCACCACATTCTCATCACGTTCCATTGCCGGGTGAGGTATGGGAACACAACGAAAAAAGGTTCTTTCTTAAACGCTAGGCTGCAGCTAGGTACGCAGCGGTATGCTGATATGCGGTCAGGCATTACAGTTTTGGGAAACAGTTGCAACTGTGTATGTTGCTTGGCTAATTAATTAATTTAACCAATTGGTTAAACCGCCTGATCTATCCGATTAGAATAGATGACAATTTGTTCGGTTTATAACGACTCATCCGAGACGAATTCTAGTAGGGCTACGAAATTAATTTGACACATCACTGAATGCCGGAGAATCTTGCGCCTTTAACTTGGCTAATTAAAGTTCAATGAGGCATCAAAGCATTGTATGGGACGACTGTAGTTTAAATATTATTTAGACATTATACATCGTCGGTCATTTAACAACAAAACATTTAAATAAACGACACATTCGTCGGTGATCATATTTCCAGTACACCTCGGGTTGTGCTGATCATAATATATGCAAAATGGTGTCCGAACCGTCAACCGGCAAAAGATGCCACACAAAATGATTACGGAACTAGCGGGCCTTGGTGTACCTTGCGCCTTTACCCTGGCTAATTAAACTTCAATGGGATATCATAGCCAACGGAACTCTTTGTGATGGCTTTTATTTACACTCTATACAACGTCGGTCAATTAACAACCTTGACAAAACCTTTGAATAAGCGAATCCCGCGTCGAGCCTTTACGCGTACTCCCAGGGTCCTGCTGATCATAATATATACACACTGGTGCCCGAACCGTCTGCTAGCAAAGTGTGCCATATTTAAAGATTACGGAACTAGCTGGTGAGGTTATGACCTTTGAGCGCCATCTATTGACAATGTGATCAACGAAGAAGTATCTGAACGTGAACGCAGGTTTAATTGCCGAAGAACGTACGGTCTTTGGTTATGTTTTGTTTTACAGTTTATTTGAAAAGAAATGATATGTTCAAGAAATATCTTAAAATAATGTTTTACCGATATTGCAGCCATACTCAAATATAGGTATAACCGTTAGTCTTGATAGAATGCATAATTTGGCGAGTGAATATCGATCTTTTATCAATCATTGCGTGACAATTGCCGTGGTTTATGACTGACTCAGAAAATTTTTATAATACATATAAGCCTGTTTAAAATATCAATTTTACATTTTATAAAATTAATAATGAATAAAATTAATATATAAATATGCAGTATCATTACCTATACGTTCTCAGTATTCACTTCTTCCTCAGCCTATTATCGCCCATTGCGCCTCGGCGGGCCGTCGAGTCACTTGTACATGTTTGAATTTAACCTAACCTGCGTTTTATAGCCGCATCCCTTGTCGAGAAATATTAGTCAGGATTTTTGGCTGGAAGTCTTATTTTAAGGCTGCGGCGGCAAAACGCGGATCTACGGTATCTGAATTTAAGCATAAAAAAATATAAAACAAACAAGGCCTATAGGCTTAACGCCAACCCGGGGAATCTGATATACATCAGGTGTAATGCTTCCATGATAACATGCCTGACCATTATTTGAAAAGTACATGCTTACTTTTCAAGTAAAAGTGTGCCATGTACATGTACAATGCAAGTACTAAACATTTTGAACCAAAGTACAAGCACCAACTACACAAAAGTCCCTCATGAAATACTGGCATGGATGCACACAGCACAGAAAAGACTGTAGAAGGTGCCACCAGTCCTGTTTATGAGAAAGTCATGGAAGAAGTATGGACATGCAAAATTTCAGGCAGATACTTCATACCACTGTTGTGCTGTGTGCACAGATGCATGAACTCGGTGATGCTGGCTCCTGTTGTTTCTGAGATTGTTGTGTTAGTATGCTTACTTGGCCAAATGACAAAGTTCAAATTCCTGTAACTTGGCCAAAATTCAAAGAACCCAAACCATTTGAACCAATTTGAGAGAACTCATATCTAGGCTCATTTCTGTGAACTACTGAAGAATTTGGCTGAATGATTTCAGAGAACAAGATTTTCTAAGTTATTTAGCTATTTCCCCGTAAAATTCAAGTTGATGCAGGTGGCGCCATAAAAATTTCAATCCCACAACATTTGACATGTGATTGATTTTCAAACTTGGTGGTGCTAGTTCCGCTGTTCCTGAGAAATTATTGGTTATTGTACTGATGATGAATGACCCCTGTACATAAAAGGTTGATGCAGGTGGATTTCAAATATGACTCATGCAACCAACATTTGCATAAAATTTAGTGATGATAGCTCCAGCAGTTTCTGAGATTGTAATTTTAGTATTCTTTTTTGGCCAAATGAAAAAGTTTAGCTTCCTGTAACTCAGCCAAAAATCACCGAACTAGAACCATTCAAACAAAATTAATAAAGATTGTTTGAGGGATTATTTCAATGAAATATTGAACAATTTGGCTGGACAATTTTGGAGTAGAAGATTTTTAAAGGTTTTCTAGCTTTTTCCCTATACAATCAAAGTCAATGCAGGTAGCAAAAAAATAAGCTCAACCCAACAGTTTTTTTAGATGACTGATATTTTGCATAAAATTTAGTGATGCTAGCTCCTGCAGTTTTTGAGATAGTATGGGTTAATGTACAGATGACAGAGGACTGCCAATGGACTACAGATGACGCCACACCATTGCATAAGCTCACAGGTTCGCTAAAAAAAGGTAACATTGATAAATATAATCAATGTTTGACAATAAAGGCTCCCAATAAGGTAGGAACTTTAGTCTAATTACAGAAGTAGAAGGTGCAGTGAAGATGATGAAACATCCCATTAAAGTAAATACTGAGATTCTGAGCAAATTTTATGCTATGGTTACCATAAAAAAGGGTGGTAAGCAAAGGGGTTCACATCCCCCAAACCCAACCTCACACAATCCCCCTGGTGTTAGTGCGTCTGTATTTATTGTATGTTTTTATCATGATCACTACATGAATGTAGATTTAAATGAACACAAGAACAGACTTAACTTCCACAAGGTGCTCACAGATCACAATTTTACTTCATCCTCTTAATTTTGCACAACCTTGACTTATCTGGGCAACTGTTATCACCATGACGATAACAGCCTGTGATCAACCTCGGTCTGGTGGCTTTGTGAAGTTACTAAATGTTTCTTTACCCGACTCATGAATAGCACATCTGTTAAAAAAAAAAGACCCAGAGAGCCCACCATGCTAGAATTCACAGCATTCAAGGACCTCACTGGGGGGTATCCCTGGCAACCTTAACATGATGTTATCGTCAAGGCAACAAGTTGTCCTTGATGTGTCAGCCAGCATTTCGGGCTTCATCGCTATCAGAGTGATCTTTGTTAAAACCTATAAACTGATAATGATACTTAAGAGGAACACAGAAAGCTTATTTAGATGCCCAAAAGAAGGTTAGTGATGATTCTCTAAATAAACTGAAAACCACAAACTGCATCACCTAATGTGACAGACACTTTACAATTTGTCAGCTGTCATTTCATACTTCTAGAGGGATGAGAAACACTGATAACTAAAAATACATTTCACATGATGCATCAATTTTTAAAAAGGGGATTTAAGTCAACATTTCTGAATGGAAATATTAATATGTAGTTACTCTTTTAAGGATGGGGTGTTGAATTTCCATTGGTATTTTAAACATTTTTGTACAACATAAAAAAATTAACCGTATAGAATAATTAAGGTTCGTCAGTAATTCTTTAAAGATAAATCATCAACATATTTTTTTTATATGAAAAATCATTATTCTAAAGTGATGGGGTGAAGTTAAATTTGTGCTTGACATCGACTGGATAGTGATAGTTCATGGTACCATAAATATTAGTGATAGGAATTCCTTGTAAAATCATGTTCAATGAATGAAAGAAATACTAGATGTGTCGGAACGACACGAATGCCCCCGCCTGGGGCAAATTAGAGACATTTGTTAAATTTTGTAAATTTTTTTAAGTTCAGGAAGTGTTGTATGGTCAAAAGTAGGTCAACAAGGGCAAAATGCAAACTCGATCTGAAAAGGGTCATTATCAAGGAACACACCAAAAATCAGGCCAGTATCTGCAAGCATTGTGAAAAAAAGTCCATATATGTGCATTTTTCATGAAAATTTCTGTCTTTCATGAAATTTTCTATGTTCAGGATCTGTCATATGGTGAAAAATAGGTTAACTGGGACGAAACGCGAACTCGATCTGTAAGTGGTCATTATGCGCCCACAGACCAAACATTAGGCCAGTATCTGTAAGCATTGCATTGCGAAACTAGAATATTAGCAAAAGTTGATAATCATTTATAAATTTAAATTGGAGAGGTATATACCATGTTTCATAACAATCCATCAAATGCTTCCAGAGAAATAAGCTCCTAAGTTTTTTTCTATACTAAGCTCTGTGACCTTGAAAAGTAGGTCAAGATCACCCATCTTTGAACTTGACCAAGATTTTGTAAATATAATGCAATAGGACTGAAGAAATGAAGTTCCTGTGTTGAATACCTTTGGAGATATCCTGCACAAAAGGCCAATATTGAAAAAAATCCGATAAAATTTCATTAAAAAATCAGAAATTGCAGGTGGCGCCACCAAAATTGTGCAGCACATACAGACCATCAGTCCCAATGATCATAGTAAGTTTTGTGAAAATCCACACAATGGTTCCTGAGATATAAACTTCTGAGTGTTTTTCTATAATCAGCTCTAAAATGTAGAAAAATGGGTCAAGATCACCCATCTTCGAACGTGACCGAGATTTTATCGATATACATCTTCACTGCTGAAATAAAATTCCAACGGTGAATCCTTTTAGAGATATCCCGCTCACAAGGTAAAAGTTAACAGACGCGGAACGGACGGATGGACGGACAGACACCGGACAGACAGATGGACAGATGGACAGCTTGGGTGACGAAAATAGCCCATCAGCCTATGAGCTGAGGGCTAAAAACGGCTGTACATGTGTATTTGTCATGAAAATTTCTATTTTTCATGAATTTTTCTAAGTTTAGGAGCCGTAAAACGGTCAAAAGTAGGTCAACCGGGACGAAACACGAACTCGATCTGTAACTGGTCATTATCTGCCCACACACCAAAAATCAGGCCAATATCTGCAGGCATTGCGAAAAAAAGTCCGTACATGTGTATTTGTCATGAAAATTTCTATTTTTCATTAAATTTTCTAAGTTTAGGAGCCGTAAAACGGTCAAAAGTAGGTCAACCGGGACGAAACGCGAACTCGATTTGTAACTCGTCATTATCTGCCCACACACCAAAAATTAGGCCAATATCTGCAGGCATTGCGAAAAAAAGTTCGTACATGTGTTTTTGTCATGAAAATTTCTATTTTTCATGAAATTTTCTAAGTTTAGGAGCCGTAAAACGGTAAAAAGTAGGTCAACCAGGATGAAACGCGAACTCGATCTGTAACTGGTCTATATCTGCTCACACACCAAAAATCAGGCCAATATCTGCAGGCATTGCGAAAAAAAGTCCGTACATGTGTATCTGTCATGAATATTTCTATTTTTCATGAAATTTTCTAAGTTTAGGAGCCGTAAAACGGTCAAAAGTAGGTCAACCGGGATGAAACGCGAACTCGATCTGCCAACACACCAAAAATCAGGCCAATATCTGCAGGCATTGCGAAAAAAAGTCCGTACAACTGTTTGATTTCGGAATGACGGAAGGACAGAAGGACGGAATGACGGACATGGGTAAAACTATATGCCCCGGCCACTTTGTGGCGGGGGCATAAAAATGACTGATGATCAAATATTAACTGTATTTTATGTAACTTCTACATGATTGTGAAATCCGCTGTATCAAATTATACCTTAAATATTGACCAATTAAACTCAGGTTAACTTGAACATCACAGGGAAAAATCAGGGTAACTGCTACGTAAGCTTCAGTTTTATTGTTGACTACTTTGTGTCCTGTCATTCTTATATCTCTGACAGGTAACAGCTTTTCCAACTAACTAACTGTACACAAAATTTCAGATCTGAAACTATCATGGTTTTATTTGTGCCCAGTTAATAGATGTCCAGTTAATACTACATTGAGATGTTAAGTTCCACTTTTGAGATTTTTTTATTTATTTTGCTAATAAAAAGTTCATGTCTAGATGTCCATGATGAGTATTAGAGTCAGGCAATATCTGCAGAGTACTTGATTCAATGATGTTGGACTCAAGTCTGAACATGGATCAAGTGTGGACTCGAGTCAAATTTTAAGGACTCAAACTTGGACCCAGACTTGTGCTCAGTCTCAGTGGTTAGGACTTGAGAAATCAGGCTGAATCCATCTTGATTCTAAATGAGTATTAGAAAAAGACTATATATACCAAGCTTTAGCTCTGCATTGGGAGCTAAATGTAACAAGCAAATTCAAGGTATTTATGTCCTCCGCTAGAGACACACGTTGGTTATTTGTGACACTAAATGTTCTGGTTCATCATATCAACAATTAAAAGATCCTATTGCATTATTATCTTATTAGACACACAGACCTTAACCAATCCCATCCAAGGTAAGCATGAGAGCAACCACTGACCCAAATTTGAATGAAATCAGGTAATATTTAGGAAAGTTATCACATGGAAACAAAAACCAGACAGATGGAAGGACAGACAAACCAAAATCAATGTTTACTATTCCACGGAAGCAGGGGACAATTAAACATTTAAGTAAAGTATATGCAAACTAACGTATAATACACATGAAATTTTCATTTGAAATTTCTTTTAATAAGGAGATTTGTATTGTACTTCACTATAATTTCCCTTTCACAATTATCACAAACTTTAAACCCCCACAAACATAAAGCCCAGCACAGAATTGCTAAATGTCATCCTTACACATATGAAGACACCCACAGCATTGCTATGGCCTGGAACTAGGACAACACCCACAGTTCTGTCCTTGGGAACCTTGGAAATTCTCGCTTAAGTCTGTGTGTTAACTTAACACATTCTCAAGGCAGATGGCTTACTTTAAAATTCTTCACCACTCAACACCTGGCCTGCTGTCTGACTGCTTGAGGGTGAATGCCCGCTCAAGCAAGTTTCAGAAATTTTTTTTTCCCGATATGGCGGATCCCACCAGGAGTGGGATAACTATTGTCTAGCTACCGGTACTCTATCAATACCCACTGAAAACTGATTAAGTCTCCCCAGATAGGATGGCGTCCTTATGGGGGCTGATCAGTTTATTTCTACATTCTTATTTGGATAAAAAAAATTGTAGGGGTGGACCTACTTAGGTACCCCTAAAGTGCAAAACCATAAAAGTTCAACATTTTATTTTCTTTATTTTCTTAATTCTTTGTTCTTCTGCAATTTTTCTGTTTGTGACAGATCTCCAATATGGCTGATATCTGAAATTTGGGCATAATGGTTTTATTTAAGATTTTTTTTTTGTGGAGGTAACTGCATCCATTTTCTTTGATGCTTGCTTAACTAAGTATTATGTACATCTACAGAATTCCATTAAGGTTTAAGATGATGTGACAGGGGCTTACACGCCATAATTCTGGCATCAACCAGGCTCGATATACCACTCCTGCAGGTCCTGGGTATGTGTCATCCACACTGCTGGGTCATAACACCAAGGGACCTCCGAATGGCCACTAGTTTGTGAGTGAAACATGACTGTTGGGCACAGTCTCCCCATTAAGCCTGCAGAGTGCTTACCCTGGGTGGGGGCATACAGTGACTTGAAAAATCTCACCGCCTCAGCTGCAATTCAAATTCATGATCTCCCGGCTTTGTGCCCCGTGCTCTACCCCTGAGCCACAGAAACTGGTCTTGAGCTAGCCCCAGCTCCCGTGCTCTCTTACTACACTACGCTGTGTGAGAGCCCTAGAAGATGATTTGAGGAAACTGGAGACATTCAACATGACAATTAAATTCCTATATTTTGTCTGAAAAACTTGTATTCATTAAGCAATAAAGATATTCTTATCAAATGCGCATATAACATACCACCTAGACAGTGTTTGTCATCTTTAAATGTTGGAAAGAAGAATATATATATTGTCCATATAAATGGTCATACACGGGGAACGATGTCTGCTCTGGGTTTTCCCCCCAACCACGGCTGGCCGGCAGCCGCCTGTGTAACCAGTGGTAACAGGGGATATTAGCTCAGCGAGCAAAGGTCACGCAGTTCATTGTTTCAGATTCTGAGACAGTTTCAAGTGTCACGGTTGCAAAGTTTTAAAAGTGAGTCTTTTTTACACACAAAAACAATCTCCCAGCTTTGAGCCCTGTGCTCTACCACTGAGCCACAGAAGCTGGTCTTGGGCATTATGTTAGTCCTAAATCACAGACTTATCCCCAACTTCTATCACTCCATTGATCTTTCTGTTCATCGCTCAGGCTTCTAGTGATCATGTGTAGCATGCATACATCTAATTGTATGAACTGGCTGGTCAATTATAGAAACTGCATACATTTTTAATGCTAGCTTTAATAAGTATGTACATCTGCAGAATTCCATTCCGGTTTCCAACTACATGAAAAGGCCGTAACACACACTTCCTCTCATTTTATATCCTGGTGTTAACCAGGACTGGTGTGACTGGCCTGCAGAGGGGGGGGGGGGGGGTGCATATTAATTCCAATAGATGGTCACAAACACAGCCATGGGGCATGGCCTTCCCATTAAGCCTGCAGACTGCTCACCTTGGGTGCGGGCTGACTGTGAAAAATCACACAGACTCAAAATCTCCTGGCTTTCGAGTCTGGCCCTCTACCCTTCTTAGACTACAGAAGCCAGTATAAAAACCTGTAAAAACATCTACACCTTACAGTCCCTCCAATAAATCAACTACATGTATACATATTAATAATACATCAGACTAGTACCAATAAAACAACTCTACCTTATCATGAATTAATTCTGGATGCTGAGGCAGGTTCTCGTTGACCTCTACTAGGTTTCCCCGCATCCCAGAGTGGACTATGTATTCGCTGCCATCAGAGCAGGACAACTTACAGAGTGGGGAGTCAACGTTCAACCACTGTGCACCCTGTCAACAGACAAAGAAAGAAAATAAATATTTCTTAATATCAGGCTGGGTATAAAACTCATACTTAACAAATTATAGGCAATGGATAAAACTAGGGGCCCATGGGTCTTGACCATCTATTGCATAAGGATATTTTTATGAGTTTCTTTTAATATGAGTCCTGTGACCTTGACCCTTCCCCTTGTGACCTAAAAATCAATAGGGGTTCTTCTCCTACTGTTAGGTGAGCAAAATTTGAAAGATGGCAGTGTGGGGATGAAAAAGGTTGGCTTCAAATGTATTCAGAAGCTTTATTAGAGATGTGGTCCCTATGACCTTGACCATTGTCCCTGTAGACTCAAAATCTACAGGTGTCTTCCCGTATTACAAGGTAAAGAGTTTCTAAAAGATGGAAGGGGTGGCTTTAAAAGTTTGACTATAAATTCAAAACATATTAGGTTCACAAACATCGTAAATTTTCTCTGATTTGTCCTTGAAGTTTAAGGTCAAGGTCACTAATTTTTCGGAATTCTCCATGAACTTGCCTGATATAATAGGTGGAAAAATAAAGAGGAAAATTATATGCAGTACTTTAAAAGTTGTGAAGTTCATTATTATCATTAATTGTGGCCAGGTTCACATAGAAGGTCAAGGTCAAGGTCTGCCATTTTCAAAACTTAAAGAACTTACTCTCCTTGAACTAACATCCTTGTGATTTTCATAACAATCCGTTCACCTATTTTTGTGAAATATAATGTCTCATCAGATTTTCATCAAATATGGAATAATTTAAGATGAACACCACTGTTATATTGAAGGTCATGACCTCATTTTGAACAGGCTGTGATTCTTATCAATGTCTTAAGGCCAAGATCCTGATCTGGTCCAATCACTAATTGGTCCAGACAGAATCCCGATTTGGATTCAGTCTGTCCTAAACCAGGATTTGGGCTGGACTAGAGCTGCTCCTTGGCTCTTTGCCTTAACTGGAGTAATCAGACCAACCAGAGTGGGTATTGCATGTTTAAATTTGGAGCTGGATGCACAATGCGATACCATGCTCTCATTTGTCTGATGACAATTCTGTGCTCTGTGCGCACCCTGGTGTTAAGGCCCAGAGAACCTTGCCATACAAACAGTGGTTATACTTAAGGATGTCTATGACGACTGCAGTGTATAACCGCTGCATGAGGAACGTAGCCCTTCAATAGTCTGGGGATCTCTGACCTAATTAAATATGCATGAATTTAATTCAGGTGAGAAACTCTATTGGTAAATATTTATAATAAGGTTTTATGCAAATCATTCAGTCATCATTGTGCTACCAAAGTCTGGTGACTTCTGACCTTAATAAATAGGCATCGATTATGCCGGAAATCTAAGTTAGGCAAGATTTTATATAAGGTTAATATTTGGTTTCAGTTTCATTAAAATTCATCATATTCCTGGTAAGTTATCACAGTGACGTGAACCAGAAAATAGCCTGGTGACCCCTGACCTTATGCAAATATTCATGGATTTTGCCAAGAATCATCCTTAGGTGAGAAATTATATTGCTCAGTTGTTATGATGAGATTTGTGAAGATCCATCAAAGTCCTGCTCATATTTATGGTGATATCAAAGCTAAATGGACGGACAGACAGATGGATGGTATGTATACCATAGAACGTTCTGTCTACATTGAGTGCATAAAAACATACAAATTGGTAGCACTGCTCATATATCATAAAATTAAGATGTGTAGCCTGTTGTGCTGTCCATACATGACAGAAAGTAAGTATACATCTAAACTCAAGACTTTAATCTTAAAACATGCTCTGATAAGGTTTTCATTCAAATGTTCAGTTTAAGAGCTTTAAAGAAAATTCATGTTCACTAGAGGCAGAAAATGCCTAAGTCAGCTAAAATTAACTTGGTCCCCTGGATACCACAGAACTTCTACAGAACCAGGGTACAAGTGCTGATAAAACTAGTAGTGTTCAGTTTGTGTAACAGTTTAAAGCCAGCACCAAAGAAGAGGGGTAGCTGACACACTCAAGGTACAAAACGATAAGATCTACGTGTCACTGGATCAACTGAGTAAGCTTTAAATTGTGAGGTCAAAGGTCAGTTTAAAGTAAATCTGGTTGACAGCCTGGTAAACTTATGGTAGACCCTGCAAGATTAAACAGGCACTGCAGACCACTCCCCCTGGTGGCCAGCGTTGAAAATAGTATGTAAGTACAAGTAAAGCAATTGGAGAGTTCAGACCTCTGCACATTGCATAAGCATATGGCATTGTCAAAAAAGCAACATTTTTTTCCTTAAAACAATTCCTGAATCCAGTTGGTGATCTAGATCATCCCCAAAATTTAATCAAATGTTCCTTCTATCATAGCTGAGCTATCGTGAAAATTAATCAAAATCTGATTATAACTTTTTGAGCAAATGCTGCTGACAAACAATTAAACAGATACACCAACAACAGCAAAAACATAGCCCCCACCCCATGGCGTGGGTAATTAAACCTAACCAGTTAAGCAAGTTTGTAATCAAGGTTGCTGTACCCGTATAGATCTGCATATATGAATATTTAAGCAACTAAACATGTAGTTATTAAGCCTCACCCCATAGTTCACAGAAACCTTTGATTGTTGAGGAGTTTTTATCATATTTGGGTAAAATATCATTACCCTCCTCCCTCCCCTACCACTCCCTAATACAAAACCATCAATTTAAAAAAAAAATTCTTTTTTTTTCTTCTGCATGCCATTTTCTGTTTGTGCTAGGTCTTTAATATAGCACATTTTCAAAAGCTGAAATTTGAACACACTAATAGTCATAAGCCATAGATTTGCCATTGATGTTTACTTAATTTTGACCATGACCTTATTCCCAATGTTGTACACTCATCCTTTAATGCTCAGTTGTTGACTTCAGGGGAGAGGCATCTGTGATCAATTGGCAATTGCTTGGCAATTCTAGTTCCATATGCTCATAATACTATTATATTTCAGGGCTCATTATTAATGGTTAACTGCTTGCCAAAAGCAAGTATGAGTTCTAGATAACGGTGGTAGGGAAACTCAAAATCTCCCACTTGCCCAGTTGGTCCACATAAATCTTTACCCAAAGCTCTAAATCTTAACCTATCTTCAGTCAGTCACTTTCTTTAATCGATAATTTATACAAGATTGATAATACCCCTTTATCTTGCATTAGATGTATATTAAATGCTTCAGGAACATCATAATAGTCATGAATCATGAACAGACAACTTTGAAAATTTTACTGTTTTTGCATCTGCGTGTTAATGTGTGTGTACAAAACCTAGCTTTCCTTCAGGTGTGAAAGTTAATATAAATTAAACTGCTACAGGACCTAATAATGGTGACATTAATTTATATTATTTTACAGTGAAGAAAGTGAATCATAGAAAATGAAACAAATTTCAGACCTATGTAAGTGTGTGTTTCCTTAAACATATTTGAGCTCATTTGTATTCCTGAACCACCTTATCATCTGAGATTATTGTAGAGCGGATTCAACAGCTGGTCCCATCATAATCAAATGCTCCTCCTCTGTCAGTCTGGTCACTGACATAACTGTTTCAGGCATATCCCCCAAACCCCCAAAAATTATTACATGAAAATGAATTTTTTTTATCAGTTATGAACAATTTGTGACCAAAACACATTTTTCTACCATTTTTCTACTCTGCACACTACATTTTTAACTTTTGTAGGCTAGTATCTTTGGTGTGCTTAAATGAAGACATTAACCATAATTTATGAGAGTTGAGTGATATCCCATGGAACTACACAAGGAAGACAGTATCCCATTTGTGGAAGAGCAGGTATTTTCCAAAGTCAAGTCATGAGTTCATAGGTGCTGCCATCTGCTGGCCAGTCAATAAACTACAATTTAAGGACACCGTGATTTAAGCCAGATTTTAAAATATCAGTTTTATGGTAGACAGAGGCATGATAGAAGAAAAAACAAACAAGTGTCCCATTGGCCATGATGCTCAGTTGATTGATCAGTTGATATTAGCAAATATGAATGCAATGACAGCAGTAATAAGCAGTAGTAGAATGATGATAAGGATATTTGTTGAAGGATCTAAAGTGTATGGTAGTCTGCAAGCTTTCAATTTGACAGACATGATGTTATGATTAACTATGCTGATGAAGTGATTAATGAATTTGTGACTGTATTACACAATATCTCTTTAGTCTTGACAAGGTACATTATTGTGATGCCCACTATGTCTACATATTACACAATATTGACATAATTTCTGGCATGTACATAGGTACCTATGGACGTATAGTTATACAAAATATTAAAGTATGAATATATCTGATTCATCTTGTTCTTGCTTACTGAGGCTGACTTTGGGATGGGGTTTGGAGAAGGGAAAAGTGAGGGCAGCACGAAGGTGGATGTAGAAATATTCTATTGTAATGTTTTTCATTTATATAAGAATATGAAAAGCTAAGAGGAAAGGGGCCCTCCTACTTCGTTATAGTAAAGTTCTAAATATATGATTGCAAACTAATACTCTGAAAAGACTGCCATGAAGAAAAACAGTAAAATTTTGAGATACTGTGATGCATATGAAAATTTACAGATGGACAGGCAAGTGGACAGAATGGACTAATACCTTTATTTCACTTTCAAGGGAATAATGCATTTAAGTTAATATATAATCCTATTTTTTTAAGCATATCCACTTTTTCCATTAAGAAGTTTTTATCTTAATCATTTTTTTATTTACAGGTTTTATAAATTTTTAATAAAAAAAACCTGAAAATATAAGTTAAAATAATATAATTGTTGCAAAAGTTGCAATCATTATATATACAGAGTAAAAAACTGAAACTATAAGTTAAAATATTAGAATTGTTGCAAAAGTTGCAATCATCATATATCCAGAGTGTAGCTCATACTGGGTCATATTATGCATACACATATATTTTATTATTTTTAAATCATAAATGTTTAAACTGAATTTAAAAGAAAATAATGCCACAACATGGCATCTACAAGAATATTCCTTGAATCACTATTAAAAAGTTTTGCACATTGGAGTTTTCAGTACATGCTTAATTTTATTCACCAAAAAATATAATAAAAGTAAATTTGATAAAATAAAACATCTTTTCAAATAAAGTATACACACTGTTGGTTCAATGTGGGACAAACAATATCATTGTGCTAATTACTATCCCAGTTTTAATTTATTACTGGAATTAGTAGTCAATTTCACACCTGGTGAAGTTTTTACTCTTCTGAAGTAAGGAATTACTTATCTGATGAACATCCACACTTTCATAACAATACACCACTTTGTGGACACAATTAAATGTACACTTTAATCATTGTAACCCTGGTGGTACAATACAAAATCTAAAATGTAGCATAGCCTAGAATAAGAATGAATCAAATACAGAAAATAATAACATTCATCTAGTTTATGCACCATCTGGGGGGGGGGGGGAGTGCAGGACAGAGGGGAAGCCTGCTGGTAGTGGCCAGGCTGACCCAAGGCAAGCTGCCTGGGGTGGGTTACATGATGCAAGTGAAGGCTGTACTACTAGGTGGGCTAGATGTAAACAACACTTGACATGGTGTATGAAAACATGAATAAAAGCTATTCTTTCCAATCAATTTCTTTGAAATTTCAGATTTAAAAAGATTAAATCCTTATGTATATATGCTGTGAAAATTAAATCAACAGTGCCAAAGTTGGACAAAATTTAAGGTATTGATTTTTTATTAATGCTAATAACTTGAAAAATTTGCAAAATTCAGATCTAATTTTGGGTAAACAATTGAATCTTGATTAAATAAAGTTATATTCCTGAAAAAAAAGTCTCTAGGTTCAGCAATTCTCATGTAAGGTGAGTAAATATATTTCCTGATTTTTTAAAAAACTGCATTATGTTTTGGCCCATAACTTCAAAATAATACCCAATACTGACCTTATTTTTGTTATGTTCATAAAAATGTATGAAAGAATGTGAATACTAAATACGATCAAAAAAGATCAGTGGTTTTGATATTAGGCAATCTTGAAGTGTAACAATGGCCTTTCTTCCGGAAAACGGAGTTTTTTTTCCTTAATATCTCAAAGGAACGAAGTCCTAATGACCCAATTTTCGGTATGGTAGGAGATTTTGGGGACATCCAAAATTATGCCAACAGCCTGGGGAGCATAGAGATGTGCACTGAATGACCTACAATCATCAAAGTGGACTGCTTGACAATGTAAGGGAATACAACAAGAGCCTCCAAAAAAATTCAAAAACTAGCCTAATTTTGCAGATTTTATTTTCAAATTTCAGATTTAAACAGATTAAATCCTTATGTATACATGCTGTGAAAATAAATCCACAGTACTTACAGGAAAAAAATGTGCCGTGGCCAAAGTTGGGCAAAATTTAAGGTACAAATTTTATATTTTGGCAATATTTAATAAAAAATTTAACAGATTTTGATCTAATTTTGGTATACAATTAAATTTTGATTAATTAAAGTTTTATTACTGGAAAAAAGTCCCTACCTTTAACACTTTTGGTCTTAAGAGTCCAAATATCTTCCTGATTTTTTTACAAAGTCCATTATGTTTGGGCCCATAACTTTTTTAAATTATATAATACTAACTTTATATCTGGCATGTTCATAGGAACTATATAGAGGAATATTTATGGTAAATATGAAGAAAACCAGATGAGTGTTTTTGATATTAAGCAGTCCTGAAGTGTGAAAATAGATTTCTAATAAAAAATTGAGGTTTTTCCTTAATATCTCGAAGGAACGAAGTCCTATTGACCCAATTTTCGGCATGGTAGGAGATTTTTGGGACATCTAACTGTATGCCAAATTTCAGATTCGTAGGTCCAACGGTGTCGTAACGTGCCAGTCTTACGAACGGACATCTGGACAGACGGACGGACGACGGACAATGGACCACGACTATAGCTCAGATGACTTATAGTCAGCTGAGCTAAAAACCTTTTGAGATATTGGCATGCAGTTTAATATTAGCCAATTGAAAGTGACTTGCTGTTGCTTGGTGCTTAAAATAGCTTATCCTTTAAATTTTTTTAATAAATTTTAAACAAAAATGAATGAAAATTTCAAAATATATACACCATCAGAAAGAAATTGTAACAGGTTTAAAATAAGATATACTTTAATGGATTAATATGGATTTAAAACAACTTTTTGATTTACTTTTTAGATGTAGGGTTTTTGTCAACTTTGCCACCTTAAGGGACTGAGAGCTTATTTCCATGTCAATGAGGGGGGGGGGAATAAAAGAATTTCTTTGGCAATAAAGAAAGCAAAACCATTTGGGAGAACACTGTGTTCTTTCCTCTTTCTTTTGCCCCTGTTTGTGATAATCTCGGACAATTCTGCTTTTCTTAACCTATCCTTTGGTGACAGTAATAGTTACACGTGAAAGATTTGCATCTAATATTTATTCACAACCTTGACCTTATTTTCAAAGAAGTGACCTACTTAGCCAATTTTCACATAATACCATTGAACATTTTTAATGCAGACAGCATCTGTAGGCATCTTATTACCTTAGAAACATCTTTAAAATAAAATAAAACCACTCATAGTCAAAGGCCAATAACATAAAGCCCTTACTCTCCTCATGCAGTGGTTATACACAGTAGTAGTCCCAGACATCCTTTTGTAACCGCTGCTAGCTATGGCAAGGTTCTCGAGGCTTGACCAACAGGGTGCGCACAAGGCAAAGAACTGAAGAACCCTCATATACACAACTCTGGGTAAAAGCATTGAACCCTGTAATATATAGAGCTGTTCACTAAAATGTATAGAACCTTTATATACACAGCCCAGGGTAAAATTCCCTTTACCCTGTAACATATAGTTCTCTTGATTAAAATATGTAGAACCTGATGTACACAGCCCAGGGTAAAATGCCCTATACCCTGTAACATATAGCGCTCTTGACTTAAATGTGTAGAACACTAATGTACAGAACCCTGGGAAAATGCACTAATCCATGTAATATACAGAGCTCTTGACTATAATGTGTAGAACCCTTATTTACACAACCCTGGGTAAAATGCCATGAACCCAGAAACATATAGATCTTTTGACTAAAATGTGTAGAACCCTTATTTACACTACCCTGGGTAAAATGCCATGAACCCTGTAATATTTAGCAAACCCTTTAATATATAGGGTATCGGTGTGTCCAAGAGGGCGGGTTGTAGTTGCATGTCCATAACAAGTGGTTTTCTCCGGGTTTTCCATATTCCCCCACCCCTACAGACTACTGAATGCCGTCATCTGAGCTACGGGGAGTGCCTTGATTAGTTTAATAACTATTTTTAAAATCCATGTTAAGTTATTATTATTGTGGTCCATTTCATCCGTTCATGTCCACCTGTTCCTTGCTATGAAAATATTTATTAGTTACATTTCAAGGGAAACAGTTACAGGGTAGAGCAGAGAAATAAAGAACCTAACTCTCAACAAGGTAACTAATTACCTTCCTCAAACCTTATTTGAGAAAAAGAATTTTCTGAAAATATGAGAAATCAGTCTACATTTTACAACATATCAGACCCACTTATGGCAGTCAAGGTCATTGGTCACATGCAAAAACTGCCTCAACTGACAGCTGCTGATTGGATGATCTCATGTAAACACTCTAAAAAATATAACCAGCTAAAACAAAAATGGCTACTTAAGGAAGGACACATCTTATCTGCCAGATCATGGTGAAGAGACTAAAATGTTGTGAAAAATTAAAACAGGGGATTTATGGTAAAATTCTTAGTTACCTTATTAGGTTGTCACTTCCATATGTAATTTTCTAGGAAATAATTGAAAAATATAAACTTTTAAGAAAATTATAAACCAAAAAAAGGTGGACAGCAAGTGGTGAAATGGACGATAGTATATTAAATATAAGTATAATAAATCTCTTGACTAAAATGTGCAGAAACATTATGTTCACAGTTCCAGGTAAAATGCCCTGATCCCTGTTATATATAGAGCTCTTGACTAAAATATGTACAGCCCTCATGTACATCACCCTGGGTAAAATGCACTGAACCCTGTACTGTATAGAGCTCTTGAATAAAATGTGTAGAACCCTCGTGTACACGACTTGTGGTAAAATGCACTGAACCCTGTAATATACAGAGCTCTTAAATCATGTGTAGAACCCCATGAAATGCCTCTCAGAGTATTGGTATAAGATGAAATCTCATGAGGGTGAAATAATATGATGTGTCAAGAGTTGAGCCTGTAACAATGTGTGAGATGATAAAAAATCATAATAATTACCACATGAAATTATACATAATATGATACATATATTACATATATCAAAGTTTAGATTGAGTGTGAATATTCTTTCCCGTCTTTGAAATTTAACATTTCTCATAAAATCCTCTAATATAATTATTTGTAAACAGTCAAAATAAAATTGATTTGCTAAAACTTAGCCAATCAGATCCCATCACACTTGTTTTTGACACTGTTTTGACACTTCAAGTTAACGGATGGACAACACGACAGATGAATGGACGGAGGGTGGGTATACCATAATACAGTGATACCCCGGGCTGCGGACACCCCTCTTGGGTGGACACCCCGTCTAACGGACAGTTTTTTGGGCTGACCAAGCATTTTTTCTCTTTCAAGAACCCCTCTAGAGCGGACACCCTGTTATTCAGGACAACAGACACTTTTTGTCCACCCAACGGCTAAAATCACCCTGGCTCACAGACAACCAAGCGGCAACCCCGATTGATGTGGGCAGAAATACCATGAAATGGCAAATATGGTCAGTTTCCGGTATGCCTAATATCACTTAAATGTTATTCAGGCATATGTTACAGATACTCTTAGACTTGGGCTAGTTTTTCTCAATTTACTATATTTTTCAGCAGGATGATTTAATGGTAACTATCCTTTTATCTATAGCAGTGCCCACAAAATGACAGAATTCACAGAGTTCTAATGAGCCGAGCATTCAGTAAAGCTCCATATTCATTCTGAATTTGGGCCACATTATTCTTACATAAGCCCAAAAGCGAGAATAATGACATATCTGTTACACATCCAGATGATAAAAGTCACGGGTCATGACTCTCGCAAGGACTGGCTCAGCTGGGCTTTTGGTCAAAGACGTTAATAATGCACCTGTAAGATGACTTATGTGTTCACTCATTGCTCAAAATTATTAAATCACAATAACAAACCCGGACGATCAATGTCATGGGTCATAACCTTCTGCCTTGGCCGGGAGCCAATCCCCGATCCTGTAACATTTGCAACACGGAAATAAGCCCACCTACCAATCTTAAGGCGCATATGATATCATACATTTACTTATCACGTTTGCTTATGATTGCATAGGATTTTTAACAGAACTTGTACGAGAGGTCAGAAAATAATTTATTCCATAAGCGATTCTTTTAATGTCACAGAAAGAGTGAGTAATTAAGAATTTTTTTTATTTAGTGCAGAAATACGTTGAAAAGCCTACCAGAAGGTCCAGTCGATTTCAATCAATGTTACAATATTATTTTCTCACAAGTAATGATGATAATGTTCTGGTTAATAATAAAAGCCTCATTTTAAGATAAAAAATAAAACACAACAACCAGGTGCAATAAATTTAATTCACATACAGCATATATGTAAGATCAAATATTAGATAAAAAATACTACGCTCTTTACACAGCGCTTTAACTATAGGTCTACTTCCTATATGGTAAGCGCTGTTTGTTATGACCTCGTATCCTGCATTGTTACACCAGAGGGAGCACTGTATTTTTGTCCAATCAGATGAGACCTTGTGCTGGAAGACACGGCCAAACAAAGACTACACTGAGCCAATGATGTTCATTTCGTTTTGAGTGACAGCTCATTGCCCCGGTAATCATATGAACAGGCCACATGCTCAGAGAGAATTGTGGTTTACTTAGGGCCTTGAGGACATAGGATGCCCGGCCGGTGAGCTGTAATTCAAAGGAAATGTAACAACAAAGGCTGCGTGCACACCTCGCTGGCTAGTTTCAGTTCTGCAGACACCAGACACATGGCTACGCTAACACAGTCATAATGTCAGAATCGAATCGGTTGATGATGCGAGAATGCAGAGGGAGCAATTAAAATTCGAACATAAACTTGTCTTCAAACGGCGCTTGAAGCGCAGCTATGGGTGGAGCCAGGATGCCTGTCGCGTGTTTGTTTATTGGCATCTGGTTGGCTGCTTGTCACATCATACACACGTTTTGTCCAGCGGACGATCCGCCATCTGGTGTCCAAATATATCATAAACGGTCAAAGCTGGCAGCGTGAAAATCAGTTGCTTCTTCAGAAGCCTAAGATTTCCACTGCCTCAGGAGCGTAAAAAAATACCGGCTTTCATACTTGTTTTAGTCCAATACTTGGTGTCAACCGGAATCCCTAGGCCCGACCCCCTCTAGGGCGGACACCCCGCTATAATGGACAAATCATTCCGTCCTGTGACTGTCCAGCCCAGAGAGGTTTCACTGTACTTCTGTGATATGCGGGCATATAATAAGGTCATTAGGTCCAGAAAAGGGGGAGGGGTCCAGGCGTCATAAATTAGTCTGAAACCCTAAAAAAGGTTGTGGCCCCGAATAAGGGGGGGGGGGGGGGTCCAGATCCTCTTGATCTGCTTCTGTACAAATAACACAATATTTGTGTTTGTAATGTGATTTATAAATTCTACTATTGAGCACTGTTAAATATTTACAGCCTTATTAAAAGTACTCCTATAAAAAAATAAACATCTCACCTTTTTGCCTTTACCAGATACCTTGTTGTTCAGTCTGTTTACATTTTTGCTGACCTGGAAATCGACTTTTGTCACCTTACGACCGTCTTCGTAAACAGGATGACTCGGTGGTAATGTGACTATACAGATCCTATAACAAGACAGGGGTCAAAGCAGAATATGTACATTAATTATTTATTAGATATTCAATTAAATTTATTTAACCTAATATTTGATAAGTTGTTCAAATAAACTAATTCCTTAAGCTAAACACTTTAGAAATATGTCTTTTGGATCAAAAATACCTGGTTTGAATTCACAAAAATTTTTAAAAAATAATACATTTAAACTTAATGAGATGAGAAGACCCATATAATACATATGACCTGTAAATTACAAGGGAATCAGAGAGATTTTTTTTTAGAAAAGTCACATCTGAAATACAAGAGTAAAAAAACAAGTGACCCATGGGTCATGACGCTCAGCTGCCAAGCATGACCTGTGACATCATGGACTGAGATTCACAACTTCCAGTCAAATTTTGAAGAACCAATTTGCCAATTTGTTGAAAATTTTCTATGACAACAGAAATATATATCACCTATGTCTGGTTAAAACACAGTGAATTGATGGTCTGAGGAAAATGCATGATTGTTAAGCTATCATGAACTATTCCAACAGCTTGCTTGAAACCTGTCAGTCTCAAAAGGAACACCACAAAGGGCAAATATAAGATCAAAATATATAGCAAAAATCAAGGAAATACATGAAAGAATTATTGAGAAACAGGTGCTTCTGTGTGAATTTTTATTCAATACAAGCCAACTGTACTGCACTTTTATAAATGATGGTAATATTTATTCAGAAATATTTGACCCAATCCTTTACAAGATTACATAAATATACATCCAACTGCATTCACTTTAACTGTTCTTGAGATAAAATGATCAAAAGGAATTAAAAGATGGTTGCCTGGTGTCCATATTGGACTTCTGACAAGTCTGAAATCAGACAACAAACATTCTCTAAATCGGACCAAACATTAAAGAAAAATTACTGAAACTGCACTTAAGAAAGAATTTCTAAGGTGGCTAACTGGCAGACATAATGGATTTCTGACAAGTATGACATTTGATATCCCACATTCTCCAATAAGAGACCAAACTTGGGGCAAATTATCTAGTAATGGATGCCCAAAATAATTCAAAAGGCATGTCCAGGCCCTCATATCAGATTTATAGATATGCAATTGTAAAAAGTGTAAGTCCAATATTTTTTATTATCACTCTGCTTTTCAATGGGGTCAGCAGGGTAGGTAAACTGCCAAACCTGAAAGAAAAGAAATGCAGAAAGCATGACTAAGAGTCTTGAAATAAAACAAAAAGCCATCCTAAATCAAGGTACACATCCACATATCATGAGAACAAACACTTGCTTTTATATGTGGTGATATATATTAAAACATTCAGATATCTAGGAAACTAAGTTTATTGCTAGGATTCCATAAAATAAACTGCAAAATGTTCCCATCGTCTTATAAATCAGTAGCTAAACCGTAATACTATACTCTCATAGTCTTAATGCCTGGCTGAAGCATTCTGACAACAGTGTTTTTGTTATGAAGTAACGAGGTACTTATCACTGAGCCTTATCACTTAATAGGCTGATACAAAAGGGAGTCATATGTCACCAGTGTCACTCACAATTACAGCCACACAGGGAGATGTACCAGCTGGAGTGGGATGGTTATATATACAAGAAAAATAGAGATGGTCTATAAAATAAGTAATTGTGAACATCCCTGACCTATGACCTTGGCCTTTTGCCCATATATCAACTGGATTCTTTCTAAATGATGGGTAACTACTAACCACTTAAATCTGGTGTAATTACTTTGCAACCAATGGGTGAATAACTTTGACCTGCAACCTTTAACCTGCTGACCAGCTGACCCCAAAATCAATAAGTTATTTATTCAAGCAAAAGACCCATAAATATGAAGTTTGAGTCAAACTGAGTGATGCATAGATATAGTGGCATATGTGAAAGACTGAAGGTTTGGGTTGAACAGTTACACTTGAAATATGCTCACAAGCATTTAGAACAATTAAATATTGTGACCTTGACCTTTGACTTTTTGACCTCAACATCAATAGGCTTCTTCCCTTATTGGTAGGTAAGCCATATATGACAGATTGAAGGTACAGATTGAAAAGTTTGCCTGAAAAAGACTCCACGCAAGAAGTGGGTGCTGTGAACTTGACCTTTGACCTCAAAATCAACAGGTCTTTTCCCCTGTTGGCAGAGAAGCGATATCAGTGCTGGAAGGTTTGGAATGAAAAGTCTAGCTTGAAATGTGTCCACAACCTTTTCAAAGAAGTGGATCCTGTGCCCCTGACCTTTGACCTTGTGACCTCAAAATCTATAGGATTCTTCTCCAACTTAGTAGGTGAGCTATACGTGAAAGTTCAAAGAATTGGGATGAAAGGGTTGGCTTAAAATGCATCCACAGGCTTTTCAAAGAAGAGGCCCCTGTGACCTTGACCTTTGACCTTTTGACCTCAAAAAAATTATGGTTCTTCCCCTGTTGGTAGGTGAGCTGTATGTGAAAGATGGAAGGTTTGGGATGAAAATTTTGTCTCAAAGAGTTATTTCTGGGGGGTGCAAACACACCCCATAACTTCGAAAATATAGGTCGCAGTGACCTAATTTCAGGTTTGCAAGGAGATCTTTTTATAACCTCTAAGACTGCATAGGGTTCATGGCCCTAGCCCCTACGGTTACGATTTGTGCCCTGCTAACGGACGGACGGCCGGCCAGACGGTCGGCTGGACGGACAGACGGAAGGACGCCAGACAAAGACCCATCTCTATAGCCCAGCATGACTGAAAGTCAGCTGAGCTAATAAAAAATGTAAATTATTTGAAAAAAATCAAATATAATGAAAACCTGATCAGAAACAAAAGATTCACCTACCACGTTAATTATATGTGCATCCTACAAAGTGTAGGAGAAAATCCTTGACGTAATATATGTATAATTTAAAATAGAAAAAAAAATCAATAAAAAATCAAACAAGTTAAAAGAATATAATCTTGTGTTCAGATCCCTCCCAAAAACATTTTCCCAGAAAAACCCTAAGATCATGCATCCCTTAAGCTTGAAAATCACTCAAGAGGAAATTGTAACATCGTACAAATACTAGGGTTGGGAACATTGATCAATTATAAATGTGATTGGTCAACTGATGCAGATGATCCAATGAACATCTTGCATCCCCAAAATTTATTACAGAGTTTACCAAGAAAGGTAAGGCTTTATATAAACAAAGGGTAAATCTTCATAAATTTATGCAAACAAACTTTAGAAACAATCTGCATTCACTAGAAGATTCAAAACTAAGTTTACTATATACACATGTAGCTTATTGAGTTTTTACATATATTAGCAAATATGTAGGCTTATATATCAACTGAGAGAATGGACAGGTCTATATTTTATAAGACACTTCATACCCTCAGAGGACAACCAATTTTTACTGATGACTGATCATGAAATTACAACTGTTTCCCAACACATCTCAAATGATACTCTTATTCTATCACAATTAAATTATGGAATTCTGATATGGGGCTTTGATATTAATAGATTAGAGAAACTCAAAACAAGGCCTACAGGCCTAATGCGAACCTGTGCAAAGTTTGGGAGTGTGAATGGAGGTTTATTTTTAAAATTTAATATTGATCCTTTTAAGTCCTGCATATCTACCTTAGTCATTATGATTTCAGCAAAATGGACATTTCGGACCTGCAAGTTTCAGACTCGGACATTTTAAAACTAGAATATGGGTAGTCAAAAAGCGACTATGTGTATCTGCAGAAATCAGAGTGGGCAAGTGAAGTGAGGCATGGATTAAGTGGCAAGGGGAATAGAGTGAGGTGTGTTGTATATTAGCATGGATGTCTGCAGCTTAAACTTGAATGTAGGTGGTGCCACCTGTCATAAAATCAAAAAAAATTGTCCAGGATGTATAAACCTGCAAAATTTCAGGTGGATAAGTCAAACCACTGCTGAGATATGAGTGATTTTATCCCAAGGCGGATGAACAGATGGACAATGTGCATAAATGGTTGCAGGTGACGCCACCAGTTTTGCTTAGGATGAAGAGCTATGTGGGATCTATACACATGCAAAATTTTGGCCCAATCTGTCAAACGGCTCCCAAGTTATGAGCTTGGATGTCTGCAGAGTAAACCGGAATGTAGGTGGCGCACCTATTATAAAATCGAGAAAGCTGTCCATGATGTATAAACCTTCAAAATTTCAGGTAGATATGTCAAACCACTGCTGAGATATGAGTGATTTTACACCAAGGCAGATGATCCGATGGATGCTGTGCATAAATGGTTGCAGGTGGTGCCTCCAGTTTTGCATATAATGAAGAGCTATGTGAGATCTATACACATGCAAAATTTTGGCCCAATCAGTCAAACAGTTCCCGAGATATGAACTTGGATGTCTGCAGAGTAAACGTGAATGTAGGTGGCGCCACCTGTCATAAAATTGAGAAAGCTATCAAGGATCTATAAACCTGCAAAATTTCAGGTGGAAAAGTCAAACCACTGCTGAGATATGAGTGATATTATCCCAAGGCAGATGAACAGATAGACGCTGTGCAAAAATGGTTGCAGGTGGCACCACCAGTTTTGCATATGATGAAGAGCTATGTGAGATCGATAGACATGCAAAATTTTGGCCCAATTGGTCAAACAGTTCCCAAGATATGAGCTTGGATGTCTGCAGAGTAAACCTGAATGTAGGTGGCGCCACCTGTCATAAAATCGAGAAAGCTGTCCAGGATGCATAAACCTGCAAAATTTCAGGTGGATAAGTCAAACCACTGGTGCGATATGAGTGATTTTATCCCAGGGCAGATGAAAAGATGGGTGCTGTGCATTAATGGTTGCAGGTGGTACCACCAGTTTTGCCTATGATGAAGAGCTATGTAATCGCTACGTAACCTTTTAACCAATCAGCTTAACAGTTTCATCATAAATCAGTGTATAAGCTAGAAGAGTTTAAAATTACATTTTCGCTTGTAAAAAACACATCAATGTAGGTGGCGCCACCAATACCTCAAAATCAGATATGACATATGTGACAAACATTGGTATAAAATTTGGTGATTATAGCTCTAGCCATTTCTGAGATTTTAATTTTAGTGTGCTTTTTTGGACAGAAGACTTAAGATCAACCTCCTGTTACTTGGCCAAAAATCTACGAATTATTACTAAGATATTCTTTTCAAAGTTCCATTTTAATTATGTATTATAATCAAGAATGAATCCACAATCCATGACATCTACTTGCTGGCCCCCGTGAATACTCCCTCATATTATTTTAACTTCACCGCAAGGACTTTTATTTTAAAACAATTATGATGACTGTCGACATGCATACTGGTTTCACAGGCCCGCCAGAAAAATTACAGGCCCATATATCTCTTTTTGTGTAAAAATTAGAAAAAAGTTGAAATCTAAAATATAATTAATCACATATGATCTATTTGTATAACGTTAACTGACCAAAGTCTTGGGAGGTAATGTTTTCTATTGTTTTTGGTTTGAAAAACTTGGTCACTTTTGTTTGATTTTCAGTGCAAGTTATCAGCTTGATCATAATAAAAAAAGGTCACAGAAATCGACTGTTTGCATCTGACGGGTCATACTCTCATATATATACCAGCAGTTTTGTGTAATTTGAGACCATACTAATATTTGTAATATTACCAATGGACATCAAGGCTTATTTCTCCTTATTTTTTCCCCAGTCTTTGTCTTCTTTATTTAAAACAAGGGACCTATGGGTCACGACGCTCAGCTGTTATATATGATAAAAAAAAAAAAATTTTTTTAGAAATGAGGCACATGCTGGTTTTGTGTGGTAATAAATATAAGCTGTATTATGAGTTGTGGGTGTTTAGCTTATGTATGATTTTGATAGTATCTTTGGAGACAGGGAAGAGGATTGATTTCATTTATTTTATTAACAAATGGAGTGCTATTGTCACACAGATTTTGACTTGGCCATATAACTTATAAGCAGAACATATAATATAAGAGTTTAACTATTTATCAAAAAAATTACAAATATTGTCCCAAATATAATTTTTATTAAAAATAATAAGAGAATCATATGATTTTTTAAACTGAAATAACTGATATGATTATTAAAATAATATTAAAGAATATATTCATGAATGCATTCATGAATACATTTTGAAAGTATTTGCACGAGTATTCATATACTTTCATTTTTACCTGAATTCCCATTCTTTATGCAAGAAATTTTATAATGGAGTACATAATCATATTCGTATTTAAATACAATTACAAAGTATTTGCACCATGTCTGGTATTTATTCAGTTTTCACCAAACAATGATTTTGAGAATCCAGAATATACAAAATTCACACATTTAAATAATGATCATAAGTACCTGGTTTTATGGCTTTTATTTATATTAAAAAATAACTGTAAAAAATTCATTTTGGACTAATTTCACATCAATGTACACACTAGACACAGTAGGAATCTAGATTAATATTATCAACTGCATCTTTGTCTTTCATCAATTTCCTTCATATAATCCCTAATGATTAGTAATGAATAATATGATTTACTTCTTTATCATTAAAAATGAACTGAAAAATGCCATAAGTGACTGCATGGTGTTATTTGGAATATGTGACATTCTACCCATCGATACAAGATTCTTATATCATCAGTAACTGCAAGTTAATTTCCTGTTATTATAAACTTACAAATTCCTTTTCTATTTTTCTTTAATTTGTTATTAAAAACCAAGAAAAATTTATTAATTTATTGTTTATTGTTATGTTGTTGGTTAAAACTACTAGATGAGTTGGGTTGGACACCTGGATCAACTGTGGCTGGCCATAAGCTGCCTGGATTCTCGCCTCAAGCGTGCATAATTTGATGAAAGGTCAACAAGGTCAACATACAGGTGACTCAAGAGGGGCTGGAGAGAGCCAAAGTCTGACAGGGTCTCATAAAAACATTAATAAAAGCTACAATATTTGGCCAATTTCTTTCAGCTTTCTAAACTAAAAAGCTGAAATCCTTATGTGTGCATGATATGAAAATTATATCAACAGTGCTCTCAGGAAACAAACGTGCCATGGTCACAGTTGGGCAAAATTTAAGGTACTAATTTTATATTTTTACTAATAACTTATAAAATTTGAAAAATTCAGAACTAATTTTGGGTATTCAATTGAATCTTGATTAAATAATGTTACATCCCTGACAATAAAATCTCTAGCTTCAGCTATGCCCTTGTTAAGGGAGTAAATATATTTCTTGATTTTTTACAAAGTGCATTATGTTTGGGCCCATAACTTAAAAAAAATACACAATACTGACATCATTTCTGGCATTTGCATAGCGAATGTATAGAAAAATATGTATATTAGATATGATCAAAGTCAGATCAGTGGTTTTGAAATTAGGCAGTCTTAAAGTGTAACAATGGGTTTTTAATGGAAAAATGAAGTTTTTCATTGATATCTCGAAGGAATTAAGCCCTAGTGACCAAATTCTTGGCATGGTAGGGGATTTTGGAGAAATCTAACTGTATGCCAAATTTAAGGAACTTAGAGCTGAAGCTCGGGAGCTGAGCTCTAGCAAACTGCATAACACTAGCAATATGTGACATGGTGCATGAAAAATTGAATAAAATCTACAGTTTTTGATCAACTGGTTTCAAATTTTTGGTATTAACAGTTGAAATGCTAACAAAAACATGCTGTGAAAATTAAATCCACAGCAGTTACAGCAAAAAAACGTGCCATGGTCAAAGTTGGGCAAAATTTAAGGTACCAATTTTTTATTTTTGCTAATATTTTAAAAAATTTAAAAGATTTTGATCTAATTTTGGGTATACAATTTAATTTTGATTAATAAAAGTAATATTACTGGAAAAAAAGTGCTTAGCTTTAACAAGTTTTGTGTTAAGTGATAAAATTTCTCTCCTGATTATTTACAAAATGCATTATGTTTGGGCCCATAACTTTTTTAAATTATATAATACAGACCTAATTTCTGGCATGTACATAGGAATTATATAGAGGATTATTTATAGGAAATATGAGGAAAAACAGATGAGTGGTTTTGATATTAGGCAGTCCTGAAGTGTGAAAATAGGTTTTTAATAAAAAATTGAGGTTTTTCCTTAATTTCTCAAAGGAACAAAGTCGCAAAGACCCAGTTTTCGGCTTGGTAGGAGATCTTGGGGACATCTAACATTATGCAGAATTTTGGATTCCTAGGTCTTACGGTTTCAAAACGTGCCACATCTACGGACGGACGGACGGACGGACGGACGGACGGACGGACAGACGGACGGACAGACGGACGGACGACGGACAATGGACCACGACTATAGCTCAGATGACTTATAGTCAGCTGAGCTAAAAAACTCATGTAAATGACGTACCAGCAAAATGCATTGGGAAAAAAATCAACAACAGGCATGGTGCCTATAACAGACATGGGGTCTATTACAGGTGTTCTATTACTATTACTATTACTATTACTTTCAATTTCTGATATTACTATTACTATTACTATTACCACATTTTATCTTCTATTACTATTACTATTACTATTACTGGGGTATCTATTACTATTACTATTACTATTACTTAAACTTATGGGAGGATTCTAGACCTTGTGCAGCCAAGTGTGCTATAAACTAGCACTACAATCACAAATTTAAATAATATTACAAGCGCCTATATCATCCATTTACCTACAAAATTTTCTTATACTATGTCCGTCATTTACAGAAAGCCTAATGATAATGGAGATCTTAATTATTCCTTTTTTTTATATTTTGAAACCTCAATGCTCGTTATTGGGGCATTTCAAGTAGAAAATATAATAGTTGTATGAAGTCTGGAATACATGTTAATTGAAAGCAACCCATTGTAAAGGCCCTGGCATATGTAAAATATTGATTTATAATTATATGCATACTTGTACATTTTTTCTTCATATATATTTCCCATAAATTTATTTTATAGTACATACTTCTAAAAGATTCTTCTTTCTTGTAATTAATAAATAAAGAATTTCAGTGTTACTTTAATTATTCATGATTTTTGCATATTATTATTTAGTATCAAAGCTGACAAATCAGTCCTTTATGTATGTATCAGGATAGGAATTTATGTAGGGCTGTGTCCTGTTTCCCAATCCTTATTAATATATCCAATAAAAATACTGTTTACATCAATATTCTGGACAGAACCAAACTGGAGACAAATGAACTCATCTTCTCGGGTGTATATGTTCATTTGGAAGTGATGCCATGTTGTATTCCGTTGCATAGTACATCTTGAGAGTGAACAGAGAAGTGGTAGACTTTACAATATTGGTAGCATGCATGGCCTTTATTCTTCTGGCATGCCCTACTTCATTGCAGCAAAACCAGCAAAGGATAACTTAGGAATATGGAGAGGTATTAAAACTTTTAAATCAATTTTACAATTCAAATAAAATGTTATTTAAATAATTTTCATAATAAATTTGGTATTAAACAATCTTGTACTTTAAATTTTGTGCATAACAGGATCTAATTATCTTATATCAGAATTTCAGTTATTAAATAATAAAATATTAACAGTAACATATATTCTCATATTATATAATCAAATTAATTTATATCATGAAAAATGGTTCATTTAATTTTCAAAATATAAATCAAAATAATTTTAGATAGTGAATGAAGGTATGCAAAATTGGTACTATGAAATAACAGACACATATTAAAAGAATAGTTTTAAAAGAATATGTATATAAATTAACTATATAATACATTTGCCTGCAGTATTACTTTAAGTATCCAAGTGATTGTAGTACTGGTATAAGTTTACAGCATTGAAGGCTTCAAGACTTTATGGGTAGTGAAAACACCATAAGCCTATAGTAACGTTTTGGGTCTGCACTGTATCTGGTTCCATATTATATTTCTCTTGAATGTGTGTTATTGCAATCTGTATTATTGAAATGCAAAGTGGCTGGTAAAAACAAATCAAGGTACATTTCAGAATATGCATATGGATTGATGGATGTGAGATAAGATGTACATGTCACAAAAATAATAAAATATTTATCTCTCTCTTAACATCAAACATGCCTCTGTTTATCCATAGTTTAGTAATCAAAGGTCAGATTGTGGTAACTTATTTGGCTGAGACCTGCTTTGTCCAGTACTCTTATGTAATTGGCATCTGTGGTCATCAGCAATGTGGCAGCTGGCCCATGCTTGCCTCAACAATAGGCACATCCTGGGCAATCACTGGACAAGAACTGAGTCTGTTCAGCATTATTTGCTGATATGCTTCATGATCAAGGGGCTCACAGGAAGTAATAGAAAGTAATATGTATTACTCTATTACTTTGTCTTCTGTTTCTATTACTATTACTATTACAGCTCAAATTTTTGAGTCTATTACTATTACTATTACTATTACATGGAAAAAGCTGTAATAGTCTATTACTATTACTATTACTTATTACTATTACCCCATGTCTGGCCTATAATGCTGAACATATTTTATTTTTCCGTAATTAATGACTGAGCGAGCAATGTTGATTGCTATCTTGTAACATCCAAACAAGAAACACCTAACGTTCAGGAAATATTAGTTTATTTAAAGGCTAATAATAAAATAAAATAAAATTAAAAAGAAACAAAACCAAAAAAGGTCGGTAGAAAGGATTTGGTAGAAATCAGCCTATTCGCAAAACCCTATCATGATCGCCACACAACTGATGAAATCACGCAATTCTTGCAATACCAAACATCTGATTTGTGGATATCATGCGTTAGACATGGTCAGCTGCAGGTTCCATTTAATAGGTCCGCGTCATTAGCTTTACGGTGGCAAAATTATAACCATGCACCCTAGGCCGGCGACAGGATATCAGTCAACATTTTCCCCACCGAAATAGTCATGAATGAAGTCACATGGGATGAAGTTTAACCACGAACCTCTTATTGGCTCTCTGTCTATGACGCGTGACCACTCTGCCAATCACAAGTTCGTTTGCATTGATGAGGCATGTGTTTAAAATAAACCTGTTACATGATTTAGATGCCGAAATCAGTCAGTTGACAGCATGAATGTAGGGACAACTTTCATTTAATGCTACAGTGACGAACTTTCGCTTTATTTGTAATCAAGGTATTTGGGAACACAGAGGCATTATATGAAGCGCGGAATGTTGTAAAAAAATGGAAGAATAATGTTTGTCTTTAACATAAAGGTATTCTGGGGAAAAAATAATGATTATGATGTAATCGATAGTTGCCTCTGATAATCGAGTGCTTGAAAGTGGCAGCAAACCGGATGACTTTGGAAAAAACTCGATGATCGGCCCACCACTAGGTGTTGCATATTAACATGGATGTCTGCAGCCGAAATGTGTATGTAGGTTGCCCCACCTACCACAAAATCCAGAAAGCTGTCAATGTTGTATACATATGCAAAAAGTCAAACCACTGCCTAGAAATGAGTGATTTTATCCCACAGCAGACAAACAGATGGACACTGTGCAAAAATGGTTGCAGATGGCACCACCAGTTTTGTGTATGATAAAGAGCTATGTGAGATTTATACACATGCAAAATTTTTGCCCCAATCAAACGGTTCCTGAGATATGATCTTGGATGTCTGCAGCGTAAATGTGAATGTAGGTGGCGCCACCTGTCATAAAATCAAGAATGCTATCCAAGATGTATAAACCTGCAAAATTTTAGGCAGATAAGTCAAACCACTGCCGAGATGAGTGATTTTATCCCACTGCGGGCAAACAGACATGCTTTGCAAAAATGGTTGCAGGTGGCGCCACCAGTTTTGCATATGATAAAGAGCTATGTGAGATCTATACACATGCTAAATTTGGGCCCAATCGGTCAAATGGTTCCCGAGATATGTCTGCAGCGTAAACGTGAATGTAGGTGGTGCCACCTGTCATAAAATCAAGAAAGCTGTCCAGGATATATACACATGCAAAATTTCAGGTGGATAAGTCCAACCAATGCAGAAATATGAGTGATTTTATCCCAGGGCGGATGAACAGATGGACGCTGTGCAAAATTGGTTGCAGGTGGCGCCATCATTTTTTATGTATGTTATAAAGCTCTCCAAGGGCTACATTTGTGCAAAAAATTTTTCCTGATTGGTCAAATGGTTTCTGAGATATGTGGGTTAATGTGTCAAAACAGACGCATAGATGGACGCACAGGAGAGAGGAAAGGTCAGAGGTCAACACAAAATATTTTAGCACCAGTTCACATGTGACCGGATAATCGTGTAAAGTTTCGGAAAAATCTGTGGTCTCAGAGTTCTATTCCAGAAACGAACGTGGTGGCGGGGGAACCCGGTCAAAAAACAAGTATCCGCAAAACTCTGTTTTGGCGGATACAGTTATCACGAATAGCAAATACAATGCCCACACTAAACCAGTTTTTAAATCATTAAAAATCCTTAAAAATTAATGACATCTTCAGACTACATATATTAAAATTTTACTATAATTATTGCCATGAAGCGCTACTATAAATATTTACAAACATTTAATTTTTCAACAAGGACCATGACACATGAACATGACACAAGACACAAAGATACACATATAACAAATAAAACCAGAACTAAGACAGCAGACAGCTGTCTGAGAAACATAACACCAAAAGTCATAAATGAAACCGACCAAATTATGTTGACAAAATCTTCACTCATAGTCTTCAAGGTTTGATTTGCCACATCAAACAACATTTTATAAATTCATATAAAGACAAATGCCTCCAGCCAAAATGTTACATCTGTAACAAAAATTAGTCTAAGCCAAAAAAAAAAAAAAATTTTTTTCAATAACAAAATAATTTCAGTAATTCAAGTTGTAAATCTTCCCAGTTTTTCAGAAATCTCCTCATTAAATCATACGGTCTCAAAAATTAAGAAATGTATAATCATTTACCATCAATATTTATGTTCAAATTCTCTCTCTCCATGTGTCATACACAGGTGGTTGTTGTGCCAGTGCATAAAAATCCTTAACAACAGTCTCCAGACAATAAAAACAAAAATATTGACATGTTGAATATATTTTGTATGGATACTTTACTTTTATGTTGAATAAAATATTTCTCTCTCTCTCTATCTCTCTATCTCTCTCTCTCTCAAATAATCATCTGTTACTGATATGCTGTTGATGATCAATGATGATCTGGTGGCGCCTCCAATCACTAAAAAATACCCTGCTAGGTACATGGATTTTACTCAATTACAAAATTATATAAGTAACTTTTTTTTTGCATATATCATACACATGTATGTGGGTTTCAAGCACAAGGATGGTACACCTACTTATTAGAGTGGGTCAGGATGCAGACATCTTGTCCCTTTTTGCCTCCAATATCTGGAAATATAAAATGTATACCACATGAGATCATAAGCTTACATTTTGAATACTGAACACAACACATGAGATCATGAGCTGACATTTTGAATTATAGATAAGACTCATGGATGCCCTAACTAGTGATTGGTTGATAATAGATAATATTCAATGATCATTCTGGTTTCTGCAAACGATCTGATGATAGATCTTGCAGTGCCATAATTGATTGCAATTTTTTGCATGTAACTTAGGCTTTGTGATGAGGAAATGTGTGCTTTTAATTTTATATAAATTACACAAGCAAACTAAAGAAAAAGTCTGCATGTACTAAAAAACTAATTCCTAAGTTACTATGTAGACATGAAGACTTTAGAATTACGACAATATTACCTGCATGTAGGCCTACATATCAGGGCAGACAATTAATTGGTCAGGTGCTGTTCACATGGATTAACCCCTGTTATTTATGTTCAAAATGGACTGACAATTAAAAGTTTTTAGGCCAATTGGTGCACAGTTTAACTATACACACATAGGAACAGAAATAAGCAGTGATAAAAGCACCAGTTTCTGATTTACTGGGTTTATGTATGAAACAGATGAAATGTATGTAAATCAATTCTATCATCAGATGATTTGACACAGACACAGTCAGTCAAACATCTGATGACAGAATTTCTTTTCATGCTGCATTTAATTCTACACAGTAATTAATAAAAACATAATTCCTTCATTGTTAACTTTCAACACATATCAAAATATCATATATTTCATATGTTGTAAATACTGGATATTTTAAATACAATGTGATTTTAGCGACACTCAGTGAAGCACACATTTAATATGTTGGCCTATAATACTTACCTGGACACTTCTTGTTGACCTACAATACATTACAACTGGATATTTATGATACAGTTAATTATATAAGTTAGTGCATTCACCATTATTAGCTTTATGTATGATGGGTACAGTGAAATCCTGGGATGCGGACTACCCTCTGGGGTGGACATCCTGTGTAACCGAAGGTCTCTGAGATGACCAAACATTTTTACTACTTACAGAACCAATCTGGGATGGACATCCTGCAATCGAGGACAACAGACATTTTTAACCCACACAAATAACATATTTCCATTGATTCCATTGTTCAGTACATCTATATGTGTATTGAAAACAAAGTGGAATATGTCCTATCATTAGTATTAGTATTATTAAATAAGAGTAGGTCAACCTTGTTGGACCTCTCCCCATCAGTCCCCCTTAATACGAAACACCACAAAACACCCTTTTAAATTGGAATTTGAAGCAAAACGTAATTCCTGTTGGTGTGTGTGTGTGTGTATATATATATATATATATATATATATATATATATATATATGTCAGAGATGAGAAAAATTTCCAGCTGGATTTTAAAATTTGCCTAGACGAGATGGCGATTGTGATCTCGCCTGGGCGATATTGCGTTTGTGATCTCGCCTAGACAGATTTTAAACTCGCCTAGACGAGATCACAATCGCAATCTGGCCTAGGTGATATTAAAATCCATCATGGAGCAGGCCAGGATTTTAATCTCGCTTAGGCGAGTTTAAAATCTGTCTGATAACACAGTGATATCACTTAGGCGAGTTTAAAATCTGCCTAGGCGAGATTAAAATAGTGATCTGATCTAATTTCCTAATAGATTATGTATTGTAATTGACATATGAAAGATGTTTTCAGTCAGATATTAAATATTTTAACACTGAATGGTTACGTATGGTTCACAAGTAATATATTTATTAATATTTACAGAATATTATATTATTAATGTACCATAGTAATCAACATTAATTTTGGAAATGTTTTTTGATTATATATTTTTATAAATATGGTTATGTTTAGTTCACATGTAATACATTAATTTTTACAAAATATTATATTATAAATGTAATAATTAACAATTTTTTATTTTTTTTTTAATTTTTTTATAATTTAAGTAATAAGAAACTTAACTTGCATGGTTATTGTTATGGCATATTTAAATGATATATGATCTGGGCTGCTGCTGATTATTATTTACACGATAATTTTGTTGTCAATATTAATTAATTTGAAGTGAAACTGGTATTAGTAATATTAGTAATGTAGTATTTTAAAAAGACAAAAGGAGACTGAATATAATGTTTAATTACATTAATTAATATATATGATGATTAATTACCATAAAAAGGAGTAGTGTATCAAAGTCCATCATAAATACTGATACCCTACATATTTTGTTCCATAAGCGTACATGTTTTGACTGTTGACTGTTGAATACCTGGGTGAAAAGAAACATTTGAACTAGATCAACCAACTAATTTGTTCTGTTTGTCCTGTAAGGATTATCAAATAGGATGATTGTTTATGTTAATGTGTAATATACTCTTTAAATAGTGAAGTAATATCTATCTAGACTTATCTATCTATCTAATTATGATTGATTCAGCATGCAAGTGGATGACTTCCCCCCCCCCCCCCCCCGAGATTTGCTCTTCATGATATCTCATAAATGTGCTTCAATATACCTCTTGTTACTCTCTAATTGCCATATATTAAATACAATTACAAATAATTTTTTTTTGGTATAAATTATTGGTGATTTTTACAACTCCAAGGTTGTTAAGAAAACTGGGAAGAAAATAATGATTAATTTTTAGCAAACAATTGGTATGATATGGATGCTGTAGACCAGATGAAACACATCAAAGGTGCAAGTAATAATCAAATACCTATTTAATAATTCCATTTCCAAAATTAATGTTAATTATTACATTAATATTACAATATTTGTATCCGCCAAAACGAAGTTTTGCTTATACTACGTTTTTGACTGGGCTCCGCCACCGCCGCCGCGTTCGTTTCCAAAGAACTCCTCTGAGACTACTGGACAGATTTTTCCAAAACTTACACCAATTATCGGGTCACATGTGAACTGGTGCCTAACCAATTGGCTCTGCAGTGGTTTGACTAATTCACCTGAAATTCGGCATGCGTATACATCCTAGATAGGTTTCTTGATTTTATGACAGGTGGGGCCACCTACATTCACGTTCACGCTGCAGACATCTGCAGACAGCTCATATCTCGGGAACCGTTTGACCAATCAGGAAAAAAAATTTACACAAATGTAGCCCTTGGATCGCTTTATAACATACACAAAAATGGTGGTGCCACCTGCAGCCATTTTTGCACTGCATTCATCTGTTTGTCTGCCTTGGGTTAAAATCACTCATATCTCTGCAGTGGTTTGACCAAATTACCTGAAATTCAGCATGCGTATACATCCCGCATAGCTTTCTTGATTTTATGACAGTGGTGCCAACTACATTCACGTTCACACTGTAGACAACCATGCTTAAATCTCCGGACTTGTTCGACCAATCAGGAAAAAATTTTTTACACAAATGTAGCCCTTGGATTGCTTTATTACATACACAAAAATGGTGGTGCCACCTGCAGCCATTTTTGCACAGCGTCCATCTGTTTGTCTGCTGTGGGATGGAATCACTCATATCTCTGCAGTGGTTTGACTTTTCCACCTGAAATTTTGCATGTGTATACATCTTGGATAGTTTTTTTCGTTCAAATAACAGGTGGCGCCAACTACAGTCATGTTTACGTGGCAGACATCCATTCTAATATGTAACACATGTAACTCTATTTCCCCTAGCCACTCAATCCATTCTTCATTTCACCCGTCCTACTCTGATTTTGGCAGAAACACGTAGTCGCTTGTGTGACAAGCGACTACCCGTATTCTAATCTGTAAATATTAATAAATATATAACCTGTGAACTATATATAACCATTCAGTGTTAAAATATTGAAAATATGACTGAAAATATCTTTCATATGTCAATTACAATGCAACAATATATTGGGAAATATATTGGGAAATTAAATCAGATCACAATTTTACACTCGCCTAATTAATATCAGGCGGATTTTAAACGCGCCTGGATGATACCAGGCGAATTTTAAACTTGCCTAAGTGAGATTAAAATTCTGGCCGGCTCCATGATGGATTTTAATCTCGCCTAGGCGAGATTGCAATTGTGATCTCGTCTAGGCGAGTTTAAAATCTGTCTAGGCAAGATCATAATCGCAATCTCGCCTAGGCGAGATCACAATTGCCATCTCGTCTAGGTGAATTTAAAATCCGCCTGGATTTCAATCTTGTCTCTGACATATATACATATTGTCATAAATCCACAGACATGTCGCGCCATGAACACAACTTAACGTAGCACCAACCTGTGCACAAGTTACTAGCAGGGCTGTTCCACAAAGTCCTATTACATGACATCTCCCCCTTCGAGAATTATACAAGGCAAGATATATCACCAGGTTACCTTGATAAAGCCATTCGCAAGAAAAAAAAGTCTTATATGGCACTTAAGGCTGCTATGCTCATCAGAAGAAATTATAACTGTGCACCGGGCAAAACACTGGTATGTTCCAAAGGTTCATGGTTCTGATAAAACGAGTTATATTAAAACTAAGAAAACTAAATAAACTGCGAACTGAGATGGAGTAGACTGTCCATCTCAGACAGCTATTACGGCAAGGCATTATTCTGGCCCATAAAGCCTTAATAGCACCTATGATTAACACAATTACAGATCCAGTCATTGAATTGGGTTTCACTTGGCGTCCTGATCGTGTAATCACAGAGGGGTTAACACATGATGATTCAGCAGACGCTGAGGACGGATCATCAGTTGACATACCACTATCCACTGCGGGTGGTATCTCTGAAGGAGGGTTGTGTTGTCCTCCTGCGTTTGCATCTGTGGTATCATTCTGACCCGCGACAGGTCGGATGTGACGACGATTACGACGAACAGTGCGACCCTGCTCCGTGAGAACCATGTATGACCTACTGCTACCTTTATACTGACCTAACACTTTCCCTGTTTTCCTCCAGAAATCTTCATTGTCAGTTTTCATGCGTACCTGGGTGCCAGGGCAGATAGGGTTCAAAGGTCGAACTCCGTGCCTACGGTTATAGTGAGATTCATAGGCACTTTTTGTCACTGCGTCCTTTTCTTTTATTTTAGCCATAGATGGCCAATTAAGCTCTAACTTCCTTGGAAGTACTGGTAATGTACTTTTTATCTCTCTGCCCATCATGAGCTTCGCTGGGCTGTAACCAGTTGCCTTGTTCGGTGTTGCTCTGTATACTAACAGTGCTAGGAATGGGTCATCCTGTCTTAAAATGTTCTTCGCAGTTTCCACTGCTCACTCTACTGCACCATTGGCTTGTGGATTGTATGGGCTTGTTGTGTCGTGATTAAACCCATACTAAGCAGCAAAGTCAGCAAATTCAGCTGAACCATATTGTGGTCCATTGTCCGATATAAGGCGATCCGAAATTCCCCATCTAGCAAATAAGGACTTTAGTTTCAATATGACAGTTCCTGCTGCTGAATCTGGCAGATGTGCGATCTCTATGTACCTTGAAAAATAGTCAACAGTGACTAAGTACATTTCTCTTTTGTATTCACACAAATCTGAGGCGATGGCTTCCCAAGGCCTGTTTGGCATTGGCATAGTTATCAAAGGCTCCTTACGTTGGGTTGGCCTATAGGTTTTGCAATGCTCGCACGAGTTAACTTTATCCTGAATTTTGTCTTGTTCAAAGAAGGCCACCAGACACCAGATTTAGCTCTCCCTCTACACTTGGAGATTCCTTGGTGCCCATCATGTATCCGATCAAGCATTTCAGTTTGCATAACACCTGGAACAACAATTCTATCGTCGAACAACAACAAACCATTGGCTACACTTAAATGGTCTTTTACACCAAAGTAGACTCAACGGCTCAGCTACATCCTGAATGTACCTTGGCCATCCTGACATGGTATAACGAATTGCCTCAGTCAATATCAAATCTTGAGCCATAGCTTTCTGGATTTCTGTAAATTTCTCAGGTGACATCCGCCGGTAACTGTCGACGGCACTGATGTAAGCTTAGATATCTTCACCCAACTCCTGATCAGGTGTATTTTCTGCCAGTGGGCTTCTTGACAACGTGTCTGCAATTAACAGTAGCTCTTCTGGAATGTGAACAGCTTCAGGATTAAATCTCATTAGCCTGATCAGAAGATGCTGGCATCATAGTGGCACCTGGTGTAAGCTTTTTCCATTTATCAAGGGAACAAGTAGTTTGTGGTCTGTTTGTAGTGGGAATGTTTCTAGGCCTGACAGGTACTGTGCAAACTTTTCACACGCCCAAACTGCAGCAAGACACTCTTTTTCAATTTGGGCATAGTTGGCCTCCGCGCTACTGAGAGATCTCGAAGCAAACACCACAGGTTTTAGCTCATTCCCGTGCTCTTGGAGTAGAACGCCTCCAAGGTCATAGCTGGATGCATCTGCGCTAACTATCGTTTGCGTCGTAAAAGGCAAGTGATGGAGCATCTGTCAATGCTCTCTTTACTTAAGCAAAAGCTTCTTCTTGTGATGGGCCCCAACACCATACGGAGTCTGAACGCAAGAGATCATTCATCAGTTTTGCGACTGTCTCCAAATTGGGCACATAGCGTCCCAGATAGTTTATCATTCCCAGTAGTCTTTTCAGCTCCGTTAAATCAGAAGTGCTTTCAAATTGACGATGGCCTTCACTTTATCAGGTGATGGTTGAATACCTTCTGATCCAATCCAGTGGCCCAGAAATTGAAGACCTTCCTGTCTCAGGAGGCACTTTGACCTGTTCAGTTTCAGTCCAGACCTCAAGATGGAACTAAGCACTTGCTTTAGTCTTTCGTTGTGTTGTTCCATTGAATCGCCAAACATGAGAATATCGTCCATGTACACTATACTCCTTCATGACTGTCAAGCACCTCTGTCATTTTTCTCAGGAATATTTCCTGGGCACACTTAATTCCGAAGGGGAGCCATTAAAACGCATACCTCCTGAATGGAGTTATAAATGTGGTCAACTTCATGCTGTCTGCATGTAGCGGAATCGCCCAGAATCCGCTTGAAGCATCAAGTGAGGAAAAGATCTTACCTCCTGCCAGCTTTGGCAGCAAGTCATCCAGAGTTGGGAGAATATATCTCTCTCGAATGATAGCTTTGTTCAGTTTACGTAAATCTACACATATACGGACATCTTTCTTGTTCTTTTTCACTACTGGAACTATAGGACTGCACCATTCTGTAGGTTCCATGATCTTAGTGATGACATCACTTTTTTCCATACGATCCAATTCATCTTTCACCTTTGGTAAGAGGGGTATCGGAACTCTACGAGCAACACTCTGACTGTAAGGCTGAACATCAACCTTCACTTTAAGATTCACAGGCTCACAATGCATATGACCAAGGTCTCCAAATACTTTCTGTTCTATATCAATATCATGTATGTTTAACTGAATCAGTTCCATAGCTACAGCAGCACTATGGCTTAACAAATTGTTTGCTCCGGTTACAACATACATCATCATTCTATACACAGTCCCTCTAAAATTCACTTTAGTCTCAAAACACCCAAGACAATGTAACTGTCCACCAGCACTTCTCAGAACTGTTTGAGGCGGCTTTAGGGACGGGGGACACCGTACACTCTGATAAGCCTGTTCTGATATCACACTCACATCAGCTCCAGAATCTATTTCCTTCTATGTTAAGTCGTACTCTCCAGTTAGTGTCAACAGTACTTTCTTCACCTTCAGAAACAGTGCCCAAGAACTTTGGATTGTTGTCAGCGTCAGGTACAACCACCTCCTGTACGGAGTTGGTCTTACAAACCACTGCATAATGGCCTATTCTGTGACATTTGTTACATCTGGCATATGCATATCTGGCAGGGCACCTGACATCTTTAGCATGAAGTTTGTTACATCTACCACAGGCTACATGTTCCTGTTTAATGGCTTTGTAACTAGTGTTACTACTTGATTTAGCATGACCTTGACCACGATTCTGACGACCTCCCCGACGTTTATTGAAACTAGTAGCATCAGAACGGTGTTCTCTATTGGCTGAACTGATATCATCAAGGGCAACAGCTGCTGCTTGTTCTCCTATCTGAGCCTTGACTAACTCTGACTGTCTACACAACTGTACTGCTACTTCCAAACTGAGATCAGATTTTAACTGTAGTTCTTGTGAGAGCTGCTTGTCATTTATTCCAATAACTATGCGATCTCTAATATTTTTGTCTCTGTTAGGACCAAATTCACACAACTCAGCCAGTTCATACAAATGTCTAACAAACACCTCTACTGTCTCGCCGGGCCGCTGAACACATTGATAAAACAATGCACGCTGATGAATTACATTGCGTTTAGGCACAAAATAGTCATCGAATTTACGAACAGCAACGTCATATTTGTTCTAATCCTCTGCTGAATTCCACATGAATGTATTGAAAACACGTTCAGCATCCTTTCCCATGGCATATATCAAGGTACTTACTTGTATTTCACCCTCATCTTTATGAAGTTTCGTTGCTATCCGAAAACGGCTAAACCGCTGTTTCCATTCAGGCCAATTCTCCGGACGCTGGAAATCAAAGCACTCTGGCGGCTGAAATCCAGGCATGGTCATGTAATCAGACGCCCACACGATTCTGCAAGTCGTCCTGATACTCCGTCAATAAAATGACAGGCCAAAAGTCTGTTCAAAAACACCTATGGGTTAAAAACCCGCTGCCACCATGTCATAAATCCACAGACACGTCGCGCCATGAACACAACTTTATTCAAAAAGCGGTGACGTAGCACCAACCTGTGCACACTTTACTAGTGCGCTGTTCCACAAAGTCCAATTACACGGGGTCTATCTAAAACGCGGAGAATCCGCGGAGAGATGGAGAATTCGCGGAGAATTCGTGGAGAATTTGCGGAGAGTTTTTATATGCAATAATACTTTTAAATACATGTTAAAATTACTTAAAATCTGCAACTATATTACTCTTCACATATTAACGTATCTGTTAAGTTACCAAAATAATTAAAAATCTGTACTTTAATGTAAAATTCAGCTCTCAGTTCTTCTCTTAAGATTTTATTTGTGCCATGCCAGAGACAACGAATACAGCATCAGGAGACTGTGGACTATTTGTGATTGCAAATGCAGTTGATTTTCGTTTCAATTTAGAAATTGAATAAATTGAACATTTTAACAATGGATTGATGCAACAACACTTAGTTTCTTGTTACGATTCAGGCATTTTTACACCATTTCCTCAAGCAAAACGTTCTCCTGGAATACCAAAACCTAACTAACCTAAATATAATGCAACTGTGACCATTCGGATTGAATGTGAATGATGATTAGGAGATCTATTCGAAGACATGACTGGTTGTAAAAAAAAATGAAAAAATGTAATAAATCGTTTCATTTTAAATGTGCATATGTCTTTAAAATAACTAAAGCAATTAAAAAATGAAATGGTTTTGTGAAGATTGTACAAATAAGTTCATGTACTATTGCTGTATGTATGTGTACATTGTGCTATAGTTTTAATTTTTTTTATTATTATACTCTGTATTGATATGGCCAGAAAGCAGTGTGGTGTATTTTGTACAGAATAAGAAAAATATAATTCTTTAACTGTGATTACAATATATATTTACTATTTTTTCTTTTATTTTATTTAATCCTGCCAAGTTGATTCATTAGCTTAAAGGGGCAATCTTTTATTTTGTGTGTAAAGTGTGTAAAGTCGAATGTTTGTGTTTCACCTTTGTGCATGTAAATTGGGTCCATACACTATAAATGGTGATAGTGGTTTTTTTTATCTATCAATAAATGTAGGTAAAATTATGATTTATTAATCATATTATATATATATATATATATCGTTTAACACCTGTAAATTTGATACACGTGCATGGTTTTGTTATTGTTTGCAAAATAAACTGTTCAAATATTAGGTGTTTTGCGTTTTCGTCTAAAGATCTGTCAGTGTCTGCTGGTGACTCAGACGGGTGTTAATTAGATTTTGTGTAACGCATTCACTCGGCGGCGAGTCTACATTGTTAAGCATAAAATGCTTAATTATATACAGATTTTTAAAAATATTTCGTTCATTTATTAGTGCGCAAATATGTTAAGAGTATAATATGGTTGGGGGTTTTAAGTGATTTTAATGTGGATTAAAAAGTATCATATTGAATATAAAAACTCTCCGCCAATTCTCCACGAATTCTCCGCAAATTCTCCGCGAATTCTCCATCCCTCCGCGGATTCTCCGCGTTTTAGACAGACCCAATTACACGGCACATATAATTATGCTTGTATCTGTATTTTTAGGGCTCATTAAATTGTAGTTCCCACCACCCACCCTCCACCCTCAAATTTGTAAGGAAGGTTGTTACATCTCAAAACACGTTTCCCCTTGTGAAAATATTTTATTAAGGAATATCTTTATATTCCATGGTCCGACTGGTTCAAATTTTTATTCTCTTTTGGTGGGTAATTGTGCATGTATGAAATGAGATTAGAATTTATATTTTTTTCCAATTTCACATTTAGAGAAATATTATGGGCTACCTTATCATAATATAAAATAAATATTACATATTGTATTTTTCTTTGAGAAAAACATTTATTAACTAAAATATTAAATTAGACCCTTTTTATACTTATCTGAAGAGAAAATATGATTCATAAAGGGTTATTTGTATTTAATAAGGTCCAATGGGGTACGATTGTGTCCGATGGGTTCCAATTGGGCGGTCCCCCTAAACACCCAAAACACCGGTGTTTTGGGTATCTGTGACGAAACATCACGAAACACCCACTTAACTTCAAACCTGAACCCAAAACGTAACACCAATCAATAAATAATCATCATATGGATGTATACCTGCAATTTTGTTTCATAAATTTATGACAAAAAGATAAAAACGAGTGTTTCGTGCCATGGTTGGTTCACCGGCGCCCACTGCAGCCATTAATGCCAGCTATGACCCTGCCCCCTACTGGCGCAAGTTGCGATCAGGCAGCGCACTTGTCAGTTGTACAAACACCATTGCTTTCATTTATTTTACAGAATAGTGGCACAATATCGCATTAATATATGCAACAGATGATGATTTATTAATTGATACCAGTGTTTTGCTTCAAGATCGAATTTAAAAGGGTGTTTCGTGGTGTTTCGTCACACGTACCCAAAACACCGGTGTTTTGGGTGTTTAGTAGTTTAGGCGGACCCCAATTGGGTGATTAGTCTGACCCCCTTGCCATTGTTAATCAACATTAAAACCTCAATTATCGCCCGCACTCCACGCTACGGCAAGCCAGTCTGTATATCAGGTTACATACCCAGCTTATATCTGCGCTGAAAATAACGATCTACAACTGTAGGATAGTTTGGAACTGAATCCTGATTTGTCGTTTCTTCCATTCTTTGTGATGCTTCTGGAATTCCTGGTTCCGTGGTGCAAGAAGCTCCAGGTGTATCATAAATTGAGGACCTCCACAAAGTTAGAAAATACTGGGTGTAATAGAAAATGTCAATTTCTTTATCCTGCCCAAACTGTAAATAGATTTGCAGAAAATTTTAATACATATATACAGATTTTCCAGTTAATTTTAATACATATATTTATATTAATATATATTAAACTAAAAAAATGTATTTTAATGATAAGTGATCCAATAAGTATTGTACTATCAAAATGTGATGCTCGAATGGTTTGTTTATAAACATATTCCACGTGGCCATTCGCAACAACATAAACAATTCCAAGTCCCAGCGCCATCTGCCGATCATTAAGTCAATCAAAACCCACATTATTCTGACTGGGCTCTTTGTCGTTGTAGCTTTAAAATGTTAAATAAAGACACTCCACGGTATAAAAGGGCCTTCATCACACTCTTGAAAAAAGTTTATGGCACTGACTAAACCTGAGGTCAATTCTGAATTAGACAGGAAAATGATGGGCTATGAGGGGCCCGGGCAGTTGCATGAATTAGAATATAATTCATACAAATATTAAAAGATATGTGAAATCAAATAATTCGGAATTGAACTGGAATTTTAAGGCACGGTAAAAGGGTGGATTTCGATCTATAATTAAGAATGTTGAATGTCTTGTGGTTAACTCACTTTCAGAAAGAATTGTTCTTATATATTTACTTAATGGAAGCACGAAAAATTAGGCCATTGAGGCATTCAGAGAGAGAGGCTTTGATGATAAATATAGCCGTGCCAACCAAGCACCTTTCAGACATCCATGCTAATATTTAAATGGTGCCACAGACTGCTTTTTATTGTCCACAAAAAGAAAAGCATACTCAATTAAACAAACGGCACACAAAAACTGTGTAGAAGAGAGAGAGAGAGAGAGAGAGAGAGAGAGAGAGAGAGAGAGAGAGCGCGTAAGAGCCATCATGTTTTCAGTTTTTTATATAAAGATTTTCCATAAGCTATGACTTATATCGCTAAAACATGTAACAATCTCAACCAGATGTTTTTTTGCTTAGCTTAGGAGGATATATAGCGGGTATTAGACCTTTCAGCTCAGGGCCCAAGAGCCTTAATAACTACGCTGAATACACCTTATTCAATTTTCTACCTGTTTTAAGATAACATACCTTACTTTAAATTTGCCATGTGGAACAGTAAACTTGTGATTCTATTGGATGTACATCGCTGTTATCTCAAATCACTAACAAGACAGCATTCCGTATGAAAGTAAGGTCAATAAGACGTTACAGGAAAAAGAGTAGAATAGGTTAAGGTGATCCCTTCTTCCTAAAATAGGTTGAGACAATCCCTCCTTCTTAAATAGGCAAAGGGAATCCCTTCTCCTATTTTTACTTATGGATATAATAGATAAAAAAAAACGCTTAATAGACAGTTGCTATTCACCCACATGTCCTAAAGAATTTATGTGATTTCTGGCGTACTCAGAGTACATATAAATGAACTGTAGACAATTCCTGCTAAAAAGATTCTTATGACGCCTGTGTGACGAATGTATGAGCTCGTTTATCTACACAAGTTATTTGTAAACATGGTATACATGCACACATGTCGACAATCTGAAAAAAAACATGTAACCTAAGGGAGTTGGTTGTATGTGTGCGGAGGTAGAACAGCCCCAAGTCGCAAGAACTACGGTTCGTCTGATATGCCATTAAAACCTTTCTTGATGAACGTGTTTGGTTTATTTCGGCGGGCCACACACGTTATAAACATTGTGGATATAAACAAATAGAACAGTCTGTGTGCGGTAGGAACAAGGCTTTCTTGTCTATTTATAAGAGGTTCAAAGGGTTGTCTGTAGTTTAAAGAAGTCCCATATTGGAAAAGGCCCCTTTAATAGACACAAGGTGGGGACCGGTACAAACAAACAGTGTCCAATTCCCCATAACCCCTCATCTCTTATAACAACTTTTTTTCCCAGAAACGGGCAAATAAGACCACAGAAAAATAATAATAAAATGTTCTAGTGACTTTGGACCAAAAATATATCATTTTATTATTTATTTTTCTGTTTAAAATGTACGGTTGGAAATGTAACGTGTTAAATTCTTAAAACGGGTGCACTCATTCCATTTTTAATTATATATTATATACTTATATAATTTATAATTATATACCTTAAATGAACGTAAGTGTTTATTTGGACAAACCTGGCAAAAAAAAAAAAAAAACAGTTACCATTACTGCCGAAGGTCAGGTATTAATTCGTTAAAGAAATAAGATTGTCAAAAATCGGTTAAAATGCTGATTTGTTTGGATTCAACAAAATGGAAACATTTGAATTTGTAGAAAAAGACATATTTTGAAGTTATTGTTTAGAAAAACGCATTATTAAACCCAAATAAATAATGCGGACTTCAAAAGTAAACCACACATTAAAAAGCAGGGGCGTAACCATGCAGGGGGGTTCCGCAAGACGCGATGCCCCCCTCCCCCTCCCCTGAGATTTGTGATTATGAATCAGGCATCTCAAATAAATAATTTCAAAGTTAAACTGATTTTAATTATTGACACTTATTCAGTCATTATCAAATTTATTTAAGCTATGGAAACTAATTCAGTTTTGTCAAAATTACAAATACATTTTGTATTTCATGAATATTGAAGTTCTAGGCAGATTCTTATCGGAACCTAAATTATATATATATATATATATGTATATGTGTGTGTGTGTGTCACAGGGTGAGCATAACTGATGGGCCGATCGTGGGATCGAACCCACATGCAAGCATAGGAGTGCGGCATTCAAACCGCTCCAGCCGGAAAAGCAAGAAATATAGGACTGAGACCGATAAAGTAGTTTGAAGTAGGAAAAGTAGGATCACTTGATAGGCCGTTTCTTTTTAGGAGTCCAACCAAGAAATCAATATAATTAAGCCAGCGTACCAAAAGATGAAAAACACGCAGTGATATTGCACTAAATATTCTCCTCTAGATGGCGCTGAAAATCGGGGAAAATTGCGCCCGCTGTTCCCAGGGTCGCAAAATCACTTTGGAGTGCTGCCATCTATACTCACATTTTGTAAACAATTTCAACTGCTGTATAACTGAACTTTTCCATCTTGCGGTGACACGCAGCTCTTTCCAAATCTGATTATGATATAGAGGAAACAAAAGTTTTTATTTGCATCCTCTGAGGGTGATGCCATATTTTGTGAGATAACAGCTGCAGTTGTTTGAATATTGCTGCATCAGGCTGTATTCATTTGGGGTCAGAATCGGAAGCTGCTACACTAGGCACATTACAAACTGTGCTGGGCTCCTGCATTTTTTCCTCTCGATAAACACATGATAACATAAAAGCATATCAAATATACTAATAGCAGTTTTCTTTACAGGAATATAAAGAGTCTTAAATCAAACTGTTTAGTGCTACTATAAGACCAATATTACATTGTTTGCAGAGGTTAAGTGGAACGCGATTCCTCGCGGTCTCTGACGTGCATACACTGTATAGTAATATTAATAAAGTATATCATGTGTAATAGAATTACATTTTCCTAAAAAGTGGCAAAGAGAGGGCACTTGTTATATGTGTTAAGACATTCATTATATATTCTTGTTATTAAGTAATCATTTAAAACATTTACGCTAAACTGATTGGAATTTACATAATATTTTTCTATTTCTTCTTTTTTTAAATGGACATTTTAGTCACAAAATATTTTGCCACCTTCCCAAAATATTTTTTATTTTTCTTCTTTAGAATGAACATTAAAGTTGTAAAATATATAATTACTCTCTTCAGTAAGGAGAAACAGATAAAATCTTTTTATAAACTGTGTTAAATATCCCAATATTTTTTATTTGCTCCCATATTTTTCTTCAAGATGATCCTCTTAATATTTGTATAATTATTAAATAATAACAAAAATAATATTTACCAACTTGGTATAACTGAATAAACTTTAACACGCGTAACATTTTTTGTGAAATATTGAATTTTTATTATTTTTTTTTCTCCTACATCACATCAATAAATCGCACGTAGGCCTTCATTGCCCATGTTTCAGAATGGTACGTGACAATATTATGATGAATTTGATCTGAAAGATGTACTATTTAGTAAAGTTATTTATTTACGTTCCGACAACCATTTACAGTTCTACGTAAATACATATATGATACTCGTACAGGTCTTGGAATTCTAACATATGCCAACAACATTCTTTAAAATCTAATTTAAAAATCATCAATTTAATTCCGTATTTTGAAATGTTTTAGCTAGAGTAAGATTTTCCAATATAAGTATGGTCGCTGTTTGTGTGATAACATTTGAACGTAATTAAACGTCCATCTGCCGTTATCTGGCAAGTCATAAATAAGTATTTGTAGTCTAAGCATATTAAGCCTGTGCAAATCCCCATGACTCCATCAGTTGAGGCGGACACATTCTGTCTCTAATTGACAGCCGGCCCAAGACCCCCTAAGATTCAATCAGGGGCTGTCGTGATAAACGCTTGCAGCGGGAGGGGGTAGCTCGTCTGAATGGGACCACCTGCGTATTCACAGGGGTAAAATAAAGCTCATGTTACTGCAAGCCTAACCATTACGTAGCCAGCCAGCAACAGGACTGCTCAAATATCAACTGTAAATATAATAAACACAAATGCCTAAAGAACACAAGGTTTCATAGTTTCAAACGTATAGGGTGTATGTGACACATATGGCTATTTGATTTGCAGTTTTTGCTTTTTATGCCTTTTTTGTCACGCAACAAAGCCTACAAATGCAGGGAAATGCGGATCGTCTGATAAAGATCCTGGCAATTTGCCAGTGGAGCTTACAAGCACATGCTCTGTGACTTGGCAAGCGTCCAACATCCTTCGGGGTATTGTGAAGTAAAAAGAACTGTATTCGCTGCAATTATCGATTAAAAACACCAAATCTTTGACAAAAATGTGTGTTAGATAAAATAATCCGTAACTTTATTCATCATTTTGAAAATTGATCAAGGGAAATAATTAAAACAAGAGGAAATCCCTTCACCGATTAAATGACTTGGGTCAATTGATGGGGAATCCTTGTGGTAAGAGCCTCATTTGAATACGGAAAATGGTGTTCGGTAGCCAATGAGAGTACTCGGTGTGGGTCACATGGCTCCGATGTTGTTGGAGAGATTTTTGCTCCAAGCTCTGGACTGAAACTTGGGGACGGAGTGAAGTTGTGGCTTTGGGTACTTGTCAGCCGTCTTACAAGAAGCCGGATATCACCTGAACGCACGGAAACGAAGGAAAAATATTTGTTTTCTGAACAGACGGGCTTTGGGGTGCATTATGTCGGGACAACCACCTCAACGAATGCGCCGAATTGGGTCCCCAATCGCTAAGTCAGGCCCGATCAAAGCTACAGTCCGCTATCCCTTGATTCAAGGCAGCCCTACCAGAGCAGCTAATGCCAATGGAAAGAAATGTAGTCCGTCCACTTCTCCTACATCTCCCTGGTCATCAGACAGCCATAGGAATAAATCCAGGCGTTCCCCAGACCATAGGGCATCACCGGAGAGGGCTAGCCCAAATTCACCCTGCTTCAACAAAGGTATGTCAAGTGCTTCCAATTTTCCATGGCGCGTCCGCCATTTCGCAATGTGCTGAAAACCCGTGTCAAGCCGAGAAAAAATATGCCTCGGCTTTTGCCTAAATAGGCATAAAATAGAAAATGCTCGGAGACCCTCTCGAGCAAATTTTCTTTTTGACAAGTTTCAGCCATGTTATTGTCGGGTTATGGTCACAGGGGGTTGTTATAAGCAGAAACTTGCGACCGGTTTGGCGTCCTTGAATGCCCGGTGTCAGGCTTTCCTTTGTGCTGGTGCCGGTTGACAGCTCTGGTGTCACGGATTACGTTACCACTCTGCAAGAGTTGTGCTGCAGCAGTCACTCGGCGTGGAAAATTCAGAGCTCATATTGTTTTGTCTTGCTGTCATCACATACACGTAGGCATGTGGGGGGGGGGGGGGGGGGGGGGGGAGGGGGGTAAGGATGCAAAGCTCTGTGATCATTAATTATCAGTGATACCAATCTTCGGTTATCTTTCTTGTTAATCCTGAATTAAACTGATTTAACCTTGGATTGAGTGAACACTGGTATCAGCCAATCTTGATATCTGTGCTCTGAATTATTAGCTAATCTGTTTACATATGTGATGTTACTTCTATAATCAACAACTGATTGTGTAATAATAAAATGCAGTTGTTTATGCAGTCATTCATATATGTTTATATGTTCATATATGTAGTAATTCCAATGTCCATGCAACCAGATTGAATGCTCATAGAGGACACGGCAATTTCAATATATTCTAGGTTGCTTAATGCTTATAATATTTTAATAATTTGTAATTTAATTGATCCTGTTGATTACTGTTGACAGTGGTTGCAGAGTGGTAACAGTTTTGTCAAGGAATTCACACTTTTTAACAAACTGTGTTTGGCATAAATGATATAATGAACCATTTTAAGATTTTAATTTTTAAGTGATATTTCATATATGAGGCTACAAGTACCACAGGTCTACATGATGTTAATACAGTATGTGTTCTTGTGTGTCATAACAATGTACCCAGTGGGATATGTGATACTGGCCACAGGTCTGTAATGATAAAAAAAAGAATTAAATTGTTTTTAAATTCTTTAAAACAAAATTGTTTTGCATTACAGTCTGTTCGCTCTGTTGGATAAGGAGTTTAACCTGTTCAATTTGATCAATTCTGGCCAAAATGATGTAAGTCGCAATATGGTGTCATGCATGAGGACATGCAACTAATCCTGCTCATTACAATTATTACAGATGTGAAAACTTGGTACTTGATTAGGAATTAGTACTTCCATTACAAGCCGGCGCATTTGAGCGATGATAGAGTAATATTATATTTACAGTCTTTTTTTTTATGTTTTTAAAACACTGTGACCACAGAGCATTTAACCAGAAGTGATACACAAAGAAAATTGAAGTGTATCATCAATAATTATCTGGTATCGCATTAGGTATATCGCAATACTTACTGTACCTTAATAGGCTGACCGATACCAAGCCCTTATTCCTATGAAAGTAGGAAGAATTTTCAAGATAATATGATACATAAATTGTCTGTGATTTATTCACTAAGGACATGTCTCCCCATTGGATGCTCTGTTTTAATGTACAAGTATGTGAAATTAGATCCGATAATAATCAGGTCCAGGGGCTACATTGATTGAATTTGAAAACACTATTTCTCATGATTAATCCTATCTGGTGTCTAGTTTAATATGATTCAAGAGATTGGCTTTACAAAAGTGCATCGTAGCATGAAATGAAAGGATGAGGAATTGGTAGGATCTTGATTAGTCTTCTTGGAATCACCTCATTTTATATTTATAATATTGAATACTTGACACTTATTGCAGAGGAGACAGGAAGGTTCTGGGAAGGGCATATTAATGTCAGTTCTGGGGCTAACCTTATCTTATACATGGAGGATGTAACTGTATTATTGATTGACCAGCTTAAACATGATTATCATGGCTTGAGGATTGAAATAAACTTTTAACCCCTGCGACTAATTATGTATCTCGTGATGGTCACATTTCCTACTTGTGACTATCCTGGTAGGGCCAATCACCAAGAAATCTTACGTTTGGTTTGAACACAAAATGAATTTGTATTTTATGAAAATACCAATTTTTCTATCTTTAATTACATGAGCAAGCACTTTACCTTGAGACATGCATTTAAGCTGACAGTCTGACCCATGATAGAATGTATTGATTATTAAATCCTGTTAAAACATGGCAGGTTTTACCTCTTTGTTAAGAGATTTAATTCTGTACTAATAAGGGGCAGGTGTGTGCTCCATTCTGACCATTTGAGGCTGTGTTCAAAATACTGACTGCCCAGGTGCACAGAGCACCTAAAAAGGTTTTATGCACCTTCTGTCTCACTGCAAACCACACACTGAGCATATGTCTGAGGTGGGTCACTGGGAAAAATCTGCCAGATTGTTAGGTACATGCAGATCTGACAGTCTACATGCAGATATAAAACATGGGCCTAAACACTGAAAGATTATAAGACACTAAACAGAAAAGATCCAGTGAGGCAGAGCTCTTTTCATGGAATATTTATAAATATCTCAGGGCACCAGTTATCACCAGTAATGGGGCCCTTGACTTTTCCACTTATTTTCAAGAATCATTGTATAATTTTGAAGCTGTTATGACATTATTAATGTATAATTGTATTCCCTCAAGTGGTGATTTTCACTCATAGATATATATATATATATAGAATATATATATATATATATATATATATATATATATATATATGCTGAGATACACATGGAAGCTGCCCCAGTTACAAAATCATATGAGTGATATGCATATAAGCACACATCGAAACACCCCTTTACGCTATGATTCCATTTGCACAGGATTAGGATAAAAATCATGGACTAAATAAATAAGGTAGGATTCCATATCCATGGATCCTCCATGAGGACTGTGATGTATGTAGCAGTGTGTGCTAGTTGTGTATTGTATACCAGATGCCACATCAAAAATAGAGCAAGCTGCCATACAAGTAAGTCTAGTTTAATGAAATCTCTCAGCTTCCATTGATGCATTCTGGCGTTTACATGCCACATTCTGCATGCCTTGCATATGGAAACTTAGCTTGGGGTTTCACGATATCAGCATAATAACAAACAAAACAGGAAATGATTTTTGTAATATAAAAAGCTACTGTAGTTTCTCTTTTTGTTGTGAGTGTTTCAAATTTACAATATTCACAAAAGGAAATTATCAAAAAAATAGGAATGATATGCCTCATCTACACCCATCAGGGCCTAACATTAACAGTTAACCACTTGCCCAGGGCAACTGAAAGTTCCAGTAAATAGTGTGAGGGCAACTAGAAGTCTCACATACACCTTTACCCAAGGAAAGGCTTGAAAAAGGATCTTTGTTCTTATATATATAATATTTGTAGGGCAAGTAAAAATTCTGGAAAGGCAATTAAAAGCTGGATTTTACTTTCCCAACTGAGCAATCACTTTCAAAAGTTAATGTCGAACCCTGTCCATGAACAGTCCTTTATACTACAGTCTCAATATGATCTCATGTATGTTATACATAGAGGCTAAAAGACAGATATTATAAATAATAACATACATTTTGCGTTATCGGTAAACATGATATGTTACATACTACATAGCTTCAGCTCTTTTGTATTATCTGTCAAGAATGAACAAAATTTCATTTACTTAGATTTTGGATGTTCTCCAAATTTGTTAGCAAACTGATAAGAGTGTGTGCACAAACTAAATTATTAATATTTCTGGTTTAACAGGTATATACTATGTGTAGATTACCATATTGTGTGATCACAAAATGGTACCCTCATGAAACCATGATAAAGTGACAATCAAGAAAAATTAATCCCATAATGGGCCCAACCAGTGGTCACATGTTGCAGTTCTAAGTGTAACTATCAGTTTAGTAAGATTTATCATAACATCTGTCCATGCAGATTCAGACAGCTGCGGGTGCTGTTTGTTAATTGAGGGTTATGCTGTATGAACCAGTTGAAATACACTCATTAGGAAATAGACCAATAAGGTTGATGGTCACCTGGGGTCTTATTGACCTGATGAACTTAGCCAGCTTTGGTGACAAAAAGCCCAGCTCCACATATGATTATATACTGTTTACAGAGCCAGTGTATTTAATACCAGATGTCCAGCTGGTCAAGTAAATTGAAATACTGTGCAAATCAGACAGCTTTTGCATGTCTCAAACAGTTGTCCAAACATTTTATTTCCACCTCTGCAGACTGTCATTGTAAAATTGCGTGTGGGGCATGAACGGTCAACACAGATGTTTATTTTACATCAGTTATATTATTTTCTGTATGAAGTTTAAGTTAATTTCACCAGTTCATGACTGTCAACACTTGTTTAATTTTGTTGCTTCCAGTCTTAACCCTTTTCTGTGTATATTATTTTAGATTTCTGTCAAATTTGACACGGTTCACATAAATTAACATTACGTGCAATATTTTTTTCAGATCTTGTTATATAGCTTTACCAAAGTTTCAACAATTCTTACTGAGAGAGTTTGCTTGAGGTTATTGAGAATCTTTTAAACATGAAATTTAATATGCAGCATGTTCGACCTGGGTGAACCGAAAGCATAACTTACCTGTTAAATAAGGCCACTTTTGGCCAGTCCCATGGGAGGTCTCTTAACACAGGTAATAGAATGGGATCGAGTGGGACAATTCACTTGGAAACAAAATGATCACTCCCATAATAAAACCTACCTGGTGCTGGAACTAAGCCTCACAGTAAGTCTCATCTCAGTCCCTTCAGGTCACATGGTCTTGTTGAAATTTCCTCTATAATGTAATACAACTAAATTTTTATATACATGTACAAAATTTGTCCTCATTGTCATAGTTGTCAAATCAAGTGAAACATTGAAAACAAAAGAAGTTGTTGTTATATCATTTGTCTCCAAGTCTGGGCACAAATTGCAGTGTGGATGTTGAAAATAAACCCACATATTTAATGGTTGTTAGGGCTAAAATTCGAATATTCATGATACATCATTTAGATTTTAGTAGTTTATATGATATAAATGTATTTTACTCTGGCCTAAAGTTATGAGATCATGGGACTGAAAAAATGTGGTTGAATGTTTCACCTTTTTCTGTTGAAAATATAGGCATGAGAGAAAAAAAGTGCAGGTCTGTTCTGTGTGCCCTGAATATTTCCCACCCTGTGCATTATGTGACAGACATGTTAAGTATTGTTTTGAAAACTGTCAGCAGCATATCTTATAGTACCTGATTTAAGATCAGGTTGAGGAGACCTGGTCAGAAAGAAATGAAACTTTTATTATACAACTGGTACAGAAAGAACATGAAGAACTGAACATTGCTATGTATGGGATTAACCCTTCATACAGAAAACAAGATCTAGGTGTTCTGTTGCTTCTCAGAGGAAACTGAGTATATCATTGTGGTTGATTCTTTCCTCTGGTGATGGAGAGCTTTTTAGTTGTTCCTATGAATCATTCATGTGACACAGGAATTCAGGACCATCTTTGCTGATTTTTCAGGTTTATTGTGACCTTAAGAAACGTGATTGTGAATTAGCAGAAAACCTGACCGAAAGTCCAGGGAAGCTGCATCAATCTGAGCACATGCTATCCACTCAGGTTTTGTTCCCTCTAATTTGACACGTTTCCTCGGCTGATTATTAGAAGATAACGATGCTATGTATGCCTCTCCTTGTCTCTAATGAAGCTCACTTTTTGCAGCATCCTAAGGATAAAAGTCTTTTCAAAAGATAACTATCCCTCCTGTTCTCTCTCCTTAGTGAAGTTTATCATGTCATTCTTTTGGTGTAGATGTCTGATTTTTATTTTGATCTTTTGTAAACATATTAAGTCTCTTGATGGTCTTGTGTCAATTTTGATGTCCTGTTATCTGAAGATTCTGTGCTTTCAGTATGATCTTAAAATAAAACAAATATCTTTCTTGAGGTAGCAAAGTCTTCTATTTTGAAAAAACATAATGTTTTCCTTCTTTATCGTTTGTGTACAGATTTGGGTGCCACGCTCCAGGAAAGATTTTTTCTGAGGTATTTTGTATATTTGTATCAAAATGACCGGAAAAATCTGGTGAGCTGCATGGAAGTTCACAGGTGTTCGGAAAATTGCTTTCCAGTAAGACTTGTGGATTTTTCTGGATCAATAACAAAATCGGTAGATCATGGGAGGCAGTATTTCCTGTGTAGTGCTCTTATTATGTGGACATTTCAGGGAAATTAGGTTCATCTGTTACTCAGTAAAATATAAGATGTAGACATATATATATGTGGATGTCCTCAAAGGGATGATCATAGAGGTCATCTCTATAGGTCATTAAGTCACTAGTCAGTGCGTCAGGAGTTTGATTTGAAATGGGAGGCACGGCCCAGTCAACAGTTTTTAATGGTGGGACTTCTCGCTTAGCCAAGGTGTAAAATTCTCATTTTCATATCTGCCATTTAAGGCAGGTGGATTATAATTCAAATGCCTGTACATTTTGTCTCTTGCTTGAATTATTTAGTTCTGGTATTGATAAGTATAAACATGACTACTATTTTCTTTGTTTCTATTGAATGATAGTAGTGGTTTTTTTAAAGGAATTTGTCTTCTCATAAAGAGAGTTGTTCATGGACAATTTTTAGCTCAGCTGACTATAAGTCATCTGAGCTATAGTCGTGGTCCATTGTCCGTCGTCCGTCCGTCTGTCCGTCCGTCCGTCCGTCCGTCCGTAGATGTGGCACGTTTTGAAACCGTAGGACCTAGGAATCCAAAATTCGGCATAATGTTAGATGTCCCCAAGATCTCCTACCAAGCCAAAAACTGGGTGTTTGCAACTTCGTTCCTTTGAGAAATTAAGGAAAAACCTCAATTTTTTATTAAAAACCTATTTTCACACTTCAGGACTGCCTAATATCAAAACCACTCATCTGTTTTACCTCATATTTACCATAAATATTCCTCTATATAGTTCCTATGTACAAGCCAGAAATTATGTCTGTATTATTTAATTTAAAAAAGTTATGGGCCCAAACATAATGCATTTTGTAAAAAATCAGAAAAGATATTTGATCACTTAACACAAAAAATGTTAATGCTATGGACCTTTTTTCCAGTAATATAACTTTAATATATCAAAATTAAATTGTATACCCAAAATTAGATGAAAATCTTATAAATTTTTTAAAATATTAATAAAAATAAAAAATTGGTACCTTAAATTTTGCCCAACTTTGACCATGGCACGTTTTTTTCCTGTAAGTACTGTGGATTTAATTTTCACAGCATGTTTTTGTTAGCATTTCAACTGTTAACACCAAAAATTTGAAACCAGTTGATCAAAAACTGTAGATTTAATCAAGTTTTCAGGCAACATGTAACATATTGTTTACATCAAGCTAGTGTTATGCAGTTTGCAAGAGCTCAGCTCCCCAGCTTCAGCTCTAAGTTCCTTAAATTCGGCATACAGTTAGATGTCTCCAAAATGCCCTACCATGCCAAGAATTTGGTCACTATGACATTCGAGATTTTAATGAAAAACTTCATTTTTCCATTAAAAACCCATTGTTACACTTCAAAACTGCCTAATATCAAAACCACTGATCTGACTTTAATCATAAATAATATACATATTTTTCATTCTCTATGCACATGCCAGAATGATGTCAGTATTGTGTAATTGTTTTAAGTTATGGGCCCAAACATAATGCACTTTGTAAAAAATCAAGAAATATATTTACTCCCTTAACAAGAGCATTGCTGAAGCTAGAGATTTTTTTGTCAGGGATGTAACATTGTTTAATCAAGATTCAATTGAATACCCAAAATTAGTTCTGAATTTTTCAAATTATATCTAGTATAAATATAAAATTAGTACCTTAAATTTTGCCCAACTGTGACCATGGCACGTTTGTTTCCCGTGAGCACTGTTGATATAATTTTCATATCATGCACACATAAGCATTTCAGCTTTTTAGTTTAGAAAGCTGAAAGAAATTGGCCAAAAATTGTAGCTTTTATTAATGTTTTTTTTATGAGACCCTGTCAGACTTTGGCTCTCTCCAGCCCCTCTTGAGTCACCTGTATGTTGACCTTGTTGACCCTTCATCAAATTATGCACGCTTGAGGCGAGGCATACATGGAATCTAGGCAGCTTATGGCAAGCCACAGTTGATCCAGGTGTCCAACCCAACTCATCTAGTAGTTTTAACCAAGAACATAACAAAAAACAATAAATTAATAAATTTTTATTGGTTTTTAATACAAATTAAAGAAAAAGGAAAAGGAATTTGTTAGTTTATAATAACAGGAAATTAACTCGCAGTTACTGATGATATAAGAATCTTGTATCGATGGGTAGAATATTACATATTCCAAATAACACCATGCAGTCACCTATGGCATTTTTCAGTTCAATTTTAATGATAAAGAAGTAAATCATATTATTCATTACTAATCATTAGGGATCATATGAAGGAAATTAGACAAAGATGCAGTTGATATTATTAATCTAGATTCCTGCTGTGTCTAGTGTGTACATTGATGTGAAATTAGTCCAAAATGAATTTTTTACTGTTATTTTTTAATATAAATAAAAGCCATAAAACCAGGTACTTATGATCATTATTTAAATGTGTGAATTTTGTATATTCTGGATTCTCAACATCATTGTTTGGTAAAAAACTGAATAAAATCCAGACATGGTGCAAATACTTTGTAATTGTATTTAAATACAAATATGATTTTGTACTCCATTATAAAATTTCTTGCATAAAGAATGGGAATTCAGGTAAAAATGAAAATATATGAATACTTGTGCAAATACTTTCAAAATGTATTCATGAATGCATTCATGAATATATTCTTTAATATTATTTTAATAATCATATCAGTTATATTTCATTTTAAAAAATCATATGATTCTCTTATTATTTTTAATAAAAAATATATTTGGGACAATATTTGTATTTTTTTTAATAAATAGTTAAACTCTTATATTATATGTTCTGCTTATAAGTTATATGGCCAAGTCAAAATCTGTGTGAAAATAGTACTCCATTTGTTAATAAAATAAATGAAATCAATCCTCTTCCCTGTCTCCAAAGGTACTATCAGAATATTACATAAGCTAAACAACAACAACTCATAATACAGCTTATATTTATTACCACACAAAACCAGCATGTGCCTCATTTCTAAATAATATTTTTTTATCATATATAACAGCTGAGCGTAGTGACCCATAGGTCCCTTGTTTGTGTTAATGAATCGAGCACTTCGGCAATATAGGAAACCAAAAGCAAATATTTGGCAAAAGATGCAGAGAATATGAAGAATTTAAGTGAGGAAAGGGTCATTTTTCATACCAGATGGACTGAAATAGCACTGGTCCAGTGCTCAAGCAATCTTTCTTTAATATCAGAGGATGGAATGCACCTCTGTGTCTGTCCTTTTAGGAAGACAACTATTGGTCTGCACCTGACCAAAAGCCTCAATCAGTCTCCCACTCGGACAGTCATAAATGTGGAACCCTGTCTGTGATTGAGCCTGGAAATAATTTCCACACATTAATCTCATGCAGATCAAATGGAGAAATGTTTCATATGAAACTTTGGTGTACATAATCTATTAAAGATTGTTTTCAGAAGTTGGAAACAAAACAAAAAAATCTGTATGCTTTAATTTATTATATTTAGAAACTCCTGAAATGTTCAGTGCTTATATCAATGAGAACTTGTGATTGTTAAGTCAGATGAAAAGGGAATGATGCAGCCTGTCCTCAGGTGTCCCTCTTTGGTGAACCACTTGACTACTTTTCAGGCTTTTCTGGCCTTTGTTTAAAAAAAAAGGTTTTAACCCTGCTACTGATATCATAGTTCCAAACAAAGAAAGTATATATACTTAACTGTGTATCTTTGCATCATCAGTTTTGTAGTCTTTGGGAAAGGGGGGGGGGGGGGGTCTTCGGTATTTACAATGTTGGTGGAAGGTGAAAAATTTCGAAAGGCCAGGGGTCTACCTGTTATATGTAAGATGTTGCCTTAAACCATGTCTGACATGCACACTGGATTGTTATTGTCACTGTCTCTCCAACACTTAGCTGTTCACTACCTGGGGAAACGTGATAGATCACTCGTCAGGCGGGCTTTCAGCTGTGTGTTGGCATTTTGATGGTCATGTCCTCAAACTGGGTTTCTTTAACTGGATTTCATGGAACTTGTAACACTGCATATATATATTTCTGTTTGTGTTGGTGCTACATTAGACACCACCTGCAATGATGTCATGGTATTAAATTCTCCCACCAGTACATGATTTTGCCTCTTTAAATAGTCTAATGGGGGGGGGGGGGGGCTGTGTAAAATCACTGTTGTTCTTCAGAGCCATACCCCAGAGTGTCAGTCTACAAATAATAATTAAGTAATTACACCTACTTTGCCTCATAATTCTTTCTTGACTTAAATACTAAATAATTATGACTGATTAAATTTGATTTGACTTGCTGCATTATTCAATGTTCCTTGTGTTTAATACAGCCTTCCCTCTCAGTCAGCTCAGGAAACCATATCTGGCAGGCAGTTTAGTTTATTATCCAGTAGCACCTGGGAGAAAACATGGAAGATGGCCAGGAATTTCTGCCAGCTTGCTGGTTATATATTTTCAGCCAGCTTGGCAAAGCTTCCCTAACAGTTTTAAAGGTGTAATTTTACCAAGAATAGTATCCCCATGAGACTGCATGGTTCTGCAAGTACTTGAATTAAATGTTGTATGAGTGTCACCAGCAGCTAAACTAATAGAATTTCCTCCTGTTTTTTGTCCTGTTCTATGTTCTCCATTAGTTTTATAATGGCGTTTATGGCGAATTATGATTCTGCACACCTGTGATTTCATTCTCACACCAGATTAGCGCAGCCCGTTCATACAAACAGCAGACCCTTTTTATTGAGTGACTATGTCCTGCAGTGAATAGCGGATCAGATAAAAGTCACTGGTATGCTGAAGGATATATATTAACATTACTGGGTTTATAGTCAGATAACAACACGAGCCATGTTTAGCTTCAGCCACCTTTACATGAAGCCTTTTTGTGGTTGGATCTGTTTATTCTTACTGTTATCGAAAACTCCCTGAGGAATAAATACCCAAACATAGTTATGGGAAATAGGCAGAAGGGTACATACTTTGACTGAGCATATGCCACAAATCTATGAACAGCTTTTATTAATTCCTGGATCACTCAATTGCAGTTTAGATCTATCTTTGGATTCTTTCACAGTTTAATAGCGAAAAAATTACAGCAATATTGATATTTTATTATTAAAAAAATATTATGTAAGGCCAAAATAATAAAAGGTATGGTTCTTAGGCACTGCCCACATCAATTTTAATCCCCCAACCCCATCAGAATTTTTTATTTTGATTTTCAATAGAAACTTACCAATTTTGAGCTCAAGCCACTCGGACATTTCTTTCAAGAAGATAATACAATTTAGATAAAATTTCTGTCATGTAGTGCTTTTACCTGTTAAGCGAAAAAAATTCTGTTACCGGTATTAACATTCTTTTCCCTGATCATATGACATATTTATCGAAACGCACAGAAAAAAGGTAAAAAATCACCTGCCGGTATTGATTTCCAAAAAAGTACCTTAGAACCAAACCTTATTTTTTTTGCTCAAGTGTTCAAAGTTTTTTAGTTGCACTCATATGGCTTGGGATTCATCCAGCAGTTATCAAGGTAGCTTAGTAAATTAACATTAATGTATTTAACAGATGAAAGTGAGCTTAGCTGTTTAATAAGGAAAAAGGAAAGTTCTCGCACAAGCAAAACTATTTATGGCACAAATATAAACAGTTCATATATCTTACAACAGTCTAATTCAATCCGATGATTAGGCTAAACTTTTTCACCTTAATAATTATGAAAAAAAAATGCCTGCTATGGTAACTCAATCATGCCCCTTCCCCTTACCTGTGATCACACCTTTTCATCCTGGGGTTGTTTGTTCATTAAAGTATCCCTTGCTTGGTGGAATCGTGATTTGTTGCCGGTTGCTCAAGGGCTTCAAGTAATAAAGTACACAGGTGGAACAATTGTTAAAAAAAATAGATCCATTATGGTTGGGAGCTAACGATCTTGCAGAGAACCCTTGTGGAATGGTGTTTTGTATGGTTTGTCTTGAATTGTAATCATTCTCCCTGGCAGAGTGTCTGAGTTGTTAGCTTCTGCAAGAGACATGCAGCATGATTGATATTGAAGGAAGCTGCTTATTACATTCATTTGAGTGTAATGTCATTTGAACTTCTGAAGTGAATCTGTTTTGTTAACACCCTTATAATGCTACATACAACACACAACAAGGTCACAGCTTCCACCAGTTTGCTGCCAGATATTTGTAAGTATCATTCACACTTACCGTATAATTTTTTGATTGTTCAAAAGGACCTAAGGACTGAATATCTGGAAAATGATGTCCAGTATATCTTGTAGAGATCAACAATTGATTAGTAATATTTTGTGCTATCTTGTTCTTATGTGCAGTTGTTATATTTTCTGAGTAGATAAAACTTTTGACATTTTTTGATATATGGAATTTCGTTAACATGAATGTAAGGTTTCAGTTTAAAGAGGAATATCTCTCAAATCTAGGGATTTAACACACTTAGTCAGGTACTTGAATAAACGAATAATATACAAATAATAATACCTGTGCCATTTTGACTCCTATTAAATAACATGCATTTCTGCATATATATACACTATGCCAGTTTACAGATGCTTGATGGATTGACAAAGGGGGTTACCCGGTACATCAATTCTGTCACTTTGATTTACTTAAATATCTGTCATATATTCTCATATTATAGCCCCTATCACAAAAATCTTGATAAAGAATGTAATAAATCATCTTTTATCTCAATGTGAAAGATGTGTTACATTGGTATATGAGTATACACACCCAGGGCCTGCAGGTGCAGTAGTTACAGGGCCTGGTTAACACTGATATGAAATGAGAGGATGTGTGATACTGCCCGTTCATATAGTCCTGAACCTGAATGGAATTCTGCAGATGTACATATACTCAGTTAAGCCAGCATTAAAAATGGAGGCAGTTACCTTTAACAAAAAAACAAAATAAAAAAAAAAACTAAAAAACTGCAGTGTTAATATGTTATAATGAATAATGGGGACATAGAAATATCCTCAATGGATGCACTGTTTGAGGATATATCTCTCTGATATAAAGCAGCACCCCTTATCTTTTGTGGACAAAGTCCTGGTGTTCATTAAGTGCCTGAGCACTGGGTCCTATATAGTGCTGTATATATTTGGGGATGTTTTACTTATTGTATCCGCCAAAACAGAGTTTTGCGGATACTATGTTTTCAGCTGCACGCCGCCACCAACGTCGCCACCGCGGCGTAGGTGTCCGGAGAACTCCTCCGTAACCGCTGGGCGGAATTTTACGAAACCCGGGATTATGTTCGGGTCACATGTGAACTGCTGCGCCCCGATTTTGTTTTCACCTCTGACCTTTCCTCTGCGCTCTGCGTCCGTTTGTGCGTCTGTTTCCACACATAAACCCACATATCTCGGGAACCGTTTGACGGATCAGGAAAATTTTTTTGCACAAATGTAGCCCTTGGAGAGCTTTATAACATACACAAGAAATGGTGGCGCCACCTGCAACCATGTTTGCACAGTGTCCATCTGTTCATCTGCCTTGGGTTAAAATCACTCATATCTCTGCAGTGATTTGACTAATTCACCTGAAATTTGGCATGCCTATACATCCTGGATAGCTTTTCTGATTTTATGACAGGTGGCGCCACCTACATTCACGTTTACGCTGCAGACATCCAAGCTCATATCTCGAGAACCGTTTGACCGATTGGGCCAAAATTTTGCATGTGTATAGATCTCACATAGCTCTTTATCATAGGCAAAACTGGTGGCGCCACCTGCAGCCATTTTTGCACAGCTCCCGTCTGTTAGTTTGCCATGGGATAAAATCACTCATAACTCTGCAGTGACTTGACTAATTCACCTGAAATTCGGCATGCGTATACATCCTGGGTAGCTTTTCTGATTTTATGACAGGTGGCGCCACCTACATTCACGTTTACGCTGCAGACATCCAAGCTCATATCTCGGGAACCGTTTGACCGATTGGGCCAAAATTTTGCATGTGTATAGATCTCACATAGCTCTTCATCATACGCAAAACTGGTGGCGCCACCTGCAGCCATTTTTGCACAGCTCCTGTCTGTTTGTCTGCCATGGGATAAAATCACTCATATCTCGGCAGTGGTTTGAAATATCTGCCTAAAATTTTGCACGTTTATACATCCCAGACAGCTCTCTTGATTTTATGACAGGTGGCGCCACCTGCATTCTAGTTAATGCAGCAGACATCCAAGCTCATATCTTGGGAACCGTTTGACCGATTGGGCCAAAGTTTTGCATGTGTATAGTTCTCACATAGCTCTTTATCATACGCAAAACTAGTGGTGCCACCTTCAACCATTTTTGCACAGCGTCCATCTGTTTGTCTGCCACGGGCTAAAATCACTCATAAACATATAGTGGTTTGACTTATCTGCCTCAGATTTTGCATATGTATACAACTTGGATGGCTTTCTGGATTTTGTGGTAGGTGGCGCTACCTACATACACCATTTGGCTGCAGACATCCATGCTAATATGCAACACTTCACTCTATTTCCCCTTGCCACTCAATCCATGCCTCGCTTCACCCGTTCCACTCTGATTTAGGCGGATACACGTAGTCGCTTGTCGACTACCCGTATTCTAGTTCTTATTTTTTTTAAGTTATAATTATATTGTAAATTTAAATGATTCCTTGGTTATGTTAATGCAATGTTTACATTATTAGGATTTGTAAATGCAACGTTTACATTATTAGAGTTAATGGAAGCTTGATTTATAACGTCAAATAGTTAATTGCCATCATATTGCTAGTAATACAAACTCAATCATATTTTTGAGTCTTGCTCCGTGCCTCCAGGCAAACAAGTGTCTGTTGTGGACCATTAAATAAGGAAACCCTTTTGCAACAATGTAAAACCTTGCAAATGTCTTTAGACCAGTCTCCTGGAAGCGGAGGAAGAAAAATCAATATTTCATCAACTTTCACGTAGTTTTTAACCGTACTTTAAAGAGATGAATCAATCACGGCAGAATTAATGAGCGATCAAACCTAGCATCAAATTGCCAATCTTACCAAACTGGAAATGATGTATTACCCGGGCCTTAGTTAATGATTACACAAGTTCTCATCCGTAAGATATGGGAAGGGGAGGGGGGGGGGTACTAAATTTAATAACAACTTGTTTTATATCAGTGATCCTGAGAGGCATCTACAGCTTTTGCTTTTTATATTAATTATAAGCTTTGCCTGTGCCTTCATTTGTTTTTTTTTATAAAAAATTATCTTGTAAATTATAAAAAATAAAAACATGCTTGTAGTGTTTTGATCTAATTTGAGGATAGAAGCAAGTAGCTGCAAAATTGGCCCCTCTTGTAATGAGAGTATAGGCCTTTATATTTGCCAGAGTAAATCCCACTAGTTTTGTAACCTTTTGCTGCAATCATACTTTTTCTGATGAATCAATGGGATAAAAATTGAAATAAATAATGAATTTAATATTTGAAAGGTCACATATAATGTAATAGCTTATTCTTTACAAGAGTTATTTTTTCCTCCATAAAACCCAGGGTGACAGGTTTGAGTGATGAAGTCTTCATGCTCACGGGGAAAAGGTATCCCATAAGCCCCAGAGTCAGATGCAGCATTTCTGATCATTGTAGTGTGATGCAAAATAAGGCCATTGGGTTTCAGTCAGAGCTGCATTTGCATACTGTTCATGATGGAGTGTTGTGGTGTTTTGGCTATGGCTCTGAGCCTGTGATTGCAAGGTTGTGGGTTCAAATACAGTTTTCACTATTTCCCAGGCTTATTAGCCCCTGGCCAAGGCTGGACCCACAAAAGTATGTCCTCTTCACCAAGGAGTTCATAGGTATTGGTCATTTGACTTAGGCAGATGTACAATGAATAAATAATGACTGTTATGGTAGTTTCAGGTATATGCTCCCCAGGGAACTGAGACTAACATTGTGAGTGTTGTAAGATCATACACCAGACCTTAGTCTTTTCCTGATATCAGTGACATGGGGAAAATGTGTCTAGTCAAGAGCCACACCACCACACCATCAAATGATCAAACAAACAAACACTGATGACAGTATTACCTTCATGGTAACAAGAACAATGCTGGTCAAAATGTAGTTATTGTCGTCATTTAAATGAAACAAATGTAAAAATATTATTATATAGAAGAAGGGTAGACTGCCAACATTGTGGTGAAAAAGATAAAAGAAGAAATTATAAAACCATTTTCAAATCATGGAGTATTATCAGCAGGATGATAATGTGTGATATCCACCCGGACATCCTGAGAGTCAATCTGTCATTACGGTTCCTGTATTAATATGTACACTAAGCACTGTGAGACCCAAAACCTGCATCATCATCAAGTATGGGTATATCATAACTGCATCCTCCTATATTATAAATGCTGCTGATTAACTGATTATATGTAAATGATTGTAATCAGATTTATGTAAAAAATGGGATATAAGTATTTAAGGAAGATATCTTAATATGTACATTAATTATTTGTTAATATATGAAATTTGAATATATATCATACTATAATTTTAGAATTTGGAAGTTGTCCAAAAAAAGTGTTATTCCACTTTATCCTACACTTTAGGGTTGAAATAATCTTGATTTGTTCAAGCAGCTAACACTTAACAGGAAGAGTGCCACACATTTCTGAATGTTGTGATATAAAATGTTAGTTAGACACTTGTGGCAGAAAAACACTGAAGAAAAAACTAGAAATCTGCATTCAAAGGAATGCAATCATTGGCTATGTTGGCAGTCCTTAATGTGGGATGCTCCAAAAAACTTTTATGCATCCACCAATTCAGCCCATATGCCCAGGTTCATTTGTACAAAACTGAATGTACATTTGTGAATATTCCTGGAAGTCCTTCCTGAACCCAAACCATGAGGTAGATCAACACCAAAAGCAAATTTATTCTTCCTTGGCCCATCCAAGAAATGCACTAAAAGTTTCATGAGATCCGTTCATGATTGTGTGATGTATGTTGTGAATGAATGTTCACACACACACAAACACACAAACAGAAATGAACACATACCCACCTGGCAGAGGCAAAAATGGCTTTTATCCCTCTAGAAAATTGTCAGAAAACCTAAGTCCTCAGTCATTATCCAGTGTGCCATTTGTGGCTAGTGACGCACATGTATATTGCTTTTAAAGTAAATGTACGATAATTGATCTTTTATGTTGCCTTCATGGACAGTCTTGAACTGTTTTTATACCTGACTGGATGTATATGTGCTTATTTGTTCAGCTTAACATAAGAGTACTGAATGCTTTATTGGTTTATCAGATATATACAGAGTCATTAGGTGTAAAAGGTGATAAGACCTGAATAAGTGGATTTAACAATTGCTGGTGTTAAACATATATTTACACCACACAATGACTCACTGAGCAGTAGCTGGCTTGAAGCAATATTAAATCAACAGACACCCTCAGAATTCAAGGATATTAACTTGTAAAACCATACGCAATGTGCAAGACAGATTATTTTAACATGCAAATATAGACAAATAATAAATGCACTGCAGGTATAAAATCAATGCCATAAAATTACCTCCACAAATAACACATGCTTAAATATATTCATGTAGTACAGATAATTACTTGTCGTGATGCGCTTTGGTGGTTTGAGGCTTCGGAGTTAAAGGTATGCTGGCTGCTTTTGACCAGGATTTAATAAAGTATACCATACATATGAAATAAACTGTTGTTCTGTCTTGCATCATCCAGAAAAGCTGTTAACATTGTAAAATATTATGATTAAGATTTCTCATGAATGACATCATGGATTGTTCTGAAATTTGATATGCTCATTGGCATTGGTCTTTGATAGCTTAGCATTTGTGGCACAGCCTATTGCTATATTAATAGTTAGCAGATTTCTCAGGAAGAAATACTCCATGAAATCTTCTGACATTTGATGTGGCTTTTGTCAAATTTTTATGCTGGTGCATTCATAAATTATCTTTTGTCTAGTAATTAGATATATATTGCTTAGCCAGAAACTTCACCGCTAGAGCTGTCTTTAGAACTGTTAATTATATTAATTTAGGTTTGACTTAATATGAGTTTGTTCATGTACCATACCTGAACTCTCAGTGTCAGTGATCACTGATAGGTGTCACTAGTTGGACTAGATGTACGCATAATGGCATCAAACTCTGTGGAGAAAAGTTTTCATTTTTAAATAATGACAGAATACCAGAAAAAAAAAGTTTTGGCAAAATGTCAAAATATTCATTTCATCAATTGATGTATTGTTTATAAAATTTTAATCCCAAAGCCTTTGCAGATCAAGATTTAAATTGGGTATTGTTGGCACACTGCCAGGATATTTAGTTGGCATTGTGCCAGAGTACTCAGTTCAGGAGCTTCATTTGGAATATTGGCATCTTGCCAAAGTATATTGTTTGAATCAAAGAGTTTTATGTTGAGCACAGATCCCATGAAATCTGCCTGTAAGAAACAACTGTGGTGTCAGTTTATGGTTTTGTGAAGAAAAATCTATTAATGTATTACAACTTTTATGATCAAATCAGTTAATGGAAAACAGATGTTTTAAATCAGGGATATTGTTCCATAAATATCCAAAACATTTGCTAACAGCACTCAAAGCCCACCTTTGAGGTTAAATTGAGCTTTAGTCTTTAATCCTTTGTGTTTAGTGTCTTCAGAAGCATTTCTTCTAAGGGGCTATGCTCATCATGCAGTAATTGGCCTGTTCAATTGAAGCTTCGGGCACATAGACATTTTGTTCATTTCTGCTTTGGCAACTTCAAGAAATGTTGATTGCATACAAAAACTCTCCTGACAGCTCTTAACTTTGCTTGTCTTTGATTGACTTGGCTCTCCCAATCTTCTGTACCAATATTAGCTTAATTTTCCGTCGGAGGACCTTTTGCATATCCTGTGTTGCTGATAAAACAGCACTGCAGCCTTCCCGATCTTCCTGTCAGCAGCATCAGCAACCCGTGACAGCACGCAAGTTTTTCATACCAATAACGATTCGTCTTTGGCCCTTGTAGTTCAGGCTTTTCAACTGTCCCATCACTATGCCGTATCATTGATCAAACAATGAGCGTCTTCTAAGATTTTAATGCCAGATGAAGGACGTCTTTTATCTGCTCAAGTGTCATGCTCGGGCGATGGTTTATTTATTTGATTTTTATTTAATATGTGGGGAAAACACCTCTGGCAGCAGCGCACTGATGAATTATTCAAGCGTTGAATGTGGTAAGTTTTGTTTCATGCTCCATTCTTCTTCCTGGGAACTTGAAAGAGCTGACGTTATGTTATTTTTTCGTAAAAATGCAGATGGCTCCAGTGCTACATGTATTGTCAGGTGCTTTCCATGAGCTGATTCTTTTTCATGTTGTTTAAAGTGTAATATTACTAACAAAACATGAGTGGCACCAACTTCTGCCAAATTTTATATATTACAAGAGAAAGCCAACATTTGTTGTTTTATTTTGAAATGTCAACCACTGCTGGCCATCTGTGACCTAAAAATTGACCAGATTTATTATCATTTTCTTCTGTGATTTGCTATCAGGATTGGGTCATGACCTTTACTAGGAGAGTGACCTTGGCCTTGAATAGGTCCATTTGGGGGAAAATCACACAAATTCTTAAATATCTCAAGAAATCTTGCATGGATTGATCCAAAAATCAAGTTGACCAAAGATCTTGGATAGTGGTGTCATATACCTGAAACTGGTGGTGCCACCTGTTATCCTTATCTGGTTTTTGTGCCGTTTAATACCCCCATCATTGCCACCTAACAATATTGTGAGCATTTTAAGTCAAAAAGTAATGGACAGATTTCTTTCATATTATGCATATTATAGACATGGGTTATGGGAAGATGTATATTTAAATTGGGGTCATGACCTTTCCTATGAGAGTGGCTTTGACCTCGAATAATGCCATATATGGTGGAAATCACACTAAATCATAATTATCTCAATAAGGGATGCATGGTTTAGTCCAAAAATCAAATTGACTGAAGAATTTGGATGGCTTTGTCTTCTGCAGAAGACAAGTGGCGCCACCTTTTGTCCTTTTCTTGTATTCGCGCCTTTTAATACCCAATCATTGCCACTTGACAGTACTGTGAGCATTATTAGTCCAAAATTAATGGACAGATTTCTTTCATATAATGCATATACATAGACATGGGATATGGGATGATGAATATTTATATTGGGGTCATGACTTTTCATATGAGAGCGGCCTTGACTTTGAATAATGCCATATATGGTGGAAATCACACAAAATCATAAATATCTCAATAAGGTTGATGGAAGAAACCATAGTGGCTTGCCAAGTGTCAGTATATGCTACTGTAAATTGGTGGCTATTCTTTAAGGGGAGGGGGATTAATTGTCTGGGGATACTATGGCACCTGCGGTGCTAAGAAATATCTAGTTTTCTTACAATGCAACAAATCTGTGGCTGCAGTTTTCATAAACTTGTTCCATATTATCACAGGATATTCTGGATAATTTCTGTGATAAGCATAATGTTGAAATTTATATACATTAAGACAATATAAAAATTTCACAACTTCCTCTGAAGTTTGCTTATGTGATATTTTATATAGAGATCAGCATCATAATATGCAGATATAGAAAATCAGCACCTTATCCTGCTTCAAAGGTTGCAATTTGCTATAAATAACTACTGGAACACCCGTAACAGACAGTCGTAGTTATCATACTTTATAAGACATTAACAGTAAGTAGTAGTTTAATATAAGGAATCAATTGTAAAATCAGCTTAACCTGCTTTGATGATTGAAAGATAAAGAATAACAAATGATTGATTATTAATCAGTTATTTTATGTATTACCTGGAAATATGCTGGATAGAATTATACCTAAAATTTGACAGAATAAGAAAAATTTTTCGGGATGATATGACTTCTTTAGTGTGCACACATAATCGTTTGTGATTGTCACCATTATGCAAAAATTGCAGTTGGTTTATTCAGTATTGAAAGAAAACAACCAATCATAATTATGAAGGATTAATTGCCACACCACTAGTTTGCAGTAAGTTCTAAATCATGTTTGTTCCCAATTCACAACAAAAATTATGACATATGGAGACATCTTCAGGGGACAATTAAAACTAAAACACAGGCACTATGACATGTAGAGATGTCAACCATGGGAAAATAAAAACTAAAACATATTGAGAAGGCAAGCATGCAGATTACAGGAAGCTAAAATATCAAGAGATGCAAGCGGGGGACATAATTCCCTGAATTTGCTTGTTTAGTTCTAATTCTGAAGGCATAAACCTCTGTGGCATCTGTTGAAAATTAGTACAGATACAAAAGCTGAGCAAGATGTTGTCAAGAATGTAAATGTAATGAATATCAGAATTTATCTGAAATATAAAAAAATTAATAGGAAACAGTTTAATCTGTTAGTTTACGGATATTTTTGTGACATATTTTAAATGCTATGCAATAATATTGATAATTTCATAAATGAAAAAAGTTGGCATCTGCCCTTGGGGCCCATTTCACCACCAAGCATGTTTAATGTATTTGGGATATATATATTTCAGTTTTTTAAATGAATAAATCATGATATTGAACTAAATTCTTCAGCAGTTTTCCAGTGTGTATTGTCTTATAATATTGGACTCCACTTCAGTGTGTGGACATTGTGCACTTTTTCTCTTGTTGCTTTTCTTTCCCATATAAAGGTCAGTTTGCAGTGGTTTCCCAGTGTTCGGCACCAGAATAAAAAGTGCTTTAAATATAGATTGACACTATTGATTATTACAGGTGCTCCTCTGTTCTGGCCACAGTCCGTCCTGCGTATGTCAGACTCCGATAATGTGAACATTTTAAGCCTCATGTCTTGCCCAGCCAGCCGTAGCGCTGCCTGGCGCTCGTCACAAGATGAAAGTCATTCTCTGCATTTTGATTTTTATGCACAATAAAAAATACACTGAAATTAAAAAGTACATGCTGGTTTTTACAAGTTTGACTTATGGAATTTTAAAAAAAAATTTCATTCATAAAGTGTTAATGTCTGGTATTTGGCAAAATGAAACATAATCATGTAGCTTTCTATGAATGGTAATTTAGATATAATACGAGAAATGTGCATTGTCAGGAATGCAGGCCTCCGCCTTATGGATCTTTCTTATTGTGGAATGCTCCCCAAAACATGTTTGCAATCCCTTAATTAGCCCATATTCCCAGGTCTATTCATGTGTAATTGACTGTACATAGTGAATATTTCCGGAAGTCCTTCCTGGCTCCGGATCAGGAGGTGGATCCACACCAAACTCTAATTGATTTTTCACTGGTCCATTTCCGTGGTTCTCTAAAATCTCTCATGGAATTCTGTTCATGATTTTGCCAGTTATGTTGTGAACTTAATATATCAACACACAAACTCGTAAACTAGAATTAACACTTGCCCTATTCAAGGAAGCAATAAAATGTGTGATGGGGAATAAAAATAAGATTTATACATTCTTAGTTTGGTTTGATCTAATTTATAAATATTAATGTTACTTATGAGTATGAAATATGATAATGACTTACTTTTGATGAACTTTACCTTTGACATATATTTTGTTAATGACATGTTTTTATGAGCTAGTTAGCTTATCAGTCACCAAGTGGTTATGGTTAAACCAAAAGAATACAAGTTCCAGTGTCAGTTTTATTCAGTGAATTGATGGCGGCAGGAGTTCGGAGGACTTGCTATTTAATATAGACAACATGGAGCTAGACCGATAAACGACCAACAAAAGGGCTATAAACAGTACTTGGTCAGTTGGTATAAGGACTAGTATTAATGGAGCTGTAGCATTGAACACTGGTATAGAGTTAAATCAACGACCTGCTCTGGCACTGTGCCAAAAATTCTGTCAACCTGTTTAGGGCCTGCAGTGTAAATTTTTTAGTTTCTTAGTCATTGTATTAGCATCAGATATTCCTTCCATTGTAAATTTTCCATCCAAGGATGTTTGCTCAAGTGACAGATTGTAGGCATATTTTATAAATTGTGGTGGAGGAAACAAATTTTTTCCTCATTTTGACAATGCCGGATTGATTAAAAGTGTTGTGGGACTTCAAATAAATCAGACAATCTGGTAGATTTGTTTGTTTACTTCTGGTAGCTGTGTTTATTTACATTCTAATGAGACCTACCAAGTGTGAAAAAGGTTCTGTTGTAACTTTGCATGCCAGTGAACTCGTACAGTGTGTGTCAGATGTCTGGTTACTGACAAGTACACATGTATCCATGGCTTCCATGAGTGAAAGCTTTGCCTGAGCAGTCAGGAAACACTGGTTGCCATAGAGATAGGACTGACACATAGTTTGGTTCATTCGCATATTTGTTATTGTTTTAATTCCTCACTGAGAGTGTAATGTGAAGACGTGGCTGTGTACAGTGATATTGATGTGACAGTATGGATGGTCATTCCAGTGCAGTTTTTGGCATGTCTCTTGTCATGAGTTAAATTAGGCCCTGTTGGCCATATTGTCAAGTATTGTTCACACTTCTGAAAACCTGTGGATCATATTAATCAACTTTACATGATGATCTGCTCTTCTTTCCACCAAAGTGTGTCTGATGCTGCTGTATTTGTGGTGGACAACTGGTTGATTATAAGTACATTTAAACAGAAATTTTTATCCAGGGATGTTGTTGGGGAGAGGTTAATGTTTTGTTGAGTCTTATCACAGAAGTTATGAAGGTATAAGGCTTGAGTTAGGTTGTCAGTGCCAGTGCCACCCTTCCTCACTAGTGTATCCTATAATTCATCATTTGGGTGTGCTCCAATCAATGTTCCTCCAGCTTTTGCTAATAAATATATTGTATATCCTAACTTATACCATCTTTGAACAGGTCTGTTCAAAAGATGGGGGCATGACAATTTGAAAAGCTTGAGGAGAATGAATCAGTCAGGTTTTGACTTTGACACAGAAATATGTCATGTGGTGGTTTATCTGCAGAGTTTACTTGCTTTACCAAGGACCACAATGGGTCAAGAAATACCAGAATAATCTGTGACCACACCTAAATTTGTGATTTAAAGAAGAATATAAGAATATGACACTAATTGGCTACAAACACTGTATTTTTTCCAAGTTTTAGTTTTAGCTAGAGAGCACTTATTAGAGCACATACCTCCACTAGGGGAGATAATCCATTCTGTATCCTTCCCTGTATAAGTAATAAAGGGAGTCGCAAAAAGTGGCACCTGGTATATTCTTGGATAAACTTTGAAATGGGTTTGGTAACTCCATAACAGTGGGTGTCATCTTGTCTCATGTCCAGCAAAAAAAACCTTGTGAGCGGGATAACTCCAAAAATATTTCACTGATCTTTTTCAGACTTTCCATTTGTATAGATATAGGTAAGGGGACGAAGCCTATTTAAAATGGGGTCATGACCTATGCTATGAGAGTGACCTTGACCTTGAATAGGTCCATTTTTGCTGAAAATAACACAAATTCTTAAATATCTCAAGTAAGCTTGCATGGACTGGTCCAAAAATAAAGGTGACCGAAGATCTTGGATAGCCTTGTGATATACCGGAAACTAGGGGGTCATAAGGTCAAAGTCACAGGACACATCTTTAAAAAGATTGTGGATGCATTTTCAGCCAAACAATTCATTTCAAATCTTTCATCTTGCACATATAGTTCACCTGCCAGAGTGGAAGACCCTATCAATTTTGAGGTCATAAGGTCAAAGGTAAAGGTCACAGGAGCCATCTGTCCAAAAATAGTTTCTGGATGATAATTCCTGCTTTCATTGATGTATGGATTTCAAACTTGACTCGTATATGTCTTATTGGAAAAGCAAGACCTGAATTAATTGTTGGGATCATGAGGTCAAAGGTCAAGGTCACAGGAGGCTAAGAGAGTGACCTTGAATAGGTCCATTTCTGCTGCAAATTACACAAACTCTTAAATATCTCAAGATCGTTTGCATGGATTGGTCCCAAAATCAAGGTGACAGAAGATCTTGGATAGCCTTGAGATGTGCCAAAAGGTCAAGGTCACAGGACCAACATCTTCAAAAAGATTGTGGATTGATAGATGGAAGAAACAATAATTGCTTGCCAAGTGTCAGTATATGCTGCTAAAAATGGGGACCTATTCTTAAAGGGAGGGGGGGCCATACTATGTCTAGGGATACTCCGGCACCTGCGGTGCCAAGAAATGTCTAGTTTATTATATTTATCAGGTGGAACATCTAGTTGTTCACAATCATGAATGATTTACTTTTGTAAGTGTATAAAACTCTCCTCAAGGATAATTACGACATGTTTTGGCTATTTATATCCAAGCTGCCATTTTGCCATCCTTCATTACTTTCTGAAGCAGCCATGCAAACACCATTCATTGTATTTTCACAACAATTAATTAGTTTTAGCGGCTCTTTGCTTCTGTGATGGGAATGATTCATTTTTCATCTCCCACACCTTTTGGCTTTTCATGTTGGATGAAGAAAAGATTAAATATCTCATGATGTAATTTCTTGTATATTGTATATGACATTCTAAAGGTAAGGTTGCAGCTGTATCAGCCTTGCTGTCACCTGTAATTACTTCAACCTTACATGCCCATTAATTAATAACCATGCACTTATTACATCATACTACCATTTCTTGTCTTAGTAGACAGCTTTGACATCTTATTCTTGTAAGTTTACTTTGCTGCGATGCCCATAAACATCAGTTTCTGCAACAATCACATTTGAGAAAGAAAATATGGAAATTTATATACGTGTAAATGGGAAGTGACTGAATAACTTTTGGACGACGTGATTAAATGTTTTTGCATTTCTTTGATAAGAAATTTATATTTTCAGTGTGAAATTTGTAGTCATTTTATCCTTACTTTGATTCATCCACTGAATTTTGTTCAGTAATATTGATGCAGATTATGGATTTAAAGAGACATAATCAGGAGCAATATTATGCTACTCTTTCACACTATTAGTTCAATTTTGCTTTATACAAAAGTTTTCCAGCAATACCATCACAGTCGGCACAGTCTTAGTACCTTGCATACGTGTGTCTGTTTACAATAACAAGGCCATGTGACCGGAGGTTTGATTGTGAGCCTCAACATGTGATGTTTTAGCAAGCAGAACAAGTATTACATTTTTAGGCCAAGTCAGTCAGGGCATCTCCTGATTGACACTTGTTGTGGCCTGGCGATGCACATGCTATGTTAATATTTACACGTGTTCACACCTGGTCCACTGTTTTTAACACTTGTTTACAGGATTAAGCAAACAGTTTCAGTGCAATATTTTGGTAGGTACAAATTTATTTTAAAGGGAAGAAGCTATTTTTCATTTTATTTCAACATGCTTTATAGGTGATTAGCCCCTTTTAAACATTAGTTCGTAAAGGATTTAAGAATAACATTTTTCATGTCAGAGACACAACATTGAAACACTGTAGACAGAGTGTCTTAAAACAGCATTGAAAGTCACATTAGAAAATGCTTACCTCCTTTAACAATGCCCCAAATGTTTGAAGGTCTTTTCATTGATTGGTCATGTTGTAAATGTCATAAAATAACAGTAACACTACTCAGATCAGATAATTGTTATTGCACTAGTCAGTTGAGATATGTTATATCTAGTGCAGTTGTCATGATATTAATCCTGATCATACATCCCAACAAGTTAGGAGTTTATATTGATGAGTGATGACCTTTTGTCGGGGGGGGGGGGGGGGGGCAGACAAACCTCTGAATGGATTATGATAGCTGAAGCCTCTGGATGAGGCTCAGTGCCAACAGTGATCCAGTTATCCAAATTTTGGGAGAGCTGCAGACTGACTACCAGTACATGCAACTTTCAGAGAGGAAAGGAGTGTTGATATTTTGTCGTTTCAGCTAAAAATAATTTGAAGGATAATTTGCATAACAAGTCGTTAATCAAACTGGCATGATCATATAATGACATTGTTACAAGCACTTTCTTCAGTGGCTGTCAGTGTTAATTTTTATGTAGATAGACAAGCAGTCAACTTTTCAGACATGGGAGGGATATACAGATTCAGAAGCTGATTTAACAGGGTCAATATATGGCAATGGAAATTATGTCAAGATGCACATGTTTGGATAAACCATCTCAGAACTGATATTATATATAACACATACACTGAGAATCAGCCGAAGTGATGATCCATAAAAAAGGCTCAGGATCTGAAAAATGTATATCAGAATTGAACTTGTATTGTCTGTGTATTGGTTTGAACTGTGAACAGGAGCGTCTTTTGTTAGATTGTCTTAACTTTTCCTCAACTAGCCTTTGTCTTTCTTTGAGAAATTAAAACCAAATCATATTCATAATACCTCATTATCTTAAATTACCAATTGGTATGTTCATATTTGCATATTATACTAAAGGGAAATATTATTAGTTATAACAAAACATTTTAAGGTTTTTGAACATGCAATATCACATGCAACACCAGAAATCTGCATTCAAGGAATGCAAACCTCCGCCATGTGAGGGGGGTCCCTTTTGTGGGATGCTTCCAAAACCGTGTTTGCAGTCACCTATTGAGCCCATATTCCAAATTAAGTTGATTTGTTCATAATTTACCGTACATTTGTGAATACAGTGATAAAGTTCCTGAATCTGGATCATACGCCAGATCCACACCAAAATCTAATAAATTCTTTATTGTCCCATTGCCAGAATACCCTGAAAATGTCATGAGATTCTGATCAAGCTTGCATGAGTTGTGTTATTAACAAACACACAAAGAATATGAATTTGGAAGAAAGCATACCCTCCTTGCAGAGGCAATAATCAGGTAGGGCACACATTGTTTGTGGCCACAATCACTGATACATATTGAGTGTGAAAATTCATTTTGCAAGTAACAGCTAGATGTTACTTGCCCAACTACTTTTAAAAGTGAATGTTGAACCCTGCCTGCTTTATGCCATAAGCTCAGTAAACAGGAGCTGTTTTATAGGGTCTCTGGCTTTATAAAATTTTATTGGCTGCTGCAGATATCATATGGTTTGTCCCCTTAATGGGCATGATACAGGTTTATCGGAGTTCATGGCAGGCCAGAGAAACCTGATTACTCCGTTAACTAAGTGAAAGTTAAATTAATAGAAATTTTCAATGCAATCACCCTTACAGCAATAATTTGGTTTTGTAGTGTCTCAACTTGTCTTGTCATGGGGTACATGTCACATGTACATGTTGAACAGGCAATTTTGTTTGTACAGAAGGGATTATTTCTAAGATCTCAAGCTTTTTGTGACAGCTTCATATGTTAGTAAATCTATACCCATCTAGATTGATCTTCATTAACATAAGGTGAGTCTGTAAGTGAGGAATTGACACAAAAGATAACTTGTAAATGCACAAACCAAAACATAAATCCTTTCGTTTCATGTCCCTTACAATGTTCAGTCACATGACACAAGGACGACTTGTTTGTATGTGCCAAAAATGTGACATGCACAAACATTTCATAAGAATTATAATAAATCTTTTTAACACATCAGTGTCGTAAGGTTAATCTTCATATTTAACAGTTGGCCTGGTTTATTTTAAGTTAACTCATATGATATCAGAAAGCAGTGAGAAGTCAACAGTTACAAAATATTGGAGATTTTCATTGATGTTTTGACATGGCATGGTGTTCCACTCTGACCTCTCAGACCACTCTAATATCAAAGGAGGCAAAGGTGCAACTAGTGTTTTATATTGTGTTAGAGAATGTGGCAATGGCACAACAATTTTCCTTCAGTTCTGGCTTGAAGAAAATTAGATTATTTTGTATGGGTTCATTTTTGCCGTTTACAAATTTTAATTATTTATCAAATTTAATCATCAGTTGAAAGGGAAAAATGACGAGCCATGTAGGTTTCATGTAAGAATTCTGATTCATTCTTCCGTTCAAGGCTGGGGTAAGTTCAAGAGAGTTACTGCTACTCCAAGGATTTTTATAGGTGTGTTTGTGACGACCATAGGAAGCATGGTCACGTGCACTTTATAACCACACAGCACAGCTACCACGGAGGACACATGGTCAGAGTAACCTTGGTTTCCTAGTAATAGCAGCATATGGTAGATGACCTATTGACACACCCAGAAACACCAAGGGGGGTCCACTTGGTCCTGTGGGAAAAATGGATAGTCATCATGTAGTGGTCTATATTTAGGGAGAGGGGAGTAATAGAATACCCTTTTGTGGATTGTTTATGGTCCAGTGTTTTTATATATGTATAATGATAAGGAAATGGGGTAATATTTTTGAATAATTTTGAGTGTTCGTCAGAGGTTGGATGAAGTTTTATTTATTTATTTTTCATTTTGAAAAAAAGTGTGAAAGCAAGCTTTAAAAACATTGTTACAGCTATGAAGGGATAATGGTTGCTTCAGTGACTCACTGAAGCTTCTTGAGTAAAGTCCAAAATATGACTTATAGTATATAACTTTATTCCAGCAAACCCACGGTAAAAATAATACGTGTGGCATAATGTTAAATTAGATGTCCACTGGTAAAGCAGATTTACTTAAATTTATATGGGGTTGTCACATACAGAATGACGAAAGCAGTTGCTAGTCTTTCAATACAGGGTTCATTCAAGTCTGATCCCACAATGTCAAGGAAGCTTCATTTTGAGGAGTCTGTGTATGATAGGTTTATGTCATGAATATGTTAAGAATGGGAGTCTATTACCTGGTATGGGAGTCCTCATCTCTGTACGGGAGTCCCACAGGTAATCCCAGAGTTCAGTGTTGTGTAATATGATTGATAGATCTCCTATCATTTGTTGCAAAGACAAATTAATCAGGGATAAATACTGGGCTGATCCAGGATTCGAAAACCCATGTTGGTGGCGCACAAGTCCGGCGTACCAACGGCTTCACTAGAAAAGCAAGCTTCACTAGCGAGACCGTTCAGTCCGCTTTTATGTCACCCCGTAAGACACCCCCTCTTAAGAGTGTTCTGCTATCTGAACAAGACTAATTATCCCAGGAGTCGCTTTTTGGTGAGCTTATTCCTTGGGCCACAAAGTTTACCATCAAGTTGGACGAGCCCCCATTTTATTACGAAGGCAAATTGTTGAGGGGAAAACATTGGGCCGATCCCGGATTCGAACCTATGTTAGTGGTGCACAAGTCCGGCATACCAACCGCTTCGCTAGAAAAGCAAGCTTCACTAGCGAGACAGTTCAGTCCGCTTTTATGTCACCCCGAAACACATTATAAAGCCAGTGTCAGCATGGAAGTGGATTATTGCAGGCCAGGAAACTTGGCTACCAGCTGTGTGAAGATGAGCTCCCTGCACAAACACACACAAGTTATCACATAGACATACAGAAGCAAATATGTTCTCTTGTGGATTATTCTGTTATGGCCTACCACCAATTTCTGGTGGTAGGTAAGTACAATGTACTGTGGTTGTCTCCATTATCAGTCCCAAGTTTTCTTTTCAAAATATCTGCCATTTGAAGTGTTTCACGAGGGATCCATATGCGCACGGCATTACAGAGATGAATTTTAACCACCTCTTGTTTAGGCATAGTTTGCTTATAAATATAAATGAAGCGTTACTCCTAATGAAATATGTCACATACAACAAAGAGAATTAAGAGATAGCCACATAAGGACTAATAGTTCATTCAAATTCCTAGGGCTACAACACAGTGCATCAAGTAATCGATGCATTGAATCTAAACCAGTCATTAATTGATAATCGAATGGGGCATGAAATTACAGATAAATTTCAGTTATTGCATTTTCATTTATTTTCATACCTTTTCGGTCTCTTGCTCTTACCTTGGAACAGATAAACAGCATACATGATGACGTAGCACTGTTATTTAACAAAGAAAGTCACCTTATATCCTTCATTGGATGTTAGCACAATAATATATGAGAAGATTTAGATATTACTTGGTCTGCATAAATTCTCAGGTATATAATAAACTTATAGCATCATATAAGATAAAAACTTCTGACGGAATATTGTGACTGAATACAATAATTTAATGGAGAATTGAATCGAAAGGCAATAATTGATATAATCAAATTATATCGAAGACCCGTCTAAGGCTTAGCAATTCACAGGGCTACAAATTCATGCACGCACACGAATACACACATTCAGTTATCCCTCTCTACAGGACTGCTGTCATATTTCTAATCACCAGTTAGGTCACATGACTCAATTAATTTTTGTGATTTTGACATGGGTAGGGCATGGCTGAGACATCATTAATGGGCTTGTTTCAGTGCAGGTCAACCCTACATTGATATGTGTATCTTGACTGGATAAGTGTCCCATAAATACAACCTGTGGCTGAAAACGGGTATTTTTTATGATCAGAGAGCCTGTCAATTTTTCAGGTGCTCAGCAGCCATAGTGTGATGAATAATATATCAGTGATAGGAGTAGAATTGTCACAACTGGCAGTGGATCTATTGTGTCAGATCGGGGGCTTTTTGTTTTTGGCTTAACTGTGGTCTCATAGTTGATTCAAATTTCCCATGTGTCATTATATAATGCCATACACGGCTCTCTACTCATGAAGACAAATTTGACTTGCTTTTTGTACCTTGCCCATTCATAAGTCATTTTTATCTCAGTTTATATTCTCTTCACTGTAGCAGATGTTCAGAGGATGTCCCTAACAGGGCACATTTTGTGGCCAGAAGCATTGGCAGCTTAGTCCTGAGAGCAATTGTCATCATGCTGGCTCCAGCATTGCACACTTGTAGTCCTCAGTGTAAATCTTTAATGAGTAGATGATGTTAAACTTTCTTAAAGCCAGCTATTCACCTGCTTTATCTGTAGAAAATATGAGATTTCTTTCTTACTCTACGTGCATATTAATGAACTGTGGGTAATCTCAGCTAAGTAAGGTTTTATAATGCCTCTGTTACAGATGCATCGGCTTGCTTATCAACAAGCTATAAGTAAACACCATACATGCACTTTTTAAGGCCAAGATCCCGATCTTTAATTGGTTATTGATCCAGACCAAATCCAGGTCAGGATCTGGACCAATTACCAATAGCTGGCTTTTAATACTTTCAAGGTAATATGAACCAGTCATGAGTAGCAGCAGAGCCACAAGATGTGTTTAACAACATTGATAAAGCTTATCATGAATTTTAATTGGAAATAAATATTTTCTCCATTTCACTTCCCGCCACTAATTAATTAAATTTTTGTCGCGATGGCAGAAACACCTTCAGTTTGGATGTAATTAACAAAGTTAATTGGTCAGACAACTTCACTGAGTAAAGATGCTCAATATGCTCATTAAAATTTAAATTCCAGAGGATTCGTAGTGAGACCTCACAAATTCTGCAAAAAAAGAAACCATTAAAATTAATTGTCTTGTCTGGATCAGCATTCTTATGCATTGATGCATTTGTAGATCCGCCAGTAAAAATGGTAAAATTCTTCCTGCTGGGAATTCAGTTAATTCAGATTCAGTAAATTCAAAATTAATTTATCCCTGAAATGGCCTGGAAATTAAACATCATTTGAGACTCTGGAAAAAATTACAAAAAATAGTATTGGATATTTTAATAGGTTGCAAATGAACTGTTAGGCAGTTGAGTGTATGTTTATGCAATGCTTGTTCAAATGTTTTGATTATCTATAGAATAGTGCCTTTTACTGAATACAGAATAATTTATTTTTGGCACAGCTCAATAAACAGATTTTCTGGCTGTGACAGCCTGTTTTAAGACATCAACCAGGCCTGTGCACTGGGAAGAGCCTAGAATCTATTTAATAATTGATTCTTATACTTTTGAATCCATTCTTGATTCATTTATTGCATTTGTTATTAGTTTAAATCTCCATTTAATTAAATGCAATCCTTTTACCACCATGGATGTAATTTAATTTATGCAAGTCAGGGAACAATATAGATCTCCGCTAGTTTATCATCACCATTTTTCCAATGTGACTGGACTGGTTTAAAGGTAAATGTTGAGGCGAGATGGGAGGCCCGTACACAATAAAAAGCCTTGACAACATGACTTGCTCAATCAAATTTGACATGTTACAGAGATATACAGAGGGCTTCAGGGTGGTATGTGAAAAAAAAAAAAAAAAAAAAAAAACCTTCAGAAGTTAAGAATTGATTTCAATTTTAACCAAGGGGTAGTAATTCAGTGCATTGATTATTCCATGCAATTTTACATGGGTCCTGATTTCAACACACTGAGCATAGTTTAATGATTTTACAACAAACACTGCACCGGGGGGGGGGGGGGGGATGAAGAGCATCGAAGGAGCATGCAAGTGGTACATGCTGATAGAGCAGAAACTGTACAGAACTTGTGAACATACTGGCAGCTTTAGCAATTCATTCTTTTTGTTATCTGCTTTAATGGAAAAGAGAACTTGCATTATTTCACCAGTTGTTATTTATTAGTATGTGCCGTCTCGTGCCATTATTGGCTGCGATCCAGAATGTTTTGATGGTTTAACTTGTTCCCAGATTGTTATTAATAGATCCTTATAAGTGTTATAGGCCAGTCCAAGATATACATCTTACTTCTTATAAATCTATGCATGTGTATGTCATCACTGCATATCAACAAATAAAGAATGTCATATCACAGATTAGTATTATTGTAGAATGAACGTACTGCCTTGTAATTGATGCACCAAAGACAAAAAGCTGATAATAAACACCACTGATGTAATTATGTATTCACAAACACACCCATATCAATACACAGAGATAAGTATAGTTTGTTAGACCTTTCCACTTCATATGACCTACTGTTGTTATATTACTTGCATCTATTACTGACAGTTATCAACCATATTTCACGTTGATAACATGCATGCATACCTGGCTAACCAGGCTCAGTCACATTTTGTTTATACCGGAGTACATTGTATGCGTTAATCATTGTATCTGTTGTAGACCATTACAAGAAGTGTTTTAAATTAATAAAAAAGATATTATGCTGTAATTCAGTTTGGCTCATGTTCATATAATAATTATGCTGCAATAAATGCAATACAGCAAAGAAGTTGGCCTGTTGTTTTTCCTGTAAGTAAAAAACTTCTGATATTATGCTGTTCATATACTGTTCTACTATCAAGCCTTCCATCAGCTGTATCCTGTATTATATTTATGTAAAAAATCTGATAAATGATATGTGCTTATTCTGTGTTCCAAAGTTAAATCTGGATATCTATGATTTAAATTATATTGGTTTGCATATATATACATTTTACAGCTGTTAAAGTCAAATGCCATTCTTTGGACCAAGTCTCTTGTATTTTCATGTTAACTTATAAATCATTTTTACTTATAATATATGCACAATTGGGAATAATATTAAAAGGAATATAATGTCCCAAGCTAATAAATTGCCAGTGTATTGATATTAGTATATATAAAATGTTCAATATTTTGAGAAAGTGAGACCCTTGATGCCACTATGAATAATCAGTATGGTATATCCTGTACAGATATTTGGAAGTATGGATATGGTTCAGTTTGGAGTGCTGCTGTTGACATTGCGTACATGGAGCATATCAAGCTGCAAGTTGGCTATTGTAATGACTGTATTCATTGACTTTTGGCTGCCTTCCAAATCAAACAGCCTGTAAGCTGGCAGTAATATTATATTTGTCGGCAAACCACTCTCCCGTCCAAGCTCCGGGACGGTTCACTCAGCAGGTTGTATGTACCTTACCGTAGCAAGGCTTTTGGTAATAAATTTAGTACATGGCACCTTGTCAAAACTGTCATTCATACAGACTTCTGTCACTATACAAGGGCACTGTCCCCAGACCTGGAATCTGATGTTATATTGTGCAGAATGGGTTCTCGTGGGGTTTATATATAGAACAGTATGTTGTATTGTTAGAACAACGATTCTTGATTATTATAACAGGTTCCTTTGCTAGATGTTCATTGTGAGAGCCTGGCTGTTTGTAACATGTTCTATTGATACCTAGAGGTGTAGCAGTGCATTAAATAATCGAGGCATTAAATTGCGACCCTTTGATTAAATTGTAATTGATTCATTACCTCAGAATCAATTCGTTTTGATTATTATTATTTTGTGTATACCATCCTGAAACTCTCGCTGAGCTGTCAACTTTGTGGGACTATTTGTTGTGTATGTGCTTAAGATCTGGTTTCAAGGTTCACCAGTAAACCACTCCTTGCCCATTGAACAACTATAGTGTTGACAGAGGGCAAGCTATATCATTATTGTTCCTTCAGTTGGCCAAATTAATTAACTTATGCTGTGGTATCATATTTAGTTTATCTCAGTCTGAACTTAAAACTAAAGTAGTGATTGAATTTAGAATTGAATCAAAGGTAAAGGATCAATTAAATGATTTGATTCAAAGGCCCCTCACAATTTGCTGGCCTATTAGTAACAGCACAATTCACTGGCCTATTGGTAACCACACAATTCACTGGCCTATTGGTAACAGGATCTCTTGTTATACATGCAGCTATATTAATATCTTTTAGAAGGGTCTTCAGACTTAAGTATTCACATGATGTCCTGCCTATGCTGTATAAAAATATAGCCCTTCTTCTATAAATCATCTTCACAGATGCATTTATAATATGGGACCCATGAATCGCATAATTTTTAATTTGTACCCCTTTATCATGATTTTATACACAGCTTAATACTTGCAGAGAGGACTCATTGATAATATAACTAAATAGTGCAAGGACCGAAGACATGATTTAAACAAAAATTGGTTTAGAATTTGTTTTTTTGGGTGTGACAGAATTTGAAATTCTTCTATACTTTACTGTCATTGGTCAGATCACTTTTGGTCTTATTCCAAATATTCTTGTCGTGATAATATACAAATCAAGTGATATTGAAGAAAGCAGTGGTTTGATGGAAGGAGTCCAAGAATGAATGTAGTGTGACCAGTGTGACAAGTGTGAGGAATATATTTGCATCACTTAGTTTATATAGATTGATACTTTGCACCATCCAAACATGCCTTGTGAAAAATCTATAGAGTCAGATCTATTCAGAGCCCTACCAGCCTAGTAAAAAAACCTACTCAAATCATTTCAAATCTGCCGTGACATATATGTCATTCTTGATGTGACAGAATGTTAATGATATAATGATATTATATGCTTTTGATGTGACAGTGAAAAGGTATGGATGTGTTAAGGATAGCTTTGCTGCATTTCCACATAGATTTGAAGGAAATATTAAAAAAAATGATATTATTCATTGTTGTATGGGCATCCAGTTTGATCAAGTTTTTAACATGAAATATCTACCTGCTGTGAAGTACAGATTTATTTGTAAGGTTTGTTCTGGTGTAAATGGTGGTATGAGTCATGGTTTTATGTTTAGAATTGTCGTTATCTTACCTGTAGATCTTACTTATTTACTTGTTTATTCTGAGTCATTGATGTAACATTTTAGGATCAGAGGCTGATTGTCTTAATTAAAACATCTTGTAGCCCCACCCAGTACATTTTCATGCATTCTAATGAAACTCATTTTGATGATATGAAAACTGTTAGTTGCACATAATCAGATAGTCCTAACATTTATTCCACATCAGTCAGTCACAGATTTATATGGTATGGATAAAAATGTATAAAAAATAATAAAATTTTTATCATTAAATGTCATATTCTGTTTGATGTCTTAATATATGGGAATTTGAAATGTCACTAGTGTATATTTTACACAGAACACCTTTATGCTGTATTTTCCTACTTCATGACGTATTCATTTCCTGGAATAGTTTGGTGGATCTTATATTTTTTTCATTCAGAGAAACACTTAGTTAATGAGAAAATCAACAAATGGAAGCCTTGGTCATGAAATGATTCACTGACGCAGGTCATCAGAGTAAGTTTGTACCTCCGTTATCAGCCGGTAGGTTTTGTGCCTCTGTTATCAGCCGGTAGGTTTTGTGCCTCTGTTATCAGCCGGTAGATTTTGGTGTGATCAGTGCTGTAGATGTTTGAAACTGAAAATCTTCCTGTACTCAGAAATTGTAAGGCCAAAAAAAAGTATGGTTCTCAGACACTTTTTTCAGAAACCAGTAAGGGTGGCAGTTTTTTTATTACCTTTTTTTGTATGTTTCGATAAAAATGTCATATGATAAGGGTAAAGCATGATAATAACATTTTTTAGCTCAGCTGACTGAAAGTCATCTGAGCTATAGCGATCACTCTTTGTCCGTCGTCCGTCTGTCCGTCTGTCTGTCTGTCCGTCTGTCCGTCTGTCCGTCCGTTAACCAGGCACAAATCGTAACCGCTGGACCTAGAACCTTGTAACTTGGCATTCTGAGAGGTCCATGAAAAATCTCCTTGGAAACCAGAAATTAGGTCTCTGTTACCCATATCCTTTGAGCTATGGGGCCCCAAAGTACCCCCCAGAAAAGTCCAAAATTTCATACAAAAACTTCAATATCTCATTAACTACTTGACTGATGGTCATGATTTTTGGCATAACTATTGATCATGAGAGGTTCCATCAGTTCCTGAAGATTGGTGGCGCCACCTATATTTTTCGATTTTTTACGAATTTTTTTCTCTATTTTTGAGACCTTTAAAAATGTGAACATCTGTTAACAAGGCACAAATCGTAATGACTGGACTTAGAATCTTCATTCTCGACACACTGAGAGACCTATGAAAAGTCTCCATGGAAACCAGAAATTAGGTCTCTGTTACCCATATCCTTCCAGCTATGGGGCCCCAAACTACCCCCCCAGAAAAGTAAAAAATTTCAAACAAAAACTTCAATATCTCATTAAATACTTGACTGATGGTCATGATTTGTGTCATACATATTGGTCATGAGATGTTCAATAACGTCCTGCAGACTGGTGGCGCCACCTGTATCGTTCAATTTTTTACGAATTTTTTTCTCTATTTTTGAGACCTTTCAAAATGTAAACATCTGTTAACAAGGCACAAATCGTAAAGACTGGACCTAGAATCTTCATTCTTGACACACTGAGAGACCTGTGAAAAGTCTCCATGGAAACCAGAAATTAGGTCTCTGTTACCCATATTCTTCGAGCTATGGAGCCCCTAAGTACCCCCAAGAAAAGTAAAAAATTTCATACAAAAACTTCAATATCTCATTAACTACTTGACTGATAGTCATGATTTGTGGCATAACTATTGATCATGAGATGTGTCATCACTTCCTGCAGACTGGTGGTGCCACCTTTATTGTTCGATTTTTTACGATTTTTTCCTCTATTTTTGAGACCTTTAAGGATGCTGTCATCTGTTAGCATGGCACAAATCGTAACGACTGGACCTAGAATCTTCATTCTCAACACACTGAGAGGTCCATGAAAAATATCCTTGGAAACCAGAAATTAGGTCTCTGTTAACCATATCCTTCGAGCTATGGGGCCCCAAAGTACCCCCCCCCCAGAGTAGTCAAAAATTTCATACAAAAACTTCAATATCTCAATAACTACATCACTGATGGTCATGATTTTTGGCACACATATTGATTATGAAATGTTCCATCAGTTCCTGCAGACTTGTGGCGCCACCTGTATTGTTTGATTTTTTACGATTTTTTCCTCTGTTTTTGAGACCTTTAAGGATGCTGTCATCTGTTAATGTGGCACAAATCATAACGACTGGACCTAGAATCTTCATTCACGACACACTGAGAGACCTATGAAAAGTCTCCGTGGAAACCAAAATTAGGTCTCTGTTACCCATTTTCTTCGAGCTATGGAGCCCTAAAGTACCCCCAAGAAAAGTAAAAAATTTCATACAAAAACTTCAATATCTCATTAACTACTTGAATGATGGTCATGATTTGTGGCATAACTATTGATCATGAGATGTGTCATCTGTTCCTGCAGACTGGTGGCACCACCTGTATCCTTCGATTTTTTACGATTTTTTCCTCTATTTTTGAGACCTTTAAGGATGCTGTCATCTGTTAGCATGGCACAAATCGTAACGACTGGACCTAGAATCTTCATTCTCAACACACTAGAAGACCTATGAAAAGTCTCCATGGAAACCAGAAATTAGGTCTCTGTTACCCATATCCTTTGAGCTATGGGGCCCCAAAGTACCGCCCCAGAGTAGTCAAAAATTTCATACAAAAACTTCAATATCTCAATAACTACATCACTGATGTTCATGATTTTTGGCATACATATTGATTATGAGATGTTCCATCAGTTCCTGCAGACTTGTGGCGCCACCTATATTGTTTGATTTTTTTACGATTTCTTCCTCTATTTTTGAGACCTTTAAGGATGCTGTCATCTGTTAGCATGGCACAAATCGTAACGACTGGACCTAGAATCTTCATTCTCAATACACTAGGAGACCTATGAAAAGTCTCCATGGAAACCAGAAATAAGGTCTCTGTTACCCATACCCTTGAGCTATGGGGCCCCAAAGTACCCCTCAGAGTAGTCAAAAATTTCATACAAAAACTTCAATATCTCAATAACTACATCACTGATGGTCATGATTTGTGGCATAACTATTGATCAAGAGGTGTTCCATCAGTTCCTGCAGACTGGTGGCACAACCTGTATTTGTTCGGGTTTTTTTTTACGAATGTTTTCTCTATTTTTGAGACCTTTAAAGATATGAACATCTGTTAACAGGGCACAAATCATAAAAACTGGACCTAGAATCTTCATTCTTGACACACAGGGAGACCCATGAAAATTCTCCATGGAAACCTGAAATTAGGTCTCTGTTACCCATATTCTTTAGGCTGTATGGCTCCAAAATACCCCCCAGAATAATGGAAAATTTGATACAAAAAGTGCAGTATCTCAATAACTACAACACTGATGGTCATGATTTTTGCATACATATTGATCATGAGCTGTTCCATCAGTTTCTGCAGAGAGGGTGCGCCACCTCTATTTTTTTCAAATTTTTATGAATTTTTTTTCTCTTTTTTCGAGACCTTTGAAGATGTGGTTATCTATCAAGAGGGTACAAATTGCAACAACTGGACCTAGAAACTTCATTCTTGTCATGCAAGGAGGCCCATGAAGAGTGCCTGTGGAAACTTGAAATTAGGTCTCTGTTACCCATATCCTTCAAGCTATAGGACTCTGAAGTATCCCTCAGAATAATGGACAATTTGATACAAAAGCTGAAGTATCTGAACAACTTATATGGAGATCATCATGATTCTTTGCATGGATATTGACCATTAAGTGTTTTTAGCTCAGCTGACTGTAAGTCATCTGAAGTATCCCTCAGAATAATGGACAATTTGATACAAAAGCTCAAGTATCTAAACAACTATTGCAGTGATCACCATGATTCTTTGTATGGATATTGATCATGGAATGTGTCATCAGTTTCTGCTGTATGGTGGCGCCACCTGTATTTTTTTTATTTTTACGAATTTTTTTCTCTATTTTTGAGACCTCATAAGATGCGGTCATCTGTTAACATGGCACAAAACGTAACAACTGGACCTAGAATCTTCTCTCTTGACATGCTGAGAGGCTCATGAAAAGTTTCCTTAAAAACTTGAAATTAGGTCTCTGTTAACCATAACCTCTGAGCTATGGGGCTCCGAAGTACCCCCCAGAATAATGGAAAATTTGATACAAAAGCTCAAGTATCTGAACAATTATTATATTGATCACCATGATTCTTTGCATGAATATTGATCATGAAATGTTTCATCAGTTTCTGCATTCTGGTGGCACCACCTGTATTTTTTCAATTTTTAGCTCAGCTGACTGAAAGTCATCTGAGCTGTAGGGATCACCTTTTGTAGGTCGTCCGTCCGGCCATCCAGGCGTCTGTCTGTTAACAGGGCACAAATCGTAACCGCTAGACCGGGAATCTTCTTACTTGAAATCCTGGGAGGTCTATGGAAATTCTCCTTGTAAACCTGAAATTAGGTCACTGTGACCTATATTCTTCGAGCTATGGGGTTCTGAAGTACCCCCCAGAATAATGCAAAATTTAATACGAAAGCTCAAGTATCTGAACAACTAATGCATTTATCACCATGTTTTTTTGCATGGATATTGATCATGGAGTGTTCCATCAATTTCTGGAGATTGGTGGCGCCACCTATATTTTTTTTATTTTTTACGATTTTTTATGCCCCCGCCACAAAGTGGCCGGGGCATATAGTTTTACCCATGTCCGTCATTCCGTCATTCTGTCATTCCGTCATTCCTTCATTCCGAAATCAAACAGTTGTACGGTTTTTTTTTCGCAATGCCTGCAGATATTGGCCTGATTTTTTGTGTGTGGGCAGATAATGACCAGTTACAGATCGAGTTTGCGTTTCGTCCCGGTTGACCTACTTTTGACTGATTTACGGCTCTAAAACTTAGAAAATTTCATGAAAAATAGAAATTTTCATGACAAATACCCATGTACGGCTTTTTTTTCACAATGCCTGCAGATATTGGCCTGATTTTTGGTGTGTGGGCAGATAATGACCAGTTACAGATCGAGTTCGCGTTTCGTCCCGGTTGACCTACTTTTGACCGTTTTACGGCTCCTAAACATAGAAAAATTCATGAAAAATAGAAATTTTCATGACAAATACACATGTACAGACTTTTTTTCGCAATGCCTGCAGATATTGGCCTGATTTTTGGTGTGTGGGCAGATAATGACCAGTTACAGATCGAGTTTGCGTTTCGTCCCGGTTGACCCATTTTTGACCGTTTTACGGCTCCGAAACATAGAAAAATTCATGAAAAATAGAAATTTTCATGTCAATTATACACATGTGCGGACTTTTATTCGCAATGCCTGCAGATATTGGCCTGATTTTTGGTGTGTATGCAGATAATGACCAGTTACAGATCGAGTTCGCATTTCGTCCCGGTTGACCTACTTTTGACCATTTTACGGCTCCAAAACTTCAAAACAGAAAAATTCATGAAAAATAGAAATTTTCATGACAAATACACATGTACAGCCATTTTTGGCCCTCAGCGCATAGGCTGATAGGCTATTGTCGTCACCGAAGCTGTCCGTCTGTCCGTCCGTCCATCTGTCTGTCCGGTGTCTGTCCGTGCGTCCGTTCCGCGTCTGTTAACTTTTACCTTGTGAGCGGGATATCTCTAAAAGGATTCACCTTTGGAATTTTATTTCATCAGTGAAGATGTATATCGATAAAATCTCAGTCAAGGTCGAAGATGGGTGACCTTGACCCATTTTTCTACATTTTACAGCTGATTATAGAAAAACACTCAGAAGTTTATATCTCAGGAACTATTGTGTGGATTTTCACAAAACTTACTATGATCATTGGGACTGATGGTCTGTATGTGCTGCACAATTTTGGTGGTGCCACCTGCAATTTCTCATTTTTTAATGAAATTTTATCGGATTTTTTCAATTTTGGCCTTTTGTGCAGGATATCTCCAAAGGTATTCAACACAGGAACTTCATTTCTTCAGTGCTATTGCATTATATTTACAAAATCTTGGTCAAGTTCAAAGATAGGTGATCTTGACCTACTTTTCAAGGATACAGAGCTTAGTATAGAAAAAAACTTAGGAGCTTATTTTTCAGGAAGCATTTGGTGGATTGTTTTGAAACATGGCATATACCTCTCCAATTTAAATTTATAAATGATTATCAACTTTTGCTAATATTCTAGTTTTGCAATGCAATGCTTACAGATACTGGCCTAATGTTTGGTCTGTGGGCGCATAATGACCACTTACAGATCGAGTTCGCGTTTCGTCCCAGTTAACCTATTTTTCACCATATGACAGATCCTGAACATAGAAAATTTCATGAAAGACAGAAATTTTCATGATAAATGCACATATATGGACTTTTTTCACAATGCCTGCATATACTGGCCTGATTTTGGTGTGTTGCTTGATAATGACCCTTTAAAGATCGAGTTTGCATTTTGCCCTTGTTGACCTACTTTTGACCATACAACACCTCCTGAACTTAAAAAATTTTACAAAATTTAACAAATGTTTCTAATTTGCCCAAGGCGAGGGCATTCGTGTCGTTCCAACACATCTAGTTTTCTCTACTTTTGTGATCTTTAAACATTTGGTCATCTGTAAAGAGGGCACAAATCATAATGACTGGACCTAGAATCTTCTGTCCTCACCTCCAGGGAAGCCCATAAAAGGTCTACATGGAAACCCAAAATAAGGTCCTTGTTACCCATATTCTGTGAGCTATGGGGCTCTGAAGTTTCCCCAGAATAAAGATTTGGTCATATATTAACAGGGCACAAATCATGACTGGACCTAGAATCTTCTGTCCTCACCTCCAGGGAAGCCCATAAAAGGTCTACATGGAAACCCGAAATAAGGTCCCTGTTACCCATATCCTTCATGCTCTGGGGCTCCAAAGTACTCCCCAGAATAAAGATTTGGTCATCTGTTAACAGAGCACAAATTATAATGACTTGACCTAGAATCTCCTTTCTTGATATGCTGGGAGGCCCCTGAAAAGTCTCCTTGTGCACCTGAAATTACATCTCTGTTACCCATATCCTTCATCCTATGCGGCTTTGAAATACCCCCCATAATAAACATTTGGATTTGTTAAGAGGGCACAAATCACAATAACTGGACCTAGAATTTTATTTTTTGACATGCTGGGAGACCCCTGAAAAGTCATCTTGTAAACCTTGAAAATAGGTGTCTGTTACCCATATCCTTCATGCTACAGAGCTCCATAGTACCCCAATGAATATTGGATGATTTTATACAAAAGGTCAAGTTTGGAAAAAGTATTTCATTCAAATTTGACATTCAGATGATAAAATTACTTTTGTCAATGTCTTCCTGGTCAGCTGAGCGTCATGACCCCTGGGTCACTTGTTTTCTTAACAGGTAAAAGTGCTTCATAACAAAGGAAATCTTATCAAAATTGTTTTATTTATCTTCTTAAAGGTGAAAATCAAAATAAAAATTTTTGATGTGTTTAAAATTTAGGCGGGCGGAGCCTGAGAACCATATCTTTTATTTTTTTGCATAAACAGTATTAATTTAGCCAAACCCACCTCAGTCAAATATCCAGATTTTGTCAAAGTAATAAGCTTGAAATTTCTGATCTTGTAACACCTCAAAAATTATTCAGTTGGTGGCTTCAGTTTGACCTAAGGAGATATTAACATTCATAAAAAGTCTTCAGCAATCATGTTAGAACAAATTTGTCACAAATGTTGGGTCTATAAACTTTATTTATTGATTGTACAACTAGTTGTAATAACTAATATACGGCACTCTCCATGGCTCAGATGTTGGCATTCGGTAGTCTGTAGTGGTATAGGAAACCGGAGAACCCGGAGAAAACCACCGACCGTGGCCGTGCCACTACAGCCTACTCTCATGACAACTCCAGGGTTTGAACCCAGGTTGCCAGCAGAGAGAGCTGAGCATTTTACCACTCAACTGTCCATACCCCAAATGCCAATGTTGGAGCATTCTTGTAAAACTCATAATGTTTAAAGAGTATATTTACATTATATCAGTCAAAATTGAATCATTTGGGCTTGAGTGACCTTGACATTAGTGTAACTGCTGTATTTAATCTTTTTTTTTAGTACAAAAAAAAAATTGTTTAAAAATTAATTTGGAGAATGCAAGGGGTTTTCATTATGTTGAATACAGTATTCCTGTTACAAAAATTTCTTTACAGTTAACAAACTTCCATGCGAATACTATTTATTGCACAAACCCGTGAAAGCTGCTCTGCCACCCTACTTAAAATGAACTGTTTAGAATATTCGCCTAAATCTTGACTGCTTTAGGCTTACTTGCCTTGCAATATGGGCAATCCCATTCCACATTTCAAGGTTGGGATGACCCCAGGCATTTTAAAGATTCAATATGATACAGATCCTAGCATTCAGGACTTTACATGTTAATGTTAAATTTAAGCAAATAACATTTTACTCTCCCTGGTATGTGACATAATCAATATAGATGTCCGATTTCCAGCCACGCAAAAAAAAGGGGGAATGATAAAAACATATTTCTGCGATCATAATTTTTGCGAATTCTTTTTTATATACACATCCCTGTGTAAAGTATATTGTGAAGAATTGTGCTGTATGAGTACCTGACAACTCACTATCTGAGGTCAGCAGGTCTTGTTATATGTGTTGTATTATAGATATCACTCCCTAGCAGAGTCAGCACTCAATAAGAATGCAGTCGGTTAATATATGGCACTTCATGGACTATCAACAGTCGATGCTGACGTCAGCGAACACCCGGGCATGGCCTGTAGTTAAACATTCTAGTTTCAGAGTACTGCACTTGACACCCTACAGTTATGGTTAAGGTACACAAAACATACCTTTGTCTGCATGCATGTCATTTATATGAGGGATTTCCTGAAACTTTGGCCTGTATAACTTGGTCATTGTTTCATGCATGACTGTGTGATAAGTTTAACCAATTTCTAGTTGGGCTAATAATTGCTCATGCCCTAATAAGCAGGCTGCTCATGACTCTGCTGTTCCTGACAAACTGTTCATTTCCAGCATTCCAAAGTTGCCCATTCCTTTTAGCCATAAATTATCGTATCATATATATATAGACTAGAATTTGCATTCTAAGGAATGCAAACCTCCACCATATGGGGTGGGGGAGGGGTAGGGGGAGTCCCACTAATGGGATGCTCCCAAAACAGTGTTTGCCTTCACCTAATTGGTCCATATTCCCAGGTTCATTCATGCATAAGTGACTAATATTTGTGAATATTCCTTGATGTTCCTGAATCCAGATCATAGGCCAGATCCACATCAAAATCTAAATGAATCTTATTGGCCTATTCTTTAAATGCCCGGAAAATTTCATGAGATTCTGTGCATGAATGTGTGGGTTACTTTGTGAACAAACACACACATACACGAACAGGGATGAACATGTACCCCTCTGGCAGAGGCAAAGATAGATAAATTCTGTGCTGTCAAAATTAGGGGTTGAAATTATTAGGGGCCCGTGGGCCGATGCCTGTATTTTCATGCTTGGGCGCAACATATCTGGTACATGCAGAATGTCTGCCCCCACATGCAAAGGCACACCAGCAAGAACAAACATTTACTGGGGGGTCTGTAAATTTTATAACAAATTTCTATGCCTGAAAATGCTGTTCGTTTGCTGCATGAATGCCCAATTCGTATATAAAATGGTTTGAAACCATTTATCATTTGCTGTGTGAAGGGGATATAAGTTTAATACCTGGGGTGCTTGTCTTGTGGAATACAGTATGGTACATATGGTGTGGTTACACTACAGTTTATTTACATCAGTATTAAGACTTAAACAAAGATGATGTCAGCTGTTAAATCATGTGTGTACAGACTTCAGGTTAATTAAGTTCTCCTGTTCAAATTTAACAACAACATTAATGCATCAGTACATGTGAATGGGGAGCCTGGCAGAATGTAGGCATAGCATAATGGTAATAAATTTACAGGAATTAGAAAGAAGTCAGACAATGCATGCCTCAGTAAAGACAGACAAAATATGATTTATTGAACAAACTTCTGTGTCAGAGTCTTCCTGAATAGCATGTTCTGTAATTTACCAGTGCAGTATTTTAAAGCTTGTGTCATGCTCCATCGATCCACAAAACTTCATGCCTGTCCAGCTGTGATATCATTTAAAGTCTGGTCATAAAATTACAAAGAATAAACAGGGGTGAATACATAAGCTCCTTCCCCATTGCAGGAGTTTCATTGATCCTTATATTTTGCTTATGAAACAATTGTCTCTTTTATAATTTTCCACATATACCAGCATTTTGACTTATCTCCTATATCTTCCTTTTTTCACTGCATAATCATTTTTAGGAAACCTGTGAGCTTATGCCAAGTTTGGTATCATTCGTCATACGAATGTTAACCTGTACTTTCTTAAATGGCAGGAGCTTGCATTTTTTAATGCAAAAAAATCAGTCATCAAAGAAACTCTCTCAGATTTTGCTTATTTTTTTGCTATTTGTATTTTCTTAGATTTTATAGGGATGAAGCTAAAAAAACTTTTAAAATGTTTGTCTCCAAAACTTAGCAGCCATATTGTTCAAGATTTCACAGAAATGATTCCAGGAACAATCTCTCTCAGGGATGTTCATATGGTTCCAGTTCCTTCAGGAGCCTTATGGAAGGCCTGTTGTTAGTCAACGGGTGTAAGTTAAAAAAAATCAGGTTTAGTGTTGGGAAATGGCTTACACATAGTGGCCCCTTTTATTATTAAATAATGAGTAAGTACCACAGCTATGTGCTCCACTTGAATATGTGCATATATCCAATTTCCTCATGAACAAATGTTACTATTATATGAAACATTAATAAAACCATTGTAATGGAATTTGACCCCCCTGTGCTACTAGCATAATTGAATTAGCAATCACAGTTATCACCAGATCAGCTGTTTTAATGTCCATCCTGGCGGGACTATAATAACAGGATAATAACATTACCCCAGGGGATAATTACTTGGTTGTGAATTGTGGATATTGTACTTATTCATTATTAGTACTAATAAATAGTATCTTAATGAATGGTATGGCTACAAATACATGGTTTCATATTGAATGCTATCACTTTGGTGCCTTTATTGAAGAGTGGAATAACAAGCACTAGATCCAAGGCCAAAATATTTAAAATATATGGTTTACATGATTTTGTGGAGTATTTTATGGAATGATGAGAGTAAGAGGATAAGATTTAAAAAAAAAATAAAAGAAAAATGAATTCAGAATTAAAAGAATAATATTTGAATTGTGAAACAACTGTGTGTTCAATTGCTATGTATTAAAATTATAACTGAGCAACAGTCAGTGGCGGCTTTGTTGCAAGAAACCTTTGAATATTAAAGCTAAATTGAAATCTAAAAAAAAAAATAAAATTTTAAATAATCATTTCATTTTTCTAGCAATGGTTAAAACTACTTCAGGAACAAGCATATGTATTATCTTTGGTTTGTAGACTTGTACCTTGCTTATTTTTATACTGCATTCATTCATGATACACATTTCCTGATGAAATATGAGCAGTCAACTTGTCTAAAGTTGCTTTCATCAGTGGCCACCAAAACATGCTGAAACCCAAAAATTAGGCCTTTATTTTTCATCACATTGACAATTTCTCAGTGAGTAACAAGGCCAGTGAAAATTATTTATAAAATTTTTTGTTTTTTTAGCGAACCTGTGAGCTTATGTGATGGCGCAGCGTCGTCCGTCCATCGTCAGCCGTCCGCCCTCCGCCGTCCAGGGCTGGCTTACCGCCGTCCATGGCTGTAAGTCAGAAACCGTCAGAGCTAGCAGCTCCAAATTACATGTATGAATTAGTCACATGTGAAACTTGGTTCCCTGGAGCTTGTTATTGGGTATCTGCATTAATTTAGATTTTATAGAAAAAAAACTTAGAAAACCTTTAAAAATCTTCTTCTCTGAAACTGTCCAGCCAAATTGTCCAATATTTCACAGAAATGATCACTGGAACAATCTCTCTCAAGTTTGTTCAAATCGTTCCAGTTTGGAGATTTTTGGCCGAGTTACAGCATGTCGAACTTAGTCATCTGTCCAAAAAAAGCACACTAAAATTAAAATCTCAGAAATGGCTTGACCTATAATCACCAAATTTTATACTAATGTTTGTCACATGTGTCATATCTGATTTTGAGGTATCGGTGGCGCCACCTACATTGAATGTTTTTTTTTTTCAAGCGAAAATGTAATTTTAAACTCTTCTAGCTTATACACTGATTTATGATGAAACTGTTAAGCTGATTGGTTTAAACTTCACAAGAATTATTCTATGGTAGGGACCTGCCAGTTTTATAAGAATAGATTGGGTAAATACAGTTTTAAAAAAAACATTGTAGCCAATTAAAAAAGGCTTTCTGTATTTGAAAACAGATTTGAAAACATGATGAGTTTCAGCAGCCAAGTCAAGAGGTCACTCAGTACAAACAGGTGGGGTCCAGACATCACCATGGCAACTGACCTGGCTCTGGGGAGTGTCTAGACAATGTGTCTAGAGGTCTAGACACAATGTTTGGATGCAGAATTTCAAGACTATTGGAACTATATCTTTCAACTGTTTGAAAAAAACTTGGTTTGCATTTTACGCGAATTGGGTTTATCATCAGGTCACATGTGAACTGCTGCGCCCTCATTTTTGGTTGACCTCTGACCTTTCCTCGCTGCCCAGCATCCATTTGTGCATCTGTTTCCACACATAAACCTGCATATCTCGGGAACCGTTTGACCGATCAGGCTAAAAATTTTGCACAAATGTAGCCCTTTGATAGCTTTATAACAAACACTAAAAATGGTGGCTCCACCTGCAACCATTTTTGCACAGTGTCCATCTGTTCATCTGCCTTGGGATAATATCACTCATATCTCAGCAGTGGTTTGACTTATCCACCTGAAATTTTGCAGGTTTATACATCCTAGACAGCTTTCTTGATTTTATAACAAACACTAAAAATGGTGGCGCCACCTGCAACCATTGTTGCACAGTGTCCATCTGTTCATCAGCCTTGGGATAATATCACTCATATCTCAGCAGTGGTTTGACTTATCCACCTGAAATTTTGCAGGTTTATACATCCTAGACAGCTTTCTTGATTTTATGACAGGTGGCGCCACCTACATTCACGTTTACTCTGCAGACATCCAAGCTCATATCTCAGGAAGTGTTTGACCTATTGGGCCAAAATTTTGCATGTGTATAGATCTCACATTGCTCTTTATCATAGGCAAAACTGGTGGCGCCACCTGCAACCATTTATGCACAGCATCTATCTGTTCATCTGCCTTGGAATAATATTACTCATATCTCAGCAGTGGTTTGACTTTTCCACCTGAAATTTTGCAGGTTTATACATCCTGGAAAGTTTTCTCGATTTTATGACAGGCGGCGCCACCTACATTCAGGTTTACTCTGCAGACATCCAAGCTCATATCTAAGGAACCGTTTGACCAATTGGGCCAAAATTTTGCATGTGTATAGATCTCACATAGCTCTTCATCTTAGGCAAAACCGGTGGCGCCACCTGCAACCACTTATGCACAGTGTCCATCTGTTCATCTGCCTTTGGATAAATCACTCATATCTCAGCAGTGGTTTGACTTATCCACATGAAATTTTGCAGGTTTATACATCCTGGACAGCTTTCTTGATTAAATGACAGGTGGCGCCACCTACATTCAGGTTTACTCTGCAGACATCCAAGATCATATCTTGGGAACCGTTTGACCGATTGGGCCAAAATTTTGCATGTGTATAGATCTCATGTAGCTCTTCATCATAGGCAAAACTGGTGGCGCCACCAGCAACCATTTTTGCACAGCGTCAATCTGTTCATCTGCCTTGGGATAATATTTCTCATATCGCAGCAGTGGTTAACTTTTCCACCTGAAATTTTGCAGGTTTATACATCCTGGACAGCTTTCTTGATTTTATGACAGGTGGCGCCACCTACATTCAGGTTTACTCTGCAGACATCCAAGCTCATATCTCGGGAACCGTTTGACCGATTGGGCCAAAATGTTGCTTCTGTATAGATCTCACATAGCTCTTCGTCATAAGCAAAACTGGTGGAGCCACCTGCAACCACTTATGAACACTGTCCATCTGTTCATCTGCCTTGGGATAAAATCACTCATATCTCAGCAGTGGTTTAACTTATCCACCTGGAATTTTGCAGGTTTATACATCCTGGACAATTTTCTTTCGATTTTATGACAGGTGGCACCACCTACATTCACGTTTACGCTGCAGACATCCGAGCTAATATGCAACACACCTCACTCTATTCCCCTTGCCACTTAATCCATGCCTCACTTCACCTGTCCCACTCTGATTTCTGCAGATACACATAGTTGCTTGTCAGCTACCCATATGCTAGTTTTAAAATGTCCTAGTCTGAAACTTGCAGGTCCGAAATGTCCATTTTGCTAAAATCATAATGACTAAGGTAGATATGTGGGACTTAAAAGGATCAATATTAAATTTTAAAAATAAACCTCCATTCATACTCCCAAACTTTGCACAGGTTCGCATTAGGCCTGTAGGCCTTGTTTAAATATAAAGAAATTTTAGGTCAGATGGTTTGTTAACCAGAAAATATCAAGGTCTGGCCTAAGTGAGGCAGACTGTCCCACAGAAGTATGTGGATGATTGGTTGATTTAGGGAGGTCCTGGTATAGACCTAATGACAGGTGGCCCCCAGTCAAAGAGCAGCCCTTGGTGTACAGACAACAGGAATTAGAATATGAATACTTAGGTTTATATGCTTCTTCTCCATGCTGAGTTGGCCCTAACAGTACTAAAGGATGTGCTCAGTGATCCGTGATCGGAGCTTAATGGCTGTTCTATGACGGTACTGACATAGACAGAGTGGAGTGTGTACTAACTGCCCCAAACCTCTTACTGTATGTTGAAGCCAAGCCCATGGTTTTAAAGTACTAACCAGCCTGAATATACAGCAACAAAGCCTGCCTTTGTTTTACCATACAGACCCATCATATATATATACACTATGTGGTTCATATGTATGTTTTACGCTGATAAACCTGTTCTGGCCAGGGAGGTCACTGCTGTGTATAAATCTGGCAGTCCATAAATGTATGTTATGAGGGAAGAAGACTGGAAGGGGATCCTCACAATTAATTGGTGCAGTATTGTAAGAAGAGGCACCCTAATGTCAACCACCCCCCCACCCCTGCCATATACATTTCAAATGTATATGATGGTATCATTTAGAAGAATTATTACATGCTTATTGACATGTATTGCAATGTAGTGTTTTGTTCTTTGACCATTTAAAATTTATATTTTTTTACATTGGGGAAATTAAATACAATCAGATAAAAAAATAACATAATCCAGTTGTAATATAAATTGAAAAATATCCATAAATTGTGTCAAAATGACAATGAAAGTGAATGTAATATTACCAACTGAAGGCAGCAACATTCATGGAAGGTTGGGATTCTGAGCAGAAGGTGGGGAGAGAGACGCAGACTTTCATGTACGTCAAACCTGGTGGTAACCTCACAAGACAGACATTGACATGAAAAACTTAAACAGAAAAAAAAACTGCTGAGAAGAACCTGGAGACACCTTGAGTGGAAAGTCTGAGCGCTTTTTCTGCAGATGTTTTGAGACGAGGATGGGGTTGAGACAGCTGTTTAACGTGACGTAGGACAGGCAGGGACGGGTGACTCATCATGAACAGCCATTACTGGCAGGTTTAGGCACAATGGAATTATTCATTTTACATGACCATCTGAATATATAACGAGATTCCTATTTTGGCTGGAGGCATGCTTAAATTGAATTTATAACTTGCCAAGGCCATAGTCTGAATGTTGTTCAGTAAGTATTAATAATAAACAAAATGCTCCCCATTATATTCTTTCTTCAAGGCAAAAAAAATTATAGGACTGAATATACTCAAATTGATTAACATTTACAAAATTAGATTCATGGCAGTGCTTGTGTATAAATCCATAATCTTTATTTCCTGTATTTTTTCTTATTTTAAGTTGCAAATAAAACTAGATGTGTTTACACAAACACCAAAATAGATCTACCCCCTGCATGTCAATTGCTATTTAGAATATTATGGGTTACAACATTTTCAAGTATCTTCATAAATATGAACTTGAAGATGAAAGTCAAGGTCATTGGTTTTCAAGCTAAACTTTTCAATTATCTGAATATTATTAAATGAGTTTTAACCTGATGGTCAATGTAACATGCCTTCCAGACCTTGGATGATGCCAAATGTGGATCAAATTTCAGATAAATAATAAGTAGTAAATTAGTTCTTAAGTTATCACATTCACAAAAAATACATAGATTACTGCATATCCTTTTTATCAACCCAACCAGTCATTAATAACAATCTTGTCATCAGCTGATAACCACCAAAAGAAAAAAATTCTCCATCCAAGGGAAGGTTAGACAGTTAAGAAATGCCCTGCAGATATTACCATATATACAAGTACAGATCCTGAGTGCTGGGAAGCCAGCCCTGGATTGGTCTTCTTCTACTGCTGGCTGGCAGCCAGGGTTCTGCTGGAGCAGCATCTGCTAAGTGTACATTACATGTGTATCAGCCTGTCAGCCTTTGCTGGGTCTCATATTGGCTACAGGCTTCATTATTCCTCATGAGTAGATAAGACATTCCCCCTGACTGCCTAACTACATGAAAATGGTTGTGAATAAAAAACTGCAGCTATTACTTCCAAAGTATTGTACATAAAAACACTGGGCATTTTATACTGCTGTAAGAAATTGCAGGCATCCTGGTTTGATCCCTTGTACTACCAGTTTAGTAATTCCTGTAACTGATGTTTACAGTCTTGGTAAGTGCTTAGTTATATCTACAGGTAGGATATAATACCACATAGTCAGTTGCAAAAGGCAGTAATAGTGATGACTTACGGCTTTTGAAAAGGGCATGCATATTTTCCTGTCATGTTAATGAAAATGCCAAGAGCGTTTTGCAAGTTTTGTTAAACTAACTTTACTAGGAATCAGTTTCATGAATGCACTCATTTCTGTGCCAGAAGATTCTGAAATTTCCTGCCTTACTTTTTGCTACCTTACTTATTGTATATTTATATAAATTTAATTATACTATTATTATTTAACAGTTAGGTCCACACACCATATTTGGGTTGACCTGTGATCATTATGTAATGGTCATGGGTACGGCTGCAGTGATCCATTATTTCACCATATAATACATATTTATATCATTGTTATTATAATATTATATATATATATATATATATCACAATACTTAAAAATACAACACATGACATAATACTTTACATTATGGGTTCAAGGTTGATGGTTTAGCCTTGGTTTTTGCCAGGTTACCAAAATCCCTCAGATAATACTTTTCTAAAAATTATCACTATAATTTGTTACAAACTATCAGCCACTCATATGCAGTTATAAAAACATGTTACCAGTGGATGTTTGGGTGTACATGACTTTTGTAGCACATTGTAATGGTGTAGTAATGTGGGACCTAGTTTTTCTTATATTATAACCAAATAACATGAATGTATTGATTCAGGGACATTTGAGGACAACAATACCTAGTGTTGGGAATCAGTTGTATTTTCTTGATCAATCATAGGTTGTACTCTACTGGCTGATAATTGGAAATAATCGGTTGTATAGGAGTGTGAAATTTCTGACCCTCAATTTACAGGTTTGTAATTATTCTATAACCTATGTGCAGTGTAGTAACCTTTAGAATGAAGTTTAAATAATATTAATGAACACAATTCTAGAGTTTGCTAACATGAATTAAAGGAAAGAATTTCAACATCAAAAAGACTGTTATTTGCAAAACTTTGTTTTTGATTTTGGTAGTGCAAGATTGATGATCATATTGTTGTGTACCAACCGACTGATCATCAATAATAATTGATCATAAGCTAATCATTACCTATACCAAATCTGACTCTGTATGGTAAGTTTCGGTGGACTGATGTTTCGTTAAAGCCCTAATTATTGGTTTAGCATTAGCAGCCAGCAGACAGTATGCTACCATGGTTAATTAGTAAAATGATCAGAAAAGACTAGAAAACAAACGGAACTGATCATGTAGCAGCCTGTATCATACACTGTTACTGGCCAGTGCTGTAACTGCCTACAATAACAGGCTGTCAAATCAGGTGACAGTCATATGACTAACCTTGTTACAATCCAGTAATGAGCAAAACCTATCTGCTTGAGCTCATGTTCTGAAGGAACCGGAAACAAAGAGAAAATAAAGCTATACCTATTATCATCATCATTAGGCCCACAAGCAAAACAAATGATTAAACTCTAAATGAAACCTCGGCCATTTTTCACCAGAATCCAGCTCAATTTAATACAACTCTGTCATACTACATGATCTCCACTTATTAATTATTTTTCCTTGATCAGGATCATTAACAGACGAAGATGTTATATATATAGATCTTATTGTCATATATATCCTGTGCTAGAATTTCCTGATGGCAAACTTACATCTAGCCAGTGACTTTTAAAGGTTTGCTTCTCTGATAACCAGTTACCTGAAATTTGTTGCTAACTGATTTTAATCTCAGAATACTTTGCAAGTATTGGAAATAGCATGATATATGAATTGTTGTGCAATAATATAAAAAAAATAGTTGAATGGGGCCTGCACTGACTCCAAGAATAAAGTGGTAGAGGTTTAGTAGTCCACAGAAGACAAAGACCAGGTTCCCCCCCCCCCAATTATCAGAATCCTACTCAATTGAATAACACACTCATAAATGTGCTAACAGACACATGAGTTTTACAGTTACCAAATCATATTTTTCATGCAAACTCTCATATATGCATGTATGCCACGTGAGTTTTAGCTTTTAATGTATTTTGAAGTTCATAAAAATTCATTGGTTGTTGAATGTATGAGAAGTTGAATCAAATTGAAGTTGAATCAAAAAAGGAATTCTAGGAAGATTGGACTTAAAAAAAGTGTTATGACAGATTGAGAGCTCCAGTGGCAAAATAGATGCCACAGATCATGTATCATGAATAGATCACCAGTTTATCAGATAAAACAGTGCTCTATTGTTTTCAGTATGTTTTTATGTACAGGAAATAGCTTATTTATATTCCAAAGTATGTCAGCTTGTTGGAGCTAGTTTTGCTATATATGGCATGCTGATTAGTATATATGTATTATTCATATTCAGGAACATGAGTTTATTATGTCCTCTGTATGGGAACACAGACCTCAGTACTTGTGTTCCTGGTGTCACCCAACTTGCACCGTCAGGTATACATACGCCTTATTCATATGCCATTCTTTCATTTGCCAAATTTACATTTTGCCAATTAATGTTAAAATCCCAATTTTCTATGCACTATATTCACTTTGTTCAAACTCTATCAGCCTGTGACTGAGTGTTGTGTTCTCCAGGTGGCATTTAACAATAATCACTAGCAATTTGTAACTTATGCAGGATAAATTCATGCAGGTGAAATCATACTGGCACCATTCTGCTCAGTGGATCCAATAGGATTAATTTACCTCAGTGGAGGTATGTGCTCTTTGAATACCTCTCTAATGTAAAAAATAACTTGGAATGATCTTTTCCATTTTAAGTTAATCTTTTGTTGAGGGGTTGGGGAGACATGACATTTGAGTCGTTGAACAAACAAGCTTGTGATGAACACACTGGCCATAATAAATGTTTCAGTGTTACACAAGATAAGTTAGAAGATATTATTTCTACAGTTGGCAGTCCATTATTTATGGAATAAACTTTGGGTGTGGGAGGGTTATGGACATGAAGTCATAATAGGTCTATGTCAAGTTCAGCTTGAAGGTAAATCATTTCAGAATTTATTGTTGACTGACACCTGGGCCCTGTTGGCTTTTGAGGGGGTGAGGTTTGAACTTGTATGAAGATACAGTTTCAACTTTTGATTGTGAACAGACAATTGATGCAAGCTATACTTGTGGGGGTGGGGATTGGACATAAAGCCATGGAGGAGAGAAGAAAACAAGCTTATCTCTTGCTGTACAGAACAGCCCTTACAGGTCTTGAGAAGCGGCTTACAGAATCTACAGCATGGTCTAGGTGGATTATTTAGGTGTTTAACATCAGATCACCCTCTGATCTGTCGGGCCGTAAATGCCAACATCCAATAAATGCCCGTGGCTAGTGTTATTTTTGTCCAGTTTCCGCGGCCCTGAAATAGATATTTGCTCACATTAGGTGGGTGAGTTCTCCCCGGCGCACAGACCATTAAAGGTCGCAGTGTTTTAGGACTGGCGTTTCCTTTGTCTCCATTTTGGTTGGCCCCCCCTCAGGCATTGATGGAATGGTTCTTACCATGATAGGAGACAGGTATCGTGTTCATAAGGTCCCTACATCAAATAAGCCTCAAGCCAGGTGATAAAATTGGTTCCATTTCACGCTGCTTTATTCTTTCACAAGTTCCAAACTTTGAAGATATCTTGGAATAAAATGTCTGGGCTATATTTTAAGATAACCTTTTTGCCACAACCAACAACACACCATTCATGACATAAATTGTCATAAAACCAAAAGCACTGATCTCATAAATTTTACAGTTTATTTTGTTTAAAAAAAAAACTGATACTCCTTCAGTAATAGAACACTGCAACCTGGTTAGATACATTTATACTGTATAAAAGACCGGCCCTACTTTATTATACTTCTACTAAGAACATTCAATGGTCAGGTCCTGGTGACCTCCGCTGGATGGGAGGATGATGGTATTTCAGTCATGTCTTCATGTATACCTGTATGTGTGTTAGTATATGTAACTCTAAAACTACTACTCACTTCAACCTCATATCTACACAGGGTAGATCTCTTTGATATCATGGGTATCTTCATAGGTGACCTGGCTCTGAAATCCAGATTCTGAAATTTACATTGGCAGGGTAGAAACTAAGAAAGAAAAGTATGTTAAATTGTAGTTGACTTTGCTTTCTCCAGGTGGCAACAAGATGAGGGTCTGTAGTTGCTGATTATTTTGTTGAAAATTATGAATATTATGATGAGTATTATAAGTAAATATTTCTTTGCAGATAAAACAAAGAGGAGCACAGCTGCACCAATCCACCGCACACGGTCCTTGGATACAATTGCAGGACCATATCTAACGGGTCAGTGGCCGAAGGACCTAGCTACCTACCTCCCATCACCACCACCGCCCCCGCCAGAACCTGACAACTTCACCTCGGATAAAGCTACGCAGGTATGTGATTGCGTTATCCTGGATATGTTGACTGGCATCCTGTCTGTATGTTCATCCTTGAGTCTGTCTGTCTATCCATGAACTTCCCATTTTGCATATGTAATTGATTTCTGCTCCTTATTAGCCTGTGGTTATGCTCTTTATCTGTTTATTATTCTGCAAGGGATTTTTTCTGTTTTCATGTTTTACAAAATTTTCATTAAATTTAATGATTTATAAAGAAATAATTCACTGTCTCTTTCACTGTTATATTTTGGAATTTTTTTACTTGATCGTAGTCAGAACCAAAATTTGGGCTTTTAGAAAAAAAAAATGTTTGCTTTGTCTGAATGTCTTATACTGTGATTCAAGTAGCGGCAAGCATGACATCCCATTCAGTGCCATTTAGTGTGAAATATAAAATTGTTTAATCTTGAATTCTACAATAAACTGATGAATTGATTCCTCTTCTGAATCAGCTTTTAACATGGGTGTAACATGTTTTCTGTTATTCACTTTTGTTTGACCAGAATTTTACTTTATTTTAATGTAAGAAATACATATATTTGTATTCTTGCTGCAGCTATCCTCTTTACTTTTCAAGTTATTTACTTTGTGTGTGTATAACTTGCGTTTTTAAGATATGCTTTGAATATATGTTAATAATGATAATAAACTTATACTTCCTGTCAGATATTTTACTTTTTCAGGAGGCCAAAGATCATTGCTTTTAGATATGTGTCTCTGTTCTATTAGAGGGCAATAAGTGCAAATTTGACATATACACACACATTTATATCACAGACCACATTTGCAGCCGCAGCAAGAAGTGCAACAATGGGCCCCTTCTGTGTTTACCATCCTTAGTTCTGGTTAAGACTAATTGACACTGAGTGCACAGCTGTACATATTATACCAACACAACCACCCTTCAAGCCGGTGCCAATAAACATAGCTGTTTATCCAGAGGCAAAAACACAGGTATCCTTGACTGTTAATTGTAAACAGCAATGTTTGTAGGAGGAAACCCTGATTGTTTCACCCTTTTTGCTGACAAAGAGAGCTGCTCATGTACTCTCAGCTTATGCTTGTAGTGCCAGCATTGAGTAACACCATTCAGTTGAACCCATGATGGACTCTTTTCCGACTCTTTTCCGTGAAGCAACAACTGGAAAACAAACACTTGTGTATTATTTTGTGTGGCCTATTGAAGAATGACACTTATCATCCTACTGTAATTCAAGGATGTGGGTGTGGTCCAATAAAAGTGTTATTCTGCTGTAAACTTTGCTGACACATGTCCACTTGCCACAGTATTATGCCACCCAATATATTCTCACCTGGATGCTGTCCTCAGACTGTGTCAGAGTTCTTTTGTGTCGCATCCCCTGTATATCATCATATCAAACCCTAACAGGGTTATTTCTCGAAACCGCTCATGAGGGCTGCCATTTTGAGCATTTACACACTAATACTTAAACCCAAATGTCACAGGTCGAATGTTGAAACTAAAAATCTGCATTCCAAGGAATGCAAGCCTCCGCTGTATGGGTGCCTATTGTAGGGATGCTCCCCAACTTGTGTTTGCATTCACTTATTAGGCCTCTATTCTCAGGTTCATTTGTGCATAAGTGACTGTACATTTGGGATGTTCCATGATGACACATCTGAATCCAGAATATGTGAGGGATCCATACGTAATCTAATCTAATGTTCATTGGCCCATTCCTGAAATGCCCTGAAAATTTCATGAGATTAAGTTCAGATTACGTGAGTTACGTTTTGAACAAACACACACAAATAGGAGTAATCACATATTGTCCTGGCAGAGGCAATTAATTTTTTATGGATGTATATGGCTATATTTCAAAGAGAGACTCTTATCCTTCTGTTGATCAGTCATTTCAAACTCCACTGCACAAGACATCTCAAAGTTTACCCTTTGAATTAAAAAAAAAAAATTAAAAACACGAGTTTAGTAATATATAAAAGAATAGCTGATTATTTTTATACTCTCCTCTAATAATTGGTTGATTGTTAGTGACTATATTAAATGGCATGTTATAGTTATTTATGTACAGGGTTTTTCCACACAGAGCTAACAGCGGTCATTATTTATGTACACTGTCCCCTGTTGGGCAACAACTAGTGTCCTTAGTACATGAGGGTGTTGTCTGGGAGTGGGGATGGCGGTAGCTTAGTTGCTCATAGAAACCTCTTAAAAAGTGCCAATTACTGTGTTAACTGCTCTCATAATAACTTTTTTCCTCAACCATAATATTTAATCAGTTTATTATATCCCAGAGTATTTAAATATTAACTGGATATTATATTAATGATAGGAGACACATATCCCACTTTTATTTTATTTTTGTGACTGTATTAGTCAGGCTGGTCATTCCTTAATCTGCATCATGCCCTGTGCAGTGGGCACAGAGAAAACACTGAATATTTGGTGAGATTGAATCTTTATCTGACCCAGTCACCAAAGCTGCTTAGATGACCCGATCATCAACATCTCCATTTGACCTCACCCTAAGCATCTCTGATTGCCCTCATCCTAGCATCTCAAGTCAACCTCATCAGTAGCATCTCTAAATGACCTCATTCCTAACATCTTCTGTCAACCTCTTCCCAGCATCTCGTATCAAGCTCATCCAAAGCATCTCTTGTTGAACTCATTCCAAACATCTCTAGCCAACCTCATTCCCAACATCTCTAGCCAACCTCATTTCCAATATTTCCTGTTTACCTAATCCGGAGCATCTCAAATCAACCCCTACCCAATATCTTGTCAAGCTCATCCCAACATCTCTGGTTGACCTCATTCCCAAAATCTCTTGTCTACCTCCTTCCCAACATCTCTAGCCAACCTCATTCCCAACTTCTCTAGCCAACCTCATTCCTTGCATCATTACCCTCATCCCTATCATCTCTTGTCAACCTCATTCCTGACATCTCTAGTCAATCTTAGCACTTGCATCTCTGGTCAACCTCATTCCCAACATCTGTAGTCAACCTTATCCTTGGCATCACTTGTTGACCTCAACCCCAACATCTCTAGCCAACCTCATTTCCTACATCTCTTGTCAACCCCAACCCCTGCCTATATTGTCAAGCTTATTCCCAGCATCCCTCCCATCTGAAGTTCCAGCATCTCATTCCCAATTTACTTTCTTACCAGTGTCCCTGTGGTACCTCATCCTCAGTAGGATGAGTCTCTCTCATCCACTGCACCATCTTGTTTCCTTCTCTCCAGGATGCCTCTTTGAACCATATACTCCCTTGCCATCTTGTTACTTGGCCTGTTGCTGAGGTTCATTAACACAAATCAGGGCTGACTGATCCTGAGGAGTTCTATTCCTGAAGTAATCCTCTGTCTGATGACAGATTTAATAATGTTAATATCTCACCCGGGCTGAAACAGGTAATATCATTTTAGTATTGTAGGTGATTCTGCGACTTATTTTAATGGCTATATAGGGGGAAGATATTTTATTGTCTTGTCTGTACATTACATTTTTGACATGTGGATGCCTATCACAGAATTACGAGTTAGAGGTTTGGTTATTCTATTCGTAAAGATTGTTGATCAAAATACAATGATAGAAACGGTCTTATTTAAAATTTATTGATGGCCTCTTATATGTATTTGTACTGTGTATATATAACTTATGTAGGGATTAAATGTCTACTGGTATGTAGATTTTTCAGTAGAATGGGAGCTTTGTCCAGCTGTAACTTATGTCTTTGTATGAACAACCAAGCATGCGTAGAATTTATTTCATTAAATCAATATACTGATTCTCACCTTACCTGACAGAGATCAGACATTACCAATTCTGACATTTCTCATCACTGGGTTGCCAAATCTGATAAAATCCAGAGAAAGCATGAAATCAGATTACAAGACTAAAAAATGGCATGGCCGTAATTAAGATGTGAACATTAATCGAAAGTGTCACTTATGTGTTAATGTGATAAAATCTAAGTGGATATGTAGTGTAGGTGTATAGCGACTGTTAATGTCGTTTGTTGAATATGTGTGTATGCTGCAATTTGCGTTATCTGCAAATCTGATTCAGTCCTTGAATAAAAAAGAAACATTTATTACTGTAAACACATCCAGCTTTCTGTAAAAAAAGGAATTTTAAATATAGCACAGGCTTATATGGTGAGACTGTTGTATTTAGGCCTTCCTATATTTTTATTGGACGGCAGCCACTTGCTGTGAAGTGCAAGTTATTATGCCTGCAACAAAAAGGGCATGTTCTGTGGATTACCAGCTTCATATTTTTTCCTGCTAGTCCAAGCATAAGGGTTGAATATAAAATGATATATTTAGATATACTAGTCCACATGTATAAACCGCACAGGGTACAGCCTATAGCTGAATCATTTAGTCCAGTAGAGCAGTGATGATTTGTGTTGTCATCCACATACCCAAGGTGACCACTTGATACTGTTAGTGCAGTGATCAGCCCAAGTTGTTCAAAACCGTTTGGTCGCTGCAATGGAATTCATTTTTCACATGATAAAAAACCAACTTAGGAGACATGCTTTGATGCTATGATGCCCAACTTGCAATGCTTTAAAAATACTTGTAATCTTGCAAGACATAAACACATTCACTGACCATGCTGATGTAACATGTTAAGTTCCAGCATCTTGTGCAAAAGCCTCTGGTTTTAATTTTTTATTCAATAAAAACTTGCATCCCTGCCTTGTTGGACTAGAAGACTGCAGGCATTCACAGGAAAGGTCCATTGATGGCTAGTAAAGTTATGAGTTTATGTCAGTAATGCACTAGCAGGCAGTCACTTAATCTTTATTTGCATTTATAACAACAGATGGATGGTTAAAAATATACATATAAGATATATAGCCAGTGATAATGTCTCTACTGCCTCTGTTGACAGCGGTTTTGTTATTGATTAAATGAAAAGCCCATGTGATACCACAAGTCCATCAATACAACAGGCAACAGATTTGCAGCCATGGCATAAAAATACATATGTTTATTGGTTATGACATAGATCAGCTCATAGTGGGAAAGACATTGGTTGAATGTTCTATTTACAGTGCCTCCACTGTAACTGGCCATTGGAAGTTATCATGGTCATATCAGTACTGGCCAACATTCATTGATGAACACTTCCAAAGACCTTCAGCTGAGGCATGAAGAATACCATGTATTACCATAGTTTCTAAACTAATAGTACAATCAATGTAAAATTTATCAGGTTTACATTGTTAAAAAAAAAATAATCGCAAAACAAGAGAATATGTTTACTACTTTATCTGTTACATTTCTGCATAAATTTCCTGATAGTTTTAACCCATGTTAAGTAGTCCCATGCATGTTCATTACATGAATGGACTAATTGAGCCAGCTGTGTGGTTGCTGGCCAGATATTTCAGTAGAGTTTGATGTGCTTTAAAATAGCATTATCCACTCTTTATTTCAAATCTTTTTCCTTGCAGCATTCTAGTATGCAACTTTGATTCAGATGTAGTGAAAAAATTATCTATTCTATCAATTTCACTTTTACTTTGGTATCAGTCTCTGTTAAAAGAAAATTGATTTATCTATCAGTTTACCTGGTTTCATTTGAGGTTTTGATGGAGAGTCCCAGTTCTGGTTGCCATGGTGAATGTTGAGATCTTAGCATCAGAGAATCACTCTTAACATATATCTTTTCCCCCCACTTCCCCAAAACAGGGAACATTGATTTGGGTTTGTTGGTCTTTCCTGCTGTCTGTCTGCCCGTCAGGTTTTCATTCTGTGCTATAAATTTCCTGAATATCCAATGTCAATCAAATTTGGGTCAGTGATTGCTCTCATGCATACATTGGTTGGGATTGATTTTGGAGTGTCAGTCTGAAAATTTATTATCACCAGCTCCAAAACAAAACAAAATGTTTTCTTTTTTTCCTGATTCACACAAAAAATTATGACGTGGAGACATCTTTAGATAACAATGAAAACTAAAACACAGGCACTATGACATGTTGAGACATCATCAGGGGAAAATAAAAACTAAAACATTGACAAGGCTAGCATGAAGATCCCAGGAACCTTAAATAACAAAGCAGTGGAAGGGGGGGACATGAATTCCGCAAACTTGCTTGTTTCAAGTTATAACATGCTCTTGTTGTCAGAGAAATGTTATCATCCTCAATCAGTGGACAGTGCCACCTGTAGGCCATTGACCTAACTTGCTTTATTAAAAAAAAATTCAGTTCCTATATGAAAAAAATGCATTGTGTGTTTTATATTTGATGTTAGACTTTTGCTATATAAGTTAAAGTTGTGTTTGGTTGTACAACTAAGGAAATATATCTGAGGACGACATGTATCATATACATGCGGCAAGCAGGAAATCTCGTTCTTCAGTCGTTGATTAGTTTATACCACTGACGTGGGGCAAAGTTGAAACCATTGTGTGACTCCCCTGACAAGATTATATTGTGGAAGGTACATGAGGCTGACTTCGTTAAAATGGTGCTCCCAATGTCAGCTCCATCCCGTGGGAGAATCGGTGTCATCCCGCCTTCATCCATCAGTCGTCTATCGTTACTTTCCTTCAAGGTTAGGTAACAGTGTGTCAGTGCCAATAAGAGGCTACGTATATTTTTGGCAACCCAGACAGGATCTCTTGCCACAGATGTTATAACACATTCAGAAAATCCCAAGTCAAGTTTGAATTCATTTGAACAAACTGAGGGTTGACATTATATTCTTTGGTTTGAATTTTTACTGTCTGAGTGGAGCTTGGGGAAACTAGGTGTTTTATTATGTGTTACATGTGTTACTGTATAAACATGTTCATTTGCCACCCATTCCTTTACCAAAATCACATATTTCCCATAATTCTGTGTACCATCTGTTTTTCATATTAATATGCCCATAGAAGACAATAATTTCTACATAGGTGCTCGTAAAAATGTTAAGATTAAGCAGGCATATTAAATAATGGGTTTACTTAGCATCTGTAAGTGCATATTTAAACCGCTCAAATGGAACCTTTGCGAAACAATGACAAAAGTCAAAATCGCAAAAAAATAGCTTTGTGAATATGGAGCGAACTATCAAGTGCATTGAAAGGGTTTAGGTTGGTCAGGAATGGACATCATGTAAACCAATATATCATTTGGTGGCCTAGATAGGGTTTTGTCAAAAGGTTTTATACTCTTGGTAGTCAACTAATGTCTATAAACATTTTCTGCTTCCTGCCTAAAGGAAACAAGTTGACTTTCTTCTATTCCCGGCTGTCTGTTCTGGGTTTAGATTTTTCATTGTATGGTATCAATAAGTGAATTTAAAACATATGGCAGTCCTCTCACATCTGGGAAGCACACAGGACACTGTGCTCATTTGGGTTTGCCTCTTGTGCTGTTGCAGTGTATGGGGTCAGTTAGTGCATTTACATTATATGAGAGGTCATTGAGTGTATTTGCATATAGTGAGGGTGACTGAATGCATTTATGAAGTCGTAATCATGGGTTGTAAAAGTACTGTATCCCTACCAGTAAGTTCTTGTTGGTACGTATTGATGTGCTCAAGCTATACCTGTAACTGTCTTTGATCGTTCACCGGTATATGACCGATGAGTATGGAGGGGTAACTATTACTCGGTGAAACCAAGTCATTTTCACATCAGAAGGGTGTTTGCTTAACTGGGTTCCCATGCCCTGAAAAAATTAGGGATTTTTAAATTTCATATTCAGTTCTTACAATCATTTTTTTGTATTTTCAAAAAGTCATGAAAAAGACATGAAATTTTGTTTGCAGTCTGTTTAAAATCAGTTGATGCAGTGTTACACCCCTTGTCACTATATTTAACTAGGTCTTTGAATTTTTTCAGAGCCATTCATAATAATATAAATTCATATTCATCAATCAATATATGGCACTGAGTTCTAGTGGTAGACCAGAAGTTAAAAGGATGCATTATTTAGAAATGGAAAAAACAGTCCTAGTTTGTAAAAGCAGCAGTTATACATGTTCTTTTTAATGGGACTTTCATGCAGAAGATTATCCACAAATCCAGAAGAACCGAAACACCTGTTCCTGCAGAGTCCAGGCCCGCAGAATCCAATTACAAATTAACTTGATTGTCGCAAAACCACAATGGTTGATTTTTGTTCTGAGCAGAGGTCTACAGAACATATTGCCAGACATCAGTGGTGAGGGAAGCCTGTTATTGCTGTTAAATTTAGTAAAGCACCAGCAAGCTGCCCGCTGCTGACATTACCGCTCACAACTGCAGCCACCACAGGATCTAGGCATGTTTAATTATACCCCTTGTACACAGTAGATTCAAAATATTTTGGGATTGATTTGGTTCCAAAACATTTTGTACATTTGTGCAGCATTTCAGAACATTTTTTGACTGGTTTGGCCAACAGCCTCTCATATGGTGGTTTCAAAATGTTTTATAAAAGATTCTGTCAAACAGGTTACAAAAAAAATTGCATTTGCCCATCTGACGAATGTCCAGAAACGGTCAGTATGTTATTCCATATAATGTTATGAAATTATATATTTTTTTAGAGGTTCATCTCTCATGCCTATGTGCATGCACAAAATGTATAGGACCATATTGATATATTAAAATTTCCCATAATGTTGTGGCATTGTTTTGTGCTTGAAAAAGATCTAAAACCAGCTTCAGTCTGTGCATCGGTAATTCTATACTCCTGCCATACATTATTCATTCTCTGTGTACTATGGCTGGCTCTTTAATGTTCAAGAGGGTTTCAAATTCAGGATATTCATGAGAGAGAAATTATCACGGAAATAAAACTTCACTGAATAAGATGACCTTTCAACACAGGTGACAGGATATTATATATAGCTACCTCATAGGTATCATGTACGTTAATCATGCTGATGATTAGAAAAATTGAAAGGCAAAAGATTTGTACTTAAATATTAAATGATCATTTGTCAGGTCTTTTTCATCATCTGTTAACAATGGAAAAAGATTTCCATTCCTTCAATGTTCCAATAGTCATTGTTAGATTCCAAAGATTTTGCACAGATATTTAAACCATGGAAAATGGTCTCATTCATGTTCCACCTGTGAGAGAATAATTGATTAATATTCTAGATGATAAAATCTGAGTAAATTTCTATACCGTGAATGTAAATTTTGTTCTTGCAAAACTCTAAAAAAGGGGAAAATCAGAAAAATGAAAAAAAAAACCCAGCAAGGTTAAGCATTTGGAATTGGATTTGGAGCTGAGGGTAGGACATAGCATGATAAGGCATTTGGAGTTGGACTTTGAAGCTGAGGGTAGGACATAGCATGGTTAAGCAATTGGAGTTGTACTTTGGAGCTGAGGGTAGGACATAGCATGGTTAAGCATTTGGTGTTGGACTTGGAGCTGATGGTAGGACATAGCATGGTTAAGCATTTGGAGTTGGACTTTGGAGCTGAGGGTAGGACATAGCATGATTAATCATTTGGAGGTGGATTTGGAGCTGAGGGTAGGACATAGCATGATTAATCATTTGGAGGTGGATTTGGAGCTGAGGGTAGGACATAGCATGATTAATCATTTGGAGGTGGATTTGGAGCTGAGGGTAGGACATAGCATGATTAATCATTTGGAGTTGGACTTTGGAGCTGAGGGTAGGACATAGCATGGTTAAGCATTTGGAGGTTGACTTTAGAGCTGAGGGTAGGACATAGCATGATTAATCATTTGGAGTTGGACTTTGGAGCTGAGGGTAGGACATAGCATGATTTAGCATTTGGAGTTTGACTTTTGAGCTGAGGGTGGGACATAGCATTATTAATCATTTGGAGTTGGACTTTGGAGCTGAGGGTAGGACATAGCATGATTAATCATTTGGAGGTGGATTTGGAGCTGAGGGTTGGACATAGCGTAGTTAAGCATTTGGAGTTGGACTTTGGAGCTGAGGGTAGGACATAGCATGATTAATCATTTGGAGGTGGATTTGGAGCTGAGGGTAGGACATAGCATGACTAATCATTTGGAGGTGGATTTGGAGCTGAGGGTAGGACATAGCATGATTAATCATTTGGAGGTGGATTTGGAGCTGAGGGTAGGACATAGCATGATTAATCATTTGGAGTTGGACTTTGGAGCTGAGGGTAGGACATAGCATGGTTAAGCATTTGGAGGTTGACTTTAGAGCTGAGGGTAGGACATAGCATGATAAGGCATTTGGAGTTTGACTTTTGAGCTGAGGGTAGGACATAGCATGATTTAGCATTTGGAGTTTGACTTTTGAGCTGAGGGTGGGACATAGCATTATTAAGCATTGGGGTTGGACTTTGGAGCTGAGGGTAGGACATATAGCATTGTTAAGCATTTGGAGTTTGACTTTAGAGCTGAGGGTAGGACATAGCATGATAAGGCATTTGGAGTTTGATTTTAGAGCTGATGGTAGGACATAGCATGATAAGGCATTTGGAGTTTGACTTTAGAGCTGATGGTAGGACATAGCATGATAAGGCATTTGGAGTTTGACTTTAGAGCTGAGGGGAGGACATAGCATGGTTAAGCATTTGGAGGTTGACTTTGGAGCTGAGGGTAGGACATAGCATGGTTGAGCATTTAGAGTCGGACTTTGGAGCTGAGGGTAGGACATAACATTGTTAAGCATTTAGAGTTGAATGTCCCCAGAGTGAAACCCTTCCAAACCCTAATTGTTATAATGGTAAAATCTTGCTAGAAGCTCAGAGATTTGCTCTTATGTCTTAACAACAGGTTATGACTGACTATTCCTAACCTGTGCAAAAAAACTTTAAATCCAGAAGGCTTAATAATAACATATAATTTTTATGACATGGATACCTTCTTCATCAATCCTTAGACAGTGCCACCAGCAGGATATGGACTTATCCTTCCTATTTTTGTAGCCTTGTGAACATGAACTGAAACAGTAACTTATTCACCTGTTGACAAGACTTTCCTTATTTTCCACATATCTTGATAGTGTGTGGAATACAGTTCCAACATGTGAACATTCACAGAAACACTGGTTTTTAAAATTGTTGCTTAACTTGGTGAAATTTTCATGAATGATCATTTCCCAGGCACAAATGTCAACTGAACTAATTTAGTTTTCAGGTTTCAGATTAAATCTTACTGACTTTCGCCATTTTCTAAGACTTTTGAGATGCCTATTCTGTGAAAAAATAAAAAATAAATTGAATCTTTCTATTTTCATAATGGATACATAATTCATACTGAATATCATTTCATATAAATTGATTAAAATTATGGTGCATCTTGTCTTTCCCATAAAATATATGAATAATAGTGATCTCATGTCAAATATATTGATAAAAAAATGCTCTCATCATAGATTTCATAAAATAAAAAATTAATTAGTGAGTCTTGTATTTACTGTAAAAATAGGTGAAAAATAATAATCTCATGAGATTTTACATGGAATTGACCAAAAATACAGCTGTCTCATTGTCTTTTACTTAAAATACAGGAAATTAAATTAACTTATTTCAGAAATGTAATTAAGTTTTTTACCTGTGGAACACATGAGTAATTGGAAATTTCATGCTTGGAGAGTGATCTGGCTATCATATGAAATGATAAGCAGTGGCTATTCATTAAAAGAGCCTATCCAGACAATTACTGTGGTCTGTTGATGATGTTCAATGTCCCCCGGAGTTTTGTGGTGAGTTTAATACAGAAATACATCATCAGAAGTGAGTGCTGTGATGGGAAGGACATCGCTTCTAATCACATAACAGGATCAAAATAACAGCTTCAAGGGAATCTTGTGCACAGCAATTAATTTAACTGCTTCTTTTAATGTAGAAACTTTGGACATAATCAGATTAGTATTCTAACGAACAGTGTTTCATTTGACATGTTTATGCTGTAAAATCTTTCACTGAGAAGGTCAAGGATATTAGTTGTGTGTAAGTAAATGTTGTAACACTTAAGCCAAAGATCTATATTAAAAACATTTGATGGTTTACCCTAAACTTACAAACAAAGATGATGATAAATTTACATTAAATATATCAGAAACGGATGATTTACCTTAAACATATGAAAAAAATGATGATTTACCTTGAATGTACCAAAAAGAGATGATTTACTTTAAATATACCAAAAGAATATGATGATTTACCGTAAATATACCAAAAGAAGATGATAATTTACCATCAGTATACCAAAAGAAGATGATTTACCATCAATATACCAAAAGAAGTAGGTGCTTTATGTATTAAAGAGTAATAAATAATTGTTCCACACCAGCCAGCTTTCAGAATTTGCAGCTGCTCCATCCATTAATCAAGATCAACCCATCCAGGGAGGCAGCCACAATCCTACAGAACCATGCGCCTTATAAGTTGTAATTAATCACTGAAGCAATATTTCATTAGTAATGCAATTATATTTGTCATTGTCAATGAATCTTTATTAAAGAGGACAAGCAAATGTTAACGTTGACAGGTGTTTGGATGATAATGGCAAATTTAACTAATGACTTGTCTATTGAATTTAAAAGCATACATTTCTTTTGCTTTATGTGATATTTAAATTTAAAAATAAATTAAACCTTGTCAGCACAGTTGCTTGATACATTTATCAATAATTTCTTTATTTACATAATTCACATATTTGATCTGAAGTCTGGTTCTTACACTATCTCTGTTAGTTATTTTATATTTTATTTATTTTGGAAATTGAATGATTGATAATTTGTAAAAATTGGTTGACCTCTACTGACCCATAATCAATATTCATCAGTTTTTTAGGAGTGTGAAATTTCTTACTGTAAACAGACCTGTACATTTTCTGATATACAGGCCTTAATGTTTGCTAATATATATGTAATGATTCTCTGGCCTGTAATGGTGTAATTGATTATGACATTGCAAGATAGATCATGAGATAGTATTGCACCAACCAACCAGTGATTGTTTCAATATAATGAAGAGACAATAAAAACTATGCAATTTATTGTTTTTGCAATTTGATTGATGCTCAGATGATGTACTAGGTTTTGAAAACAGTCAGGAATATGGCCACATTACAAGTCATTTGGCCACTGTATTTACACACAGATTAACTAAAATCTGTCCAATCTGAGAACATATGTGGACATACTTGTATATGTAAAAAATTATGTGCAGCAATTTTTTAATAAGGAATCTGCATAAGGCTTACCTCTGCCAAGGTAAAATCCATCTAGATATGTTGCTTGTTCTGGATCTCCAACAATATATACTGAAACAGCCAAACAGAGAAACAAGGGTGAAGACACAACCACCTCCATAGTGGTGAGTACCACAATGAGGCAGATGGACAAACAGACATGGGGTATATAGTCCCACATTACTGAAAGAATAACTGCACCCGTATCCAGGAGTCCCCCATTCTTGGTCTTGACCGTCGTAAACTGAGGAGCTGAACAGACCAGGTGACTGTGTCGTAAATTTTCCTTTATCTTGTGACATGATGATGTCACAGGGATGGATTTTGTTTCATTTTTGGAAAAGCATATAATCAAGGGAGGTCTTTTCATATATAAAATAGCAGAATTGCTGATGTTTCACATTTTTTTCTTGACATTAAAAACTTTCAGTATGTTTTTTCATTACTGTGCTGATATTATTTCTTGTAAGTACAATACAAAAAGTAATCCTGGAGTATACAAAAAGCTCATTGGATTATAATATTAAATTACCGACAGCATCAGTTACATCCAATTTTACACTTCTGTTGAAAATTTATATCTTAAACTTGTCAGATATTCGCTTAAAAGTTGTTCTTTATCTTTAGATTTTGCTAGAAACTAATATTTAGAATGGTACATTAGTGGTGCATTTTCTTGCAAGGGGCACTTTCCTACAGGCCCACCAAGCCTGTCTTTTCTACACAAACACAGGTCTGACACCAAAAAATGCAGGCTTAGGGCCAGTGGGTTCTTTTAATATTCTAGCCCTGGATGTAGTCTAAAAAATCTCAGTTTCAGTGCTGTTTAAGCATCACACCACTAAGCTCCACATATGTTAAATTGCAATATTTTCTCCAGTAATGTGGTCCCCATTAAACCTCCATGCTTGCCTTTATGCCGGTAATGAACAAACCTGGTTTGGAGTCTGTAAAAGGTTGGACTTGTGTATTGCCAGTTGAACTTGGGGTTATTTTCTCAGGCCAAGCAAGTGGTTTACATAGTCTGTTCAGTGCAAAGAGTGTTATTCATCTAAATGAACTGCAGCTCTCCGTCTCTGGCTGTGGGCTCACATGCTCTTATGTTTGTGGATAGGGGTGATCTGCCTAGAAGTTTTCAGTTATGTAAAAAAAGCTCAGACAAGCTGTAACAGTCGAACCACAGACCACCACAGGCCAGCATCTGTATAAAAAAAAGCCAGCAGCAACAACAGGAGCCTGTTCTCTCATAACCAGTGTGTCAACGTGTGGCATCGGAACATACCGAGTTACATATCTGTGTCTGTGAAACTGACTGCTTGCCTAAGCTATCATTGTGCTGTGTTTGGCTTCATTTTCACGTGGTTAAAATTTGACGATTTCCACTTTTCTAGTCTTTTGCAAGGGTATTACCGGTATATATGCGATCTTACCATACAATAAAGTACACAGTATGTCCTATATTGCTTGAATTATTTAATATCCTTGTAAAAGTCTTAACATTTTGAGAAGTGTCTTGGGAACATCAAACAAGTGGAAATTCTTGTTCATTATAGGCAGATAATGTAGATCTCATTATTCCTAACATCTGTGATTTACAAATAAATTTCTGTTAATATTAATAATATCAGACTTTTGCCCTGCGACACTTATGCATTGAATATGTTTATGAGTTGCCAGTAAGGCTGAAGTATAAAAAAGTAATTACCTAAATAGTTGGGATGTTTCATTTTCGCAATGATTTCACTATGGCAAATATTGTGAATTTGAAACCCTCACAGACTAAACACCGGCCACAGTTTGTATAGAGTCTGTCAGGATTGAGTCTCCTTGAGAATCAATAAAGTATTATGAAAATGTAGATTAAAGGACTTGGAAAGTCACGATTGCTTGAAACACAGGTCCTTGAAATTTGAGTGAAAACAGCCTAAAGTTAATACCATTGGCTCCCTGGCATTGATATTTTGTTTTTACCATTGGCCCACCGGTGTTAAGATTTGGTTTATACCTTATGGTTGGCCCCTTTCAACCTGAGTTCCTATAATTTAGGATATATTTGGTAAACAGAACTTTATAAAATATTCTTGTCTTGCAGTTTGAAAAAGGTTCAACCAGTTTCTGACTTTTTCATAGAATTAGAAATGAATATTAATGCAAATACAATCACACAAAAAGTGAGTCCCCAAAAATTGACGTTGGTTAGATGTTTAAGTTGTTAACTGCAAGGGTCTGTTGCAATAGGTGATTTAAGTCATGTTGGTGACTGAAGCCCAGGGCCATATGTGTGTCACCATTGTAATCATTATGATGTCACAATTATCACTAGGTTTAAGTCTGGTAGTGTTACTGCAACATACCCAAGGACCCTAAAAGAAATTATTATATTCAAGTATATGAACCATGCTTAAATATATACCGGATTATACTTTTTAATAATAGGTAGTTTATCTAAGTTAATAGTGGATATGTTGTGAACTACTTTTTTTCATATTTTATTATAAAATAATATAAAAATTATTATAAATGTATTTCCCAGGTATGGTTGAGGATAAATACATTCTGCCAGGTATGCAGGGTTGTTGGTGCAGCTCAGCAAATCAACAAGTCAGCTAAGCCTAAGAGGACCTACAATTACTTGTTTTCTGGTTCATATAATAGTCAAGTTTCATATGTTAAATTATCTTTTTTCCACATACTTAGCAACCATTGGTTTGGAAAAAAGTTGAACCACAGGGGAAGTTCATGTTTTTTTTTCAACGGATGTTGTCTAGACATTGAGTCTGGCCAATTTGCAGAAAATAACTTCTCATATGGAAGCCAGCACAATTGCTATAGGGTTGTCCCTCTGTCTAACAACCTGTTAAAATGAGGTAAACACCAATATAAACCTGCAAGCAATGCCCGGTCCTTTTCTCTTGACGTAATTTTTGTGCAGTGTTAAAAATTTGCTGTCCTTGTTACGGTGGTTGATGACATAAATGCTCGTGAGACTTGGCTTTTAATTTCCTCCCTAATGAGGTTGCAATTGGCGTAGACAATTGTTATTAGCCTAAGTGTTGTTCTTGAAAAGCACTGTTACCTTGATAATATTATTTGCTACGTAAAAACATGATAACATGACATGAAAACATGTTTTCATCTGTACCTGATTTTTTGTATGTTCTTGATCACATGATTAAGGCTGCAACTTCTTTAGGATTTTACGGACACAGTTGTTGGCTTTATGTTTGTGTGGGTTTGAAATTTCCATAACTTCTCTTTTGAATATATGGAAAATAAATCCTTTGTGAAAAACACTCATTCTCCATAGGTGAAAATTTGTGTATACAGTAACCATGTCTGCTTCATGTTATCTATGCCTGTAGCTTCAAGAGGGAATCAAATTGATATTAGTTATAGTAACCAAAGATTGATAATATAAATAAAATGAGATGTTATCGGCTTCTGTGGCTCAGGGGTAGAGCACACGACTCAAAAGAAGGGGAGATTGTGAGTTCGAATCGCCAAGGTGGTGAGATTTTTCACAGTCCGCCCCCACCGTGGTCGAGCGCTCTGCGGGCTTAATAGGAAGGCAGTGCCCAACGGCCGTGTTTCTCTCACAAACGAGTGTGCCTTTTGGGGGTACCTTGGTGGTATAACCCAGCAGTGGGGACAATTACATACCTGGGTCCCACAGGTGCAGTGTCACCGGGCCTGGTTAACACCAGGATATAAAATGAGAGAAAGCTTGTGATACTGACCTCTCATGGAGTCTAAACTGAAATGGAATTCTGCAGATGTACATATGCTAAGTTAAGCTTGCATTAAACTATGAAGACAGTTACCTCCAACAAAAAAATGTTAAAAACAAATTTTTAAAAATAATATGAAGTTTTTTATTTTCTGCCTATAATGAACCAAAATCTCCTCTTGTTTGTGTTTCCCCTTGGTTCTTTTCAAATAGTTAAATTTTTTGCAAGCATATTGAATAATTGATACAATTAATGATTTACTCTTTAAAGTTTACTTTATGATAAGATCACGAAAAAAATCAAACCCTCGCATAACACTGAAAATTATGTATTTTTAACACTGTGAATACGAAGTCAACAACAGTATTTTGATGTGACAATAAAGATGAAAGCGAGATGGATGATCCAGACCCCAAGTGACATGGATGCTGGTCCCTTGAGATGAATGATACAGTTTGAAGGGCAGCCATTATTTCAGTTTCAAGTGGTCACTTACCAAAGACAATTATTGATTACATCACAATAAGGCATGAAAAAAGTTCCGACTCACTGTGAAAAATCTACCCAATCCCAAAAGTTTTAGGGCATTCTCCTGAAAACTTGCAGATGTGCTTGAGAATTTTTTGTTCAATTTCACTGATTGTTGAATACTAATTAAGCTGCACTGATTTTAAATTGAGCATTAATCAGTTTGCTCAAACCAGTGTTTGATTTATAAAATGGAACTAATTCCCATCACTTCTGGTGATACAGGTGTAGATCCAGAGTGATTGGGACTCAGATCCAAACTGATGTTGATCCAGACCCCCAAATTGTTCAAATTTCAAATTGTTTCAGATACAGACCTCATGCTAACCTGGATCCAAAGTGAAAAAGATTTGAACACAAGTAATTCTGATCTAAAAATAAAATATTAAAGATCCTAATCCAAGTGATGGGTATCTGGATCCTAAGTGACAGAGGTCCAGAACCCCAAATGACGGGATCTCAATTTAAAGAATTAAAGTTCCAAATCTTAAGTGATGTGTGTCTGGATCTAAAGTATTAAAGATCCAAAGCTAAGTGATGTGGGTCTAAATTTAAAGTATTGAAGTTCCAAATCTAAGTGATGTGTGTCTTGATCCAAAATGATCGAGATCCAGAACCCAGGTGATGTGGATCTAAATTTAAAGTATTAAAGATCCAAAGCCGGTGATGTGGATCTAAATTTAAAGTATTAAAGTTCCAAATCTAAATGATGTGGATCTGGATCCAAAGTGATAGAGATCAAGAACCAAAGTGATGTGGATCTGGATTCAGAGTTGAACAGATGCAAAACTATTAGGTGCGGATTTCAATGCAGCAAGAACAGATCTGTACCCCACTTGATATGGAATATAATATTCCAATATAAGGAATATGAATTTAGACCCTAGATGATCTAGGTTCAATTTCAATATCCAAAACAATAATTTTTTTTAACAACAGGAGGTGTGCTTTAAGGAATATTTATTTTTTTCACAATTTAGAAAACTAAATTAATATTATGTGCACTAGACTCTGACATATAGAGCTCTGCTAAACAGCCTTATTGCACCAAGTTGTATGATACATGCAGGTTAAGCAAAGACTCTTATCACACCAGAGCATCATCAGCCAACAAAAAAAAAAACTGCTGGTGGAAAGGAGCACGTTCATGGCTAGTTGTACATGCGCGAAGGCTAGAATCGGATCAATACGCTTCCACCTGTCGGGAGGTGACCAGTCCCTGGACTTGTATGACTCATCCAGACACTGTATGTGGGGTTACGTTATATCGTTCCCTGTAGCATCGTCACATGACCAAGTGGGAATGTCAAGCTGGATAAGGAATTGGGCGAAGCAAAGAAGTAGGTATGCTGTCGATTTGCGTCATTCAAATTTTACCCCGAAGACTAAGGTTTGGTAAGCGATAACAACCTGTACTTAGTACTGATATTTCTTTAAATTATCTGTGCTGTTGTGGTTTTACTGTATTGTGACAGGAATCTGTCGTTAGAGATCCACAATGCCACAGACTCTTGCCATTAGTCAACGATGATGTCATCAGTCAAAAATAGCATATGGGCTGAATAGCTTAGAAAGCCCTTGTTGGTTGAAATAGATATTTTTCAGCATTATGAAATGATGATGAGAGGAGTTGTTTTGAACTATAAAAGGGCTGGATGATAGGATTATCATCAGTGCTGAATTGCAGAGGATTGTCTTTTTTATATCGATTCACCCACTGTATCCCAGAGTTCTCTGCTAAAATTCATGCTCTACATCATAAACCACAAAGCAATCTGGGAATGTGTCTGTAATGGCGATGGTATATGCCCACAGTGTAGTACTGAATGTTCCCTTTAGAAATATATACCGGTATCTTGTCTTGTGTTTTAAGCCATAGCAAGGTTTAACCCGGGGGGGGGGGGGGGGGGAAACGCTCATGTTATTGATTCTTCACAAATACCCTTCACCTAGAAGCAATGGATGCCTGGCATTTGACACTCTCACTTGCATTTATTTTGTATTTTTTTTTTTATTGTGTACATCATGGCAGAAAATGGTAAGGGGGGGGGGGGGGGGGTCATCATCAGTGTACTTCGTATTCATAAAGTTTGCAGGATTTTCATTAATGTCTCTTTGATCACATAGTGCAGGTGTTGCTATCATGTGTCTGTGTCTGGTTATCCACCCCATCTTGCAGCTTTGTAAGCTTAATTTCATAATATTGAACTAGTAGATAGTCATTTGACCAGTTGTCTAGTTCAGTTATTACATGATTACAGAAATTCATTCATTAGTCAGAAATAGCTCTCTTTTATTAAATGCAACAATGAGATTGACTTGTGTTAGACTGTGTTATGCCAGAGATTGAATTATGTGTGAGATTGATTTATGTTTGAGATTAGGTTATGGAAACAGTTTCCTCACTAGCTGAACCTTCATTCATATAACCACAAGTCAGGTATCTCAGCTGTGGCAAAATGAGCAGATGATTAAATAATGATTAAAGCTGGCTATACACCTACCATTTTCATATAATTCATGTTATTTCTGGTTTACTCTGTTTACATATTAATGAACTCAAGGTAATTACCGTTAAGAAAAGTTCTAATGAGGCCTCTGTATAGATATGTGAGCTCATTTATCTGCAAGTTGTTAGTAAACATAGCAATGTCAAGACAGAGTAAACCATGTAACCTAGAGTGGTTGGTTGCTTATGTGCAGAAGTTTAAAGTTTAAGTTGCAAAATGTCCTTTACAATTAAACTGTGATATGCTTGACTTACTGCCAGATGTCTTTTTGAATGTGTTTGGATTATTTTAGTGGGCCCCCTACATGTTATAAACATGTGGATATAAACAAAATGAACAGCTTGTGTGTGGTGGGAATGGTGCTTCCTGGCCTATTTTTATTAAAGGGTCAAGAGATTATCTTTAGTTTTGTAGATGTCAGTTTATGGTATAGGCCCCTTTAAGACTGGACCTGAGTCATCTATGTTAACAAAGAATTGTTGTACACACAAGGAGACTAAATCCCAGCATGTTCACAGATACAGTAAGATGGTCATAATGATAGGGCACTGCGACAAATAAGTATCACTCAAAAGGCATCTTTCTTGATTTGACATGCATATCATAGGCAGGATGACGCTAGCTGGAGGTTAATTAGGCTCCGAACGACTGGGTGGAGCTTTATGTTTTATGGGGCATATCTAATACATGGGTGTATTATTGTCATCAAGGTCTGGTGAGAGGAAGAGGGCTTTCTAATTATTCAGAAGGATTACGCTATGCACGATATGCTGATTATGCTTATTTTCATGGGAGATTATAAATAATTAAGCTATACCAAAGTATCACTTTGTAGCCATTTCTTAAGATTGCCTGATCCCTAATTATTGTTAACTGGAAGGAATTATGCCCTGTTTACTCTGCAGAATTAGTGATCATATGATCTAGAAATAGACTCTTCATAAGGGTAAATAATTCAGTCATGATGTCACAAGTTAATTAAAGGACTGAACAATGAAATTGCACTAATTAGGCTGATGGTCTGATGAAAATTGTTACTTTTTAGGAATTTGCAAATGGGGAAATATCAAGCTTGTTTAACAAGAGTACTGGTATTAAAAGAATGATAAAGAAATAATTCAATCTTTGAAATTATGCAATTTAATTGTCATATATTTCCTGTTGAAATTTTGATCCGCAAAAATACTTTCCTGCTTATTTGGCACGTTAATTACAAAGAATGGTAGACCTGCTCTTCAGCATATCACATTATCTGTATGCATGTATTATCAGTTAAATATAATCATCAGTCAATCAGTTTTAATTGGTGAAAATTAATTGGTGAATTTTAAACCAGGAAAGGATGGTCAATAGACCTTTTCCACAAGCATGCGCACTGCTCGTATTTGAGCAGGGTTCAGGTCTGCATCCAACCTCCGCACATAAACAAACAGGCAAGACGATATCAAGTAGTCAGGTGTCTAATATTAATAAATACCAGGTAGAATGCAACAATACTGTAGCTAGATAGCTACATATTATGGTAATATGAGCAGAAATAAAGGAATTAACATCATTTGGTGACGTAGGTTGCATGGATTGTCAGATGCAGATACGTTCAAAACATCCAGCATTTCCATGTTGAACCCTGTTTTGTTCAGGTTCTCACGGTTACCAAGGACGCTACAAGTTATGTCACTGCAACAGGGCCAAAAACACAACCGCTTTTGCCGTGGACTGTCGTGTATGTGTATGCTACCAACACCGAATCATATATGTCAGATATCTCCAATAGGTGTCGCCAGTGAAATGTAAAAGGTCTATTTGATGTGAACACATCAACATAAGTTTGTCAGTCCAGGATAATTACATCTTGAATTGTTTATCATGGATAAACTAACATGATTTATAAATTTACAAGTTCCCCTGTTTTAATATATCATGCATATTTGTGACACCAGTTGCAACTTAAGTGTTACTTTTGTTAACGATCTGATATGTTGATGTATTATACAAGAATCTGTGTGCTGAAGGCACTTTTGTTCTCATTAAAAACATTATATATTTTTTCTACACAAATTAGAATAAATAGGACAAAGATCCTTACTGGAACATTTAAGATTTCACTAGTTTCATTTTTGTCATATACTGTGGTTTGCTTTATATTCGCGAGGCTGAAATTTGCGATTTCTTCATTTTGAACATTCCACGAGGGTTTCATTTTCGCGATTGCAGCAGAACCTGTATAATGTAAGTATAGCAGGATCTGTATTGATTTAATATTTAGAAGAAAAAAAATCCTAAAAATCCTTAGTAATTACTGGTTCAGTCATTTAATTATGAATTATCACAGTCAATATGTATCACAGCCTGTGAGTACGGCTAATGCAGGGGCCATTTTCGAAACCAGGCACAGATAATTTTGCTTTCTGAGATCATCTTAATTGATGGGGCATCTTATTCCCGAGGGTTTCATATTCACGATTATTTCATAATCGCGAATATCGCGAAATTAAAACCCTCACGAATAAAAAGGCGACCACATTATATTTATTGAACTTACTGTGTTCCAAAACCTGTGTACACCTTAATTTTGCCATATTTAATTCACATTTATTTCATTGGCTGCTAAAATTTAGCTTTTATAAACAAGATGAAGAGGGGTCATGGTCTTATTCAGATTAATATGAAATAACTCTGTGATTATCAGTGCTGACTTGTCTTTGTAGAGTTTTTTTATAAGATAGGTCAATTGCCTGGTGGTGGCACTGTCTATTGAATGAGAATGAAGGTATCCATATGATAAGAATGATGTTTTTATTATTAAGCCTTCTGGATTTCAGGTTTTATATGCATAGGGTTAGGAATAATCCAGATGTCATAACCTGTCATTACATAATTACTGTCATCAGAGCGAATCTCTGAGGTTCTGTAATGAGATTTTACCATAATGCCATTGAGGCACGGGCGGGGTTCGAACCGGGGACCTTAATTCAGCTCTGAAGTCCAACGCCTTAACCACTAGCCTATGTTCTAACCCCTGTCTTTGTAGAGCTGCAAATACTGTAGTGTACTTTAATGAAGTCCCACATGTTTATCAGTGTGAAATAGGATAGATATATCTGTGACTTAACATAGGTTACATCAAAGTAGTAGATATCAATACTCTTGTGATGTCATCTCTCTGTTAAATTATAAGCTGGGTTTCCTTGTGCAGGATTATGCCTGAAATATTGCTCATATGATTTTGTAACTGGGGTGTTTCCATATGCCCATCAGCGTATAGGTGTATTTGCATGAAAATCGGCACACAAGCTATTTTCAGGTATAGGGTCTACGTGAACTCCAAGATATTTGATAAAATGACTTCACTTCACCATCTTTTTGTGGAAGACCTGTTAGATCCACCGTAGAATGATATACATCTGCCAGTTCCCACACCTACACATATATATGTCAAGGCCCAGATCGCGATCTGGACGGATCTTAGATCTGTCCAGCCCAAATTGCGATCGCAGTTCAGGCCGGCCCAAACTTCGATTGCAATTCAGGCTGGCCAGATCTTAGATCTGTCCAGCCCAGATTGCGATCGCAGTTTAGTCCAGCCAGATTGTGATCCTGTCTTTCTTGCTTCAGGATCGCAATCTTGGCTGGACAGATCTTAGATCTGTCCAGCCTAGATTACAATCCTAAACTTGACCAGCCCATATTGTGATCCATGCTTTTACTATCACAGGAGAGAAACATTTGATGTTTTACCAACTTGTTTGATATTGCATGGTACCATACGAAAAGGCACTTTCCACTCCTTCCTATCACAGGAGTGAAACATGGGATGTTTCACCAACCTATTTAGTTTTGCATGGTACCATTTCTCCGTATTAAATACAATTATAGGCCTAATACAAATAGGTTCATGCAAAAAATACTGCTTGTTGAAAAAGGTAAAAAAAAAAAAAAAACATTTTAGGCATTTGCTAAAATGCAAAGCCCATGTAAGTCACCATGCAATCCCAAGTAATTATTTTGAAATTAACCTTGAGGCTATCATCTAAATATTATACTTTCATCCATCATGTATCTTTTAAAAATTCAATATTTTTTATAAACCTTAATAGTATGTATTATATATATTTGTTACCAGTAGTTGGTCTGCTTGACTCATTGGATTTGGTCTGATTAATTATTTACCTATTCATGGTGCCTGGAATCCTGTAATCTTTCCTATTGCTTAAATAAACTGACTGATATGATTCATAACTATAGCAATCTATATTAAAATATAAATTGTTGTGTTCTTTGATTCATGATTTTATAATACCTTTTACAAAATTTGTCTACTATAAACATGAAAAACATAATAAGTGCATAACCATGTAATTTAATGAGTGCTGTGGATAATATGCAAACAGTTGGTTACATGCAACAAAGTGGCCAAATTTTGTAACATACTCTTGAAGGGATATAGGCCATTTCATGATCTTTAATGACAGAAGTGATATTTCAAACTCAAATCATTGAGATACTGTTTGATACCTTATATACCACTTTGTTTAGTGCAACCCCTTGTAACATGAATAAACAGTATTTCAGATCCACTCTTACTTCTATAGGTCTGGCAATTGCACAGCATTTTTATGCTACTTTTATTATGCCCTCATGAAAATGCTTCAAAAATAAGTTCTTTTTCTTGAGATGTTTGTTTTCACATAACTTGAAAGAAGTAGACTCACAGTGTTAATTTTTAAAACATAAAATTTTAGCAGAGAAACATGTACAGAGATCCATATTGTTTATTGCTGCCCTTGTAGACTTCAAGGGGGGAAAAGTGTGTTGATGGAGCACACTTCAAGCACTGGTGCAACCGCCATTTTCAAGGCTGAATAGATTGGTGCCAACCAACTACTATTTACTGCCTATGTGTAGTAAAATTGTATTTATTATGGATAAATGGAACCATGCGATATTAAATGAGTTGGTAAAACATTCAATGTTTCACTCCTGTGATAGTAAAAGCATGGATCGCAATATGGGCTCGTCAAGTTTAGGATTGCAATCTCGGCTGGACAGATCTGAGATTTGTCCAGCCCAGATTGCGATCCTGAAGCAAGAAAGACAGGATCGCAATCTGGCTGGACTAAACTGCAATGGCAATCTGGGCTGGACAGATCTAAGATCAGGCCAGCCTGGATTGCGATCGCAATTTGGGCCGGCCTGAACTGCAATCGCAATTTGGGCTCGACAGATCTAAGATCCGTCCAGATCGCAATCTGGGCCTTGACACATACATGCATGTGGAAACACAGCTTAATTCTTGTTTAATAGGTGACCGTATTAGGTTGTTAATAGTGAAATATCCTAATATTATACTTCTGTTATGTCAAGTTTAATTATAAATTCAATATGTTGAAATCGTTAAAGAGATAAAAAGAGATAACTTTGTTGTCATATAATCATCACACCTTCCTGTTTTGACTCTGTTGCAAAAACAAAGTAAGCTGCAGTGCAATTTACAAAAAAAGTTAAGTATTACCACGATAAAAGGTGGACAGAGATACTATATCAGTAGAATGGCGTACAGGGGTAGTGAAATGGCATACACAGTGGTGACATCACTTTGTTTTAAAGAGTGGATTTAAGCTACCAATCTTTAAAGATTTAAAAATATACAGTATAGATAAATTTCACAGGAACCTCTGAAGTTATGGACCATTTTAAACTTATTGTTCCAAGATGCACCTTAGAAAGTGGTGATGTTAATCATGAATTGTGTAAATCCCGAAGGCCAGTTTTTTTAGCATGTTTCAGGAGCGAGGTTTCCTTTGAACGAGCATTCTACGTTTGCCAAGTGTAGCACTCTAACACCGTGTGACATATCTCTTTCCTAGGAGGCTATACATTTTACTTGACGGAGCAATGACTCCATTCACTCATGATCAGTCATAAAAAGAGATTGTTTCTTATTCATGCAGCCTTGAAATGATAGAAAAAGCTTTTAGCCTCACAGCCAACTGCTGGGACATTGAAGGCACTTTATGGCCTCAGGTAATTTTTTTTCATGTCTGAAGGTCCCCATTTTGTTGATATAAAATGCCTTTGTGATGTCATGAAATTCAGACGTATTTGATGGTGGCTGTATCGCAGGACCCTTAGCGCAGAAAATCTTGTTTCCTTTAGTGTAGTGCAGGGACATCATGTAACACTGTCATGCAAACAAGCTGCTTCAGGAAAATTTATATTCATTGAATAAAATGTATACCCTTATGGAATAAAGTTTTAACATCCTCCTGAGAGTGGTAGAGCTGCAGCAAAAAATGATCAGAAGGGAAATTGTAGAGATTTGTGGAGAGTATTTCACTTTTTGATCAGTGATGTACTAGGACTCTTTTTCTCTTTAGAGATTCAGTTCTTAACTGGTGCTCCAACCTGGGATATGTAGACCTTTATGTGTCCATGCATGACTGGTTGGTGGCGCTGTTGGTTGAGATACGATGAAGCTTGCCATAAAACCAGAAATTTTCCTTTTCAGGATTGCAGGCCTCAGCCATGTGGGCGATCATTAACCTGTATTTTCATTCATTTATGGACCCCATATTCCCAAGGTTCATTTAGGCAGAAGGTCTCCCAACAAGTGTTTGCATTCACTTATTCAGCCCATATCCCCTTGTTCAATCATGCATATGTGACTGCACCTTTGTGAATATTCCTGGAGTTCTTTCATGAAACCGGATCATGAGACAGACCCACACCAAAATCCAATCAATCCTTCATTGGCCCATTCCCAAAGTGTCCTGAAAATTTCATGGGAATCTGTTCATGATTGCCTGAGCTAAGTTGTGAACAAATACACATGCAAACACAAGCGCACATGAACGGGAATGACCCCATTCCCTCCTGGCAGAGGCAAAAAGAAAGATCAAACTTTATTGTTGTTAATGTGAAGTTTCTGGTTGAAAGGCTTCATATTGGCTGAGCAAGACATAATCCAGTGGTCATGAACTGTTGTTCAGACATCAGAGTAATTCTTGAGAAGTTCTGTGAAGATTTCACTGTTTTATCATTTATGCACTGGCAGGGGTCAAACTGGTGACCTGCTTTGAATACTGAGATATGTCTTACCCTGGATTGTATGGACTCGATTATAATAAATTATATTTGACAGACTAGGATGAGGTCATTGTGTGAATAGGCTTAAACAACAGGAATAACAGGAAACTGTTTAGCATATTTATAATGGACAGCTTTCACCACAAGAGGGTGTCGTCCTAATTGTAAAACCATCTTTCATGGATTAAGGGCAACTCATACTGTTTTGTTACCAGCAGAAACCATTGTAAATATTAAGTAAACGTTAATGTGAAAAAATGTTGTGTTATTAGATACAATAAGAATTCATCCATGCAGAATTGAGACATTTTCAAATTTAATCTAGACTTTCTCTTACATGGGTGAGTTTGTTATCTGCCTGTTCTAGTTAGCAGTTGCAGTCCCGCATATAGGTGAATTCAAAATCTGCCTCTGGTTGAGTCAGGGATGTGATATATGTATGGAGTTATTTTGGTAAAATGTAGATTACTACTCAATATATGCTTGACACAATAGTATATCCACCAAATAGGCACATTCTCAAACAAACCTCACTTAACCAATGGTCAGGATATGAAAGCACCGTGTCATAAATGGCCTGATGTCCATTAATATGGAACAGTGGTAAATATTTATTAAACACCAGACGTGACCAGCTGGTGTGGTACAGTGTTGGTTGTAGTGAACGTTTAGTGCTGGGAGATAACCAATTGACCTTTTGTAAAGTTCAAGTGTACTTATCGTGTTTAGTTTTCCCGAGGCGGCACTCTTCAGAGTTAATCCTGTCCTCACCTAGCAACGGAGGCAGGTATATATATTTATTATATATATATATTAATATATACACTATCAGGAATGTCTGTGTGAAGTTAAACTAAAAGTACATGGGTTTGGCACCATAAACTTCTAAACTGAAGGTACCAAGTTCAGATCCCTCCTGCGGTGCATAATGGTGCAGCTAAACACAACAGCTGAAACTTCTCGAGTGCCGGGTTCAAAAAGTGTTTCCAGCTTGCTCCCTCAAAATTGGTAAAGATTAAAATTTGATAAGAGAATGTGGATGGTTTAGCAAAAAAATAATAATAATGATAAAATAATATCTTGAGAAATTAATGAAAGTCTGTCTAAGCGTTGTATCTTTGATATGTTTGAGTTGAAGGACTGTGTTCATGGGTGGTGTTCTGTGTAGAGTGACTGGTATGAAGGTCATTTATCAAGGAGTTGTCAAGTGTTACATGTTCAGGGGTTGAATTTATAAGGAAATGTTTGGTTGAAGTACTCTTGAGAGTCCTTGTAAATCTTAAATTCTGTTTCCTGAACCAATAAAATAATGTTTTACAGGTGATAAATTGAATTATAAGAAAGCATGGCCCAGCCTGTCCCTGAGATTTTTTCACTTGATATCTTGACATATGCAAAGAATACCTGTCAAACACAGAACAAACATGTCAGGTTTAGAATTGGGCCATTGAATTGCTAAGGGATCTTTACCCTCATCACGCAGTAGTTATACTCTGCACCCATCCCAGACCTCCTTTTGTTTTAACCCCTGCAAGGTTCCCTGGGTTACACCACCAGGATGGGCACAGAGACTAGAATAGTAATCAGATCAATGAGTGTGTGGAATTGCATTGTGCATCCAGCTCCAAATTTTAAACATTCGAGCGATGTGACACCCATTATCATCTGTCTGATTACACCGGGACACCTGCTTGCATTGGTCTGATTCTTGGCTGTGTGCCAGAACTTGTTATCAGGCCAACAAGAGCAGGTTTCACATGTTTAAGATTTGGAGCTGGATGCACAGTGCAATACCATGTTCTCATTGGTGAGATAACACTTCTTTGCTATGCACAAGAAGTTATATTATCAGCTGATTACAATTTTTTGCTCTGTACAGGGGGGTGGTCAAACCTAGAGAACCTTTGTTATTAAAAGCAGCAGATATAGCCAGGGAAATCTTGGACAACTGCCGTGTATAGCCGCAGGGTGAGGATTGTAAATTATTATCTGCTTACCCATTGTACCAGTACTACAGATATGTGATTGGCAAGAGCTGACATTTTAGATAAGGCCTTTTCTTAAGATTTGTGAAAGCTTTTAAGGTGAAGGTTAATCCTACCCATTAGCGCTTGCTTGCTGCCTGTTTCACACTGTCATAAATTGGCTCTTATCTTGTAAAACATTTTGTATTTGAAAGACTGGTAGTTTAATATCTCTTGGTTACAAAGAGTGTAGAATCTGTAGATTATTTCCTATTTTTATACCGTATAGTTTTTATATATCACTGGATATATTTCTGTAGGTACTAAAGTGCAGTTGTATTTAATCCCTTATTGTGACTAAGTATCCATGCTCCTGGATCAGATTCCCATAATAAGCATTGTAAATAAAAAATTTATCCTTGTTTAGCATGTGAATATAAATTTAACAGTATTCTTTGTAACATGGCACTAGCTGGTAATATAAGATATAAAATTATTTGGGCATTAATTTACTGTTATATGATCGATGCATGTCTGGTTTGTCTTTTAAAACTCAGTACATTAAAACACAATTTGATACAGACTAATCAGCATTTGATAGATCTGCAAAGCTCATTTTGCTATGTTAGTATATGCATTAACCAGCCCTTAGTAAAATGATAACCCATACGGATTAATAGCATAGCAACATGCTAGATTAATACCCTGTCAAGTATACATGTGCTACTGTGATAAGCTATTTCAGTTTTTGTTTACTGTGAGATTTTCAGTGCCATAGGATAAAATATACAAAGACAAAAGCTAAAATGCCACAATGTTTGGCTGTAAACATATAGTTCCTTGTTTACTGACAGAGAGAAAAATGGTTACTGAAAATCTGTTATTTAGAATTGCTTTGAAACGTCAGTACAACTCCATTCCCTCCATTTTATACACCCATCTGTGACAGGACATATTATGGTGAAGGGCTTGACATAAACGGTGAACTGCTTGCCTGGTGCAAGTGATAGTTCCAGGAAGGGCAACTAGAAGTCTCCTCCTACTTGCCAGTCGGCAAGTGGGTCCAACATACATCATTACCCAAGTAGAGGCTTGAAAAAGGATCTTTGTGTTCTTGATTACAATCAATAAAATTTGTATAGCAAGTAAAAATTTATGAAGGGCAAATAAAAGCTGGATTTTACTTGCCCGACTGGGCAAGTACTTTCAAAGTTAATGTCAAGCCCTGATGTATACCCATGGTCAGCCCTCCCTTGTCTGTCCATTGAGTTTTGGTTTCACTGCGATAATTTACCAAGGATTTGATGGATTTTTACCAAACTCACCATAGCTGCTTACCAAAAATAGATTTACTCACCCAAGTTTGATTATATCCTTAATCTATGCAAATTTAAGTGAGGTCTGAGGTCACAAGCTTTTGGTGGCACCATGATGACTAACCAAAAAATCTTATGGATTTTCATAAAACTCCTGAATATTCACCTAATATATATACATATAAATATATATATATATATATATTTTCACTTGAAGAAAATTCTTGCAGAATTCATGCACAATTAATGAGGTCAAAGGTCACAAAACATACACCAGGCTTATTATGCACTCTTGCGCTGCTCATGAGTTTTCATTACCTGGTGCCTAGAATAATGAAATGCTATTTGATTGTCACATTCCATTATACATAAAAAAAATACATAAAGGAAAACCTGATTGTCCCCAGCCGTGGCCAAAGGGGCCATCGGCAGATGACAGAGAAATGGTAGGCGTCCGTCCATCTTTCTGTCTGTTCGTCATAGATTGATGTTAATGAAATAACGTGAACACAAATTAACATACAGTCATCATACTCCCACCATTGATGCAACTAATGAAATGCTAGGTCAAGTTCGAATATGGATAAACATGCCATTGAAGCAGTTTGTTTAATCGTTGGTGTAATAAATTCTGTTTTACATACCAGGCATTACTGTGGTATTAAAATTACTGGTAAACTGGTTGTATACTCAACCAGTTAAACTGGTATCCATTGTATTTGTATGCAAACACCACAGTATAACTAATTGTGTGTGATAAATAGTGTTTATGTCATGCAACACTGGTTCCTGCAAAGTATACTGTATGGAATTACTATACAGTATGTGACATAGCCAAGATATTTATGCTGGACTCAGGATGGACTTGCCCTGATTTCTTGTGTCCATACCTCTGATTCTGAGTAAAAGTTCGAGTCCAGAGTCCCTAGAGTCCAAGTCCTCTTAGAACAAATCCTGGCTCATGTCCAAGATCATTGAGAGGGAGCTGGATGGATAACAACTCAGAACATGACAAACCCCCCCCCCCCCCCCCCAACACACACACACAAAACCACACATGTCACAGCTGAACTAGTCATTGGTTAATAGTGTTGGAAGATGCTTCCTTGATCATAATCAGTCAACTTCAGCTGAAGCTGATTATGTATTATTAGTTGTTTTTGAGACGTTTTTACAGGGATCAGTTGTAATTTCATGATCAATCTCAGTAAAAATTTAATTGACCTCTAGAAGTATAAAATTTCTTATCAAATATGGACCTGTTCATCCTCTCAGTTGATACGAGGCCTAATATTGGCTAAAATATAAAACTATAGCCTACATGTGTATATAGTCTTAGGTGCGAATCTATTAGTAAACACACTGTTCTAAAATTTGTTCAAATAAATTTTATGAAAGCTTACCTTCAGTCATTATAAAGCCTAACCTTTTTGGAAAACTTGTAATCAATTAGGGCAATGCAAGATTGATAATCAGATTGTCTGCATCAACAGATTGATCATTGATTATAATCGATCATCGGTCCAAAATCCAGTGGTTAAGTTCACACACCTATCTGGGGTTTGTTCAGACTTTAGAGTAGTTTCAGTGGGGATGGAGTTTTATCTACTAAATGCTTGTACCTTGGAAATGCTCCAAAACATCCTGGCACCATTCCAAAAGCATTCATATAGCAATCCAGGGCATCTTCACCTTTTTATTTGCTAGTAAACTGAGCCCTTTTTAGACCCATCCACAGGGTAACTTTACGTAACTTTAAATTTTAAATTCAACTATATTTTGTTCAGGAATTTTTGCCAAGTAGCTGACACTGGCTGGTGAACAATCAGACTGCTTAGCATGTCATTTTTAGTGACAACAATTGACACAAATGTCATCACTTAGTTAGGAAACAATGAGTCTTTGGCCTATATGAAAACATGCAAGAAATTATTTATAGCATTTACAGAATGTTTCGCTTACAATTACAAATTATAAAAAAAAATTTTTTTTCAGTGGAACAGGCATCAGATTTCTGGTTAAATACAGCCAGATGTAACCTGTTATGTGTAATATTTATCTGTAGCTGTTCTTCTTTATTACAGACACCAGAAGACTGGGACCAAGACTGCAGTGATCGAAAAAGGAAAAATCATAAACGATCAGCATCTATGGGTAACGGAGACTCCTTGAGAGAGGTAATGTATTCAGCTTAATAAACATAATCTAGATGCCGCCAGCAAAACTAGCAACATATATAGTTGCATATGCGAACTGATTTATTCTTTTTAAAAGTAAAAGAGGCTACAGGGCACTGAACTTGGTTGAGACCTTGCGTGGTGTGGGTCTGGTGCAACTTTTTCTTACATGAGCAATCAAGCTGGATGTGTCTTTGACATGACAGGATGTGGCACTGCATGATTTCCATGCCAAAAAAAAATGTGAAATAAGCATGTGTTTAGAACTCTTTTGCAGCTCATCTATTAGGGCTTATGGGATACGGGATTCCCCTTTAACTACCTGCGTACTTTAAACGTTGGCATTTAAGGTGGTTGTTAGACATGAAAATCACAGTAAAAAGTGGTGTCCATCAATGACAAGTGTAATTGTGTCTTAATCCAATTGCAGGGGGGGATCAAATTTTGTTCGTAACATCCATATTTGCATGCTGTGGATAGGGCCTTGCTTTGAAAGAATAACTGATGATGTAGGCCAGATGTTCTGTAATCAGTGTAAATGAGCCTCTGATTATAAAAGAGAATGATATATTAAAGTGATAGCTGTTCCCATGCCCTTAAATGAATTATCTATGTTATTTTCAGGTAAATGGTTTCCAGGTAATTACTTTGGAAGTTTCAAGGCCAAAGCATGGGTTGTATTTACTGACAAAAACTGTTTTAATTATTTAGTCAGTGGAATGAACATTTCTTTCTGTTAAAAAAGTCACATAGGATTACTATGGATCTGTTGATACATCTTTGGCTTTCATTGTTAAATAATCACGGGAGAATGTACATAATGTTCACATTCAGGCAATGGTTATTTATAAATCATGCAGAGACATCCACCACAAAGACTACATTGTATTGTGCTGTAAATTACTTTGATAACAAAATGTACCTTCATTGTATTCTCCATGGCATTCTGTCAGAGAATGTTTATTTATTTCTTTGTGCGCTGTTTTGTATTTTACAGGTTTTATCTATCTATGTATTAGATATTCATGACTGTGAATCAATGAAAATGCATTCCTTGATCAGTATTAAGCATTGCAAACATTGTGAGTTCATATAAATTAAAAGTGTATCATTTTGGTTTAGATCAAACAGAGGCTACAGCGAACCAAAGAAGGCAGCAAGCAGAGCGCGGGTAACAGAGACCGGCACAGTCCAGTGCATGGAAATCACAATGCACTGGGTGTTCCGAGTACAGCACTCATCCCGTCCAAGGCGGTGGCCATTCCTGTTCCACACATTCCAAAGACGGTCGTCCCGAGGTTTCGAGGCAGTGTGGAAGGCTTCAACCCGGTAAATATGCAACACATACATAAATATTTAAAATACATAAAACATTTAAGGCCAAAATAAAAAAAAAGGTATGGTTCTCAGGCACCTTTTTTCAGAAATCAATGCAGGCGGGCACTTTTTTTATTTTAAATTTTTTGGTATGTTTTGATAAAAAATGTCAAATGATAAGGGAAAAGCATGAAAATAACAGTTTCATTTTGCTAAATAAGTGAAAGCACTTCTAAACTAAGGAAATTGTATGGTTTTATCTTCTTGAAAGAAATATGGGAGCGGCAGCAGCTCAAAATTGGAAAGTTTTTGTTGAAAATCAAAATAAAAAGTTTTGATGCGGGGGTTTAAAATTGATGCGGGCGGTGCCTGAGAACCATACCTTTAATTTTTTTTGGCCTAACGCCCTTGAAATAAATTACTTGTACACCACTGCCTTTGTGGAAATAAAACCTTCGTGAATAAGACGACACAGGTGAACAGTAATTTATTCTATAGCCTCAATGGCATCTAACATATATTGTGCAGGTACATTCAGTATGAGCATACATTTTATATTACTTGTAATTTGAAGATTGATAATTCAAGAATATCAGTTCTCTTGTATATTTGACACTATTGCATGAAGAATTTCGACCTGTGACATATTCTGTTTACTCCTTGAACAACTGTTAAGATTTAGTGTACATATTAAGTAATTAATATAATTATGGTTATGTACATTGAGTAAATTGCTTTATGACAAATTGCGAAAATGAAACCCTCCCAAAACACTGAAGAATTAAAAATCATGCATATTTAACCTGGCAAATATGAAGTCAACCACAGTCTTATGTATAATGTTATTGTGAAGTATTAGAATTTGTCAGAAATTTAAAATAATCTGAACAATAAGGGAATAAACCATTAATGCGATACATCATATACAGTTATTCTTTTATGATCAGTCACTGTACTAATTTATGTATTGTAGGAGGTTGAGAGACTGTTTCCTAAGGCTTTCTCAGGGACAGAAGAGGAACCTGATGTTGTAAGTACAAAAGTATAATAATTATTGAAAAATAACAAATTTTTAAAAGACCTGTACTTATGGTTAGGATGTGGCCTAGGGGTTAAGGCACTGGAATATTGAGTGGAACGTTCAAGGTTCAAACCATGTCAGAGTCTAAAGATAAAATCTCTATAGAACCACAGGAATTCACTCTTGATGACAATTCTGACTTCTGGATTTTCTGTCACATCATGAATAAAATAACCTGAAAATTATTGCTCCAAATAATAACATACTGTAGTTTCCTACAAAGATATAAAAAAACGTTTCATGTGGATACAGTCAAATGCAAAGTAAAGGCTTGGTCAGTTGTCCTCTACAATTTTAGCTGGTGTGTGCTTTAGCTAGTAAACAATATATGCAATATACCTATTATGGCCCTTTTTTCCCATTTTGTGTAATATATAGTATGAGATGGAAAGTATTTATAAGTTACATTTCAAGCCTTGATTCTTCCTTTTTTATAGAAAATACAAAAAAAAACCTTTAAATATATTATTGTTTTTATTGCATTGTAACTCTCCTAGAGGGCACTATATATGCCATTGAAATGTTATTTTCTATGCACAGGTACAGACCCAGGCCCCTGATGGCCACCGAGCCCCAGTGGCTGAACTCCTTACCGTCCACACAACCAGAAGCGTTGACACACAGACTCCGTCCGGCACTGTTGACGAATGGAGACCTGTCGTGTTTCAAGATGAGAGTGCAGGCAGCAGCAGTAGCAGCAGCAATATGAGCTCCCGGTCACAGTCGGAGAGTCCGTCGTATATCACAGAGTCCATGGAGACAGACCCCATGGACTGCTCTGACTCGAGAGATGAAAAAATTGATAAAGGTACAGAAGTCCTCTGGTTCCATCCCTGCCAGAGCCTCAGAAGGCAAAATAGTGTATATAACCTTAGAGATTCACTTTAATATCTTAAAAACGATTATGACATCTAGATTCTAGATTCCTAGCCATGTTCATATGACACATAATGAATTTATTGTATGGTTTCATTCTCAGTGGATGGTGCCACCAACTGGCCATGTACCTCTCCTTAACAGAATATTCTGTAAAGTCATAACAGATATAAGTGTTAATCAGACTGATTTTGTAACTTGTGAAGCAGTTTCACAGATACTATACAATTCTGGTAATGACATCAGACAACCAGAAACTGAGGAAAAGAAACATATTCCACATTTTGATGTTTTAATGTTACATATATTTTCATTACACCTGCAGATCCTTATATTCCACTCCCACATTTGAGATGCTGACTCGATTCTTACTTTTAATGATGACTGTGTTTTCTTTGCATTTACCAATTTGTTCAAACTTACGGATGCTAACTTTAATATTTATCATATTTAACAACGACTGTATTTTCTTTGCAACTACTGATGATAATATAGTATTCCTCCTCTTAACGATTTTGTCTCTCTGTCTTTCACACATATGGATGATGATTTTTTTACCTCCTTCAGATGAGAACGAGGACCTCCTGTGTAAGATGTCGGAAAGCCCACAGCCAAACCAGGCATTTCGTAGGGAACCCCCAGATGGCTGTGAGAAAATCAAGCTGATCGAAGAGATTAGGTCAGTAAGGATCACTGGGGTATCCTGGCATCCGTGACCTTAAGTCACACAGTTTCGCATCGGTTCATAAATTGTAAATTCCCCTGAGTAATCACTCACTTTGTGAGACCCCTAAACTTGTACCCACCCAACTGATACTGAAGTGGTTATTATTGGACTAGTGTTGGGAATCAGTTGCAATAATCAATATACTACTAAAAATGTCCTGTCTGTTTGTCCCAGTAAACTCACTGAAACGGGCCATGACAGTGGTCCGGTTTTGCTAACAGCGTCAGTCAGATGCCCTAACTTACAGAATGCACACAAATTTGCCTCTTCGACTTGCACACAATGAATTCTGGGCGGCATCGCATCACCATTCTCCATTGATGACCTTCACCTTGGCCCATTACCACATGAATGATTGGTTCCATAGCAACCACCAGACGTTGCTACCTTACAGATCAGGGGAGTTTGCTACCTTACAGGTCTGGGGACACACTATGCAGCAAATTACCCCTCCTCTGCAATAGGACCCGTTTTCTAGTAATAAGTAAAAATCAGTCTACTTCCATCATCAGGTAATCAGAATTAATCTTTTGTTCAGCAGCATGAAATTCCTGCCAGTATGTAGACCTGTATATCATTTCAGCTGATACACAAGCATACATGTTAGCTTATGTATGTAATTAATTGTCACTTACATATGTATACAGTGATCTCAAGTTATTAGTTATAATTAAAAACATTTTTCATGTTTGCTCCCATAATATACATGAAAGCACACATTTCCTCATCCAATTTATGCACAAAATATTGTAATTATTGACCTACAAAATTGATAATCTCATTTTCATCAACTGACTGATCAATGATTTAAATGGATCATCATCATTTTTTATCCTTAATGCATGTTTGATATGTTTGTAGGAGGGCTCCACCCATGAAGCCTCAACTGTTCTGTCCGGTGAAACCTCAACACATCATCCCGAGTGACAGTTCTGCCTTTTGTCCACTGTACAAAAGCTACGTAAATCAGGTGACAAACACAACAGAGGGGCCGATGAAGGCCCTCCCAAATGCTAATCTCAACAACAATTTAAATAATAACAACAACAACCCGATGGAGAAACAGTGATAGCCGGAAATACTAGGAAGTTTGTACGCCTATGAAAAAAATCCACATTAACAATCGCAACACTCTGCAAGCAGTGGCATTTATCTTACTGTCTTGTTGTTTTGTGAACTCTTCTTTGTACTGATGTGATAGCATGTGATTACACCCACGAGTTAGAGATTCTGCAACTAAGGGCCTCGCTGTCAACCTGTCAATCAGTTTGATTGACAGCAGTAACGAGACACAGCATCTTCAGGGCTGGACTTACTCAGGAACGGTGACTACTACTTAGCATTCACAGTGAGCTAGGTGTAGGAACAGCAACAGTTATCAAAGGTTATTGATCTAAAATACCTGATTAGTTTCTATCATATGAAATGTTGCACTGGACGTACAGTTTGGTTTAAAGGTATTCTTTAGAGATGGCTTGTATGCTTTGTTTCATTGTATCCCATCCGGATCAGGCTTAGTGGAAAAACTTATCTCCACGTTTTTCTGTATATTTCACAAGTTTAATGTTTTCTGCTAAAAAAAGTCCCATGTTTAAAGAAGCAAAGCAATGGGGTACAAGAATTAACTGTAGAACTGCTACAAGGTCTAACAGTAGAACTATCACCAGAAAGGCTTATATATATTTATATATATATTGTAATGGACTGTGTAAACTGTCCCTTATTGTTGGTGTTTTATATTGGGAGGTGTTCAGACTTGACGGCTCTACTGTATTTCATACACAGACATCTTATCAAAGACATCTTATCAGAGACAGCTGGATCAGGTGTTTATCTTATCTACAGTTTAAATACAAAGTATTAAAAATAATGTACTACATAAGCCACACTAACAAACCAAGGTTGTGTAACTTTAAACATGCAGCAATAGATTATTTATCTTAAAGATCTGTTATGCCTGGTCTGATATGAGTATGTTTCTTATTTTGTCTCAAAAAGTTTTTTGAAGTTCAATCAGTTTATTTGGCAGCAAGAGTCATGTGATAGCAGCTGGTCATGTGACCTTGTGTCATGTGATAGCAGGTGATCATGTGACATGTTCAGCATGCAGTGGTTGCTAGTTTCATGGTTTTCTCTCACATTTTGACAGTAGATTGCCTTGTAGCAGGTCATGTGACTTCACATGATGTCATCTTGTTACAGGAAATCATGTCATTTGAAGGTTTTGGTCTCACAAGAGCTCATGTGGCAAAAATGGTCCCAGAGAAAACAATGTGACAGGAGCTACTCAAGTGCCAGCATGTCACATTTAGCTTCTAGTGTCACTGGAGTATGTCATGTGACAGGGAGTGATTTTTTAGCTGGGTTCATGAAAGTATAACATGCACAAAGTATGTCTCAAAAAGGATGTCATGTTTGAAGACATATATGTGAAGGTTTAAGGTCTCAGGATGGTCTGTCAAGTACCAAGTATACCAAGTACATAGGACTATATTCAGAGCAGTATTCTCTTCTTATCAAATTTGAACAAATTGCCAAAGATGATCAGTTCTAAAAAGTTGAAGGTTTTTATTCATTAAATATCTTAAATGCTTAATTTCTCTTGTCTCAGTTGTTGTTCCAGCCAAACTTCTTTTATTTACTGGCATTTGTGCAAATAAGTATTTTTAACTTGGTTTGATCTGCAACAAATTTCAGATCAGTAGCACAACAGGTAACAATGAAAGTCTTGATGTAAAGGTCAAAGTACAAGGCCTAACAGTCCAAATGGTCTGCAAGTATGATTAATCCTTGTGATTGATGTGTTTTCTCCCTTGAAGGTCATTCCAGGCATAACAGATCTCTGCTTGCACCCACCAGAGGTCTCCACTTGTCTACTGAGCTCAGTCAGTTTATGTGAAAACAAAGCCACTATCAAAGGGATTGTATGTTGTTGAGTCTTAATCCATCAGATCATGTTTATTTGACCATCATTGTCTTAGCCAAGTATAAGTTTTGTGGACTTCCAAGTAGTACCAGTAGTGACCTCTGGTGGACGTTGTTTACACTAATTTGCAAGGAAATGACAAAGAACCGAGACAAATATCATGTCACATCGAGTAAAGGAACCATCTTATGTAGTTGCCTTTCATTGTCATTGATCATGGTTTTCCAGTTTCAATATATTACAAAAAGGCCCCCTGTTTGTATGATTAGTCGTGTATATGATATCTACTAACCAAGCTCATATGACCAGCTACTCATTTTCATCTTATTCTGTAGCAATTTACCGGTAATTTAGTAAATAGTGAGTAGCTGCTCTTCAGACATTGGGTCTTCATTATTTGAGCAGCTACTTTGTAGCGGTTCTCTTATACTTGTGCCATTACCTGGAGCAGTTGCCAGTAGTTCTGCATTAGCTACTCAGTGGTATGATATGTACTCATTCAAAGAGAAAAGGATGAGTAGCTAGCTGTTCAGTTAGGATAAACATGTTTTACTGGTTTTGTAGCCATTCATTAGCTGCTCACTGATTAAAGAACTACTCGCTACCTACTCACTGTATATGTTACAATTCTGATATTTTTTCATTCACAGAATGTGGATAGGATGTGTTTTGTGTGTGACTGGGCAGCATTCTGATGCGGCGCTTTATTTTCTTATATTATATTAGAGTATAATACATGTATATACACATACATGTACTGTAACGCCCGGTGCCACGCGATGATAACCAGATTTATTTTTCCTTTCTTTTGACAGTAATGTACAAACATCTAATGTTACACATCATAAACAGCCGGGCAGTGGTACTGATTGTACAGTTGTTGTACATATGCTGTATAGAAGGACAGCTTGTGCTTGAAGACGTGCACTCAGTTGTGTATTGTTTAAGGCACTCTGTGTAGAGTAGTGGGGGGTTGGAGAGTGCACATTTAATTGTGCACTGTGCACCTTAGATGGTGCACTCTATCATAAAGTACAGATATCATTGGTATGCAGTGTAAAGACTCGTACTGTTGTACAGGTGTTCGTTTAACATGACATGCATCATCAATCATCATTTCTTGACTTGTTTTACAGCGACCATGACGGGTCCCCCTGTACAGCTGTGTATAGTTTGTGTATACGCTTTATTTTTCAGTTGTTGAATCTTGTAAGCTTGTGTTATGTAGTGTCGTTAGCCGCCATGGGCATTGTATTGTTGTTTCTGTACCTGTTTTACCTTCACCTTCTCAGTTTGTTTCCTGCAACAGTATTTTGTAAAAGATGACATATTTTACTATCAGTGGCATGGACAGCACATATTTGTAACAGCAAGACACCACAGCACTCCATATTTCAGCCTGTGATCCTATACAAAAATACACACGGGGCAGATCCAGGATTTGTGAATGGAGGGGTTTAATACCGTAAACACCAAGGGATCATGACACAGAGAGGTTTATAACTCCAGGAAAGGGGTTTTAGATTATGGAAAAACCCTTCTGGTAAATAAGTAGGGCGTTAAACACCTAACCCCCATTGCTGCACCCTGAGTCCATCCCTAACACACACATACTACACACAATGCAGTGTATTTTCTCCTTTGTATGGTACTTTTTTCTGCTTGTGTATTCACAAAGTTATGGAATTGTATATTTCAAATAGTCAATAGGCTAATATCATGAAAATAATAATCTAGGCCGGTGAATGCATACAAACAGAAATTTGAAATCCACAATTAGAAAATTTCTCAATGAAATAGTGAAAAGGACTTCTCTCTATTACAAACACTATGGGTTGTCTCCCTGAAACAGGGGATTGAAGAACCAGGTATTCGGCAGCTGACTGTAATAGAAAGGTTATATTGTACGTGACCGATTATTTTAATGTACAGGTGCTGACTGACAGCTTAGCACTGAACAGACTTTGGTGGCACTTATGTATGAGAGGGAAGATTGGTTGTTAGGTTATTTTTTTAACAAATAAAGGAAGTTAGTGAACAAAAACAAGTAATGTCTAATTTTATATCACAGCACATCACTATAATATTGATCATGATTCAAGATCAAACTAATGCCAGAGTTATTTTTATTTTTCAGCTGTTAAAATCAATAGAAAGTGGACTGGTTCCTGACTCATTATAGCCAAGTATATCTCTTTTGAAGAGAAATATTGGCAGGGAACCAGTCTTAACTAATGATCCATAAAGAGCAAAATGGTGGCAGGGAATCCTAACCGTTCTACCAGCTGCAGTTACAGCAGTTCACAAAAGCTGAAATTCCAGTATTGGTAACTTCATGCATATTCATGTTTGCAGGTCATGTGATTACATGAATATGCAGATATGAAGTTAACACAGTATTAACATAAACATTATAAAATGTGATGGCTGGGTCAGTGATGAACTGCTTGCAGATGGTTATCTGTGACTGATTAAGTACCAGTGGCTTCTTTTGCAGAAATGATTTATTAGATGGGGGTTAATTTATATTGATTGATTTGAACAAATATATTGCACGTAGGTGCCTTAAGTACCATTTCCAGTCACATTATTTATGTTGAAATACAGTAAAACCTCCTTTAATGACCCCCTCAGTTTAATGACCACTGCAAAATAACGACCACCTTTTCACGGTCTGAACTATTTTTTGCTCTTGATATCAGACCTCGCTCAGATGACCACCTGACAATATTACCTCTTTATTGAGGTCCCGTTAGCAATCATTATTTCGAGGTTACAGTGGAGTAAGTCAAGTTAAGAAATGTCATTCAGAGGACCCTCATTGGCCAGTGAACAAATGAGCTTTTTCTGTGACTGATCCACAAGAACATTTGTTGTCAGCATGGAATTTTAAAAAGCATGCATGAGTTTATTTAGAACTGACCAATCAGAGTTCTGCCGATCTTTAGCAGCAGCTCAGGGTTTTCACAGACAGGCCTCAGGAGTTGTGGTGGAGGCGTTAAAGTGTGTGTTCTTTTTACGTTGGCCTAACAGTTTAACGGGGTTCTGTCTGTATGCAAGAGGTTGTTCTTGGTCACTAAAGATGCTCTGAGGGTCATTACTTTGCTTTCGCAATTTCCTATCATTCACCTTGCTCAGTGATTTGTGTTGATATTGTAGGGCTGATCCTGTTTTATGTAAAGAAATGTTTTACATTGGAATACACACATAACACAATTCTTACAATGATATGTATATCATAAACACATCTATAATAGTAAATCTTGATTCATCCTCATTGTATATATAAATATATCTATAAAAATCCACATCTGTATGCTACAAGTGTACTAAGCATGAATACAATCAGTTGCAAACAATTCATGCACACACCTTTAGTCTCTACCACAGATGTAATCAGATAATGCAGTGTAAGTAGTTTGTAATATTTGATTCTGGGTACGAAACCTGGCCATATAAATGTGCAAGTGCACATCTGTGCAACAACTGAGTGTGATAACTAATTAATCATTATTTATCTTAATACTTTTGCAGTGAGAGGTGTAAATGACAAACAAAGCCTGTTAAGTACCAATATCATTTTCTTGAAAAAGAATAATGAATACTGTGAAACCTGTGTTAAGAGACCACCCATGGGACCAGTCAAAAGTGGTCTTAATTCACAGATGGTCTTATTTGACAGGTCATGTAAACCAATTGATGGCTTTAGGTTCACCCAAGGGTGGTTATAATTGACAGGATGTCTTATAACTTTTATAAGACAGGTTGTCTATCAGAAAGGTTCCACTTTATATTATTCTTGTGTGTTCTTTTTGAAATTGCAGAGTAAAATATGTGTTTTCTCCTAAATTGGCAAAAAAAAACATGATTCTTACAATGTTTTCTTAAAATTCATGGGAACTTGTTATGATTATCCCATCACTCTCACAAAACAGTATAAAAAATCACAATCACTCTGCCAATCAGATTGCTAGATACTGCAGACCTTCACCTTGCTGTCATCTGGGGAGTGGCAAGTGAACTACAATTTAATATTTTCTAACCAGTTAATTGTAGAATCTGCATCCAGATCACATATGGAGGACCATAATATTTTAGAGCTGTAAACTTTAAAAGTGGTAATGTGCTTTTAGTTGTAGCAATGCAGGTCTAGACATAACCATACATACAGTGAAACCTGTGTTATGAGACTTCCCATTGGACTGGCCAAAAGTGGTCTTAAATCACAGGTGGTGTTGTTCGACAGATCAGTTTTAACCAATATTGATGTTTTTGGTTCACCCAGGGGTGGTCCCAATGGACAGGTGGTCTTAAAGACATATACCTCTGTAATGACAGACAGCCTTCATTGCAGTATATGCTACCCCTTCTGGGATCAGGGTACTGGTTATATCTCACAGGTCCACACACTGCTGCTGTTTTAGGTGTCATTAATGCATGTTGAAATTGCATTAACACACACACACACCACCTCTCTGTACATACATATACACAAGCACTTTAATTGTACACACAGGAAGCAAGCTTATTTATCCACACTCTGGTATACTAAATACATTGGTATAATTAATGTGTATAGATTTTGTTGGTTGAAAACATTACAAAAATAATGTATATGCACACATGCGATGTGAATGTTTTATAAACACAAGGTATAAAAATATTATTAGTATATGTAAACATTCGCACACACACACAAATTACATATATACACACATTGAGGGAACTCATAAATCCTGTATGTTCTTGTTTGTAGCTGTGTAGGTGAGTTTTGTGATATTTATTGGGCATTTTAGATAGTCCACCTAGTTTGGTTTTCAACTGTGTTTACAATGGATCTGGTGCAGATGTATGCTCCTCATAAAGCGGTTATATGCTCCAGTCCTGCTGGATCTTGCTTTCAGATTATCCAGGTTTCACCATCAGGGTGGCACAGCACAGAAGTGTGATCAGACCAATGTGAGTGTGGTATCACATTGTGCATCCAGCTCCAAACTTTAAACATGGGACATGCACTCTTGTTGGTCTGATAACGAGTTCAGGCACAGAGCCAAAAACCAGACCAAAGCTAGCTGGTGTCCTGATCTAATCAGACCAGCAAGAGAGGGGGTAGCATGTTAAAATTTTGAAGCTCGGTTGTTTGATCACAATTCTCCGCTCTGTGCTCCCCCTAGTGGTCCAACCCGTGGAATCTTGCCATACAAAGCAGTGGTGACCCAAAAGGAGATCTGGGATGGCTGCAGTGTATAACTGCTACATAAGGAGCCTAGTGTTGGAGAACTCTTGTGTCAGAGTAAATAAAATGATCACACTGACATGCTCATTTTGACTGTAGGCCACTCAGAATTTAAGCCAAGTACATGTATAAGTGGTTGAGTACAAGAGCCCAAGTACATTGCAAGTACACCTGAAGAATAGAATTTTTGTTTGCTTCATTAAAGTACATTTAATTAACATTTGGCATTTTGTGACTTATCCGAATTTTACATTAAAAAATAGTGTGTGCAGGGATATTGGTCAGTTCTATTCCTACCTAGGATCTTGTAATGTAACTTTTTCCCCATGAAGACAGGGACATGAGGAACAGTTTAATATTGAGTGCATGTTAGGTATAATTTTGCCTTTTGTACACTCTGGGTCTGTGTAAGAGACGAGAAGCAGTACTTCACAGGCACAAAATATTTTGTACATGGGTGTTTATTACTGTTATTTGACTCCAGGCTGAGTCTGTTGTTGGTCTTACTGAAATGTACTGACATAACCCTGGTGCAAGTGAGAGGTTTAAAACCAGGCCACAAGACACATGGTTTGTTTTGTGACTTGGAGGGATGAAACAAATGAAACAAGCCCCCTATAGTTAGTCAAAGGTGAATGGCATGATATATATAATTATATACAACTAATGTCCTGCTTGTTTCCTGTATACATGCATACACACACACACACATGCACATTTGACATTTTTATCCAGGTGAGGCACCTACCATGTGTTATTATGTTCTCTTGATAGACACTGAAACCAAAGATTAAGATGACCAGTTAAAGGTCACGGTGATGTTGTTGATATTTTTTGTACATATTTAGATAAAACCCCAGAGAGGACCCTGTATATATAGTTTAATATCTTTTTAATGAATACCATTGTGAAGCACAGATCTATACATATAATTATACACTTGTGTGTATGTGTGTTTAATATTCAAAGCTTTGCCTGTGCGTACATAGATATGCATGATGATGTTGCTGTTGCAGTATTAATAACAACCTGGACCTTTTTCTCCGCCAAGTGTCTTATACAGGGTGATGAGTTGTGCAGAGACGAAAGCGGTTTACGACTGCGTTCAGGTGCCTTTATAAAAGATGAAACTTGCAAGCGTGTCAGGAATGACTTTTACATGAGGATGTAACACTACCCACAGAAACCTATATATGAATCACCAACAATTTTCTCCGCACATGCGAACCAGAGAGCAGTTGTTACATCCACAACAGTTGTCTCACTGAGTGGCTGTCATGTTGTTGTATCATCCAATCCTTCTTAATAAGCCCCACCAAGTATCTACTCCACTGAAATCATGTGTCATTAGATTGCCCTTATGACCATACGTAGTTCATATGACAATTCACAAATTCAAAGAATACCTTTCTTTTTTTTTGCTGCAGCTGTAAAAAGGGGAAATACAGTATGTGTATATATTACAAGTGGTAGCCAGTGTGTACTGAACCACTCTGATCTGTAGCCATTGCTCACAAAATATTTACACAAGCACATTGTTTAACATTGTTTTTCCCAAAATGTTCAGAAGTATAATTTTTCCTCCCAAATCTCCTGTGCTGTTTCAAATTTTAAAACAACAGAATTGGTCCATGTGATGTACTATACTATCAGTCATAAGTCACTTACTTGCAGAAGGAAAACTTCATTCAGTGACATTTCACATATGAATTTTGTGAGCAACAGCAGGGGGATTTTCATTTTAATCATTTGGTTATGATATGAAGTAGCGTGAACATTTCCATTTCATGTGCAGATGTGATTGGTTTGGTGACTGTGTTGTTAGTATATAATTCGATTTGATTTCATAGTTGTATGATGAAATTTGAATGATGACTGAGCCACTGTCTTAAAGAGGAAGCAGAAAAACTTTAATATCCTAATTTCATTGCATGACAATTGTTGGATACAGGAATATTGTGAATATTAATGTTTGAATATGACACTGATCCTAACTCGTCACCTAAAATTGTGTATATGTATGAGAAAATACAGAAAAGTTGTGGTTTTGGGATGTAGTAAAGATTTGGCCAAAGCATGAGAATTGTGGGTAAAATGCATAGCCACCCGAGTTATTCATGGGATTTTAAGTCATGTGACTTTTATTGAAAGACAAAAGGTCATCATGTTGGGGTACTGAACAATTTTGCTTTGTGATGTGATCGGCAATGTGCAACATTTTTGGACCAATTTTTCAATGTTTGACAGGTTAGCTTGTTGGGGGTTTCCCAGTTTGTGACGATGTTAAAGTGCTTGTTCATTGCAACCTTCATGTTTGAGCGTTTGGTGTTAAATCGTGAATATTTTAAACGTTTGTCGACATATTGTAAGAAAGTGGTCCCTCCAGGCCAGTTTTAAAACTGCACTCAGTAAATTTACGACATGCAGAAGTTGTCATGATAATTAATGGGATTATTATGGTGGAAATAATCACTTTTTATTGAATGCATACATTTACATTGTATTTTGACTGATAAATGGGAACGTTTTGTCAGTATTGGTATTTTTGTCGGGGTCTGTTGGATTTTCAATTTTCGTAGACATTAAATGTTTGAAAGTGAGGTGTATATATAATACAGGGAGTGATGATGACCAGAAAAAAGTATATTTTTTTTTTATTGAGATAACTGATGTATATCTCTGGTGAATCTGATCGCTGCTCACTTAATATTCATCATTAACATGTCTTTAATAATAATACAATCATACAGTCGGAACTATTGAATACTGACAATTTCATGGTCATGTTTTGTGATTACATTGTGTTACTTTATATTATTTTGAAAGTGGTGTTGTGTATTAAACTTTGGATAATGTCTACCAGAGATGATATTGTTGCACGTTTATATTTGGAAATATTGGTCACAGTCATCCAAGTAAATAATAATGGGATTCACTGCACTAACCACATGACTGATATTTGTTCTTGTCTTAAGTTAGTGAGGGCCTTGAAGGTATTTTCCTTTTCTTCATCTGTCTTGAGTTTACCAGGGCAAAAAGAGCAGGGTGTCAGTCCTACAAGTAGTCAACTAGTCTGGTACCATGCCTCATTATTTGAATCATGTAGAGAGTAAAATTCTTGTTGCTGTTCATACGGAATATGCTGTTGTTTGCCATCAAGGTTTAATTAACCGATGGACCAGGAGTCAGTTAAATGCAACAAGTGCTGACCTCTATTGTCCCTCTCTGAAACAGGTCATATCAGAAACAACTTAGTGAATTCATGTTTACTTTGGTACAAAGGTTAATTATTCCATAGAGGAGGAATGAAAACTGGTTTTTCTGTTTTGTTTAGTAAATGGCAATCCATGCTTATGGCACTAGGCATTGATGATATGATAGTTTTGCACAAGTGAAACGGAATTTGCACTTAATTACATAATTTATTGTTTATATATATGTTGTTTACACTTAAATGTGTAAAATGCGTAACAGATTAAAAATCCTAGGTGCCATTATTTAAGTTGGATAAATAAACAGAGACTGGTGAATTATTTTGATCTGTTACTGTGGGTAATGCAGTCTCTATAACCAATACGCTTTAATGCTCTCATGTCCAATACATTCCTAAACCCCCTGTTGCATACAGTTACATATAACTGTATAAATATATAAATATTATATATAAATAAACAAGGTACATATATTACTGTTACTGTGTCATATGTAACTAGCATGTTCCATTAAATGTGCATATGGGTGATGTTACACAGAATCATTTTATGCAATCATTTGCAATCATTATCATTACATTATATATATATATAACCTTTAACATATATATATTACCATCACAGATATATGATGTACCTTACTAAAGATGAGACACTAATGTACGACTATGTTCTTCCCGTCCCTTCTTGTATCTTGTTCGGTGAGCAATGCATATCTTGTGTAAATGTCTGAATATTTTATTTTGAAGATTGCTCCTAGAATGGGATGGATTTCTCTATATTTTAGTGGACCATTAGCAGCGCAGGTGGCGCTGAGAGAGAGGGTGGTTCGCCTTATAGACGGTGTTAGCTATAAGGCGCCGACGGTACATTGTACTTTACTTCAATAAATTATTAGATTTATCTCTGCTTTGTTGTTTTGATGATGGAGCATGTTAGGGACCATTTCTTTTAATTATCCCTGTGTGTTGGTGTTGTGATGGTAATGCGAGCAAGGGATCATTTATTAAATTTATCGCTGTGTGTAGGTGTTGTGATGGTAAGGTGAGAGAGGGACCATTTATTAGATTTATCACTGTGTGTTAGTGTTGTGATGGGATTGTGATGTTGAGAGGGACCATTTATTAAATTCTTTCCTTGCAGCTGTTGCCCTGTTATCTTGGTGTCACAATTGATGCGTTTAGCATTCTTTGTTCCGATCCAGAATATATTAAATGAGGTCATTTGGAATCCTTTATGGGCAGTTCCTTTGAGGACATGGCGCAGCTATTGACTTTAGTCCTTGAATGGGGACACCAGTATTTTATTTACCAGATACCCAAAATAACTAGTATTAAATAAATGACATAGAGGTATTTTATCACTGAGCATGATTGACCATTAGCCTTATTGATTAATACATGCCCAAAAATTTACCTTACTATATTATGAGTATGTGTGTTTGTATGGGAGTGGAAGTTTATATCAGTAACAACCAGTATTGCAATGAAACAACAATGGGGAAATAGGCATTTATATCCTTTGCCAAAGTTACTAATGATAACAGAGGATAATATAAGAATGAGAGAATGATTAATTTCATCCTGAACTGGCTCGTAAATGTTGAACCACCTGTTATTTAAATATTTTTTATGCCCCCGCCACAAAGTGGCCAGGGCATATAGTTTTACCCATGTCGGTCATTCGGTCCTTCCGTCATTCCGAAATCAAACCGTGTACAGACTTTTTTCGCAATGCCTGCAGATATTGGCCAGATTTTTGGTGTATGGGCATATAATGACCAGTTACAGATCAAGTTTGAGTTTTGTCCCGGTTGACCTACTTTTGATCCTTTCACGCCTCCTAAACATAGAAAATTTTATGAAAAATATAAATTTTCATGACAAATACACATGTACAGACTTTTTTTCACAATGCCTGCAGATACTGGCCTGATTTTTGGTTTTTGGGCAGATAATGACCAGTTACAGACTGAGTTTGTGTTTTGTCCTATTTGACCTACTTTTGACCGTTTGACTGCCCCTGAACATAGAAAATTTCATGAAAAATATAAATTTTCATAACAAATACACATGTACGGACTTTTTTTCCGCAGTGCCTGCAGATGCTGGCTTGATTTTTGGTGTGTGGACAGATAATGACTAGTTACAGATCAAGTTCGCGTTTTGTCCCAGTTGACCTACTTTTGACCGTTTGATGGTGCCCTAACATAGAAAATTTCATGAAAAATAGAAATTTTCATGACAAGTGCACATGTACAGACTTTGGAACCATTGAACCATTGTGTTGATTTTCACAAAACTTACTATGGTCATTTGGATGGTCTGTACGTGCTGCACAATTTTGGTAGTGCCATCTGCAATTTCTGATTTTTTAATCAATTTTTATCAGATTTTTCAATTTTGGCCTTTTGTGCAGGATATCTCCAAAGGTATTCAACACGGGAACTTCATGTCTTCAGTGCTTTTGCATATTTACAAAATCTTGTTCAAGTTCAAAGATGGATGGTATTGACATACTTTAAAGGTCACAGAGCTTAGAATAGAAAAAAAAATAGGAGCTTGTTTCTCAGTAAGCATTTGGTGGATTTTCACAAAATTTACTATGATCATTGGGAATTATGGTTTGTAAGTACTGCACAATTTTGGTTGCACCACCTACAATTTCTGATATTTTAATGAATTTTTATCAGATTTTTCAATTTTGGCCTTTTGTGCAGGATATCTCCAAAGGTATTCAACACAGGAACTTCATTTCTACAGTGCTACTGCATATTTACAAAATGTTGGTCAAGTTCAAAGATGGGTGATCTTGACCTACTTTTCAAGGTCACAGAGCTTAGAATAGAAAAAAAATTAGGAGCTTATTTCTCAGTAAGCATTTGGTGGATTGTTATGAAACATGGTACATACCTCTCCAATTTAATTTTATAACTTATTATATTGGCAAAAATTCTAGCTTCGCAATGCAATGCTGACAGATACTGGCCTAATGTTTGATCTGTGGGGGCATAATGACCACTTACAGATCGAGTTCACATTTCATCCCAGTTGACCTATTTTTGACCATATGACAGATCCTGAACATAGAATATTTAATTAAAAACAGAAATTTTTATGAAAAATGCACATGTATGGACTTTTTTCACAATGCCTGCAGATACTGGCCTGATTTTTGGTGTGTTGCGATCAAATGACCCGTTACAGATCGAGTTTACATTTTTCCCGCGATGACCTAATTTTGACCATATGACAGCTCCTGAACTTAAATATTTTTTACAAAATTTAACAAATATTTCTAATTTGCACCAGGCGGGGGCATTCGTGTCCTTTCCGACACATCTAGTTATTTTAACTGCTAGTGATTAGTCACCCTTCTGCTAGTTAACATTACTCATGAACAAACCTCTTTCTGGGGAGCACTGTGGGGCAGCTTGAGTACTTTTCTCAGCTGTCAAACTTTAAAATCAAAATTTGTTACATTTCAAGGAAACCTTTCACATTTATATTTCACATGTGTATGTTTACAAAATATAACTTGCTCTGTGATTTCCTTACCACAAAATAATCAGTGTTCATGTAATTTGCCTTGAAACAATTTTAATCCAACATATTTCAACAGACTACATTACCCTCTTAACCACAAAATTATTTGCACTGCAAGGGGGGGGGACCCAAGTATTAATTAACTGTCAACCCCTATAGGTATGAAGTCCTATTAAAATATGATGCATATTTTGGGAGGGAGTGCATCTCAAAGTGACTGAAATGTGGTTGAAATCTATCTGCAAGAATCCCCATATGTCACAATACAACCAATACATAAAACAGTTATAAATTTTATTACAGATAACATTCAGTGTCAATGTTCTTCCTCATAGAAAGATAACATAACTTTCAATATAAACTTATTTCCAAACTATAAATGTTATTCTCATAACAATCAGATGCGAGGTGAGACATAATATAATAAAATATTAAATGTCTGCCCATATTATACATGGAATGATCTAATATTACCCATTAAGCATATCAAATACTGAAAAAATACCTAAAAAATGCAGTATTTGTCTTTGTACACTGGGGTATCAATAGAAATATGCATTCTCAGGAATGCAGGCCTCTACAGTGTGTGCGGTCCATAACATGGGGTACTCCGGTACTACTATTTTTCATTCACTTATTGATCCATGATCCCATGTTCATTATAGCATAGGTTCTCCCAACAAATGTTTGCATTCACTTATTCAGCCCATATTCCCATGTTCAATTGTGCATATGTTACTGCACATTTGTGAATATTCCTGGAAGTCCTTCCTGGATTCTGATCATGAGCTGGACACACATGAAAATATAACTGATTCTTCATCAGCCAATTCCTGAGGGGCCCTGAAAATTTTATAGGATTCTGTTCTTGATTGCGCGAGTTACGGTATATTGTGAACAAACACACTCACAAACACACACACACAAATGAAAGCATACCTTTCTGGTATAAAATAGACACGAACATGCTTTGAAACACTGAACATGGCAAAACATTAAAAATGTGCAGAATTATAAAGGCACAACCAAACCACCTGTGGGGATGAAATATATCACCTGCATACAATAATAAACAATGGGGGAAACATAACAGTAATAATATTATTTAATCATGTTTTGCTTTGCTGATACAACATATTGCACAAAAATCTTTTTAAGAGTAAAAAATTGTCAAAGCTTCATAGAAGTAACATTTTAATTCTTCAAAAATGCATTATGTTTCATGTGTCTGTGCACATGTTGACTCAAGCACCACCTGGTGGTATTCTTTGACACAAGGATAAAACACTGAATGGTCCAGTGGCTCTTATCTTGACTCTGATTGGTGGAGAGATTAATTCAGTCATTTATCTTGGTCAATGAGAATTCTAATATATGAAATGATAATATGATGTGATTCTGTCCACAGCACATACATATTTGGAAAAAAAATTCCAGGCAGAGATCCTAGATCCAGATTCAAATAGTATAAAGGATATCTCTAATAGACTCGAAGTAAAGTGATTGTTATGGTAATATTTAGTCCATCATAATGTTTAAATATATATTTTAATACAAATTAAAACTTTTTAAACTGAAAAATCATAAAAATCTTGGATAATTCAAATGTAAAAATACAAATACTGATTCTAACAAAATATTTGAAAGCATCTTTAGTTTTATCATTTGCAAAATTATTTATCAGTCAGAAATTGCCAATGTTGAGATCTATATAAGACTATGTTGCTTGAGTCTATATTCCAGGATATGTTCGTAGTTCCACTCGTCGTACCATCGGCAGCTGCCATGTTCATACTCATCACATGTCACTCGGGCAGTGTTTTTCTTTCTCTCTGGGAGCTTTGGTTCTGGGGGACGTTTTCCGAGTGAATAAAAATTCTTGAAGTAATACCTGCAGTATCAAAACACAGCATTGGCATAAAGAAGGGTTAGCCATAAGTGAAAAATGTTCAGAACTTTTATCAGCTAGCCATTAATAAAGTTAAAATATGCACAGATAAGTATCAGAAAAGATAAAAACACTAAAGATGTATGATGGCATTAATATGCTTCTTATGGTGATTAGAACTATATATGAAATGCAAAAAAAAAGGGCAGGGGAAAAATGGTGTGTGAAACATTCATGGAAAAAATTTGAGTGAGAGTAGAATAACTTTAACACCATCGGTCCTTAGGCATCATAATTTTGACCACACCATCAGGCTACAGGCATCAATATTATGTTTATGCAATGGGCCTGATGGACGAGTCCACCCCAAAACGAGGGGTTTCCATCTCAGCCAAATTAAAAATGTAATAATTTAGCCTGGGGTAATTTAGTTGAACTGTGTAATTATCGCTGTGTATATTGTAGTGTAAATTTATATAAGTGATGAACTGTCATAAAATATACTTATAAGATAGAAGATTTGTTTTCAAAAGGATAATAAGTTTTATAAATTCTTGTTATTTTACTTGCAAAATATCTTGCAAATTCTGGAAAATGCAACATGGGGAATATTGTATTTTCAAAAATCTAGTACAACCCATGTACTCCTACAGTATTTATGATTAATATTTGAAAATGAGAGTGTCCTTACCAGCGCTGTAGTATAAACTTATGGCCGACCTTGACCTTTGCTGCTTGGTGGATGGAAGTAGGGTCACATGATCCATCTGGTCGCATGTTTGTCCACACCAGAGCACAACCTTTCTTGGGGTGACCTTGAAACCAAGTTCTGCAGAAAAGTGTAATACATGTAATACTACTACAATTTGAGGATTTGGGGCGTGGTAAAAAAAAGGGTTATTCCACTTTAAACTTTGCTGATACACATCCTCTTGCCACCCAACTCTCTCAACTGATAGATATTCTGTCCCAGGAGTACTTCTGCGCTGCATCCCTATGCCCTTATTGAACTCTGACAGGTTTATTTCTCCCAGTTTCTCCAAACTACTCATGGGGGCTCACATTTTGCATACACACTAAAACCTGGACGTCACAGGTTGCATGTTGATATTATTGGTATATATCACAAGTGCAATATAAGCATCACAATAATTAGGCCAACTCCCCAAATAAGTAATTGGTCAGTATTGCTGCAACACTTTTCACTGTTACTTGTTGCTTTGTTAATTACTGTGCTCGTGAATTACTACCATGTTCACAGAATTTATTTGATCAATATATCAAAGAAATCATTACATGGATTAATAATGAACAGTTTTGGTTAACAACATTAACAATAAAAATAGATTAAGGTTTGAAATTTCCATATGCACTCTTTCAAGGATTGAAAAAAATATTTGTATAATTAACAAGTTATCTGAATTACAAATATTTTTCCTTCAAGGTAAATTTACAAAAACATTTGAACCCTACTTTGGTCTACTAGTCTGTAAAATATTTGGTATTGTGGCTTTATAAATCTCTGTCTTGGGGTAATTCTGGTAAAAATATGTCTATACATGTGTGTCACAGATTGAGATTTTCTCCAATTCTGTACTCAGTAAATTCATTTTAGTTTTATTGATGCTCAACAGATGACAGTAGCAATTTATGTTACATTTCTCAGTTGGTGTTGTTGGGTTGACCAGTGATTTTGCCAGCTATGCTACCTATATACAGGTGTGGAGTTATGACATTATGTATATTAATACATACCTGGGAACTCTGTTTCTCCTCCCTCCTTAACATCAGTCAGGTAAACCAAGATGGTGGCAAACCGATCCCGCTGATCCTTACCATCTACGGTACAATCAGTGTGGGTTTTATACCCTGTAAGAAAATAAAATACTATATAGTCATGCCACCTTAGTTTATGGCAATGAATATTGTCCTTTCATAGGGCTGGAAATAAATACATTAAAGGTGCATAGAGGAATTAATAATAAAAATTGTAAAATTAATAAAGAAGCAAGGAAAATAATTATCACAGAACAATAATTAAGATATTTTTTTAGAATTTTAAGAATTTTTTTAACATCTATGGTACATATACACATATATGGAGAGCCTAACACATCCAGGTAGCACAGCTTGGCTATTTTATTTATTATTAGCTCTGCATATTGTGTTTGCATAGCATGTAGGCAGACTTAACTGTATTCTGGTGATAACATCACAGTAAATTTATATATCAGTACTTACTAGTGTTAGGCACTGGTTGTAAAATCATATTTGATGATTGAAAGACCAATGATCAATTAATCAATTATTTTATGTAACATCTATATTACCAAGAAATATGCTGTATAGAATATTATACCTACAATCTTGAACAAGTAGGTTCAGTCTAACTAATGTATTTCACACTGAAAGATCAAGGTAGCAGCCGATTGTTGACACCTATTCATTGCACCAGGTACAGTTTTAATACTGTGTTATGTTTTGTACTCCGTCATTCTTATATCTCTGACAGAATCAGAATATTTGATTGGGATAACATGATTTTTTTGGATGTGCATACATAATTGTTTGTGGTTAAGTATGCAAAAAGGCCATTAATTCTATTAAAGAAAAGTCAAATCATTGATATTTATCAGCACACCACTAATTTTATACCCGTACTTACCGATTCCTTCTGCATATGAGGTGATCTGAAATTTGCCGCCATGGGACATAGCAAGTCCTGTTGCATCTTGTACCCATTGACCCATGGTATGTGAGAATTTGCTCTCCCCCGGGTAAAATGCCGTACTGTAGCTCCATCTCCTGTTCATCCAAAGTCCAACTTCCTGTGATAACGAAGAATTCAAACATGTCGTACCTGTGTGAAAAGAAGTAAGTTATTAACATTTTTACTTTGAAATACAGTGAAACCTATCTGAAAGACCACCTGTCTATAAAAACCACCCTCAAGTGAACTAAAAGCATCTCACTGGTTATAACTGACCTGTCCAGTAAGACAACCTGTGAATTAAGACCAATTTTGGCCAGTCGCATCAGTGTTCTTATTTATATTGCATCAGAATGATCAATTGGTCATATTAATTCAGTTGAGGTTTTGTGTGGTACATATTTGTATATAAGTCAGACTAAGTATTTAAAATCTAAATTTGAAAGGTCAAGAACATTTTAAAAGGATGGGTGATTTTAAGAAAGGCACAGCACCATATAAAAGTTAAGGTTAAATTAAGTTACCGGTATTTTGATATTCATAATGTTACCTTAGTTGACTGACACCATCTATCAGTAGTGTTAATTTAACAAAACAAGATTAAAAAAGGTCCGAAAGTCTAAAATAACAGTAAATACCAGAGAATAATTACTGCTCCTAAATCAGACAGTAGATTTACAGTTATAGCACCAAAGAACTGGTACAACAAAATATAATTAATAATTATTAACTAATATAAACTTGTACCAATTTGTTGTGATACAGAAAAAGTGTATAATTAAAACATGACTGGCAGATGGCAATGAAAATCAAATAAGGTATAAATTGTGATAATTTATAAATAACCCTATTGTGATTATTAACAAAGTGAATATATAAATGAATATGATCCAAAAATGTTAACCTGAAGTAAAATCTTTCATTGTCACCTTGACATCACTTCTACCAATATCTTCTAAGTGGCGTCTTAATGTGTGTACAGTGTCAAAGCAGAGAAGTGGAGTTTCTTTGGAGAACTCGTTGACGTGACGAACATGGGCGCGCATCAAACCATCACACTCGGCTTCTGAGAGGAAGTTTTCAAACATGAAAGCCCTAAAAGGGATGCAAAGTTTAAACAGAAATTAGTTCATGTTGATAAAATAACAAGCAAATTCAAGGAATTAATGTCCCCCGCTTCCACCTTCAAGTGGTGACTAAGTGCAAATAATTTTAATCACTCTCAACAGATGGCAGCACCTGTGGTGACTAAGTGCAAATAATTTTAATCACTCTCAACAGATGGCAGCACCTGGCAGTTACTGCAAAAATTCAAGTGGGGGTCCAGGTGGCAAAATGTGGTCTAAAACCCTTTAAAAAAGGTTGCTTCGGGTGAAAAAAGGGGGGGGGGGTCCGGACGCCCTGGACCCCCCCCCCTGGATCCACTTCTGATATTGTATGATCTCACATTTTACTATATTGTGGGGGATCTTGGGTCCAACTGTTTAAAATCTCATCTCTCCGCATCTGAGACTTCAAATCATGACCTCCTGGCTTTGAGCCCTGTGTCTTTTCTAACTACAATCTGCTTGCTGCAGCCAATACAAAATTTGATTGAATTGTCCCCGTATAAAACTTTCTTGTAATACAGATTTTTTTGTATTTTAATTATGGCTTCACATTTTTGCTAAGTTGACTAAGTCACCTGAGCTAAACAATCACCCTTTGTCCATCATCCATCTAGTTGTCCAGTTGTCAATTAAGTTGTTAATCTAAGCCTTAATTTAGACTGAGAAACTTTTATATTGACACCTGGAAGGTTCCATTTAGTAAAGCTATGGCTATGGTGACCTGTGTTATGTGAGCTATTATATGCACATTTTGTCCATTTTGAACACTTCTAAATTAGGCTTGTATTTTTTTTCAGAACTGCAAAACAAGAGCCAATGTCAGAGCCGAGATTGAAATCCAGGCGGATTTTAAATTCGCCTAGACGAGATTGCGATTGTGATCTCGCCCAGGCGAGATTGCAATTGTGATCTCGGCTAGACAGATTTTAAACTCGCCTAGACGAGATCACAATCGCAATCTCGCCTAGGCGAGATTAAAATCCATCATGGAGCAGGCCAGGATTTTAATCTCGCCTAGGCAAGTTTAAAATCCGTCTGGTGTCATCCAGGCGAGTTTAAAATCTGTCTGATATTAGTTAGGCGAGTTTAAAATCTGCCTAGGCGAGATTAAAATAGTGATTTGATCTAATTTCCTAATATATTAAGCATTGTAATTGACATATGAAAGATGTTTTCAGTCGGATTTTCAATATTTTAACACTGAATAGTTATATATAGTTAAAAGGTAATATATTTATTAATATTTACAGAATATTATAGTATTAATATAATAATTAACTTTTTTAAAGTAATGTAATAATTATTCATGTGATAATTAACCTTAATTTTGGAAACAGAATTATGAAATAGATATTTGATTATTATTTGAACCTTTGATGTGTTTCATGTGGTCTACAGCATCCTTATCATGCCAATTATTTGCTAAACATTAATTAATCTTTATTTTTTTTCTCTCCAGTTTTCTTAACAACCTAAGGATTGTAAATATCACTAATAATTTTTACAAAAAAATAATTTGTAATTGTATTTAAATATATGGCAATTAGAGAGTAACAAGAGGTATATTGAAGCACACTTATGAGATATTATGAAGAGCAAATCTGGGGGAAAAAGTCATCCACTTGCATATTGAATCAATCATAAATAGATAGATAGACAGATAGATAGATTAGTTTAGATAGCTATTACTTCACTATTTAATGAGTTACACATTAACATAAACAATCATCCTATTTGATAATTTTTACAGGACAAACAGAACAAATTAGTTGGTTGATCTAGTTCAAATGTTTCTTTTCACCCAGGTATTCAACACTTAACAGTCAAAACATGTACACTTATGGTACAAAATATGCAGGGTATCAGTATTTATGATGGACTTTGATACACCATACTTTTTTTAGGTAATTAAACATCATATGAGAAAAGGTAAAAGTTGATACGTGTATACACAGATGTATGCAAGTGAATATTTCTTTGTCTTATTTAGTCTTTTCTTATAATGTATATAATATTCTTCCGATTTTGTGAGGCATTTTGTGAAGCTTCAATATTTATGTAGACTGTTACAAGATAACTGCCTTTTTTTGGACAGTATTATATCATATCAGAAAAAAAATATGATTTCTAGATTCATAGAGTAATAGATCATTTATTCATGTGAACATGCATTGAATTATATTGAAAAAAATAAATGAGCTATGTTCCTTTTGTCTTTTTAAAATACTACATTACTAATATTACTAATACCAGTTTCCCTTCAAATTAATATTGACAACAAAATTATCATGTAAATAATCAGCAGCAGCCCACATCATATATCATTTGAATATGCCATATACAATACCAATGTAAGTTTCTTGTTACATAGTTTATAAATAAAAATATAAAATAAAAAAATTAATGTTAATTATTACATAAATATTATAATATTCTGTAAATAATATTAAATATATATTACTTGTGAACTATACATAACCATATTAATAAAAATATATAATATAAAATATTCCATTTCCAAAATTAATGTTAATTATTTAATTAATAATATAATATTCTGTAAATATTAATAGATATATTACTTGTGAACTATATGTAACCATTCAGTGTTAAAATATTGAAAATCTGACTGAAAACATCTTTCATAAGACAATTACAATGCATAATTTATTGGGAAATTAGATCAGATCACTATTTTAATCTCGCCTAGGCAGATTTTAAACTCGCCCAAGTGATATCAGGCAGATTTTAAACTCGCCTGGATAACACCAGACAGATTTTAAACTCGCCTAGGCGAGATTAAAATCATGGCCTGCTCCATGATGGATTTTAATCTCGCCTAGGCGAGATTGTGATTGTGATCTTGTCTAGGCGAGTTTAAAATCTGTCTAGCCGAGATCACAATTGCAATCTCGCCTAGGCGAGATCACAATCGCAATCTCGTCTAGGCGAATTTAAAATCCGCCTGGATTTCAATCTCATCTCTGACATATATATATATATGAAATTATTTCTATATAAATATGAGTCTGGAAGTTATTTGTCAAAAATGTTCTTGAAACAGTTTTGGAATAAAAAACATCAGACAAAATTCCCGAGGCATACTATAAACACTGTGTAACAGTAAAATCTCAAAATTACGACCGCCACTGGGACCTCAATGCAGTGGCCCATTTTAGAGGTAGTCATCTAAGCGAGGCTTTATATAAAGAGCAAAAAAGAACTGGGACCATGAATAAGTGGTCATCATAATTGAGGTGGTCACTAAATTGAGGTGGCCCTTAGGAAGGGTTTTACTGTATAAACACTGACCTGACTGTGCTGTTTTCAATACTGTGTGTCAAGGCAACTGGTTCCAGCTGTCTGCCATTTATGATGATCTTTTTTACATCAAAACTGTTAGAAGTAGTGGCTTTGAACATCTGTGCCTCACGAGGTACCTGAGGTTTTAACGAGTCATTTCCATTCACTCCTTGAGATTTTGAAGATTTTTTGCTTTGTGCTGTATAGTTCTTTACCTGCTCCTTAGACACACCACCTGCACTTATAAAACCCATTTGATAGACCACGCCAGTACAAACTAAACTCAGCACCACTGCAGTTACACATTTCCCAGACTTTGTTGATAAAAAGCCGCTGCTTTCTGTCTTTTTGTGCTTTGTCCTGATAGAGATGTTGCCATTGATGTCTCTGCTGTTGCTATGGTCACCATTTGTGCGTTTCCTGCGATTAAATGGTTTTGCCATCATGTGCAGAGGTTATTTTCCACTTCAAGTCATACAGCATCCAACCCTGAAAACATGTTTATTTTAGTCAGCTAAAAAGACATGCACTAAAATGAAATATATAATTTTTTTATTGGCTTTTGTATTTAAAAGCTCTGTGATGGCACATTAAGAAGATAAGTCTGGTTGGGTAAAGATTTACTAACATACAAAGCTGTCATGAAATGCTTGAGATCTAAGAGATAATCCCAATCTCTTTTGGCCCCAGGTGCTCACCGGGCCAAATAATGTACAGTTGTAGTATGTCTGTGGGTTGGCCGCAAGTATTCTGTTGTTTACACACACAGCAGCACCTCGGGATCAGCTGCATCATAGCTCATTCAAACACACACAGAAATGATGAAATAGCCATTGAAAATGACGACGTAAAGCCACTTATCCTGTTGCCACACCAGGTTATGAAATTAGCATTCAGGGTGAAGTGTCATGACTTATATTTCAGATACAAGGTTTACCAGAGTATATCAACTAAATAAGGTTAAAAAAAACATGCACGTGATGGGTACAGCTGATATTATGCAACTAGAAAATGCTTCTTTAAATGCAATATCAAGTTCTTTCAGTTAATGCAGATAATTATGCAGTCTTTTGGATCTTTTGATATGAAAATAATGAATGATATATGGAATACAATCAGATCTATTAGAAAGTTCAGGTAAAACAAAAGGTCATGACTGTACATCAAATTTTGTGTGTGAGATATAATATGTGTTCAAGTTAATAAATTCTCATGTGATAAGATAATATGCATTTCATGGATGGAGAACAGACTGAGTGACGGAGAGAGACAGAGATAAAGGTGTATATATGTGTATACTTTTTTAATGCATGTGTGTGTATGTACTTTTTACTTATCATATAAAATAAACATCACACTAATTATATATGTATTTATAGAGAGAGACATAGAGATGCATAGACACAGCCAATAAGACCAAAAGACCGGGATAGAGAGAAAGATAAAGATGTATGTGTACCGTATATATTTTGATATATGTAATTGTTACTTATTATATAGTATAAACATGATCCCACTTATTATATATGTCAAGGCCCAGACCCCAATCTAGATCACTCACCAATTGAAAGCCCACAAAGGTGAATTTTTCCTTAATTAAATTAGACGTATGTGCTGAAGGCGTTATTTAGCATTTTGTCAACTAACAGTCTGAATCAGGATTTGGGCTGGACTAGATACTGATCAGGGTTTTGACTGTGGTCAAAATCCAGGATCTGATCCAGTTCTGGTCCAGCCAAAATCAGGGTGAAGGTACCAATTCCTTTTTAAAGTAGTTGGTTCAGTACAAAAATACAAACAGAGAAAGATGTTAGAATGCAAAAATCAAGGCAATAGAAAGGATGTGGCTTTTATATATATAGTTAAACTGTAATGTTCCTTGTAAATTACAAGAATCATAGAAAAATACATGAAATATGTGTACCATCACACAAATTATATATATATATATATATATCTTCTTCATAATGTATCTATATATAAACTGATCATTGTCAAGTGAAAATATAAATTGATCTGTGTTTTATAAGAAGTCTCAAATACATAATATGTGTACCTTTTATCTTCAGTTACCATCTGTTTAATCCAACAACAGACATATTATGATACAGTGTCCAGTGTGTTGTACCAGTACATATACCTTGGCTATTGATCCTCAGCTCAAGGGGGCAGCGTCTGGCGAACTAATGATACGTGGATCAGACTGGCATGGACACTGGCGTCCTTTCAGCGTGTAATCCTCTTTGATTATTGGCAGAGGAGGCTATGATCTCTCGCAGGCAATGTGCTGTCTAAACACGCTTTTATCACTTCCAGGGTACACTTTGACTGATCCGTAGCCTAGCACAGAGAGAAAAAATATCCCATCATCCATCATTATGCCATGAATAAAAGGTTGAGTTAACACTGATGTACTTAAAGAGCCAAGATTCCCTTTCCAGACCCTAGTTTATTCACAGCCATCTTACGTGGGTGTTTTTTTAATGAGCTCCTTAAGTAAAGGGTTTTTGATTATCTAAGCACCTTATGCAGTTCTGTTACTTCTTCCTCTGAAAAAAAAAATTTCCCTTTGGTTCCCTTAGTGTTTTTGTGTGAAATTGATTCCATTTTATGATATATCCCTCTATAATGTATGGTCTAGACAAGCACTAAAATGGTATTTGTAATTTATAAATTATAATCTATAGATATTTAAGTAAATTTAACCTAAAAAATATAATTTATTTATATAATTTATGTATATATCATATGGATATATAGATTAATAATCTATATTAATTAATATGGTCTAAATCAATATTCAACTATACTACTGTGCAAAGAATTTTTCATAATCATAAATTAAAATAATTTATGCAAACAACATATGTAAGTATGTTATTAATTTAAATTAATCAATACAGTCTGAATCAGTATTCTGCTATACAACTGTGTAATGAATTTTTAACAATCATTAATTGAAACAATTATCTCTTAGATATTTTAATTAATAAACATTACCATACAGGATGTGTAAATGTAGCCCACATGAATCTGGCTCTGGACAAAATGACAGAACACTCAACAACATGGTAACAAATGACACACTCTCTCCCTGGAAAATGGTATCAATTATTCATACATACAATATGGTAACACTTCCACAGTTCCACTAGATATGATACTGTCACATTTGCATACCTTGTTATCCAGAGCTTCACTGCTCATGGCTTTATCTTAGAGGTTCAAAAGCAATGATTACATGCATTGATATGTCACATACATTTTTTTTATTTATTTATTTATTTTTTTAATATATTTATTGGTGGAGGTAACTGCATCCATTCTTTAATGCTAATTAACTTAACAACATTTATACATGTATACATCTACAGAATTCTATTCCAGTTTCGGTTAAGGTGATGTTATATCCTGGCATCAACCAGGCCCGATGACTACTGCACCTGTGGGCCCTGGGTGCATAATTGTCCACATTGCTGGGTCATACCACCAAGGAACCCCCAAAAGGTGCACTTGTTTGTGAATGAATCAAGGCCATTGGGCATGGCCTTCCCATTTAAAGCCTGCAGAGCACTCAACCTGCGTAGCGGCTGACCGTGAAAAACCTCACCACCTAAATTTAGCTTGGCTGAGATTCGATCTCATGCATGCTCTCCAGCTTTGAGTCCTGTACTCTACCCCTGAGCCACAGAAGAAATATTTGGTATTATATATATATACACAGACAGGCCTTAATAAAGTTGTCCAAAATATACCTTGACAACAACATTTTTGTGACGTTTCATCAATTTAATAAATGTATCATGTAAAATATATTGAAATTATTGCTTTTTACTTGGTACTGGAAAAAAAATATTGCATTATTTTACCTGCTGATCATTGTACATTTGCTTGAAATCTTCTGTACAAATGTTTGGAATTTTTGTCGACTGTTCTAATTTTGGATAAATGATCAAATTTTTGGGTCTTTGAATGATTCTTATTGATAAACAGTGTTTGGATAAATGACACTTTACTGTACACATATTATCTATAATATATTATATATATATATATATATATATATATATATATATATATATATATATTTAAATGAGCACATCGTCTTTAAAAAAGTTATACCAGAGAGGCAGATAAAGATAAATTACTTTTTGTATTATTTTTCTCAATACATTTTATAAAGCTGCCCTCCCCCCCCCCCACATCAGAGAACTTTTTTATGGTATTAGTTGCTTGTTGTAAATGGTAACCCCATCCTCACCTAAACTCCCCTGGTTAATCATCTATAAAAATTTAAAGGAAAAATTAATATATTACAATAAACAATACACAATTTCTTAACTTTGACTGTAACTTAACAAAAGGAAGTAAATATACCTGTCATAACCTACAGGCATGAAGGTCTCTTGCTCTCCACTAGACACAAGGTCTGTGATCCAAGTCTTCACATGACTAAACACATTATGTTCCGATTGCTTGACCTAGTTAAAAGTCAATAGGACCAAGCTATACCCTAGGTGAACCCCATTCTGCCCAAATAAATATGATATTAAACACTCAGGGGGGGAGGAGGCACGCACTGGTGACTCTCCCCATTATATACTTGTCAAACATCCAGATCAAATGCTGGCTGATCACGCACCTCACAGTGCATGGGTATATGCTTCATTAAGTACTAACATTACTTCCTTAAGGAAGTCTGACATTTTTGAAATATTAGTGCAAAAAGTTTAAGTTCTTTATCAGTATCATCAAACTATATTGATTCATTTTAGCTTTAATATCTATTATTAAAAATGATTTTAAGTGCTTCATGATATAAAGGTATACATATTTAGAAACCTCAAGTAATCAGTACTATAACTGCTTAATATATATATATATCTATATATATATATATATATATATATATATATTTATATATATATATATTTACATATTATAAGGAGAGGGTCTGTTACAAGGTAATATAAAGCAAAACATATGATACCTTGAAGGTCAATCTTTTAATATCTATAAAAGGAAACCCCTCTTTGTAGACACACCTATATAACAGTAGGGCTGAAACGGGTACATAATTTTGGACTTGAGTACCCGATAGGCATTACCCGACCCGGACTCGAGTACTTGTAACCATGGCAACTCTGTAAAGTTTAACAGACATCTGCTTATCAAAACATACATAAATTTGAATTTGTGACGGCTTGACTTTATCCAAACGATATAGATACTTAAATTTAACAGAGTGGAAAAATCCATTTATTCAAAAACATATAACTAATAAATGTAAGTCTCTTCGAAATAAACTGTACAGTATGATTATTACTTCCATAATGAATAAATAGGCAGAGACTGCTAGTAAATTTGCAGTAATATTCATATATGAATGTACATACACGAGTACTCGAGTCCTAATTTTGGACTTGAGTACTCGGTAAGACATACCCGGACTCGAGTACTCGAGTACTCCTTTTGGCCCTATATAACAGCCACATCTTTTAAAAAAATGCAAGATGTGGTCCTGTGATAAGTAAATAACAGATGACTTCCATTACCTAGGACTCAAGTTCAGGGAAGGACTCTAGCCAGGAGTAAAGTCTACCTTATCAGAGAACTGGACTGTGATTTTTTACACAAGGGTTCTGGACTCCTCCTTGCACTTAGTCTTGAGGTCAGGACACCAGGAATCCACTTGATTCCAGTAGAAAAAAAACACATACTTTAGAATAAATTTTATAAGTGTTTTAAATTAAGTTTTTTTTTTGCTGGACTCTAACTTGGACCTTTGTTCAAAAGGAATCAAACTCAAAGAAGCTGGACTTGACCCTCAATGACTCAGACCCGGACTTAAGATCAAGCAGATTGGATGCAGATATTTTTAAACTTAATCTTTTATAGATTCGACTGGTGTTGGGAATCAGTTGTAATTTCATGATTGGTCATTAGTAAAAATCGGTTGACCTTTACAAACTGATAATCAGAAATAATTGGTTGTTTAGAAGTGTGAACCTCCTGACCATATAAAGACTGTTACTACATCATCTCAACTGATACGTGCAAGCTAATTATGTCATAATTCTATATCTTGAATATCTATCTAGTAACTAAGGGGTAACATTTTTTTTTTGTAAATCCAGACTTTTCTCTAGTTTGCTTGCATAACTTGTGTATAAAGGTTAAGTTAACCTATTCCATGTGCATTTTTGTTTGAATGGAGCATTTCATCCATATCCCAGACTTTGCCCGGATTAGATTGGCTGGTATGCATGTGACATCATGGACTGAATTTTATCAACAACTCAGATCTAGTAATGCATGTTTGTTTCATTCTCTCCTGAAATTTGGGACTGACGGTGGCAGAAATACTGTGTTTTTACTGAGATTTAGAATTTTTAGTCACAGGGGATTTCCCAGTGTGTGACTTCACTGTCAATTTGACAGTGCTCATAGATGTGCCAATAGTTTTTGAACAAATCACACAACCTGATGTTTTTAGTGAAAAAAATATACAGAGAAAATGTTTTCCTCCAGGAATTGGGCTCATTTAATGATGAATCTATATTAATATTTTTTTCATAACCAATTAGGTTATATGATACATAATCGATCACCAGCCCATCACTGCATTCAACATCATACTAACTAGTTACTAGTATCGGATGCTGTGTCGGCCTACAGGTGTACTTTATGTCCTTAAAGGTGCCCAATCACCTACCATTTGAAAAAGAATTTATGTGATTTCTGGTTTCCTTTTTGTAAATATTAATGATCTAAGGGTAATTTTGGTTCTGAAAAGTTCTTATAAGGCCTTTGTGAAGGATGTGTGAACTTTTTTATCAACAACATGTTTGTAAACACACCAATTTTAACAAACAGGAAAAACATGTAACCTAAGGTGGTAGGTTGCATATATGCAGAGGTAGAAAGGTCATCTGTTGCAAAACACCATTTGCAAAGTCCTGGTTATCTGACATGCTGCCAGATTCCCTTATTTAATTTGTTTTGATTATTTTGGCGGGCCCACACAAATTATAAACACGTTGATATAAACAAAACAGCCTGTGTGAGGTGATATCCATGTTTTCTGGCCTATTTTAATAAAAGCTCAAAGGTATTACCTTTAGTTTATTAATGTCATGCAGATAGCTGAATGGACCCTTTAAGTGGTTCCTATGAATGCTTTTATGACCAAAACTTGTTGGTACATGTTTTTACAGGATATAACCAAATAATGGGCAGAGGAGACACAACTTGGGAGTCACTTGTGTAGTGGCTAACCCAACCCTTACCTATCCTCAGTTACTTCATATTCACCATTTATGGGGTCACGGTACGTGCCATTATGAACTTATTCACCTGTCACAGAAGTTCAAAAGGAACCTTGATATGTCATGGTTTAGCACATAAAGTGTCATATATTTCATCAGCCAATATGAATTATATTGTGTCACCAAGTCACATTAGTGCACTTAACAAAGTACAGCTTGAAAGTGTGTCAAACGCATTTATTGGTCATATCAACAAATCATGTTCTTCACTCATTTATTTACATGTTACAGCTGTTTTTTTTTAAGATATGATAATCAAAACTTATAATTAATTAACTTTATAGTCTCTCTCTGTTCAAGAACTGGTAATGAAGCTATGTATTTGTGGCCATGCTTGTTTGTCAGGTTATGTCATTACCATGGATACTGTCACTATCAGAACCCTGGAATGTAAAATGCTCAAACCCTGATTAATGTTATTGCTTAGAGTGTTTCCCTTGGTTATTTGTAAACTGTTATATGATTGTATATCCAATATATCTTTGAATGTATTTAAGTAATAATGTCTTGGTCAAGTTACTTTTTATTATTTGGGCAAGCACCATTAAACTAAGAACTCAATTTGGTAAATATGCATAAAAGTAATACATAATTATTTACCATTAAGGTATACCAGCAAAGAGAGGAAACTAATCCCAACCCTCCCTGACCAAGTAACCCATTCACTCGGTCAGAAAAGCATGCAGTTAATGCAGTATATGTACATTGACATGTATATCTCAAATTTGCAAAATTTTCAATATTATAGAAAAAAAATTATCCCTTTACTTCCTATATTCTATTAAGATTTCATGCAGGTTTTACTAGTGGTAATCAACTATAAGATATCAAAAAGTTTCCTGCACGAACTAACAAATTCTAGCTTTTTCTGAAATTATCATATGGGAAAAATTCACAGGTGAGCTTTGGGTCCATGTGATATCATATGATGACATGTTATATGTTAAATACATAATGTATGTTGTTAATAAAAAAAGATATTTATGCCACTTTCACATGACAACATTGACATAATAATATCTTAAACGCTACTCTGAGTGAAACATCACGTGTTATTTACCTTTGCAACTCATTGTAACCCCATCTGGAACCTATAATTCATGCAGGCCTATGATAAATTGAAAATCATACATTATTTTTAGATAATTGTTGGTCTTGCATACGGTTGCCCATATATACTCTAACATACCTGTATAACGATGTATCTAAACAGGCTGCGTGTACATGTATGGGGCAGTTGTAAAAAATGTATGGGATATATATATATATTGCATGCCAGTAAATATTAAAGAAAGCACCAAATAAGATTCTATCTTTAACATTAAATGTGGTATCGGTGAACAGTTACCTTTTATGACCGCGCGGTTCCTGTGCCAACACGCGATATCCTCAGCGCAAGTATTCACAAGTCTGTCAAAATGAATATTTTGACACTAACATATTCCAAAATACACGCAGAGTGTACGCGGCCTTCTTTTGGCCTGACGTTAACCCTATAATTAAGACACGGACGATTTTGATGTGGCCGTACAACCCGTAGTGTGTCCGCTATGTACGCATATACTCACCAACTCACAATCCGTCACGCATCGTTAGGCATAAATGGAATACCTTTTGAGTACACGTAGGATGTTAATTTCAGGTGCCCCAGTCACGTGACAGCAAGCGAACGTCAGATCTTGTAACGTTTTTATTTCCATTTTACATACGAGTCAAACTTATGTATATAAATCATTTGTCTTTTGTCAGCATTGGTGATTATATAAATTTTGTATAACAAAATTAAGCTTTTTTTTCAGTTAAATTGTAAACTTGGTCAAAACTTGGTTGAACATCAGTTATCTGTGATGACAATGCATTGACTCTCAGTGTTCATTATAGTTATTTAAAATAAATTATAATCCATAAACATGTAAAAAAATCACAAATTAAATACTTTATAGCACTGTAGTTTATTGAAAAGACACCAAACTGTCATTCTTTAAGTTTAATATATTTCAATTTCGAAAAAGGTCAAGTAAGGCTAACTATCTGTCCTAATAAAAGTTCTTCATTGTATCTAGATAATGATTTGTTCAACTAACTCTATGCATTGGTATTTCTACGTGTTAGAAATAAAATTATGAAATAAAAATTAATAAAATTATGATAAAAAAATGATAAAAATTATTTATTTATTTTTGTATTGAAAAAGATAAAATTTCTTTAGTTTAATCAAAAGTATGTGCTGCATTTTAATCACTTATATATATATATATATATATATATATATATATATATATATATATATATTGTAACGTGCAACCGAGTTCACAAACAGAAGAAAAGCACTGCTGGTTTTCTACTAGGTCTTTACTGGTCAAAAATCAAAGATACACTGCCGGGTGAGGACCCCACCCCTGCATACATGGATATATCACACATACACGCCCCCTAATCTATCATGTCAGCAACAGGCCTGTTATCCTCTGGGTGACCCCTATGAGCCTGGGGACACCAGTACACACAAGCTGGTCACTGTCACCTCACAGCAGGGGTTCCCAGCTGCCTGCCGTAATCAATTAAGACCACTCAATTATCTACTGGTATACAGATTCCTCACTGCTATAAGATATAAAATCATTACACTGCTCCCCCCTTAAAAGAAAGAATGCGTCCTCGCATTCAAAGAAATGAAATTATAATTGAGATATAACAATGATATAACAAGAGATTTGAATGAATATAAACTTAGGTACTTACAGTCACATTCACAGTTAATTGAGGGGAATTTACTAAACAACATTGCTGTGAACTCCAAGAGGTGACCACTGTAGTCTTACTAATATTTTACTCTTAAAAAGTTGAACACTTGGAAAATAAACATGACAAGTGGTTCTTGTAATATAACCATCCGCCTAAAACTAGAATAACAACATAAAAAAAATAATAATACAAGTAAATATTACGCTGATTACAATCTCAGTAAAACTGCGTAATAATAAATTCAATTTTTTGCATCAGTCTGGAACCAATCGGGTTTGTTTTCACCTTGATATGGCTTTAGCCTGTCAACATGGACCACTTTAGGAGTGGCTTTTTGATTTTTCTTAATTCTGTACACCACATCACTGAGTCTATTTATAATGACATAAGGTCCATCCCATAAAAACTGTAGTTTTGGCGTGAGTCCTTTCTTGCGCTGAGGGTTATACAGCCACACAGCATCACCTGTTTTGTAACACACAGAAGCCGCACGATGATCATAATTCTTTTTCTGTTTGTCCGACATGGATTTAATATTTTGCCGCGCAAATTCATGTATTCTTGACATTCCCTGTTGTAGTGAGTACACATACTCCGACACATCATTCCCAGTTGGTTCTACAGGACTGCCCATTACCACATCAATGGGAAGTTTCGGATTTCTGCCCAGCATTAGCTGGCATGGTGTATGACCGGTGGTTTCATGAACAGAAGAGCGGTAGGCCATCATAAGCAAAGACAAGTGTTCATCCCAGTCCCTTTGATTTTGATTTACATATTTTGATAGCATGTCTTCTAAAGTTCTATTAAACCGTTCCACCATGCCATCAGATTGTGGGTGAAGGGCTGTGGTACGCGTCTTGTCAATATCAAGAAGCTGACACATCTCCTTAAACAATTTGGCTTCAAAATTCCTACCTTGATCGGAATGTAGCTGTGATGGCAATCCAAACCTCGAAAAGTACTGCTTATCCAACACATCAGCGACTGTTGAAGATTCTTGATTTTTTAAAGGAAATGCTTCAGTCCACTTTGTAAAATAATCAGATACCACAAGGATAAACCTATTTCCTTGTGCACTTTCAGGGAGGGGTCCTAGGATATCAATGGCGGTTCTTTCCATGGGAGCACCCACATTATATGTCTGCATTGGTGCCTTGCCTGACCGAGTTGCTTTCTTTCTTTTAGCACAAGTCTCACATTGCCTACACCACTTTTCCACATCTGTTCGCAGACCAACCCAGTGGTATCTGTCTCTGATCTTAGCTAATGTTTTATTAACCCCCAGATGACCACCAGTGATTGAATTATGAAGCTGCTTTAAAACAGTAGGCCTTAAATCTATTGGGACCACTAGTTTGTATGTGAAGCTCTCACCAGACACAGACTCCCACTGCCGATATAATACACCATCCCTTATCACAAGCAGCTCCCACTGGGACCAGTATGACTTTAACTTAGGGCCAGCTGAGGACACCTCTGACCATGCTGGCCTCTCTGTGTTAGCCTCCTTCCAGGCAATCACTTCACACAGCTCACGGTCATTTAACTGGGCATCTCGTAGCTCTATGTTTGTCCATGTCTGGACCCACGGTTCATCATGACAGTGATCCCTGTTCTGGCTTCTTGTTAAGGCAGCACATTTATTTTCTCTATTATCACTGATCTTACATGTGGTAACTAATTGGCTGAGGGAGCTTTTCATGCATAGCCAGGTCAGTATGAAAAACTGTAGAATATTTGTGAATATTGCATACTTGCAAGTTGATGATGTAGGCTTTTGAACAACCCTTGCTTGTCGCACTGGCTCATCATTTCCTTTTTCTTCTTTTGTTTCAGCCCGCTCGCAGTGAACACAAAGATCTGTTTCACAGGGTCGGCGCGAAAGAGAATCTGCATTGTTGTGTCTAATTCCAGGTCGATAAGTTACCTCAAAATCATAAGTCCCGAGTATTTCTAACCATCTGGCCAACTGACCCTCAGGTTGCTTGAATCTCATTAGCCACTGAAGGGAACCATGATCTGTGCGGATGTGAAATTTGTGCCCGTATAGGTAATGGTGATGGTGACGCACTGCTTCTACTAAAGCAAGCAGCTCTCTGCGAGTTACACAATAGTTGCGCTCAGCTTTTGTTAAAGTTCTGCTGTAATAAGACACAACACGTTCCTCTCCATTTTGAATTTGTGATAACACAGCACCTATTCCACATTTGCTTGCATCTGTATCTAGTATAAACTGTTTGCCCAATACTGGATACGCCAGAATTGGCGCTTTTGTGAGAATTGACTTTAGTTTATCAAAAGCTTCTTGACATTCATTTGACCATCTGTATTTACATCCGCGTTCACTCAACCGATGTAATGGTGCTGCAATGGTCGCAAAGTTTTGCACAAAACGCCTGTAGTAGGAACTTAAGCCCAGGAAACTACGAAGCTGGGTTACGTTTGATGGAACTGGCCAATCTCGGACCGCGGTTATTTTATTTGGGTCTGTTTCTAGTCCTTCCTCACCAACCACATGGCCCAGAAATGACACCCGCCTTCGAAACAATTTACATTTCTTTGGACTGAGTTTGAGGCCCGCTGCATGTAGTCTTTTGAACACAAGTTCAAGCCTTGCTATTGCATCAGTGAAGGTTTCCGCATGGACTATTATGTCATCTAGGTAAACCAAACACACATTCCATGATAAGCCTGCTAAAACCCTTTCCATTAATCGTTCAAAAGTTGCTGGGGCATTGGTCAAGCCGAATGGCATGACAGTAAATTGATAGAGCCCCCCATCACCAATAGTAAAAGCTGTTTTCTCACGATCATTCTCGTCCATTTCCACCTGCCAATATCCACTTTGAAGATCCAATGTAGAAAACCATTTTGATCCAGAGAGAGCATCTAAAGACATATCAATTCGCGGAAGGGGATAAGCATCTTTCATGGTCACATCATTCAGTCGGCGATAATCAACACAGAACCTTACAGATCCATCACGCTTGGTCACCAAAACAATGGGAGAGGCCCACGGACTCCTTGAAGGTTCTACAATTCCCTTTTTCAACATTTTGTCTAGTTCATTTGTCGCTTGTTCACGTTTATGTAAAGGCAGGCGTCTTGCTGGTTGTCTAATGGGTGGAGCTGAACCTGTGTTGATCTTGTGTTTTGTTAAGTTTGTTTGACCAAGTTCTTCAGAAGAGGCCGCAAACACATCACGGTATTGGAGGATAAGTTGTGTCACTTTATCTTTCTGATCACTAGATAAGCATTGTCCAGTTTCGGCTATCAGTTCTTCCAGATGGCCGGGGACAGATGAATGGTTACTTTCAATTTTGGTTGTCTGACAGTCACTTGTATTTGTTACACTTGTAACTGGTTCACAGAAAGCAGCAAAGGTATTAGTATAAATTGTCTTTGGTTCATTGGTCAAATTCATAACCCTCAATGGTATCACTTTATTGCCGGAATCCACAACAGCTTTAGCAAGAAGCAGGTTACACTTTTCTTGGAATCTGGGACAAGGTTCTATAATACATGTGGTTTGGACCCAGTTAGTCTCTTTACCATCAGTAATTTTCCCAGGTAAAATCACCTCACTGTTTGGTGGAATAACAGTAGTTTCCGCGACAGACACTCGACACACTGCAGGAGCATTTGATGCAGTCCGTGATAGAGGTAAAATTTCACCATTGACCAATAGCTGATTTTCCCTGACAGAAAGGTCACAAAATGGCTGTGATAGAAAATCCAGACCTAATATTACCTCATTTTGTATATCCGCCACCCAAAATCTTTGTTTCAGTGTTTGTTTACCCATGGAAAAATTGAAGCAGCCATGACCCAAAAATGGAGAAGTCTGTCCAGTTGCAGAGATAAGGTGACTATTCACAGCTGTGAGTTCAGGTCTTGTTTGTTCACTGATGTTTTGATATACATCGGATCTTATTATGCTAATATTGGCACCTGTATCAATCAAGAAAGAGACCGGAATTTCTTCAATGTTGCCACTGATAAATAGCCCATCACCTATAGAGTCCAGGGTACTGGTTTTAGCATGGGGTGCCGTAGGCCTAAATTCGGGCAATAAAGAATTTATTGCCTCCTGTCCTGCCAAGTTTCGGCCTGTGAACTTGACATTTGGGCGTTTCCCTGCTGCACTTGTCTGTTATCTGTTCTCTGTCTTTGGTTATGGGGACAATTACGACGAATGTGGCCAACTACACCACATTCCCAACAGGCAACATTCCTATTTGGACTGTCTCTGATTCTCATATTTCTCAGTTCTTCTTGTAGTACTTGCCTTATGGTGTCTTTAAGATGTGGGGTGTGTGCTGTACTTACTTGAGGATGTGCTGCCCTTATTTGTCTCCCACCTTGACTTGCTGCTTGCTGGAAAGCCTCCAACTCCATTGCGATTTTTAAAGTTTCCTCAAATGAAGTGGGGCGGGATTGTTTAATTTTCCAGCGTGTATCCCTGTCAGGTATGGCATCCACAAAATGGTCACATGCCAGCGTGTCCCGAAGTTTCGTCGTAGCATCTGGGTAAGCCATCCTTGTTAGTCTTTTGATATTTTGTGCCAGCTCCTGTAGGCTTTCGTCCCGTCTCCTGACAAGAGTTTTCAACTGCGCACGGAAGAGTTCAGCCTGCTGATCTACTCCATACCTTGAACGCATGGCTGTCACAAGGCAATCATAATTACGCTGTCCAGGCTGATCTAAGTCTGCTAAAACTCCACGAGCTGGACCTGCTAGGCTTGCAGCTAAATGCATAGCTTTTTCTTCTGTTTTCCAGGCATTTAAGTCTGATATGATACCAAACTGTGTTTCGTAGTCCTCCCATGGGCTACTCCCATCATAAAGGGGTGGTCTTACTGTTGTTTTAACCATAGGTGTTGTCCGAACTACAACAGGATGTTTTGTATCAGTATCGTCCAGACCTTCTGATTTACTACCACCTTGTTGTTTTTCTAGGTGTAGGAGTGCATCATGTTTCTCCGACATCTTCCTGGCTACATGATCTACTTTCAGCCACATGTTTTCCAGTTGTTCCCCCACCTTATTACAGAGTCTTTCTTCCAGTCTATCAAACCAGTCCCCTGACACTTGGGGCGATGGTTTCACTTCATTTGTGTCAACAGTCTGCTTAAACACAACTTCTTCATCACTAGACATGTTTTCTGGGTAATATATCCCACCGCTGCCACCAATGTAACGTGCAACCGAGTTCACAAACAGAAGAAAAGCACTGCTGGTTTTCTACTAGGTCTTTACTGGTCAAAAATCAAAGATACACTGCCGGGTGAGGACCCCACCCCTGCATACATGGATATATCACACATACACGCCCCCTAATCTATCATGTCAGCAACAGGCCTGTTATCCTCTGGGTGACCCCTATGAGCCTGGGGACACCAGTACACACAAGCTGGTCACTGTCACCTCACAGCAGGGGTTCCCAGCTGCCTGCCGTAATCAATTAAGACCACTCAATTATCTACTGGTATACAGATTCCTCACTGCTATAAGATATAAAATCATTACAATATATATATATATATATATATATATATATATATATATATATATATATATGGCGAGGCCCAGATTAGAATCTGGCCCAATTTAAAACTGGGCCAGCCAAGATCAAAATTTTGATTTGGACCGGCCCAGTTCAAAATTCTAATCTGGGCCAGACCAGTTTTAAACTGGGCCAGCCCAGATTAAAATTTTGATCTGGGCCGGTCCAAATTAAAATCCTGTGGTGAAGACTTCAGGATTTAAATCTGGTCTTGACTGATTTTTAACTGGGCTGGCCCAGATTAGAATTTTGATCTGGGCGGGTCAGGTTAACAATCCTGTGGTGGACTGCATTTTAACTGGACCAGCCCAAATCAGAATCCTAATCTACTCCTAGGCTGGCTTCAATTACACTATATTAACCTAGCTGGCCTTTAATCAATTCAAAGAATTTGTAAAACATTGCAAGTCAAAAATAATTAATATTTTATGAATTTATTCATGTTCTATGAAAATATCATTGGTTGTGATCCAAGACCTGTAAATTCAAAATTTTATTTGTTATTTAAAGTTATTTATCATTTATCATAAGTTGGGGTTTTTGGTCTGTGATCTCCACCCCCCCCCCCGTCACCCATTAAAAAATTTGCCCATGTTGTACCATTGGACCTAGATTTTATATCATACTACATATTAAGGAAAGAAGGCCCTGAAACATCTATTAAGATACTTGAACTTAAGTCATTGAAATTAGGTGACTGAAATTTAGCAAACAGAAAAATATATATCTAGTGTACATAAATTAGGTTGATTGCTAATTTGTGTGAATTATTAACACGATCATAATGTATTTAGATAAAACAGTGGGAACAATATTCACCAACTCAGCATTTTAACCAATGAAGGTAGAAAATATTTGTATTGCAGCATTTAACTATCTTCAATTTAGATTAGTTATCAGTTAATAGATTAGCTTTTTTTTTAGTTATTAACTCCAAAGTGAAACCTCCACCATGTTTGTCACCCTCTGAAATAAAATTTTAAATCCAATTTTCACGCATGTTCACCTCTGTTTTTGAGACTGCCAAATGACAGCAATATCATTTTCTCAGCTGTGGATTGTCTGCTATTGAAAATGACAGTAATGGTATCACAAACCTCTCCCTAGCCCCATGTTAGGGCACAATGTCATGCTGCTCACCCAAATGAGCATCTAGACTGATTGATTACTTTTGTTCACTTATAAATGAGTAAAGCTGGTATTTTATTATGCATGTATATATTTAATATTACACATGTAATTTTGATATTCAGAACAGAAAATTATCTCAGTTAAGTTTAAAATTTTGATACTAAGTCAAAAAGATGTCTCAGAACTGACACATATTCTAAACTGTGTTTAATCATGGTAGTTGGTTTAGGTGAAGTTCAAATGTGAACTTGCATGCTTGAAGAATAGATGAAACCAAAGAAGAACATTACATTGTTCGTAAACTTTTTCCTCATTAAAATATTTTAAATGATCTTATTTATTATGTGTTTTGTAACCTTCAGAATGGTGTATCTGGAATAAATGTTTACTGTGTTATTTTATATATAAGATGATAAAAAATCAAGCTAGCTTAAGATAAGATTAGGATTCTGATCTGGTTAGGCCCAGTTTAAAATCAGTCCACCAGAGGATTGTAATCTAGGCTAGCCCAGATTAAAATTTTGATCTGGACCGGCCCAGTTTAAAATCTGTCCACCACAGGATTGTAAACTTAACCAGCCCAAATCAAAATTCTAATCTGGGCCAGCCCAGTTTAAAATCAGTCCAGACCAGATTTAAATCCTGATGTCTTCACCACAGAATTTTAATTTGGACGGGCCCAGATCAAAATTTTAATCTGGGCTGGCCCAGTTTAAAACTGGTCTGGCCCAGATTAGAATTTTGAACTGGGCCAGTCCAAATCAATATTTTGATCTGGGCTGGCCCAGTTTTAAATCGGGCCAGATTCTAATCTGGGCCTCGACATATTATATATATATATATATATATATATATATATATATATATATATATATATATATATATATATATATACGTCATTTTATTGTTAAATGTCAGGTTTCATCTGCATGTTGACAAGTATATCAATGAACAGAAAATGAGTGTAAATCATTCAAAATAATTGATTTTTGCACACTTGCACGATTTTAATATCGATTAATTACTAGCTTCAAATCAATCTATCCATTAGGTTATATGACCATACATCCTGCTTTTGTAAAATTAATGCGGGTCCATTCGGGTGAGAGGTAAAGGTCGCCATACACGGTGCGACTTGTCGCGCGACATGTCGCAGAACACGCTTGTCCTGCGACATGCCGCACCGTGTATGGGTGAAGTCGCATGTTTTCGCGAGTCGCGAGACAGAAGATGTCCTAGGCAAAATACATTTTCCCTCACACGCATCTATATTAATAATAAAAAGTTACAAGGCAGTATAATGGTGTAATCCCGGCAGTAATCGGTTATGTTGCTGGCGCGGATGCAGGATTTTTTTTGCATGCAGGGAGGGGACAACAGGTGTCATGCATATAATATGTCATGCAGACTTTAGAGGTATTATCACATGACCTTTGTTTTAATAATTTCTGTCTTTATTAATAAGTCTATGATATTCCTTGAAATATATAATTTTCCCAATGACTATATAGTAGCCTTCTATAGAAAGAAAACACTTCTACAGTTGGAGATATGGCGACGGTGTAGATATATATAACATATAATGTAATACTGCATATCATGGATTTAGCCACCACAGGAGGAAACACTTCACATCTAGTAATTACCTAATAATTGGGGGCGGGGGGGGGGGGGGGCTCACACGCGGGGGAATAGAAATCATTAATCAGACCGACAGACTTTGTAATGTTTAAACCTTTTTATATATTCATGAAAATACCAATTGATACCTAACTTTAAAAACCCACTGCTTAAAATTAAAGCTACCTATGTAATCATGACCTAATCGTAATCATGCAAACAACTCGTTTAAGTGTCATCCTGTGGCGCCTCCTGCCACGTCCTCATGGTACCCCTGCAGATTATCACTGTGCGGGTCATGAATAATGCAACAAATCATTCAGGCATAATGCATTACCCGGAGTAGATAGAATATATGAAACACGACAACAACTTGCCATACGGCCAGCCATACACGGGGGGGGGGGGGGGCATTGGGGCTTTTACGCGACATATATTATAAATTAGCAGTTTAATTATTCGTACTGTGGATATATATATATATATATATATATATATATATATATATATATATTTATATATATATATATAAACATACAAATGAGCATTTACTGGACTGGATTGTTGAAATGCCTATGCCTTAAATTAAGTAACATATTGGCTCCTATTCAATAATCAGTATAAAAAATGATAATTTGAATTGAATTTAAGGCAATTCACATACGGCGCGTTTTGTATATACGAGATTATGCAGCTTGTGTCATGTTTTAACGTCAGCAGTTTTTCACTTAACTTTAAATCTATTTTCCTGTTTACATCTGAGGCAGTTTGACCTATTATATTTAAATAATCTGGGAAATATAATACGCGCTATAAACCAACCCTGTACTGGCATAATTTGGCTCAGCATCGTTTTTTGTATATTGTGTATACGAGGCGGGGGGGGGGGGGGGGGGGGCGGTGGTTTAAATAAGGGCGGTGGTGTAATGGTTAAGGTGCCGGGCTCATGATAGAGAGGTCGTGGGTTCGAATTCCGGTCAGACCACATCGTGCAAACACCCTTAGGCAAGGTCCTACCCGCAAGTCTGCCTCTGTCCACCCAGCAGTAGAAATGGGTATCAGTTAATACTGGGAAGGTAACCTGCGATGGATAAACGTCCCATCCAGGAGGAGTCTAACTCATAAGTCGCTTCACGCTACAGAAGCCGGCATAAGCTCCGGCCTGATGAGTCTCGGGTGTAAAAGCCCAACAGATTTCACCTGAAGGCATTCCGGCCCACCTGCTAACCTGAGTCAGTGATCTGAGCCCCCCCCCCCCCCCCCCCCCCCCCCTTTACACCCCCGTCAGACGAGAAGGCGATCTCGTTGCGATCACCGAATTGTGACAGATCGCCGTAGAGCGCAGCCAGAGTGGCCTTAAGTTTTCTTGAGCTTCTAAGGAGCGAGATAGTGTCGCCTTGGGTCGTCATATGGTCACCATGAACGCCACGAGTGGCGACAAGTTTTGAACATAGACAAAATTTCCGCCGCGGGGTCGCCGTGGATTTAAAGCGCAGTCAGATCGGAAATCGATCGCAATCAGTGTCCCAGCAGTGCTGAACCAGCTTCCTGACAGCGCAGGTCGATCGCCAGTGAACGGGTCAGTAAAGACATTACCGTTCCACGGCGCTGGACCGGCGCTCTTACCACCATGCTACCGAGACCTCGGCCACCCTAATGAGCTCTTCACACGCTTTGCACGGTACTTCCGCTGCGATTATGACGTCAGAGGTGCGCTTTCGCTGCGCCCAGTGGGATTACAGGGCGCAGCTGCTGTGCTCTGACGAAGCTCTATAACTACTTCGCGGCATTTTTACACGTCGTGATAGCGGGGTGAGAGCGGCTTTGCGGTCACACTTAATTGGAGGGTTTTTCTGATGTTGTCGACGACCAACGGCGATCTACTAGGTCGCTTGGGTCGCCGTTGGATCTCCTTCTCGTGTGATGGGGGCCTTACCCACGTCCATTCTTAAGTCTTAAATGAGAGATATCGCCAATACCAGATGATTGTGGGTCATTAAAGGTTGCAGGGCTGGATTAACCCCCCCCCCCCGGATTTTGATCCACCCCTGACAATCATGATTATTATCACCATCATCTGCATTATTATTATTAATAAAATTAATGTTGTTGTTGTTAAGCTTATAGGACACTTGCAGCCAGTTACACATACAATTGCATGAAATAATAATAATAATTATAATAATATTTTTGTTGTCATCCATCTTTTTATTAATATTTGTAAGTGTGACACTTGTATGTGCAATGAGGTGATAAAAATGCGTATGGTCACAGACACTAGAAAAAAAAAATAATAACACCGTATTGTCGTTTAATCAAAACTTTGAGTTTATTCACCGCATTGCCATGGCATAGATATATAACTGCATGACCCTATCGACATGAATTTCAAAGTGAAATCAGTCAGGACTGGTATTAGCGAATTGTGGGTAATTAAAATATTATTATTATTATTATTATTATTTCATGCAATTGCAAGTGTCACTAACTGCAAGTGTCCTACATACTTAACATACTATTAGTTCAGTTTCCAGTAGGGGGTATTTAAGAATTGTCTACAGTACAAGTTTTTTTTTTTATGGAATTGTGATGGTACTGATCAGTCAATACTTTTGATGTGGGTTGTCAACACGAAGACCTTGGGCAATTCGTGTAATATGCAAATTATGGCCGTCATTGACGAAAATTCTACCTTCGCCAATATCTCAAGAAATAACCATGATAATTGGTCGAACGTTGTGTCTAGACCTAGGTTTTCATGGTCAAAGAATAATATAAAACCATTATAGCAACGGTTTAGTTCCTATTCAAAAAATTAAAATTTAAATTTTTGATGAAAATTCTACTTTCTTCATTTAAGCAAGAACTATCCATGATAATTGCTCGAAGTTTGTGTCTAGACTTAAGTTATCATGGCCAAAGATTAATACGAACCATCATAGCAACGGTATAGTTTTTATTTTAAAATTTAATATGCAAATTAGGGCCGCCATTGATGAAAATTCTACTTTACCCTATATCTCAAGAACTAACCATGATAAGTGGCTAAACACTGTGTCCAGACTTGCTCAAAGATTCAAATGAAACCATATGAAAAATGGTTTACCTGAATATAATTATGCAAATTATGGATGTCATTGAAGGAAAAATTAGGCGCGGATATTTGTCTTAAAAAGGTCGTTGATTGATAGCGGGGGGGGGGGGGTGTCTGGACCTGTCTTGAATGCATGTATAGTTTTTTTTTATTTTAAATGAAAACTAAAATACACTTAAAATCTTATTTATAGGGTTTTGTTTGAATCAATAACCGTCAAAACCTAAGTAAATGCTCAATCTTATATATATTATACATTAAAGCCATGAGAGGAGGTACTTTCGGCCATGATTAAAATTGTTTGAATTTTTATTTCTTGAATTTTTCATTTCGTTGAACAGAACATCAGTTAATTCAGCCTCAGGAAAAAGGCCTCGGCCCAAAGTTCCAAACATTTCAATAAATACTCAGTCACACAAATACATCAATACAATGTAAGGTAGCAGTCTTATATTTTCTATATAAATAATGTGTTACGAAGGTAAATTGTTGAGGGGAAAAATACTTGGTTGATTCCAGTTTCGAACCCAGGTGGGTGGCGCACAAGTCCGGCGGACCAACCGCTTCGCTAGCAAAGCAAGCATCTCGATCCGCTTTTATGTGCACCCCCTAACACACCCCCTCTTAAGAGCGTTCTGCTATCAGAACAAGACTAATTATCCCAGGAGTCACACTTTGGTGAGCTTATTCCTTGAGCCACAAAGTTAACCGTCGCGTCGGACGAGCCCCCATTTTGTTACGAATGCAAATTGTTGAGGGGAAAAATCATGGCCCGTTCCCGAATTCGATCCCAGGTCGGTGGCGCACAAGCAAGCTTCACTAGCGAGACAGTTCGATCCGCTTTTATGTGCACCCCGTAACAAATGCTATTAACACATGTAATATTTACTACATACCTACATGCACTATGTATCTATTTTGTCATCATCGTATGTATAAAATACATATAAATTTCAATAAACAATCAACAAATACAACAATATAATGTAAAGTAGCAGTTCTTATATTTACTAATAAACAATGCAATGAACACATGTAACATTACTGCATACTTATGTACACAATGTATTTTTTTTGTCATCAAGTGCTGTAGGCTGTTTTTATTTGGAATACAATATACACACTTTTCAAGAGTGAGCATGGATTTAAAAGTACCATAATATTATACTTTACTGCTCAACTCAATATTAATTAAAATGTCAATTTTGAATAGCCATATGTTTTATCCTTGTTTCAACTTCTGTCATAAATAATTAACATCTCCAGTGTACTGTGCCATCCAAACATATCCAAAACCAGATTGGAACAACAATGTTTTTACTCAGTTTTATTTACCAGTTTTGTCTTAATTCATCAACATATAGAACACCTGTTTCTGGTAACTATGTTATAACATAAGCAAACATTTAATCCAATACTAAATACAACGCAACAAGCAAGTTAAAAACAAGGAATTCTGCCACATTCTCCTATAATGCTTCATTTGAAGTTTTCCGACCTACTTTAAAATATATTTGCAGAATTTGTTTTGTACTCTCTCTGTTTCTGAATTTTTAATACACAATAACTCACATCCATATATAAGTATTGGCACTACCATATGATCAAACAGATAAAGAGATATTATGTTACAACATATTTATACATTTTGCTAAATGTTTTAGTCATGCTTACAGATTTGTTTGTTTGTAAAACCTGCTGTTGTTGTGTCGTGAGATTTGTAGAAAAATAATACCAAGATCTTTGTAGTATAGAACAGCTTCCAACTGTTTACCTTTGAATACCATCTTTCTACTTTTCGTAAAACCTTTAATTTCACAAAACTATTGTAAAATAAGTCTACCTAAAGTATCTCCACAATTAACCATATATTATCAATGCAAATAAAAAATGTCATCAAGTTTGAGAGATTACCACTAACATATATCCCTTGAATATTGCTTTCATTAAACATGTTACAATTCCCATTTATAAATACAAAAAATAATAAAGGACTTTTCATACAACCTTGCCGGGTACCTGCTTAAAACGAGAAATAGTCTGTAAGTCCACTCTCAGTTAATATACAAGACTGCATTTTTGAATACATTGATTTGATAACATTTCATATTTTACCATTTATGCTTTGTTTTAATAAATCATGTCACAATAAATTATGTTGTACACAATCAAATGCTTTTGCAAAGTCAATGTATAAACAGTAAAACTTACCTTTTCTTCTAACCTAGTATTTTTTAACTAAAGCATACAAAATAAATGCCTGGTCAATTGTAGAATATCTTTTCCTGAGACCAGCTTGTGACTCGGATAAACTATTTATTTCCTCAACAAATTAAGAAAGCGGATTGTTCAAAACTCTAGTAAAAATTTTACCAGTAACATTTAATTAGGATATCCCTCTATAATTAACATGGTTATTCAGAGAACCCTTTTTGTGTAAAGGAAATATTATTGCTTTTCTTCATTCATCAGGAAATGATCCCTTTTTGAAAATCTGATAAAATTAAGTATGTAATAAGGGGGGAATTATTTCTAAAAGTGATTTAATAATATCCACCTGGAGTCCATCTGGTCAATTGGATTCACCACTGTGCATTTGATATATTACTTGTCTTATTCCAAGTACTGTTATCACATTGTTAAGCGATCGACACACACAATTACTATAAAAATTATTTTTCAAGTGCATGTGTCAGCCATAATGTGAAAAATCTTCTTTAACTTCATTTTTATTTCATTTAATAAATCTCTGAAATAATTAAACCAATCATCTGCGTGATTGTGATTAACACTCTTCTCTTTCTTGAGACACTTTTTAATACAGCCAATAAATCATAAAATATTTTTACTGTTTGTTAAGCATTTTACAATGCACTCTTGTCTAGATTTCTTTTTGTTATCACAAAGGTCTTTTCACTTTGTACCTGTTCAAATCAAAAATATTTCCAGATATCCAAGATATCCAAGATCTATCAAGTGCTGCATATTAATCAACTTTGCTTCAGCATATACTTCATCCCACCATCGTCTGGTTGAGACAAACTATTTTTACTTTGGTAATATTTGGGACTAGTAAAACTATGTAACAACTTATTCAAATATTTGAATAGCCTTATCAACATCTTACTGAACATAATGCTTAAAATCACATACAAAATTTCATTATCTTTTAAAAGTTCAACTACAACCTGTGACTTAAGTTTGTACCTTTTCCATGGAGTTGTGAGCACAATATTTTCTGAAACTGTTTTAAAAGTTTCAACATTCAAAGTACATTTCACTAGAATATGATCTAACAAATCTAACCTTAAAACGGTTTATGCCTCCATTTTAATAATAAAAGTTCAGTACTCACAGTAATTAAGTCAATAACACTCTGTCCATGAAGCATATGTTACACATGTGTATTCACCTACAATGTCTGGTGGAATTCAATGGAATACATGAATTTTAAAAACACAGCACAACTGTTGTAATGAATTTCCAAATTTGTAAGTCTTACCATCCTTTGAATTAACTTTGATGTTCTAAATAAAATCATTTTAAAAATTATAATTAGATATATCTTGCTATGTGGTGTATATTTTGTAGCATTTCATTCATATCTCTTAAGGCTTGCTAGCTTAACACTGGTACACTCAATCAATATTGGTCAGCTTTCCTGGAATTTAATTTTTAGCTCATTTGTTTTTAGATTTATGAATGACACACACTCACACACACATATTTATAAATATGGCAATGGATGTTACCATGGAACTTACCGGCCTTGGTGGACAAAAAAAGGAAATGTGGAAAGGTATCCAATGGATACACGAGCTTGAGACCGGCAAGGAGATCAGTTGCTTAACACCTGCATTCACAAGGTTGTATATTATAACAGAAAGCGCCTCGACATAGCGTGAGAGTGATCAAAATACCAGGAATAGTCGTGTGGCTGATGCCGACACCACAATGATACACACACATAATATATATATATATATATATATATATATATATATTCTTGTGATTCTGAATCCGAAGCGCCAACAGCATTTTCCTCCAATGAGATTTATTCGATTAACATATTAACATTAAATCTGTGAAAGGCCGCCGAGGGCGTAGCTAGAATTTCGCCTGTGAAGTAACCAATTCTACTTCCATGTCTACATTTTGACAAACGTTTCGACCGATGGAGGCTTCAGCTACCGATCTTAACATGACTTGCAGTAAGTTTTGTGAATGAGCTGTTGCCTGATTTACAACATGTATTGGAAACTCATTTATAATCACTGCAATTCAAGTTATAGTGTTTATAAATAATTGGCCGAGTTGCTGCGGAACCTTTCGCTATAAATTCAACAGAATGAACCTGACGGATGATTACATTGTTGACACCAGATTACGAACTTTCAAATGCGTTGTTGTTACAGTAGAGACATTTGGGATTATCGTGGTTAACATAATAGCTTTACTCGGGATATATATATGTGAAGATGTCCGTGGTTTAAAAACTTCACCGCTGCTTGCTTCCATTTTTGTCGCTGATCTTCTGGTAGGAGGTTTCAGTGGAATAAGTGCTTATCTCTCCTGGAACAAGATCCTTGACCCAGGACTGCACCTTGCACGAGCGCATATTTTCTTCGGATTGTACCCACCGTTAGTATCCTTAATATCTACTACATTCCTCGCCGTGGCCAAGGCAGTAATTATCATAATCCCACTGCGTGAAAACACACTCATCACTCACAAAAGGATTAACATCATATGCTTTATACCTTGGACTGTGGGCGCGGTACTATGTGTTCCATACATCTTTTGCTTCGAGTATCGATATGACCAAACTGAGTTTATCACTTGGTTCACTGATATTAATGGCCCTTCCCATACAGTTGGCTATGCTATTGCCTTCGGGCTGCTAATTACAATGACATTTACTAATTGCAGCATCATTGCTGTAGTCGGTAAGCAAGTGATAAAAATACGACATTCAAGCGTTCAACCGGCAGGTGTCACAGTGCCCGTTAACCCAATATTGCAATCTTTCAAGAACAGCCGCGCTTTGGTAGCTGTTTGTGTGATATATAATGTCTCTCTTATACCAGAATATGTGATCCCCGAGCTGAATTTTTGGGCCACGTTCTGGAGCCTAACTGCTGGTATCTGGAACGGTATATTCTTTATCGTTCTGAGCAAAAATGTCCGCAAAGAATTAAAGAGGAGGTTCCGTGTGAATCAAAATGAAGTAACGCCTGGAGGCCCTGCTTAGTATGATTAAAAACTCGCTGAGGTGTAAATTCCCCCAACACAAGAGACGGTAACCCTCATTTTATCGGCCCTTCCGGTGTAATGGTCGTTGAATGAAGACCTTTTTGTGAAACTCACGGCAAAACTTTTATTGTTACGGAATAAAAACACCTACTAAATACTGAAAGTGACTCAAGGAGGCATTAGAACTGAAAGCAATACTGGGAGTATGGACAAATATGTGGACGGAAAGAGTCACAAGTGATTTGGAAAAGTAATATTAACTCCAATTGTAGAATGTTTGGCAGAGAAAAATAAGACTGAAAAACTCGAGTCGGGGAACTAGAAAACAGTGATCAGTTTGTAAATGAAAGTAAAGAGCAGATTGACAGAGAGAAGAAATAAGAGAAGACAAAAATGAATGAACTGTAAAGAGAAATTACCAAACTAAACCAAAGTCAGAGGGATAAAGATGAGCGGCTGTACATCGGCGTTGGAAAAGAAATAGCAAACAGAGCTTAACAAGCTGGAAAGATTTATCCAAAGCTGACTATGAAGAGAAACAAGGAGAAAAACCACAAATGCTGGAAGCTCACAATCAAGGACAGATTGATCGTTTTTGGAGGGGTCAACTTTGATAGCGGCCAGCCAACCAAAATTTATTAGTGAATGATTTACCGGGAGGTGTTCTACCGACATCTGGCGTCACACCTCTGTCTACCCAAACTGGAGTTATCGTCCATAAACTTATCTGTGAATGGATGGGTCCTGTGACCATGACGTTTGACCTTGTGACCCCAAAATAAAAAGAATCTCCCCTAGTGACAGGTGAGCGCTATGTGTAAAATGAAAGGTTTGGGATGAAAAGTTTGGCTTAAATCCTTTTAAATACGTGGGTCCTGTGGCCTTGACATTTGCTTAAGTGATGTGCTTTATATGAATAAAGTTTGATATCCATATGTTATTCCAAACTGGAGTTATCATCCATAAACTAATTTGTGATCGAATGGGCACTGTGACCTTGACTAAGACCTTGGGATCCCAAAATAAAAAAAAAGAATCTGCCCTTTTTGACAGATGAGCCAAGTGTGCAAGATTGAAGGTTTGGGTTAAAATGTTTGGCTTAAAATGCATCGACAATCCTTTATATAAATTTGTCCTGTTACTTTGACCTCATGCCCCAAAAATCAATATAGATCTTGCTTTAGTCGTGGGTCATATATATAAGTTAAGTTTGAAATCCATATATCAATCCATGATGTGTAAACTGTTTTTAGAATTATGAACTACATTAACACATTTTTTGTTTATCAAATATATCCTTTCGCGTAACTCGTAGGTCCATCACCTTTTTCCCTTATTGTATGATTAAATGGTTTCAGGCCACAATTTTCATATATTACAGAGAACATTGTATACTTATCAGATTTAGTATGCTCATTTGAAAATTTAAAATTTTAATTTTTCACAGCATTTTATTTCAGCTAATGAATTAAACGTGTATTATTATACTACAGCTCATCTCAACTTTCTTCCTTATTCTATATTTGACAGGGTTTCATATTTTCCCAGTGGGTATTGTTAACATATTGCTGTCACTTAGCTGAATTACTGATAGTGTTATCAATAGAGGCTTCTGCTTCTTTTACGTAGTCTATAAAAGTGCAAAGTATAAGTCTTGCATTGATATATTTAGTATTCAAATGCTCATATATATAAATAAAGAATATTTGGTATTTGCTAAAAGTTTAAAAAGTTTAGCTGAGCACCGTGACCCATGGGTCCCCTGTAAATGTAGGCATTTGATCGATATGGCCACATATAGAACTTATAAGCCAGATTGCATATTGTTTTGACCGTTTACTAGTCAAATATTACATATCTGAGGTTTTATCATTTTTCCTATTTTTTCCAGAATTACCTGGTTTCCGATGTTTTCGGAGATTTTCCCGACTTTTACTATAAACCCGAAATGGGGCAGTGTGTAAAACCCGGATCCTGGGCCCCAAAAGCGATATTCCACATTTTCTATTATACAGATAACAACATCCCTGTTATTGATATAAGAACAGAGCAGGTCCCTACATGTTGCAGTTTAGTAAATGACCGATTTAATTAAACCTTTAAGTATACACAAATATTTTGGTGAAGACGAATCCCAACTGCTTGAATTTGTTGACTGCTCCATTTTGACGGACCCCAGTAACCACCGCTCTTATTTTTATATATGACTCAATTTGGATAAGAATTAATGCACTAATGTCACACATAAATATGAGTATTTTTTATCTTTAGGGGAAATATTATAGTGCAGGCATACTGAGGGTATATTATTTGATGGCGCCACAGCCTTTGCGGGCGTTAGACTGATATCAGAGCCTTTCTACATAACACAGTGTTCCATTTTAGCCGTTACAACCCAACTCAATAGGAAATTGGGCTGGTAAGCCTACTAGAGTCGTGATACAAGTGATATCGTGTAATGTATCGCAGTGGTCTTGCATCAGGTTGCACTCATATTGTGGTAAACGGCCCATGATCCCAATATTATTCTAAGAATGATAAATTAACACAATAGTATACATGTGAGCTCACAATCCAAACTGAAACACCGTCTCCATGGACACGAATATTTCCTGTATCGCCTGCAAGCTGCCTGCGTTCTGTAACCCTTGCGAGCCATGCTTGTGTTCATGCGGTCATCAATTCAACAAACATGCCGAGGGGATTACCAATGTGCTGGGTTAAAACGGAACATTTCTCGCTCATGTTTGGTATGATTAGAAAGTACCCAAAAAATGCTAACGATTAGTCTGGTTTATGTTGATTGACAGTGAACCTGTAGGCCATGAAGCGTTGTCAGAATTGACGAAAATATTTGCATTTTCATAAGGCCTTATAATGCGTTCCTCAGACTCAGGTGTAACGACACTCTGGCGCCAGTATCCTATATAGACACATCAAAAGGAAGGTGTTTGTTTGGTTTATCAATAACTTCTCATAAATGCTTTGTCGGCGAGAGAAGAAAGGCATGATCGAGAGTGACTAATTGCCAAATAGGTAAACAACGGACTAGGTATGTAAGTAATCGCGCTTGTTGAGTAAGATCCGTGCCGGTATTAATTATGTAACTAGCTACCGCGGCCGTGGGTATGGTTGTTTGACCGTGCACGACTCTTGTCAAAACATTAAAGCGGCATGACCTCGAGTCGAGCGACAGACCCATCGCGCTTGATGAGTGAGAGCCTTGTCGGTATTACTTAATTATGACTGGTCATCACGGCCTATGATCGACGGGCCGTGCACAACTGTGATCCAAACATGACTTCGAGTTAAGCGATAGAAATATTAGCTGGGGACCAACAAAACACCTCGAAACACATCAGGGTTTTCGACACATCCGACTTCGACACAAGCGGAGTTTAATTAGTAAGGTTTTAACTGTTTTTTTTGCAGGGACCCCACATTCGACTTCGACACTTGCGGGAATTCGACTTAACCGAGTTCGACACAACGAGGTTTCACTGTATACCCGATGGGTAACATATATAGCCGACATTCAATTGATTATCCCCTCCACGTAATATTTGACCAACGGAAGTAACTATGAATGATATTTAAATAAAAATAAATAAAATTATATTTTGCTGAGAATTGATAAAAATTCCAGTTTCTATTATAATTAAGTTGTAATATTTGGGAAATATAGTTACGGAACCTAATAACAACAGATCACGTAGTCGTGACGAGGATAAATTTTGTTACGGAGATAAATCAGATTCCGCAACACTATAGGCAGCGGGAAATGTTTAGGGAAATGAATAAAGGACTGTCTGTGGGGATGAATAAAGAAGTCAGTGTTTTTTGTTAACAAATCCAGATCCTAGGCTCTGATCTCTGGATACCATCACTGTCACACCTCAACAAGAGTCCTTTCAAACCAATAATCCACGTAAATAGTAATAATCCAAAGGCAAACTGGAGACAGTCCGTATTAAACCTGTATTAAGTCCGCACACCACTGCAATTATCGGTAAGGTCCCAAAACTGACGAGAAGGTAACACTCTTAGTGCTCGCTGGTTTTTCCCTTTCTGCCGGCTCTAAGCACAGTCCCAAAAATTATAGCTTTTCACCCAAAAATTCTAGAAATGGAAAATTCCCAAAGAACAGTTTACATCCACATGAACAGACCCGAAACATCTAGAACAAAGAATGCTGCGTCTCTATAGGCTTCAGACCCCACACGCGAGCCAGCGTTCAATAAGCGAGGATCCAATAGCAACGAACCACGCCAACGCTACACCAATCAGAATGTCAACAGACACATGTAACACTCCTGCGCACAACAAACCAGAAACATGTAACAAAATACCTCTTCATCATATATGCAAACTTCCGGCCTCGATTTATTGCGACCTGTATGAAGAAATATAAGGTATTTTCATCATACTAATCAACAGATATATCTCGATATGAAAACGACAAAGGATTGCAAATGAAATTATCTGAATGCACAAAAACTATTCAGGCACGACCAGGAAGTGAAAATGATATCAGGTTACAGTATTTAATTAAATTATTTCAAAATAGTTTATGGATACGTTTCATGATATTTAAACTTAGTAACTTAGGCCAGAAAAAAATCAAGGTATTGGGCCAAAAAAAAAAATAAATAATAAATAAATAAAATGCTTTGTTTCTCAGGTACTTTTTTTAGAAATCAGTGCGGGCGGGCGATTTTTTATCTTTTTGGTGTGTTTCGATAAAAATTTCTTATGATCGGGGAAAAGCATGAAAATAACAGATGTTTTTGTTAATCAGCTAAACATAACAAAGAATATCTTATTAAAATTGTATTATTTTATCTTCTTGAAAGATTAAAATCTAAATAAAAATTTTTGATGCAGGGGGTTAAAATTGGCGCGGGCGGTGCCTGAGAACCATACCTTTAATTTTTTTGGCCTTATGGTAGCAATTTTTTTTGCTTTGATAATGCATTCTTATGCATAAAATATTTTCCATGCAACAACTAAGGAAGGGTAGGTGTGCGAGATCCGGTATGAGGGTCCATTTGCTCAGTAAATGAACATCAGAACCGAGGTGGGAGAACCTTGGCAGAAAAAAATATAACGTAAGAACTATTAAAATAATTTATTTGTTACTTCGCCTATATATATAGTTGTGTTTAAACACTTCACAAATACAGCCTTACAGATGTATTCACATTCAGTGGTCAAAAAGTAATTTCACTTATCACTTACCACGCAGGTTCAAACCTTAAACATGTTAAGGTTATTATTCTGGAATGCCCGAATTAAAATTTAAATGTTGACACGAAGAAATGGGACTTTTAAAAAATTCAACTGATTCAGTTTCCAAATGCGATAAATAATAATATGTTCGCACAAAAACCTGCAAAAATAAAATTAAACACATATGTTCTCTATAATAACAGAAGATATTTGATAATGTTCATTGTAGAAAAACGTTTCGAGTGACAACTTGAAATACTGTTTTTGTTGTATTTTGCCCTATATATTGGAAGGCCACAAAAGAACGTATATGCACTTATTTTTTATTTTTTAGTTTATTTTCAGTTGTTAACCTAATTAGGCTATAAACACGCCAAACGTGTATACGAGTTCGTATTAAAATGTGAAATTCCGTATGCCATGTGAAAGGACAATAAGCCTGATAATATCAAGATAATGCGTTAAAAGTTTAATTTTAAACAATTTAATTTTCAGTTTAATTCAAAATTATGTCGGTAAAATTAGTAGTGTAGTTTGGTAAACGATTTTAGTTAATCAAGCACGCTAATTCTTTTATAATTGAAGGGTTTAAACGAAAAGCAGGGAAATTTTATATAAATATACATATTTTAAAATCTTATATGTAAATAAATTTTAAATTTAAAGATTCAAACATAGAAATTGTAAATTTTAAATGCTTCTGATGTTTCTAGCAGTTAAATTATGAAAATATTATTTGAGAAATATAATATAATATAGAACAATAGAAATTGCATGGCAGGCAGCATGCCACCCAGCCATTCCTCTCGAACTAATACTTTCTCTATTAGTAAGCATGTGTGTTCGTTTATTTGAACTGCCGAACGCCGCAAAACACAAAAGTAGTTTGCGGGTAGACCTCGACACGGGCCGTCATGCATTTCTGGAAAAAACGCACGTGTACCTTAGTCTCGCCATATTATAAATTGTGTCTATATATTTATTCTACGGTGGCTGATATAGGACACAGAAAAAAAATTATCTCGAGATAACATTTCGAGATCTCGACATAACATCTCGCGATCTCGACATAAACTTTCACAAAAAAAAAATATTTTGCTGCAGAAAAAAAAATTTCACGAGATCTCAAGATGTTAAGTCGAGATCTCGAGATGTTATGTCGCTTCAGCCCCTAAAGGCGCTGTCACACTCTATAGCGTATAGAGCCAGCGTATGAGAAACGTATCGAATATTTCGAAAATTGTTTATACGCACAGCTTTTCAGCGTATGAGGTCGATTTTCGGTTAATGACCGTTAGAGTAACGTGAGCCATGCAAGCGTACCGTCAGCGTATGAGTAACGTATATCAGGGTACCTCCGACGTATGAGAAACATATGCGGAACGTCAGCCTAACGTATGAGGAGCGTACACAGCGGGGGGTGGGGGGGGGGGGGGGGGGGGGGTATAAAAGTAGGCAGCGCGCGAATTCGTCATTCCGCCAGTAGACTTAGGCATGTAATATGTACGCATGGGATAAGTTGGCTGTACGCTCAGATCACGTTAGGCATAAGTTGAGTACGTTAGACTGTCGTTAGAACTACCATCATAACGTTAACCATTCGTTAGACACACGTCAGACACACGTTCATTATACGCTCCTCTAACGCTAGGTTTCCTGATCCACTCAGTTTCAACGTATGAGAAGCGTACTCGACGTATACATGAGTAATTTAACGTACCTTCAGCGTACCTCTAGCGTGTTCAGCGTATGAGGAACGTATGAGGAGCGTAAAATTCATACGTCGGCATATGCTGAAAATTTTTGTGCATGTTCAAAAAATTTTTTGGCCGTCAGCGTACATCAGCGTACACCGACGTACACCGGCGTATTAGAAACGTATTCCAGCGTACCCCTAGCGTGTTTCAGCGTATGTCAGCGCGTATGCCCAAAAAGTCGATACGTTCCTCACACGCTGGCTCTATACGCTAGAGTGTGACAGCGCCTTAAAGCCCCAGTCAGGATACACTTTAGCTATAATTATATATAGCTTAGATTACCTTTGGGCAACCTATCTACATCATAAATGATTTATATCCAGAAATAAACGGTTTCAATATTTCGATCATCTCTGATCATGATTTTTCCCCCCTGTAAAATGCTCTGATTTGATCTTAAAGCCACTATTCACGTACCTTATTTATAGATTTTTGTTATACCGGCTAACTCTGCATACACATATTAAGGAATTAAGTGAAGGCAATTCTTGCTGGGAAAAGTTTTTATAATGCCACTTTGACGTATAAGCATTTTATCTATAGGCTAATTGTACACAAGGTACTTGAGGCAGTGTTAACATACAGATAAAAACATGTAACCGAATTTTAAAGAAAGATCCCTTATATCCCTAATAGAGGTTCGTGAGAGCAAATGAAGAAATGCAATATTTTTCATTTAGAAAACTCTGTACTCTAGTTAGATGTGATTAGTGCCGTCATAACAATGATCATTGAGTACGTATAGTAAGTTCGGCAAATCTCTGCATGATTAAGCATAATCCATAATCACCAAACCACGAAGTCATTACCAAGCGAGGCTGAATGAATGATAGAAAATGGAGAGGGAAAAATCAGGGAGAAATGATAAAACACGAAAGATGAAAGAGGAGAAAAAAGATTGAAGGAAAGGAGGTAAGACAAAATATATAGAAAGGAAAAAGATGGTAATGGCAAAAAATGAGAGGCGGAATTAATATATATATATATATATATATATATATATATATATATATACTAAACGTTAAGCACGCTGGAGCATCGTGTTATTACTTAGAGTTTCACGCCGTTGCCGGTATCGGCACCCGGGCGATCATCAGATAACTGACGCTTGTTTGGGACCCAGCTATGGTTGTGAATTGTTTAGCCCATTCTAAGGATTTGGTTAGGAGGTTCTCATTTATAGACGGATAGAAATCGATAATATCAAACATGATGAATGTTAATTGTTTACCGCTGAGTCCGGAAAACCATTTGAGAACCTCGATGGTGCTTCTCCATTGGTTTGGTTTGTTTTTTTTTTTTTTGGATATTTTTGTTGATTCGGTCAAGGGTCACTTTGCTGACGCGTCCCATTTCGAATTTGGTATAGGGTTTATCAGCCGGCATTTAGTGTTGGTATCGAAATTTTCTTTGTGGTACTTTAGAGTTATAAAAGCGGGCTTTTCGGTGGTTTGGTTTATTCTGTCCGAAATGTTGAGCTTTCTAGCTATGTTGTAAAATTCTTTCTCTATATCTGTCTTTATTTCTTTGTCTGCGCTTTTGTATTTTTGCGTGATGTTTTCTGTCATGATCATAGTCAGTGTGGTTAATTTTGGACATGTTTCTTGTTTTGTCCGCTTTTACGAAAATTTCGGTCGACTTTTTTAATTTTTCCTATATCTTCTCTGAGGGTGCCTTGGAAATCACTGTCAGCGTTTCTGAATTGTATGTTTTCTACCATATTGAGGAGATTTTTTTCAAATTCTACCATTTCCTCAACCTGGGGTGGAGAGTTTTTAGATTTCAGCCCAAAATGTCCATTTTGTGTTTCACTGTAATCCAACGCTCTAACACAATGAAACGCACCTCGGACTAATGTAACCTCTGTATGGAGGAGAAATACAGCATACTTCACCACAAAAGCGACAAGTCGATAATCCTATTAAACAGGCGAAGTGAATTAATTTCGAAATGCCGACGCCTGAAACCACCAACCATGTAAAAAGAAAGTACCAGTCATAGCTGGGTCCCAAACGAGCGACAGTTATCTGATGATCGCCCGGGTGCCGATACCAGCAACGGCGTGAAACTCTTGAGTATAACAACACGATGCTCCTGCGTGCTTAACGTTTAGTTAACCCGATCTACCTTAGCTGTATCAAGCACTATACTGCAAGCACTGGAACCTATTTAGGATGATATATATATATATATATATATATATATATATATATATATATATATATATATACAGGGGCGTCAATATAGGGGGGATGGGAGGTATATATATATATATCCCCCCCACTATTCAGAGAAAAATATTTAAATATTTCAAATGAAATATTTAAAAACATATAATTATAGACTTTGGTTCCATTTATGATTTTACTAAGAAATATTTATATCTAAATGGTTTAGAATTAACATATACCTTAATTTTCAAAACCTTATACTTGATTGATATATATTTGATATGTGTTACACAGACAATAAAAGATATATATATATTATATGCATCTATAAACATGTCTGTTTTATCCCAATTTTGACCACCCTCTACGTCTGTCAGCCACCCCCCCCCCCCCCACCTTTGTGAGTCATCCCCCCCCCCCCCCCTCAGCCTTGAAGATAAATTGACGCCACTGTATATATATATATATATAATATATATATATATATATATATATATATATATATATATATATATATATATATATATAACCTAGTATATATATGTGTGTGTGTTATAATCTTGCCGATATATTTAATAATATTCAATCAGTTGTTTCTAAGTAGTTAAGTATTAAATCAGTTGTAAGTTGTATACTGAACTTGTTAGTTAATGATTGAGTTATACATTTAGTGAATATATTATACATGCAGATGTTGCAATCAATTACCAATCACACCGAGTATCATTTATTCTTACTGTTTACTAAATTTCCCTCCCCATAACATTTGAATGCTATAGCATCCGCTTGTTTTCCCTGTCCCTAATTTACCCCAATTACCTTTCTGTCTCACTCACTCACTCTCTCTCTCTCCATCTCTCTCTCGCTCTCTCTCTCTTAAGTATAAACTTCCCTCTGGTATAAATATTTCTCTCTCTAAAATAAAAATGCCCTCTCCTTTTACCTATACATTCAGTTTTTAAATTAATTTGTCCGTAAACTCATCAACGATGAAAACTGCTTATAGGCCTACCATGTTATCTAAGATGGTTTGTTGTATATAGGTGAAGTTCAAAGTATATATGTATAAATGCGTATATATGTTACTTGTAAATGTGTTATTTTGTTTATTTACTTATTAACATTCCGGTAATTAACTTTTATGTGCACTCTTTGTGATTCCCTCTTAATGTCAGTTATTCACTTACCTTTTCTATATAATTTTAAATTTTCCAAGTGAACAAAATTTTATTAAATTATTCAGTCTAGACAATCATGTTGAAATAAATGTTGCTGCATATGTAATTATTTTTTAAGAAGACAAAGAATAATAGATGGTTAAATTGTGTTTCATACTCGCTGATGATAGCAGTATAGGAATATTGTGAACTCAGGTCGGCCTGAGCAGTCATGTTAGGCCCTATATGTGTTAATGACATAATATATTAATTAATAATATTAGACTGCTATTTTATTTTCTATTTATGGGATTATTTGATTGAATTATTGTTGAAATGTTTGGAACTTTGGGCCTGGGGCCTTTTTACTTAATAAACTTCTGTTCTGTTCTTTTGTGTACTCGGCCGAGTGTCTCTGGGACCGAGTGTCTTTTAGGCCGAGTGTCTCTGAGACCGAGAGTCGCTGGGGCCGAGTGTCTCTTGGACGAGTGTCTCTGGGGCCGAGAGTTCCTGTAAGCTCCAAAAGTGATGACGTAAAGCTCACTCACAACAAATTCACAATGCGTAACGCTTGATGCGTTTAAAAATTTGTTTATTCTTTTTTGAATGAATATTTTCTCTGGATATACACTCGATTACACTTGCTTACGGTAATGTATATTTTAAATCAACATATATAACTCCATTTCTTCATCCAGTGCCAAAAGAACCATCAAAACAAGGAAACAGGTCAAATTTTGACAAATGGGCGATAATAGGATATGATAGCAAATTTAAAGCCTTCGACGGAACCCAGAAGATGGATCGACCAGGTAAACTGAACGACAGGTGACGTCACTGACGTGTTTTCCTGCCGCAATGAAAACGAAGAACGGGCAGCCACCAAAAAAGAGTGAGTGTTTTACTGATCTACTCTTGAAGTTTTATACTCGATGAAAGTATCAGTATCAGTTACCATCAGTATCACCTATAGTCCATTTCACCACCTGCAGTCCACCTGTTTTTTGTTGATGATTTACTTAAAAGTTTATATTTTTCAATATTTTCCAAGTAAACAACATATGGAAGTGACAACCTCATATGGAAATTAAGAATTTTACAATAAATCCCCCGTTTATGTTTCACAACAGTTTATTTTTAGTCTCTTTATCATGATCCGGCAGGGGTCAGACTAATCACTCAATCGGACCCCATCGGACCCAATCGGACCTTGTTAAATACAAATAACTCTTTTAGAATCATATTTTCTCTTCAGATAATTACAATAAGGGTGTTATTTAATGATTAAATAATGTTTTTTACAACAAAAATAAAATCTGTAATTTGTAATTTATATTGTGATAAAGTAGCCCATATATATTTCTTTAAATGTGAAATTGGAAAATAATATAAATTTTAATCCCGTTCCATACATGCACAAATACCCACCAAAAGAGAATGAAAAACTTAACCAAGCAGACCTGATTGGACCATGAAATGTAAAGATATTCATTTATAAAATATTTTTCACAAAAGGAAACTAAAATTTATTTTTTCTTAATGAAAGCGGTATATCAAGATGTTACATCCTTTCTGACAAATTTGAAACCGGTGGGGGGAGGGGGGGAGACTACAAATAAAAGAGCCCTCTAAATACAGATTCTTTTTTTTACTAATTGAAGAAAACATACAAATTTCAGTCCAATTAAAAACACACATACACATGTGTACACAACAGGTGACATCTTAGTTTTTATGATGAATTTTGTTTATACTGTCATGTGTAAAGTTTAAACAGTAAGTTTTCCCATTTTACTTTCCCTGAAAACGTTTCTGTGTATAAGTCATGGCTAGTAAGTCTTCTTGTTGTATTTTGTGCAGTATATTTATTTGGAATAAATGTAAATATTACATTAAAATACAATACATTAACTTAATTACAGTTATACAAAGTTATCTCCAAACACTATGGTGAGTCAGTCATGCAAAATTTATCAGTAGATAATTTTAATCCCTTTGTGGTCAGTCAACCATGCCACAGAGTACCAGGGAAGGTCATCAGCTCACACTCTAACAGGATGTGTTAATGAGGTCCCTCCACACCTAACTGGAAGCTCCCTCATTTGATGGGCAAAACTGCAGGCTTCAGCGTTATTCTGTAAACTTCATAATATAACCATAGGAATAACTATAATGTATAAAAAATTAAATATCAAAATAATTTTATTCATGATAAAAAGTGATCCCTGAAATTAAACCATTTTGTACGTTAATCCAAATGGATAAGATGATATATAAGTAAAAGGGGTATCTAAAATTTATATATTCAAGTCCCATTTTTTCTGATGGGGACTGATATGCATATTCCACATTTTCACATCTTGTGCCAGTATTTGTTTTTTTTTTCTGTCATATGAATTTGTATATGTGTTTAAATAGGGTCTTTTTTCTACTGTATACAATTGTGTACTAGTACAATACTTATATGTCTTGGTGTTTGTAATGAGATTGAAATTTGTATTTTATTGATTTATAAGAAAGGTTGAACATCTCAATACAGTTTTCCTCTTGTAAATTTGGGTCTGCTTTTTGTAATTATCTGAAGAGAAAATATGATTCATAAAGGATTATTTGTATTTACCAAGGTCTGAATGGGTACGATTGGGTCCGATTGGGTGATTAGTCTGACCCATCTGGCAGATATGGTGTGTCCCTCCACAAGTAGCCATCTTTGTTTTAGCTGGTTATATTTTTTAGAGTGTTTACATGAGATCATCCAATCAGCAGCTGTCAGTTGAGGCTGTTTTTGCATGTGACCAATGACCTTGACCGCCATAAGTTAATCATATATGCATTCTGAGTATAATTATACTGACCAGGTCTGATATGTTGTAAAATGTAGACTGATTTCTCATATTTTCAGAAAATTCTGTCACTCAAATATGGCAAAAGGTAGGAATTTAGTTACCTAGTTGAAAATTAGGTTCTGTAATCCTCTCCTCTACACTATAATTGTTTCCCTTGAAATGTACTCAATAAAAATTTTCATAGCAAAAATCAGGTGGACATGAGGGGATGAAACGGACTATAGTTAAGTATCAGTATCACCCTCTCTAAGACTCGGGTATTTAAACAATGTATAACTAGGCTATGGGCTGTTGGAATATGTCCAAACCTAGTCCAGAACAGGGATGTTTGGGGCCGATTATTAATCAGACAGTTTATGTTGCCCCATAAGAGCAGTGTGACTATTTACCGTATAGGACGCGGTGAGACTATTTACCATCCGGGCCTCCCTAAATATGTGTGGGACCCAGTTGTAACCCTCCTGGGCTCAAAGACACTGTTCAAGACTCTAGAAATAGCTTAAAAATATTACTTAAATGCATACACTGATACAGACACTTATTGAAGTAAAAAAAATATGCTTTATTGTTAATCATATATGCATTCTGAGTATAATTATACTGACCAGGATACCGTCTGGGGCAATGGAACCAGCCCTGAACAGACCTGAGATCAACAGTTAAATTTACATAAATATACTACATATTAGAATATTAACACTCAAAAGAACTTATGATTATATTTTTAATAAGAATAAAATTGTTTGGTATATTACCATGGTAATGATCATTTTATCATTATTATTATTAATATTCAATATTTAACATAATTAATTATGATTTCAACAATAAGGACAAGCACAAGACATGTACCAGTGACAGCACCATAGATCACAGGCTTCCAATCTGGATGGTAATGGTTCAGTACATTGTGTAACAACTCCAAATCACATTATTCTTTGCTAATAAATTATGTCTTACCGACAGGCATGCAGGCCCCGTTTAGGTGGAGCAAGAGGCAGGTGGTTTGTGATCTGAGGGTCAGTTTTCTCCCGACTTTCTTCTTCCACTAGGTCAATGGTAATGACGGCTGAAAAAAAGGGGGGGGGGGGCTCCCCCTGGATTTGCGTCTGAGTAAAGATAATCTTTACTGTTTAAACGTGTTTCTTTATCCGATGAGAATATTTTATTCTAGTTTAGAGATCTTATAACAAATTATCTATTTTTGCATACCCTTTTAACCTTGAATTCGACCAAATTCATGTAACTGAGGTTTAGAACTGTTATTTATAATGGGACCAATTTTACCTCTGTCTCTCTAGGACCTGTAAACCCCATTTCAACAAGGATGCTTGAATTATTCTCCATACAAGTTAATTATTGGGATTTAATTATGTTTAAATAAAATTGGTAATGGTAAATACACAAAAAAGTTCCCTTATATTCACAAGTAGCAGTTTGCACTACAAAAATAAATGCAGCATAAACAAAATTATATGTTATCATATCCTTACTGTCATTCATAAATAATCCAGTAAATCCAGTTATATCTACAAGTCTTAGATATTATATATGGTAAAATGTAGTCATTTATCTTGCTATAAATTGAAAAATCAATATGATTACGGCATTACCTAACAAAGCATATACTCAGGGTCTCGATTATTGTTAAAACAACATCATAATCTCCAATTCATGCTATAGATAATCTTTGGGTTGTTTATATGATAGGTTAAACGAATTAATATTTCATATTTCACCACATATTACATTCATACATGATTCATCATGTCATGAATCACACAACAATAGGTATTACCATTTCACACTATTTAAACTTATAATACCATATATATGTGTGTGTATAGATGCCTTGGAAATAGATGCTGTTCAGATTTATAAACACTGGTCGTATCGTCAGACAGATGCTGTTGGTGGAATATATTGTGCCCACTTATAATCATCTAAAGAAATAATTCTAAATAAAAGTTGAACAAATTCATATAAATAACATAAATGGAAAGACGCTTTGGAATGTATGCTTTTCAGTTAAACGCCATATTTCTAGATAGACACTATTGCTAGGATAAAATGTAACAAAAGCGTCACTCCTACAAGCATTTTTTACTGTGTGCAACAAGTTTACGGGGATCCCCGCTGTGTCTGCTTAATTAATTACCAGAAAACCTCAAGTCATGTTTATTGTTATTGCCACACTAATTAAATTATAGACGGCAAACAGCCTTGGATCCCCCGTACCTACCAGGTAATTTGATAAAAGTTCCAGGAAATGGCACTGCTTCTGTATTTGTGTGTCTGTCTACAGTTCAGATTATTATTTAATGTTTTATCATGTATGTACTTGTGTCTGAAGTCATAAGACTGTTCAGTAATTGAAATTAGAAAACTCATACCGGTATATGTACATAATGACATAACAATATAATTATAAAATGCACAGAGGTATGTTAACAGTTTAATCATGCCATATCATATGTCCCTACAGTTAAATGTCTACAATGTCATGCTGCTGAAAAGCTTTGTATTTTACCAAGCGTTAAAAAAATGGGGTAAATGTGTTGAAAAACAATTATTATTATTATCTATAATTAGTTGTCCTACCTTCTGTTGCATGGGGCAAATTGTCAAATATCAAGGAGGAAAATGAAAAAAAGGTGATAGAACTGGCTGCCTTGGTGTGTGTCGCCCAGACCAATTACCTCTTGGAAGCTATAAATCAGTGCATTTTAGTAGCATCTAGCTGATCAGCATCCCTGTGACATGGACCCTACAAAAAGAGAGCTTAGGAAACCATCCAACAGGTGGTGGAAATGCCCTGTTTGTTTATCATTTATGAGTTAACACAGGCACAAACACTCGTTTGCTCAATGTTCCCATTTTGTGCTCTAATCCAGTTTTTCCGAGTTATATGGTACATATCATTTCAGTTTTGTCTACTTTTGTTGCATAAAATAACATGTTGCATAATAATATTAGATTTATGTATTCTTATATCTTTTTCATACTTAAACAATTAATTTATTCAATATACCCCTTAGTTAGTATGTTAATTCTTTTTCATGTTATGAAAAATAACAAGAGGAATTCTGACCATTTTTAGACAACTTTCCACGATCATGCTTACAATTGGTACTGTGATCAGTGGACTACGGTACGTAATTCAACAAATGACATATTTATATATATATATATATATATATATATATATATATATATATATATATATATATATTATATATATATAGGCCTACAGTGTGGAGACTTGTAAGAGCACTCATACACTCATAATTAATCCTGTAAGGCCTACATGGTATCCCTTGGCAGTGACTGGTCTGATCATTTGACAAGCCAATTAATTAGCTCTACCCTCATTGTATCGAGGTCCTGTTGGTGGTCGTAATTTCGAGGATTCATTGTATATATGAACAGACATATATATACATATATATATTATCCTCTCTGTTTTAACAATAATAATATATAAGGAAGATTAAGAGGATGATGTAGATAGATCTGTGCTAATCAGAAACCAAAGAATTGCTGTGTCTGATCTAGAAATGACATAGTAAGTAAAAATTACACCATTCAAAGCATCAAATATGTAAATTTATAACACCAAATGTTAACAGTTCAGGTTTCATTGACAGATCTATACCTATACTGAAACATCAAGTTTTTAAGAAACCTCGTATCAACTGTTTAACTGTTGTGGTCACTAGTAGAGCTTCAGTATGTGTTTAGATATTTATAATACAAAAAAGAGGAAGGTAATGACTAATCTGAGGAAGTTTGCTTTGTATCCCTCCCTTTTTCATATTAGCTGTTGTAAAATGATAAATAGATAACATTTTAAATATTACAGAATAAAACCATTTAAGTAACATTGATTTATTTGATGAGTTATAAATTTGATAGACACAAATGGACAGGAATTAATATAATTTATCATTTGCAAGTCTTAAACTTCTTCAGTTTTCATTTATGAAAGACAGTGGTTGTAAACATTCCTGAGCTATATGCCAGATAATTTAAATTTTTGAATAGGCCTCCTCAGCAGCAGAACATCAAACAGACATGAGGTAATAGTAACAAGTTATAGTACATAATAGAATAACTGTAAAACTAACAGGCCCTTGGCTGCATCATAACACCTGATGCTTTCCCTCTAAGGTAATTTTCTTGAACCTCTACCTCAGCTTGACCTCAAATATTGCAGCCATGATAGAATTGGTCAGGAAAATAAATGGCCAAGTAAGTATAATATTATGCAGAAAAGATTTTCAAAAAGAAGGAAGTAAAAACATACAGTTATCAGTGTTAATGCTTCCCTTTTAGTTTTAGATTAAGATAATGTTAATGAATGGTCTTTATATAATAAGAGGTTTATATATATAATATTTGTAGTAAAAATGCTGTAAAACAGTTAGAACATTGTGTTAATATTTTATATATAATTTTTACATTTACAAAGTAGACTAATGATATATGTATGATAGGTGGCAGGAGACAGTAATGTATCATAATACAAGGGTAATTAGTTCTCATGTCAAAGCAAATTGTCATTCTGCTGGAAGGCAGGGAAAACACTCCTTGTTTACATAAAGTAATACCACAGACCCATTGGTTATTCACAGCTGATGACATCCAATTAGCTGGCTGCCCACTGGGACTGATCAAAGATAACAAGGTGGCAGACATTTATTCTTCTTAACAGCTTGGCTTCAGTCCAGGCTGTGATATTTTATTGCCACTATTCATGTTGGTTGTCTATATCTGCTGCTTTGTAAACATTCTGTGATCATATGATTATTTCATTCCTGGTGAATTTCACTGTTAATTTCACTCAGAGTCCATGGTGTGTTTAACAAGTACAATACCCTGACAAGTTGAAATTAATTGTTCTCTTATTTTTGTGTTTAAGGTACATTGTTTTCATGAAAAAAGGAGTATAATTGATATTAATTATAATACATTAGACTGTTCAATTACATCCACTTATACAGGAAATTGGTCACCGCTGTTATTAAACAGATCAGAGACTCTCCAGGTAATTATGTCTCCCCTCCAGGGGAGACGTTGTTTTCCATGCCATCGTCGTCTGTTGTCGTCAGTCGTCACCTGTAGGATATCTTGTGAATGTAATAACTTTTGAAGGGCTGCAGATTTTTTCTGAATTTTTAAAACACTTATGGTTCCCACCAAAATCTTGGAAGAGTTTGAAAACCTGGTGACCTTGACCTTCATCTTCAAGGTCAAATCTGCCAAAATGTAAAATTTCAGTGAAGCCCAAAATTTTTTAAGTATTTTCTAAATTTTGTCCTAAAATTTGGTACACCAATTGTCCTAACAATGTTCTCGAAGGAGTTAGATAACTGGTGACCATGACCATCATCTTCAAGGTCCAATCTGCCAAAACGTAAATTTTTTTGCTTATTTTGTGAACATGATTACTTTTGAAGGGTTACATATTTTTTCCTCCAAAATTTCACACACTAATGGTTCTTACTACTGAATTCTCAGACAAGTTAAAAAAGGGTGACTTTGACCTTCATCTGTAAGGTCAAATCTACCGAAGTGGAAAATATTGTGAAGCTGTTGAAGTATTTCACATTTTGTCCTCAATTTTGGTACACCCATTGTTCCTACAAAGTTCTCGAAAGGAGTTCGAAAGCTGGTGACCTTGACCAATATCTTCAAGGTCAAATCAGCCAAATGATAGTTATTGTCTTGTGAACCCAATAACTTTTGAAGGGTGCGCTATTTTCCTCCCACATTTTAAACATTGATTGTTCCTAATTGATATAACCTATATGTGAAGGGGGGGGGGAGACATCTGTTTTTGCAAGTGCGAAAACAAGCCACTCTAGTTACAGCTAACTTTGGTCATTGAGTTGTAATGGACTTCTAGAAAGGATTTTGTGATACATGTCCTTTCACATCTACTCAGATATTCATTAACTACAGGTTTCTTATCATCAAGGATTAAACATAGTGATGATATTATATATTGTGTAGACATTCCATGGAGGATAGTACTTAAAATTGTTTTCAATGTACTGCTATAAATTTAATTATACTCTATGTTTTGCTTATTTTATAAGATAAGATTTTAGAAAAATTAAAAGTTTATCAAATCAGATATTAATTGCTCAGAAAAGATACAGTACCAACATTGTCATTTAAAATTACAAGGTTGTTTTGTATCATTTAATTAAGAGGATGATTTGTTGGACAACAGTTGCATACATAGCCTACAGTCATCATCATAAATTTGGATCCGTAAAAGGCAGGTTACAATGTGTTCACATATACCTGATAAAAGGTGTGTTTACAAGGTAACATTCTTTAAATACAATGAGGTGACATAACATCTTCTTTCATGGCTTCACAGATGGCGCCACCTCACAGGCAGAGGTGCTCAAGCAAAGTTCATATGAATGTGTAGCACGGGTGATAACTAATGACACATTGGTCCATGTGAACAATTAAATGTCACACAATACATTATACACACATTTTGAATCCTTAATTAATCAGTTAATTACTAAATATCTGAATGAGAATCTGGCGGGTTGGCCAGTAAGAGCCACCCCTGGCTTTAACTGCTGGCTAAAGCCAGCTTTAACCGGCCCGGTCAGTACTTCAAAAGTGGCCAATACTGGCTATTACTGGCTAATACTCCTCAATTGAATTAAAAAAATGTCCCAAACCTAATAAACCACCATAACAGAATTATTTTTAAAATGTTTTTATTGTTATACAAGCTTGTTCATTGTACATTATGCTTGGAAATACTAAAGTAAATAATTTAAAATGACACAAGGCCAAGGATTATGACACAAATAAGACAAAAATACCAATCTAGCAAAGTAGTAATGACACAAGGTCAAGGATTATGACACAAATAAGACAAAAATACCAATCTAGCAAAGTAGTAATGACACAAGGTCAAGGATTATGACACAAATAAGACAAAAATACCAATCTAGCAAAGTAGTAATGACACAAGGTCAAGGATTATGACACAAATAAGACAAAAATATCAATCTAGCAAAGTAGTAATGACACAAGGTCAAGGATTATGACACAAATAAGACAAAAATACCAATCTAGCAAAGTAGTAATGACACAAGGTCAAGGATTATGACACAAATAAGACAAAAATACCAATCTAGCAAAGTAGTAATGACACAAGGTCAAGGATTATGACACAAATAAGACAAAAATACCAATCTAGCAAAGTAGTAATGACACAAGGTCAAGGATTATGACACAAATAAGACAAAAATACCAATCTAGCAAAGTAGTAATGACACAAGGTCAAGGATTATGACACAAATAAGACAAAAATACCAATCTAGCAAAGTAGTAATGACACAAGGTCAAGGATTATGACACAAATAAGACAAAAATACCAATCTAGCAAAGTAGTAATGACACAAGGTCAAGGATTATGACACAAATAAGACAAAAATACCAATCTAGCAAAGTAGTAATGACACAAGGTCAAGGATTATGACACAAATAAGACAAAAATACCAATCTAGCAAAGTAGTAATGACACAAGGTCAAGGATTATGACACAAATAAGACAAAAATACCAATCTAGCAAAGTAGTAATGACACAAGGTCAAGGATTATGACACAAATAAGACAAAAATACCAATCTAGCAAAGTAGTAATGACACAAGGTCAAGGATTATGACACAAATAAGACAAAAATACCAATCTAGCAAAGTAGTAATGACACAAGGTCAAGGATTATGACACAAATAAGACAAAAATACCAATCTAGCAAAGTAGTAATGACACAAGGTCAAGGATTATGACACAAATAAGACAAAAATACCAATCTAGCAAAGTAGTAATGACACAAGGTCAAGGATTATGACACAAATAAGACAAAAATACCAATCTAGCAAAGTAGTAATGACACAAGGTCAAGGATTATGACACAAATAAGACAAAAATACCAATCTAGCAAAGTAGTAATGACACAAGGTCAAGGATTATGACACAAATAAGACAAAAATACCAATCTAGCAAAGTAGTAATGACACAAGGTCAAGGATTATGACACAAATAAGACAAAAATATCAATCTAGCAAAGTAGTAATGACACAAGGTCAAGGATTATGACACAAATAAGACAAAAATACCAATCTAGCAAAGTAGTAATGACACAAGGTCAAGGATTATGACACAAATAAGACAAAAATACCAATCTAGCAAAGTAGTAATGACACAAGGTCAAGGATTATGACACAAATAAGACAAAAATACCAATCTAGCAAAGTAGTAATGACACAAGGTCAAGGATTATGACACAAATAAGACAAAAATACCAATCTAGCAAAGTAGTAATGACACAAGGTCAAGGATTATGACACAAATAAGACAAAAATACCAATCTAGCAAAGTAGTAATGACACAAGGTCAAGGATTATGACACAAATAAGACAAAAATACCAATCTAGCAAAGTAGTAATGACACAAGGTCAAGGATTATGACACAAATAAGACAAAAATACCAATCTAGCAAAGTAGTAATGACACAAGGTCAAGGATTATGACACAAATAAGACAAAAATACCAATCTAGCAAAGTAGTAATGACACAAGGTCAAGGATTATGACACAAATAAGACAAAAATACCAATCTAGCAAAGTAGTAATGACACAAGGTCAAGGATTATGACACAAATAAGACAAAAATACCAATCTAGCAAAGTAGTAATGACACAAGGTCAAGGATTATGACACAAATAAGACAAAAATACCAATCTAGCAAAGTAGTAATGACACAAGGTCAAGGATTATGACACAAATAAGACAAAAATACCAATCTAGCAAAGTAGTAATGACACAAGGTCAAGGATTATGACACAAATAAGACAAAAATACCAATCTAGCAAAGTAGTAATGACACAAGGTCAAGGATTATGACACAAATAAGACAAAAATACCAATCTAGCAAAGTAGTAATGATACTGCAGGGGAAACCAAGGTTAATTAGAGCTGTAAAATGCATGCTTTTAACTATAAAGTTTACAGTTGGTACAAATGTTTGACTTGTAAAATGACATAAATTCAATGATAAATGTCACAAATAAGGTTCATCACTGTGCCAGTGTCATAAGAATCTCTCTGTGCCTGATAGCAGGCCTCCAACTTGGCGGCCTATCACTAAATGTCATAGTTCATGTCCCACACTAAGGCTGAATATAAAAGCTTTGTAACAGAAAGTCTTTGATAATCAAAAGTTAACATCAAACATACAACAAAAGTAAGAAGCATGGTGTTTAAGTCAAGGCTAGACTGAAATTGACTCAAAACTGACTCTGATTTTGCACACTTTATTAATCTCCATCCCCATAGCCTCTGGGTTAACAACTTAACATCCTTTTATGATGCAAGTCAGTATTGTAAAACAAACAATGATTATCAGGGAGCCATACAGTGGATCTAGATCAAGATCATATGAAGACTAATTTAGTTTGGTCACATAACTGTCTCGCTTCCACCTGGCCAGTAGTAACCACATGTATGGTTCACTGCACTAGTCCTAGAGTTAGGCTTTGTGTCGGTTAATTTATATTATAGCCACTACTGTAAAGCCCATTTAAAAAAGTGTTCATTATGAATTGTTTGTCAGATGACCAGTACATTAACCAGTATTGACCAGTAACAGCCAGTATTAGCGGGCTAAAGCCGGCTATAGCCACAAGCCCAGACAATATGAGTAAAAGCCGGCTTTTGTCCAACCATGGAATCTGGTGAGTTATGTTTTTTTATGATTTCCTGGAAAAATGTGTTGATCAAGGGATTCACCAATTTCAAAGCCTGAAAGCATTGAGAAAAGCTAAGAAACAGATGTAAAGACAAGAAATTATTGTAATTAAAAAGATTATGAATAATTATAAATAGAACAAGAGAGTTTTAGACTGATCTATGCTATTTTGTTTCAGGAACAAGCCCGCGAGGTAAGAAAAAGGAAGAGGACGCCGGCCATGCTCCTCTCAGGGGACGCGTCCTGTTCCTGGACCTCAAGAACTATCGAGGAGCAGCCAAGTTGGAGCAGCAGCTTAAGTTGCTGGGAGGGGTATGTTTAGTACTGTTTTATAGGGATATTCTGTAGTTATTTGCCAATAATCAGTTATAATTTATATTGATGATTGGTTGTTTTCTTTCATAATCAATTAAATTGATTGCATTTTTGCATAATCACTCACAAACAATGATGTCTGTACATTCAAAGAATTTATATTATCCTGATAAAATATTTGAATTTGTCAGAGATATAAGTAAGATGTGGCAAAAAGATCAAACAGCATTTAAAGTTTGTCCTTTCATGGAACTAATAAGTATCAAAAACTTGGTCGTTACCTTGACCTTACAGCATAATGCACTTAGATTGGATATACTCAGTGAATAATTCATTTATAATCCTATACATCAGATTTCATGGTAATTTAGATGTTGCATGAAATAATTACTTGTATCCGCCAAAACGAAGTTTTGCTGTATCTATGTTTTTGACTGGGTTCCGCCGCTGCCGCCACCGCCACTGCCGCCGCGGCGTTTGTTACCGGAGAACTCCTCTGAGACTACTGGACGGATTTTTCTGAAACTTACACCAATTATCATGTGAACTGGTGCCTAACCAATTAGCCTTGACCTCTGACCTTTCCTTTCTGCCCAGCGTCCGTTTGTGCGTCTGTTTCCACTCAAACCCACATATCTCGGGAACCTTTTGACTGATCAGGAAAAAATTTACACAAATGTAGCCCATGGATAGCTTTATAATATACACAAAAAATGGTGGCGCCACCTGCAGCCATTTTCGCACAGTGTCCATCTGTTCATCTACCTTGGGTTAAAATCACTCATATCTCTGCAGTGGTTTGACTAATTCACTTGAAATTTGGCATGCATATACATCCTAGATAGCTTTCTTGATTTTATGACAGGTGGCTCCACCTACATTCACGTTCACACTGCAGACATCCAAGCTCATATCTCAGGAACCGTTCGACAGATCAGGAAAAAAAATTTACACAAATGTAGCCCTTGGATGGCTTTATAACATACACAAAAATTGGTGGCGCCACCTGCAGCCATTTTCGCACAGTGTCCATCTGTTTGTCAGCCTTGGGTTAAAATCACTCATATCTCTGCAGTGGTTTGACCAAATTACCTGAAATTTGGCATGCATATACATCCTGCATAGCTTTCTTGATTTTATGACAGGTGGCGCCACCTTCATTCACGTCACGCTGTAGACATCCATGCTTATATCTCTGGACTCGTTCTACCAATCAGGAAACAAATTTTTACACAAATGTAGCCCTTGGATAGCTTTATAACATGCACAAAAATGGTGGCGCCACCTGCAGCCATTTTTGCACAGTATCCATCTGTTTGTCTGCCTTGGGTTAAAATCACTCATATCTCTGCAGTGGTTTGACCGAACTACCTGTAATTTGGCATGCGTATACATCCTGGATAGCTTTCTTGATTTTATGACAGGTGGCGCCAGCTTCATTCAAGTTCACGCTGCAGACGTTAATGCTTATATCTCCGGACTATTTTGATCAATCAGGAAAAAAATTTACACAAATGAAGCCCTTGGATAGCTATATTACATACACAAAAATGGTGGCTCCACCTGCAGCCATTTTTGCACAGCGTCCATCTGTTTGTCTACTGTGGGATAAAATCACTCATATCTCTGCAGTGGTTTGACTTTTCAACCTGAAATTTTGCATGTATATACATCTTTGATAGTTTCTTGTTCAAATAACAGGTGGCGCCACCTACAATCATGTTTACTTGGCAGACATCCATTCCAATATGTAACACATGTAATTCTATTTCCCCTTGCCACTCAATCCATGCCTCACTTAACCCGTCCTACTCTGATTTTGGCGGATACACATAGTCCCTTGTCGACTACCCGTATTCTAGTTAATAATTGATCATTGGTCGTTTTTATCTTTCATGCATCAGATATGATTTTACAACGGATTTCTATCACAAATACTCTTATAATAATCCCTGTCCTGATATGGGCCTGCTTGTAATTATGTTGCTCTTGACAAGCTGTTTATTGCTTGCAATCCAAGTTGGCCATTCCTTTCAATCATAAATTGTCATAAATCATTTCTATATTCTTACATAGATGAAGACCATGGTTAAAAAAAGACATAATTTTTAGTATTTTTTACATCTTTTGATGATGGTTCTTGCATGACGCTACTGTGATGGTCAGTCAGTCAAGTCAGGGATTTTAGGATGTTTTCCAAATTTTGGCTCTAAAAAAGGAAGTGGGGGGGGGGGAGGGGGGAGGGGTGTGTGTTAAATTTCTCAGTCTCAAAAAGTTAGGTTACTAGGACAATTATCAGGTTGAAAGCATATTTTATGTAGAACGAGCATTTAAAGGTATTTTATACAGTGGAGATGGATAAAGTAAAGTGGCAATATAGTTGAAATAAGTAGATTTCTAACATAAACATGAATACAAATATGAATGTATGTAATATAATCGTACAGTTTGATGATTGATGCTGTATCTGTATATCACAAGTTAACTCTGCTAGTGTGTCAGTTATTCTTCAATTGAGAATCCTTCTGGTGAGATCATCAAGACTTGTTCCTGTGACATACACATGCAAATGTATGTACATGTTGGTTGCTAGGACTTCCCATTTTTGATAACAGGGTCTGTTAATGATACTGGGTAACAGTAATCTTTAGCTGGATATATATGTGATATGCTGTTGCCATGTCCATACTCAAACCTGTGTCTGCAGACACAGTGCTGGCACAGTTTTCAGCACAAGTGGTTGCTGCACATTGTACCTTTGCTGTATTAGAATCCATTAGGTCATACCTCATATGTCAGCTGTTCCTTATAGATGAATGCTTTATCATCTACCCCAAAGACATTTAAATAATCAGCCAGGTTGATTACCAACCAATCAAAACCAAGTTATCCACCACATAAAGTTGAAGAAAGACCTAACCAACTTAATGATTAAGCTAAAAACCTAATCAACTTAATGATAAAGCCAATCAAAAAGGTCTTTGTTTTTTATTACAAAGCTGAAAATGAAAGATACTTAGTAGTATGGTCAGGACAATATATTTATATACAGCGTAGGCTGCTGTATAAAATATGCCAGGACTATATTTATATAATAAATATACAGCCTAGGCTACTTTATTAAATATGCCAGAGAGTCAGGTGCTTCCTGTGGATATGTGATCATGTAGTTGAACATAACAAGGGACCTAATCAGGAGCAATATTATGCCTATTCTTTTACACTCTCAGTTAAGTTTTGGTTTATACAAAAGTTTCCCAGCAAAGCCATCCTGCACACAGTCTCCATAACTCATGTATGGCTGTATAATGCCTTGTTATGGCTCTGCATGTTGGTAAACACAGTCCACGTGTGTCTGTTTACCATAACAGGGCTGCCTAACTGGGCGTCCGATTGTGAGCAGCAACAGACGATTTTTCAGCCAGCAGGAACATATATTACATTTTTTGGACCAGGTCAGTCAGGGCATCTCCTGATTGACACATGCTGTGGCTCTGCAATGCACATGGCCCCTTGCGCTGTGTTTATGTTGACACCTGTGATTGTGCCTGTGCAATATTTTTATATTAATTTAACATGCTGAATAGGTGATTGGAGCCCAATCATTGGGCCCCTTTAAGGGATGTGTTTCTTTGTAAAATCAGTATATATTTAACCATAAAAAAGATTTAATAATTTATGACATTTTTATAGAAGATTGACACAAAATGTAGGTTAAAACCCATTAAAAACTGTATGATTTTTTTAAAAATGATGTTTAAACCACTCAGCTCTGCACTGAGTGCTTTTAAATCTTGGCTGTATTTAACGTCATGTGATTTTAGGTCGTGGAGAAATGCTTCAGTAAAGACATTCACATCCTGGTGACTAACAGAGGTACGCCAAAGGACTACGAGAGGCGTCATGATGGGGTATCAACGTCTGCGGGGAGCCCCGGTATATCTACCCCAAGTCCGTTCAACCTGGGCTGGACGAGGAGTGTAGAATCCCCCCAGGCTGACTCCCCGTCCCAGGGGGTGGCCAGCAGACCAGTAAGTGATTATGAAATTTAACTGCCATCTTAACAATGGATCCATGGAAAGTTTTGAAATTTGCTGTGCATGTTGGTTTGATTATCTAGATTTTTATTATTGGTGCCTCTTACAATATGTTCCTCTTAACAAAGTTGATTGTCATTTTTACACTGACAAATAATAAATGATGTCAGAATATATAATTTAGCATTTGGTTTAACCCTTTACTGTTTACATTTATTTTAGATTTCCAACAAATTCTGACACTATTTATATTTACACTAACAGCCATATCTTTTCAAGTATTTTTTGTATCTTTATCAAATTTTCAACAGTTCCCACTAAGAGGGTTTGCTGAAGATTATTGAAAATCATTGAAACTTAGAAATAATATGCAATATTTTTTTCCTGAAAGAATCTATACATATCATGGCATTCTAGTTGCCCATTTTGAGTGCTCTTTAGTGGCTTGTAAACAGTAAAGAGTTAAACAAAATTTGAAGCAGGGCACAGCCCTATATCAATTCCTTTCCTCCATCAATATGTTTTTTTATAATTAGCAGTATGAAACACATTTACATTGTTACATAATGTAACCTTTAAAATCTTCCGTCTCTCACTTACTAGGTGCCATCCTGTTTCTTTGTAAATTAAATTGTGACTGGTGCCCCTTGGTGCACTTGGTACATACTTTTAATTTAACATTTGACCCACAGATTGAAATAATGTTTTTTTTCAATAAAATAAGGTTTTCTGTATGTCAGTATTGAATTGGTGTGAAATGTTATTCTGTAATAAAATAATTCCAGGGATCACTTGCAGCAGCTAATCATGATAGTTTAGTTCTGTCACTTCTGTGTACATCAGTATCTTGTACTGTGTAATGAATATTGTCTCATTCCAGTTGTCTCGGGGAAGGTCTCTACTACAACAAGCAAATGTCACTCAGGTAAAAGAAGAAAAAATTGTGTACATGATTCTTTAATATGTCATCTGATATAGATCTGGAAATTTTCATTGAAAGAAATCTGCCTCGTTCAACTAGTGTATAAATTTGACAGAATGTGGCAGCACCAGCTGGCTTCATTGCCTGTTACAAAACCATCAACAGATAAAGAATGTGATAACTTATCACTGTGGGAAGACATGAAGTTATGTTATAAATCATATCTCTATTAATAAATCCTATTAAATACACATCAACTATTGGTTAAAAATTTTTTTATACATATAGTTGAAGAAAATTTGATATTTTTACCTTATAATTCATTTATTGTTTGTGCTCTAAAGATTGAAAAATATAAAGAGATTCTTGGAGAATGTTTTACAGTGGTCTCTGTTGTGTGGTCAGTTTATAAAAAAAGAAAGGATTTTTTTTTGTTTTTGATACTCTTAATTAAGACTGCTGTTGTATTGAGGCATTAACAACAATTTGACCAGTCTGCCATTAGTCTATAAATTACCTATACTCTATTCCACTGCCCCAGTCTACCCAGTTTTTTATGATATTTGTTTTTGACAGACAATTGACCTGTATCTGTTCAACAGGAAACACCCTGGTTGATTGGAATGTAAATAATACTTTACTTTTTTTAAATTTCCTTTAACAAATTTAACACAGAATAAGAGAAAATAGATGTTTAATACATAACATGAAAACATGGCCTAGAGGATGACATCATAAGTTCATACATGAGCCATTTTTCATTTTGTTATAGTCAATCACCTGTTAGTGGGATTTCATTTACTTTTAATGTACACTTTTTTATATGTACTTGAATGAAGTTGAATCAGTGACAGATGATGTGGTAATGTTTCAGAACTATGGCTCCACCAACATCATTGAATGTGCTCGCCAGTGGAAGATCAGAATCACTCATGTCACAAGTGAGATTTTTTATTATATTCCTTCCAGGAGAGCAGGGCTCGACAATAACTTTGGAAAGTACATACCTGACTGGGCAAGTAACATCTAGCTTTTACTTGTCCTACATAAAATTTTTCCTTGCCCTGCAAATATTATTGATTGTATTCAAGAATACAAAGATCCTTTTTCAAGCCCAATCGGGCAAGTAGGAGGAGACATCTAGTTGCCCTTCCACAATATCTGGAATTTTCACTTGTCCCAGGCAAGTGGTTAACCGTCAGTGTCGAGCCCTGGAGAGTGGGATAGAGACATTTACTAGTTTTCAGTGTTTTTAATTACTTATCTTAACTATTTCTAGCATTTAGCAAATTTTAAAATGTAGTCTGCGGTTGCTGACAAAATGTGTTCCAGTATTTTCATGAAGATCTTATAACATAGATCCTGTATTTCAATGTCTTTCTTCTGACACAATCTACCTACACATTTTAATTTCATATGACTCTGTACAGGACATGAGTGAATTCTGTAGTTATACATGATGTATTCTCCGGGGTACATGCTGTGGTCAACTTTTTGTTCACAAGGATTTTAAATTTGTGATGTTCACAAAAGATAAATTATTGCAAATATGAAACCTTCGTGAATAGGATGGCTCACATACACAAGTAAACAGTCATTTATAATATAGCCTCAGTGGCATTTTTTGTATGGTGTCCACGCGAAGGAGCAGATGATGGATATTATGAATAAAAACTATATGTGTTGCCTATAAATAGAAGATAGACATATAAATAGTATCAGATCTTTCATATTAACTGCCTATAGCCAAAGGGACAAGAATTTCCATCTGTCTTGGATCCTCATCAGATTGTTAAGATTTAGCATGCATATTAAATAATACGTGATCATGGATGTGAACTGTTTGAAGGATAATGCATGGTAAGATCACGAAAAAGGAACCCTCGCTAAACGATGAAAAAGTGAAAAACAGGAAGAATTAGCCCTGTGAATAAGAAGCCAACCACAGTAATCTATTAGCGTCACCCCATGATAGCTTAAAAACTGGCTGTAATCTAGAACTTGATTAAAGTAAAATAGTAAAACTTCACTGTTGACCTGTGTCCTTAAGCTTTGCTAATCGATAAGGATTTCAATAAATTTTGTTATAAATTATAGGCAGGTTCAGCCTATGTTTATTGAACATGAACTTTTTTTTTTTAAATAAAGGATCTATATTTCATCTGTTATTTGTCCCTTTTTGTGAATGTTTTTGTTATGACTGCTCATTAACATAATTTATTCATTAAAAATGACAGAAGTACAGGGCTGGGTCCAGAAGGAGCTGAACAAGCTGCCAGCCGAGCTAAAGGAACCTGCAAAAGTGGTAAGTCTGCTGGTAATGGGATGGTACATAATCTGGTGGGATGGTCCACAACCTGGTGGGATGGTACATAACCTGGTGGGATGGTACATAATCTGGTGGGATGGTTCATGAACTGGTGGGATGGTACATGAACTGGTAGGATGGTACATAACCTGGTGGGATGGTTCATGAACTGGTGGGATGGTACATGAACTGGTAGGATGGTACATAATCTGGTGGGATGGTTCATGAACTGTTGGGATGGTACATGATCTAGAAGGATGGTACATAATCTGGTGGGATGGTACATAATCTGGTGGGATGGTACATGAACTGGTGGGATGGTACATAATCTGGTGGGATTATACATAACCTGGTGGGATGGTACATAATCTGGTGGGATGGTACATGAACTGATGGGATGGTACATGATCTGGTGGGATGGTACATGAACTGGTGGGATGGTACATAACCTGGTGGGATGGTACATGAACTGGTGGGATGGTACATAATCTGGTGGGATGGTACATGAACTGGTGGGATGGTACATGAACTGGTAGGATGGTACATAACCTGGTGGGATGGTACATGAACTTGTGGGATGGTACATGATCTGGTGGGATGGTACATGAACTGCTGGGATGGTACATGATCTGGTGGGATGCAGACATGGGGTCTATTACAGTTGTTCTATTACTATTACTATTACTATTACTTTCAATTTCTGATATTACTATTACTATTACTATTACCACATTTTATCTTCTATTACTATTACTATTACTATTACTGGGGTATCTATTACTATTACTATTACTATTACATAAACTGATGGGAGGATTCTAGACTTTGCGCAGCCATGAGTGCTATAAACTAGCACTGCAATCACATTGTATGAACTCTTGAATACATGTCATTTAAAAGCAACCCATTGTAAAGACCCTGGCATATGTAAAATATTGTTTTATAATTATATGCATACTTGTACATTTTTTATTATTTTCATATATATTTCACATAAATTTATTTTATAGTACATACTTCTGTTAAGATTTAATCTTCTTTCGCATAATTAATAAATAAAGATTTTCAGTGTAACTAAAAATGGTCTCCAAAGGAATTATTCATGATTATGTCATATTAATATTTAGTATCAAAGCTGACAATTTAGTCAGGAGAGGAATTTTGGTAGGGCTGTGTCCTGTTTCTACTGTTTACATCAAGATTCTGGACAGATTCTAAACTGGAGACAAAAGTACCCCATCTTCTCAAGTGTATATATGTTCATTTGGATATGATGCCATGTTTTATTTTATAAAATAGTACATCTTGAGAGTGAACAGAGAGGTGGTAAACTTTACAATAATGGTAGTATGCATGGCTTTTATTCTTCAGGCATGCCCTTCTTCATTGCAGCAAAACCAGCATAGGATAATTTAGGAATATGGAGAGTGATTTAAACTTATATCAATTTTACAAAACAAATAAAATATTATTGATATCACTTTCACAATTAATTTGGTATACAACAATCTTATACTTTAAAAGGACATAAACGTGAGCAAAATTATTCCTTTTCTTTCACACCATCAGTTCAGTTTTGCTTTATACAAAAGTTTCCCAGCAAAACCATTCCAGCACACAGCCTCATTTCCTCGCATTCGACTGTTCTATACCTAGTTACAGTCCTGCTTGTTAGTAAACACAGTCTGTTTACCATAACAAGACTGCGTGATCGGAGGTCCGATTAAGGGGCAACATGCGGTGTTTCAGCAAGCGGGAACATGTATTACATTTTTTTTAGCCAAGTAAGTCAGGGCAGCTCCTGACTTGCACGTGTTGTGGCTCCTCGCAGCACACGGTCCAATGCACTGTGTTTATGTTTACACCTGCGATCGCGCCCGGTTCACTGTTTCTAACACTCGTTTACAGGAGTAAGCAAATGGTTTCAAGGCAATATTTTGGCAGGTACAGATTTATTTTAAACGGAAGAAGCTATTTTTCGTGTAAACTCAGCAAGCTTTATAGGTGATTGGGCCCCTTTAAATTTTGTACATAACAGGATCTAATTATTTGATATCAAAATTTCAGATATTAAATAATAAAATGTTAACAGTTACTTATATTCTCATATTATATAATCAAATAAATTAATATCTTAAAAAAAATTGTTCATTTAATTTTCAAAATATAAATTAACATAATTTTAAATACTGAATGAAGTTCTGCAAAATTGGTACTATGAAATAACAGACAAGTATTAAAAGAATTATTTTAAAAGAATATTTATATAAATTAAATAGATAATACATGTGCCTGCAGTATGACTTTATCAAAGTGATTGTAGTACTGGTCTGAGTTTATAGCATTGTAGGCTTCAGTACATTATGGGTAGTGAAAACACCATAAGCTTATCATGAACATTTTGGGTCTGCACTGTTACTGGTTCCATATTATATTTTTCTTGAATGATGTGTTATTGCAATTTGTATGATTAAAATGCAAACTGGCTTGTGAAAGCAAATTTAGGTATACATTTCAGAATATGCATATGGATTGATGGATGTGAGATAAGATGTACATGTCACAATAATAAAACACTATATTTATCTGTCTCTTAACATCAAACATGCCTCTGTTTATCCATGGTTTACTAATCAAAGGTCAGATTGTGCCAGGTTACCTATTTGGCTGTGACCTGCTCTGTCCAGTATTCTTATGTAATTAGCACCAGTGGTCACCAGCAGTGTGGCAGCTGGCCCATGCTTGCCTCAACAATAGGCACTTCCTGGGCAATTGCTGGACAAGAATTGAGTGTGTTCAGCATTATTTGCTGATATGCTTCATGACCAAGAGGCTAACAGGAAGTAATAGAAAGTAATATGTATTACTCTATTACTTTGCCTTCTGTTTCTATTACTATTACTATTACAGCTAAAATTTTTGAGTCTATTACTATTACTATTACATGGAAAAAACTGTAATAGTCTATTACTATTACTATTACTATTACTTATTACTATTACCCCATGTCTGGTGGGATGGTACATGATCTGGTGGGATGGTACCTAATCTTGTGGTACTCAGTTAAGTGGGATGGTACATTGTGTAGTGGGTTCCTGGTTGGATGGTACATTGTCTGGTGGGATGGTACATAATCTAGTTGATGGCACAGCACAGTGTAGTGGTATGTTGGGATGGTACATCATCTGGTGGGAAGATACATAATCTATTTGTACACAGTTCTGTAGGATGGTACATAGTGTTGTGGGATCCTGGTGGGGTAGTACATTTTCTTGTGGGATAGTACATAATCTAGTTGATGGCACAGCACAGTGTAGTGGTATAGCACAGTCTAGTGGCATGTACATAATCTGATTTGATGATACATGATCTGTTGGGATGGTACATTATCTGATTGGATGGTATATCAAAACTGGTGGTTCATAGTTAAGTGGGATAGTACAGTCTAGTGGGATCCTGGTGGGATGGTACATGTTCTTATGGGATGGTACATAATTTGGTGGGATGGTACATGATCTGGTGGGATGGTACATAATTTGGTGGGATGGTACATAATTTGGTGGGATGGTACATGATCTGGTGGGATGGTACATAATTTGGTGGGATGGTACATAATTTGGTGGGATGGTACATGATCTGGTGGGATGGTACATAATTTGGTGGGATGGTACATAATTTGGTGGGATGGTACATAATCTGGTTGGATCACACAGCAGAGTGTAGTGAGAAAGCACAGTCCAGTGGTATGGTACATATACTGATTTGGTACATAGCCTAGTTGAATAGTACATAGTCCAGTGGAATGGTTGTTTTGGTATATAGTCCAGTTAGATGGCATATGGTCAAGTAGGAAAGGCAGTTCTGGGGCTGAAGGTCTAATATATTGGTCCAGTAAATTATGCAATCCTTCCAGGGTTCCCATTTGACCCAGGTTAAACCTTTTTTTACCGAAGCGGTTAGAGTATTTTACCAAGGTTTTACCCAGGGTTCTGCCCACTTTATTACCCAGGCTTTCCCATGTTTATTTGCTATTATCAAGCAGGAACCATGCTTAGATTGTTCTTACTTTTCAGGAGAAGTGAATATTGGTGGTAAGCCAAGTGGCTCTGACCACATAACCCCTGCCTAAAAGAAGGTATTTACCACTCACACTTTAACTCCTGTGTGCTTTTCAGGGCACATCATACTAATTAATATAGGAGTTAGGAGTAAACCCAGGAATCCTGTGTGATATCTTGGTAAAACCTATTTTACCCAGCCCAGATGAAACCCAGGTTTCACCAAGGTGTTGGGTAAACCCTGTGAACCCTGGATCATTCACTGTAGAATATTTAATAATAACTGTTTATTATTTAGCATGACACAGCTTTTCTCTGATAAAATAAAAGCACCCCTGATGATCACAAGAGTTACGTTATCACATCTTGATATGTAGCATTATGTAGATCTGGGCCTTTGGGATCCAGCTGTTTTTCATAGATGTGTTTTATAGGTCAAATCTTTTATAAATCTTGTTTATTGTTAGCATTTTTCACATAAATAGGTAGCTGTTTATTTACTGTCTTTTATTTGAATTTTCAGAGCAAGAAGGCCAAACAGACAAAAGGTCAGTATACTAAATATTTCATGAATGTCCTGCAGCTTAAAGGATCATCTACCTGAACAGGACATTTCTTAAATATGTATTTGATCATTATTCTGTATATTTTATGCAGACATTTATGCACTTTACTTGAGATGTGAGTTGAGTATGAGCCTTTGATGTTAATGATAAACTGTGATAACTATACACAGTGGAATCATGTATTGGAGTCACTTATGTCAGATACACAGTCCCAGCCCTTTTGGTGAAGTCAGAATATAATGTTAAATTTGACACAGTCTATTTGTGTGCAGCTGTTTCAATGTTTTACTGTCAGACACTTTGACTTATCAGTGATATAGGTGATATAGCCTTTTGATTTCACACAGCAATCCAAAACATTTTCAAACCATTTTGGCTAAAAACGTTTGAATCCAGCTCAAACTGTTTCCAATGTGAATTGAATCATCTGCTCCTGTAATGTGCCATGTGAATTCTCAATACGCAACCAAAAATGGTTTATACCTAGTTTTTAAGCAAAAACTAGGTCACAGCACAAGCATGAATGCCTATTTCAGCATGTTGTTTCATTTTTCAACATATGAAATATACACCTCATGCATTAGTGCTAGATGCCTGTGTTAACACACAATTTAGTTTGAAACTGATTTGACCAATTCTCTTTGAACAAAACATTTTAAAATCATTTTATGTGTGAAAGGGTTATAAATTTCCCCTTTTCCCCAGATTTTTGCATTTGTTCCAGCTAAGGTATCTGCTGTTTGTAGCACAGTGTTTGCAGCTGAGTGTTTTCTACATTTGTTATATAAATATATTTTGATTATTTTCAGTTAAGCGTTTAAAAGGCAACTTTATCAAGTTTGAATCTGACACCAAGCAGTACAGGCCAGTAGAACAGGAGTTCCCTTCCCAGCCAATGGTCATGTTCGACACGCCCCCGGGTACCTGCCCGTTTGAGCGTAGGAAGGATCACCATCACCATGGTAACGACGTTGCTGAACAGAGAGCGGAACCTGAAGCTCATGGGCAGCATGAGATGCAGAAAGAAATTAAAGCAACGAGCAAGATGGCTGCCCACAAGTAAGATATTACCAAGTTTCTAAACTATAAACTTTACTTATTTTACATGAATTGTACAACTAGCTATAATAACTAATACAAGGCACTCTCCATGGATTTTGTGGCAGTGTTAGGTAGTCTGTAGTGGTTGATTAAACGGGAGGACCCAGAGAAAACCACTGACCTTGGACAGGCCACTACAACCCACTTTCATGGCAACTTGGGGGTACTGATGTTGAAATTCCCATTTGGAGTCCACTTCTCTTTGGACTCTGATTTGGACTTGAAAATTCTGGATTCTTAGGTCAGGACTTGAAAAAAACAGATCAAGTCCATCATGAGTCCAGTAGTAAAAAGCTGTCATAATGTAAAGACATATACATGAGCGAACTACCAATAGTATATTAGGCATAAAATATTAGGCTGTACTTATCAAACTTTAGTTCAGCATTAGGAGCTAAAATTCATTTAACATTCAAATAAAAAGCATTGATAACTAAATAAAAACACATGATAACATTTCTTACAGAAGGAGATTGTGTATTGGACTTGTACTTGGCTTACAAGTGACTCGGACTCAAGTCAGAGAAGATGGACTTGGACTTGAACTCAAGGACTCGGACCTTAACTCTGAGACCAGCAGCCTGACTCCGACTCAGATTGTTTTGGACTTGACTACATCACTGACTCTGGTAATCAAACCCGGGTTGCCAGCGGAGAGAGCTGAGCTTGTTACCACTGGACATCCCAGTGCCTCTATTCCTTTCTATTTGTACATTGTATTGATATGACCGCTCCCATCCTATCCTTGCCTTTAACGGTATCATAATTGTCAAAAAGATCTGTATCTAAAAGCAATCCATAAGTTGTTTCAGATTCATATTAGACACCATAAAGAGGAAAAACAAAAAAAAAAAACTTTTTTGAGATATAATGTAGTTAAATATCAAACCACTAAAAATGGCTTAGTGGCTGCCTAATATAATACTGTTTAAATTTTTAAAATTCAAAATGTAACAAAATTATGTGAAAATAAATGAAACGTTTAAAATATTTATACCATCACTGTACCAGGTTAAAAATGATATATACAGTATGGGGTCTAATAAGAATTTTAACAACTTTTGGATTGAATTTAGATTTAATGTTTTTGTCAACAATGATACCTTGTCTGTTGACGGGTTTGTGATAATCCTTTGGGGCTTTAAGTAGAGCTCTTCCCTCAAACAGGCTCTGTATTAATAATGAAAAGTATTCCTAACACTGCATCAGGATTAGAAGTGATCCAGAACAGTTACAGAAAACAAAGACTTCCTGTCCTGGGAACTCAGGTAGCTGGTGTATTGACAGGGTTTGTACAGCCTTAAAAGTCCTTAAAAAAGTTATAAATAACAGCGCATAGATATGTGTATACATAGACTTGCACTCTAGAAATTATATACATATGCATTTAAATATGAAGTGTGGAATTCCAGAAAATTTGAAAGATTTAAAAGGAGTGTCTTATATAAGATTTGGCTGATGTGGATATTCTTTCATTTGTGTTCTTTTTTTTCATTGTAAACTCAGACTCATTGTACTTTATTAATAAAAGAGGGTAGGGGGTGTCCATGTGCTAAATGCATTAGAATGCACAGCTGAAGATCACAGTTCAAACCATGCCAGTCCCTCAAAGGCAACAGGAAAATCTTCATAGAACCATCATTGATATCATCTAGTAAAGTTCATCCTCATACAATGGCAGTGCCACCAACAGGTAACACACCTATCTATCATATAAATTATTCCAGAGAATAAAAGTATACTTAATAATTATAACACAAAACACATTTGGTGATGAGTGACACATTGATTCTGCTTTTACAGAAAAGATAACAAAGATAAGACATCTGGGAGTGGCAGTTTCTATGATGGTAGGCTGGTGACGGCTGGTCAGTTACGACGGTTCATTAACCATAAAATACGTAAAGAACAGAAGAAAGGCTACTGTGAGGTGTGTCAGGTCAAGTACTCCGACATCCATAAGGTGAGACTACCATAGTAACTAGTGTTCGTACTGTAAGGGCCATTCTTTTTTTTTACATTACAATTTTATGTCTATAGACAAAGCTTGCTTGAATAATCTACTAAATCAGTAACTGAATTAATGGAAAGCAAACATTGGGAAACAGGAAATATTTGCATGTTTGTAATTTTCTTGGTATTTATTACAAACCTTTTTGTATGCTAATCTGTGACAGGATGTATTATGACAGACCCATGATCCATCTGTCCATCCATCTGTTGCTGCTATAACTTTCCAGGGATTAGACGGATTTTCATGAAACTCACCCTATCTACCTACCAATAGATTTTCCCGCCTGAGTTTGATTAAAATCCACACATTTAATGAGGTCAGAGGTCACTAGGCTACCTTGTGGTGAGTTTAGCTCCGCTGACTTTCAGTCATGCTGAGCTATAGCGATCACTCTTTGTCCGTCGTCCGTCTGTCTGTCTGTCCGTCTGTCCGTTAACCTGGCACAAATAGTAACCGCTGGACTTAGAATCTTGTAATTTTTACATTCTGAGAGGTCAATAAAAAATCTCCTTGGAAACCAGAAATTAGGTCTCTGTTACCCATATCCTTCGAGCTATTGGGCCCCAAAGTACCCCCCAGAATAGTCAAAATTTTCATACAAAAACTTTAATATCTCATTAACTACATCACTGATGGTCATGATTTTTGGCATACATATTTATCATGAGATGTTTCATCAGTTCCTGCAGATTGGTGGTGCCACCTGTATTTTTAGATTTTTTTACGAATTTTTTTCTCTATTTTTGAGACCTTTAAAAATGTGAACAACTGTTAACAGGGCACAAATCGTAAAGACTGGACCTAGAATCTTCATTCTTGAAACAGTGAGAGACCTATGAAAAGTCTCCATGGAAACCAGAAGTTAGGTCTCTGTTACCCAAATCCTTTGAGCTATGGGGCCCCAAAGTACCCCTCAGAATAGTGAAAAATTTCATACAAAAACTTCAATATCTCATTAACTACATCACTGATGGTCATGATTTTTGGCATACATATTGATCATGAGATGTTTCATCAGTTTCTGCAGACTGGTGGCGCCACCTGTATTTTTCGATTCTTTACTAATTGTTTTCTCTGTTTTTGAGGTCTTTAAAAATGTGGACATCTGTTAACAGGGCACAAATCGTTAAGACTGGACCTAGAATCTTCATTCTTGACACAGTGAGAGACCTATGAAAAGTCTCCATGGAAACCTGAAATAAGGTCTCCGTTACCCATATTATTTGAGCTGTGGGGCTCCCAATTACCCCCCAGAATAATGGAAAATTTGATTTAAAAAAACTGCAACATCTCAATAACTACAATACAGATGGTCATGATTTTTGGCATACATATTGATCAAGAGGTGTTCCATCATTTCCTGCAGACTGGTGGCGCCACCTGTATCGTTCAATTTTTTACGATTTTTTCCTTTATTTTTGAGACCTTTAAGGATGCTGTCATCTGTTAGCATGGCACAAATCATAACGACTGGACCTAGAATCTTCATTCTTGACACACTGAGAGGTCCATGAAAAATATCCTTGGAAACCAGAAATTAGGTCTCTGTTAACCATATCCTTCGAGCTATGGGGCCCTTAAGTACCTCCCCCCCCCCCCAGAGTAGTCAAAAATTTCATACAAAAACTTCAATATCTCAATAACTACATCACTGATGGTCATGATTTTTGGCATACATATTGATTATGAGATGTTCCATCAGTTGCTGCAGACTTGTGGCGCCACATGTATTGTTCGATTTTTTTACGATTTTTTCCTCTATTTTTGAGACCTTTAAGGATGCTGTCATCTGTTAACGTGGCACAAATCATAACGACTGGACCTAGAATCTTCATTCTCGACACACTGAGAGACCTATGAAAAGTCTCCATGGAAACCAGAAATGAGGTCTCTGTTACCCATATTCTTCGAGCTATGGGGCCCCAAAGTACCCCCAAGAAAAGTAAAAAATTTCATACAAAAACTTCAATATTTCATTACTACTTGACTGATGGTCATGATTTTTGGCATACATATTGATCATGAGATGTTCCATCACTTCCTGCAGACTGGTGGTGCCACCTGTATCGTTCAATTTTTTACAAATTTTTTTCTCTATTTTTGAGACCTTTCAAAATGTGAACATCTGTTAACAAGGCACAAATCGTAAAGACTGGACCTAGAATCATAATTCTTGACACACTGAGAGGTCCATGAAAAATATCCTTGGAAACCAGAAATTAGGTCTCTGTTAACCATATCCTTCGAGCTATGGGGCCCTTAAGTACCCCCCCCCCCCCCCAGAGTAGTCAAAAATTGCATACAAAAACTTCAATATCTCAATAACTACATCACTGATGGTCATGATTTTTTGCATACATATTGATCATGAGATGTTCCATCAGTTCCTGCAGACTGGTGGCGCCACCTATATTGTTTGATTTTTTTACGATTTCTTCCTCTATTTTTGAGACCTTTAAGGATGCTGTCATCTGTTAGCATGGCACAAATCATAACGACTGGACCTAGAATCTTCATTCTCGATACACTGAGAGACCTATGAAAAGTCTCCATGGAAACCAGAAATTAGGTCTCTGTTACCCATATCCTTCGAGCTATGGGGCCCCAAATTACCCCCCAGAGTAGTAAAAAATTTAATACAAAAACTTCAATATCTCAATAACTACATCACTGATGGTCATGATTTTTGGCATACATATTGATCAAGAGGTGTTCCATCAGTTCCTGCAAACTGGTGGCACAACCTGTATTTGTTCGGGTTTTTTTTAGGAATGTTTTCTCTATCTTGAGACCTTTAAAGATATGAACATCTGTTAACAGGGCACAAATCATAAAAACTGGACCTAGAATCTTCATTCTTGACACACAGGGAGACCCATGAAAATTCTCCATGGAAACCTGAAATTAGGTCTCTGTTACCCATATTCTTAAGGCTGTATGGCTCCAAAATACCCCCCAGAATAATGGAAAATTTGATACAAAAAGTGCAGTATCTGAATAAATACAACACTGATGGTCATGATTTTTGGCATACATATTGATCATGAGCTGTTCCATCAGTTTCTGCAGACTGGATGCGTCACCTCTATTTTTTCAAATTTTTATGAATTTTTTTTCGAGACCTTCAAAGATGTGGTTATCTGTCAACAGGGTACAAATTGCAACAACTGGACCTAGAAACTTCATTCTTGTCATGCAAGGAGGCCCATGAAGAGTGCCTGTGGAAACTTGAAATAAGGTCTCTGTTACCCATAACCTTTAAGCTATAGGACTCTGAAGAATCCCTCAGAATAATGGACAATTTGATACAAAAGCTGAAGTATCTGAACAACTAATACAGAGATCATCATGATTCTTTGCATGGATATTGACCATTACCGTAAAATCTCCACTTAAAACTGCACTTCCGATTAAAACCGCACCCCGACTTTGCTGAAATTCCAGGCGAGACACCGCGAGGGGCTCAAATACTAAGAACCCCCCTTTAAAACCGCACCAACTTTCGCTATGGAATGATTTGACATAAGACACAATCAAGCAATCATCTAGAAATGAACACGCGTAGGTTGCGACTCAGCCATTCCTGTCCACTTTAAAAATTCCTTGGGCATTTTATTTAAACACATCATAACACTTTTTTGCAGGGTCACTCAAGCATGAAGTTTGGGAAGACGTAAGTGCCGGTGAACCTCTGCCTGTTTATACAGATTTTATATTCCGTGCCGTATTCTTGTTTGCTACTGATTTGTCATTATATTTTGGAAAAAATATTCTGCTGATCCATTTCAAGTCACTGTATATTTTAATTCTAAAAGTAATATTTTGAAATCTTAATTTTTGATGAAAATTCCATTTTCTGGAATTACTCGAAAGATTCAAATCATTTTCATACCGGTTACTTCGGTATTATCTTCGTCACATCGTACGTTGACATCGCTCCATGTCACAATTTGCTGGTGCGTTTGAAAACATCGCTGGTCAACTTAACTAAATATCGAAGTAACTGAAGTTACCTTTTAGAGATACGCACATATAGGAAACATGACGCTTGAAAACGAGTGATTTTAAGGTAAAATTAAAGTGGCCAGTCCGGGTTAGCAAGTTTTTTTCCTGAAGAAAGTTTCCGTGTGGAGAGCCATTTTGTCAAGGCAGTGTTCGCGCAAGGCACGCTGGGTCGAAATAGGTGGCTGTTCTATTTACCACCCACCGCTTACAGTCGTTCAAAATATTCTTAGCAGAATACCGGGGTGTTTCAGCACATGGCGGCACTCAAACTTGATTTTAAAACAATCGTCTACCATTGTGTGACTCTTTACGATGTCAGCTTTTTATTCATTTTACGTTTTAAACAAATAATCATTGCTAAATAATGCCGCAAATGGGTTTAAAGTTGGCTTTTATTTCAATTTTGCTTGACCATGCCAAACGAAGTGGACCGCTGTGTGTAACAGCAGGGTTGTTGTAAACGTATTATTTGGTGACAATTACCAAGATTTTATAACAGGTTATATATCACACGAAAACTTATCAGCAATATTTAATTTATAAATAACCAATAATCGTAAATAATACATTTACACACAGCTCCCATGCATGCTAAGAACAGCCTTCTAAAGTTGCAATATTATCGCCCACGCGCCGGCCCAAAAACGATGTCTGTCAGGAAGATATTCAGGAAACCCTTCTAGTATAAACCGCACAGTGCTTTCAGGAAATCAACCTGATTTCAAGATTTTGAATTTCTTGATTAAACCGCGGTTTTAAGTGGAGATTTTACGGTAAGTGTTTTTATTAGTTTCTGCATACTGGTGGAGCCACCTGTATTTTTGTATCCTCCAAAACGAAGTTTTGCAGATACTATGTTTTTGACCAGGTTCCTCCGCCGCCGCCACGTTTGTTTCCAGAGAGCTCCTCTGAGAAAAATGGACCAATTTTTCCGAAACTTTCACCAATTATCGAGTCACATGTGAACTAGTGCCTAACCAATTTGTGTTGACCTCTGACCTTTTCCCTCTATCCAGCGTCCATTTGTGCGTCTGTTTCCACACATAAACCCTCATATCTCGGGAACCGATTGACCAATCAGGAAATAAAATTTATACAAATGTAGCCCTTGGATTGCTCTATAACATACACAAAAATGGTGGCGCCACCTGTAACCATGTTTGCACAGTGTCCATCTGTTTATCTGCCTTGGGTTAAAATCACTCATATCTCTGCAGTGAATTGACTAATTCACCTGAAATTCGGCATGCATATACATCCAGGATAGCTTTCTTGATTTTATGACAGATGGCGCCACCTACATTCACGTTCACGCTGATCACATCCAAGCTCATATCTCAGGAACCGTTTGACGGATTGGGCCAAAATTTTGCATGTGTCTAGATCTCACATAGCTCTTTATCATACGCAAAACTGGTGGCGCCACCTGCAACCATTTTTACACAGCGTCTGTCTCTTTTCTGCCGTGGGATAATGTCACTCATATCTCGGCAGTGGTTTGACATATCTGCCTAAAATTTTGCAGGTTTATACATCCTGGATAGCTGTCTTGATTTTATGACAGGTGGCGCCACCTACATTCTAGTTTATGCTGCAGATATCCGAGCTCATATCTCGTGAACCGTTTCAACAATTGGGCCAAAATTTTGCATGTGTATAGATCTCACATAGGTCTTTATCATACACAAAACTGGAGGGGCCACCTGCAACCATTTTTGCACAGCGTCTGTCTGTTTGTCTGCCGTCGGCTAATATCACTCATATGCATGTAGTGGTTTGACTTTTCTGCCTAAAATTTTGCAGATGTATACAACTTGGACAGCTTTCTGGATTTGTGGTAGGTGGCACAACCTACATACACATTTAGGCTGCAGACATCCATGCTAATATGCAACATACCTCACTCTATTTCCCTTGCCACTCAATCCATGCCTCACTTCAACCGTTCCACTCTGATTTTGGCGGATACACGTAGTCACTTGTCGGCTACCCGTATTCTAGTTTTTAAAGTTTACACATTTTTTCTCTATTTTTGAGATATATAAATACAGACTAAATCTTGGCCTGTTGGTTAATCTGTTTGATGCTTCAGTTGAATGGGTATATACTACCATTCTGATGATAAAATTTCCTTTAGCGAATCTCTTCCCAGTCAGCTGAGCGTCATGACCCATGGGTCACTTGTTGTGATAACTTACCAAGAATATGATGGATTTTGATAAAACTCTACAGAAACTTTAACCAGTACGGTGTCTCTCTTTATATTAAATCCTGGCAATATCCATGCACATTTAATGAGATAAGAGGTCATCAGATTTTGATGGTGTTGTAATGACCAAGCCAAAGTCTGATTGATTTTTATGAAACTCGTTATAAATATTTACCTGTAGAGTTTCCACTGAATTAAATAAATGGCAAAACTCATGCATATTTAACGAGGTCAGAGGTCACAAGACATATGATGGGCATATTATGCATTGTTGTGGTGCTCTTGTTGGTTATTATTAGCACATGATATGGCAGTGTTGCAAAGGAAATTTGTTTCACAAGATTATGAAATCACTCTTAAAATGTTCAAAAAAGTAAATAAATTCACATTCTAGGTGAACTCATTGGTTTCTTCAGACTATTTTATGTATGTGTCAGAGCATAATACTGGGATATAATATTCCAAATGTCAGTTAGATTTGAATGACAAATGATTTTATAGAAATACTGTGGTTGGCTTTATATTCGCGAGGCTGAAATTTCACGATTTCTTCATTTTTAACATTTAGCGAGGGTTTTATTTTCGTGATTGCAAAAGAACTTATAAAAACTAAGTACGGCAGTATTTGTATTTATTATAAATTTAGAATGAATCCTACAATACCTCACTCATTTCTGGTTCAGTCATTCACATTGACCGGTGTCACAATAGATATATCTTGTGTGATTACCGCACGTTTACAGTGACTAATGCTTGTATGCATGGGCCAGTTTGGATACCATGCACAGATTAGGTTGTGACTATAGGTTGTATTTATAGGTATAAATAGTAATGTTTGTGCAGATGCATCATCCCCTCTTGTTCATCTTAGTTGATGGGGCATCTTATACCCAAGGGTTTCATATTCACGATTATGTTACATTTGCGAATATAGCGAAAATTAAAACCCTCGCGAATAAAAAGGCAGCCACAGTACTGACTTCTCCATACTAGACATTTGAATTCATTATTCCATAATTCTCAAATATAAACAATGTGCCAATCTTAGAAAAAAATTACATTGATAATGATTCCACTGTAAACCTGCTTTGTCTTATTGCAGCATGTCAAGTGTGACACCCATCAGAAGTTTGTGAAGAATCATAAGAACTACATTTCCCTGGATGAGATGATATCCCAGGGTCCTAACCTGCAGCAGTTCCTGGACGATGTCGTCAAGTTCCACCAGCTTCATCAGCAAGAAGGGATCAAAGAGATGTAGGTATCTTACTGCCAAGGATAATCATCAGAAACTTTCTTGTTTCATCAATACCTGTCCACCAAATTGGGACATTTCATTATGGGAAAGACCATATAATAATGAGTCCAACTGTAGTAATATGTAACTTAGCCAAATGGTTAAGATGGTGGACCACACAGATGAAGATACGTTTTTTTTAATTTTGGTGAAATTTTACTTCATTTCAAAATTTAATTAAAAAAAATTAAAGTTTGTTTATTGACAAAAGTTTAAAGTATTTTTATTTAGTGAAAAAGAAACATAGCATAGGAAAAGGTTTGACGTACAGTCATGTAGTGTAATATTTGCTTACTTAACATGGCTAACTCTGAAATGATGTTTAATAATGTGACATTTAAAAAAATTTAATTTATGCAAAATATTCAATATCATTTAAAAATTTATTTTTATTTCATCAAAATATGTACCATTAGAAAGAATACTATACCAGGTTTAAAAAATTTGTAGATTCATAGGGTCTAATATGAATTCTGGATTTATATCAATGGAGGGTTGTTGTTTGTCAGAGACTGAATTCCAGAACAGAGTTTGATAAATGGCAAGATAATTGTATATATTGATCTTATAGAGATATTGATCAGAGGCATGTCTTATCTTTTTGCTTCCACCAGGAGACAGTGTTCATTCCTGTTTGTGTGTGTGTGTTTTTTCACAACAAATCTCACGCAATCATGAATAGAATCCCATGATATTTTCAGGGCATCTAAGGAATGAGTCAATGACAAATCTATAAGATTTGGGTTTGGGTCCGGCTCATGATCTGATTCCAGGAAAGACTTCCAGGAATATGTGCAGTCACATATGCACATTTGAATATGGGAATATGGGCGAAATATTTGAATGCAAACACTTTTTGGGGAACATGTGCACTAATGGTCCTAGAAATATGGGCCAAAAAGTGAATGAAAACTCAGGATGCGGAGTATACCATACAATAAGGACTGCCCACATGGTGGAGGCCTGTATTCTCAAGAAAGCATATTTATAGTTTTGAATATGATTGCTGTTTGAGCAACCATTCAGTGATGATAACTTTTAAGCATTCCATTTTCAGTAATAAAGTACTTATTGCTACATTTGATTTTTGTTGTATTGCAGGGAGGATTTTACAAAAGTGGAACGCAATGCCAAAAGAGCATCAAAGCAACCAAAGAAGGACCATAAAACTAAAGTGAAAGGACAAAGGTCAGAGGTCAAGCCACCTTGGAAAAAGGAGGATTTACTGTGTAATGAGACATTACCCCTATGTTATGATGAGATGGCAGATCAAAACCCAGGAGGACCTAGACTTAGAGATACCTGTATGAAAACCAATATGCTAGCAAATCTATTGAGTCAAGATGTAGGCTCCAAGAGCAAATTTATCAAGGTGGATGCAGTCACTCATGAAACAGGTGTTCCCCCCTGTGAGCCACGTAATGTTGTCCCTGCAGTTGGGTTGGCTAACAGTGACTTTGTTTCAAAGCAAAAGCCATCTCGTGATGTGGCAGATTTTGTGGTTCCGGCAGCAGTTGCCAAGGTTACTGGGTCATCAGGTGCAGTCCCTCAAGTACAAGACACTAGTAGTGTTCTTCATTCTGATGTTACCCTGGGCATCATTCTGCCGAAACCAGATGTTAACATTGAAGTGGGTCCGTGTGATGATGTGCAGCAGCATGATATTGATGTCGTTGACGAGTCGCAACCAACGATAGACAGTCACTTAGCAACAGCTGATGAAGCAGAGAAGAACGATGACTGTCAGTACAGAAGTTTATTAGAAGATGCTAGTTCAGAGGAAGAGGAAACCAGTGAAAAAGGCAGGAATAAGCCAAATAGAAAGAGAAAAAGACGGAAAAGAGTGAAGCTTAAGGAACAGTGGAGCATACTGAGTGACCGCAGCATGCAGAAACTGTTACAGAGTAGCGAAGGTGATCAGGAGGACTTTACGGGATTCATGAAACCGTCAGCAAAAATGGCACAGGACCCGCCCACTGATATGTCATTTGTCAATGTTAATGAAGTAGAGATCGGATCAGATTCCGATCAAGAGTGGATTTTGGATGATCCAGATGACAACGAGTCGGTAAGTAAGGACAGCGATGGCGGAAAACTTAGCAAAGCAAAACGAGTGCATAGAAAAGGCGCTGAACGTGCAAAGGCTGAATTATGTGAGCAGGTTAAAACCAAAATAAGAAAAATGAGAGAAACTGCTGATAGTGAGCCTCAGCTGAAACTGTTCAGTAGTGAGGAAATTCCTTCACAGTCAAGTGCTGTATTTGGTGGTATATTACAAACTTTAAGGCAACCTGCAACAGAAGGCTCTGCTAGTGCAGGTAATTATCCACCAGAGGGCTCTCAAAAGTCTGAACAAGGTCCTGATGTAGGGCATGAAAGTCTAAATATATCTATTGAGGAAGGGGTGAAAACAAGAAAACAGAGCCCCAGAGCGAGCAATCCAATGACATCAACACCAAAACAGAACAAAAGAAATAAAAATACACCTGTCAAGGAGGAATCATCAGAAATTAGTGAAAATAGAGATGATGTTTTATGTCTGGATGAGCTGACGACACCAACGCGGAGATCGGCAAGAATTGCCACGATGGTGGATCAGAATACAATATCTCCACAGGGAAGGGGTGTACTGAAAGAAAGTAACCAAAGAGTACTTACATCTCCGTCAAACAAGAATGTCTACAAATCCAAAGAGGAGAGTGTACAGAGACTTTATACTAAATCTCCGAGCCCTAAAGGAAAAAAGCGGAGCAAAGCTGCCGCACAGTTATTTAAAGAGGATGGTATGGAAGGTGGAATTATTGCTAAAGTAAGCGCCCAAGCAAACCATGACAAAATGTCAACAGGTTCAGGGTGGTCTGTGAACTCGTCAAAAAGTCTCCAGAAAGTTGACACAGACATTGTGTTTAATTTTAATAGCCCCAGTAAGATAAAACACTCCTCTGAGGTCGCAAAAAGTGCAAAACCTAACAGGACTAGTCACAAACCAACTTCCTGTTTTTTATCACTTGATAATGTTAAAGGCAGGAAATTGATGGACATGTCTGACGTAAGCAGCACGGCTTCTTCAGTTACTTCACATAAGCTTCTCAAAGGAGAAAAGAAGAACCATGTATATAAATTTTCATATATTCCAGGGTGTCAAACACAGCAGAAGAAAATCGAAAAAGAGCGCCGCATTAGGAAATTAACACAGACACCCACAGACACACAAATCATCGACAAAAACCTTGAGAAACATGAGATGAAACCCACTTACAAGAAACTGAAGATGAACCCACCTGCCTCGCTTTCACCACATTCCCAAGCACGCACGTCCAAAAAACACATCACACACTCAGACAGTCAAGATTTGTCAGTTAATCTTAAAAGGCATAGGAGTACAGGTGATCATGAATTTAAAGCTGTTCGTAAAAGCCCTCGCAAAAATTCAGCAAAAGTTGTGGTCAAGCAAAACCAAAATTTACGTCGATCCCCAAGGAAACAGAAAGGACATCATACAGATGAGGTCAATTATGAATTTGTCTCGGAGGCATTTTGAAATGATGTATGATGTGGTTAGTTTCTTCTTCAACATATGGCAGCTTTGGTCAGTATTACCATAAATGATGTAACGCCTTTATTATTGCCTGAGTACTCCAGCAGGTGTTCACACTTTCGGACCGTCTAATGTGTTTTGGTCAGCAGACATATTCGAAGTTTTATTTATATTACCATATAACACATGCTACTATAGATTTTGCATAAGCAGTGTCTATTGCCAGGCCTATTTATTTATTTCTTACATGACATCATCCACAGGTTAACCCATAGTAACAAGTTATTTTAAATTTTCATGAACAGCTTTGTATTTGTGACATATTCAGATCCACAATTTCATGAAAGAAAGACTTTTTGCATCTTGAATACAGTCCATGATATCACAATTGTACCAAACAGAAAAGATTTGATTTGTTAAAACAGGGGATACTAATAAATGTATTTCCAAGTTATTAAAGGTGTGGAACTTAACATAAAGCTGTGGGATAGCTTTTAATTGGAACAAAATTGTAGCTGAAGTTCCAGCAGTAGAACTTGCAGACCTTTTACAATGTAAGGTGCCTTTCATTCACAGATTATGTGTTTAACACAGTAACTGTTCATGTTGATGTATAAATGACTGCATAAGCAGGGGTCAAAATAAGATTTCACAAGCCCACCAGGTAAACCAAATGAAGGGTTCTAAAGATAATATTATAATTCAACATTACACAAAGTTTTCCAAAGGTTAAACCAAAAACAAAGATAATAGTTAAGTTCTTAATTTTTAATGGCCTCTTTCTGAAACTTGTACAGTATAAAGGGTTCATATAGATTTTATGATTGTAATTTATTAGCCAGAGGGCAGAATTGTCATTCCATCAATTTTAATGTAATTTTCACCAGTCTATTGCCTGTACTGGCCAGGTCTTTAAGGATTTGTTTTTACAGTATATTAATGAGAGGGCATACTGCAGATAATTGTAAATAAGAATCCTCTTATAGGGAAAACATTACACACAACAACTCTCATCCATTCAGGCAAATAATAGTCTTTAAACTAGCTGTTCATCTATCTTTTGTTTATAATTAATGTGATTTCCGACTTACTCTGGTCTCATATTAAAGAACTCTGGGTAATACCTGTCATGAAATGTTCATATAAATCCTCTGTGAGGGACATCTGAGCTTGTTTATATACAAAGTGTTAGTAAACACAGCAGTGTTGACTGACAGAAAACCCATGTAACCTAAGGTGGTTGTTGCTTATGTGCAGAAGTTGAAAGGTCACTTTTGCAAAAATGCCTGTTGCAAAACTGTGGTTCGTCTGACTTGCCATCATATGTCCTTGCTGAATATGTTTGGTTTATTTTGGCTTCCCCCCTCATGTTATAAACATGGATATAAAAAAGACAGCCTGTGTGCAATGGGATGGGCATTTTTTTTGCCTAATTTTATAAAGGTTCGAGGGATTATCTTAAGTTAACAGACATCTGAATAGGCTCCTTTAAGGGCATGCAGAATTATAGAAAAGGGGTAGAAGTGATATTTCAGAATCTACACATCACATACATTTCACATACTTCACAATTTAACAGTTTTGGACTTTGGTTATGCAGGACTGATCTTCTCCTACAAAACTGTATCAGTTTTGTATGAATTCTTGTAATACTGGTTATTTCTTAATTTGATACTTCTTTTATTTGATAAATTTCATGGTAGCAGTGTAGATGTTATATATATGGCATTTGTTATATGCATGATCAATATGGAAAAATTTTTTGTTCAATTTGTAATTTTAACTCGGAAAATCCAAAAGAGTTTTTGTACCATTTTCTGTATCAAATTATTTTTTAATAAGGATTATAGTTTAAAATAAAATATCTTAGGGAAGATGTATGATGAAATTATGTACTAGGATTGAGCAAATGGAGTCACGGTTGATTATTTGTTAATTATGTGTAAAATCCACTATTTTTGTCTGAATTTAATCTTATGTAAGAAGTTTCATTTCTGAAAGGAATTGGAGATCCTGTGTCTATATGAACTATGGATTATAGGATAGGAAACCTAAAATTTGAGGGCACTTGTATATAACCTACGCAAACACTATGACCCCTTAATTGAATCCTTGGTGAAAAGTGTACTCCAAAATTTGTTTAAATCATGAATATAATGATGGAAAATTTTAAGGCATATTAAATGTCTGATTTGAAAGAACAGTTCTCAGTTAGAAATCATGAACGTCATGACAGGCATGGATTGTAAGTAATTTAGAATATCTGATCCTGTATGAAATAATAGGAGTGCAGGACCTCCAGGTATTGTTTGGCCCTAATCATGTTTGAATCTGAATAGTATTTGAGCAGGAAAGACACACTGTGGTTGCTTCTATGTTAGGGAGGATAATATTTCGTGAAAATTTACTTTTTCATTATTTTGCGAGGGATCCATTTTTACAATCATACCTTGCATTAACCTACACATGATATATTCATTGGTTATTTAATATGCGCGTGCTTAGTCTAAACAATTTGAAGAGGACCCAAAGAATGAATAAAAATTCTTGTTCGCTACATGCAGATAATATGAGTGATCTGATATTATCTATAATGTCTAATTTTTATTTACCTACAGGTGTGGTCAGGTGGAAAAAATACATGTTTACATTTCCATTCAGATAGTATTCTAAATGACCGTTCATATGAGTAGATGACGGATCTTCTCTACAAAGGTTTCATTTTCCCGATTATTTCACTTTAATATCGCAAACAAAAAGTAATCCACAGTTTTCTATGATCCTGGATATAAATATTAGGAATAAATGGAAAAAAGGGTAAAGAATGTAGAATCACAGGGAAGTTAATACCCTTGTGGTAATGTACTGAGATTGCCGGTAATTTGGTGCACATGAACATGGCAGCGTTTGGCATCAAAGCTTTCATTTGTAGATTACCAGTAGTTTGTGGTTGTACCAGTAATCCTCTGTACCCGTGGGTGAGCATCTAATGCATTTATTTCCCCCAGTCAAGGTGTCTGCAGTGCTGTACATATTGTATATTTTCCAATTAAATGTGTAGAACTTGTGTACAGTTTTCTTGTTATTTCTGACTGGCAAAATATTAGTGTGTGTGTATGTGTGTCATTGTTTGTTTCTGCATACCAGTAGTGTCTTCCCAAATAGATCAGACAATACAAAACCTAAGCTAAGGGAAACAAGAAAACAAAGCAGGAAAATTACCAGACTTGACTAACTGGGTGAAGTTTGTAACTTTGACCCCCAAGCCCCTGTCCAGTTACCCTCCAAAGTCCAATATTGTACAGATTCCATACCATTGAACATATCTGTTGGCCTGTGGTACCAGAAGGCGGCATTAAATTCTTGTTCCTTGCCAGGGGATATTTTATATTTAAACCAAATGATCCCTAGTGTTTATGTAAAAACACTTCAGTGTTTAAAACCTTATGGCCTCTTTAATGAAAACATTTAGTACAATGAAGACAGAAATGAATTTGGTTTGTTTATTGATTTCTGTAAATGATTCAAATTACATGTGATTTCCTGCCCCCCCCCCCCCCATATGCATTGTTTTGAAGTCAAACTATATATAAGGATCCTTGCAAATTACTGAAAGACATTTAAACCAATTAAAATTTGTTTCCTCGTACATTAGGTGGATCAAGTAGAATAGTGTGGTACTCAATATACCTCAGTCAAAATTCTTATGCCATCACATAAATTTTCCAACATTTCATATATAATTTGTCTAAATCTAAGACTTCAGGAAAGTCAAATTTAGAGCATTCCACACTTTGTATTGTAATGTCATATTTTGATCAATAAAACTTTTTAATACATTTTTTCATCAATACAATTCATTTATCAAAATTTGTTGTGCCAACCACAGTAACTCCATATGAAAATGCTTACCAGAGAAACATCATGAATACTTAATAAGTTTTCATCAATGACTGCTTTGATTTTCCAGACGTTTTGCATGGTTATTGGTCTAAGTAAAAAAAAATATATATGGTAAATATCAAGCTGTCTATTATTCTGGTAGGATACAGTGCTTTAACCATGGTTAGTTTTTAATCAGGGCAAACCTGCTTAAATGATATTAAGGCATTGATAGAAAAAAAACCCATAAATTAATTGTGATGCATTTCATGTAACATTGATTATAAATTAAGTGTTGTCCGTTGTTCCTTCGTGGAAAGATGTGAAAAGATCCTTTTATTACAATACAAAAAATGTTTGTGAGAGTACTTGTAGAACCCTGTTAGTTCCCTAATCATCCTAGTTCATAAATAAAAAGGAATTTGTGAATAATTTTAGAGACTTCTTCGAAGAGTACCAAATTCCTCCACCAATATAAAGGAGAAGTTGTGTGTTCTTAAAATCTATTCTGTAAAGACAGACAAATAATCTTGTCCCAGAATCAAGATGAACCCATAATTCAGATGCACATTTTGTGTCTTTAGACTCTATTTAGGTCGTTTCGCTTTATGTAAATGGATTTTCATTCCATCTATGATTTTATTAGATGTGTTCCTTGTAGCCGTATGCCTATGAGCCATGTACTACACCACAGACAAGTTTGCAAGCATGGACGTTTATTACTTCTCTGTATGGAGGTTTGTTCTCAGGAATGATTGGAGAGTGTACTCCCATCTAGCGGCCTTAGGTGGAACTAGTGAGCCACCGGTGTCAAATTGGATTGACGAGGAAGCGTGATTTTTTTCCTGGAGAAAAATTCATGGATGAAGATTAGTTAGGACATTACATTAGGTCGGGGTATGTTCTACTAATCCATACTGCATTGTCGAGCCACTAAACAAGGCTGTCATGTCAGGGAAAAGGGTCGCAGTGGTAAGTAAATATATCACGTGTGTGCGCGTAGCTGACAGTTGACGTAATTTTTAGTTTGCATCAACATCATTCAGTCCGAGTCTCACAGTCCGGCGTGTTTGTGTGTGTGTGTGTGTGTGGGGGGGGGGGGGGGGGCACACTTATGGTCATTGGAAATGTTATATGCTCTTGGCCAGTACATCATGGAAGTATTCATTTTTTTCTCCAGTTTTACTGTGAGTCAGCCGGAAAACCCAATCAATACAAAACAAACTAAAAATAAATACGATCCTCGATCTGCACACAATGCAATCAACAATAGAAAACAAAGTAGCCTTTGACCTGACTGTTAAAGAAGACTGATTTTCTGTTATCAGGACATTTCAGGTGAAATAAACATTGCAGATTAAACAATGTAGAAAATATCAAAATATATTGGGATCCAGAATAAATTAGTGAGGATTGCCTCTTTACTTTCTGGCTAATGAAAATAGCCATGCAATAAACATTTAAATATACTGATGCACATTAAACTTTAAAGCAATGTCAAAGCAGGTCACCCAGTCAGAGATGAAGAAACAGAGCAAACCAAGTTTTTTATCCAAAATATCACCAAATCATGTTGACCATAGAATTTATCTTGTGTTGTCAGTCCTTGAAAAAAAACCTCAGAATTCAGAACTGTAAACATAATGTCAAATAAAATAAAAATATACCCCTCAGGAATTCAAACATATATTGAAAGAAGGAAACATTTCCCCCTCAGAAATGTAAACAAATGGCAAATATAGCAAATGTAAACAAATATATCAAATAAAAATTACTGATAAACATGATATTTGAATTTTTTGCCACAAGGTTTGTACATCTGTCACTGAAACACAAGATTTGGAGCCCATTCGTGGTCGAACACAGTAGAGGTATAATGCAGTATTGGCCACTCTGTTAATAACACACAGGTGCACAATGCTATTTTTAGCATATTCTTTTTGTGAGAAATTGATTGACAGTTTATTTGCATAAGGTTTAATATTTCTTTAAAAGGAAATTAATTATCTATTACACTCTCTCATGCTCAGTTTGTCGTGTAATTATCTCATAAACCTGACCTTAGTTATTTATGTTATTAATCTGTAATACATTTACTGCAATACATTAGTCACCACCTGTAAGCATTAGTTCTGCTTTGCTTGCATGTGTCTCCAAGAATGCAAATGTTATAATGTATCTGGCGTTACTGATTTGTGTTGGAAACATTGCCATAGATTTCAAGCAGACAGGCAGAAGTCCAAGGGTTCACACCAAGCGTAAACTTGCAAAGACCAATAATATTTGATACTGCTTCTTTGCCATACTTGTGTTTTTATGAATCTTGAGGAAGCATTTTGTTTGATAGTATTTTTTAAATTTTTGATTGTCCTTTATATTATATATTGTATATTTATATATTGTTGGTTGGTCTCTGAAAAATCAGCCAGTTTTGGAAAAATGACAAAGATTTCATACATCACAATGTAGAGAGCATTTTAGCTGCCAGAATGTTCACCAGTGGCATTGCAAAAGAGTAGTTTTGTTGATGTATTAAACATGAAAAATTTAAACAATACTTTCACACTCCTGAGCAAAACATTTGAAATGATGAATTGTGTGCAAATTAAACTGAGGCTGGGTTTATAATCTTTAAGCTTCTTCATACATGAACACACACAGTGAAACATCTGTAAAGCAGGCACTCTTGGGTCCAAACTCAGCCACCCACTTTATAGAGGTGCCCACCATATGGAGGTTAAGACTGCAACATCAACTAGAAATATGCATTCTAAGGAATGCTAGTCTCCACCATAATTGGTTGTCTGTATTGTGAGATGCTCCCAAAACTTTTTGCATTCACTTGATCAGCCCATATTACAAGGTTCTTTCATGCATAAGTGTCTGTACATTTGTGAATATTCATTAATAATGTTCCTGAATGGGGATCATGTGTCTGATCCACACCAAAATCTAAACAATACTTCAAAGGCCCATTCCCAAAATGCCCTAAAATTTCATGAGATTCCATTCATGATTGCATGAGCTGCATTGTAAACACAAACAGGGATGAATACATACCCTCTTTGTGGAAACAATAATATCGAGGAGAAAAAAGGACTGCAAAATTATGCCCCCTTCATAGCTCTAGTTGCCCACTAGGAGATGTTCTGGACACTATATAGATCAACGTGGCACCCCTGAAGTGAATGTTAATAGTAATTCGTAGTGTCATTGTTTAGGGTGCAGGTCACCTCATATAAAGAGTGAAATGACATGGTCTATTGATGCCTCTTCCAAGGAGGTAATGTTTTTTTCAATGTTAGTTTGTTATTATGAATTATAGGTTCAGACATCAGGATCCAGACCCAGATGTTGATTGATTTTTAGTCCCTCACTGTTGGAAGGAGAACTACTAAATTTGTTCTCATCTACCAGTCTGTCCGTCCATCCCACCCCTTCCTCCAAATATCTATAAAACCCCGGCTGATTTCTTTGCAGAAATACTCATCATATGACTGACATGTGATTAAACATGTATGTGACACCTACCCTGCAGAACTACTTTCTACAATCCAAAATGGCCATTCTGGCATCTGTTTCATGAATGATGAACCAGCCTGCAAGTGTTTGGGCTGAAAAAACTGCCAATTAAATCCAGCGAACAAAATGCAACCTCCAGTAATACACAGATCACACTCCATCTGAACAAGAATTCATATATCCACTAGAATAAAACAAGTATGCAAGAGTCATTTGATTGGTTCAGGTGCCTTGTTCATAATTCATGCAATAAAGGCCAGTAGGGCTTTGTTTTTACCCACACTCCATTCATAGTGAAGAGCTGGATATGCTCTGATGGCAGGTATGACCTGCCTTGATATTCCTGTCCACATACTGTGAGAGATGGAGGGATTCTTTTGGTTTGGCGTACATGCAGTTACCAATAGCTTAATTATCAGGAAACACAGCAAAAACACAGCGAAAACACAGCAAAAAGCAAAAATGCTTTTATTGTTGATAAAAATATATGAAACTGTGCCATATTCATCATTCATATATAATTATGTCACTGACAACTTTTATGTTTCCTTCAGCTTAGAGCTTTGAAGGGTTTTATTCCAAATGTCATGTAACAATGAATGTCTCATTTGCTCCAAGTTTTATTGCAATTGCATGTTAAGTTTCTGTAGATTGTTGTCAGATGGGCTGCTTCATGTAACTGTGAAAAACAAATAAACTTCATATAGTTATTTTCTTTAAACTTTATATTATTATTATGATTATTATTATATTATTATTATGATTATTATTATTATTATTGTTCTCATTTTTATTATCATCATCATTAATAATTCCCTTTCGCCGTTCTACATGATTTTGTATAATTGTATTCAACCACATTAATAAAAGGCATTTGCATAATCAGAACAGGCACAGAATCCAGAAACATCCTTGATAAAGTCAGACTGAAGGCAGATGTGTTTTTGCTTTCTTCCTGTGCCATCTTGTAACATGTTATGGTTATATGTCAGCGTGTTACATAATTGTATCACTGATGCTTCTATGATTTCAGAGATAACCACAGAATCACTGTTGCTGTATCACTTAGCGCATATGTGTCAAATGATTTTATCAAACAAGCATTGCTTATAATTTATTAAATGGTTCATGTGATAAAGTTATACTGGTAATAATATATAGCAACTTGTTGGAAGTCTTTTGATGCAGTAACTACAAATATGCATTCTCATGGGTGCAGGCTGCTGCCATGTGGGTGGTCCTTAATGTGGGATATGCCGCAACTCATGCCTCCATTCACTTATTAGCCCAGGTTCATAGGTGCACATGTTCCCCCAACAAGTGTTTGCCTTCACTAATTCGGCTCAATTTCCCCATGTTCAATCAGGCATATGTGACTGCACATTTGGACGTCTTTCCTGGATCCAGATCATCAGCTGGATCCACACCAAAATCTAATCGATTCTTCATTGGCCCATCCCTGAGGTGACTTGAAACTTTCATGGGATTCTGTTCATGATTGCACGGGTTATTTTTTTAACCAACACCTACATGAACGGGAATGAACGCATATTCTCCTGAAAGAGGCAATAAGTAATTACAATTAAGGCCAAAAAAAATTAAAGGTATGGTTCTCAGGCACCGCCTGCATCAATTTTAAACCCCCGCATCAAAACTTTTTATTTTGATTTTCAATAAAAACTTTCAAATTTTGATCTGCTGCCGCTCCGACATTTCTTTCAAGTAGATAAAACAATACAATTTCCTTTGTTTCGTAGTGCTTTAACTTATTTAGCAAAATAAAACTGTTATTTTCATGCTTTTCCCTTATCATTTGACATTTTTATCGAAACATACCACAAAATTTAAAATAAAAAAAGCGCCCGCCCGCATTGATTTCTGAAAAAAAGTGCCTGAGAACCATACCCTTTTTTTATTTTGGCCTAAAGTGTATATGTTTGTCTTTTAGTTGCCAGATGTTGTATATTTGATTTATTTGTACGTTAGTGGTCTGTTACCTGTGAGGAGGAGTGTAAAGGGTATGTGATGGCCACTCTGTGTCTGTTTGTCTGTCTGTGCAATATTTCAAAAGGTTTTTAGTTAATTTCAATGGAATTCCGCGGAAGGGTGTGTTATATCATTGACTTCACATATAATTTTTGGTAATTTTGTTTATAGTTTGCTGGCCAGGAGGTGCTTCCATAATGTAATAACGTCAAATTTAGCAAGTTGTCACTCCTACAGTTCATTCACACATGTTGAATGACATCCAAATGCATAATATGTAACATGGTGTAAGAATTGCTGACAAGGTACCCATGAACCACAATAGACATTTTGAGTAACATTTTATCTGATGTCAAGCTCGCCTAAGATGTTCAAATATCATACTGTTCCAAGTACTTCTTTTATTGTCATCAATTTGATGGCCACGTTTGTGCAAAATCTGCCGTCCCTGACAATCAACTAGGAATATCAAGACTTGGAAGTGGTGATGAAAAAATTTATTTGGACTTTTAGTTTACACATTGACGAGCCTCTCAAAATAATAAACGAGGATGTCAAAATTAAATATATGTTAATATGGTCAGGAACTGAAGACCAAGATTTAGCAGATCAGTTCACTATTGCCCCAGAAGATACTGATAAGCTACAAGTTTACATTGAAAACCCAGGTCTAACTTTCATGCAGCTCATTTAGAGCTACTCAGTTCAACACAGAATACAGATGAACCTGCTGACAGTTGGTATGGACTAAAACCCGAAGGTCGAATGTCGGATGTCACATGCTAAATCGGATGCCCTGTTGGATGCCATACCTGGATGCCATCTGAGATGTGATATTGTGTTTTTTTAGCTCAACTGACTGAAAATCATCTGAGCTATAGTGATCACCCTTATCCGTCATCTGTCCTTCCGTCAGGCCATCCATCTGGTCGTCCCTCCGGTTGTCTGTCAAGTTGTTCGTTAACATGGCACAAATCATAACCCCTTGGACCTAGAAACTTCTAACTGTACACCTCTTATAGGACTGTTAAATATCTCCTTGGATACCTGGAATTAGGTCACTGTGACCTATATTCTTGGAGGTATAGGGCTCTAAAATAGCCCCCAGAATAATTAAAAATTTGATACAAAAGCTCCAGTATCTGCATAACTTAATGCATTGATCACCAGGATTCTGTGTATGCATATTGTTCATGGAATGTTTCATCAGTTCCTGGCAACTTCCTGCAGACTGGTGGCCACCTTTATTTTTCTAAAATTTTTACACATTTTTTTCTCTATTTTTTGAAAACTTCATCTGAAGAGGTTGTCTGTTTACAGGGCACAAATTGTAACCTTTGGACCTAGAATCTTCTTATTGCACATCCAGGGAAGACCATGAAATTCTCCTTGGAAACTGAAATTAGGTCTTTGTTACACATATCCTCTAAACTTCAGGGTTCGTAATTACCCCCCAGAATAATTAAAAATTTGATATTAAAGCTCCAGTATCAGAATTACTAATGCAATGATCCCCATGATTCTTTGCATGCATATTGATCATGGAGTGTTACATCAATTCCTGCAGACTGGTGACGCCACCTGTATTTTATTTCTAAATTTTTATGTATTTTGTTCTCTATTTTTGAAACTTTCAAATGAAATGGTCATAAGTTAACAGGGCACAAATCAAAACCGTTTGACATAGACACTTCTTGGTTGATATATAGAGAGTTCCATGAAAAATCTCCTTGGAAACCTGAAATAAGGTCTGTGATACACATATCCTCCCAGCTATGGGGCTTGTAACTACCCAGAATAATTAAAAAATTGATACAAAAGCTCCTTTATCTGAATGACTAATGCATTGATCACCATGATTTTTACATGCAAAATGATCATGGAGTGTTTCCTCAGTTCCTACAGACTGGTAGCGCCACCTGTATTTTTTAAAAAATTTTTACACATTTTTCTCTATATTTGAGGCCCCTTCAAATGAGCCCATTCTTTAGCAGGGCACAAATCATGACTGTAAGACTTATAATCTAATTAGTTGACATCCAAGGAGGTCCATGAAAAATCTCCTTGGAAACCTGAGATTAGGTCTCTGTTACCCATATTCTCTGAGATATGGGGCTTGAAATTACCCCCCAGAAAAATTGAAAAGAATGGAACAAAAGCTCCAATTTCTGAATGACTAATGCCTGATTTTTTTGCATGCATATTCACCATGGAGAATTTTATCAGTCCCTGCAGACTAGTAGCACCACCTATATTTGTTCATTTTTTTTTCCTTTTCTGTTTTTGAAACCAGCAGTCTGGCTGTTAATAGGGCATAAACTGTAACCATTAGACCTAGAATCATCTTTCTGCTCATTCAGGGAGGTCCTTGGCAAATCTCGAATTAGGTCATAGTGATCTATATTCTGGTAGATATGTGAAACCACATGATTTGAGCACCCTATTGGACGGATTTGCATGATTGGTTACAAATTGGACCAAGAAACTTCTGATTTCATTAAGATCAAGTGAGGTTCATGTAAAAATTTCATGGAAACCAGAAATAATAGTGTGTGGACAAAAACAAAATGGAGAACCCATGGGTTTTAAGCTTTTTGGCTGATTTTTATATAATTTTCAAGATACTATCTTTTTTTTTACAGATACCAGATAATAATATTTAAAATCAGCAGATGACATTTAATTTTAAAGATGATAAGCTTATCATAATATCTATTTCATGAAAGGATCAGTGATTTTCTCACTATGGCAGTCTCTTTGCCAGTGTTACTTTTCTTGTTCATGAAATATATTTTTTTTCTGTTTTCATACAGGTAACTGGAGCCAATAAGGGTATCGGCTATGAGATTGTACGAGGTCTGTGTCAGAATTTTGATGGAGATGTTTACCTTACAGGTAAGTGAGTCGGGGTTAAGACATTGATACACTTATTAGGCCTGTAATGATCCATGGTGTCATGATACAGTGTTTATGCATCGAGATGCTTTGCTCACAATAAAATCCATTCATGATATAATGCCAGGGCAAGTTAATGGTTAGTCCAGAAAATGGTTCTTGACAGGCCTCAGAAACACAATTTTTTCCCATATATGTATTTATTCTAGTGTTGGGAATCTGTTGTAATTTCACAAAGCCTTTGTTAATATTTGCAAAAATTCTCTGTTGATTATATGACCTGCAAGATTGATGATCTGGTCATTTTACCCCAGGTGACTAATCATGGAATTTAATTGGTCTGCAGCCCATCACTAACTAATTCTGAAACACTTGTTCAGTTCATAACTTCTTGTTCCCTAACATTTATAGTCCATTCAGATGTTGTCATGGTATATTGATGAAGTTTTCCGATAGAAATTTCTTAAATTCCACTCTGCTGTTTTGACTTGTCTGGACTGTCATTGTAAATATTGTGCATGTACAAAAAATGGTCATAAAATGTAATAATAAATACCCCAGATTTATAAACCAAATATTTGTTGGAACCTTGTGTAAAATTGGTGTAAAATCAATAAATATTATACTTAAGTTTTATGTTTTGTCCAATGTGATGACAATGTTATAAATGTATATGACCAGTAATGTAGAACTTGACACTGGACCTGGACTCCAATGTTGAACCAAGTCCATTTTTTTATTTGAATTTGGACTCAAGGGTTCTCGACACAAAATTGTACTTTGACTCGAGAAATCAGGCCCAGTCCATCTGGAGTCTAGAAGAAAAATATGTGTCACATGCAGTTAGACATATTATCCTTGAATTATTGGTGTAATATTAAGCCTACCAAAGAGACTGTATTACCAAGCTTCAGTGTTAACTAACATAAAAATACACATGATAAAGCCAAAAATATTGTTTCATACTGCCTGCATCACTTTAATCCCCCTTCCCATGTAAAATGTTTTTTTTACACAGTTGCCATGTGGAAATCTGGTAATGTCTGTTTAGAAAAAAATAAAATAAAATACTAAAAAAAAAATATATGACCCCTGCATCTGTCAATTCAGTACATGGACCATTTCATCCTTGAATATACTTCAATATATTGATAATTCTTTGAAACTTTTGACCAATTAAACCTTTACATCTTTTTTATGATTATTAAATTATCTCATATTTCAGACAGAATTTATATTTGTGAAAACTATTTTCTTTAGTATGATCAATACTCTAGGTTTCCCTACGAATGAATGCTAATCTTAAATTATACACTTGAAATTGGTCTACCATTTGTGTGATAGAATAAAAATGAAAAATTTATTTCCACAAAGATAAAATGCGATATTTTCACTTATTACATGCTTCATAGTGAGTTGGTGAAATACACATGGCTGCAATTGCACATCATTGGCAGAGACTGTATTTTTATGCCCCCGCCACAAAGTGGCCGGGGCATATAGTTTTACCCATGTCCGTCCTTCCGTCATTCCGTCATTCCGAAATCAAACAGTTGTACGGACTTTTTTTTCGCAATGCCTGCAGATATTGGCCTGATTTTTGGTGTGTGGGCAGATAATGACCAGTTACAGATCAAGTTCACGTTTCGTCCCAGTTGACCTACTTTTGACCATTTTTTCGGCTCCTAAACTTAGAAAAATTCATGAAAAATAGAAATTTTCATGACAAATACACATGTATAGACTTTTTTTTGCAATGCCTGCAGATATTGGCCTGATTTTTGTCGTGTGGGCAGAAAATGACAAGTTACAGATCAAGTTCGCGTTTCATCCCAGTTGACCTACTTTTGACCATGTTACGGCTCCTGACTATAGAAAATTTCATGAAAAATATAAATTTTCATGACAAATACACATGTACAGATTTTTTTTCACAATGCCTGCAGATATTGGCCTGATTTTTGGTGTGTGGGCAGATAATGACCAGTTGCAGATTGAGTTCACGTTTTGTCCCAGTTGACCTAATTTTGACCGTTTGACAATGCCCTAACAGTGAAAATTTCATAGAAAATATAAATTTTCATGAAAGGTGCACATGTATGGACTTTTTTTCGCAATGACTGCATGCAGATACGGGCCTGATTTTTGGTGTGTGGGCAGATAATGACCATCTACAGATCAAGGTCTTGTTTTGTCCCAGTTGACTGCTCCTGAACATAGAAAGTTTCATGAAAAATAGAAATTTTCATAACAAATGCATATGTACTGACTTTTTTTTCGGCAATGCCTGCAGATATCACCCTGATATATTTATGTGTGGGCAGATAATGACCAGTTACAGATCAAATTCGCGTTTTGTCCCCATTGACCTACTTTTGACCATACGACGCCTCCTGAACTTAAAAAATTTTACAAAATTTAACAAATGTTTCTAATTTGCCCCAGGTGGGGGCATTTGTGTCATTCCGACACACCTAGTTTTTAACTTTTAAATATAAATTTTCATGAAAGGTGCACATGTATGGACTTTTTTTCGCAATGACTGCATGCAGATACGGGCCTGATTTTTGGTGTGTGGGCAGATAATGACCATCTACAGATCAAGGTCTTGTTTTGTCCCAGTTGACTGCTCCTGAACATAGAAAGTTTCATAAAAATAGAAATTTTCATAACAAATGCATATGTACTGACTTTTTTTCGGCAATGCCTGCAGATATCACCCTTATATATTTATGTGTGGGCAGATAATGACCAGTTACAGATCAAATTCGCGTTTTGTCCCCATTGACCTACTTTTGACCATACGACGCCTCCTGAACTTAAAAATTTTTACAAAATTTAACAAATGTTTCTAATTTGCCCCAGGTGGGGGCATTTGTGTCATTCCGACACACCTAGTTTTTAACAAACTTCTGTTATACTGCTTTTGCAAGTAAATTTAAATAAGAAATATTAATAAAGATATCATAAGATTAAAAGAGATTTCTGTTGTATTTCTTTATTAAACAATTTCAGATTTTGTTTTTACAATGCATGACCATAATGCATTGCAATGGGGAATCCCCATGTCATCATGACTGTAGGCAAGGCCCAATTGTTGCATGGTTCATAGTGAGACTATGACATCTTTAGTCATATATAATCTGCTGGGTATGAAATTATGGCATGTAAAAGAAATAAATTTGGCACATGTTTTGAAGATCCTTTCAAACATTGTACTAATACCACCTATTCATGGATTATTATCTCATATTTTAATCAATGGTTGTTATTTCCATATCATCGCATAAGAAATAATGTAATTCAACAATATTTTCAATGCTGCAAGAAAAAAAATAAAATAAAATGCCATCCACCACATTATTAATTTTTTTTTGCCAAATCATGAAAAAAGGAGATTTGTGTTGGACTGTGACTTATAGAAGGCTGACTTGGACTTAAACCATGAGGACTCAGACTTGGACTCAGACTTAAGTAGCCTGGACTCAGACTTGCACTGGGACTTGGATGCTGTGGACTGGACTACATCACGGGTTACAACCAACCTGACAGGAATAATGCCAGCCTTATATTTTTAACAGCATTTAGGCCTAAAAAAATAAGGTTTGGTTATCAAGCACATTTTTTCAGAAATCAAAGTTGGTGGATGATAGTTTTTAAAATTTTTTTTTATATATGTCGGTGAAAATGTCATATGATCAGGGAAAAGCCTGATGAAAACAGATTGTCTTTGCTAAACAGGTAAAGCTCTTTGTAACAAAGGAAATCTGATCAAATTTGTATTGCTTTATCTTCTTGAAAGAAATGTCTGAGGGACTGGAGCTCAAAATTGGATAGTTTTTATTGAAAATCAAAATCAAAATTTTTGATGCAGGGATTAAAATTTATGCGGGCTGTGCCTGAGAACCATATATTTTACTTTTTTTGTCCTTTTATATTTATTTACAGCTAGAGATAAGGATCGTGGTAATGCTGCTGTAAAGCAGCTGCAGCAGGAGAAGCTGAAACCAAAGTTTTTTTGTTTGGACGTGACTGATACAGCAACTGTTGCAGCATTGAAAAACCATTTACAAGCAACTTATGGTGGTCTGGATGTGCTGGTTAATAATGCCGGCATTGCTTATAAGGTCAGTATGAAAAGGACAGTAAATATAACCTCTGGGTACATACCTTATGGAGTTGTCATGTTACAAATATTTAATTCCTCTTGACTGCTTGCAAATGCTGCCCTTGCTGTGTATAGCCCCAGGGCACTTGTTCACAGCCTGCTGGCTTACAGGCCTATGTACACAATGTACACATGCTGGGCCAGTGTACTGTCAATTGTAATACAAAATGTACCAATACTAGTCTTAGGGCATTCAAGGTAAACCCACTGGTAACCAGTTCCCGTTTTTCTGGAGACAGATACATGTCTACAGTAAAAATGTCTGAATTTCATAATAGTTTGATGAAGCGGGGAAAAAAGTCGAATCAAAGTATGACATATTATTTAATGAGAGCAATGGGTCACTTGTTTTAAAGTTGTGTGGTTTGCTTAATTTGTAACATTTCCTTGGACTCTGAATTTGTCTTTCAACAGGTGGCATCAAATGCTTCCTTTGAGGAGCAGGCCAGAGTCACGGCAGCAACTAACTTCTTCGGGACGCTGAATGTTTGTAACGGGCTCTTCCCCATTCTTAGAAATCATGCTAGGTGAGTACATGTACTTTGTGTGAAGACTTTTTTTAGCTCAGCTGACTATAAGTCATCTGAGCTATTGTGATGGTCCTTTGTCTGTTGTCCGTCCGGCTGTCCTGCTGTCCTCCTTTAACAGGGTACATTTTGAAACCAATGAACCTGTGAACCCAAAATCTCCAAATCTCCTGCTATACTGAAAATTGGGTCACTAGGACTTTGATCCTTCGAGAAATTAAGGAAAAACCTCAATTTTCCATTAAAAACCTATTATTACTGACACTTCAGGACTGCCTAATGTCAAAAGCACTTGTCTGTTTTTCTTAACATTTACTATAAATATTCCCCTATATAGTTCCTGTGTACATGCCAGCAGTTTGGTCATTATTACATAATTGTATCCGCCAAAACAGAGTTTTGCGGATACTATGTTTTCAGCTGCACGCCGCCGCCGCCGTAGCTGCCGCGTAGGTGTCCAGAGAACTCCTCCGTAACCGCTGGGTGGAATTTTACGAAACCCGGGATTATGTTCGGGTCACATGTGAACTGCTGCGCCCCGATTTTGTTTTGACCTCTGACCTTTCCTTTGCGCTCTGCGTCCGTTTGTGCGTCTGTTTCCACACATAAACCCACATATCTCGGGAACCGTTTGACCGATCAGGAAATTTTTTTTTTGCACAAATGTAGCCCTTGGAGAGCTTTATAACATACACAAAAAATGGTGGCGCCACCTGCAACCATGTTTGCACAGTGTCCATCTGTTCGTCTGCCTTGGGTTAAAATCACTCATATCTCTGCAGTGACTTGACTAATTCACCTGAAATTTGGCATGCGTATACATCCTGGATAGCTTTTCTGATTTTATGACAGGTGGCCCCACCTACAATCACATTTACGCTGCAGACATCCAAGCTCATATCTCGGGAACCGTTTGACCAATCAGGAAAATTTTTTTGCACAAATGTAGCCCTTGGAGAGCTTTATAATATACACAAAAAATGGTGGCGCCACCTGCAACCATGTTTGCACAGTGTCCATCTGTTCGTCTGCCTTGGGTTAAAATCACTCATATCTCTGCAGTGACTTGACTAATTCACCTGAAATTCGGCATGCGTATACATCCTGGATAGCTTTTCTGATTTTATGACAAGTGGCGCCACCTACATTCACGTTTACGCTGCAGACATCCAAGCTCATATCTCGGGAACCATTTGACCGATCAGGAAAATTTTTTTGCACAAATGTAGCCCTTGGAGAGCTTTATAACATACACAAAAAATGTCGGCGCCACCTGCAACCATGTTTGCACAGTGTCCATCTGTTCGTCTGCCTTCGGTTAAAATCACTCATATCTCTGCAGTGGTTTGACTAATTCACCTGAAATTGGGCATGCGTATACATTTCTGGATAGCTTTTCTGATTTTATGACGGGTGGCACCACCTTCAATCAAGTTTACGCTGCAGACATCCAAGCTCATATCTCGGGAACTGTTTGACCGATTGGGCCAAAATTTTGCATGTGTATAAATCTCACATAGCTCTTTATCATACGCAAAACTGGTGGCGCCACCTGCAGCCTTTTTTGCACAGCTCCCGTCTGTTTGTCTGCCATGGGATAAAATCACTCATATCTCGGCAGTGGTTTGACATATCTGCCTAAAATTTTGCAAGTTTATACATCCCCGACAGCTCTCTTGATTTTATGACAGGTGGCGCCACCTGCATTCTAGTTTATGCAGCAGATATCCAAGCTCATATCTTGGGAACCGTTTGACCGATTGGGCCAAAGTTTTGCATGTGTATAGTTCTCACATAGCTCTTTATCATACGCTAAACTGGTGGGGCCACCTGCAACCCTTTTTTTGCACAGCGTCCATCTGTTTGTCTGCCAAGGGCAAAAATCACTTATATACATGTAGTGGTTTGACTTATCTGCCTTAAATTTTGCATATGTATACAACTTGGACGGCTTTCTGGATTTTGTGGTAGGTGGCACAACCTACATACACAATTTGGCTGCAGACATCGATGCTAATATGCAACACTTCACTCTATTTCCCCTTGCCACTCAATCCATGCCTCACTTCACCCGTTCCACTCTGATTTAGGCGGATACAAGTAGTCGCTTGTCGACTACCCGTATTCTAGTTTGTTAAAGTTATGGGCTGTCACATAATGCTTTTGGTAAAAAATCAGGAAAGATGTTTTATATACTCAGTAAACATGATAATTGTTGAAGTAATAGACTTTTATTTCAGGAATATAACTTTGTTTATTCAGGAATCAATTGTATACCCAAAAATAGACCTGAGTTTTGTAAATTTTTAAGTTATTAGCATAAATAAAATGAGTACCTTAAATTTTGCCCAACTTTGACCATGGCATGTTTTTTCCTGTACATACATTTGATTTAATTTTCACAGCAGGTACACAGAAGGATTTAATCTGTTAAATTCTGAAATTTGAAAATAAAATCTCAAAATTAGGCTAGTTATTGAAGTTTTCCTCAGAGGCTCTTATTGTATTTATTTGCATTGTCAAGCTCCTGGCTGCCCACTTATGGTCACTACAGCCCTGTGTGGGTAAATTTATGAGTGATGCAACACTGGTCCAGCACTCCTGCTGTCACAGGTGTAAAGTTATTCCCATGTAACCTCCCCTCCCCCCACCAAACCGTCAAGTGTATTGCAATAATTGTTATTGTTTGAACTGTATTTCTTTAATTATACAGCTGTTTCCACTGCAATGTACAACATTTTTCTTGAAATAGTATTTCAAGGAGTAATCCAGGAGATGCCATGTTGTGGTAATGTAGCATTTTTAAGAAATTAATTTCCTTTTAAATATTTAAGCGAATCAGAAATAATTAAATTTATCAATAGGCATAATTTAATAATATATAAGCCAAATAATGCAAAAAATAAGGTGCAATATAATATTGTTAATTCTGAATCAAGTGTTATTATCAAATATTTATTGTTTTGCAAATTTAAAAAATATATTTTATAAAAAAATATAAACACATCTGTGTGCATAGTGTGATGTTACCTGACCATATTAGCTATAATTGTTGATGCAATTTAGAATTGCAAATCAACTTAAATATTCAGACATATAAATTATACTGTAAATGTATGGTAAAATTTATGAACTTGAAACATAATTGAATGTCATTAAAAAAATGAGGATCTAATGTAAACATTTGTTCATTATTTTCCTGCCTCAGTAGTATGGGAATAAAAATGATTTGCTTTTTATTTCCATAATTTAAATATTTAATAATAATGAATGAACTTTTTTCTGTTAGCACTCTTGAATTAAATTTCATATCCTGTATGTATATGGAAGGGTGAGGGGTGTTGTAACATCTCCCCCCCTGCCATTGAGTCCTTGCACCTAAGCACTGAAGACAATAGTTTTATTGCAACTGCATAAGCTTTATTTAATAAAGAATATATTTATAGAGGCGTTGTAACTCCTATCATTATCCCCCCTCCCCTGCACCCACCATCCAGTCATTCCACCTGTGGAGACGGAAGTTTTTTGGAACTGTATAATATTATAAAATAGAAGAAGAATTTTGGTTTAAAAAAAAAATGGGATCTAATCGGACAAATTTGTAGACTGCTGCACTGTCAACAGCTTATCAAAAAGCTCGGAGCTATGGGGCTTGTAATTACCTCCCAGAATAATTAAAAATTTGATGCAAAATCTCCAGTATCTGAATAACTAAGTCATTGATCACCATGATTCTTGACATGCTCCAGGATTCTGTGTATGCATATTGATCATGGAGTGTTTCATGAGTTCCTGCAGACTGGTGGGGTCACCTGTATTTTTTCAAATTTTTACACATTTTTTCTCTATTTTTGAGACCTCCAAATGAAGAGGTTGTCCATTAACAGGGCACAAATCCTAACAGTTGGACCTAGAATCTTCTAACTTGACATCCAGGGAAGTCCATGAAAAATCTCCTTGGAAACCTGAAATTAGGTCTCTGTTACCCATATTATCCAAGCTATGGGGCTCATAATTACCTCCCAGAATAATTAAAAGCTATGGGGCATGCAAGTACCCCCAAAATAATTAAAAATTTGGTACAAAAGCTCCAGTATCTGAATAACTTATCCATTGATCGCCATGATTCTTTGCATGCATATTGATCATGGAATGTTTCATCAGTTACTGCAGACTGGTGGTGCCACCTGTATTTTTTCGAATTTTACATCTTGACATCCAGGAAGGTCCATGAAATCTCCTTGGAAACCTGAAATTTGGTCTCTGTTACTCATATTCTCAGAGCTATGGGGCTCGTAAATACCCCCCCCCCCCAGAATAATTAAAGATTTGATACAAAGCACCAGTATCTGAATAACTAATGCATTGATAGCCATGATGCTCTGCATGCATATTATAATGAAGTGTTTTATCAGTTCCCCCAGACTGGTTGTGCTACCTGTATTATTTTTTAATTTTTACACATTATTTCTCAATTTTGGAGACATTCAAATAAAACGGTCTTCTGCCAACAGGACACAAATTGTAACCATTGGACCTATAATCTTCTAACTTTACATCCAGGGAGGGCCATGAAAAAATCTCCTTGGGAACCTGAAAGAAGGTCTCTGTTTCCCATATCCTTAGAGCTATGGGGCTCAAGTATCTGAATAACTAATACATTGATGGCCATGATTCTTTGCATACATATTGATCATGGAGTGTTTCATCAGTTCCTGCAGACTGGTGGTGCCACCTGTATTTATTTTTTATTTTCACACATTTTTTCATGATGTGAGACCTTTAAATGAGGCTGCTTTTTGCTAGCAGGGCACAAATCATAACCATTAGATCTAGAATCTTCTTACTTGATATCCATAGAGGTCCATGATAAATATCCTAGGAAACCTGAAATTAGGTTTCTGTATCCCATACCCTCCAAGCTGTGGGATCATATATTTTGCCCTAGAATATTAAGTAATGTGCTTTATATAGACAAAAATTCCTGTCACCCTGAAAAGTTTAAACAAAATCTGCAATCATATTCTTAAAAATTTGATTACCAGTTGTGAATCAGTGTTAAGCCATAATGTCAAGCTAGTTTCTATTTATTACACATTTTTACCTGAAGGTTGTATTTTTAGATTGCAAAATAACATCAGTGGTGTGTGGTGTCAGTTTCTTACTGTGCACAGTTTCACATATAGGTAGTGGTCTGAAACTTGGATGTGCTACAATGCACAAACGATAGGCATTGGACCTCGAAACCTCAGACATAAAGAGGGAAGCCCTTGAAAAGTCTCCTTGAAAACCTTAAATAAGATCACAGTGACCTATTTTTGCAAGCTGTTACTGAGTTTAAGCCAAAAATTTCATTTTTACTCTTTAAAACCAGAAGCAAATGTTCAGTCATGACTAGTATTATTGTCACTGAATCTTGACAATTTTGCACCTAGTGACCCCTACCCATCATCTACCTCCACATGGGTAATTGGGTCACCATGACCTCATTTGGATAAATTACAGGCTTCTGTATAGTGCCCTGAGGACAACCAGTACCAAACACATAAATGCATCTTGTATCACATTATAGCCAATACGAACTAGTCAGTCAGCTGAGGTTCATGACCCATGGGTCACTTGTTGAGCACTCTCAGAGTCAATTTACACATTGTTTAAGGCTCCTTGCATTAATCTGAGTGTCATTGCGCATGGGCCCCTTGTTAATGAATGATGTAACTTTACTGAGTGCTAAATATTTTTACAGAGTTGTCATCGTTTCTAGTCGTCTGAGTCTGATTAACCTACGCAAGTGCAGCCAATCACTGAGGACACGCTGGCTAAATGTCAACACCATGCAGGGAGTCGTAGATCTCATCAGTGAGTTTATACAGTAAGTACATTGGTATATTGACTATGTTGTCACAACCCTTTCCATCTTATTATGATAAAAATATTACATACAAATACCTTCCCTTTAAAGTATTTAATTTAATATCAGATAAAACATTGATAAATGGCATGTTAATCAGTATATTTGCCTATACAACTGTACAAATAAATAAAAAAGCTGTAGTCATATGAGCAGTTTTTTTGCACAGCTGATTGAAAAGCTGAGGTAAAGGAATGGCGCTTTGTCTGTTGTCTGTCTGGCTGTCTGTTAGCAGGGCACAAATCATAACGGTAACAGGACTGTTCTCCGGAGCTGCAGTTCGACTGAGCCAAAATGTGTGCTCAGGAGAACAGTCCAGGCCAAGCGTGGGGCCATGTGGTGGTCTGATAACATCGGTGTCAGATTGCAGGGGGGTCCCAGTGGTATGTCTGGTTCACGGTAATTGCTATTTAATGGTGATAGGGCACCTATAATGATCCAAGTTACTTTTGGAGCTGTCCAGTGGCAATATAGAATGAGTTGTATATGACTATACCTATAAGGCACCTATTATTAATAATCCACGAATATTGAATCATCGTTATCCTCCATATATATATTTTATATATATATATATATATATATATATATATATATATATATATATATATATATATGTGTGTGTGTGTGTGTATATATATGTATGTGTGTTTGTTTTAGTTAAATTTGTAACAAATCCGTAATAATTAATATCAGTTATTATTATATTATATTATATATATTCATTTACATAAGTTCACAATAGATGATTTTTATGTGTGTTTGTTTTAGTTAAATTTGTAACAAATCCGTAATAATTAATATTAGTTATTATTATATTATATATATTTATTTACATAAGTTCACAATAGATGATATTTCATAATACAACTGATCAATAACCAGACTCAGGGAATCTAGTGTGTAATAAAGAAGAAATGCCTGTGTGGGACTTGTTGGCTGCCGAGACACAAATAAATTCACTTATACTTCACATCCCCGTAATTTTTAAATGTCCCTCGGCTGGTTTTGGAAAACCGTCGGTGTAGACCGCGGGACCCAAACCAATAATTGAGTGAAAAAACAGAGTTTAAATTTCCTTATATATACATATATTAAATAAAGATGTTTCCATTTTTTGTGTTTTATATATATATATATATATATATATATATATATATTATAATAATTATATATGTGCATAATTATATTTCCATTAGGATTCCATGTGACTGTGTTTTTGGTAGACATCAGATAAGTATCAATGGCCTGATGTACGCATACGCATCATATTTAACATGAGCATATAACAACAATCATCTTCCCCACAAACCAAGTTACAAGGAGCTAGGTGGCGGCTAGTGACACCCTCCGTCTGTAACAGATAATACCCGACGGCATGTCCAAATGCCTATGCCTATGGTACCAAACAAATTATTATTTTTTTCTAGTCCCACAATGATCTGTTCCACAATCCACTGTTAATTTAATATAATAAGATCACGCAGTATACGCACACTATGCATTGTATGGACACAGAGGCCTGGTCATTTTACAGCACTACTTTATATCATACATTCATCTTCATACATATATCTTCACTTTTCTTATCTATATATTTAACGGCTGAAATTCGTCAGAAGATAAAAATAAACACTGTACAGGAACTTCTTTATATATTACATATATATTTTATTTTCAAATCAACCCATTTATACATTCCTGCACATCCATGTAAAAGATACAATATATATATATCTTACCTCTATCATCTGCTTTATATGCATGCACTGGTTCGACATGTCGGGTGTTAAAAGCATGTTACTGTGTATGTTTCCGTTTATATTTGTTGTTTGCTGATTCTATTGTGATATGTATTTTAATAAATTGTCAATTTAATATTTATGACTTGCTTAAATTGTGTTCAATATGAGAAGCGGAAGAGTGCATGCAGATTAAAAGATTAACAATTTATTTATAGGTTTTAAGTAAAAAAAAGTGCCATGGGTGTTAAGTTCTACATACCTGCCTGAAATAAGATGATAATATATATATATATATATATATATATATATATATATATATATATATATATATATATATATATATATAAATATATATATATATAATTTTAAAATAATATACACTAGATTTATAAAAATCGATGGTACATTTGAATGAACGATCATCTTAAATTTTGTGTCCTTATATATACATTAAAATTATGTTTCGCAATTTATTCATCTATCTATCAATATAATTCTATAATAATAAATAGCTCCTGCATCATGTTAATCATATTGACACCATACGAGTTTATGCAGATCAATTTACTTCACACAACAAAACAATATGGCAATATTACTTACAAATGTATATACTTTCATGTACTTAAATGTTGCTGATAGTATTCGAACAAACATTTGTAATCAAAGTTTTCTTTAGAAATTACATGCGTCAATAACGTGGCACTCGGTGAAAACTCTGAACTGTGGTTCAGCACATGGAAAAAGGGACAGATGGTGCACATTGCAAGGCTGCTCGTTCTTAAGCAATAATATACTTCTAATTTTGAACTTGAGCTTCCTACAGTTATCATAAGATGCGAGGAGCGAATTTTAATGAATGATAAATTATCATGACTGTGTTCAGCACTTCTGTCTTTCAGCTGGATGAAAAAATTTCTTGTATACGAATAATTAAGTCATCGAACAGACACAAATTTCCTGGAACCGACCTTTCATCTATATATATATGATATATATATATATATATATATATATATATATATATATATATATATATCTCAGGCGTATAGTTTGGTATTTTCTATACTAAAAGTCTAAAGACACAGTATAGCGGCTTTCACTAATCCTTAATCCAACCCCATTAGGATATCTAAATTTGTAACAGAAACATTTTTTTTAGTACAAAAAAAAGTTTTATATATAGGGACATTTAACAAATTATTGAAACATATCGATATTTGACAACTGTATCGCGATACGCAATATATGCAATTCATTGTAAATTGCGATATACCGTATGGATAATATCACAGACCCCGAATATATATACATACTTAATTATGTATGTACATATATTTATATAAATATATATATATATATATATCAAAATTTTGATATAATAATTTTGTAATTATGTTTATCATGTCTTTTTTACAAGCGCTTTACAGTCATTTCATCTTGCCAGTTCTTAACTAAGTGATTAATTAAATGAATTACTCAACAACCTAAACCTCTTAACCTTATAATAGACTCCTACCTGTGATATTAATATTAATATGCAAGGTTGTACATAAATCATGATGAAATAAATACATTTGTAAATATACTGACAATATAAGACTTATATGACAAAATATAGCTGATAAGGTGTGTATTTGATTTGAGACACGGCCCTATTAATATATATAGTATTATGTGTTTGTGCGAGCTAGCTGACTGCATGCATGCATGCATGCAAGGAAATGTGTCTGTATAGGTCGAACGATGAAATATGAAAATTTGCAAAAATAAACCATATCTACAAAAGGAGATTACGCCGAAACCGTGGTTGAGGATATGTTGTTGGCAAACTGCTAATATTGCAGGAATACATGGTACTCGGTCGAAATTTTAAACTGTGCATGCAGTTCATGTGTCGAGTTATAATCTGTCAATAATTACACAGAACCATTCACCTGTACGAAGTTCTGCTTTTGCAATTATTCTCAAATCCATGATTAATAATATATGTACAAGTATTTACCATTAATCAATCTATAAAGGTAGGGGAAGGGGTATTTTGATTATTTGCTAATATATATAATTGTATATTTTTCTAGCTCTCATATAAAAATATATATAGAGAGATTTATATAAGGCCTATATAAACAATTATATACTTTCTTTTTATTCTCTCTGTATATAAAATTATATATATATATATAATAATTTTTATTATATATATATTTATATATACAACCACAAACACTCTTGGACACGTATACTAAATATATATCTATATATATATATATAAATATATATATATATAAATTCTTTTAAAATGGGCAACGCATATATATATATATATATATATATATATATATATATATATATATATATATATATATATATATATATATATATATATATATATACACCACCACAAACACTCTTGGACACGTGTTCTCTTCCAGTACAATATTTTGTCAAGGCAGAGCAGGTTTCATCTGTCTATTTAGCAGTGAATATTTAGTTTGAAAAAAATGAAGGGGGAAGGGGTATTTTATTTTTTTTCTTATATATAATTACATATTTTCTCTTTCACATATATATTATAGATATGTATAAAGATAAATATATAATTGTATATATATATTTATATATATAAACAATTATATATTATTCTCTCTGTATTATAAGATGTTTTCTTTTATATATATATATATATATATATATATATATATATATATATATATATATATATATATATATATATATATATATATATATATATATATATAAATTCTTTTAAAATGGGCAACGCATATACTGGTCATGTTAACACCGGCAGGGAGTGACATTCTGGACATACACAGTACACATTAATGAACCACTTAATCATTCCTGCACAGCATGGAGGCTGACAGCACAGCATGACCCTAATTAACATTTGGGCCATCTGGCCTGCCTGAATTGCTCCGACCAGACCAACAGTCCATACAGCTCCGTGGAACTGCAACTCCAGAGAACAGTCTAGCATTCATCATAACTGCTTACCCTAGAAACTTGTAGCTCAATATCTTTGTAGGTTTATAAAAGATCTCTTTTGAAACTTAAAATTAGGTCACTGCTACCTGTATCCTCCGAGCTAGGGGGCTTGTAATTACCAACCAGAATAATTAAAAACTTGATACAAAACCTCCAGTATCTTGATAATTAATGCATTTATTGCCATGAATCTTGCTTTGAATATAGACCATGACTTGTTTGTCAGTTCCTAAAAAGTGGTAGAGACACCCATATTATTTCTAATTTTTAGCTCAGCTGACTATAAGTCATCTGAGCTATAGTCGTGGTCAATTGTCCGTCATCCGTCCGTCTGTCTGTCCGTCCGTCCGTCTGCCCATCCGTAAGACTGGCACGTTTCAACACCGTTAGACCTACGAATCTGAAATTTGGCAAACAGTTAAATGTCCCCAAAATTTCCTACCATGCCGAAAATTGGGTCAATAGGACTTCATTCCTTCAAGATATAAAAGAAAAACCTCAATTTTTTATTTGAAATCTATTTTTACACTTCAGGACTGCCTTATATCAAAACCACTCATCTGGTTTTCTTCATATTTACCATAAATATTCCTCTATATAGTTCCTGTGTACATGCCAGATATTAAGTCAGTATTATTTAATTTTAAAAAGTCATGGGTCCAAAAATAATGGACTTTGTAAAAAAAATCAGGAAGATATTTGGTCACTTAAGACCAAAAGTGTTAAAGGTAGGGACTTTTTTCAGTAATACAACTTTAATTAATCAAAATTTAATTGTATACCAAAAATTAGATCAAAATCTGTTAATTTTTTTTAAATATTGGCAAAAATATAAAATTGGTACCTTAAATTTTGCACAACTTTGGCCACGGCACGTTTTTTACCTGTAAGTACTGTGGATTTAATTTTCACAGCATGTATACATTAGGATTTAATCTGTTAAAATCTGAAATTTGAAAATAAAAGCAGCAAAATTAGGCTAGTTATTGAATTTTTTGGAGGCTCTTGTTGTATTTCCTTACATTGTCAAGCAGTCCACTTTGATGACTGTAGGTCATTCAGTGCACATATCTATGCTCCCCAGGCTGTTGGCATAATTTTAGATGTCCCCAAAATCTCGTACCATACCAATAATTGGGTCATTAGGACTTTGTTCCTTCGAGATATTAAGGAAAAACCTCTGTTTTCCATAAAAAAGCCATTGTTACACTTCAAGGCTGCCTAATATCAAAACCACTGATCTGTTTTTGATCATATTTTAGTATTCATAGTGATTCAAGGAATAATCTTGTAGATGCCATGTTGTTGCATAATTTTCTTTTAAATTCAGTTTAAACATTTATGATTTAAAAATAATAAAATATATGTGTATGCATAATATGACCCAATATGAGCTACACTCTGGATATATGATGATTGCAACTTTTGCAACAATTCTAATATTTTAACTTATAGTTTCAGTTTTTTACTATGTATATATAATGATTGCAACTTTTGCAACAATTCTAATATTTTAACTTATATTTTCAGTTTTTTTAATTAAAAATTTATAAAACCTGTAAATAAAAAAAATGATTCAGATAAAAACTTCTTAATGGAAAAAGTGGATATGCTTAAAAAAAATAGGCTTATATATAAACTTAAATGCATTATTCCCTTGAAAGTGAAATAAAGGTATAAGTCCATTCTGTCCACTTGCCTGTCCATCTGTAAATTTTCATATGCATCATAGTATCTCAAAACTTTTACTGTGTTTCTTCATGACAGTCTTGTCAGAGTATTAGTTTGCAGTCATATATTTATAACTTTACTATAACCAAGAAGGAGGGCCCCTTTCCTCTTAGCTTTTCATATTCTTATATAAATGAAAAACATTACAATAGAATATTTCTACATCCACCTTCATGCTGCCCTCACTTTTCCCTTCTCCTAACCCCATCCTAAAGTCAGCCTCAGTAAGCAAGAACAAGATGAATCAGATATATTCATACTTTAATATTTTGTATAACTATTTTCCCATAGGTACCTATGTACATGCCAGAAATTATGTCAATATTGTGTAATATGTAGACATAGTGGGCATCACAATAATGTACCCTGTCAAGACTAAAGAGATAATGTGTCATACAGTCACAAATTCATAAATCACTTTTTCAGCATAATTAATCATAACATGATATCTGCCAAATTGAAAGCTTGCAGACTACCATACACTTTAGATCCTCTAACAAATAGCCTTATCATCATTCTGCTACTGCTTATTACTGCTGTCATTGCAATGATTGCATTCATATTTGCTCAAATATATCACAATTTTCAACCCCTCCTAAATAAATAAAAAATAAACCACTATATTTTACTCTATTAATCCACCAGTCAGGTAATTTCATTTATCATTTACTCACATATTACATTACATTCCTTTATAATAGCTCAACATGTCCATGATATTCATAAGCTTTATCGACTCGATATGGTATCACAGTGGAGAAACATTTATAGTCCAATCATGATTAGCTGAGCGCTGTGACCCATGGGTCCCTTGTTATGATTTTTTAGCTCAGCTGATTGAAAGCAACTGAGGTATAGGAATGGTGCTTTGTCTGTCATCCGTCCAGGTGTCCATAAGCAGGGCACAATTTGAAACCACTGGACCTAGAAACTTCTAAGTAAGAATACAAGGAGGTCAATAAAATAAACTCCTTGGAAACCTGAAATTAGGTCAGTGCGACCTATACCATTTCCCCCCATATATAATCCACATTTTTCTTCTGGGAATTGAAATAAAAATCCTTGGCGCGTATTATAAATGGAAGCATAATTTCCAAACTACTTTCCAATCACATTGAACATTGTATGGTGGGCCGACTGTGACCGATAATAAAGGATTTTATGTAAACAAAGTGTCTACTCACTGTACTTGTTTAAATTTTGCATAAGAAAAGATAATAATTAGTTTGATTTACTGCTTTTATTTCAGATACTTAAATTATACCTTTAATATGGCTTACAACTGAAGATCATTGATGATAATTCACAGGGGCCATCTGTCCACATATTTGTTTCCGGATTGTAGGCTAACTCCAGTTTGGATTGACATATTGGTTTCAGTCTTAACTTATATATGACCCACCAATAATGTGAGGACCCTTTTGATTTTGGGTTCATGAGGTCAAAATTCAAGGTCACAGGACCCACCACTTCAGAAAGATTGGGGATGCATTTTAAGCCAAACTTTTCTTTGCAAACCTTCCATCATGTGGTGCACCTGCCAATAGGGGAAGTTTCCTTTTGATTTTCAAGTCACTAGGTCAAAGCTCAAGGTCACAGGGCCCATCAATTTACAAATTAGTCTGTAGACTGGTTGGTTTCAAACTGATCACAAGACCCATATTTTAAAAAAGCTCATAAACATATCCTTAGAGACCAATTTAGCTGAGCACCGAGACCCTTGGGTCCCTAGTTGTATATAGGCAGAACAACTCACTGTGTCCATAGGGTTATACATGAGATAGGCTTATATTCAAACTTTTACAGTACAGTATCCCATCAGTCTGCTATGGAATTTCGACTCTGATCTACATTACGCTTGTATCTTCTCATGTACATGTGCTGTATTACGAGAGAAGTATTGCAATACATTTCATCTTATGAAATAATCTATAATTACAGCTGTAATTTAGATACTTCTCAAATATCAGAAGTGTAACATGGAAACATGCGATTTATTGGTAAAACTGAGGAGCACATTCCATAAAGGACTCTAAATCTATTTTAAGCGTTTTGCGGTTAACTGATGATTTAATTATTGTTTCTTCTCAGAGATGCAAAGGAGGGTCAACACCAGGAGAGAGGGTGGCCAGACAACGCTTACGCTGTCACCAAAATTGGACTCACTGTCATGACACCGATACAGCAAAGAGCATTTGATGCAGACGACACCAGAGAAGACATCATAATAAATGCTGTATGTTCATTGTTTTAACTGTGGTAAAAGACTGAACCTCCAGATTTGAGAAACACTTTTATATGTCTTGTGTGATAATATATATATATATATATATATATATATATATATATATATATATATATATATATATATATATATATATATATATATATATATATATATAGATGTATGAATAGCCATGCTTGTTCATTGTTTTATAGATGGAAAGGGTATACACAGAAAAGTGGTTCACTGCCAGTGGGGCAGTGAACCACTTTTCTGTGTATACCCTTTCCATCTATATATATATATATATATATATATATATATATATATATATATATATATATATATATATATATTTATATATAACTTTTTCAGTTTTAGCCTGATGAATACTTGTATTTGTCAGTGCTGATATGAACAAAGATTCCTAATGCGAGTTCCTATGAATAATTTATCAGTTGTGGAGTGTGGTGGCACAATGGTTATGGCTTGGGATTTGGGAACACAAGGTTGTGGGTTTGTGTCTTGTTCTGCATGCCTTCAGTTCTAAGACCCCTAGGAAAGTCTTTACCACAAAGGTAGACCCTCTCCACCCAGGAGTGAATGGTTACTGACCATTCATGGCAGGCAAATTTAGAATGAGTAAGATTCTGTTGTCTGCTATTGCTGCTTGGGTGGTACCCTCCCCCGGGAGGTTGAGAAAGACTGTCAGCATGAACAACCAGGAAGACTAAGTCAGATGAGACTTACATTGTATCAGCCTGTAAAGCCAGCATTTACTGTATACTTTAATCCATTGAGATTTGTTTGTAGATGTTTTATGTAAATATTATGATGTTATTTGAATGGACAGATTTCTTTCATATTATGCATATACATAGATATAGGTTATGAGATGAGGTATATTTAAATTGGGGTCATGACCTTTCCTAAGAGGGTGGCTAGCCTTGACCTTGAATATTCTCATATTTGGTGAAAATATTGTTTCTCAATGTATCTATCTGGAAAATCAAAATAAAAGATGTCAGATGATAAGTTGTTGAAAGAGTTTGAAAACCTGTTACCTTGACGCTTACCTTCAAGGTAAATCCTGCTGATATAATGTTTTTTTTTGTGAACCTCATAACTTTTGAAGTACCCTATTTTTTTTCTTCAAATGTGACACAAAGATTAAATCTCTGACATGTTTGAAGACTGGTGATCTTGACCCAGCTTTTCAAGGTCAAATCTGCAGAATCACAGGATTTTTGTTATCCCAATAACTTTAGGATTACAGTATTTCTTTTCTTCAAATTTGCTACACAAATTGATTTCACCAAGATCTCAGACATGTTCAAAGACTCATGACCTTGAGCTGGGTCTTCAAGGTCAAATCTCTGAATATATAGGATTTTAAGTGTCAGTATACGCTTCTATAGATGTGGGCGTAAATTTGAAGGGGTGGGGAGGGATTAATTGTCTGGGGATACTATGGTATCTGTGATGCCAAGAAATTTCTAGTATATAATTGAAATTATGTATTTCAGTGTTGTCCTGGTTACAGTGACACTGACCTGACAAGCCACAAAGGATCACAGACTCCTGCTGAAGGTAAACAGATCAAGATGAATATTCATTATTTAATTAACATTAATTACTCCATTAATTAAGCAGCTAAAAAGGATCACAAACTCCTGCTGAAGGTAAACTGATAAAGATGAATAATGTGGAAGTGGTTAATTTGGCATGTCTGAATTTTCATGCTTATTTCATTTTACAGCATTAGTGTAGTTTGAATTTTCGCACCAATCAGTATGTACAGGTAATTGATTTTGTATCAAAGAACAGTACAGCGCCATTTTTCCAAATGCCGAATTTTTTGAAAATTTGTTTTTTCTGAAATTTAAAATGGGGCACCAAAAATTTGTTCTTATTTATGAAATATTTTTCAAGCATGTAAATACATCAAATGATTTTTTGGTAATTACCATTCACAAGGGCCTGCAGTCAGGGTTAAGCCCAGTGGGGACCTTAATTAGGGGCCTATTTAGTTCTGGGCCGATGTTGTCGCTGGGCAAAGGTATGAAAATTAGAGCTAGTACCTTAATAATAGGCTCCCTATAACCCAGAAATAGGCTGAGCAGTTAATCCAAGAGCACTTGGATTGTTATCAACCATATCTTGTTGTACTCAAGCAAACATAGTTCATCAGCTTGGGCTAGGATGTCAGGCCAAAAAAAACTCAGCAGTGTGGACATCAGTAAGGTATCATTCATTCATCGATTGTGCTCAAACAGGTTTCAGTGTGAGGTAAAAGCATTGCATGGGAGCCTTGCCATTAAAATGAGCAGTTCATTCTGAAGAGCAATTGTGTCATTTGCTTAAATGCTCTGTTAAATGCGCTTATTCATCATTTCACTTTTACTGGTAGGAACAACATTACTCAGACACAATAGTCTTGCTGTTAATTGTCAAAGGTAGGGCGTTATGCTTTGCAGACAAGCTGACAGTCATTGAGGGGCTCGACCGTGGTGACACACCTGCCCTCATCCAGATGTTAAATAAATAGAAAGAACATTCTTATTAAAGGAAGTGGGGAAGTTAAATGTGCGACATAGGCTAGGGTATTCAATAAGTTGAAACCTACGTTAGATCTAAAAATTATAAATTATCAATTTTAATTAGTTTGCTCTATGATGGTTCAAAAATGCTTGTGAGCAGTTAAAGATCTAACCAAGTTTCACCAATGGCGATGTCATTTCACCTTTCCCTCCAGTGACTTTGTTTTAAAAAGAGCACGCACATTTACTAAAAACAGGTTAGACTGATCTTTACCAAACAAGTTCATCGATAAATCCAATGTTTTTATATGTCAGTTACATAGGTCAAAAGAAATAGGTGCACCCTCAGTAAAATGGTGTTGAATAAATCGTTGAATAAATCATTAACTGTCGTACGAACTTGCCGCTTGACCCCTGACCGGTTTCCTGAAATTGTTTTTTTTTGCCAAAAGAAAAGCATGTTCACCCACGCTTTCAGAAAAACGGTGCTCTACTTTATTATAATATTAGGACATTTACACAAAAAAAGGTTTGCAGGGCAACCTACCTCTTACCTAACAAGCTCCGGTTGACCATGTACAAGCTACGGGCAGCTGTGTACCATGACCATGCACAAAGTGTAAACTATACCATACAATTAACCAGGACTAATCAAGTTTGATGATGCAATGGTACTGCATCCAGCCACTTTGTTTGACATCTGAGTGTTGTAGAATTACTCAACAACAACTTCTGTGATTACTAACTAGATGCGGCACACTATAAGAGATAAACAAATAGAGCTGACAAGATCACGGCTGGCTCTCCTCATACTTAAAAGGCATTGGGAGGGGATTCTAAAGGTCTTCAAAATCTAGTTCCTTCACAGTGGTTTCTACAAAATCACTATAAATTGGAGGGAATTGCAGCTGAGACATAATTAGGTTCTCTGAAATAACACCTTTTCTTAATTTAACGCTAATTTATCTCCCACTGAAAGCGCAAAAATTAAAACCCTGTTAACAAAACCACTTCCACAGTATTCTTTGTATCTCTAGATGAGGATCATTTAGTTTTACAAAGTACATGGTAATTGTATCCCAAGACAAAGTTGGGGGATACTATTGTTTCATGACGGTCCGGCCACCGCAGATAAATCTTGTCTGTGCAATGACTCAAAAGATATTTCACAGATCTTTACCAAACTTGACATGTGCATGGATATGGGTTGGAGGACGAAGCCTATTCAAAATTGAGTGACCTTGACCTTGAATAGTCCGTTTTGGGGGAAAATCACAAAAATTCTTAAATATCTAAAAAAAACTTGCAAAGTCAAGTTGACCGAAAATCTTGGATAGCTTTGTCATGTACCAGACTGGTGGTGCTTGTCTTGTGCCTTTTAATATCCCCATCATTGCTCCTTGACAGTACTATGAGCATTATAAGTCAAAAACTAATGGACAGATTTCTTAATATTATGAATATACATAGATATTGGTTATTGGATGAGGAATATGTAAAATGAGGTCATGGCCTTTACTGTGAGAGTAGCCTTGACCTAGAATAGTTCCATATTTTGTGAAAATCACACAAAATAATAAATATCTAAATAAGGGATGCAGTCAAAAACTAATGGACAGATTTCTTTCATATTATGCATATACATAGATATGGAATGGATGAGGTATATTTAAATTGGGCTAATGACCTATCCTAGTGGCTTTGACGTTGAATATTCCCATAATTGGTGAAAAATATTGTTTCTCAGTTCAATTGATGTATCTATCTGAAAATCAAAATGAAAGATGTCAGAAGATAAGTTATTGAAGGAGACTCATGACCTTCCTTGGTTTTGATGGTCACATTTGAAGAAGCCGTGGTGGCTTGCTTCTGAAGATGGGGGCTTTATTTTGAAGGGGGGGGGGGATTAATTGTCTGAGGATACTATGGCATCTGCTAAAAAAAGGAAATGTCTAGTGTAAATTATACAATTCCTTGTCACAGTCTACTTGCATAAAAAATTTATTACTTAGAGCGATCAAATGGGATATTCTGTTATCTTTGCATCAGTGTTTACTTTTAGCTGGCAGTCCATCACTGACTTCATTTTTAAAAATTTGTTAAATAATTCAGTAATACTCTTTTATGCTACCATTTTACTTTATATAATTTTTTTAAAAATTTTGCTTATTTTAAGGGGCAATGCAGGCTAGACTTTCTCAAGACTTTTAAGATGTGATATACAGTTTTATTTTCCCCAGAATAATTTAGGTGATTTGATTTTTACCGTATTCTTTAATTTGTCTTTCATCAGGAGCAGACACTCCGCTGTATCTGGCCCTGCTGGACTGTGAAGAAGATGATGACTGTCCCAGTGGAGAGTTTGTGGCTGACAGACGTGTTGAAGACTGGAGAAGGCCAGCTTCCAGTTAAGCATCCTGCTGACTCAACAGTAATTAACTTATGATGTAGTAATGATCTTGTTGTGGCAGTTTCCCTGTGATCACCATGGCGACCTGGAAGATCTGTCATGACAACAGATGGGCATGTTATAATGTAGGTTGTGTAACCACCCATACACCCTGTACTCAGTCTACTTGCCTGCTGCTTGCATAAGCGGCCTTTGCTGTATATGGATGGCAGGGTGCTAGCACAGCCACAGCGGAAAAAATGTTCTGATTAATGAGATTGGTCTAGTGTGGGTTTCTGCCAAGTTTCTTCCTATTCAGACCACCCAATACTGGGCTCTCATTAGTCAAATTCTTGGCCCTGTGCAAGTGCCCTGGTGGCTGTATATAGCAAATGCTGCATATTGGCAAGCAGTGGGTGTATGAGCTGAAATGAATGTTAATTGACCACTCTTCAAGGAGTGTATATCACCTTTATTACCACAAAAAGTGTTACATGTGTGGCCTTATCTTTTAAGGTAAGGTGAGATATAGGTCAGGACTAAAATTATTGGTCATCATATTGGGGGTGGTCAGTCATTGGAGTGGTCATTAATTGCACTTTGCTAAGGAATATTCCAATCATTATTCTTCCTCGAGACATGTGGTACATCTTGGTGTAATGTAATACACTTGAAAATACTTCTTTAACTGCATTAAGATCTTTTGTTAGGTGAGTGGAGTTCTAGCTTTAGTCTGCAAAGGCCTAACATTTACAGTTTGGTAAGGTTACCATGACAAAACTACAAATCATGGGCAGATATGCAGGTTTATCTAACATGTTGTGACTAGCAGAAGCTCAGCTTTAAGTATTTTCCAGCTTCTACCTGCCTTTTTAAGCCTTTTTGTTGTACTCCTTGTTCCTTAGTGAATCTTATATATAATTTGCTTTGGCCTTTATAATATTGAGAGGATGCTTGTATTTTACAGGCTACATCTACATATTAACACTTTAGGCACCCTAAAGAGAGGTAGATTTATCACCAATTTGACCTGCTGTCCTTGACCTTGACCGATTTATACACTGTCAGTGATGTTGGATTGAGGTTATGTTCTCACCTGTGTGTGTCCTTTTGTTTGTGTGTTTGTTGTTTCTATGTGTAGGTGACATCTCTTAAGATTTCAGTCAAAAGTATTTCAGAGAGAGAGTTGTCATTTGATTAAATATTCAAGTTTATCATAATCCAGGATTCGATGTGAAATATTTCATTTGTTTGTACATCTTTCTCCAAGTGAGCATCAGGTCCTGGTGCTGTCATCTCTAAGTCAGAGATGTCTGGAGGAAAGTTGATGTTGATTGTACAGCAGTGGTTTTTTTTATGAATGTTCACACTAAGTGGAAGTGGGCAGTTTGAATACTGCAAAAAAAAAAAAAGAGCGGAAAAATATGAGGCTTTCTTTAATATTGATTCGGTAGAATGCTGACAGGTGATGATCTTGTGGTAAATTAAAATGATACCTGAGAGAAGACAAGCAGATTTACATGAATGTCATGATATACTGAGGCCATGTTAAATTGAACAGTGATCAGTACCTTGGTAGAGGGATACTTTTTTAACGGGCCATCAGTTTCACAAGGTGTCATGTAGGTGTCATCAGTTTTGGTCCGTTGAGGCAGACACAGGCTTCTTTAATATAACATTTGTTTTAAGTGTATTTTCCAAAGCAGAAAACACTGAATCTCACAGATGGTATATTGGCCTAACATGTTGTTAAGTATCTAGTCTGTTAGTTTTTGTTGTCTGCTTTTGGATGAAAAAAGTATTTTTATACAGAAAAAAATTACCTGTGTGTTTTCATTAGTCACACTGCTCATGTTATTGAATGTTATTGGCTTTTCATCATGTAGTCTTAAGTTTATAAGAAATGGTTGATTTCTTTTACAGAAATTAGTAGACAGGGGTGGCCTGCTGCTGGTTGATACATAATGGGTGATCATGGATATGAATATGCTAATTAGAAAATTTAGAGGTCATGGTGCTAAGACTGATTCTGTTGATGATTGGTTAATGTAGAGCCACTAGAGGTCACTGTTGTTGTGAATAATTTTCACTCTCCACTCAGTTGATCTGTAAAAGGCCAGTCTTTTGTTTCCCCACTGCTGTTGTAAAAAAAGATTCTAAAAATAGGAAATGATTGGAGAATGTCATTTTATTTGAATTTTTCAAAGAGACTTGATCCACTGCCAGTAAGGGTAAAATAAACAGTTACTTTTCCACTTGTCAAGCCCAGGCTTTGTTGTATATGCTGGCTTGTTTAAATTAACTGTTAATTACAGTGGGTTACTGCCATATTTATTCACTAATTTGGTTGTGTAATGTTTTCTCATTGTGTGTCACTGGGGTGTGTTGAAATAATATTTTATAAATAATAATTTATTCACCAATAGCTGGCAGGCAGAAACTAAATTTTATAATACACCTCACAAAAATTGTTTATCTGTGGTATTGGTCAGATCAGGGTTGCTAAAATACTTCTGGTTAACATGCTACTTAAAAATTAGTGTCTCCTTCTCTATTATGGTTAATGTCAAAGTCATCTGACACAAAATAATTCTGAAAGTGTATATACTGCCCTCTGGTGAACATTAATGAAAGTAAATATGTTTTAGGTTTCATATGATGTGAGATTTGTCTATTTTCCAATGATCATAAATATGATGAATTATGTCAAAGCAAATTTCTAAATAAATCCTTTTTGTATTAATATATATTTCTATATTTGTTATCAATATATATCACTAATACCTAATACCATTTTCTGCAGTGTTCATTTGCAATGGGTCAAAAATTTTAGGGCTGATGAAAAAATTGGAAATGATAAAATATAGATAACTCAGAATATGTGATGACATCATGGAAATTCCAGATAATTTACTTCTTTGTCATGATCACAGTAGGGTATGATCAAATCCTATGTTGGATTAAATTTAATAAATACATCTTAAAATCAGGACCCAGAAACATGTTATATATAAATGAAGTTTGATCATGGTGCTGGTTTGTGCTCTGAGAGTGCTCTCTTTTTTTGTATAAAGTCATTGATCATAAACTTGTCATGGATAAATTGGATGAAGTTTTCATGTTTGAACCTTAGTCTGTGGTGTACATAAGATGGGATGTATGAGGAATAAGCACAAATGTTTGCCTACTTGGTGCTTAGAGTGAGTACCGGTATATGGTGTAATTATGATGAAAGGTGCATTAGTTAACATACACATATAAATATACATGTGTGTATATATATATATATATATATATATAATAAGTGGTATAGCCATGTTAGTATGTAGTAGAAATGTAGTTGAAGAGAAAAGAGTGACACCTTTTAAATAGACTGACGAAGAAGCCTGTGTGCTTCGAAAGCTGGTGTGTTGATAAACAAGTTAGTCCATCTAAAAGGCATCACTCTTTTCTCTTAACCTACATTTATATATATATATATATATATATATATATATATATATATATATATATATATATATATATATAACTGATTAAAGGCTCACTAGGACAAAAGCCCCCCAGGTCAAAAGCCTCCCTACCTTAATGATAAGAGGACAAAAGCTCCCCCCTAAATATAATATTTTGTCCTCTTTGTCATTTAGGAGGGTGGCTTTTGACCAATTGGGCTTTTTTTCGGGTGGGGGGCTTTTGTCCGGGGCAGGTTTTTGTCCGTACCCCACATAGGATATGCAACTTAGGTGTGGTGCTGTCACCCTCTTGTCAGTGTGAAGTTTTACAAATTTAGGTCTTAAATTCATGAAGGCCAGTCAAATGGAAGTTTTTCAAAGTTTTAAAGCACATTTGGCTGTGAATAGGGGCCTACATGTGTTTTGCCTCATTGCATGAAGAGGAAATTTGGTTCTGACCTTATTATTTGCTTGATTTTGAGCATGTGATATTTAATACTGATGTACCGTTGTATACACCCAAAAAAGATTAGTCATCTTTTACACTTAGGATGTTGGATCTGTGTTGTATAAAATGAGATGTAAATTTGGGGATGTGAATAGCATTTGCCTTTGAGGAAGGAATGTATCTTGATTGTATGTGGGTGTGAGACCTTGTTTATTTATTGTTATACTATAATTATAGTATATGAATATATTTAATATTGCATGGACTCCCTATAGGCAGACTTGTTATGTAATAATATAAGTAATAACTATCAAACAACTCCTATTTATCATGTCATATATATCAAAATAAACATCAAATATCAGGATTTTTTCAAATAAAGGAAAACATTTCACATTGTAGACAGGACAAGAGGTGCAAATGAATTGGTGCTCAGTTGTTGAAAAATGGTTATACAGTGAAACCTGTGTTGTGAGGCCACCCAAGGGACTGGCAAAAAGTGGTCTGAATTCACAAATGGTCTTATTAGACAGTTCAGTTATGAGAAATGTGAATGTTTTTAGTCCACCCAAGGGAGGTTTCTTATAAGATGGTTGGTCTTTCAGACTGGTTCCACTGTATATATACATATACATATACATATACATATACAAACACATACACAAACATATATATATATATATATATATATATATATATATATATATATATATATATATATTAAGGGGGGATTACTTTGTCTTAATACAGCTACCAAAAAGCTATTTGGAAGGCACAATGAAAAAAAGTTTCATACACATTATTTAAAGACGACATTTCATTACAAGTTTCAGATTTGTGATGGAAATGTGAAGGAGAAGATATGCACACACAGGAGTGCAGGGACACAGACATACACACAAACACACACAAAGGTATGCACACACAGAGAGGCATGCATACACAGACACACTCTCTAATGAGGGATTATAGAAACAAGGCACATTAGCTTTATTATTGCAGTTACAGCACTTAGTATATATGTATCATAAATGTATGTCCAGTAGCTCAAATTAAGTGATGTAGAAGTCGAATTGAGAGGTTTGTTGGTATGGTGCATGCCATTAAATCCAGGTTTTCGTATAGTTTGTATATAATGCAGCAGCTGTTTTTGGTAATAACTGGTGGAGAATTAGGATTTACCGTATTGAGTGTTTCTGCTGACTTAGTTTTGTACTGGATGTGTTATTGATTTATTAAATGTTGCACTAAAAATGCACAAAAAGGAACATGTGTTACACCATCTCAATATTTACTGTAACACACTCAAAATTTAGTTAATATATTTGAAATAGCTATGCTGGTCATATTTTCATAATGACCATAATAACCTCTTTTTGTGGACTAAGTCAGTGTGCCAATTGCTATTATAGTTCTCATATACATGTTGAATGGTTATACATACTGGGTCCCTATCCAAGATTTGATACAGATTGTATGGTCATGTATAGCCCCAGCTTCTGTGCTCTCTCCAAATGCTACACAGTGCAATTATCCTAGATAACCACATCGCTTATATGTAGTCAGGCATTTAATGCCCTTCTCTAAACTTAAAATGCATAGCTGGAAAAGTCATTAGGTCTTGGCACTACTAGTAGTTATGATAATTATAATAATATGAATAATAAAAAAATTATTATAACTCTGTTCTGCTTTTGGTGTTAAATGAATATATAGGTTTATGACCATGAAACTATGACATAAGTTTCTCCAGTTTAAATCATGAATTTTTGTAATTAAATTTGTATATTAAACCATTCTGTGTATGTATATCATGTATTGGTAGTGAAATGTGAACTGTTCTTGGGACTTCCATTTGAATTGTGCTGCTCATGGGTGAGACTAAGTCTAGTCTGTGCTTCCTACTGTTACGATGTGGCAGATAAAATTACTTGTTTATACATTCTGAGCTGATAGAATCATTGTGTACCTCACGTACTTAAGTACAGCAACATGCAGTATTCATGAGCAAGAATCAATTTCAGTTTGTAGAAATACTCCTTGTTTTGTTTAAGATTTACAAAGGAAAATATGTAAAGGATGATCTGGGAGAAAGGTATTTCATGAGTGAGATTAATTACGTGATACTCCAAAAACTTCCTGTAACTTTTACGACTGATACTCAGTTACATAGGAAGACTGCTGATTATCCATGTAACATAATGTAATAAACTGTGTAACAGTCTTTGTATTAATTTGTGTAACAGTCTTTTTGATATCATGTGTAACAATATGTGTGAATGTTTGTGTAACAAATTATGTAACTGTCTGCGTAACAGCCCTGTTACACACTGTCAAACCGATGGTTACTCAAACTGTGAAGCATTTTGTCAGTATCAATATGATGGCGTGGCTATTGTGTAGCTATAAGTAGAACTTGGAGGTGCCAATTGTAGCATTTGTCTTTCTTGTTATATAATTAATGGTATTATACATTGCTGTACTTGTGAAACATACACAAGGTATCATTATGAGATAGTGAATGTGAAAGTATGAGTGCATTAAATGAAATGAGAGCTAAAACTGCAAGTTACCAATCAGCAGTCAATGGGCAAGCCGTGACTGCAGGTGTGCACTTTGAATGAAAGTCGCTTTGATGAGTGAATTTGATGAGTGAGTTTTTTTTCTTCTTAACGAGAAAGGTTTACAGATGAGATGTTATATTATTAACCATTTGTCTTTCTCTATGTGTGATAAAAATTGTCTTTACTGTTCTAGCAGTAGTTATTGTTTAGTGCGGAAAACTGCTTTAAAACTCCATTTATACCTTCATTTTGTTTGTGATATTAAATGTATACTTCACTTTACATGTGAAACTTCAATCTTTACTGGTGAGTAGTCAGAATGAATAAAGAGCTTCATCGCTTTGCCAATGTCTCTGTTGTCATTTGTATGTCTCTTGTTAAATGGAGAAACGATTCTTTATGTGTCCTCCTATTTCTTGACATATTGGATATGACGTCGCTCCCCACCAACTGCTTATATTTTGAGTGTAGCGTCTTTTATAGACGTGTGCCTTTTTGGGGAAATGTGCCTTTTTGGGCATATGGTTCAAGTGTTGTCAAAGTGGTGCAGGTAAATGGTGCCCCTATCACAGGCACAGTCATAATTAATAATATTTATACAATACAGATCTTTTAAAATTGTTTATGAATGAAGATATGATAAAAGCATATATAATTATTACAAAATTATAACTACAGAATGTTTGCAAACACATACAAGAGCAAATGATTTGGTCTATAGCCTTTATAATGACTTCGACGATCTGATTTCAAAAGGCCGAAGCGCAGTGAACGGTAAAGGACCTGTGGAAAGCTTACATGCTTAATAACCTGTAAGATTGCGCACCATGACCTCCTCTCTCTCTCTCTCTCTCTCTCTCTCTCTATATATATATATATATATATATATATATATATATATTTATATAATAGCTGTATATATATATTTGAATCCCTTGCGTTTTAAAAATGTGTTAATTGGGTATTTGATGTACTTTTGTGTACCTTTCTTCTTTTTAAATAAAAGAGGACTGATTCAATTTCGATTTTTTGTTAAGAGCCTTTAGAACAGTTTTACAGTTTGATGATTACTGTATATCCTATTGTTAAATAAATAATGACATACATTTTAAAGTCGTAATCAAGTTGAAATTCGCTTACCTATTTAAGTTGTTCATTAAAGCAGTTCTCGTGTTTCTCGAGCGCCCGTTGGTTTGTTTTAGCAAAAATGCGACAAACAAATATTGTTGCATAATCATATAAATACGATTTTGAAGACAAAGCATATATAAAAGGACCTTAGCCTTAACTTTCTCTTTTTATACACCCTAAGACGGGTCGTATTAGGGTATGAGCAGCGTCCGTCCGTACGTCCGTCCATTAACTTTAATTATGACTGCAATTACATACATGGGGATATGATGGATTTTCACAAAACTATCTAACTATTCACCGATAGATTATAGGCAAAATCCATGCATATTTAATGGCACCACCAGTCACCAGGCTTTTCTGTATTGTCTCTGTAATAACTTCTCAGAAATATGATTGTTTTTAAACAAACTCAACATAAAGATTAACCAATATAATATCTGTCCTGGTTTCGATTCTAGGCAAAAATCACGAATATTTAATGAGGTCACAGGTCCTCATATTTTGGTGGCGGTGTGATCACTAACCAAAATTTAGATAGATTTTCATGAAACTCGCTTTAAATATTTACTTACTTAGTTTCTTATCTGATTTCTATTCTCGGCATCATTTGCCCATATTTAATTAGGTCAGAGGTCACAAGAAAAAAAAAACAAAGGGCGTATTATGCACTTTTGCGGTGCTCTTATTGAGTAAAATGTATACACGAGATCCGTTTTATGAGGACTTTGTAGACTGGTTTAAAATTTGATTTTTATGTGTCTCATGGTTGATTTCTGGTCTTATCTTTTGCGTTTCTCTTGATTTTGCCAGAGGAGGATGTTCTGTCTATGAACCGTCGAGTGCATGCGCAGGGAACGTTATCCGTTAACTAACTGCTCATGTATAAATAAAGAACTGTCATTTTCAGTGTGAGTGTGTGTGTGGAGGGGTGGGGTGGGGTACAGGCCGGGTAGACAAACGGAACGGGAGATCAGTCAAATACACAGAAACTATGAACGCAGAGACAAACGACAGGAAAGACGGAAATTTCATTCGTCAAATGGACATCCTGATGATAGGCCCTGCATGACAGACATACAAATTACAAGACAATCAATAACTATAAAATATACAGAACAACACGAGCGTGTTGGCGGTCGGCAAACACAATTTATTGTTCTATTTTTAATACTAACCTTTAATTTCATCAGAAATAATAGTTTCAAATGACAATAGTTCACAAGGTATTGGTAACATAATGAGTGGTATTTAGTGCCCTTATAATGTTTTACACGTCTCAAAATATATGCATAATTAATAACAGTAGTCCCCCAATATACGTCTTGAAAATGTTAACGCTATAAATATCACTCCTCATAATGTAAGTAAAAGGTTTTCTTTCTTAAAAGTAAAGTAATTCGTTTTCTTTCAGATACTGTCATGCTTTCCTGTGAGATGACGTTTATTTAAACAAATGTTTCAAAGATGTCACTTTCGAAATCTTAAACTGGCATTTCATTTATTATTTAGAACTAATAGAAATAATTAATAACATGGTTATTACATTATCTGTATATATTCTTTTACCCATGATACAGACCTTCAGATGTGAACTGATAGTGCGTAAAGTACCAACATCACACGGAGAAACCAGTAACATGATATATATTTTCGTTCCCAACCTGTCTATTGCCTACAGACTTTAAATTAATGCTGGGCGAGATACAGAAAAATGATAAAACGTGCAATTTCAGCAGAGTCATTGTGTGTCGCGAGATCGTGGGGGTTAGGGTATTCATTTAAAGTTAGCGTAGGTTTCAAACGTGCAGATGTAACCAAACGCCGCCTGATGGAGCCACTCGTATTGTTCCTGAAAAAAATACCATATGTTCAATCATACATGTAAAAGCACACCAGAAATTACATTAGAAATGGACCAGTCATAATTTTACAAAGGCCGTTTTAAAACTATTAACTTTTCAAATTCTGCACATATGCAACCAACCGCCTTAGGTTGCCATTTTCCCCGATTGTTTAAATTGCTGCCTTTACTAACGGCTTACTATGTTCCTCGTGTAGCGGCTATACACTGCATAAGGAAGAACAGGTTGTTCGCTGCGTTAAAAGCAGAGTAAATAATCCGGAAATCATAATGATATATACATTTATAAAAATAAACCACCACTGTACTACTCCTGAAAATTTGACACAACTCTAGCTATAGCTGCTGTCCAACGACAGCATAAATATAATTTTACTTATTTCACTTATCCCGTTTTCCCTAGACTTTGCCAAGGCCGAATTTCCTATATAGGGACACCAGGTAGCTAGCTATTTGCTAACAGCGTTTTGCCCAATGAAAACGGGAATTTAATTCAGTTTGAACTAGAAGAATGTTGGAGAAACCCTTAGTCCTGCAGTCTCACTGGTCGGGTTATATATGGCGCTATGTCAGCGCCCTGGTGGCCGTATGTGTTAAAGGCAGATTTTGTAAGTAGTTGGCAAAAGTGGGATAAAATGGATAAACCGTAACTACTGCGTAAGGAGCGCAGTTCTGCCTATGTAGCCAGGAGAGTACTCGTAATTAATAAATATTACAAGACTGTAATTGTGAAGTTTAAATCCAGTAAATGCCGAACTCTTGTGCCACCTCTGAGGCTCAGACAGAGTTGCCCTGGAGCTATTTGATCAAACCAGCTTCTACTTATGCATTTGTTCTGTGCAATGATTGAGAGGGGCCGTATGACTAACTTGTGTAAGGAATGTCAACAAGTGACCACGACAATGTATATATGTACAAGTTTGTACATAATTACATACATAATCCTCTTTCACGGATTCCGGTTAAGTCCAAAAAGGGTTAACTTGTAGGCTACATGATGATTTTTTTTAGAATAAAAATTGAACATATAGAGTTTTGTGTTGGTATGGTGTGCCATTAAATTATAAGATTTATCTGTTATATACTGTTAACCTGGCTGGTGATGAAGGCTGGCTGGCTGGCCCGGATGTGCTGTACCGCATGGAACACGTCAACTTCCTGTTCCCGCTCAATCTTCTCACACACTTGACACAGAGCTATATATAGCCCGGTCTCAGTGACGCCGTTCCTGTAGGTCCACATCAAGATAGAAATGTATACTGTATATCACAAACATTTTGAAAAAAAATTTTTGCTTTGTGGTAACATCATAAACTTATCAAAGGAACCTATATTGGTTCAATATGCTGAAACGTATTTTGATTTTTTAAAGCCTGACTGGCATTATGCGGTATATTTCGCATGATAATGACTGTCATATTGAATGATAGTATATAGCTTGTAATACCTTCGCATCTTTATCTGTAAGTACAACACTACCTGTATACTATAAATGACATTTTATCCAATAAAAGAAAAACTACACGTCCGTTTCAAATCCAAAGCCCTTGTGCAGACAATACAGCGGACTTTGGCCGTATCATCAATACCATATAATTCGGATCATGGCCGTATCGGCAATACCATATAATTCGGATCATGGCCGTATCGGCAATACCATATAATTCGGATCATGGCCGTATCGGCAAAACCATATAATTCGGATCATGGCCGTATCGGCAAAACCATATAATTCGGATCATGGCAGTATCGGCAATACCATATAATTCGGATCATGGCCGTATCGGCAATACCATATAATTCGGATCATGGCCGTATCGGCAATACCATATAATTCGGATTATGGCCGTATAGGCAATACCATATAATTCGGATGGTGAAACGGTTTACACTCTCCGCACTAGCCCCTTCTCCGCATTATTCTACTGTGACCGCTTGGCTTTACTTTAGTCCTGTTTACAGTAAATCGGTTTCTAGGGCATACAGGTAAATATGCTTCTAGTCCGAATGAGTCCAGTTTCAGCCTTGACCGCTGCCCTTGCAGGAGTTGCAAAAGCGCGAGGGTGTGCTCTGCTTCAGGCCTGAGTCGGACCATGAACCAAGTGCGGACAGCAAATTCACGATGTGGTGAATGCAGGTAAGGCCTTAGGTGAAGATATCTGGTCTTAATTGTAATAGACGGGTAGGTAAGCAAAATACAATTACGTACTCAATACTATACTGAACCCCATTAGTGCACAGTAGAGTATCTATTGTGATATTGCCTCCTTTCGTGCAATGGTCACAGTATTTAAATGTAAGTGTGTAGTGCTGAAAGACACAGCGTAATCTTTGAAACTTCGTATACACTAACATATATACACTACAATAACATATATATCTTAAAAATAGCTTAAATCAAAATGGTGTTCTTATTAGAGTTATGCTACTTCTTATGTCAATGAAAGGTCCTCAGGACACAGACCGCAAGAATTGACCAACACAAACTACCAAAAGAGATGGAGGGTCCAGATCCATTGAACCCCCACCCCTCTGGTTCCGCTACTGATGCAAGCTCCTGTGCAAGATATTCTGAGAGTAATCAATATTATAATGTTAAAAAACATAAACTATAAATGAAAGAAAACAACAAAAACGAGCATTATATTCTCACAGAGTAGTTCATATGCGTTCTCAGCCTGTACCAGGTCAGTTAGATGGTGGTTACGGCTGGGGTTTATATACTGTGGTTGGCGTTTTGTTCGTGAGGGTTTCAAATTCGCGATAAAACCTTCGAAGATAAAACTCTCACTTAGTAGTCACTGGACTCAGATTTAGAGATTTAATATCGCCAAGATAGCTCATAAACAAGCATGTGAACTTACAGACAGTGTACCATGATGCGGCCATCCCACGATCTTTGCTGTATATTCTTTGCCTCCTGGTAAAGTGAGAGTATTTGTGATGTGTTTGGGAGTGTTCCGGGCTGCCAGGATTTCATTTGGATCTGTACCACTGTGGATGTTTCTGCCTGCAGTGATTAATAAAAAGTGGAAGTATTGCAGTCTTTTAAACATGAAAAGAGTGGTCGAAGAGCAGAAGATTAGTTATACCCACTTATTATATTAGTAGTGTTCATACTTTCTGATACCTGGCTTCCGTGAGGCTTGTACAAAGGAAGAAAAGGTGAACATTAATTAATTCTTCCTTGGATATAGTGTGGGGAAAATAAAACACGATAAGACAGGTGAATTTGGATCTACGCTTAGATGAAATCGATTCACTCCAAACGTTCCAGTATCTTTGAAATTCCATGATAAATTGAAGTCACATTATGTTGAAACACGTATAAACAGCGGTGATTACATAATTTATGAAAACATCTGGTATTATCGTTGGCGGCAGTAATGATAGAGATTAAATTTTATACGCCATTTCTTTTCGTTAATGAAGGTAGGGTATAGACAAACCTTGTATCCGAGCTGGAATTGTCGAATTACGAAGTTCACGTAGTCCATTTCTTCGGCCATCTTCACAGTAAAAGGTTTAAAATCCAAGCTGTCGTCGCCCCAATAGTCTGGACAATCCTGGAACTATATGATAATGTGAAATATGTATGCGATAACACTCTAAGAAACACATGCAAAATGTTTTAACATAAAGGCTGTCCATTCCATATACAGAATCCATGACTTCTCTCAGTCAAAGTGATAAAAAATGTATTTAATTACAGCCGTGATTGATTAAATTGATTTGGAAGTAAGCCGTTAGTTCCCGTATGTTAAAAATAAATACGTTTCCCCTAAGAAATGATATTCTCTAGTAAAAGTTTTTTCCGCCTACATCTTGGATTTAACTGATCTGTATAACCAGTCTGTCAACACGTCGTCACAATCAATGTGCATATCCACAGGGGACAGCTGTAATAGTGCACGGGTAACAATAAATCTAACATTTTCTCGGATATACTATTTTTTTATGAAAACTAATATGTATTATTTAACAACCTCTTCTCCGCCTGTCTCGTTGAGCGCTATGATAGTGGTACATTCATAGTCCTGGGCCAGACGCAACAGATCTACGACCGTGTGAGGCAGGGGGCTCTGAGCGGCCACATAGGCGTGCTTCTTCTGGTATCCCTGTCAAATAATCAGCACATGTATATAAAAGTGTCTGCGACACTATAAGATGAAGAAGTTCTTAATATTTAGCAGACTTCCACAAAAAAAATTAAAATATAATTATATCACTCATTTTAAAGCTCCACAGACATCTTGTTAAAGGAAACAACATCCGTATATGTGATTGACATACAAGTGTTATTGATGATTTGTATAGAAGTAATCTGACACACATTTTTTTCGTGACTGTATAATTCACTTAATTGTGATTTTTACTTAGGAACGGGTTTGTGCATTATTATGTATATGCCATAATAATTGTCTGATATGTAATATATAAATGTACTTGTATAATTGGTGTGTTCAACATATCATAAGTATATTATATGTTTTATCACTTTATGTATATTTTTATATTTTATCACTTTATGTATATTTTATCTTATTGTATAATGACAGGGCCCTGAACTGGTTACCCTGTATAAAATATGTTGAATAAATATATAACACAGATGCCAAATGAAAATACAAGGTTTGTTTTGTTTCATGGTACTTCTTTCGTCAGAACGAATTTCCTGTGTGTTTACCGGTGTCTCGAGACAATTGTTGTGAGTCTCATTCTATAAATTATTACGACGATTCCTCTAAAATATCACGAAGATCGTTATTCTATTATGTCACTGTGTTTTTTAATGACGCGCGCGAGCACAGTATGGGTGTTTATCAGAAACCATAAACACACTTTCCATTCCCCACGAAACAAGCAACATAACTACATACGTGAACAAACACTCCGTTGATGTAGTCGTTGCATCCAGCCGACGCCGTCATCAGTTTCGGGCGCCATTTGTCAGGAGGGATGAACTCCTGGTTCCTGTTCTTGTTCCTGTTCTCATCCGTGGTTGCGTCAGCGGAATCTTTGGGGCACAAGTGAGGAGTCAACTTCCTGAGCATCTGAAACATAAACATATTTTTAATGAAAAAAGCATCTGATATGGAGACGCAGACCCTAGGGGGAGGATGATGCTAAAAAAGAAAAATTTCGAGCTGCTACTATTAGTTTTGGATGTCAACCAATGTTGTACCTGAAAACTTTTTTGTCAGTTGAAATGACGACTGTTCCTGGAAAACTACCCCTGAGCCATGTTCTATCCTATCCTTTTCTGTATTTACTTCCAATGAGAGTGTGGACCCCGAAGACAACCCACGTTCACTCACGTCCTCTATTGTTCCTTAAGGTAAAGGCAACTCCTACCAATTCCTCCCACGATTTTCAAGAACGTGGTGAACCGTAGACGGAAGGTGGTGAGACCTCTTTACTGCCACCTTTCTTTGCGTCGCGTGACGTCTTTGTCATCAGTGACATCACGATTTACGCTCATCAAATGGCCGTATGTTTCATGCTTATATATTTACCTACTTCACTGACCATTCATCCCAACATGTATTAATCGTTAGAATACTGGCCTTCCTTCAGTTCTGTGTATAATGATATATAAAACCAGTTTTTTGCGTTACATGTGTGTTGCAGGCCTTCATATCAGGGCCAGGAATGACTTGAAAACCGTAGAACCCCGGACCTTTGGCCACACAGTTGGGTGCTTCTCTCCCGGTCATAATATTGCATATAAATATGAATACTTACGTACCTTAACATAAGCTCCAGTACTAAACTATAAAAGAAGTGGAACACAATAAGTGACTCAAATGAATCTATTTTATAAGGCAAGGCAATCAGATGTTGGCAGATAGTCACTCACGATGAATTGCTGGTTGAGTGCTTCTTTAACAACACTAGTAGTAAAGCCGTCGTATTTGGCTGCCTCGTATACAGTCTGACCACAGTGCAGGGCTTCCATCAGGCTCTCGTGTATTAGATGTATTGGTCCTGAAATTAATTTATATCGATAATTAATCATTTAAAAAACAGATTGCAAATATTAGTGTCAGCACGGTGTAACATACTATGACAAGCTTTTAAACGTTAGGGAGTCATCAGTATTTCATAGAATACCAGGCATCCTCACTTCTATGATAACCTTTGGAACAATGGATATGGATCGACTAGTTGTGTTAACGGGATTTATTGTGATTGAATGGTTGACACTGTCAAAGAGTGAGGTTCGGCTTTTCCTCATTTTGATGATAATGGCACAAGCCTGGTCACTCTGATCCGTTGTTCTTAAAGGGACCTTGCTAAAGGAGTGGTGATCAGCTGGATTGATGCTTCAGATGGTGTTGCGGGCTTCTATATGCACGTATTTATGGGTTAATTGGATGTCATAAAGGTTAAGATTGTATTTCTTTGTAAGCAAATGATAGGGCTACACTTACCAAGGTCGGCACCATGTTGACCCTGTCTCGCCTCATCATTTCCACGCACTGGAACACGTTGATCTGGCCCTCAGCCTTGGCTTGATTAAGAAGGTAGTCTATAGCCAAATATGTCCCGGTTCTACCAACACCAGCGCTGTTAAAAATCATGTAGTATTTGATGTTCATGTTATTTAAAACAATATGTCATATGATGTGTGCAAACCTATACAGTATTTAAAGTAAGTAAAGGTTGTATATACCCATGTGCTTTGATGTATGCATAAGCTGACTGAGTTGGTTAATGGTGAATGATGCTGGTTGATGTTGGGAAAGAAGTAACCCCCTGCCACATGTTGAAATGTTACAAGGAGAGCACTATAAAAAATGTCTATCAATATTCCCTCTCTATATGTGCTTCACAAAAAAAATGAATATGACTATAATACAGATATCTTTAGAGAGTAAGAGAACAAGCATCGGTAGAGCATACCTGCAATGGACAGCTGTTGGACCGGATTTTGGTTTGTACATTTGTTGAGCACGTTTGAGGAAGTTTAAAAAGGCAGCAGGACTGTCCGGGACACCATGGTCGGGCCACGAGGTGTACTGAATGTGATCCAAGTCCCGCTCCACGCCATCCTGATACAGATCCATAAGCGATATATAAGAGATTGTTCCCACCATTTTTGCAGGTGTCCCGATTGCCCTGTGGTTAGAGAATGTCTGGATACTAAGCCAGATCATTAGGAGCTGTCGGTTCTAGTCTTGATTTTCGGAACCTGTGCTTGATTTTTCACGCACATTCTCAAATATAAAAGGGAAGATCTTGTGATAACTGAGTTATCAGATGTTGGGCGTGACCCTGGCTAGTCCGGACATGGATGTTTTGCTATAGGACTGGGAATCAGACTGTGTGAAAAGCACAGCCGGTCTCTCTGGCATACTATAATATGAAGTTAGAGGACTAACGTGCACACCCTGAAGCGGAGCCCATGCAAGGAACATCCATGTAAGACCAGTTAAGATTACCATTAATTCAGCGTAGTGCCTTGCATTTTTTGTGATGCATTTATTTCTATGGCTTTACCTTCATCTGTGCTTGTACGTCACATTCTTATCAGTACTGTACCCCATTCTCTCCCTGGACCAGCCAACCCCGGGTATACACAACTTATTCTAATGGGAGAATCTAATAGCCCATACGATCAGGATTGTTATCTCTAGACGACGTAAACCAATTCTCTACCTGAGAACATTTACATACCAGAATACTGGATATGCATATATCTCTCCATTCCTATCAAGAATAAGTGATAGTTTTGCAATAGACGAAATTAAATTACATCCCATATATAGTGCACCGTTTCGCTAGTCAAACGCAATAACCACTCGATGGCCAGGACTGATAATAAACCAATAAAGTTTACAGACCTTGCTATATATTCACTCATTTCATGAGGACAATCTGATGACAGACTTATGAAATACCTATGTGACTATATGTTTTAATTTATTATCGTGCCAATAACAGTGATACTTACGTTTATAAAAGACACCCTTTTTTTATTCACTTTAGAATTAATTAAGCGGCAAAGCAACTGAGCAAGAATGCACGTCCGTTAACAAAGCGTCATTTACACTTTTTCATGGTTTTACATTTTGGAATGACATTTACCAGTTCAGAATATTAACAAGGACAGAAAACAGACAATCTTTCAGTTTTTTGTAATGGAATGTATTCCACAAAATATTTACCTTAGATAGTCCGAGTCGGCGTATGATGTAATGAGGGTATCTCTTCTCCTCAAGTTTCCGCACGGTCATCCCTCTGAATGAAATTTCTCCGACTACTTTACGATCGGGCCAGTATTGCTGACATTTGTTCTACAAGAAAAGTATATACATTCCTGAATAAAGAGGAATAGCTGATCAAGAGTTAAAACCTTGATATTTTGAGACAAAGTGGCCTTGACATCAACATGACATCAACATAGATTATTCTTTGATAAATAATAGGCAAATACTAAGTTAATGATTAAAAGATAACAGTAAAATATAAAGTTTGACTGATAAAAGTTATCTCAAATTGAGTCTCCACGTAAATTTAGCTTAGACGTGCTGTGGGAAAATCCAGATTTGAAGGTATGAAATTTATCGTTTTCAGGAGGCGGATGAGTTTAGTTGAACCTATGGCCTGGCTATCCAATAAAGATAATTGTAACTTTTAAACTTAATGTGTTCTTTAAAGACAGGAGCGCTTAGTGAGTTTTGCTTGAGATGAAAAAACATATATTCAGCATGGCAATTATTTTTAGCAAAGCAACATATATTGAGATGTATGCATCATAAAGTGCTTAGACACAAACCTTTTTCTTTTCAACCACATTCGTTACCATAACGACCAGTGGCACATTCTGCTCCCAAAGCATCTGTAAGAAATCACCTTCTGTTCCTTCGACAGGGCCTTAAAGCAATGGAAAGTAAAAAGATAAAAAAGGAAATAGAGTGTACTTTTTAGTGTACTTAAAACTATTATTGAAATAACCAGAAAACATCTTCTAAAATATAACTGATTCATCTGTAAGAAATCACCTTCTGTTCCTTCGACAGGGCCTCAAAGCCATGGAAAGTAAAGGAAGATAAAAAAGGTTACTTTTTACTGTCCTTAAAACTGTTATTGAACTAACCAGAAAACATATTTTAAAATATAACTGATTCATCAATTTCGTGGAGATTGTCATTTTGCTTTGGGGATTTTCGCCCTTGTAAGGAAAGACATTTATGACTTACAAACAAAGGTTGAAGTATTCAATTATAATTAAAAGAAACTGAAAAGTTTACAACATTATATCTTAAGCAACTAGGATCGATCATACCTTGGGTTGCGATGAACGCCCTCTCCCTGGAATACCCCTAAAAATTTATATGTCAGTATAACGTGCAATAATTCTAAAGACACCGAGAAGTATTGAACAATATATCACGAGTTATTATATTTGTTTGAACGATATTTCTGTAATTTAGATAACAGACAATACGCCAAATTTAGTACAACAGTCTTTAGCGTTAATTTTACTCTGAAAATTTAAGAGTGAATGGCTTTCTAACATATTGTCTGAATTATGCACAGTGAAGCACTCTACCATAGCCGCTTGCACGCTGTTTAGCTGCAAAGTATGAACAATTTGGTATTTATGTTATTCAACAAAGAGGAACACAATACTACCGATGAATGTATATTTAAGCGTCTATACATCTTTAATCATTCACATTTTTATCACTATTAAAAGACTATTAAAATGCCATTTATATCAATTTCAAGGAAAATTCAAATTAAGCTAGATTTATTAAATACTTTGAATAAACCGACCATGCTAAATACAGTGATATAGAATTGTGATATACACTATCATGTACACCCATATCTACACAAGGAATCTCTCATCAAAGTGTCAAATGAAAGAATTATCTTTATTGTACCATTTCAAGTTATTTACATTTATAGCAGTATTTTTTACTGTTTGTTATGATATTCTGTTAGTCGAGTGGACTTACGCTGATGTAGTTAGCGTTTATATACTGGGACAATTGATCGTCACACTGGATATACACGCGGCTGTGGTCATCTGAAACAAAAACAGGAACAGTGCTGCTAAGCTTAAACTGAGGTTGTTTCTCACATGTAGTCCTATTTATGCATTAGCATGACGTAACGCGTAAGTTCAGTACAGTTCCAGACATTTCCATTCCACGTCCGTTGATTAATGTTAACTGACACGTGTCTAAAACTTCTCTTATACATAGATCCGTTTGTCTATAAGATCCACCCTGCTTAGGCAGTGGTTAGAAAGTACATTTTGTTTCGAGGAAAATATGCTTTTAAATTGGTCAGACATGAGTTATAACTTATAAAACACTTGTCTTGCCATAATGTTTCCAAATATATTTGTATGTACCGTGAGGAAAATAGTAGCACAATCGTAGCAATCTCAGAAAAAGACCAGAAAAAGACCAGAAAATATTTGAGTCTTCAGAAAAATCAAAAAGAAAAAAAGTTGTTTTTCTTTTAAATGTATGAATGACTACTTGGTTCGTATTGAAATATTCATACTTATCATATATGCTTTTTTCAGGCATCTATATACCCTTATAGGAATCATAACCTGAAAACCTACATGCTATTATGGTCTTGAAGCGATTCCTCTTGGCAGATTCTGGCTTTCTGCCCACGATGCAGGGATGGGAAAGGTCTTTGGGCAGTTTCTGAAAAAAATATCAAATGGAAATTATCAAACATACATATTATCAAGTGCTATAGACGTATTCATGCAGGAATTATAAGGTTACACCTATATAATGTATATTTAATGTATTCACATGATGTATACAAATGTTCTAAATTACAATTTTATGACCTTAAGGTCCCATGCAACTTAACTTTGATTCAACTTGATAAAGCTATTTAAAACCTTAACTTAACACCTGAGTTCTTAGCTGCTCTTTTTACCTGTTTCAGTGATACTGAATTCTGAAAATGTAAATTGGTTAGCATATTCAGCTGTTATCTCAGGCTTGCCAAATTTGTGTAATTTAAATATTATACAGTGAACCCCGGCTTTACGACCATCAAGCTCTCATGACCACCGTGATAAAGCAGATTTCGTTGATTAAAACAAGTATCTCACCTCGTATTCATCCTCAAATGCCTTGGGGTTCTGCTTATAATGCGCTGTACGTACTCGGGTATATCTTGTATACGTATACCCAGATTACCGTACATGACGTCATCACTGTCGTACTCAGGTGGAGCAGGCTTGGATAAAACTGTCCCTTCTGTACTGATTGGCCCAGCCAACATTTCATAATGTGACGGACCAGCTGCAAACCAATCATTATATCATTAACATTAACACTGATGTGCTATATATTCTTTAAAATGAATCATTCTCATATTTTACATTTATGAAAAAAAATTAATATAAATACTAAAAACAACAAAAAGGAAAAACAAGTTGAACTTGGCGATTTCAAAATCACAGACCCTGTGTGTTTGTATATATGAAGTACTATACAGGTTAGTTTCAAATTAATGAATTCATAATGAAAGCAAGTTTTATAATTGGCAGAAAGGAAGGAAATACTAAGGATCTTACAATGTAGGTCTCTAGTGTTCTCATTGGCAGCCTTGAAACGCCTCTGTCTCCTGAATGTAGTGAAATTATTTTCACAAACATAAAAAAAATGAGTCACATACAAAAAATATCTTTGAAAAAAAAGCCAAGTGATTTCAGGTGTAAACTACGCTTTTCATTCGACAGTCGTAATCTAGGTTGCATGAATTGCTTTTTTTGCACATTTCCTATACATTTCCTTGTATAAACAGTGCTGGAATGTAAATTTGAGAACTTATTCCAATTATCTGTTGTGAATATTGATCTTAATATCAAAAGAAAGTTCCGCATTATATTTTATTCCTAATACTAACGTTTAGGCTTTCCGTTACAGAATTTTGAAAATTTCTTTCATTTTTCTCTCTTAATCTAAAATTTATAATATACGAATCATAGGAAAACTTATGTGTCTACAACCATGATTAAACTAAGGAGAAGCTTACAAACAAGAAACATTAACTTGTCAATACCAGTTTGAAATCTGTAAGTATTTTTACAAACCACAGAAAGAGAAGTCCAAAAAGAATCGCAAGCATTATCAAGAGAGACACTGAAATTCCTAGTCCAATCCCTAGACCCAGAGTTGATGACCCTGATGACGGCGTTTGAGATGCTGCAAAGAAGACACACTTTCATCATTTGTTTATATAAAATATATAAATCATTCAATTTCTGCATAGATAATGGTATTGTAAATTCAAGTTGGTTTCTCTCTGTATTTAAAAATAATAATATAATTTTCACCTGTTTGATAAGATGAAGAGGACCTCATGAAAAATATAGAATAGAGCGATACAGTTCATATATAGCATTATAAATATTATTATGATACAATATGGTAATTTTGGGGCACACTTTATACCGAGGGACGAGGCGTTTCACAGATAACTATATTGAGAGATATACAAATATATACAAATATTGAGAGGACGATATGTCTGATGTATTGTATGTCTGATGTATCTAATTAGCCCCTAACTCAGTCGCTGAAACGCTCCCCCTTCTCGCCCGTCTATACACAGACCGCTGTTACAGCTTCCGTTGGTTTTGCTGCATTCCGAGTGTCCATATTTACAGTAGCACTGACCATTGCAGTTTCTCCCGAATGTTCCATTCTGACATGCTACAATGAAAAGATCAACCGTTGGGATAAATCCATCGGGAGAATTCCCGCGGACAAAGTATTGATAATGTTACAATTATATCGACATTCTTTCCAAAGATTAACAAAGAAAAATTATGAAAAGACAAATAAATACGAAATATGAATAAATACAAAGAGTAAATAATGTAGACTTCAGGGAATAATCTTTGTAAAATTTGTATATTTACGTTCTATGCAGGTCGGTTCTTGAAATCCTGGTTTGCAGGGACATCCACCATCAATCCTGTTGCATCTTTCTGGTTCCAAACAATATCTTGAACACTGCTTCTTACAACTCGGACCCGAACTTCCTTTGTCACAAGCTAAATGAATACTTATCAATAACAGATATGAAGATGTTGTTTCATGTTTTTTATGGATGAACAACTCGAAAATAAAGCGGACATGAATGATTATTACACAATTTGGCACGATATGACAACTTATGATTTTTATTTGATCAAAGTATAACTAATTTTAATACAGTATAATGTAAAACTTGAGAATGATCAAGAAAACAAATTCCTTCTTTGGAACCGTACGCATAATGTGACATCAAAGTCTCGTTCATTTTTTAACGGTGATGCGGGTATCCTGTTGGTATTGAGTCTTTTATTTCCCTGAACCCTGACCGATCATCAGCTGCCTTTGATTGAGAAGACAGATCACCTTCATGTTTTCAGGTTCAACTCCACTAAATGTGAGCTAAACGTATTCTTTGTCAATATACCCCACAAGATTACTCATTGATAGGTGTTAGTCTGTACATGTGCATAAAAGTTTTCTGTTAAATGTTTACTCCTTGCACAAATTTAGGGATATTTTATCTCTCTTAACACAATTACGCTGCTACATTTTGACACACTGGACAACCTTATTGGCTTCCTCCTTTAACAGGGCAGTACTATACTAAAGCGCTGGGACTTACCTGCAAATGAAAAGTGTGGGTCTGTTATGTTGCCTGAAACATAATTATTTTGCTATATGTCAGATGACAAAGCCAATCGTCTACTTTATATTCCCTGTCGGCTAATGTTACGAAGACAAATAAATGAGGGGTAAATCCTGGGCCGATCCGGGAGTCGAACCCAGGTCGATGGCGCACAAGTCCGGCGTCCCAACCGCTTCGTTAGAAAAGCATATCCCTTTACAGAAAAACCCCAAAATGCACTTTCACGTAGGAAAACGACACAATCAGGATAACTAAACGTACCGTGTTTTTTTTCCCAAACGCCTGGCCTTAAATAGTCGTCTACTCTATTTAGTGACCGGGGCTAAACGATGCCTTGAAAAATAAACACTGGCCTATAAATTGACGCCGGAATAGTTCTCATGTCTGCCACCAGTCACTATAATATGTTTAAATTGAGCAGAGATTGTTTGAATTTTTTTTGTGTGTTAATAAAATGGTTATTTTCTCTAGAAATTGTTCTTTCATGTGACGTATAATGCCTATTATTTCCGTGACTGACGTATACCCCGTTTCGTCCATTATGATTAAAGCCAATCACCGATTCCAGCAATCGCTAAACATATATAATGCCAGCAGTGAGAAGGCTAACACTCAGACAAGCGTTATCATTACTGTCACGCCTTATTGCACCCCTTGCATGAAAACCAATAGAGTTGAATATGCTATGTCAAGCTGAACCGGTTAAACGTCGGTAGGAAAGTGTCATGCATATAAACATTCATAAAACCGCCGTATTCCAATGGAACCAATGCTACCAGTTGTGCGTGGTCCACATTTATTGGGAGAGCCACCCTATGTTCAGATGGAAACAATGTTACCATATGCACGCGGTGCACAATAAACGGAACATACTCATGAAACACCAGGTACCTAGTTTCGAGAGCTCGAGCGGACAGACTGCGATTGCAGAAATTGCGCGTGTGTCCCGTATCCCATTTTAGGACATTTCGTAAACACAATCCATTTATGAGCGATGTTCTTAATTGCATTCCCGTTGTAGTGACCTTCGGGTTTATTGTTTCACCGTTTTTTTGGTAATTTTCTCTGCCGAGCTGGATAATATAGTTTTTAATATAAACGGGTGCCTTAAATTGAAATCTGCTTTGTTTAGATGCCGACGTCGACGCAACAGGACAATCTGAAAAGAGTAATATATATATATATATATATATATATGTATATATATATTAATATATATATATATCATATATATATATATATTTTAATATATATATTTTGTTAATTTTAAGTAATTATCGCATAGATATAATTAGTTTATATTGGAAAATGTGCAGAAAGTTAAACTACATTGTCTGGTTTGATTGGGATGATCGGCATTATATTAGATTAACGACTCAACATACCTGGACAGCCACCATCTGACTTGCTACAGTTGTTCTGATTGACACAGTGCTCTGAACAGCTCTCTCGACATTCCCCTCCCCACTTGCCGTCCTCACATTCTGTGTGGAAAGAATCATTTCGTTTATTTTCATTATTAAACGAAACAGACACATACCATTACTGAGTATTCAAATCTTTTACTTAACATATAGGTTTCAAATCTGTATTTTCCCATAATGCATACTTGTGAATTGGTTTTGCCATATTTACACGATAGTTTTAACTGTATTAGTTGTAGTGTTTATTAAAATCACTGATCATTGATATATTAGGCAAACATAATAATAATAATAATAATAAACAAAGGTAGGGTTCTCAGGCAAATGATAAAAATTTGCTAAGATTTCCTTTGTTATTTAGTGCTTTTTCCTGTATTTCCCCGATCATGTGACATTTTCATCGAAAGATACAAAAAGGTAAAAAAAAAAAAAAAAAAAAAAAATCACCCGCCCGCACTGATTTATGAAAAAAGTGCCTGACACCGAACCTTTATTTTTTTTGGCCTGACATGATCATTCATTTACCAGCTACAAACCTTCACTACACCGTGCTCCTCTAAAACCCGGCTTACAGGTACATGTCCCATCTTTATTATCGCAATCTGTTGAATCTTTACAATTCACAGAACATCTGTTGATACACCTAGGACCCCAGAATCCCTTGTCACACGCTGTAATTAAGTTATACTAATTTTTTTTTATTAATGAAAACACAATTTATATATAAAGATACTTTACAAGCCAAGCAGATTATATTAAGGTTACATATACCGCATATTTCTTGGTATTATGTATGTGAAGCACATCGCTTCATATATAGAATGAATAGTGAAAAAAAAAATAACGCTATAGCCGTATATCTAAAATAAATGAACATTATAAATAGAAATGAATTTTGATTTAGAGTTTATAAATAATTTACTTGTAAATGTTAATTCAGTTTTTAAACTCACGCGAGTCACAAGTTGGCTCCTTGTACCCGGGTTTGCAGGTACATTCTCCGTTGGTCGTATTGCAACCTGTTTCGTTCAAACAGTTAAAGGAACAATTCTGTTGACACTCCGTGCCCCATCGGCCGCCATCACATGCTAAAAATGTAAAATAATAATTAATGATACTTTATCCTGTTGATTTTTTCAATTAGCTATGTATGTTCCACCACTCCTGTTCATCTTATTTTTTGCGATTATCTCTTAACTTGTCAAACAAAACTTGCACCTATGGCAGTAAAAGCAAAATGCGTAATTTTTGTACCCTACCTGCTTACAATATAAATATGATTCACTCAACGACCTGGTTGACAGGTCTCATATACAATATATCCATGTTCATGGCGTCCCTAATAAGTGGCCATTTTTTATCCTCCTTGGATATGGATATAAAGTAACGTTAATGTGACGTAAACGTGAAGCGCGTGCGAGAGGAGAATACAAGCCTCAGTATAAACAGGGGTCGGCAGCTCTTGATTATTGGTACAGTGGTATACGTGTACATCATTTGTGCGTCATGTCCTTTATGACGTAATGACTGCTCCCTGTCATGTACATTTCATAGATTGGTGGCACGTTACCTAACATGGGGCAAATCATCGAAGGGTTGCAGGATATGTATATATATATATATATATATATATATATATATATATAAATATCGGTACATTGACGGATATCAGGCTAGGGGCATTGATCAAGAGGAAACCCTGCCACGAGACCGATGCCTGCTGAAAATATTTGAACATACACTTCTTCTTTTTCTAAGTTTATATATTTCCATGATCTATGAAAAACATAAAAAATTAATTAGTTAAACCAGTTAACATTAAAGAATGGGGGAAAACGAAACAAAACTGTTGTCCGCTTTGCCCTGCCGGCATATGTCCTGTTATTTACTGTTTTCAAGTTCACAAGATGAAATATTCAAATTAATGAGCAATTAAAAATCGCACTGATATTACAAATTTTACCTTGGACATCTATTCACATTAAAAGCAATATTCCATACCTTGATATCGTACGTAGTGTCATTGCTTAGTAAACTTACGTTCGATACAGGATGGTTTCTTAAACCCTGGTTTGCATACGCAGGACCCATTGACCGTGCTGCAGTTGGTAAATTTGCAGTTGATGGAACATTGGTTGTTACATCCGTTCCCCCACCAACCAGAATCACAGGCTGTAAATAACCTTGTTCTTTGGAATACAGCAGAACCTCCGATTTACGGACACTTGCGGGACTAAGCAATTTTTCCGTAACTGAGAGGCGCCCTAAGTAGGGAGATTATAAACTTCCTGACATACTTTAAAGGGACTTACAGTAAATGGCCGTCAATAGAAGTTGCACTTAGTACAGAGGTGCCCCTAAGGATAGGATCCATTGCAAAGGTAACTGCAATTATTTTAAGAAGTAATTGTAATTGTAATCAATTATTTTTTACGAAAATTAAAAGTATTTGTATTGTAATCAAATTGATTACAATATTAATTGATTAATCTTTAAATGGAAATGGACCCATCTCTGCCATTATATATCGATTGCGAGAACGGTTTTCCATGCGTGTTAAGATTGCGTTGGTACCAATAAGGTATTCATGAATTCGGTAAGGTATTCATGAATTCGGTAAGGTATTCATGAATTCGGTATCGAAACCGCCTACCGATGCGTGGTTGAACACAAATGTGTCGAATACGGTTTCTCCAATACCGAATTCAACAAACGGTATTCGATACATGTTGTGTTTATACTGCACAAGATAAAGAGTGTTTTCAGTACCATATTTAATAGCTATTCGAGTCAACTGTTTGCAGTTGTCGCGCATGTCCGAAAACATTTTTCCTGTTGTGTAGGGATTCTAGGAAGGATATTCGACACTCACACAATTGACCTCACCACCAGAACCCTAATGCTCCGCCCTTTTAACCTAATTATCATTATGAGCCCTCAAAACGCTCCTACACAGAAGTTCTTCCATGCCCATGGTTTCGAGGTTGTTTAAAATACAATAATGACGTCACAAAGGTTGATGACGTAGACGTCGCATTGACTGACATCATCAACTGGAATCGCTGCACTGGTGAATAAATCGCAATCACTGTGAACTGTCTTGCCATATTTTTGATTATTTGTCTCAAACGAACTACATGCTATGCAGGTATGACATTATTATTCACTCGAAAGTCGGAGGAATGGCTCCTTCAACCTTTGGCCTAGAACTTTTTAAACCTACTGCTTTGTATAAAAAATATCCCAGAAAACATGCCGACGTGGGTACTGGTATTGACTGCAAGTGTTCTGTTTGGGAGATCTTTCCCAAATTATGCAAATTTTATTACCGTAAGGTGATTGACGGTTTACAGTAATATCGGCGACCTGATTGGCTGCACGGAACAGTCATGCTTATGATTATTCATTAAATGAATATGCTATTAAGATAACGTAAAGTTCATTATGATGTCAATTATCGCATGCTCACACTCCCTTGATGCGAATGAATTCGGTATCGAATCTAACTCCCGAATTGGTTTCACCGATGTGGGTCGAAACTGGAATGAATACGTTGTAGTGTGTATTATGTTTTGATATCATGCTGAAGTATAGGGTCTTTTAATCTACTTGTAAAGTAAAACTTGTGTGTAAAGCCATAACCATAAAGCCATAAAGCAGAATAATGATTAATCCTCTTCTGTTTTCAAAAAGAATATTTTTAAATAATAAAACCTCACGTGCATTACAGGTTGTGCCTTGGTGACCTGACTCACAAACACACGATCCATTGTTTGGGCTGCAGTCACCAGGGTGAACACAATGTTCTGAACATGTCTTGGTGCAGTCGGTTCCCCAGTGGAGGGCGGGACATGCTAAAGAAAGCAAGGAGAATTTTTTTTTATAATATTTACATTTTATAAGAAATGCCATTAGAAATATTTGTGTATATAATTAAATTTCCGAACCGCATATGCCCTCTTACATCAAATTATATTCGTTATGGGATTTTCACCAAAAGATATTAAATCTGAGCTATAAGTTAGCATTCCTACTATGTTCACATTAATTTCCCCCATTAGCCGATATACACAAGCCGAAGAATGTAACACCATGGTCTAAATGGCACTAAAAGCCGAAATTTGTAAGCTTTAATTCGTCCAAGGCATTATGTCTACATTAAACAAACAAAAAAATCTTTAAACGCCATCCTTTTTCCGTATAATTCGATTACGGATAAATGTATCCCCTCAATGATAGGTACAAGTGGGACAAGTTTGTGCAGTTTAGAGATGTAAGGAAGTCAGTCAGTCTTAATATTTATAGCAATGTTTACAACGGTTTAGTAACATTTAATACATCACACACTTGTGCAGCATTTGTCATTGAAAATTCTACTGCCAAATAAGTAAATAAAATGCTCTTGTACTGGGGCATGGGAAAAACTCTGACAACGTTTTGCGCGCACAAAAATGGTAGGAAGGTATCGCTGAACTTACCTGTACAAGCACCGGTAATTGCATTACAGTCACGAGGCGGGGCACACTGGACAGGGCATGGCTTTAAGCAACTTTCGCCCCACCAACTCGTATTACAACCTTGAAAACAACGTATTAAATACGGAAAATTTAGCCGATTGCTTTCAAACCAAATAATAATTAGGTTAAGATAACTTTGTTTTGTCTAAAACCGCAGATTTGTACGCGCACGGAGTAAAAATCATTTCTATCGTACTATCACTAGAACTAGCGGGGAGTTGACACGAATGCACTCTATCTGTTTTCTCTTACACCATATATTTTTTATGCATGTCACTCGCCATGAAAATAATATTTTTCATGAAGTATTCTTCTTTTGCTATCATAACAAGTTTATGTTAAACCCGACATATTTGAATAACTCCTGTTCATTAAAACAGATATTAAGAATGTTGGTATGGTGTTCCGTCCTCCTGGCACAAGAAAATTAAATGAACAGCAATGTGTGACAAAGTGTCTTCATGAAATGGAAGGGCATATATTTGCTGGATTACATTTGATATGGAAATTGCATCTGAACTAAGATATCCCTAGCAGAAAAAGCGTCATAGCAATGCGTCATTTATCGTCGAAATGTAAGCACTCTTTTATTGTTATGGTTGCAAGCGCGCATTATGAGTGGGCGGGATCGGATCTTTAGCCTGTTCTTCGACTTACTGATGCATGCTCCGGTAACTGCATTACAGGCACCAGACTGGCCGCAGTTGCTGGGACAGGTTTGTTCACAATTTTCGCCCCACTTCCCGTCGTCACAAGCTGTAACATAAGGAAATGCCATTTATGAAATAAAGTTTCTTTCTTTTGTTATTTTGGAAAGAAATTTTAACAGCCATATCTTGGAAATGCTCCCTGACTCACCAATACACGCCCCGGTTGTCATGTCACAGTCACCAGGGGAGGCACATCCAGCTGGACAGATTGATTGGCAATCAGAGCCCCATCGTGTACTGACACACGCTGCAAAAGTTAGAAAAATATTAAGATATAGTATTTAAAACATGTTATTACAATATATAATTAGCATATTATTTATTTAATAATCCTACATTATCTAAGAAACATCTTTTTTAATTAATACAACAAATAGATACTGTGGGATTCCATATTTTCTTTAAAGTTCCCATAGAAATCAGGAGGAGAGTTAAAGCTTAACCTCATGACATGCTCGTCACGTCCTAACAATATATGTCGTGAACAAAAGTCCAAGGTGAGTTGACCGATATATTATGCAAAGGAAACCTGGATTTTTTTATATATTTTTTGGTGGAGGTAACCGCCTCCATCTTTTTAAATACTTGCTTAGCTAAGTATGTACATCTGCAGAATTCCATTCCGGTTTCGGACTACGTGACAGGGGCTTACATACGATTTTCTGGCGTCAATCAGGCTCGGTGAATCACTCCTGCGGGTCCTGGGCGTATCTCATCCACATTGCTGAGACATAACACCGAGGAACCCCCGAAAGGCGCACTCGTTTGTGAGTGAAACACGACTGTTGGGTATACAGTCTCCCCATTAAGCCTGCAGATCGCTCACCCTGGGTGGGGGCCGACCGTGAAAAATCTCACCGGCTCGGCTGAAATTCGAACTCACGATCTCCCGGCTTTGAGCCCTGCGCTCTACCCCTGAGCCACAGAACCTGGATCTTTAATAGCTTTTGCTCTATGGAATACCTGGGATACCATGGAACGATTTAAATCTACTTTGTCACCTGACATACATTGGAACCCCACAATTACGACCACCTTGGGTCGTAATTTTGGGGTGGTCGTGTTTGTGAAATTATTGAATCGTACATTCGGGATCAAGAAAATCGGTCGTAATTGGGGGCATGGTCGCATGGCGGTGGTCTTATTTATAAAATTATAAATGAACTTTTTATTCTACATTGTTGGCTTATTTAGTAAAAATCGCTATATGTTCCAAAAATGCTAGATTTTCCATCTCTCACTCATTTTGTCCATAAAATGACAAAGCCTTTCCTTACATGAAAACTATCATTTACTCTTTTGTAAAGGATCACGAAAGGGAACAACCTTTGTGCCTAAGCCCCAGCTGACCCAGCTGTAACAGAGGACCATGATCCTGAGCATGTCCATGTACTTACATACACATAGTTCTTCCGTCCTGGAACAGGTGGCGCAGGTTGAACGACAATTACGGTCGCACCCTATATTCCACCATCCATCTAGACATGCTGGAAATAATGGATAAGGTTGTAGAAGGAGCAATACTAACGCATAATCTTAATGATTTAAAAATTAAATAATTAAACTGTCGTTTATACATTTTTAAAAATTCTGTTCTTTTACACACTGCAATATAATCATGATCTTTGTCACAATTTCTGATAATATTTAGGTGATTAATATGAACCGAACATTGTAGGTTGAGCTGATTATAAAACTATATTGTGGTGAATACACTACTCCCTAATCATATGTCAGCGTTGTAGACACATGGTGTTCCGGTAAAGCCTAATTGCCGGTTGTTGATTTGGAAGGACCTTCGACCTTATAGGTCAGCCGCCATACAAGTAAATAAACTGAAGACGATACCTAAACCTTGTGGATCTATCCCTTTCATAAAAATAAGTCTTTAACAAAAACACCACCAAAACAAAGAAAAAAAGGTCCTAAAACGTTTTGCGCATTATAAACGGCATACACCTAAATTGGTAATTTTGGTAAATGAATCATTTTCAACATTTTCAGCAAAAAACAAAAGTGCTCATACTTGTGTGACAATTGCCACGGTGCTTTTCAGACGTGAACCAACACATTTTACTACGAGCACAACATTTCTGAACAAATTTTAAAACGACGTGTTAAAACGACTTTCCATAGTTAGAAAAAGACTTGAAACCACGTCAGAAGAAGATTAACTGATAGTTTAATTTGTGCTCATATAAAACGGGTTTGAAAATATTTCTAATTGGATTTGCTTTTGTCCCATGAAATGGAGCAGCTTCTAAAAGTTAGAAAAACAGACATGGGCTGTTCGGGCAAACTTACTATAGCATGTGCCGTTGTTCCTGTGGCAGCCACTCGCACCACATTTGTTAAGACATGGTCTGGTGCACTGAACATCCCACGTACCATTAGGACATGCTACAAAAACTAAAAAAAAAGACAAAGAACAATACTTAACAAGACGTACACGTCTAGGATTATTTTTAAAAATTATCATTCATGCTCATTTGATTATTGTTACGGAACCTAATAACAACAGATCACGTAATCGTGATCATCGCAAATTTTGTTACGGAGAAAAAAAAATCAGATTCTGCAGCGTGAATTGTCTAGGGGAATGAATAAAGAGGTCATTGGTTTTTTGTTAACAAATAATTATAATTTATTCTAAAACAATCCTAACATTACAATACACTAAATCAATACAATTACATAGTATTACAATAAAATGTACAGCACCAGAGTTTCCGGATCCTAGGCTTTGATTTCTGGATTCTACCACTGTCACAGCTTACAGTCCTTTAACGTTAATAATCCACGTAAATAGTAATAATCTAAAGGCAAACTGAAGACAGTCCGTATTAAATCACTATAAAATCCGTCGAATATCTGTCACCACTGCAATTATCGGAAAAAGGTCCAAAACTGACGAGAAAGTAACACACTTAGTGGTATATTCCTTTCTGCCGGCTCTAAACACATCCCCTAATTTAAAGCTTCTCATCCGAAAAATAGCAACGAACTATGCCTGCGCTACACGAATCAGAATGTCAACAGGCACATTTAATACTCCTGCGCACAAAAAAAAAAACAAAAAAAAAAAAAAACAGACACCTGTAACATTATTATGAGTTATCAAATTTATTTTCACTTCACAAATCTTGAAAAGTGTGAGGTAAAGAACTATATGTTCGTAATATTTTGGATGGCTTTATGTTTACGAATGAAGCGTTGCTTACCCTTTCGATAATTAATTAAAGTGTCATGAACACCCTGATTTTTACCTGCTGATATTGGTACTTCACACAGACAAAGACTCTGTTCCACATTTCCATTTCTTTCTCTCTGAACAACGACATGTCTGCCGACAAGCATTTCCTTACATTCCACAGGTTGACTCTGATATCCAGATCCGGACAAGCATTCCATAAACCTCTCCCTAACATCAAGTGAATACCTCTCCGATCCCACCAGGACTGTGAAATCTCCAGAATACCAATCTTTAAAATAAGTGACATCGGATAAATAACAACAAAAGGAAAGAATAAAATTAGAACAAGACAAAAATCAATTGCACTTAGGACAATACATGTATAATGGTTTTAACAATAGTAATAATAATGATGATAACAACACCATTCACAGAAGGACAAGTATTAAGCAGTATCATGTTAATGTCTTATCGTCTCGTCTTAAAATCATAATTTGGTGAAATATTTTGTTATTATTATATCTTTCTTGTCACACAAACATGTGGTTGACATCACAGTTCATCATTAATACATGTTGGCATTATAATTTACTTTTTAATCAAACGTAGGGTATCTTTTAACTACAAACATGTTTTGAAAGAGCCAATACATTCTCCGATGTGCAATTAACCTGGTGAAGCAAGTAAGGCTTGATTGAGATCGATTCTTGACAAAACACATGCAACTTTTAGGCAACTTAATTTTTTAAAGCAAACATAAATAAATATTGTGTAAATAATTAATACGTGAGTTGCGGTAGACTCACCCGCGTATCCACGAGGAATCACCTGTACAGACTCGATCCTGAATTGTGCTCCGAGATCGACGGCCCACCAGGGCTCCAGGTGGTTCCGCGTACAGGAGAAATCATAATGACAGTTATACCTTCCGTCCTGTGCAAAGCGAGCTATCTGTACGCTAAACGTAGAGATTTGGTAAGTTGTGTTTTTCACCAACGAGGCAGTACCTTTACAAAAAGAGTAACATAAAATGATTCGGTTCTGTTTCGAGAGTTATACAGCAGATATAAATTTCTAGGATCTATGCTTAATTTTCTAAAACCAGTTAATGTATTTAATTTTTGTAATGTTTAATGGTACATGACCTTATTCATCATTCTATGTTATTTTAATATTATTGTTCCTTTAAAATCATATAACCTCAGACTTTTACAATTAAAACTATTTCACTTATGGTGGGATGCTCGCTCTCACGGTTGAGTAAGGTAACAGGACGTTTCGTGCATAAGATATGTTTACATTCACTATTTTGTAAATGAATACTTTATTTAACAACAACTAACTCATACGTCGTATTTCGAAACGTAAACATTTAATTTTTTTAATATAAAATCATATCTATTTTCAACACAAATTATATAGTTCTGTATTAGATAAAATTAAAGTTTCGTCCAAACAATCATATCCCGGTCAAATTAATCGTGAGAAATATATACATTCATTTGGGTTAACAGTTTCCACTGATTAAAGCATTGAACGAATACTTTTAAATTGTGCGGATGTTATGCTCAGATTATCATCAATGTTAGTACTTGCATGTCTGGACAAACAATATTGAAATAATATTTTTTAACCAATATTTGAATTGAACCCTGATTAAACCCCTAAAATAGGTCAACAGATATATATATATATATATATATATATATATATATATATACGAGTGTGATTAATTAAAATATAGCTTGGATGCAATTGGAGCCTGGGTCTATGAACGATTTGCCATTTATTTTTTAAGGGGTCTGAGATCACCAGAAGCCTGACTTCACTAATGACACTTGGTCATTATGCACATTGTGTTAAGTACATTTATACAGATCTCGCAATGTTAAAGAGGGTGGAAAAAAGAACAAAGCAGATTAAGGGCAAACACTCGTGTTTGAATATTATCCTCGTATAAGAGGTGAGTTGGTTCGGTAAACACACTAGCCATTGACTTGGGACAAGTACTATATTAACAGTGCAAATAACACAGATCTTCAAATCGTCACATAAGGGGCGCGCAAATGTATTCGAGGCGCACCCAAGGTTTGTAGTTGAAGAAAAACATCCTGCGAAGGTCCTTCTAAATATATTCCTATGTTTTCAGGTTGGGACCTATGTACATTTCCACGGGCATATGTTTTGGATATAGTCTTTGTGTGAACGGTGCATGTCTGTCAACATATGCCTGCTCAACCCCTGAGCGTAGCACTTGGTATCGAATTACTTGATAATACAAAAAAAATTATAACCCCAGTTAAAGATATTCCTTTTGATAAAAACATTGTGAAACGGATACTAATGACAGTACACGTTACGAGAGAGAGAGAGAGAGAGAGAGAGAGAGAGAGAGAGAGAGAGAGAGTACGGGGTGATCGGGGTTGTGGCAAAACCAGAATTCACTGTATATAATATATTATTTGTTTTCTGATTTAAGATTAGATTCCGTCACTGCCTTTTTACTACATCATACATGGACACATCAGAGCCCGAAACCCTCAATATGTTTGTTGCACTGATTATTAACCCATAACCACCATAGGTAACTCGCCTATAAACATTTGATGACAACTAGACAAAGAGGGCTTTATTTAAATACCCATGTTTATAAGGACTGATCAGCGTAATAGAAGGATTGGATAAGGGTATTGGCGTAGGGCAATTATATATATATATATATATATAAATATATATATATATATATATATATATGTTTTCCCCCCTGATCTCGTATGCAGACAAATACGAGTATATGTTCCTTTGATACATAAGTTGTGTAACCGAGACATGCCTGTAAACGTATGCTAATATAACGTATATGAACGGCAGCAGGCAAAAGTAGGTAAATATGTATATATGTAGATAATTATTATGTGAGCATGTATATTTTTCTTTTTATTGTATAGAACTTTGAAGAAACAACATTATTTGATCTGGGGTGAGCTAAGAGCATATCATATCACATCACAAAAGCATACCCTGAACTGTGCGATCCTGGAGATTAAAAGACCATAAATTCGGAAGGTACAAATAAGAACATATATATATATATATATAGGTAAGTATAGGTACCTTTTTCATATTTATTTATGTTTTAGTACTTATTACTAAATTATGTTACACATAGGATAACATGAAATATGATGTTCTGTATTTTTTTTTCTTTCCAGAGCAAAATTATGCAGGTTTATATTGCGGAATTTCAGAAGAAACATGTCAATAAAACATTACGCTGTAATGTACTCTTAAACTTAGTTTAATCTGAAATTAACATAAATTATTAATCACTGCTCCTTTGGACTCATGTGATAACAATCTGTGTTGCACTTTTTTTTATTTTAAAACACAGAATCTCCTCTCCTCAGATAATACTGTTTTTTCATATCATCTAAAATGTTGTAGATATAAATATATAAATATATAAACATATATATATATAAATATATAAAGTCACAATTTATCTTTCATTATATTGATTTATGTTTTATAACTGTATTTAATTATGCTGTGTTATATAATATTAGATTATTGTACTATAGTAGTGATAGTATTATTGGCTGGTAAATAATGTGATCAGTTTGTATTATTCAAAGCCTCCTTTAATCAGTGGAACCGTAAAATTAGCTTGAAAGGTAAACTCAGCTTATAAGGTATGAGTTTGAGGTTTTTGAAAGAAAGACAATTCTTTCCACATAAAACACCTACCTTCTGCCACACTGAGAAGACAAATGACAGCTGTCACACGGAGTGCTATTCCCGACATCTTTATGGGTGTGATCCATTAAGAACGTCGGTGTCCTTATCTGGTACTTCAGAGTGTAACATTGACAGTAGAGCATGATTCGCTTCCTTGTTCAGAAAAATAAAACACGCGGTGTATGTTTAATGATTGACATGTAGGGCAGGAGAAGAGGCTTTCATCGGAATGTTGACTATTCTGTTTTATATGTGCTCTATAAAAACATGTGATTAGACACAATAGTGTGAGTTTAACACCCATCAAATAAATGAGGTGATAGTAAAATTTGCTTTATGTAAACTTCCTTGTTTATGCAAAATTTGCCATAATCATACCGTATTTATATTAACACCTGCTTTAATGACAGTCGAAACGTTTAGGAAAGGTTGTTGTTAATATTGATTTTTTTTTCATATGGTGGGCAGAGCTTGTATTACTTTATCCTATGGAGCGGTAAAGATGGCCCTCTAGTGGTTTTCAATTGTACTAATATGTGACCGCTGGGGTAATGTGGATTTTATATGAAAATTAGCTATGAAATTACAATGTATTGAAAGATTCTTCTAATATGTTTGCTTATAATACCTGGTGCCTTTGTAAAGTATCAGTCCCTTTTATTTACCTTCTACCGGAAACTTATGTTAGTAAATATGCATCTTGCAGTGGATCATATCTCGGTGTTACATTCTGTGCAAAATTATCTTGGTCAAAACTCAACAACAGCAAGTTTTGCAAACATGTTGATGAATTTAGACTACAGTGTTAAATCAAATTGGGTATCTCATATAAGATCATTGCTGTTCGAGTCTGGTCTTGGGTTATTTTTGGATGGCACAGTATGTTGGAGATGTAAATAACTAAAAAAAAAGAAATTGAAATGATAACAAAATACATGGCCATTCAAAAATGGCATAGTGATATTGAGTTGTGTAGTAAACTATATTATTATGGTGCTTTAAAATCTAAATATATGCTATCCCTTAAAAGGTAAGTATATTGTACTCCACGTGAGAAACATCGTACAGCAATTGCTATATACTTGTTCGAATCATGATTTGGTTAAAGAAATGGGTCTCCTAAATGATATATCTCACGCAGAGAGGATATGTAAATATAGATTACATCATGGATACAATATTATTGAGGATGGAGCTAGCTCACGTTAAGCAAGAATGTGAAGTATATAATGATTTGGGGTTAAGGTACTTCAGACGAGACTTACATTATCCAAGTGAACACAATTTTATTAAATTATTCAATTTACCCAATCGTTTTGAAATAATAAATGTTGCTGCATATGTATATGATTTCTTTTTAGGAGACGAAGAATAATTGATGTATAAATTATATCTTATAAGTTAGAAGGCTATAAAGACACATTCTGTACTAAGGTATGCATTTATATAATATCTATGCAATTATTTGATTGAATCAATATTGAATGTTGGAACTTTGGGCCTGAGGCCTTTTCCTAAAAAAAAAAAACTTCTATTCTGTTCTTTTCTACAGTTAAGGGATAACTGCTGGGATAGCTTGGATAAATAACAATTTACTGTTAGAAGAAATGACAAAGCATAGAACCAACTGATTTTGAAGTTGAGAAGCAAAATTCAAATAAAATTTATAAATATACTAGCTGATAAACCCGATAACCGTCCTTTTTTATCGGGCTTGGGGGGGGGGGGATTAAATGAGATGAGAAATTTTGGCTCAAGGGGGTCTGGACTCTCCCCCCCCCCCCGCCGTCTCTGCCGCCGCAACCTTTTTTTTTAGGTTTTCAGACACTTTTGCGGCCTGGACCCCCCTTCTAAGACCTTGGGACTTTTATTAGGTATTATCATTAACCTTCCTGGATTGGACCCCTACTTTTCGTAAATCAAGAGTCACATGTTTTTTATACATTTCCCGACAATGCAAGCGGCCAAGTGACTGGGTCAAATGTCAGGCCAAACATGCTTATATCTGTCATTGACAGCAGGGGTTATTCTTATGCACAATATACCTTAATCCTGCGATTGTGTCACACGCCTGCATGCTAGTGTTGTGTAGATCACCAGACGTGCACGGAGGCAATCCCGTCTTTGCCGAAGGCAGTCCGGCTGTTTTAGGTGGAAGCCTCCAAGCAATCTTAAAACTACGCAAAAATCACTCAAATGATGTGTACATTACAAATTATTTATTCTCATATCGGCGAGCTCACTTTGAGAACAATAAGCTTTAAAATGAGGTATAACACAGTGTCATACACAACGCGGCTTCAGAGAACATTGAAGACAAAAGTGGACAAAATTCTCTTTATAAGTATATAAGTATTAGATGGTTTTTGCCTTTAGAGATGGCCGCAGAATATATATATATATATATATATATATATATATATATATATATATATATATATATATTTATATATAAATATATAAATCCCGTTTCCTTTTTCTTAAATTGCATAGCAAGTGCACTATTTCTATGCCTTAAGTTGGAGAGATTCATTCATGCATGAAGGTTTCAAGTCTGTATAATGACTTTGTAAATAAATTCTGGTTTTGCTGGAATTGAGATTGTGCTAAAATTCCTTTTTTTACCTGCACATTGACAGGTGAAACTTATTTGTTTAATACTGTGCTGAAATTTAGTACACACACAATTTTTAGTATTCGAACACTGTGACTGTTATGAGGTGGCCGCCATATTGGAGTCTGACCAAGATAGAGTTTAGCTTGCCTCATATCTGAAAATATTCAAATTGGTCTGAAGAAATATACCATGCCAAGTTTCATGCTTCTTTCACTTTTACACAATTCCAATGGTTATGCTGCTTAACCCCTGGACTTCTTGCAGTTAACATAAAAATTCATAAATATCAGGAATTTTATACTAGAAATAATATGATGAATTGTCATTTATGCATTTGAACAAATGCATACGTTTGTTAACAAGGGAAGAATGATCCCAAAGTTTCAACAAACAGCCGTGTGTTGCTTTCTATTTACATTGCGGTATTATATATATTACCATGTGAACAATTCTTCATTATACATCGTCAAATCAACTGACAGTATATTGAATCGAACATTCCATGATGTGATTTTGCTGTCACAATCTAATACCTATAAGACAGCGTAGCAAAATGTCAGATCCATTAAGATTTAAAGTTAAATGTTTAAAACAAATACATCTGACAAATCTATAATGGGTGCATCACTAAGTAATAAATGCTATCATTGAATACACATCTATGCATATAACGCTTTCAAAATATCCGATGAAATGTGACCAAAGAAAATTGTACTTTTGAAAATGAATTAAGCTAAAACCCATATTTTATCTTTTTATCTTGCCATGTTTGATTAATTTAATATCACAGTGCATACCGCCACACTCTTCACAATATATTTAGATTTAAATCATTCCCAAAGCGAACACTATACCCGTATATCGGTATGAGTATTTAGTCCAGACATCAACAACCCACCTGATGCGACCATTGGATATGTTCTGCAGAAAGGAAATAATTTTTCTATTCGTGTTTGTAGTTCCTGGTGAGTATAAAAATATACCAGATATGCACTTCTGCAAGCAAGATATGAAGGGAATAAACGGGACTAGACGCAAATTCCCTATATGCTTTCAGACACGAACCGTATATTGCCGTATAATTATATATAGTCTTATACTTCTAATCTTTCAAAACATTTCCGTTCCAGAACACTTTTATGCTGATATTTTCGTGATAATACAGGAATAAACGCATGTAACGGCAGTGGCGTCGTGCAGCAGAAAAATAGATGCCCCTGTCATTGTATCCGAGGAAACAACTCCTAAATGTTCGGGAATTTTGGTAATCTGGCCACAGTCATGAACATGGTCATGAATGCGGGTCGGATGAAGGCAAAGACTCTGAGAGGTGTGTATTTACTTTTATTAAAACAGTGAATAAATTTCAATTCTTATGTATTACGCAAATATAGAATCAATTTTGGAGTATTCCCCCCCCCCCCCCCAGAATAATAACGTTTAAATATTTGTGTGGTGACGACACTGTCCTATCGACAATGGGGAAATGTATTGACCACAAATGCGTAAAACAACCAGGCTGTCGATGAGAACAATATTTTTCTTTCGGTCGAGTAGTATAACCACTTTGGGGTCCTAGAACCTGTCATATTAGCGAGATTTTACTGTATATACATTACTGATCTGTAAATATTTCAGAATCGATGAAATGTCCACGCGGGTTCGCCCATCCTTTCAGAGACCGGACAGAACCTGAACGGGTATCTTGCTACATGGAAAATGTCAAGATATTGACATGGCACCTGGCAAGAGTGGCTTGCAACGAAACATCTGCTGGTTTACTCAGCATAGAAACACAGAACGAATCAGATCATCTCCGTCAGGTATTCAAGGATAAGTAAAGACAAAGAGTAGTTTTGTTGAACTTAATATAATGGTGACCATATAATGATCATTACTGACTAGTGGCCAAAGAATTATTTCCAAATGCATAATAATTGGTGAAAATATGATATATGAATATTTGCTATGTAAAACTATGCTATATCGAGTGATAAGTAAAGTTTCCATAATCAAAACATTTTTATCAAATATATCGTATGGCCCCAAAAATGCACCTAGCCCGTTCAATGCTGCTCTGAACTTTGATATAAAAATTGAAAAAGTTTATAAATTTTCTTAGGATAAATAAAATTCATAATTTCTTCTGTGTCCCTTTCGATTTATAAACGTTTAGGAGAACATTGGCATTTTCTCACATCGATTGTTAGTTAAGGCACCATGCATATAAAACCCGTTTAAGTTTGCGTTGACTATTACCGCCATATTTCGAAATATAAGGCAAAAATCTTTGGTTTCTCAGCAACTTTCATTTAGAAATCAGTGGGGAAGGGTCTGATTTTTTACCTTTATTTAATAACTTTTAAGTAAAATTTCATAAAACAGTTCAGTGTCTCCGGGAGGAAGTGACATACTAGTGTATTTAAATCAGGGTTGGTTTGCTAAAGCCAGATGTGCACATACAGTTTTTGTAGCATTTATCTGATTTCATATTAGTACATATATGTACTATAAGTACATATTAAAGACATTTAGATCATTCCTATTACAAACAGTTCTCATACTGACACAGCGATGGATGTATGAGTTACATCTACAAGCTGTTAGTAAACAAGGTACATGCGCCACTGTTGGCAAACCGAAAACCCATGTAGCCAAAGTTGGATGGCTAGATATGTGCGGAAGTTAAAGGGTCACTAGCTGCAAAACGCCTTTTTCAAAACTGGTTCGTCCGACTTGCGGCTATATGTCGTTGCTGAATGTGAAAGGATCATTTTGCGCCCCCTCCCGTATGTTATAAACATGTGGATATAAACATAACGAACGGCCTGTGTGCGTTGGAATTGGCGTGTTCTGGCTTAGTTTAATTAAAGGTACAAGGGATCATATTTAGATAATAAACGTCAGAAACCACATTAAGGTTATTCATATAAACAGTGGAGGCGGTTACATCCACCAAAGGGATATTTAAATATTTCAGTAATATTTATTTGTAGGTTGGAGACCTTACTGGACATCTGGTTCTGATCACCTGACTAAAGGACAATGGGTGTGGACCACCACAGGTGAGAAACTCAAGTTTGCAAACTTGCGCCCTGGCGAACCAAACAACCACTGGTTTGCTTACCAAACTCAGGACTACCTCTCCCTCACACAACCCCACTGGACGTGGGATGACAGCTATGCTTTTATGGTATTTCGATCAATATGTGAGATTGAAGCACATGTGTTTTAGCTGAATAAACATCACATATGTGTGACATATCACTGAAGAATAAACAAAGGTCGGCTTTGGTGTCAGAGAACAGAGGTCAAATTCCCATTTTAACTTAATCTCCATTAGGTTTTCAGATGATACATTGTGGTGAATGTTACGGTAGTCAGCGCCATGACCCATGGGTGACCTGTTTTCGACACAAGTATAGAGGAGCTGTACTAAGGGAGGTGAAAGCCTCTTTCATCCTCATCCTGTTTTAGCCATTACCTTGCCACGGACGTATCTTCATGTATACGTTCAATGTGCTACAAGGGTAAAAAAAAATGTAACAATATTATTTTTTTTTGGTCAACCAGTGTCTAGTGTGGTATATAGGTGCATTATACGGGGCTGAACCTCAGGAGGATAAGTGGCAACTGAACCCACATTTACGTTTAAATAAATTAGGTTCATTTCAGGCTAACAGGCTCCAACTTTACCTAACTATAAATATAATATATTAATATTTTATCATTCGTATGAGTTATATAGGAAATTGAAGCGTCATTTCTTGGCTTATATTACTTGATGTGATACGTTTACGCGACGTCAAGGACAAATACACCAAACATGGATTCATCACAAACATTCATAGATCAGCTAGAACACTACGTAAAATCACATTTTATTGTTAGAAATATAATAATATTACTAAGATAAAATAGTATTTTAAAATTTAGAAATATAAAGTAAAAATATACGGCATTTAATGACGTGTTAAAATGAGGATTTACTAGTTGAATGTCTATTATTTCCACATCTGCCACGAAGTTCTAAGGTCATTGAATAACTCCATCTTAAAAGAATGACTGAATCCTGTTTTCATTTTGCTTACAACAATATTACACGTTATGTTAAACCCAAACTCTGCATCTGTGTGAAACAGTTTGGATTATTACAACACAGCCAAATGGGGCAAATTAACCACATACAATTTTACTCTGTGACCTATGACCTGCATAGGTCTTAAACAAGTATCTGGAATCCAGTTTATTAATTGGCACCAGCTGAACATTACATAAATCGTGTCATTATTTCATTACATTTTCATCGCAGATGACACCGGAGATGCCATTGGTTATTTGGTTTATCCATGTTGGTTACTGTGGCTGGCTTCATATTTGCGAGGTTAACATTACGCGATTTTCACCTTTTCACTGTTTTTCGAGGGTTAAATTTTCGCGATCCCACCATACAATAACCTTCACAGAATATATCCACCATTTTATGATTTAGTTAAACAAATGTGCGCAGAATCGTACTATTGAAGGGGACCCAAATGAATATCAAACGTGTAGAGATCATTGTTCATTGGTGGCAGATAATATGATGGATCTGATTATAATAAAATCTAACTTAGATTAAAGGTAATACACAAGATTAATCATTATTTTATGGGGCCTCTTATTCACGAAGGTTTCATTTTCACGATTATTTCCCTTTCGCGATCATCGCGAATTTGAAACCCTCGCAAACAAAAAGACAACCACAGTATTTAGTTTAATTGTATATTGGTCTTTTATTCTTTACTCAAACAGATGCGAGCATATATTGATGAAGGTATTTAGAGGGTTAAATAGCACGAACGGAACAACTCATTCAGATTTGGAGGTGACCGTTTGTCATGAATGCTATGTTAAACATCTGCGATAATGAGCAAGCCTTAGCTCGCTCCAACTGCATCAGTGAAGCTGACCTCTGCAAACAACGGTGACCCATGAACCGCGACCTACTGCCGGAGAGGAATGACCCGTTATTCTTAAAACCCATGTGCGCGTATTCGTGCCGAAATATTGCTTCAATACCATATGTCCATAAATGCATGATTTGGCGTATGTCTGCTTTAGTATAGAGAGCATATAGATAGAAATATAAAGAAATACAGGGGATCGACTGCATTTTGCAAAGCCATAAGTTGACTGATACCTTTTAGGTAAAAATCGCTCCTCTGGCGACTGTTTTGTATGGGCACATACTAAACGCATATACCATTTTATTTTTACATATTTACCAATACCTACCAGCGGTTTCACGAATAATACGCATATTTACATGGGTTTCAGGCTTTACACGAATATATTTAGGTCTGGATATTTTGATGCTATTGTTTCTTGTACCATCTGTCTCAGCTCCCTTGTACCCCATCGTGCCCTGTCAAATCAAGAGTCGTCAGAGCAGCCAGCTTGTTAGGATTATCCAACAGTGTCAACACATCATCAACAGTCTCTCGTATTCCAAGATGGTTAAGAGCTGGGAATCTGTGTAGTTCATTGAGGATCACAAGATCCCATGGAGACCTACAACATTACGGACACTATGGGATGTACTGAAAGTGTTTGTTAATTCTTATGATTGCATAAACACAGTACACAGGAAATCCATCAGCTGCTGCTTCTGGAATACAATGAAAGATAAGATACAAATCAGACATTCAGTAAGGCCACATCTGAAACATATTTTCCCGTGGATTCTGATACATAAAAATAAGGTGGGATTGAGCGATTTTTTCAAAAAATTCACCGGTCGGGAGACATTACGTGGAATTTTGCAAGCTTGCCAGGAAAACAAACTTTTGCTTCATTTCATTAAATGGGGTATATTATCAACAAAAAATGCTCTCAATTTAAAAAAAAATTCAAATTCCAAGGAATTGAGACAAGAACACAAAGTAACAGCATTACTAAGGACCTGGTCCACTTTAAAAAATGAATGAGCAGTGATCAAGAGACTAATATTTTTTTGTTCTAAACTTTTTTATTTTAAAATCTGCGTTCTTCATCCCTCGAGTTCAATGTATGTGATTCTCTCTCTCTCTCTCTCTCTCTCTCTCTCTCTCTATATATATATATATATAAATACATTCAAAGTACCTTCGAGAATATCACCGAAAACCCGCCAAATGATTGATTTTCTCTCTCCTTTGTGCCGTTGTCTTTCTGTTCTAAGGCCACGTCCATGAAACACTTGTCCATGAGGACGTTGTTAGTACGCTCCCAGTCCCACATGTCAAATTTGTAACACTTGCTGCAAAGGTTTTCTGCGAGGAGGCGCTGGAGATGACAGTGGTCTATGGGTCGGCTGACAGGCTTGTCTTCTACATAAAGGGATAGATATCGACCAATTAGTGTTATATAAAAATAAGATTTTCCCCCGGAAATTAATGTAAATAAGGAAGGTTTGGATTCACTTAAATATCTTAATTTTACAAACATAAATAATATTCTGTACTGTAGATTGCTAGATTGTCCTGAATATTGATAACAAGTTCACTTACGTGAATGAATATCTGTTTTTTTCTTTAACTCTCGAAGGCTGTTTCCATAAATATTTCCTCTGTCCTACAAAGAATGTTTTCTGAAGTAGACGTTTTACACTTTAAAATCGATAACCGGGATCAAAGTCCACACTGCTGAAATAAGAATTTAAGGGTTTAATAGAGTTGGTGTTGGCCGAACTGCTAATTAGAAAGGTATTGTATATATACAGTGGAGCCTGTTTGAAATACCTCCTGACTTATAAGACAACCTGTCCATAAATACCCCTTGAGTGCACCGAAACATTCACATAGTTTGTGACTGACTCGTTTAATTAGAGTTAAGACCACCGCCTGTGAATTAAAACCACTTCTCCCCAGGCTAATGGGCCGTTTTATTACAAAAGTTTCTCAGTGTGTATTACTACTACTACTAATAATTATATGATAATTGTATATGGTGATATAAATGGACAGAGGTAAATAGACAGAAACTAGGAGCTCGAGTAGGGGCACCTGTGATGGACAAAACAAACACGGCCTTCGACATTGCAAATGTGTTAAAAAATAAGTTTGAGACAATTAATAACTGTAACCGCACAGATAAATCTGAACTAGATGCTATTGAAATGTAAATCAAGTGAAGAATTACGTTTTGTTTATCCGATTCGTCCGCTATCATGACGGCGACAATTGTACATTGACATTGACAATGACACGCTGAAACATGGCAAATCGGATGTCAATATTGGCATGGACACCGATAACATCAAACAACCCCCCCCCCCAATCGCGCAGTTATGTTATCGTTATATTTTTAGGAATGCTTACGCATGGTCATATGCCAGGCAATATGGTACGGTCTACTATTGTGCCGATTCAAAAAATTAAAGATGGTATTCAATGTTCTAGTAACAATTATAGAGGTATATCTCTGTTTAGTGCAATAACAAAATTGTTTGAAATGATAATTTAAAATAGTTTTCATGACAATATGAAAACGAGTGATCTGCAGTTCGCCTCTAAAGCAGGGCATCCAACAACTATGTGTGCAACTGTTTTGAAGGAAGTGGCTATATATTACAACTGTAGGGGTAGCAATGTTTATTGTTGTATGACGGATACCACAAAGGCTTTTGTTCGATTACAATATGGTAAACTGTTCAAATTATACTGAAAGAAATAACCTCCTTATGTCATTCGAAATTTGAATGAAATGTATACCAAACAGTGCATAATAGTGAAATGGATAAATTGTTATACGGACAGTTTTTTTTAGCAACAAACGGAATGAGGCAGTAGCAGTTAGCCCACATTTATTTAATATGTATCTTGATGTTCTTGTCAATGAACTCCAAAAAAGATGGAACAATGTGTCATACTGGACACTTATTCTTTGGATGTCTGGCCTATACGGACAATCTCACATTATTGAGCCCTTTGGTTAAAGGTCTACAGCGTATGCTAGACGTGTCATTTTTTTTGGCCAAAGAATATGGCGTCAAATAAAATGCTGCAAAAACTGTTTGTATGAAATTTAAATCTAAGCTCCATGAAAGCAGTGAAGCGGGGATACTAATCAGTGGCGAGATGGACGACAAGCATGATAATGAAAATAAATGTTGTGATTTCTTTAGAAGAGTAAACGGCTTATGCCCAAATTTGGGAAAACTCCCCAAGTGAAATCTTATAAAGGTTATTTTATGCTTACTCTATCACTGACCAAATTGCTGTAGCTTACAATAAAGGACTGAGGAGGATATGGCAGCTTGCCAGGACTACTCTGTGGTGTATGGTATCAGTAAGAAGTCATTTAGAGAATCGCCTGAATAATATGCTAAGAAACATGTTGAATTCTAATAACAGTTTTTTAAAGTTTTCATCTACTCGTGCACTGTCAGGTTTGTATTGGTTAAAATTGTGCATATCTAATAGAAAAGTAAAAGGTTAGGAAATGTAACGTCTGTAGCACAGAAAACAGAAATATAAAATATATACTGACATCAACGCAGATGTGCACCTTTGACGCCGTCCATGAAGCCATTTCTGTGCGCGACGGCTTGATACAAACACTAGACTATGCTATGATAACAGCTGTAATAGAAGACCTGTCATCTTGGTCACTTTATTGCACATTTTTTATGTCTGTACATGTTAATGTACGAAATAAATATTATTTCAAAATATAAAATAATACTTTTAATGATTGTAAAAATAATATATTCACATTCTGCTATTGATTGCGTTTTTGTTTTCTTTTCTTCATACTTTCGTAGATTTAATGTTGTCCCTGTCATTTTGCAAAGCATTAAAGATTCAAAATAAATCTTAAAAAGTGGTACGAATTTATAAATATTAACATGATCATGATTTAATGTCACGTTTGTAGAGTACAGATTTCAATGTTACCTCTTTATGTTGTTGTGGGGCAGCATCTAATCCAGTGCTTAGGATATGGAGGTCCTCCTGCATATCTGGCTGCAATGCCAATTCACCTGCATCTTCTGGACCTATATCAAGATATTCATAAATATTATTATTGCATTATTTCCTTGAAAGATTTGGACAAATCAACTGATATAGTACTTTTATGTATAAACATCAGAGATTGTTTTTAATATACACAAAGGATGCTTTGTCATGGAAATAACAGAAACCAAAACATATCCTCCAACCACTTGCACTTCATGTATCTTTGAACATGCATCGATCTCGGTTGTAGCAACAACATATCCTTCAGTAACACGTCAAACAAAACCTTTTATCGAGGCAGTGCATGGTGGCAAACCAAACCTTACCAACAAGAACAATAAAAATGGAAGACGTATTCAAGAAAGAAACTTTAGAAATCAAAAGGAAGCCCTATTTATAAAGAATGCATTTACCTGTACTCATTCCATGTATACGCAAGATTTGCTAGCCTTAAAAAACATACTTATTTTATATTTTATTATCATATTTATAATTTGTTTTCAAGAAATATAAGCTTACTTTCTGGTCTACCATGTTTGTTTAACGTTCTCGCCGCGATAATACGTTTTTGATGGGTGATAACAACTATTTTGAAATAAGGTGGCCACCAGGGGGGTCCCACTTTTAACAACGGTTTAAAGGATCTGTTGATGCTATCATTAATAAATGCCATTAAAATTGTAGACAATGTACAAAGAAACATTTAATAAGCCATTCTGTAATATCCAGGACCATCATAACCTGAACTATCCTTTACGACCAGCTTGCAAACAAGCCTTCAGCATGTCACGACCTTCTTTCATGATCATCCAAAGGCCATGTGTCACGAACTAGTGAATGTCCAATATGACACGCCGTGCCACAACGACACTTTGTTGTGATGTAGGTAGCTGGGTTTCATTATATAGTTTTAACAAGTGTCTTACCGCCCGCGGCGAATTGTTGTCGGTCTTCTTCACTGTTCCTGAACAATCGGTTACATATTTGCCCCATCTTGAATTATTAGAGGTTCTACAAAGGAAAGGTACAGGTCTTGGCCAATAGCATTAGCTTTTATTGCTGAGAAAAACAAGAGCACGGAATAAAAAAAACACGGCCCCTCACCTTCCGAGAATATCATGATAGAAATATTCATAATTTAAATTGGATTTAAATAAATCTAATTTGCGAACTTACTATATAATACAGGCTAACATACACAAGGCATCTAAGAGGCACATCAAACATTCCATGTCCAATATTTTCGAAATATGGGATATATAATGGGGAGAATATTTAGGAAAAAAGAAATAATTGTAAACTAAAGCTAGAATTATCTCGGAATCACTATGTTAACAATTATGCGTTTTATTCTTCTATCAAGTGAGAGAGAAAAAAAGTAAATTTGTTCCTCTTAAAAAAAAAAGCAGTCGAGTCCGAAAACTCCAGTACTAGTACAAGCGTGCGTTTTGACATATGCAAGCAGTTTCATATAATGTATATTTCTTAAAGATGAATGCAAGGAGAGAATAAAAGACACAAACAGTGGTAAAGGAGACCAAAAGGAAGACTAAGGAAGAAATGAGAGGAAGGAATGGACTTTAGAGAAATGAGAGGAGTAAGAGAAAGTCTGGAGAAATGAGAGGAAGTAGAGAAAGGAAGTTTGACATCAAGGAGGATTTAAATGGAATGAGGTAGGAAAAAACACAAAGGTGAAGCAAAGATAGGGAACATTATGGAAAACCTCCATTGACTTAGTGGTTAAGGTGTCGAACCAAGCCGGTGTCTCAAAGGCATTATGGTGTAATCTCGTTAAAGAACCTCAGAGCTTCCCTCTAACGTCTAAACGACGGGTTATAACTTCTGGAATATTCATAACCCTGTGCATACAAGACCTGCAATCCAGAAGACTTAATATGTTTTTCTTATCGTATGGTTATCATCATCCTTATTCAATAGAGTTCCATAAAAGAAGAAGAATAATTAAATAATTGAAACACGGGCTGAAATATTTTGTTGAACATTTCAGTTTTTTTAAAGATTTGATGGAAAATTTATATTTTCTAGACAAGCTGGAAAAAAATTACTAACTGCGGCTCGACCGGTTAAAAATAAATAGACCCCGTCCGCACTAAAGTTTTTGTTTCCAGGGTCCACAGTAAATAAACGACCATACATTGATCACAGGGCATTATATAGAGGTTGGCTTTTCGGGCTTGGACTGGCCCTGTGCCAAAACATGTGTTTATATAGTCAGTCCAACAATGGAGGCAGGTCTATCTTTCTCTATCAGTCTCTATCTATATATCTAATATATCTGCCTGTCTGTCTGTCTATGTACCTACCTACCTACCCTACCTAACCCTATCCTACCTAAATCTACCTACTTGCAAAAAAATGTAACCTTTATGTAAAATAGGTGCGTGCAAAAGGGATTGTAAATTCACAGGTAATAATGTGCATTAATACGATAACGGGGTAATAAAATGACACGTTGTTAATCTTAAATATTGGTAAAAATATACAATGGAAGGATACCGTACATTACATTATAGTATTTTATTTAAGATATATATATATATATATATATATATATATATATATATATATATATATATGAAAGGATATTTTAATATTGATGGGTTTATTCAAAAGCCTACGCATCTGAAACAATCCCACCCCTGGTTAACTCCTCGATTATTTGAAAATTCTTTTGGTGATATCTTGTGCATAGTTTATGACACTGAATTAAACAATATAATGACAGAAAGACAGCCAAAGCCACAGTGGTTATCACGTTACCTCCCAAACTTTTTTTGCGGAGGTGATAAGGACAAAAAATCCTCAATATAGAAAACTCATCAGGTAACATTTCAAGTGAAGCCTGGGACAGTGAGTGTCATTTACGTATGTACTTTTCACTTACCTTTACCTCAGAGATCATGAACAAGTGGTACCTTCTTGCCCACTATACACGCCACACCGTATCTGTATTCAAATCGACTGATTTCTTCTTCGGTGTTTCAGGTATACTGAGCCAGCTTGATGTTTCAGATATGAATTTATACTAATCAAATAGGGAAGTAGCTACGGCTACATCATGGTCGTTGTACATCAGTGAAAGCTATGATTGTGAGAAGTAATTAGTAGACACATACACAGCACAACAACTGTGACGCTCTGGTTAGGTTGCTTGACATCAGAACGGCTGACGTAATACCTTAACACATTAATGAGAAGCACAAACACTTTAAAACTCATTTCTCTTTATTCCCGTAGCTAAGCCATTAAAACATGTCATAGGTGGCGGATCTAGAAATTCGAGAAAAAAAAAAAATATATATATATATATATATATATATATATATATATATATATATATATATGAGATTTTTCGAAGGTCGACCAAAACCCAAGCTGGGCTCTGAAGGCAAGCCGGAAGGCTGTTCATCCGACATTCGAATGGGTCTTTTTTTAGGTTGGGGAGGGGGTCCTCGGTTTAATTACCAAACAGAGTGTAATAATGGAAAGACTCCATCTCTTTAATTGCTGGGGAATAAAAACAGACATAAAAAATAATTACTAACAACTGGTAAAAAAAAAGATAAAATGAGAGATATTACAGTTGACGGGGGGGGGGGGGGGGCTGGTTGCCCCCGAGTCAATGACCTGCCACATCAGGAGATTTTCATAATTTATGGTTAATGAATAACTTTTCCCACAATTCCTTACCCGCAGACTCGTGATCTTGTGAGTACGATTCTGCGCAATGTAGGATTTATGTATTAACCTTCTCAATATGTAAAGCAGGTGAAGAAATTTAATTAATTTTATAGCAATTCCAATAACTCACTGATACGGATAAGCAATAAAATTGATGAACATAATTTACAGTATTTTACTTCTTTTCACCACATTGCTTCCTCAATGTTTAGGTATTTGGATAAGTATACTAATTGAATCTTGTAATAAGTTAACTCGAGGTATTATGACTCTTGACGAGATGTTGTCTGTTGGAATTAACTCTGATTTGATTTAATGACCCCCCCCCCCCCCGAAAATTAATAACATACATGAACTTGCACTCATTCCTCTGCCAAAACGAAAAAAGTCTGATAATTTATAATCTACCCAAGGTACGCATGGGATTCATTACTAGATGCGAATGATCAGAACAGATTTGTAGGATTACATGGCTTTGTGTAGACAAAAGTACCATCTGCAGGCCATTACTGGAACAAATGTGAACTTTTCACGAATTATATCGTTTCATTTCGTACAGAAATCTTTACTTTTATTAAAGAATTACTTTCATTAAAGAAAAAACTTATTAGTCGATTGAAACAATAACACACATGCACGTGTTCATGTTGAGTTTCGGAACTAAAATAAAGCATCAGATATATTAACTAACAGAGACTTTTTTCCTGGGCGGTCCAGGATTTTGTGTATTGAGGGGTTTACTGATTTACTATTTTCTTAAAGAGGCCAACAACACTAGAAAGGGGGGAGGGGTACGATTAAGAACTAGTGGAAAACAGACACACACGCACACTGGTAACTCGGAATGCGGAGGGTTTTGCAGGGGCGTATAAAGGGGGGGGGGGGGGTAAGGGGTTTAGGGTGACAAACAATCAATGTTTATGGCAAACTAGAAAGGTTTTTTGAAAAAGAAAGGCGCTTGAAAAGGAGGGAATTTTCGGGTTCTTAGTACAGGTGAGCTCAGTTTCACACGGCTGTGCCTGTAGAGGGTTCATGCTTTATCTTCACCCCTTGCTAAACCCTTAAACCAGTCCTGAACATGACGCTTTTTTCACAGTGTCCATTGAAGCAACATGCAATACATATGTGGTGTTTGGGTAGGTGCGGGAATTACCGTCAAATGCAATTTTGTCTTCAAATATCGTCAATCTCTTGTGCCCAAAGAAATATGATAGTACATGAACAATGATTTCTCTATTGTTCAAGAGACTTGAAGCTCCTTAATTTGGTTAAAATTTTGACATACAGGCTGAAGTATACATTTTAAAATCGGTTCAAAAGGTTTTCTGCACTAAACAATAGCCGCTACTGTAAATAGTTTACTCAGATAGGACTTTCATTAAAAAGGGCACATTTTGGAGCTAAATGTTGCCAAATGGTTGTGTTGAATGAAGAGAGACATTAATCACCTAACAGTTCTACTTCTAACCTTAAAATAATCACAGTAAAATTTCGGATATTGCAAAAATGCCAAACACACTGTTGCATCAATAGTTACACAGATTTTACAGATTGTTACAAATATTATTGTACAGGCTGTTACACATATTATTACATATACTTGTACACAAAATGTTATACACATTATTGCACAGACTATTTCACAGATTGTGCAAAAATATGTGTAACACTCTGTGAAACAGATTGTTGAACAGATTTTACACAGATTGCTGCACGGACTGTTACCCAGACTGTTACACATATTGTGACACAGTGTTACACAAATTGTTGCACACATTGTTACATAGACTTTTGCACAGATTGTTACACAGATGGTGACAACAAACACTCCACAGATTGTCTCATAGACTGTTGCATATTTCGTAATATTGTTTTGCACTTTGCAAGATCTCGCGAATCTTCATTTGAGGCAAACACTAAAAAAAGAAAAAGCAATATCTTCCATATCACATTACATCTTTTCAAATCACTTGCAACAAACTTACCTTGAAAAATCAAGAGCACAGCAAACGTGCATAATACTAGACTGGCCCAGTCTATGAAATTATGGCCCTTAATTGTTGCCTCTGACAGAGAAATCAAACGTTCCCTCACTGTATCGAACTTAGTGTCGGTACTGCCACCTAGCGGCAACTTATATAACTAATTACCATATTCTGACCCTCTTATTTCATCGACTGGTAAACTCGGGCCGTGTCGGACAGTCAGCGCCACACATTAACGCCTCGCTGAACTAAGGTCTTTCCAAATGACGTAAGAAGTAATTATAGGGGTCTTTCCCAGAATCTTTTTCAAAACCAACATAGTTAATTCAGTAACCACCTATTGTGGGCTTCCAGCTTGCTCTTTATATTCCTATTTAATCAGTCTTAATATGTTTAGGTACTCGGCTATTTTGAGTACGGCAAGACTTTCAACACTATTTATAACCCTCAGCCTCAGTGAGCCAGGGTGTCACCATATTACTCCATCGCTTTTCAAAGCAAGCCGGTTTAAAAATGTATCTCTAGCTCAGCCACTCAGCGTGAGATATTCAGGTCCACACGTGACGGACGCAGTCAAACTGTAATCCATGTACCGCCTGGCTAAAAAGATCACGGCGATCAGCGTGTTGGCAACTTAACAATGCAGTGGCAAGACTTTCAAGTGTAACTTGAACACTAACAAACATAGAGTATAAAATCGATGCGTCAGTGTCTACAATGCACTTGCATTTGGCCCGTAATGTTTTATATCAGAGAGTACGAATTTCCATGTATGGACTTTGAGTATATACTTTCAGTGCCAATGTTACCAAGCGGGTTGAGCTTTCTTTTGCCAGTGGGACCACTGTAAGCGTCCCCGTAGTAACGATGCCATTCACAGGAGGCGTAACTGCCTGATATGCAAAAGCGAGGGAATCGTCTGAAGCCTTGTGACGCCCTAATATGCAAATATCACGGATTCACCACACGGACTTAACAGGGCTTTAGTGATAAGAGCTAGTACTGAGTTACATCTATCAGTACATAGAATCACGTCTTATTTTAAGCATTTTAGTAGTAAAAATAAAAACACTAAAACCCAGGCAGGACTAGCATAATACGCCGATCGTGTATCTGGTGATCACTGATCTCATTAAATATGCGTGAATTTTGAAGAAAAGGTAATTCATTTTAGAAACGCTTGGTAAATATGTATAAAGAGTTTCATGAAAATCCATAGGATTTTCGGTAGGTCACAAAGGTGCGTCCATGGTGCGGTGACCTCTGACCTCATTTAATTATTAATGGATTTTGCTTGAAATCAAACTCACGTGAGATATTTTATTGATTAACATTTCTGATTAGTTTAATCAAAATCCTTCATATTCTTAAATAAGTTATCGCGGCGACACCACGAAGTAGCCAAGTGACCTGTGACCCTATTAAATATGCGTGGATGTTGCCCATAATCGGACTCGGGCGAGATAATCTGTTTGAAAGTAGTCAATGTAAGTTTTGTGAAAATCCATCCAAACTGGTTATTATCGTGGCGACACTCAAAGTAAACGGACGGACGGACGGACGGTGGGTATCCCATAATACTCCCGTCATATGACGAACGTATAAAACAAATGTGTGCAGACTTTAAATCTTTAGAGGTCTTCTGATGTTACAAGTACTGACAAGGATCTTGCATCCAAAGAGAAATATATCCCAAAGAATTATAAGTTACAACAAAGACATTAGATACAAGATCATTTTGAGAACATGTGCAAAATATAATCATAAGAAAATTGTAATACTTCAATCCAAAAGTCAAATCTCCGATCTGTTCAGGTTATACTTACTATTTGCGTGTGGTGCTTGTAAAAATTGCTTACAGGGGACAGTGTTAATCAAATGTGTTCCAACTTTCTTCACACATCCCAGGACTAAGTTTTCATCAGAGGTCTATAGGCAGTTGAGCATGTGCCTGGCTTTTTCTGATGTGTGTTTCCTTCTGTGTTCTTCTAAAGCAGAAGAGTCCACAAAGACACCACTACCAAGAACTGTTTCTGCTTTCTGCGAAATGAACAAGAATACGTTGATTGTCATACTTACAAAAAGGACTAATCAGTACAAATATCAAGTAGTTTAGACATAAAACAAAAGAAAACAGGCGACGTGTAATTAAAAAGACTTAGTTAACCAAAAGGAAACCAGACCAGTCCAGTAATCAGTTTCCAGCAATTTCATATTAAAGTTATTTATAATGTTTAGAAAAAATGCCTTGGTTCTGCAGTAAAATAATTTGACCTGACTACTTTTGCATTTCTTAATCTTTTGTATGGATATAATAAAGCTAACTGATATGTAAGCGAAAATGATCTGAAATTATGTCAATTTGCGTGAAATTCCACGGAATTCGTTCCAGCCCCGGGAAATACTCGCTTCTGGGATTAGTGGAGAATCCCACCCTGGATAATACCCATGTGTCCGGTAAATCTGTATATCTATGTACTTAATAAACAGGAATAGGTTAACACAGTTTTAACTATCTCAGGACTAGTGAAACAGTTTTCAACCTATTCCATATAATGAAATTAGAATTGCTGTCTGTTTATAATGTAGTTAGTTTGTAACATGCATGCAAATTTCTCATTACAGGAAGAAAGGCTAAAAATAACTCCTTCATGATATAGAATGCTAATAAGAAATATATATTTGGGACTGATCAGACCTTGTGATAGTCATTCATTAGTCTTGTTGTTTGAATAAAAAAGTGAGTTTAGTGTGAAAAAAAATGTTCAGATTCTTATAATTTCTTGCTGTCAGTTCTGACTGTATTAACTCAGTTAAGAATTGTGTTGTGTTCATCTAAATCTCATTTTGATTTCATCAATCATTTCTTTATATTGTGATGATCAGTGTAAATGATGCTAAGTCTTAGGTCATGGTTATGTGGTTCATCATATATATACTTGATATTCCTTCTAGATACTGCCCGCTGTTTCCATTCAAGGCTATGTGGTTCAGCATATATATACTTGATATTCCTTCAAGATACTGCCCGCTGTTTCCATTCAAGCATGTTTTTTTTTTAAAGTTATTATGATAGCTGAAGTCCAATTCCATATTAACACTGACTTGTTTGTATAATCATAAATGCAGCTAGGGGAAGTAAACATGATTACCAATACATCTTCAGCTGACGCCTTATATAAAGAATTCCCTGCAATACCTGATGGTAATTCCAAGATTTTCCTCGGAAGTCCCGGTAATTCTCACTGCCCTGGGAAATATGATTTTTTTCCGGGATATTAACAATCCTGGTGCCTTATTTCAGGCCCCAAGAAGTCATGGATAATCAGTAAAGTTTCTCTAATCCGTTTCATCCCCTCATGTCCATCTGTTTTTTTGCTATAAAAATTTGTGTTATTTACATTTCAAGGAAAAATCGTCATGTAGTGGAGTACGAAAAAGAATACTAGAATAAAGTTATTTTTGCCATGCAAAAAACAGATATGTCTCCCCTCTCTATTGGCCTCCTATCCAAAAAATTGAGGAAAAAATACAGACTACTTCAAAAGTCATCAGCATTCACAAAAAACTTTTATTCTGGCTGATTTGACGTTAAAAAGGTGAAGGTCAAGGTCACCGGGCTCAAAATACTCTCAAAGAACTTGGTTGAACCAATTACTGTTTCAAATTTGAGTAAAATATATGTGATACTTCATAAGTTATTTGACCTTTTCGGGGTATCTGTTTTTGACGACGAAGGTCATTGGTTTCCAAAAACTTCCGGGATTTTTCCAGATGAGCTAGCCATGGTGCTCTACTGATGACCATGACCCGAGAGACGTACTTAAAATCAACTGTACCTGAGCAGCCTGGGAGATTGGACAAAAAAGAGACACAGATATATACACCACACATATATCAAAGAATATAGCTTCAACGATAATCATGCAGAGTAAATATCTTTCCTGATTTTTTTTACAAAGTGCATTATGTTTGGGCTTACAAGGATTTACGCAATATTGAGCGAATTTCTTGCATGTACATAAGAAATATATACAGGAATTTTTTATTCAAATGAATATTGGTTTTTATAGTGGGAAATAGGTTTATTCTGGAAAACGAATGATTTTCCTATATTTTTTAAGTAACGAAGTCGCAGCGACTCAGTATCGGAATTGGTGGGAAAACTTAAGGACATCTAACGCTATGTCGAATTTTTGATTCGTATGTCTTATGGTTTCAAAATGTGCCCTGTTTAAAAGGACGTCCGATAAACCATGACTGATAAAAACGAAAAAAAACTTTTCATACTCGATGCAAGGAGATGTCTTTATATATATATATATATATATATATATATATATATATATATATATATATAAATATATATATATATATATATAACTTTTGTTTTATTCAATTTGATATCCTAATGCCGGCGTAATTTACAAGGCATTGAATACAAGTCAAGAAAAACCGGTACTCACCGATGGACCAGGTTCATATTTCAGCAATTAACTTACAAATAGCTATAGCAGGTTGCAACCACGTCAAGGTTCCAGCCTGGTCTCAGAACAGCCGTGAACACTACTCAGTATAGGCATTTTATTTGGACCGATAGGACCTTCATCCAGTCACACAGCAGCAAGAGCGGAGTGCCCCACCATACACACATTATATGCCTGAAATCTGTGCCGCATATATTTTACACGGTAGCATACGGGAAACGGCACTTGCATGTCTTTTGCAATGATTTCAACGTCCACAGTCGTGGCATTAGGCAATGACTGAGGAATTAATTAAAAAATACACTTTCCAAATATAACTCAAATCTGTGAGGTGTGTTTACCGCCGAAAGATATGATTTTGTGCGCCAGACGGGACTATATGACGGTACCAATCTCCGCGAAGGGATAAGGTACATTGTACACAATGAATGATCCCTGCTGGCAGTGACGGACTTAAGCATGTTTGACCTGACATTTGACCCAGTAACCGCCTCACTTGTATGATCAGTAAATGTAAACAACATGTGACTCTCGATCCCTTGGCAACCATGTCATATGGCAGCATGCAATAATGGTTAATCCCCATATTCATGCAGGTAATCATTTTGCATATGTTGAGAAGACGCTGCACTTTCACCGTGCATTGACTTCAACAATTCTGGAAACAGTTTTATCACGTTAACTATTTAAGCAAGCATGTTCTCTCATGCTAAAATGCCGTTAGATTTCAATACTGAGCCTCCCAACAAAGTGGGATTCAATGAACATTCTAATACAAAGGGCGCTGAGTCTCTACCATCACTCGAATCGGTTGTTGCAAACTTACAGACGCGGATTGATGAACATGTAGTGATCATCCGCCTTGATAATCAGAAGGCAGCTATTTAGCGGCTTGAGGAACGGGCTAACGAAGCATGACGCTATCGAAATAGAATCTTCACTGGTAACGGTAAAAATGATGTCTCTTCTCTTAAATTTTCAAGTGAACGAGAGAATATCAATGTTCATACTGATACAAAACGCCTTGAATCCGATCTTAATGCACTTAAACATGTGTCAGATGGCGTGAAAAGACAAACTGATGAATTTGATAATGTGGTATCAAAAATTCAAGGGGACTGAAGCAGTGCTTGCGAAATACTTAATCTGAGATGGGAGCTCATAGATTTAAAGTTAGTTTGTTAGTCAGCAGCCGACTATGGGAGAAACAATACGGAGTTCGCTGATCGACAGAGACAGCATATCCCGACAGAAATGGACAGGCTACACTGATATAGGAAGTACAGAGACAAGATTGCAACAGGACGCGATCGATCGAAACAATTACAAGAGGAGCGGAATGCACGGAAAGAACATATATCACGATAGAAGCTCATCACATTGAATAGGTGAATGACATTACTATGTTAGTAATTTGTATCCCGATATAACAGATGACACTATCAGGAAATATTTATATGATTAAAATGTATATGCTGATGTTAAAATTCTGCCGGATCGGTATGGTAATTACTCGGGTGCACGTTATTGTTTCAACTGAACCCTGGAACTGGTTGCGAGTAATAAATTCTGGTCAAATGGAGTCTCATACGGAAGTGGCGGTCGACCAGGATGACCGCAGCTAGACCGAAAAGGGACATTTAATGTTTGTTTTTTGGAATTGCTATTTTCCTAAAACGCTGGATATATGGTGTATAGCAAATCGTTTATTATTAGATTTACAATGTATCAATGAACATTGGTCGTTCTCAGATAGTTTTCATTTCTTAAATACAATACACCCTCACTACTCTTCATTTGCCCGGGCCGACTGCTGCTTGAATCCCTATGATGGGTTCAGGAAAGGAAAGGGCGGTGTTGCTATTTTATAGAAAAAAAACTTAAGGTATACTTTTACCCTGTTTGATTCCGTTTCAAGCGACAGGATATTGGTAATATCGTTAATGTTTACCTTCCATGCTCAAAGGCCCCAATGGATTTATACAAGTCCGTTTTTGAGCAATTGTTTGACATCTTTTCCCTATTTTCGGGCTCTGGACAAGCTGTCTTACTTGGGGATTTTAACTGCAAACCAATTGCTCCAGATATAAAGGTAAGGAGTCTGCGAGAGCTAATTTTTTTATAGTTCTAGGCTACATGCGACATGTTCGCCCTCACTCTTCACTCCCTGTGTAGCGTGCCAATGTTTTCATTTGATCCGTATAATAGTGAAACGTAACGGTTGTTGATTGAGCATGTACTGGTTCAAAGGGAATTATTACCTAGAGTGAAAACGTGTAAAATAATAGACGATGCGCTCTTAAACCTTTTGGACCACTTCCCAGTTTTTTTGTGTTTAGATTTAAAATTAATTGCACAGTCTATCCAAATACTGGGAAATCTTCGGTATTTAGTTTGTGTAATCTTTCTCACATAGAAATAAAATGGAGTTATACTGATAAATTAACTTTGGCTTTGTTGAATATAAAACCAGTGGATCCAAAAGAACTGCTCGACTTAGATGAAATGTATTATAATTTAACACGTGTTATAATGGATGATTCTAGAGAGAACCATCCGACCCAAAAATAGTGTAAGTATCTGAAATATATTTGGAGGTCCAAACTGAAACCATACCATGATGAAAAGGTTAGTTAAAAGGCAAAGGTTAATTAATTGTAGACCAAGGGGGCGTGATTATGAAACCTGCAGGAAATATAAAGACTAAAAGTTGATATTTAGGAAGCAGATGAATTCTTATATGTCAGAACTAGAAAGAGAAATATTTGAAGAGGTTAACAAAATAGGATGTTTAGACATAAACAAATTTGGCTTTTGGTGAAGAGACGCCGAGACAGAAATGTCTGTTATGCCCGGTCACATGACCTTCGAAGGTAATGATACATGGAGCAACGTAGATATAGCCAGGGGATGGGGTAACTTAACTATGGCAGGTTATACGGAGTACCTGATACCCTCTATGTTAAGGAGTTTAAAAAAAGAAAGTAGAGGGCAATATGAACTATTTTGAAAGTGTATCTAATAGTAGGTTTAATCAGGTATCACTTAAAGATATAATGAAAGCTACCAGCTCACAAAAATGTGGTAAATCTGGGGGATTTGACGGTATAGCTCCAGAATATATAAAGTATGGAGAGTACACCCTCACTGAACATATACATATTTTCTTTAATGTAATAAATAAATTCGAACATATTCCATTGGGCATGAAAAGGGGGGGGGGGGGTAAAGTGCCTTTAGTCAAGAACCCCAATACAGATAAAAGTTCTCCGGACATTTATCAGGGTATCACTTTGATATCAGTTCTCTATAAACTCTCGAAAAAAATTATGTTGCATAGATTTCTTAATTTTTTTTGGCCTTCAAAACCATCTCCTGCAGTCGATCAAATGCAGTTGCTTATCAACCTAGCATGTCAGGTCTTAATGCTGCCTTTGTCTTGCAAGAATATGTACTTTAAAATGTAGAATGAGGTTCTTAGGTCTATGCTTGTTTAATGGACACGAGCAAGGCTTTTGATGTCGTGTGGCATGACCAGTTGTTTCATAAATATTTTTACCCTTTCATGGTTAAGGCTTGGCTAATATTAAAAAAATGCATATACAAGTGTGACCAGCAGCGTTTTGGTTGATGGGGTGTATCGTGACTCGTTTCAGGTTTGACGATCAGTATGAAAGGAAGGAGTCCTGTCACCCTGGATATATTTAATATCAATGATCGCCTTAAATGTTTAGACGGTCTGGTAATGGCTTAAAACTTGGAAACATTTTTACTGGATTCCACACAGAATTGATGATGTCACGCTTCTGTCTTTAACTATTAATGGTCTACAAAAATGATAAATGTCTGCTTTGGTTATAGTAGGAGATGGCATTTAGTTTTAATCCGAACAAAAGTGTGGTTATGATATTTGGGGAAAGTATATTAAAGTACAGTCGTTAGGTGAAAAACAAAAATTTCGTGAAGTTCAGTCCCACAAGCACCTGGGGCTGTACGTAAACAGTTATTAAAGTACAGTCGTTAGGTGAAAAACAAAAATTTCGTCAAGTTCAGTCCCACAAGCACCTGGGGCTGTACATAAACAGTTATTATCAATCTGCTGAAAACGTACATGAGGCAAGACAATTTTTTTCCCTTTTGGTGGTCAAGGAGTTAGATCAGATGCACAAGCCTTAAATCCTTTAACTTCTACCTCTCTCTATAAAGCAGTTGAAATCCCGAGTTTCTCATATGGTGCCGAGCTTTGGAAGTCTCTTACCAAAACTGATATTCTTAAACTAGAGAGAACCCATCGGCTCTGTGTTAAAATCTGTCAAAATTTTAAACTTTCATTACAGACTAGTATTGCCCTTTCATGCCTTGGGATGCCAAACATAACTGCCTTCATTAATAGGATATAACTATAATTTCTAGGAAGAATTTGTTGTTTGGCCTACGGGAATGTATGTAGAATTATTTTTAATTATAAATTGATTACTTGTGTCTATGGACGCACACCACAAACGGGATTTATCAAGGATTTAATTGATTTAGCTGATTAATACTCTCTGGCAGGGAACTATATAACTTTAATGTACTATATCCTGCTTTTAATGTAATAAAAGAGAGTCAGGTTGATCCTTTTATCCCCTTCATGCTATGGTACGCTGCGAAAGAAATTTACTATATTATTTTCAGTATACAGCGTCCCTGATGGCATATACTAATATTGATGAATCGTGTCTTTTTCATTTTTGTGGATACTTATTCCAAAATACGTTTCTTCAAACTGTTAACAAACTACATTTTAGCTGGAGAAACTATATGATTTTGTTAATGATAACCTCCCAATCACTGTGTGTACGGCACTCAATATGATGGACGAATGGGATTTGTTCACATTTAAGTTAGGGAAGGATATAGCATCAGAGTGTATCAAATGGACATATGTCCCCCTGCCCCCCCCCCCCCTTCCCCCTCCCAGCCTAAAATGAAGTAAAGTGTCATGGTTGACACCATTGTTGAAAGCTTTTCCCTTGAGACATAACACAAACTGACATGTTGTTTTCCCTGTTCGGTATTCTCCAGACTATGTAACCCTGATTTTAACTCTTAACCCTAAGCCTAAAAAATTAAGATTTTCTGGGAAGATGAAATACTAACAAGTGCTTCATTTGATTTCATATGTTAAGTACACAAAGATTTATATCACACTTGTCTTAACCCTTAAAATCAGTAACCCTAAACAAACTCAATAATATTTCCTTGAACACGTAAAATTGGCAAGTTGAACCAACGCAATGGGATCAGAACCAACGTAATGAAAATCTCAAAACGTTCGCCGTAAACGCACATACAACAAAGATACATACCTACAATTTAAAGTACATAAATGCTCTGACATTTAATTGATAACAGAACACAGACATTCTTGTATAAAGGAGAACTTTATCTAGCTGTCATACTATATTAATATAATTATCGCGTGGCCACGCAATACTGTCGCGTGGGAACAAGATAATTATCGCGTGGCCACGCGATACGATCACATGGGAACGAGATAAAACAATTTCTGCATGTCCTTTACTAGCCTCCGTAATAATAATTTTTGTTGGTTGTTTGGAATGAATGTCGAAGCACACTCTATATTTGCTGCATTTACTTAATTTTTGTAAGTTACGCTGCTCAGGCGAAACGGCTCGATTTCGGCCTATTAGCGTGTTATGCGTACGAATGTGTGCATGAGATCTATCCTTGAACTTCATAGACAGATCCCATGTGTGGAGAATGTGACGGGACCATACGGACGTGGAGAATTTACGGGGAATATTTTATGCGCTGAATAGTTCATTATATACGCTTACCGTCGGAACAAGCATTAAAATAGTTTTCTACTGTTGTGAGACGAAACGGATGTTTTTATTCGATTAGCAATTAAATGCAAGTAATTTTATTCTTCATCAGATCAGCTGAGAAAATTACATTTACAATCCCAACCACCACTTACCCTTACATATCCCTGACAATAACTGAATTTCCAGACTCAATTCATTCGGTTTAATTAACATTCATATGAAATTCAGCGTCTTTGTGTAAACTTTTGATTTATTTTCTTGGCTCAAAGCAGTAGGCAAATATGAGCTTGTGATTTTAAGATAGTCCTACCTGTAAAAAATAAAAAAAATAGTTAAACATTACTTCAAAAGTCGTTTTAAAAATCACATCATAAACCCCGTGGGTCCCTAATGAAAATATAATTTGAAAGCTCTTTACAGTGATTTTTCTATTGGTATATTGGTATCGTGATGATGCTACAATGTAACCGATGATGCTGACCGAGGCAAACTAATGATTCATCGAGGGGACCCAAGTGTGCGATCGTTGAGCAGTGGAGCGGAACGACCACGGTGAACAACAGGTCCATTGAATTACAGAAGAAGGGGAACTTCTTATTATTGTGACGATAAATCCACCGTAAGTGTATAAATGCCCAGCACGCGGGCTGCTCGTATTTTATGGACTGTTAAGATGTGTCACTATGCATGGTCAGGATATATTTTTCTGTGTTATACCTTTGGACTGATGTAATTTTAATGTGAATGTTACTCAATCAACTCAAACAACTCCTCTGCAGACCTCGGAGTTGTATTTAGACTACATGTTTTGGACTGAAGACACATTAAAGCTAAGAATACCGTCATATTAAATTTACCAGGAAGCTGATCACTGTTAATACTTACATGTATCATATATTAATTTATAATTATTTTACCTGAAGCAACAGGGACAGACAGATTTATCCACAGAATATCATTTCTTTATTTGTCATGAGATTCCATACTAATGATTATTGAATATACAATTTTTTCCATAACTGAAACGTCTTCAACACCCGATTATCGTGATTAATGCTTTCTTTTTTCTCTATTTTAATATTCCCAACAGAATTCAACGTATATCTTGTTTTCAACTACAACCCCCCCCCCCCCACCCCAACACACAGACGCACACACATTTACACAAACACTCACACACCCGCCCTGACACGAACAGAGTATGAAAGGAGAAGAACAAAAAATGAAAAAGCTAATCTTTGAATCTGTTTTATCTTGCACATGGATATAAATAACATTTACTATGAACAACAAGTTGTTGAAAAAAAGGCTTCTGAATTCGGATTTGTACACATTGGTAGAAGCCCCTTTTTATTTTCATGTAAGCCATGGTAAAATTGTACATGCATAGGGAGAGATATATTATAACATTTTAATTGGATAATTTTAGTATCAGAATGAATGTCGATATAATTAACAACAAAATTTCTATATTGGCAAACAGTTTTACGTCTTTAAAATAGAGACCGAAGCTTAAAACTCATGTGGGCATACATGGATATATGCGTGAACCTTCGCTTCTATGATCTTGAAACTGTGTGAGCCCATGTGTGTCAGCGTATATGCGCATGTGAGTAAATGCATGAACTCTGCCTCCGTGACAATTTCCCAGCATCGGGTCTGCGTGAACTACTCGAGTGGGGCGGAGATGAGTATTGGGGGGGGGGGGGGGGGGGACTTCTGAACATTGTTGTCAGCTCGCGCTTATATGCCTACAGATAAACACGTAGCGGGTTTGAAGCAATTTATCACGCATATATACACATTTACATGTATCTGCACGAGGCTTGTTCCAACGCAGTGGATGGTAAAATAAAAAATAAATAAAAAAAAAAAAAAAACGGTCCCGTTATGATGTGCCAGTATAATCCCGCATTACGTCATACCATATTGCATTATCGTCACCCGAGATGAAGTAAAATGGGCATCCGTGATCACGTGATACATTCAGTGCCGCGAACGCGCTATCATGGGCAATACGCCGAAGACATCGTACAACATTGAGATAAACGAGAAACAACGGAAATTTTTCGGGACACTTAGAAACATATCTAGAAATCGACAAATATTGTTATTAGACAAATGTTTTCTCGATGACAACCAAAATATTGGATGAATTAAGATGTGTCCCGAAGTTATTTCCCAATGTCACCTAGATAAAATTTTTGAGCATTGTCAAAAATTGCCCATTGTCTTTGCGATCTTAAACTCCCGATTTTTTACGATCACAGACGTTGTTACGTCGGGGATAATCGCGGACGGCATCGGTGACATTTAATCCCTGTCTTAATTTATTAAAGCTTTGCACAAACAGGTATAACCGGTTCTTGCATCAAAGAAACGAGCCCATTGAACAAACAAACAAACAAAAAAAAAAAAAAAAAAAAAAAAAACGCACAGGAAAGGGCCCATGCTGAATTTTTCCTAGTTGTATACCGACAGTAAAATACAATTGTTTTCCTGTATTGGATGCTATCGGGTTCTCATAATCTGTATCTTGATGAAAGGCAAGGCTCGAATACTGCAAAATCCGTCTCTGTATCAAACAAAACATATGGTTTGTGGAACAAAACTCCCACAAGTCTCTGAACGAAAGGGTAAACTTTTTCTTCCTGACTTTTGACACTCGGTAAATGCGTTAACAGCTCTGAAATGACAATGAAAAATACAGAACATACAATATACACACCAACAAGATAATTATTAATCCGTTCTCGGTGCAGGGGTCACATCACAATATCTTATTCTTTTTGTTTTTTTAAAGATATTTTTATATTCCTGTGAAATCATAAATAATGTGCAATAGTCTTGGCCTTGGGTGGATGCATGGAATCTGTCGGAAATCCTTTTAATTTCCATATGTTCCGAGAAGATAGGATCCCTATGTGACTCATAATACTTCTAAGTAGTTTAGAATTAAACATTTCCTTCCATCCTTTGGGAAAGTTATACGAATATTTTTTCAGGAGTGCATGACATTATTTTTATATTATTTAACTGAATTCTGGATATCTTGTTTTTCTAACCTGTTTTCAGTGCAGGTGTATTACCTGTTCGTGGCGCCGTCTACAGGATGAGTATGAAGGTAATAATATAATCAGAAAAATTGTTTATTATGAAATCTTCTAATCTCCTTGATTCTTGGTTGGTGTTGCGCTTTGGGACGGAATTATCCAGAAGACATAAAATGTTGTTAAGATGTTACGAACATCTATGGTTCTTTATAGAGTTTTTTTCCTTGTAGAGAGTATCTTTTCCTTGAACCTTTGGCAGGAACCGAACAGCGGATCCGCCTAGATCCGCATTCCGAACGACCAGGCTGTATTAGCTCTTTACTCTGAACCTGAGTTAACGTTGAATAAATTTGAGTACTTAAACTACTCTCTGCCTTGAAACTGTCACCAGTGGCATTGCCAACAGATCAAGTTGTGATAGGTGGTGTTATTTTTTGTAGCGCTGTCATAAGTTCAGCGTATGAAACATAAAACATCGGCGGTTAATTCAGCGAAAAGATTGGACATTCCATTGTTCAATATATTGAAAAAAATGTAATAATATCTGTAATTTCGTGCACTCTAATGGGTTTTCATAAACTTTCACTTATTGTACATGTGTGCATTTATATTGTGCCATTACGTGCTATATATCGGACGACTACATCTGAGAGACTGTGGTTCTGGACTGCATTTCTGTACTTAAGGACCTCGATGGAGACCTACAGCACAATGCCTCCGCCATACGCTGACGGAAGTTCTCTGACAAGATGGCGTACAGGAAAGGATTCACTCCACTGTTCATAAACAGCAGAATAAACGTAATCGGCGGGAGTAATGCCTCAACAATCGGTGGCGAACGGGATGTAGTCCAAAACTGCCACATGGCTCGCACTTGGTACGGAAGTACCAATACTGCAAAAGAAACGACCACAGCGACTAGCAGACGTATTACACGCCGCCTAGCGATTATTGTGTTGTTAGATGCACTAGATCCTCTATCTTTACCATCACAATTTGATGATCTACGGTACCCCGCCCGATGTGACTTTTGACCTATGCAAACAAGCACGCGCATTTTCGGTCGGCGTGGTAACAGACGGTCGTCTTTCCCGCTCATTGAATCCTCATTGTCGTCTGTTGAGTTTTCAACGAAAGTCACCTTTGGTCCATTTGGGTTTGTTTTTGGGGTGTATATAACGCCATTACCACATTTATTTTCCGTTTTCGTACTTCTCCAAAGTACCAGACATATTCTACCATAAAGTGCTGTTATAATCGCCAGTGGACAAACATATAGGAATATGAAGTTAAACGTCACATAAGCTTTCACGTTGAACTTAATAACAGGTACACAGAAATGCATGGAATTGGCTCCAAAAGAAATAATTTTTTCGTCATATATTACAAGCTGCGGTAAGCCATAAATCGCTGATATCGTCCATATGAATGATATACAAATGCGAAGTCGTCGCAATGTAGTCCAGCGTTTGTTTTTTAGTGGATGGACAATCGCCAGATGGCGCTCCATGGCTATCGTGGCTAAGATAACAATGGATGCCGTGTAGCTCATTTGTTGTACGAAATAGTAAATTTTGCACATAGCCTGCAATATAAAAAGAAACATGAAATGACTACTGTTAGACTTTAAATTCACACACACACATATATAAATGATTAACTCCAGTCACTTTAGATCAGTTAACATATCACATTAATTAAGAGGAAAAGGTGGATATAGAATATAGTTTTTAAATCGTTTATAGAATATAATACAACGTAAAATTTTTCAGAAAAATGTGTCTCCATGGTAAAAGTTATACAAATACATATTATATACGTTCGTAAAGTGACTGATATCCCAAATATAAAAAAAAATTATTAAACACGAAGCAGATATGATGTATAGTTACCCGTCCTAAATGCCATGTCGGAGATAAAAATAAAGAGAGGTTGGGCAGTACACAGAACACTCCTACGCCCAAGTCGGCTACGGCCAGATTCGCCAAGAAGAAGTTGGTGACGGAACGTAACTTCCGGTGACGTAATATCACACCAAGAACCAACAAATTCCCTGGAAGGAAAGAGGAGTCACATCAAATAGCCAGTGTAATCATACCTGCGTATTGTGTTCGGGCCGAATTCACAAGTGTCAACCCAATTAACATAATGTAAACACTCTATTCTTCACACTTAACAATAACACATGTACCAGAAACAGGACAGGCTTATGTGGCTTTATTTGCTTGGTTAGATTCTTGAGGCTTTCCCGGCAATTCTAAACGTTTGAACGAAACATTGCACCAAACGGCCCCGTAGAGCAAGTGTACGCGGGTCATTTGATTGGTTGAATTGTCTTGTTCACTTTTGATGAAATAGATGCGTGAGCGGATCGCTGAATCAAGGTCAATGAAAGCGCAGCCGCAGACTTAGTAGTATGAAGACGAACAAAGGTCTGTGAAAGCGTAGTCACAGACTTCGTGGTATTAACATGAATCAAGGTCTGTGAAAGCGGGTTACATGTTTGGTAGTATGACGATATATCAGGTCTGTGAAAGCTTAGCCACAGATTATGTAGTATGACGATGAATCAAGGCATGTAAAAACGTAGTTACAGACTTGGTAGTATGAAGATGAATCAAGGTCTGTGAAAGCGTATTCACATATTTGGTGAATATGATGATGAGTTGGTCATATATTACTTCAAACGCAAAATTGAGAAATCTCGATAGAACGTCATAGACTCGGTTAAATGTCTAAACGACTTGTTTAGGCCTCGTGCATATAACAACCTGATATCCAGGAGGCTTTATCAAACGCGTAATCTTCGAGTTACTGAGCGATAGCCATCTTGTACTCCACACAGCAATTGACTTGCTACAATAGAAATGGATTTACACCTTGGTTTGCGAGGTCACATATATGTTTTTGCTACATCACTTGTAGCCTATTGCTACCGGCTGTTTACCACGGCATTGATAATATAGGATGTATGACCGTTGGAGTGAGCTCCCGCGTATGTCTTGTGTCACGACTCAAGTACAGACTTACCAGCCCACTGAGTCATGTATTCACGTCTAGCCTTAAACCTATTTGACTTGAGCAAGTGCCATATGTGCTCAATCGAAACAAAAACCTTGTTGAAATATATAAACAAAAGTTTAAGCAATCAATACGCAGTAAATCTCCGGATGCAGATGGAAGTTACTAAAGTAGGCCCTTCGTCAATAAATAACGTCATAGAAACTGTAAAAAAATTTCCTTGCAAAACAGCTGAGCAGACACCCGGGTGGATTTGGTTAATAAGAACAATACATTTGTCTTTTATTTGATTCCCTACTGTATCAGACCAGACACAATAATTCATTCTTGCGACGAGACAGCTCTTTTGTACCCAGGAATATCATGTTTAAGATATTAAGTAGGATTATATGTTATTAAGATCGATTTAATCATCAGGGGATAACCTGACTGGTGGCCCTTCCGTTGTTATATCGATAATACAAGCCACTGGTAAACAAATAAGACGACTTCGGGGAATCTGAATCATTCGCTCAATGGCTCCTCCGGTGTTCCTAAGTTTATTATACCCGACTGTATACATCTATAAAGTTCACGTAAAATTATTCCCTAGCTAGTAAGCCCTGTTATTTAATTAGCCGAGACGGGTCCGTGATGTCATTGGCTGCTTCCTGTGTGACGTCAAACTATATATTTAGATGACCTAAATCTAAAATAACCTAACAGTGGTTTTTAAATGAGATCTGGAATTCCTTGGAAGACGCGGTTTTCTTACTGCAAAGTTCGTAGCGTCCATGGATCAAGAAACTGACAATTGTTTTTCCTCTATCATGTCTCTATCTACCTTAAAACTTGAAATTTTGAATTTTCATTTAATTGAAAACTTAAAATTATATTTTTCAACAAAAAGACACACAGTAGAGGAAATAATTAGATACAAAATACGGTTCAGATAATATCATTTAATTTAATAAAACTCCGCTGTAAGTGGCTTACTATAACTGGGTACTTAACACAGTGTTCCTTTTAAGATTTATGAAACGTGCAAAGCTCTAGAAAGTATCAATAGGAACACTGTACCAGGATTAAAAAAATGTATACTTTAAGGGGTTTGAAAAGATATGGCGTTTTTTCCAGCTCTGCTACCTTAAGGAATATTGATGGCAAATATTAATATTATGTATAGTAAGTATAGCCTGAATATGCATTCATCGGAAAAAAGGTAACCACATTCGAGATTTCTTAAAATAATTATGCCACATATTTCTTTTTGAAGAAAGTTGCTGGTAATTGTGCTGTCAGTAAGGTAATGGACATTTTCTCGAAATTTTCGAGATAAACGTTGGTAAATGTTGAATAATGTTTTCTAATTTTATCATAAGTCTGTAAAATTCGAAAATTTTATTCCTGATCCTTGTCGGTTTTTACTATGGTTTATAACGGTGTTATACAGTGTCATAGAAGGGAAAGTACCTGTAAAATCTTTGGTTTACACGCCGCTGAACAATCATGGTGAATCAATCGTTAAACTCACGCCTTTCTGGTAAAATGGCCCGAATCGAAACCCACCAGTCAGAGAGGTATCATTTATTTACCACGGAGCTGTTACGGTTCTTTGTCTGGCGTCCTTTATCTACCCACTAGTTCATTAAGCCGTCTGGACCTGGGGCATTAATGCAGTTACCGTTTAAGAACGCCTTATTGTACAAAGCGAACCATTTCCAATTTTAGTCTACAGTATAGGGACAAACCCATAAATAATCTTTCGATTTTTAAAATCAGCGTTCGATTGCAAGGATAATTTTTTTTGGCGATATCTGAATGTTTTATCCCCGAATTCGCAGTGCAAAATTAACACAATGAATCAGATTCAAATCCACGGTAGAGTTAGTAGGAAGTGACAGGCGATGAACATTAAGACTAATACGACGTTGTATGGGGTGAAGATTGTATGATATGCTTCCTTCCTTGAATTTGTCCAAATGTTCCTGTTTCTTTAGATATTTATATGTGGAAAGGGGTCTTTAATTTCAGCCGCCTGCGGTATTTATTGACCTCCGTGTTACAGCGCAAACGTCATTTTTCAGACTTAAAATATATTAGGCTCCACGAGTAAAATTGCACGGAAGTTATGTTGTCACGTATGTACACTTTGTTTTATTGTCTGATTTGTCCCCGTATACATGATTACTCAAAGGCAATGGATAAATGTTTATGTTAGTGTTTTGCCCGACGATGGACAGAAAATAAATAAATAAAAAAAATAAGAGCAACAAACGAAACACCACAGAAGCAGACTACATTAGTTGTAAAGAGAACGCTGTGCCATATGATAAACAGACCACAGAAACAAGACAAGAACATATAAACGACTGAAAAAAATGCCAAGTAGAGTAAAAAAATACAGTATATATTAAATTATGTTATGATGTCAATTGAAAAAAGCTTTGAATTATGGGCTCTCTATGCGTTGTCTATAATAACTCCTTTTTCATCCTGCCGCTCCGAAACCATTGTTAACCTTGTCTTTATCCCCTTAGTTACATTGATGGTAATCAATATTCATGATATATTGTTAACTTTTCAACGGAATGACTTTCCATTAATCATGGTTTTTGTAAAAAGTGCTAGATTTTAATATGTGACACAACTTTAGATACAATACAGAACAGATCGATCAGTTTACAGGATCCTTTGCAAATACTTCATTCGGGCTTCTAATGGTTATCCAGGGGCCCTGACAGTCGAGGAGTAAAACGCTAAGCAGTCTCCGCTGGCGGCCCGGGTTCGTTACCCTGCGTGTCTATGAGAGTAAGTTGTAGTTGCCCGTCCAAGGCCATGGAGAGCTATGATTAGTTAAGACAACTATTAGTACAATCCATGTAAAATAAATAAATTTACATTACACCCCCGTCACACGATAAGGCGATCTCGCTCCGATCACCGAATTGGGGCAGATCGCCGTAGAACGTACCCAGAGTGGCCTTAAGTTTTAATGAGCTTCGTAGAAGCGAGATAGTGTCGTCTTCGGTCGTCAAATGGTCGCCATGAACGCTATGAGTGGAAAAATCAGTCTTAACTAAAAGTTACTTTCATCATTAAAAAATTGCCTTGGATCTTTCAGATTTAATTCCCTGTTTCCTTATTATCATGATAGTGTTCCATTTTGATTTGGCAAAAATCGTAGTTTCAGACATCAAAGTTCGAGAACGACAAAAGTCACACAAAGACGGTAAATATAATGCGCCAATGGCGCCGTCGATTTTTATTGTCATAGTTTGACCCCAGTGAATAACACGCCCTTAATTAACTACACCTTTACAGACAAAGCGTGATGTTCCGAAATTATTGCTTAATTGAAGGCAGATGGCTATTTCTTTTTAAATTCTGCTTTGAAGCAAATGGGTCTTTTCTATTTTTTTTCCTGTAACAGGTATTTGATTGTTTTTGCAGTCAATAAAATTCTGGCAGCACACTATACACAAAAATGTATTATATAATAATAAAATCAAGGGTAATACTGGTCATAAACACAAATCCCTTTCCAGTCTGTGCTTGTTTGACACCACGCGCCTAGCTGTATTTTACCTAATTATCTATTTTCTGGAAATTATCAAAAAGAAACACTCGTATGTGCGCAGCTATAAATAAGAAAAGAAATTTTTTTGCCAATGAAAACTTTTGGGAGTCAGTTGTATGGCACACTCAAGAAAAATAATAATCTTTAAATTAATAAGCATGTGATTAACATCTATATTATAGAACATGAAAGATCGAAGTGATTTGTTTTGCACATGATATACTGTACAACTGACTCCCAAAAGTTTCCATTGGCAAAAAAAAAAAAAGATACCTTTCTTGTTTATAGCTGCGCTGTATTCGTTTCCAAGACATCTGATTGATCCACTCAACGGATGTTGACTCCTCGTCATGATTTTGAACTTCATCATTACCTTGTGACTATACTCAAAATATATGTTAGATGTGCAGTTGTAATTCTTTATTTGTGTAATTCTTTATTTGTGCAGTTATTAAAGTTTAAGTGTTTTTCCACTCACAGACTGAAAAAATGCTTTTATGTTATTGGGTGAATACATGTATTTGATTTTTGTTGGATCACTAATGAATAGGCTCTGCACCATATATCTGGCTCTGGTATAATATCTGATGAACCTGGTCCCTTGGTCTTTAGCTGATTTAATTTTATCGGCTTCTGTGGCTCAGGGGCAGAGCGGGCATAGGACTCAACGCCTGGAGGTCGTGAGTTCAAATCTCAGCCGAGAAGCGGTGAGACATTCACAGTCAATCCCAACCCAAGGTAAGCGCTCTGCAGGTGTAACGGGAAGGCTGTACCCCACAGCCGTATATCTCTCACAAACGAGTGCTTCTTTAGGATGTTCCTTGGTGTTATGACCTAGCAATAGGAATGATTATAATTCCAAGACCTGCAGGTGAGGAAGACACCGAGCCTGGGTGACACCATGATTTAAATAGAAATGACAGGAAGCGATGGCTACTGCCCTGTCACGTAGTCCCATACCAAAATGGAACTCTGCAGACGTAATTACTGAGCTTAAGAATAAGATAAGTCAGCATTATAAAAATGGAGGCGGTTACCTCCACCAAAAATAAATAAATAAATAAATAAGAAAAACAAAACTTAATGAAAAGTTGGGCCAATTATTTGGTGAACAGAAATGCATAAAAAACATGTTTGTGCAGTTCTGAAATTTCCTTAGAATGTACCCTTCAGGATAGGTATAATTGAGGAAGTCCCCATGTGTATTCTTGTGTCATACATGCAGTTACGGAATCCTTGTGAAAAATATTGACTCTTTTGTAAAATCTTTAGTCTTTTATAAAATATTCAGTTAGGTCTTTATGTTATCCCACCTGTAATACCTTTCATGCAAATGACATCTATCTTAATTAGACAGGCGAACCTTAACAATCAGATGTTGTTTATGAAAGAGCTCATGTAATTTTATATGTTTTCCTGATCAATTGCTGGTTGTTTTATAATTACGTTGACCTGCAAATTAATTAGTTAAAAAGAATTGAGTCATATATCAAAGAATAAAGACCACAAAAGTCTATGTCTTGATTAAATAGCGTGGCAGCTCTTTAATTTCTTAATTTTTATTAATCATGCTTTGATATACAAGCTTCATGTTAAGAAATTAGGGCATTAAATTAAAATTAAATACACTACCTTTCAAATTAATTTGCATGAAATGTTGATCATCATATAATTAAAGGATCATGGGAATGGCGTGGAAAATCCGATTTACCTACAAGCCATTGAGTACTTCATATATTTCATACCATCTAAATACAGCAAAAAAAGATGTTAAAATTATTGTGAGTTGTTTTAAGGATAAGATCACGGCCATTCAATGATAGAAACCTTACGATAAGAATGGCATGTAATTAATACCCCTTTTATTTCATTTTTAGACTAATAATAATACACGAGTCAAATCCTGCCGTTAATACATTCGAACGATTCTCTGAGGTTCCAATGTCGATTCACAATTATGATGAGGATCGAAGTCCCAAACTTTAACCAGTAGATGAAATACATCTTACCGCCTTTTGCAAGCGTTTTTCGATCTGATTTTAGTCACCATTTTTGAATTTGTGGAAAATAAGATTGGTAAGAATTTCCTAAAGACGTTGTTTTCCTTTATGTTTTATTAGGTGCACGTTCTACTGGTAAAGGAAACAAAATTAACATTTTGTCTAATTGATTATATTTATTGACAGGCGAAAAATTGTTCACGAAAAACAGTTTTGTAAAAGAAATCACAGTTAACACTTTGAAAAATTCTGAAGTCTAATCTGCGGCCTTCTTAGAAAAAACTCCATTCAACCACCCCGTGTTTTCTCGTGATAATTTTTATATATTGCAAGAAAGCTTAAATTTATTTACCTTAGAGGTAGGTCAGACGAATATGGCGATCAACTTACCGGAAAATAATACTCTCCTGTGTAGGGATTCCATATGATTAATTCAGAAAGAAATATGACCGAACGGATGTACTGTCTTGGACATATCAGTGACGATCCAAGCAGACGGTCTTAAACTAGATTCATTTGACGATTCTTAGTGGTATGTATACATCCCACGTTTGTTACGTTTCCCCTAGGTCTACGTTCCTCCGGATACCCAAATATAGCCACTTGAACTGACGCCGTCCTTTTTGCACCCCTTTCTAGACAGTTCGACACGCCCCGGCGTCGCAAAATAAATACATTTATTTCATACCTATTTAAATGATTAAAACTGCCACATTACTTCCTTTGATAAAAGCTAATTTCTAGTGGCAAACAAAATAAAAATAAAAACAAATTAATAGGCGGGGGTGTTGGGTAGTTTCCAAAAGTTTTGTAAGAGGGAGCGGACGGACATCCAAAGGCATCCGCAATAGATGCTCTTCTTTGAACCATCCGCCCCAGTGGATCAAACCTGTTGGATTATCAGGTGTACATGGTTTCAGGTATACACGTTTACAGTAAAAATTCGGTAGATACGTACCGAAAAAGCAACAGGAGAACACTATACCGTAGCACACAATCAAAGTGATCTTTCCCGGTGGTAGGTCTAACGGACTGACAAATTGTGGTGGTCCAGTAAACCTAGTCTGAGAGCTGTTGTTCATGTCTTACTCTCCAGCCGCCAGCCAGCAGCATCAGCCTGTAATACAGAAAACACAGTCAGTCGGGCAGCCTCAGGCACAACAGAGTACGTTGGTGTCTCAGTAAGAGCCCTAGGTCAACATGACTAGACACATCTTTTTACGATGGGAAAAATATATATCATGCAATTTATTCTAATTGACTGACAGGGACAAAATAGTAATAATACCTTTCAGTCTAAACCTGCCTCGTTAATTGAATTCACTTACACATTTCTATTACGTCAAATAAAAAACGTTATTACAATGCTGTCAAATGTATACAGTAGAAAATTATTAAACGATTTCTTCGTTAAATACTAGATTTTTAATAAAGATATCGATTCGATGAATATAAATACATTATCAGAGTTAACGCAGTGACAGCTTATTAATGACATAAATGTGTCCAGAAAATGAATGTACAATGAATACACATATATTTGATAATAAAGTAAACATAAAAACCGTTCGCACCATACAAGATTTATTATCAAGATATCGATTTGTTAAATAAAATAACATTATCATAGACAAAGTTAAAGGCAATAAAAGCTTATTTCATGAAAAAAAAATAACTCCCATAAAAGGATACACAATGAGTAATAATAACACTTCATAATAAACTGAAGACTGTAGTCTGAACCTACATTTATACCTCCGCCAACATTCTGATCAAACTTTCTTATGTTCAATCAGTCTCATGACTCACACGGTTCAAAACAAGGACACCCCTTTTTCATTGAAAAACATTGAATTGTTAGCGCCCCCCCCCCCTCTAGCTATGTTTCTGAGGATTTGGTTTTAGTGAGCGGACTTTTCCTCGGGGCAACGCCAGGTGCCTCTGCTAGTGTAAGACAGAGACGACGTCAGTCTATTTTTTTACATATATTTCAAATTACAAGTCTATCTTTCCAACGACACATAGTCGATACCAAGTCGGCCGAGATTATCACATTTAAGAATAAATTCTAGTTTTGCCCTCGAGAAAATGAAGGTCTCGGAAGTGAATTAGCACTGATCATGGACGGCAGGTTTTATGTAGAAAAAATGCAACCTAAAGCGCTTTTTTTGGCGCTGGTGCTGTATACTCCCCAGCCAGCAAAAAAAAAATAACAAGGATAAACAACACGCAAGACATGAAAGGCGAAGTGTGAAGTAGATACAGTCGGTAACATCGTACCATAAACACAAATTTTCCTTCGGATATATTGAGATATATATCTAAGGCATACAAATTCTTCTATAATATATATTGAAATTGAGTATTCACTCCCTTAATATGTAGACTCCTGAAAGCCTGTATAACATGCGGAATGAATTCAAGTCTCCACCAATGGGGTATGTGTCCATCCCCATTCGTGTGTGTTTATGCTTGTGGGTGTGTATGTGTGCTTATTCACTACACTCATGGAATTTTCAGGGCTTTTCTGGAATGGTCGAAGGAAGGCTCGATAAGATTCTGGTGATTCCGGAACGCCATCAAGGAATATTCTCAAATACACGGTAATTTTTAGCACGAATGAACCAGGAAATATGCACTGAATAAGTTAATGCATTCACTGTTTTGGGGGCATTCCACAAGAGGGACCCCCGTATGGGAGGGGTTGTGTTATTTATAGTATGCAGATTTCCAGTTTTATTATCAAACTATCCTCTTTTCAAAATTGAAACGTAGTTTACGATACTGTCTCGTTATATTACTCCCGGCAATGGGAAGTTCTTTAGTACTGTAAAAAGCTTTACAACCGGACACACGAAAAATAAAAAAAGATAGTCGAACTGTATGATGACTCTTAGAGCATTTCAAGGTTAAGCATTCAAGTTTCGATTGTTGCAGATGATTGAAGATTCAGCTGTGCCCTATTGTATGCACAATGATGAAGTCCAAACGGTATAAACACGTGACATCAGTGAAAATGGAATATTATCGACTTTTCAGGAACCTCGTTCAATCAAAATGTTCCAGACGAGACCCTAATCCTCCTTTAACAGTTGTTTTTTTATAAAATCAAAAGCGTCATGTAATTAACTCTTGAGCAATCAGGACTGTCAACTGCTAAAGCGGGCATTCCGTCCGTTTTATAACTCAGATTTAGTTGTGTCATTTCTGTGACAAATAAACATGCAATGGAAAATATGTTTCTTTTCACTGCATATCGAGGTTTTACGGTTTTTCATCTTCCCAGTTGTGTCATTAAACCACTGCTGACATTATTATGTCACCAGAAGATGTGTTTTATTCCTGTGGGTCTCATCAATTCAGACGTAAATTCTTTAAGACAGACATCTACTCTGTCTCACTACAGCCGTGTTTTTGTAATGACGTATGCGGCCTAGTATGAATTCAGCTTGCGGTAAGGAACTGCATGAATAAAACTCTCCCGAAGGTTTAACGAGTATAAATTGGTTCACAGAGGTTTGAAAAATATACCTCTACTGACGCATAGAAAGCACATTTGTATGGAAAAAAGAGGTGAACAAACATGAAATCCCTTATTCACGTGATCATCTATGAATCAGATAATGATATTAATCATAATCAACCAGAAATCAATAACTAATATACAAACATAAGGCCAAAAAAAGGTATGGTTCTAAGGCACCGCCCGCGTCAATTTTAATCCCCCGCTTTAAAAATTTTTAATTTGATTTTCAATAGAAACTTAACATTTTTTGAGCACAAGTCGCTCGGACATTTCTATCAAGAAGATAAAATAATACAATTTTGATAAGATTTCCTTTGTTATTTAGTGCTTTTACCTGTTTATGAAAAACTGTCATGTTCATGCTTTTCCTTGATCATATAACATATTTATCGATATACAGAAAAAAAGGTAAAACAAAAATATCGCCCGCCCACATTGATTTCTGAAAAAAATGTGCCTAAAACCAACCCTTATTATTGACATTAGAAGCAAGCACCTATTACTTTAAATACAGTAGCCCAATAAAGCTCTTGTTAAGATGACCTTTTCTTTTAACACATCATTTCAAATTAAAGATAACCCAGTTCATCAACTGTATGAAACTATCTCACAAGTATTGAAAATTTAATAGCGCCTACTAATGTCAATAACATTACAAAGTGTGATATATTTAATGTTCCGCTCAGCCGAAAGACATTCAGTGATAAAATCTATTCCATGTACAGCAGAACTTGTCTGAAAGACCAAATGTTTATAAGACCACATCTGTACTAAGTCCACGCTTGAGTAAACCGAGAGCGCTCAAATACGTGATAACTGACATGTCTGATAAGACCATCTGTGAATAAAGACCACTTTTGGCCAGTCCCATGGATGGTCTTATTACATACAGGTTTCAATGTATATGCAAGGACGTGCATATTTATGAGCCCTGGTGCAAGAGTGTCATTTAAGCCTTGGAACAGTGCGCGACGTGGGGGAAGTTTGGGAACAGAAACTAGTTAAACCGAAGAGCGTGTTGTGTGACAGCCAAGTTGTAGCTCGGTGCGAGGGATAGTCCTGGTGCCTCTGTGTATATTATCATTCCGTGGTGTAATCTAAGATATAATCTAAACAAAATTTTTCTTAGTTAAATTCTGTTAAGTCAGCGTCTGTCTAGAGCGGCCCTCACAAATGAACATTTTCCTCCCGTAATGGCTGTTTTTTTGCTCGTAGTGAGAAATCGTCTACGAATGTCAGACGAAATCGCACGCTAACGCATAAAATTGCACTTAAGCGCCTGAAACCCAATGAAAACGCAGAAACTGTCTGAGGACGTGGGCAGAGACGCGATGTGTTGAACTATTGCCTGGAACACGCGGAACAATTACTCACTGAAACACATAAAAGCATGAATGAACACTCATAAAAGTGCAAAATCATACGCATAGGATATAATATATAGGACACAAAAAATGTACCCATTATATTCCTGAGGTCTGAGAGAGTAAAGAGCATAGTAGTGCTAAATCGGCACAAAGTTCGACCGAAGCTCGTCCGTGAAAGCTACTCTTTTGCAAAACAATTCCCACAAAAAACAACTCGGTAGGGACTCGTTTACTTGATGGCACTAAGGTAAATTTGTCATTCAGAAAACCGGCCACCTGGGCGTAAAGGTACTCTCCCAGGTCAAAACTGTCGCTTAAGTTACTGTTATAAGTCAATTTTTGTCATCGCGTTAATGACGGGTATTCTTGTTTGAATAGGACCATTATTGACTGATAAATAACAGGTTCCATGACGAATTGAAGGTTACCTTTGGTGGAAGCCAGAGTTTTACCGATAGAAGCCGTGTTTTTTCATGATTATGGAAAGTTTCACACTGATGGAACCCTGAGGGACTATTTTGAGAATCAGACGACAGAGCCTAAATGTACATGTTGTGTTGGCTGTGGCTTGAAGAGATGTTACTTGGGAATATGTTTTATCATGGTGTGAGATAACTTGACTTCGGCTGTTTTAAAGAATCCATAAGCGTGGAATTTAGCAAGGAATGTTAACTTGAATTTATACATGACTTGGAAATCACAAAAGTCTAACCCTAATGACCTATATTTATTCTGCAGGTAGTTTTCAGATGACTCTCTGGAAACGTTCTCGCATCGACTATTCGTTTCTGTGATTCTTGTCGGCAAAGGCATTAGGAATGGTCCCTGACACTTCCTGTATTAGTTATGAATAAAGGGTATGTTGATTAAAATATCTCCATGAATGAATTAATGTGTATTATTTAGAAATATTAGTTCGATAAATATGAGTATGTAATAGAAAAAATAAACAAAAATGTATTTTTTAATAAAAAATAATTTAAAGATAATCAATAGTTGTCAGACATTTTTACTACTACCTAATTTCGGGCACGTTGCACGAAACTATGTAGAATTAAAAATATGACAAAATTTGATTCCTCTATTTGTATAATTGTAAAGCTCTGGTGCCATTAGCTTAATATATATATATACATATATATATATATATATATATATATATATATATATATATATATATATAGTCACGATTCACGCCGCAGGTCCCATGACAAATAAGGTGACAGTTCATGGCCGAAAACAACGTTTATTTTACTCCATTCACAAACAATTCCAGGGCCAGCCTGACTGTAACTTTCCATTCCGGTGCCCGCGTTCGTCCCTCGCTCTCGACTCAGGACCACGCTCTCGACTCAGGATCCCTCCGTATAACACTTACACTCATAAAATAAAATTACACTTTGAAAATAAATTACGGGCGTCTCCCTACAATATATATATATATATATATATATATATATATATATATATATATATATATATACCAATTTGTATTGTGGTCTGATCAAACAAATCACGTGCATGTTCAGAGTGAATTTGTCACGTTTCATATGCATTTCCATTTATTGACCACGGGTGTAGGAGAAGGGGTTTCTCCTCAGTCACAAAATTTTTCGATAGCGTATGGTGATGTGTTCATTCTGCTCCCGCTCTGAGCGTTCTATCAGACGTGTCTTGTCACCCAAGGGTCTGTCTTCAGCTAGTTTGGTCGGTTTTGTTAGATGCACACGCCTAGTCTTTCATGGGTAAAGCAATTTGGATCCCTTAGCGGTGCATATCACGTAGACCATTCTCCTGTCACCGAGGACACTAACACACACACACCCACTCACATATAATCTTAACTTGAAGCATTTCATATTTGATAACAAATATGAAGCTCACCAGTATATATATATATATATATATATATATATATATATATATATATATATACATATATAAATAATATAGCCAAGCCCAAAACATTATCTTGTCTGTATCAGATCACACAAATGCACCCTACGTTAACCCTGATTTCCATGGGAGAGCGTTAAATGAGCTCTAGGAATTGATTTACTTCACTCACTTTTTAAATATTATGGGAATTGAGCGACCATTATATCCAAAGGTAAACTAGGGTGAAAAAAAAATCCCTTTAAGTTCTTAAATGTTTCATGCCTGGAACTAGCCGTGAATACGCGACTCGGTTGACATTCATATTACGAAGTTAAGCCCACTTGAGTCGTGACACAAGCCATAGGCCTACATTTCGGTCATCGATACAAGGTATTAAGGCACTGACGCTGGTCGCAAACAGTTTAATGTCGGAGGCATGGCGCTAGCCTGGGACAGAACAAAGAGTGTAAGTGCCTCTTCGGAAAATTGATTTATATGAATCTTGCTGTCGAAGGAATTAACACATCTATTATGCACACTGCCCGTTTGGGGTCCGTCTTCGTCCATTTCAATCAGTTTGTGAACGCCATCATCCGCAAAGACTCCTTGGACTTATCAGTTCTTGATATTTCCTGTCTGCTTTTGGAGCACCATTCATGCGTTAGCACGGATGGGTGTTCAACACAAAATGTATTTTATCCTTTTGTTATTCTTTGGTGCACCCAGACAGATAAATACACCATCGGTCATGCCTGTTACTGGAGGTGTCAGTTTCTCTGACCGTATGACGTCACTAGCACACCAAAAACCACAAAGGCATGAAACTGATCAGTCACGTGGTTACCAGACTTGACTTCCCCTGCCGGGCTCATGTCAGTTCGGGCGTCGTGTTCAGTGTCACGAATCAATATTTAATATATCAAACAGCAGATATACATTTTTTAGTGCCCTATAGCTTTGAATGAAAGCTGCAGTGTTAAATATATATATATATATATATATATATATATATATATATATATATATATATATATATATTAACGTGCACTTTTGAACATCAAAGTTCAGAAATTCAAAATTTAAGGTGAGATCAGACATTATGAACTACGTTTTTGTGCGGGTAAGATCATGTTGGTCATGAAATTAATAAAAACGGTAACTGTTTTTGAAGACTAACCCACGGAATGCAGACCTCACGACATTTTTGCGGATGCACAGGTATACTAAAAATTCTCATTTAACTATATTTTCTAAAATGTTCTGTTAATATGAGACAAGATTGGAAAAATTTTCATTTAAGACTTTTAATCTTTCAATATGTACTAAGAAGTACAATAGTCACCTCCATATATATATATATATATATATATATATATATATATATATATATATATATATATATATAAACGATACATTTATATGTCATGCAGTTACAGTAATAAAAGATTTTATACGTAAAAAGTTGACCAATATTCCTAGCCCCTGCTCCATTCACTAAATAAAGGTAGGTAAAATCTAAGACAGAAAGACTGACAGACAGGCAGACAGACAGACACGTTTTAATTTGCTTATGTAAGCTTTTCTCAATAAATTAAGTGTTTCCGTCATAATTTGCGATTACATTTGAAAAATATATCAGCCATGTCACACACAAGAATCACAATTTCTTTCATATTCCAAAGCTTTGTCATTTCCATTTACCCCACCTTCAACATTGTTTCTTTCTTTTACAGACTATTCGTCTTTTTGCAGTATAATTCTAAAGAAACATTAATGAAAGAGCAGCTCCAGACGCCACATAATACACAAACATGTCTGCATAGTTTAAGGTATCAGGTTATGGGGAGATAATTATAACGCAGGTAAGAATAAGAGAAACTTATAAAACCATAATTACTTCGAAACAGCAGCTGCACTGAAATTTGACCCGCCTTGCCTTTGTAATAATTATCGTTATATTTGCTTGTCGGTTCTAGATTGATCAAACATTAGATACAAATTTCAAGACTTGTCGGAAACTGTGACGTGTTCGTGATTTTTTTTTGCATTTTTTTCTTTTTGTAGAATAAAGGAAAAAGGAAATTTGTGAAAAAGGAATATAATCTTCGTGGAAGAAGTTGACAAGTGATATTTATGAGTTGTATCAGGTGCCACATTGTCACAATCAAAATAACTTATGCCAACGTTATCACTTAATTAAAACTCGTAATATACCTAGAACTGGGCAGTATCCAGATATTAAAGAACGCAACATTTTGAATCCACTTTGATAAATGTGTAATGAGCTCTCTTCGTCCATGAGAAACTGCGAGCGCGATGCCAGTGATTTAAGATTTAAGGGCTGTGGGATACCTGCTCATTATTTTGCCAACAGCACACTGTAGGCCTACCACCATTTCCTATAGTGGTAGTGGTATAGAATAGTTGTATAAAACTTTCCGTTTCTCTTACCTGGTATTGACGAATCTATCTACACATTGCTCATAATTCTGCTAACAGCGAAACTGTCCGAAACTATAAAACTGTCCGAAACTATAAAACTGTCCGAAACTATAAAACTGTCCGTTTCTCATGAACTAATGACTAATCACGATGATGACGAATCTATCTACACATTGTCAGCAGGGGCGGCACAAAACAAGAAACGGAACTATCTTGTAAATGTAGAGGAAAACAAAGTGACACATACAAGGCCAGACAAACAGACTGACATAGATCAAATGACCTTTGTTTTACGTGTTAATTAGAGATGATCTATGAGTGGTAAGGTTATGGTTATAGCGCCGGGCTCCCATTCTAACCGCCGTCCACGCTTATACCCCCTCCTTCCGTCAGAGGTTGTATCTACTATCAAAGAACCTCTTCCAGTGTCAAGTTGTGGGGATGACTTGTCTAAGCTGTCAAACTTAAAAATCTTTCTTTGACAAATGACGGTGGCCCTTCCACTTCGTTGTCAAGGAACGCATGAAGGACCACAGATATTCACACGTTTGGCCTTGAATTATCAGGAAAGATACCAAGTGTGTCCTAATGGGGTAATTTTACAAGTTTTACCATTAATCCTGAGACATTTATCATTAATTGGCAAATTGACTGTTGTATCTATCAGAAACTACCACTGTGTATCGATTGGGCGAACTTGCATCGCCAAAAGTCGTTTATCGTTTATCGTGAGCAGATAATAAGCTATGATTTTAACACACAGAACTCATAATTTTCATGAATGGTTAAGAAACTCTTGCGGCATTTGAATCCTACATTTAATTCGAATCCTATATTCAAATTTACTGTAATGTGGGTCTACTCAATGAATATGAAAAATATACTTTGCAATCAATATCTTCAAGACTCGTAAGACAATTTGTTACGTAATCTGCTGGAGGGTCGTTTTTCTTTTAATGTGCATTTTCATGAAAAAAAGTGGGAACTTCCTTTATCAGCCACTTCCTCATGATAAGTCACATGATAACTTGAATCAAAGGAGCACTTTAAATTAGTAAGACAAAGGGTGAAAAACGGTTACCCTTAAGTCCATCCGTAATATAAAGATAAGGAAGAAGAAACCGGACCTTAGAAGTAAAAGACGTTTGGATATAAATGTCGCCAAGTTTGAAGTAATTACTCTTTTTTATGTACGTGTTATAACTGGATAGTTACGTTGTCGCGTGATCGCATATCAATAAGCAACGTAGCTGAACTAGCTAACCCCATTTAAAAGAGGAAAACCATCGTCATTAGTGCAATCAATCATGAAACGAGCAATATTATTTTGAAGATTAATTCTCTTTTACTTGACACTTTTTTTACTTAATAGAATTAGCCGATACAATATTTTTTTTCAAAAGCTGTAACTCTTTGCATATTTCTATTTTTGTATTTTACTATGTTAAGCCTTGTCAAAGATTTATTTTGAAATTGTCGTATTGTAACTTTTCCGTTTTAAGAATGATTATGTTAATATTGAGATCTGAAGAATAAATAATCGAGTTACTTATTTCACTCGTGTTCATAATGTTTATCTCGTAAAGGGACATGTCATTGTTCCTAGAACGTTCTATTTAGGCTTGTTAGGCTATTGTTCACTGAGCTTCTATTTATACATGGGTGAACAAATGAATGCATTTTTCATGTAATATGTTTTAATAATTTATACTTTCAAACTGAAAAGTTAAGGCCCGTAAATAAAATTTACCAGAAAAACCAGAGAGGCCTTTTTTAAAATTATGAATCTTAAAAAAGGCATGTTTTTGTATTTTGATATTTAAGTAAAACCTCAGAGACGCAAACATGCAAACATCTTTTTGTCAATGATTGTGCTTGTACAAATATTGCTATGACTTAATATTGTTGGTTTGTTAATAGAAATACAAATGTAATCTCATCGAAAACGTGGATTACAAAATTGTTGTGTTCGTCACATCAAGCAGGGGTTATTGCAGGACCCAAACATTAATGAATTGTAATCGCTCAGAAAACGACGCCTTCAGTTTACCGAAAAAGGGAACAGGCTATGTAGCTTACGACCTTCGAAAAGATTAATATCTTATACAATTCTGACATCTGTGATTATTGCTTGGACAAAAAAATAGTTTTAGATAGTCAACTATCTCAGGGATTAAGCGCAATAACACTTGAATGTAAGAAAGGGAAACGAATATCGTTGATGGTTAAACACTCAGTGGGACGTGAGAAATCTCTTTATAATAATAATTATAATAATAATAAAAATAACCCAAATATAGTATACTCATCAAACTCTGCAAGCAATTTCCCTACCGATAGAAGCTTAATTATAGTATCTTTTGTGGTCGTAAAAGTGGAATTAGTACGAAAAACATGTACGCCGATTACCATTACCCCTTGTAATGTGCTGTGTTGGTGAAAGTATTCCATCTATTACAGAAGATCACTTGCTGTGTAAGTGGCTCCAGTGGCGTGTCCCGTTAGGGGGAGTAGAAATAGAAAGCACTACAAACGTAACGAACAGGCTTTAATATGTTAAAAGGCATTAACCTTTTTAAATATATATTACTGATCGTACTTTCAACAATTCCATTGTACTTTAAATAAACTCACGCTGATCATCGACATAGTAAAGTTCAATTATTTTGGTGCCTCACGCTGTTGAAAGATTCACAGAGAATTGGTATCCCACTGACAGGGAAGATATCACGTTTTTCATGAGAGATTTTCTACCACTTGGCCATTACGATAAGTGTTTTTGATATTCTCGATTAAACATGTATGTAACTGAGATGAAACTTTAAATACGCACTGCGTTGACCACTCCATCTTTCATAACCTTTCACCACTGGTCAGTTTATTATTTGGATTATATTTTCCTTTCGATGAAATATACGCGCCCTGTGAAGCAGCTGTATTATCTGATAGGTACTCATTTTTCTTCTTCTTTCCTAACAGCATAAATCTTTACTGGGCATATTTGCACTCAACGATAGTGGACGATGTTTATTTTAAGAATTCTATACAAGGAAAGTGCCGAAATAAAAAAGGTCACATTTTGTCCTTGGATTGGATACCTGATGTCCAAATGTCGCTATTTTTGTATTAAAACTCTTCCTTTTCATTAACGGATTTATTTGAATGGGCCACATTACATCCTGAAAACTACTTACGTCTCAGATGGAGACGATAATCATACCACCTGCTGCATGTCAAAATATATACTAAGTACATACATCAAATCGGCTTTTCTGCTCATGTTATAGTAGTTTATAATTTATTCATTGATGTAGAAAGTAATGGCAGCATTGTCTTTTGACTTGGTTATCTCATATTATTTGTTATTATTCATTTATCCAAGACGGCCATTCGGTGGATACGGTCTGTATTTATCCAGATAAGTTTTAAAAATGTCAACTGTGTTATCAAAATTAACTTAATTTGGTAAAATGTTAGGCGCGTTTGCATGCCATATTCAACGAGTTTATAATTAACAATGATATACCAGATTAATAACCAATCACTTCTATTGGTTTTAAATTTATATTTATACTTGGGTTATAACATATTGTGATCGAAAATATGAACAATGTATTAAGTATTGTTCTCATGTCAATGATCTTATGGCCATTTGCATTACAAATTAAAAATACCCGATGAAGATGACTTCCATACTAATATTATAATGTACAGTTTGTTTTATAAGTTCAGCTGAGCTATAGCTATCACCCTTTATCCCTCGTCCGTGTGTCGGGCCGGTCGTCCGTTGTTCGTTAACCAGGCACAAATCGTAACCGTTTAACTTAGAAACTTCTCACTTGACATAAAGGTAGGGCTTTGGTAAATCTCCTTGCATGCAGAAAAAGTAAGTCACAGTGCCCTACATATTGCGAGTGTTTTTATTTTTGTATGTGAGTTTAGTACTTAGAAAATCAGACTTGTGTACGTAATTTTAGCTGGAAAACAAACAATATGCACTCAACTCTAAAACCTAAAACTGTGTTAATCAACTGAACGTATCACATTGTAACCATGCAAAAAATGAAGAAAATCAGCCTAGCTAGTCCTTCAGTTCTTAAGAACTGTTGCGGACACAACTGCAACATTTTTACTATTGCAACTGTTGATGTATGACATTGATACTTAATATAAAATATCTCAGTTATATTTGCATGGATCTTTTTTTGCAATCAGCAAGCTAATTGGCCATGGAAAGTTCTCTCAGCTTAGGATAACTGTGGAGCTATGGACTTTTTCTTTATTTTTACTCGTTTCATTATATTGTACTTTTTTTGTACTCAGAAAATAAAGCTGGCCAGTTATTAACAGGCAAAAATTGTAGCCGTTTAACCTAGAAACGTCTTACAAAAACCAAAGAATATCCTTTCTAAGTCACCTTGCATACCAAACATTAGGTCACTGAGACTTATATCTTGCGGGTTTTGCTGTTCTATGTGGATTTTAGCACTCAAGAATTTAAATATTACAGACTGTTCAAGTCAGCTGAGTGTCATGAACCATGGGTTACTTGCTTATTTACGTAAGGAGTCGGATAAATGTCAGAGGCAGATCAGATAGCTACGAGATATTTATAAACACGTAACTTGGAACTGAACGCATAAGGATTACTTAAAATTTTACACACTTTTATGCTTAAACTCACGCATTCTTAAATGATATACAAATTTGGAAGCAAAAATCCTTGCGGAAAAATATCAGAGGCAGATCAGGAAGCTTCGAGATATTTATTTACGCATAAAGTGGAGCTAAACGCGAGATGATTACTTGAACTTTCACACACCTTAATTTTTAAATGTAAATTATTTAAAATTTTGAAGGCAAATATTCCAGGTCGTAGGGTATGATTAAGGATACTTTATGTATTCATTATATGCTGGTTTTGGTAACACAACTTAATACTCAGGCCTCCAGGTGGTCGTTGGTTTCGATGGAAATTAGCTAGGATATGAGCTGATATACTATGAGTCGGTTAAGCGCACAACACAGCACCAGATTTCGGGCAAAACGTCTAGGATCTTATTTTGCTCTTCAGCTAGGGTTACTCTCTGCATTTGAATATGTTTACATACTCCTTCTGGAAGCCTTTTCCATTGTATCGGTTAGGTATCTTCCCGTGGCAGAATATGTCTAGATGAGGCCATTTTTTTTTATTAAAAAATCCATTTTCTTGACCCGCTGTGACATAGGCAGCCCCGCATTCTATTAAAGCAGGATACCAGAAAATATTAAAGAAAGCTCTGCTAATCTAACTAGATTAAGCCTCTCGGTTATGTGCGGAACAGTGCCATATCTACCATTCTCTGGCTGCATTCTTTGTTCCAAATATGGTCGTGTACATTCATTACATAAACGGGACTAAAATCTTCCTATAATTGAGTAGTTTCAAGAAAATCTTTCTTTTTTTGGGCGGACCTGTCTTGATTGCCTTGTTTGGACTTGTTCCAGAGTCACATTCGATGGGCTAGAGATATAAGGATTGATACAATTAAACCCTTTCCTGTAAAACTAGTGACATGTCAGGGTGTTTAAACCATTTGTTTCTGTTTCAATTTGATACTTTGAATTCATCCGAGCTGCATGTGGTGTCACAGTAATGCAACATTACATGCAAAATGGGTTTAATAATCTTTACTTTTATAATAACAGTTCAATAAACATCATAGAATGACACGTTTGCATTGAGAAATCATTTGATTCCGTCGGGTGAATAGATAAATTTGTTTACCATATCTGAAAGCTTTTTAAACGAATGACACAGGTTAAGTTTCATGTTTAATGTTTTAACAACGAAGAGATAAGTCCAAAATTTGAAAGAGGATTTAAAACACCTGCAAGGTGTTCAGTCATGTTAAAGTCGCACATACACTAACTGTCTTAATCAAATGAAATCAGGAAAACGTATCAAAGATACAGGAAAACGCTATCATGAGTGAGCTATCATAAATATGATTATTTTGACAATTATCAGTCATGTTTATTTTTATCGTACCAAGCTCTTTTCAAGAGGAGGATAAAAGTTAAGAGAGCCGTGATTGATTATACGACTTCTTCAGGACAGTCATGGAAACTATCATGACCTTTATTCCACTGTGAATTTGGATACTTTGTAAAATATTAACCAATGAAGGTTCCTGTAACTGCACAGCTATTAAGGCTTGCAGATTCCTTGTAACTGTGGGAATTTACTAAAAGGGGAGTGCATTCTGGAGCTTTTTTTTATAATGATTATTGAAATGTATCTTAATGTTTGATCAAACCACGACGAACGCTTATTGTTATTGATTAAATTGGCGATAAATAGCTGTAATTGCGCAGGGTTATGAAATATACTGTTTGCAGTTCATCGCAGTGTTGCTTGTTATTGTTTGGTATTGTCGCACATACTGTGAACTTGGATACTTTGTAAAATATTAACCAATGAAGGTTCCTGTAACTGCACAGCTATTAAGGCTGGCAGATTCTTTGAAAGTGCCGAAATAAAAAAGGTCACATTTTGTCCTTGGATTGGATACCTGATGTCCAAATGTCGCTATTTTTGTATTAAAACTCTTCCTTTTCATTAACGGATTTATTTGAATGGGCCACATTACATCCTGAAAACTACTTACGTCTCAGATGGAGACGATAATCATACCACCTGCTGCATGTCAAAATATATACTAAGTACATACATCAAATCGGCTTTTCTGCTCATGTTATAGTAGTTTATAATTTATTCATTGATGTAGAAAGTAATGGCAGCATTGTCTTTTGACTTGGTTATCTCATATTATTTGTTATTATTCATTTATCCAAGACGGCCATTCGGTGGATACGGTCTGTATTTATCCAGATAAGTTTTAAAAATGTCAACTGTGTTATCAAAATTAACTTAATTTGGTAAAATGTTAGGCGCGTTTGCATGCCATATTCAACGAGTTTATAATTAACAATGATATACCAGATTAATAACCAATCACTTCTATTGGTTTTAAATTTATATTTATACTTGGGTTATAACATATTGTGATCGAAAATATGAACAATGTATTAAGTATTGTTCTCATGTCAATGATCTTATGGCCATTTGCATTACAAATTAAAAATACCCGATGAAGATGACTTCCATACTAATATTATAATGTACAGTTTGTTTTATAAGTTCAGCTGAGCTATAGCTATCACCCTTTATCCCTCGTCCGTGTGTCGGGCCGGTCGTCCGTTGTTCGTTAACCAGGCACAAATCGTAACCGTTTAACTTAGAAACTTCTCACTTGACATAAAGGTAGGGCTTTGGTAAATCTCCTTGCATGCAGAAAAAGTAAGTCACAGTGCCCTACATATTGCGAGTGTTTTTATTTTTGTATGTGAGTTTAGTACTTAGAAAATCAGACTTGTGTACGTAATTTTAGCTGGAAAACAAACAATATGCACTCAACTCTAAAACCTAAAACTGTGTTAATCAACTGAACGTATCACATTGTAACCATGCAAAAAATGAAGAAAATCAGCCTAGCTAGTCCTTCAGTTCTTAAGAACTGTTGCGGACACAACTGCAACATTTTTACTATTGCAACTGTTGATGTATGACATTGATACTTAATATAAAATATCTCAGTTATATTTGCATGGATCTTTTTTTGCAATCAGCAAGCTAATTGGCCATGGAAAGTTCTCTCAGCTTAGGATAACTGTGGAGCTATGGACTTTTTCTTTATTTTTACTCGTTTCATTATATTGTACTTTTTTTGTACTCAGAAAATAAAGCTGGCCAGTTATTAACAGGCAAAAATTGTAGCCGTTTAACCTAGAAACGTCTTACAAAAACCAAAGAATATCCTTTCTAAGTCACCTTGCATACCAAACATTAGGTCACTGAGACTTATATCTTGCGGGTTTTGCTGTTCTATGTGGATTTTAGCACTCAAGAATTTAAATATTACAGACTGTTCAAGTCAGCTGAGTGTCATGAACCATGGGTTACTTGCTTATTTACGTAAGGAGTCGGATAAATGTCAGAGGCAGATCAGATAGCTACGAGATATTTATAAACACGTAACTTGGAACTGAACGCATAAGGATTACTTAAAATTTTACACACTTTTATGCTTAAACTCACGCATTCTTAAATGATATACAAATTTGGAAGCAAAAATCCTTGCGGAAAAATATCAGAGGCAGATCAGGAAGCTTCGAGATATTTATTTACGCATAAAGTGGAGCTAAACGCGAGATGATTACTTGAACTTTCACACACCTTAATTTTTAAATGTAAATTATTTAAAATTTTGAAGGCAAATATTCCAGGTCGTAGGGTATGATTAAGGATACTTTATGTATTCATTATATGCTGGTTTTGGTAACACAACTTAATACTCAGGCCTCCAGGTGGTCGTTGGTTTCGATGGAAATTAGCTAGGATATGAGCTGATATACTATGAGTCGGTTAAGCGCACAACACAGCACCAGATTTCGGGCAAAACGTCTAGGATCTTATTTTGCTCTTCAGCTAGGGTTACTCTCTGCATTTGAATATGTTTACATACTCCTTCTGGAAGCCTTTTCCATTGTATCGGTTAGGTATCTTCCCGTGGCAGAATATGTCTAGATGAGGCCATTTTTTTTATTAAAAAATCCATTTTCTTGACCCGCTGTGACATAGGCAGCCCCGCATTCTATTAAAGCAGGATACCAGAAAATATTAAAGAAAGCTCTGCTAATCTAACTAGATTAAGCCTCTCGGTTATGTGCGGAACAGTGCCATATCTACCATTCTCTGGCTGCATTCTTTGTTCCAAATATGGTCGTGTACATTCATTACATAAACGGGACTAAAATCTTCCTATAATTGAGTAGTTTCAAGAAAATCTTTCTTTTTTTGGGCGGACCTGTCTTGATTGCCTTGTTTGGACTTGTTCCAGAGTCACATTCGATGGGCTAGAGATATAAGGATTGATACAATTAAACCCTTTCCTGTAAAACTAGTGACATGTCAGGGTGTTTAAACCATTTGTTTCTGTTTCAATTTGATACTTTGAATTCATCCGAGCTGCATGTGGTGTCACAGTAATGCAACATTACATGCAAAATGGGTTTAATAATCTTTACTTTTATAATAACAGTTCAATAAACATCATAGAATGACACGTTTGCATTGAGAAATCATTTGATTCCGTCGGGTGAATAGATAAATTTGTTTACCATATCTGAAAGCTTTTTAAACGAATGACACAGGTTAAGTTTCATGTTTAATGTTTTAACAACGAAGAGATAAGTCCAAAATTTGAAAGAGGATTTAAAACACCTGCAAGGTGTTCAGTCATGTTAAAGTCGCACATACACTAACTGTCTTAATCAAATGAAATCAGGAAAACGTATCAAAGATACAGGAAAACGCTATCATGAGTGAGCTATCATAAATATGATTATTTTGACAATTATCAGTCATGTTTATTTTTATCGTACCAAGCTCTTTTCAAGAGGAGGATAAAAGTTAAGAGAGCCGTGATTGATTATACGACTTCTTCAGGACAGTCATGGAAACTATCATGACCTTTATTCCACTGTGAATTTGGATACTTTGTAAAATATTAACCAATGAAGGTTCCTGTAACTGCACAGCTATTAAGGCTTGCAGATTCCTTGTAACTGTGGGAATTTACTAAAAGGGGAGTGCATTCTGGAGCTTTTTTTTATAATGATTATTGAAATGTATCTTAATGTTTGATCAAACCACGACGAACGCTTATTGTTATTGATTAAATTGGCGATAAATAGCTGTAATTGCGCAGGGTTATGAAATATACTGTTTGCAGTTCATCGCAGTGTTGCTTGTTATTGTTTGGTATTGTCGCACATACTGTGAACTTGGATACTTTGTAAAATATTAACCAATGAAGGTTCCTGTAACTGCACAGCTATTAAGGCTGGCAGATTCTTTGTAACTGTGGGAATTTACTAAACGGGGAGTGCATTCTTGAGCTTTTTTTATAATGATTATTGAAATGTGTCTTAATGTTTGATCAAACCACGACGAACGCTTATGTTACTGATAAAAATGGCGATAAATAGCTGTAATTGCGTAGGGTAATGAAATATACTTTTTGCAGTTCATCGCAGTGTTGCTTGTTATTGTTTGGTATTGTCGTTTCTGTTTTATTCACCTATAATTTGTTTACCGCTAGAGCCATTATTTAGAACCCTGTGTCCAATATATTGTTTTTTTCTTAAAATAACTCGAACTTCGAAACGCCCCAAATGAATCAAATGCGTTTATTAAAGGGCAACTGGAACATCTAATAGCTTCCGAGTTGTCTAACTTATGAGTTATATATCTTGGCAAATCCAACAGAAGTAAAAGTAAGAAAATTATGATGAAGGTGTTATAAAATTGTTTAAAAACTCCATCTATATGCACTCTAAGTAACGTGTCAAAAATGGTATGGTGACCCGTTTTCTTAATTTTGTGACTTTCTATGTTCTCTTTAGAAAATACAATTTATGTGAATTTGCTTTTGGGCAAGGCTTCTTTTCTTTTTTACTGCTCCTGACTACCATAAAAGACAATCAACAGGTAGGAATACATTAATTAGTAATAAGCGAAATAAAGTACATTTTTATTATGACAAAGTTCTCTTTGGATATCTAAAGCCTGTCATGATCAGTGGAAGTAATCCAGGATAAAGAGAAAGAATGGGATCAACTGGAAGGCACGAGGTCGTTGATATCTTTATGTCTAGTTAATTAATTGATTTTATGCACTTCCTCTGAAATGAAACTAACAAATGTTAAAAAGGTTAACGTCTGACATGTTGATCTTTCCCATTGTCCCCCGGAAAAGCTGCGCCATAGACATCTGCAATCAGCAGGAAAACACTCACTCGTAATTAAGAGTTGTATTGTATGCCAAAAAGCAATCTCATTCAGGTGAGTTACTTTGACATTTGATGGGCGGAATCTGATCCCCTTCATCAATGCTAAATCTTAAACAGTCGCACCAACTCAGCAGCGCCATTCTGTGCATGTGCATGTAATTTGAGTAAATCTATTGATGAAAAGGACTATAAAATGATTCAGTATTTTTTCCAGTATCCCTAAATGTGAAGGTTGGTTAATATGAGTTATGCCTTGACATTAAATTAAAACATAGCTTTTCTCTGACTAGAGCAATAATGTGTCATGAGGGTAGGCCTACTTTATTTCTTGTTACACACAAAGCAGTTTCAAAGTGTCGAGTTAGTTAAGATAAACTAACGCAGTCCTTAAATTAGACGAGTTAGGTCCAGTTACACATTTCTGTTCTCTTGTTTGCCTATTAGTTCGTTATTTTACTCATAATAGTTTGAAAAGGATATACATTGCACGGCATCATAACATGCAGACACCATTGTCTTTATTCAACTTTGAAATTGTTCAGATGTTTTCCCGACATTAATGGCATAAATACAAATGTTAAAACAATTGATAAAGCCATCGTCGTATCTTTACAAGACAAACTAGTGAAAGCTAATTTATCGAAAGTTCTATCGAGACTGCTATTAATTGATAAGACCAGTCATTGAACAATAAAGAAACGAGCTGTGCCTTGTGAATTATATTTTCTTCAATTTTACAACATAATATTTTTCCAACAAAAGATAATGAGGGTGGGTTCGCTTTTGGACGTGAGCATTAATATTTCAGTTGAAGAGAATTGCAGATGAAGTACGTTAAAACTACAAGTGTCCTAAAGGAGAAAGCAATTATCCGCACAGGAGGTGGGCAAACAATTTTACGAAACGATTTCAATGAAATATTTGTTCTGAAATACGTTTCTCCGTATTTACAGACCTGCTATTTAGCGAGCATGGAGTCCCCTAAGGATAACTCAGAATGTTCCATTTACTTTTATGAGAAAACCAGCGAAAACATTGTGTGCAGTTATCCTGAAACACTGTTGTTCATGGTAACTGAAGCTATTCATGCTAAATTATATTACTTTTCCTATGGTATCAAAACAGCGTCGTCATATAACAAAGAGATTACTTCTGCACTGTCTGAGAAAGAAAATTGAAAGCGTCAGCACGTCAGTAATTTTTTACTGCAACATTGTGTGGTTAAGTGGGTTTATGTTTGTCATAGATGGGCTATCTTCTAAAATTGGAAGTAATTTTGTGTTACACTTATTTTTGCAACAACCCCTGAGACAAATAGCAGAATGCCTGAAATTGAAGAAAAATGACAATATTTGGTTGAGTAAATGCCCTCCATTCTCCATGGTGTCTGACGCGATGAACAACTAATAAATGTATAGGTGTGCGTCAAATTATGACTGTTTGGTTGAAGGTACTCCAACTAATTGATTGATTATTAGGTATGAGGGGAGATTGTGTTCCATATTCCTGTTTGAAGATGATTGTTTAAAAGGATCGTGACTGCTAGGTTCACTGGCTGAACGAACGAAATTGTTTGAAACGAATAGAGTAATTGTCTTCTAATAAGTTTGAGACTGTTGGAAATTAGATTATATTGGTCGAAGAAAGCAGCGCTTACACTGAAGCAAGTACATCAGATGGATAAACAATGGGATATTAGAGTAAATAAGGAATTACAAGAACAGGTTTATTACAGCAACAGAACTTTGTTAAAAGCATAAAACTAAGAAGGCTATCTGTGCATCAGTCTGTCTAGCTGAATAGTCGGTTTTCTGGTATAGGAAAAATCATAAGATTGAAAACTTTAGGATAATACCCTTACCTTAATTCAGTATTTGTATATAACTGCCGTTTGAATCAAGCAAGGTTATTAAGATGCCCGAAAGGATTATTATTGTAAACAGAAATATTATTATGATTATATAAAAAAAACATCCGTATATTCCGCTGCATATGTCGGATAGTATTTCAAATTTGCCTAACGTGTATGCATGGAAACATATGACACATTCTCTGAGTATTTGTGCAAGATCGTAAAAAACTAGGAGCAAATTTTAAGTAAAATGTGAAAATGTTCGAAAGTGTGCATTCGGACTCAGTGTCTCGTCTAATGGCAACACACAGTCGAAGTAAAATAAGGTTGTCAGTGTGTTCTCTAGTGTGGCAGCGAATGTTTAAATTGTGTATAAGTGATGGCATTGATCTGCTATATAACCATCGGTTTCTAAGACCACCCTTCTATTAAATGCACCTCTTGGGTGGCAAAAGTGTGCTCTTGTGTTATCATTATTCCTATATAAAATCAGTAAGGCTGATTGAGATCACTGATAAAAATAAGAAAGTAGAACAAATATTCATTTCTATTAGGACATAGACTTTGCATATATCTAAATCCAAGCAAACCTACTGTGATAATTATGCAGGGATAGGAAGACGAATAGAAGCTAGTTGAAACAATGAGGAACATGACAGCTTCAGGCAAATGAATGTACTGTATAAAACTTATATAATTATGGAACAAATGACAAAGATTAACGTGTCAAATGTTGAATATTCGGCTGTTCAACTGGACATCTCCGGTTTCAACATCTGTATCAGGATGGTAAATTTCACTCATAATAAAGGGATAATTCACCGAAACTGATGTCTGCACTGACAAGAGGCGAAAGAGTGATGGATACATTACGATAAAAAAGCATTAATATGCAGATACGTGTCCCTGTGAATAGTTATTGTAGTATAATTTAATCTGTTTACAAGTTATTAATCTTGATTTTTTCCACTTGCATCAGATATGTGGTTTCAGTGTGCATGCAAATAACGTTTTATTGAATTTTTCAATAAATATGGAATACCTGATAACCATGCTCTATTCAGGACAAACTGTTAATGAGTTTTAAAATGAGAAATATAGTCCGTTTAGGCCAGCGATAAATAGAGTTGGTTCTATCCATGCCCATTATTATATAGTTCACTTTATATCAATTAAGTTACTGAATGTAATACGCTATATAATATCCCTAGGTGATAATGAAAGTTATCGATCTATCAAATTAATGGTTAGACCTTTTATATGACTTCAAAATGAAAATTATTTGAACTGTTAAAAGAAATCCAAGGACTAATGAAAAATTGTAGTGACATGTGAAGTGATATGAAAATCGACCAAAATAGCGAAGGATTACTTCTGCAAGACCGTAGATTCTCTCCACTCGTGCGATTTGCTGATGCTCAAAACCAATGTATATTAATAAAAAGTCTCCACACTGCGTATGAGTATAGAACATTGTCTCAAAACCGCTACAGAGAACTTGTTAAGAATATCTAAACGAATAAAAATACTTAAAGACCTATTTTGTCTATTCTTAAATCAAGTTTCCTGAAGTAGTGTAGTCATGTGTTGTGTTTATGAGTTTGTTCACTGAGGTCTTATTGAGACAAGGGAATTATAAGGAACCTAGAAAAGCATTCGGAGAGCGCAGACCTCCGCCAAAGCACCTCATTACCTTCACATGAAACTGTCAGAAAAGCAACAATTTCCTTTAAAATATCCTGGATCAAGTATGTTATCCGTATAAAAATTTAATCAATTTTTCGTTCGATCATTGCCGCGCTATCCTATTTTCAAGATCCGTCATTATTTTTTTTTACCTAATGCTGCTAACAGACAAACAAACAAATCAAAGCCCGCCAAAACTTAACCCCTGCCGCTTGGCGTACGTAATAGACAGATATACTTGAATATATTTGCAGACTAAAGCTGTAATTTCTTACGTGCGGAATGCGTGGTGCGGAATGCGTATAAAATTTGTCCACGTAATATGAAATGAAGAAGGTGAGATTCCCCATGCGCTGATGCGGCATGCGGAATGGGTATCTGGCAAAACAAGCCCTACTTGTAGCGAATTTTTAAGCTTCCGGATGGTATTCATTGGCAACACATAGAAAAATGCATGCCGCCGTGCAGGTTCCTATGAAATCTCTCAACACGCATTCCGTATTCCCTACATAAGGAATCTTACACGCAAGTACTAAAGAAACTAGTCCTGTAAACCTGGCAAAGTCGATTTCTTTTTGGCCCATCTCCCGCGAGGTTGGGGTTTGTGGGGAGCTGAAGCCGTTTACTTTCTTACTGCAACAGGGCCCAGGACTATAAAAACAACGAACAATAAGCGTGGACCTCATGCTGTACGTTGATTTACCGACACCTTTCAGGAAAACGGCACGTGCACGTGGAGTGACGTCATTGTCCTCTATGACGTCACGACTCACTTCAAATATGGCCACATCATCACCCTCTACGTCCCAGTGAACTCATTCCGGGGTTTTTCACGCACGGATCGCCAAATTTGCTCCATGTATCATTGTCGAGCTGTCCTAAACATTTTACCAAACTCTGTTGAGTACTTTTGTGTCAGCGTGCTAACAGATGAACAGAGAGACAAACATACGCTCCAAAAAACATAGCCCCCGCCGCTAGGCTTGGCGGAGGTAATAATTCTATATTGCAAGTCTACAGTTTCCTTCACGTTGTCGTGCAGCTGGAACATATAGTGCAGCGGTTGTGACAGAGGAGAAGGGAGCAAGTGTGTTTGGGAATAGATATTGCTGATATTTGATAATTCATTTTCATAGCATAGTAGTTCCTGATATCTTACCAAGCACTCTAATCTTAGTCAAATAAATAGGATTTTATTTGATTTTTTATATTTTTTATATTATTCTTATAATGTATTATTTAAATCAATGAGATAATATGGAAAGGTATTCTCCGTGTTTTGGTTTGTGTCTTACCTGTAGAGCAGTAGTAAACCCCTTATATAGTTATTTCCACACTAATATCTGCTTTACTGGAACATGAAACTGCATAAATTTCTTCAGCTGTGTGCAAACGTCGCGTTCTATTTGATTCTTAATAATAGTAATAATGATAATAATAAACTTAACATTCGTTTTCCGTATTGTAGTACTTGTAATACTGTATGTGTGTATCGGGGGAGGGGGGGGGGGGGGGTCAGAGATGGACTTTTGCTGTTTCATGGTGGTTGGAAAGGAGGCACCGAATCCGATGGCAGCATTTTGGCATTGTTAAATCTACTGTTTGCGTCGAGGCGCCACTGCTAGCAGGGCAAATCGCTTAATCGGCGATGTACGAACATGAATTATCGATCAGTCTACACATATCTGGACACATTATTGCATATGTCGCATAAACCAACACTGGCAGAAATGAAAAGGATGCATACGCATAATGGCCTAGACAAGCCAGATTCCTGTACATATATGACGTAAATAAATATCTGATATTTCCCGTACAAAATCTGAATCATGATTTATCAAATGACATTTACTTTAAAACAAAACCTCTGATGAACCGATAAATAAGTTGAGAGGTAAAACTTTTTGACCCGAGTAACTAAGATGCAATTATCAATTTGTACTTGCTTTATATTTAGTTTGTAGCTAAGCACATGTTGCCATTATTCACTTTTTTAAGTTGTGAGTATTATATTTTCTTCGTAAAAGAATGATTCTAATAATAAAAATAATAATAATAATTATTATATTTATTATTATTTGTAGTACTAGTAGCAGTAAAAATAGTAGCAGTATTAAAAATAATTCTTAGTAATTTTTGTGTTCTGTTCACAATACGTGAGAACTACACCCGGTCCTTGATATTAACGTTCTTAAATCAAACAAAGACTCATTAGAGAACTCCCCAAGATTGCATGACATATAAAGGTCCACGGTGGGAGAGCAAATGAAGTCATTGTAATTGTATGATATTATCTGGTAACTATTATCAATATTAGAATGGTAAAAATGATCAAAACATATCATTTGATCATTTATGTATATTTACATTAACACCAACTCCTTTCGTGCATATCCGATTGCCAACGTAGATTTGATATTTGCATGTGAGGCGACATTCCAAGAGTCAAGATAACGAATGACTATGATTGATATGTACACCATTAACAAAAGCGCCAAACATAAATTAATTTTTCATAATTGTTTCTCTAGACAAACACATTGCCAGTAATTGATTTTGTTCTGGTAATTTCGACAGTCCTTCGTTTCGTAATTAATATTGATGGCATCTCACTTTCGCCCGTAAGGCTAGTTTTAACCTATGTTTGTTTATATATTATCTGGTTGTTTGGTCTGTTGGCATGATAACACAGTTGTTGATTAGTTGGACAAAGTCCAGGTAGGTCTCATGAACATTTGGTAAGAATCTGGAGAAACATAGCAGATCAAGGGGATTGTTTTGTCTGTGCGGTCCAAAATGGTCCCAATCAAAAAGGTTGGCTATTTTTGTCCCAGTTTATTATAACAATCAATCAAATCACAAGAAAGTTAAACATGATAACATAATTGCAGCATTGCTATTATTGCACGCTCTTTACGGGAACGGCCTACGACCAAATAAAAAATAATCTTTTGACGTAAACGTATTCTGATGATGAATTAACTAGGTTTCCTCTGATCTGTTTCCAAGTTGTTAATCTGGATTTTTCACGTTTCATTGGATAATTTTTTCAGTATATGCTTGTAATTATGATTATTAAATTATAAAGCAATCACAAAAATAAAGTGACTACAATTGATTACGCGCCAGCCGTTCATAGGTTTCAAACGAGGAATAGAACTTACAGGCAATGACAAATGGACTTGATTATGCCCATCAATTACGTATTGGCATGTAATACAAACGTAACTCTTCTCGTACAGGGATTAAGTGCAGCATAGTGACGCGTTGGATGTTTAATCACCGGCACAATGAACAATATCCCATTCCCTTACCCTGTGTTCCAAGCCGTCAGGCGGGTTATGGGTTTCATATGGCCTTTCACTAACATAAGCGTAGACTAATCTTGTATGATCAAGATGCGGACACAGCAGCCGTACTTGTATACTGTCGAAGAAGCGATAATCTTAGCAGGTACAACAGAACTTGAAGAAAGAAAACGATTACCACTTTTCCATCATTCCTAACGACCATCATATAAAATATGTTGCATGCAATCATACGTCTATACGGTTCAAACAAAAATTAAAGAGAAGCCAGGTGAAAGAGACGAACAAATTAATAAGAAACCAGATACGAATATACACTTCCCAGCGCAGAATGACACTTTATACATATATATATATATATATATATATATATATATATATATATATGAATTTAATAGTCTACTGACAAATATTCGTGATGTTAATTTTTGCATTATAATATATATTTGTATTTTAAAATATAATTTTTATTGTTTGAGCTCGAGTCGAGATTTGGTTATTATTTATATAATGATGTGACGTACTGCGGTTGGTGGAAGCGCGGGGTTAAAATTTCGCGATTATCACTTTTAAAGTGTTTCGCGAGGATTCAATTTTCGCGATCTCACAAAACAAAAGACATTATCATCGTATAACCATTATTCTGTGAATTAATTTTATCAGCTATTATGTACACAACAATTTGTTTGCACTAATATTGGAAACAAGTAAGACAATTTGAAAGATTTTATATAATTTATATTATCAATCTATGAATATACATGATATATAATAATAATTATTCATTATATCAGGCTTTTATTTTTCAACTTTTTCTAAGACGATGAGACTTCTTATTCAAAAACGTATCATTTTTGAGATAATTCCTCTTTCGCGAATATTGCGAATCAGAAACCCTCGCGAAGGAAGAGACATCCACGTTTACTTATTCTTGAAAGAGGCCACACTCCTTCCTTTTATTCAAATACAATCCAAGACTATTTGGGTCGATACGATTGCATGCTAAACAATGTGTCACTGCACAGACTCATTGTTGAAGAGTTGGTAGCAAGTTATGTAATTGGCCTGAATCATTTCACCAGCACTATGCAAATGGAACAACCCTGATTCATCTTTCCGGGATCCTCTACACATGTTATAAGATATGCCTTGCATTTAACCATTCTATATCAGCTACAATGTTTTTTAGTTTTAATAATTAAATTCCGGAGTAAAATGCGACTATCATCGTCTTGATACTTTACCAAAGACGATATGGTTAAAGTAACTAGTTGACCACCTATGTCACGTTTGCCATTAAAGCTAACTATTTTATGATATAACCATGTGTTTATGAGTGTGTTTGCTGGGGTTAGAAAGATATACAAACGTATACAAAGTACTGTTCTCAGATCAAAAGTATCTTCCTTGAAACTTAGGGATTCTTTTGAATGTGGAAAATAAACTTCAGCCATGGTTACAGAATACAGCGATTGATTTCAATAAACAAGTGAAGGTATCACGTTTATTGTAACTATGGGGCCCCTGTGCTTTTGAATCCATATGAAGTGAAAGTAGCGCTCACACTCTTTCTGCAAAACAGAAATGTCGAAGTGTGACTAAGTACTTCAAGGTTACTAAATATTAATTAAACATGCTCCAATATGGTAAAGTACCATAAGCAGGTTATATTGGCTTCGCGGTATATAAAAAATGCAATATTTATGGTAAAATACATCACAACGCCGTACATGCCCATTAAAACCTGCACAAAGACAGGACGCTGATTAAAACCTGCACAAAGACAGGACGCAGGGTAAATACATGTAATCTGATGCTATGAAAAACAATATTTAAGTAATTATTATTATTATTTTTTATATTTATTACATCTATAATTATAAAATATATATAATTATAAAATAAATAAATTTTTATGTAAAATCACTCGAAGCCCTATGTTCAAACAATATATGCTAAATATACCAGATTTTATGTTAATACATGACGCTACTTAACCCTTAATAGTGACTATATATAACCTTTAAAGTGAAACAAACAAGAGCTACGCACGGTTTCGGGCGAACACGACAATCCGTAGAATGGTATCGGAAATCCACAGAAAATCCGGAGATACGGAAAATCACACAAATCGCGTTACGCTACTAATATATAGATCTATTATATGTATGGTGTTGTGGATAAATATCTTTCGGAACAGCTTTCAAAACATGTTTCGGAACAGCGTACTGTAGCACATGGTCACCCGAAACCAGTGCCTAACATTCATGTGGTCGGGATTGACAAATAGTCACCTACACATGTACCATGTGACATGAGAAGCTGATCAAGAGTATTACATTTACATACAAAACAACCCTTCGCAGTTTAGACCTAATAAGAAAATGCAAAAATTCTATTTTTATTGTAACAATGATGACATTGACTTAAACGCAATAAGCATACATACTGTATTGGTGATTTAAAAACAAAGAGTATTACATAAAAATTATTGCAAATCAGATGGCACACGCATGTTAAAGAAACAAATGCAAATACAAACGAATTAAATATACATTTTTACAGGGGTTTTACATTTGTAACTGCAGTAATGAGAAAAAAAGTCTCGATATATAAAATTGTTATCGAAACATACAAAACAAAGGTAAAATATCGCCCGGCCTCACAGATTTCTGAAATATGAAGTGCCTGAGAACCATACCTTTTTTTGGCCTATCCATTACGATTTCCTGTGAACCGTAGATGTGCACTCAAGCATATCAGGTCACGAAGAGGGCTCCTGCAAAACAATTCTTTCAAAGATCCCCCTTTATAGAAGTGATCGTCGATATGGATTATTTCGGGCCGGTAAGAAAACCCCAGATAGGGTCCCCGGAGTAAAACTCCGTCCCGCCATCACACACTCTATGGCCTTTGTGTTACCATGCCCGAAGACACAAAAAAAAAGAGGCGTCCGCGGAGAATCAATTATTTAAATAATTAATTATGCGCGTTATATGTAAATATTTCAAATAAAAGTGAGTGGAATCTCTTCGGATAAACCCGGAGCATACGTATGTCGAAAATCAGGGCAATCCGTACGGCGGTGTCAGAGGAGATACGGAAAATTTAAAAAAATCGCCTTACGCTATTTATTTATAGATAGTACTAATTCCCCTAAGAGTCGAAATACATATGTAACATAAATGGCATTTTGAAATGGTCTTCTCAGAATAGTTACCAAGAAAACAAACGATATATAAACTATGTATGTTGGAACCTGCCCACGGATATTGCATAAGCTATAGTAAAACTCTCAACTCGGGGACTTACGCCTTTCACAACTGTAGTTTTTGTCCGTATCACACTATCATAGTCATCGCTCATCGTCTGCTGTGCTTGATCCAACTGGTCACGTGACAATGAGTGGTCATGTGAGTCGAATAGCTACGAACAATTTACGTCTCTAATTTGGGAGTTTTGCCAACAATATATAAACTAAGTACCAATTGACAATAATATGGTGCACATCCGGCGTCCAAAACCCTTCGCTGGGAAAGCAAGCTTCAATATCGATACCGTTCAGACTGCTTTTATTTGCACCCCATAAATGTATGTATGTATGTATGTATATATATATATATATATATATATATATATATATATATATATATATATTCTACATTACATAGTTTCTTGGCAAAAATATTATGCGAGTATCTGTGCTTCAAGAGTTATAAACAAGAGTTATCAACAGTTATTGAAGGCTAAACGATGTGTAATCTCTCCCTAACCCACCAACACGATCTGGTGGCCTGCAGCACATTTCCCTTTCCATCATATGTTGTAACAGGAGTTGGTATTTACATGTAAGTTTAACTACTCAGATGATTTACGAGCTGCGTTGACATGGACGCAGTGGAATGCAATTAATTTTAATGGCAAATGTTATACTAGCCCGATTAAATTGGACTCAATATTATTAGGTCCTGCCTTATATTAAGTCCGATAGTTATACAGTGAGAGTTTCTACAATATGAGCCTCACACTACACACCATCAATTCCCTTGGAACCAGTGTCAACAGGTGTCTATAACCCCGTATCAGCGGACCCAACTTCAAAGCTGGGCCCGTTTAAATAAAATGAAATACAATTCTGGCTCTAAGCCCCTCGAGCTAGCGAGGCTCCCAGTGAGGTATTCAAGTGCGCTTGTAAGATTGTGCTTTTCTCCCCCTACTTAACTCGCTGATATACCATTGGTATAAAGATCCGTAAAAACAATTAAACTTTAGTTGCTACCAAAACCATGAAACACATACTTATCGATCCTTATCAGTGTTAGAATAGTGTAATCGTGAGTCTTGTTGTTATAGGCAGTAAACACGCAGTGAGAAAAGATGCAACGGATCCATTGCATATTCCGGTGCTTATAATGTAGAAACTCACGGTATTGCAATCGGATTCAATATATGGCAGGCCCTAATAATACTGGCTAAGATTAAAAAGAGCTAATGTTATAATTGCTCTTCTATATAAATATATGTTTATTTATACCACTGTAATAACACGAATAAATAGCCATAATTACTGTTTGGTCTGGCCTAGCTATGATTATCTACGTTAGTTTGTAGTCAACAAATTTCTCAGTTTTTTTTTCAAATTACTATCCTTATGTACCAACTGTTACCAGTCAGGTACTACAATAAAAGAATCCATATTAGTAATCGGAGCAGTAAAATAAAATTATAAATTGAGTAGTTCAATAATGGCAAAGCCTCTCTGCTTTCTTAATATCCTGCAAAGTCATCAGTGCATCATTAGTAATCATGACCTGCAGTCATTAATGAAAATTATTAACGGATAGGAAGACAAATAGCTGCCGCGGGAATCAATTAGAATACTGATAACTTCAGGTGTGGTTCATAAATGAATACAGCTGGTAGGGGAACCATTGTCTGAAAATTATTTTTATTGTTCATAGGTAATGCTCTGTAACTTCTGCTTGGTCAGAGGGATTGGCGTTGCTCGAAATTAAGACCTGTATTATTTCACCTGGTGTCTATACTAGAAAGAGGTGACGAAGGGAATTCAAGTTATAACGTGGTATAAGCTTAGTAAAGCTGTGACATTCTTGTTTGTCCCTTTCTTGGTAGGTTCAAATAGTAATAATAGTAATAATAATAATAATAATAATAATAATAATAATAGTAAAAATATTGTTTTTTGCAAACTAGAAGTCCGTAAATACTGTTTAGATAATGCACTGAAATGTGAAAGTGTGACAATTGTTGTATATTTTACATATGTATACGGCTACATACTCATATCTTATACACACATAAATCTTTTGTTATGTCATTACGTTACATACAGGTGAGAGGCCTTGTTTTTTTAAAATTTATTTTAAAGAACATGAGCTTACATTGGCCGAAAACTTCTTTACATTAATTCTTGTTATTTAGACACATTCTTGAATTCTAATTCTGTGGACGAATGCAACTTGAGACATGATACAAATATTAGAAAGACTTCTGGCAACTGGTGTCAAGTCCAGGTATAAAGGCCCTGCTGGATCCCAGGAAAGTAACTGGATCCCAGGAAATGAAACAATTGTCTAATTCCATTAAACTACCCCTTTTTTTCCATTTTGAAAATTAGCATTTCATAAAATTTACTTTTTGTTTAAATCAATTTAGCTTTGAACAATTAATACAAATTAGTAAAATCGGCAATATTTAACTTTTTTTGTCGAGACTGGATTGATACTGTTATAATAATATAAAATATGTTTTCAAATAAAGGGCTGTACTTTTATATGATATTGAATACGAGCTCAGGTACGAAAATTGTTACGTTGCAGCGAGACAGCAGGTGAAGCTGCTAAGATCTGTATCACCTGTAGGGAAAAAAGCAATTTTCCTAAATGTGGAAAGCCAACAATAAATTTAAACAAAGTATACACTGTGGATTTTGTTGCCCAGCGTTTACAGCCACTATTTATTGGACTTAATAACCATGGAGACCTTGATTGATTATCAGCATGTTTCACTCACCTTTTTCGTGTGATTAACAACAATACCGTTCATATTTAATTATGATAGACAATCACAGTAGAGGTCGGAGAGATGCTTTCTCTTTTTCTTGTTAATAACTTTCCATCTACGTCGTCCACTTAAGGCTTTATTATATTACTTACCCCAGATATGGAGGCAATATATTCAGACTTCCCAGACAGTAAGCCTTTATTAAATTAAATTAAAAATATGTACGCCATCAGTAGAACGAAATTAATATATCGACCCCATAATTTCTCTCTGTCAAAACCGAATATTTCGCTACAATGGATGAGATGGTTACGATAACTCGGATACTGAAATGTTGCGTAATTTTCCGTTAAAACTTTTACTACAATTAATGTAAACTCTTGAATCTGACTAAACGTTTAAAATGATGCAGTTAACCGAATTAGGCTGGTAGAATCTATGTTTTATATTTCCCAACAGTTAGAAATCATGTGGATATACAAACTGGAGGCGCTATGACGGAGAGAGTAATTGGATGAACTATGCCAGTAATATTTTCTCGGTTTAGAACCTTGTATACTACGTAGAACAGGTGAGTTGCTCTTACTGGTATCCTAGAGAGAAAGTTATTATAATATTATAATGAATAATATTATATTACATATTATATTGCATAAAATATTGTATAGTGTACACCCTAAAAATAAATAGGGCTCTTGAAAACGAAATTTCAAACACGTTAAATGTTTAACTATGTTATATAGGAGACATTCTCTTTGTAAAAATAAACCTGCATGAAACGGAGTAAAGCCACGAGTCTACATGTACAGATGCTGCGGATGTGGGCGCGGCTCAAAGCCTGCACAAAGAAATGTTCATTAGCGCGGTGTTAAAGTAACATATAATTAATGATAGGTCTAATTGAATACTATTCAAACCAATGGTCGGGGGAACCTGTGTCGACTTCTGATGACAACCATATTTTACCTGATGGGTTAATGTCACCAATGATAAATTCATATTTTTGTCGGCGACATATTTAATCAAATATGAATCTTTATTAGTTCTTTTGAATTCAGGCGGATGTTTCCATTTCTTCTTGTTCGAATTTTATAACATGTTTTAAGACATGTAATAGCTGCACGCTTTGTAACCGGTATCATCACTGAGACCAAACAAGAAACAAAGTCAAAATATTTCTATTAAGGTGTGTCGGACTTGTCCACAGGGCTTACAAAAGTCTGCTTGTTATTTAATGTATAAACTGTGCCTCTTTTTAATAAAAACATCATAGATCTTATCACATAACTAATGGCCTTTTCTGTGTAATCTTTGTGCTCAACTGGTGGTACAGCTTTTTCCTACAAGTAAGTAATCAAATTGTTATCTCGTCCTTTAACATATATATATATATATATATATATATAATGGCCTTTTCTGTGTAATCTTTGTGCTCAACTGGTGGTACAGCTTTTTCCTACAAGTAAGTAATCAAATTGTTATCTCGTCCTTTAACATATATATATATATATATATATATATATATATATATGTATATATATACACTAATCTGTGGAGGCTTCAGGGCCATTTGTGATCATGGTACACATGCTCAAGAGGACATTTTTCTATTTTCTATAATAATATAATTGAATAAAACACAACATTGTTAAGTCTCATGGTAAGGTTATGGATGTGTAATTTCTCACAAAGCCACCTTTCTTTTTTGTCTAATAGCCTGCAGTACATTACTGTGTCAATTATATGTCGATAAAATTTGGGTGTTTCATGCAAGTTTAACAGCCCAGATGATTAGGTAGTTGGTTCATTACATTAATTTTAATGACAAATGTTAAGATCACACTTGCATATAAATAATTCATCATTAAGATCTCTGTTGTAAAAAGACCAGATCGCTATGATTGCTGTTCTATCTGTTCTAGCAATGACGGTCCTATTTAGTTTGGGGTCAACATTTTGTCTCAGTTCTATTAATATGTAACAAATATTCCCAGTTTTATCTACCACAAGGACACATCATTAATAAGGAAAGCTCTCTAAAATTATCCCATAAACCTTAAAATATAATTAAAGTAGTTCAGTAATGGCAAAGCCTCTCTGCTTTTCTGACATCATTAGTGGATCCTTAGTAATCATGACCTGCAGTCATTAGTGAAAATAATTCAGGGGGAATAAGGGAAATCGGTGCCCCGGGAACCCATAAGATTAGGATAACTTCGGATAACGGATAACTTCAGATATGGTTCATCAATCAATGAAGTTACTGCCAAGTATTAATATCAAGGACGGAGGTCATTTAATTGACAACGTATTGTCTTTTGTTCAACGACAACGATCTTTTACAACTGCTACTTCAACAGGACGGGCCCGAAAGACCAGGAAGGCAAAGTATTAAAAGTCGGCTGAGATTTCGACTGGTCTGTTTACAAGGGATGGAGTTTTACGAAAATTATTGCAAATCGAAGGCTAAGTAAAGCTGTAACATTCCTGTTTATTCCTTTCTTGGTAAGTTCTAATAAAAATGATAATAATGATAATAATGAAAATAATAATAAAAATAATAATTATAATTTTTATTATAATTATTATGATGCTTAATGCAGACCCAAAGTCCCCATAAGCTGAACATACAACGAAATGAAAATGAAAACATGACAAATGCTCTATATTTTACACATGTATGCGGACACATACTTATATCTAATAGAAACACCTAAACATGCACTATATATATATATATATATATATATATATATATATATATATATATATATGTATATATATATATATATACACACATTTATATATATTGTTTCGACATAATCTTGCATTTATATAAATTCAAAGAGCAACTGCTAACATTGGGGATAAGTTCTATACATTAATGCTTGTTCTTTATATAAAAGCTTTAATTTTAATTATGCGGACGCATTGAACCTCGTACTTGATCAACGTATTACAGAAACTTTTGACTTAACTGAATCCCATGAATGTCAGCAAAATAGGAAATAAAGCCATAATTTATCTTTATTGAAACATCACGTTTTAAATTTTGATAGTTAGCCTGCCATCTATGATTTTTGTTTAATCCAAATAACGTTAAAGGATAATATATATGAACAAAATCGCTAGTTATCTTATTTCTGAAACACTTGCCAATTAATCGAACTGTTTTGTCGAGACTGGAATAGTTCCCTGGTAGTGGTACAGGTATGTATAGTTTGCCCTTAGAAGGCTGTGCTTGTGTATAATTTTGAAATCGCGCCCAGGTACGAGCACTATCAACTTGCAGTTAGACATCAGATGAAGTTGATAAGGCTGGTAACGCATGTAGGGAAAAAATTCCCTTAATGCGGATAGATAAACAAAAAATAGACACCTAGGATAATTTAGTTACCCAGGATTTTCAGCCAAGACCGATTTTAATTTATAACCATGATGACCTTGATTGATAATTAAAATAATAAATCATTCGCCTTTTTTCGTGAGATTACTAATGATTTGCTTCTTATTTTATTATTTACGATATACAATCACAGTAGACGCCATAGAGTCTCTTTTTCTTGGCAAATAATATTCAATCTAAGTCGACCACGTTAATTGGAAACACTCGCTTTTTCTTAAATACTGCTAGTCCAATGTAATGAAGACTATATATTAAGACTACCCAGAAATTACTTCTGTATTGAGTAAGTCAAGATTACGTACGTCATCAACAGGACCACTTTCGTATATATAACTTCCCTCTGTCAAATCCGAATATTTTACTACTAGGAAAAAGACAATAACTGGGATACTGAAATACTGCGTCTTTCGTGTTAAATCGATTACAACAATTAATGGAAACTGGTGAATTTGACTAAACGTTAAAAGAATAAAGTTAACTGATAATGTAGTAGAAACTCAGCGAGATTTTATGCATATTTCCTAATGAGAGGCTATATGATGGAATGGGTAAATGGACAACCTGTGCCAGTTAAGTTTTCTCGGCTTAGAAACCAGCATACCACGTGATAGAGGTGAGCACCTCTAACTGGAGTTCAAGAGAGAAAGATATAATATCATAATGAACAGTATTATATTCTATATTATATAACTTAATATTATTTATATCATGTACATCCCGAAATTAATATCGAAGACGTCAATTGATTATCTATGAATGAATAAGGGACTCTTTCTGAAAACAAAATTGTCGCATGAAACAGAGTGAAGCCACGTGTCCACATGCAACGGTGTTGCAAGTGTGGACGCAACTAAAAACCTGCACAAAGGAATAGGCTGTTTTCATTTGCGCGGTGTAAATGAAAAAGTAACATGTGATAAACACTCATGTTTTGAAAAAAAATTTGTATATTATATACTACATCCTGCAGTTAAATTTTGGTTAACTGTCAAGGGGTGTTGGTTTATTTCTAATCAAAGTAATATACGTAAATTCAATAGTTAAATTGAACAAATTTAAATTACTGGTCAAATCGTTGTCGGCTTGGGTATGACAAAGCTCTACTTTATAGGTAAATGCCACGAGCGAAGAATTCAGATTTTTTTGTTGGGGACACTTTTAATTAAATATAAATCGTAAAATGTTCTTTTGAATTCAGGTGGGCATTTCTATCACTTCTTATTCCATTTGTATTACTCGTTTTATGATATGTATATCTGCCCGCCTGGCCCCCAGTGTCACATTCCTATCACTGAGACCAAACAGGGACCAAAGGCCACTTGTTTTATGTGTAGGTGTGTCGGAACAGGCCATAGGCCTGCGTTTGATAAAAACATCACGGGTCTTATGGCATAACCATTGATGGCTTTGTGTTATCTTTGTACTTAAAAGAATGTACAGCCTTTCCCTACTAGTAAGTAATCAAATTTATACCTCTCACGTGTCCTTGAAATAAACTGATGTTTCTCCTGCTCTCAAGGGCGCTTTGTGTTCATGGTAGCTGTACATACGAACCATTTCATATATATTTTTGGAGACGCCTGTGGTTCAAGGTAGGTTTACGCGAAATAAACATCATTTATTTTTCTGTATAGAAGTAAATAAATTTAATGTGTTTTCATGGACACTTTTTCAATGTGAGATAAATGAAAAAGGCCATGGCATACTTCTTCGTTTCGAAAATACATATACATCTAAGCAGCTACAAGGACGCTTTTCTTCATGGCAGCTACCCCCAGAACGATCATTTTCGTTACAGAAATATATATTCTAATCTGTGGAGACTTCAGGGCCATTGTGGTCATGGTATCTATGCACTAGAGGACATTTGTATATTTTCCATAATAATATTACTGAATGAAACACAACATTTGTTTTGATTATTCTGAGGTAAATATTACGAAGAAAGCCAACTTAATATAATTCACGTGACTCGGCCCATGACAGACCAATCAAAACCCTTGTCCTAGGAACCGTCTAGTTGTCTATATCTCCCTTGATGGACAGCTTGAATAGCAGTATAAACCTTTAAACTAGGAACCCATGGGCCTCGACGTTAAGCTGAATTTGTCTATAAGGATATTGTAATGGCCATCAGGTATAAAAAACATGTATAAAGTAGAATTGTATTTAATTTTATATTTATGATATGGTAAAGTGGTGACATAACTTTAAAGTCTTTAAAAGGTCAATTAGTATTGTTTAGTATCCAGAGTTGCCAGCAGGATGTTGCTGGATATTGGGGATGGGGTATTGCAGGTAGAGGGCGCTGTCAGTAGGACAGGCACATTTTTTTGTGTTCAAAGAAATGGCAAAGCTCTTATGGTGAATGTGTACAGAGGGTTTAAGGGTCTATAGTATGGTAAGCATATGATTTTGGTTCTGTAGATAATTGGACCCATGTTAATTAATGCCAGAAATTATTTATATGTATGTTCTTAACTTAATATGGTCATTTTAATACAATGGACATTTGCTGATGTCACAGCCATTTGTACCAGAGCCATGTGCTAACCAGCTGTAACAGCAATGACTGTAGCTGCGATAAGTCAGCAGCAGAAGTATCAGTGATACTGATAGCCAGAAGAAACTGTGCTATGTGATATTATGGCTACTTAATAAAGACTTGTTGAATTAAGAGCTGGGTTCGAACAGTTGAATTGACTTAGGTGGTGGGTCATTAACAAATCAAGTTTTAAGCCACTCTCTCTATCAAAAGCAGAATTATCATCCGTAAACTAATTTGTGAATGGATGGGCCCTGTGACCTTGAACTTTGACCCTATGACCCAAAAATCTAATGGAATCTTCCCCTATTGGCAGGTTAGCAACATCTTGAAGATGGAAGGTTTGTGATGAAAATTTTGGCTGGAAATGCATACATATTCTTTTTAAAGAAATGGGTCCTGTGACCATGACCTTTGGAGCCAAATTTCTACACGGTTCTTACTTTAATTGTGAGCCTATATTAGTTAAGTTTAAAAACCAATATGTCAAACTAAACTGGAGTTATCATCCGGAAACTAATTTGTGAACAGATGGCCCCTGTGACCTTGACCTTTGACCTTGTGACCCCAAATTAATTTATGCTTTCCCCATACTGGCAAGTCACCTAAATGTGCAAGGTGGAAAGATTGGGATGAAAAGCTTGGCTTAAAAATGCAGCTATAATCTTTTTTAATAAGCGAGTCCTGTGACCTTGACCTTTGACCTCATGACCCAAAAATCATATATGGTCTTGCTTTTGTGTCCGTTTAGAGGGCACAAATCGTAACTGCTGGACCTAGAAACTTCTAACTGAACACCAATGGAGGCCAATAAAAAATCTTCTTAGAAATCTTAAATTAGGCACTGTGACCTGTATCCTGAGCTATGGGGCTAAAAAATATCCCTCAGAAAAAAAAATATACCAAAGCTCCATTATCTCAATAACTAATGAATTGATTGCCATTATTCTTTCCATGCACATTGATCAAATTCTAAAGACAAGTAGCGCCACCTGTATATTTCAAACATTTTTGTCGCATTGTTTTCTCTATTTTTGAGACCTTCAAATGAAGCAGTCTGGACGTTAATGGTGCACAAACCGTAACCGTTAGACCTAATCACTTTTAATTGTACATCCAACGTAACGTCTAAAGCAACTATCCTCGGAAACCTGAAATTAGGTCATGGTGACCCATACTTTACAAGCTACTGGTCGAACACATGATTTTGAGCACCCAGAGGGTAAGACATGGCAACAATTGTAACCCTTTGCCTAGAATTTTCTAATGTGACGTTCAGGGAGGTACTGGATAAATGTCTTTGGAAACATGAATAAGGTCACCGCGACCTATATACCGCTAGCTATAGGATAAAAATTTTTTGAGCACCCTGTCAGTAAGATTGGCTCAAATGTATCAGTGAGGCCTAATATCTTCTAACGCACCACCCAGGGATTTTCTGGGCGAAGTTTCTCAGAAACCCTAAACTAGGTCCTGATGACTTATATTCTGCGAGTAACTTGCAAAAAATAACTTTTAGCACCCTGGCAGTTAAAAAGGGCACAAGTTGTATCCGATAGACCTAGACACTTCTTACTACGTACTTCCAGGGAGGTCCTTGGCTAATCTTCTCAGAAACCTGAAATTAGGTCATATGGACCTACATTCTGCGAGCTACTGCCCGAAACATGATTTTTGGCAACCAGAGAGTCAGACGGGGCCCATCTTGTATACATTTGACCTACAGTCTTCTGATGTGACATTCAAGGAGGTCCTGGATAAACGTGCTTAGAACTATGGAATAAGGTCACTGTGACCTATATTCTATGAGCTATAGGAATGAAACATAATTTGAGCACCCTGGATGTCAGATGTGCACAATCTGAACTCGTTAGCCTAAGAATCCTCATATGTAATATCTAGGGAAGTCTTGGGCAAATCTTCCTGGAAACCTAAAATCATGTCATGATGACCTATATTCACCGAGCGATGGGCCAGAAACATGATTTTAACAACCAGACAGTCATAGGGGCCCAAATTGTAACTGTTAGGCCTAGAATCTTATAACGCAACATCCAAGGTGGTTCTGGCCAAATTTAAATCTGAGCATCGAGAAAGTCAGTCGGGTCACAAATCTTAACTTTTCACTCTAGAAATGTCTTGCTTAATACAAGGGGAGGTCATTGTAATGTCTCGTTTGGCATCCAAAATAAGGTTACTGAGACCAATATTCTGTGAGCTGTGTGAAAAAAATTCTATGTCAGTTTGACCCAGGTCATATAAGTTTGACGTAGAAACGTGTGACAAGGAATCTGGGGGGTTCCTAGTAAAAGCTTCTTGCTCCTACCTATTTCTAAAGACTATGGGCAAATATATTTTGATTTTGAGCACCCTGGAAGTCATATTACCGATTCATCATGATTTTTTAACAAATATTTTTCACCAGATCCTTACATCAACAATTAATACATGCATCACATGTATACATGACAAATTCAGCTGAGCTTCATGACCCATGAGTTACTTGTTTAAACTACAAATTCTGTTAAAAAATCGCAGCAGACTTTTGGTTTGAAAAGTGAAGTATCTAGATGACCAAAAATTTCCAGCATAAATAAATAATACCCGGAACAAGGAGAAATCCACCATAAGGTTCAGTCTAAATGACAAAGACGGCATAGCCTTGTTGACTCTTTAACCATGTATTCGTTTAAGATTCCATTCGTGAGTTAAAGCTTCTTTGAAGAAGAGATGAACAGCATAAGAGAAATACTGAATCCAACAGTACATCTGTTGAATTTTTATGGTTCTTTGAAAAAGCGACCAATAGATGTCATTAAATCTCGCAGGAAAGCATGTCAAAATACATCCAAGGATGATCAGTGGCAGGCAGGCCTTTGTATGATCTAAAATTAAACTCGGGTAAGATCGACAGCCTCGTATTTTTGATCAGCGCAAATAGACTCCGGACTTGTGAACGTTTTATTTAGCAATGAAAGAAATTCCTTTGATTTTTCCTGAAAATCTAGGATCCACATCACGGCAGTGTGCTCTATTATTTAAAGTTCTATGAGAATTCATGAATTTAGACCAGCCTTAGTGAAACTTGTATATCCGTGTACTTTTTTTTTAGATTTCCATATATCTATCTATCTATCTATCTATCTTTATATATATATATATATATATATATATATATATATATATATATATATATATATATAGCCATGCTGGTTCATTGTATAAAGATGGAAATAGTATACCCAGAAATGTCGGTTCACTGAATATATATGTATAAATATATATATATAAATATAAATATCATTTTCGGGAATTTTACTTTTTCAGAAGTTTGCCAGGCTTCCATTTTCTCGATCTCAAAATACAAAAGAGTATAACTATAATTATGTGAATTTGTTAATTATATTTTGTAAAAAAATCTTAAAAAAAGTATTGTTCGTTAATGGCAGACAAGCTCTGGCATAATTTGAAATATCAATTTTTGAACATACAAAATCATAATGTTAACCTTAATTACTTTCTAACATTGCCTTCGACGATCGGAGATTATATTCACAATTTTATTTTCGGGATAATTTCGCTTTTGCAATAACGCGAATTAAAACCCCTGGAATCCACAGTATATATAAAGTATATGGACCGACTAAACCATATAAGTTCGTTCTGCCATCGTTCTATCCTGAACAATATACAATATATATATATATATATATATATATATATATATATATATATATATATATATATATATATATATATAAAGCTTTGCCTTTCTCCCCTTGCCTTAGAATCACTACTGTTTATATTTAATATTACGCATTCTATAAAAAAACGTAAATGAATAACTTGTTTTTATATATTTTATATTAAAGTAACGGTTTATTAGCTTGGAAAATTTGCATTGAAACCGAACTTCTTGCAGATTCCCTGTCCTCGGTGTCATCATTATTGTTAACATGTTTTAAAATAATGAAAGATGAAATGTTCGTTTTTGAAAATTAGGTATATATACACATATTTATTTATACTCTTATATGTACATTCTTCTTCGCTTAAACAGATTTTATGGGGTATTATACATCCCGTAAAATCAAATTTGTATTTTAACCTATAATCGATGAAAACCATATATATGGAATGCCAGCCGATTTGATACACATTTTCATCCAGACCTGAATAATTTGTTACTGTTGAAGAACTTAAAAGAATACCTGGCAAAGTTGTTGCACTTTTATATGATATTGAACATTAGTTGAATCATTAGCGGGGCCATCATAGCTTAACTGATGTGACAAAATGACAGTGACACAGATGAATTTGATTGGAACTGCAATGCCCAGAGGAATGAAGCAACGTTCCGGAAATTGGATGGACAAACAGTATATAGAAGAATTTGAATAAAATATAAAGTGTGGATTATGTACTGTCAGACTCGATATATAGAAATAACGTTCACAGATCATTGCGTCCTTGATTGATCATCACAATGTTTCATTCACCTTTACTCGGAAACTGTCAACGGTATTTTAAAGTGACATACAGTCACAGATGTCGTCACGGAGTAGCTTTGTTCCTGTTTTTTTTTCTTGCAGTAGCATTCCGTCAGCAGAAACCCATCCATGTATCCTCCCGATATATCTCACATGTCGATACTTGGAAAATGCTATTTCCCATAACTGTGGACACAACAATGCGTGTGTTTTTGTCTTAAAATCATTACTATTATTATTTTCATCTGGTGCAATGAGTTAAACCCTAAAAATGACACAGTATCCCAAATCAAGGTGAGGAATAGCGCTCCCAGTATATCATCTTTGTTTATGTCAGATTAAGGATGCCAGTTCATATAATGCTATAATGCTGACAAAATGATCTCTTCTCCTCCCCTCTCTCTCCTTATGTTTGTAAGCTTGTCTTGGTTGAAGGTTTGGAGACTATAACACAAATTTTCTCTCTGTATTTTTATCTCGAAAGCACGGATTCATGTATAAAATGGTTAGAATTTAGAAAATTGTATATAAGTGAAATATGTGCTCTACTCTATCATGGCTGAGAGGTTTTTAATGTTAAAAATAACTTACGGCCTAAGATTTAACGGTGCATTTAGCGAGAGAATATCGAATATTCAATGTTCATCGACGGAGGAGTCCGTCACTCTGTTTGTGTTAACAAATCCACGTGACCATATGTAAGGGCGAAGATATGGAGGCGGCTAAAACCTTGATTATCGGATCATGTAGCTTTTGCACAGAAACGTAGTAGGAAAAGTGCTGGGTGCCATTTCAAAGAGGTGAGAGACATTACACAGACAGCTGTACTTATATGGAAACACTATAACGAATACGGACTTTTCAATGTGGCCATTTGAGAGGCTGGTTTAACTGATATACTGCAGACACATACTTCGAAAATATCTGAATATTTCTGACATATGTCGACTTTTTATTGATCCTCATTGGTGCCAAACTGGCTTACTTGGAAATTCATTTTTTGACTTTGGAAGTTACCTCTGTTCTGCTTATATTGGATTTTATACTTCTGTTCACATTTTCAATTCTCTTCCCGAAATTTATTTCAACACATGGAAAGGTAACATGTAATTAATAAAAATGCTCAAGGAAAAGATCAATGTTTTGACATTCATCCTGTTATTATAAGATTATAAGTCTGTTTTTGCTAAAAAAAATAATTAAAAATACAATAATCCCATTGCATTTTATTCAACCGTTGGACATAGCTTTGTCGGCTATCCCATCAAGATTTATCTAAAGGTTAAATGCCATAAGCGTAGAATTCCTATTTTCGTCAGGGAGCTGTTTTATTGAGTAAAAAATCTGTGTTTCTTTTGAATTCACGTGGGTATTTTATTACCTTAATAAATTCAGGTGGGTATTTCTATTTCGATTTGTAGCACTTGTTTCATGATATATAATAGGTGCTCGCCTGGTCTGGTGTTTTATTCATATCACTGTAACAAAACAAGAACTTAAGGCCAATTGTTTTCCCTGTCGGTGTGCCTGGGTAAGCTGTAGGGTAGACGGAAGCGTGCTTGTTGTTTAATCTACATAACGTGTTTTGATACAGATCCTACGGCATCTCCGTTGACGGCTTTGTGTAATCCCTGCTATTCGACTAAAGGCGCAGCCATTTCCCACAAGTGACTAATCAAATATTTGTCCCGTTACATGTGCATGAAAACACGGATATTTCCCCTCAAGGACATTTGGCTTTCATGGTATCTGTACACATGGACCATTTTAAACATATTGTAGGAGATGATTGTGGTTCATTGAGTTTTTTTGTCAAAGCACCATTATATATGTATTATCTTGCAGATGTAAAAATATAAAGCTTAAGCTTCAAGGACATTTTTTTCATGGGTGATATACAATAAAGGGTCATGACGTTTTTCTTCATTTCGGAAATTAACTAAAAATCTTATGAACTTCAAGGACTATTTTCTTTATGGAAGCTGCACCGAAATGTGCCATTAGCTGTTTTCCTTACAGAAATATATTTTTTTAATCTGTTGAGGCTTCAAGGTCATATGTGGTCTTGGTACCAATTACAAGAAGACAGTTTAATATTTCAAGTCGGGGAGAAAACATAATAATAACACGATATTTCGAAGGTAAAGTGGAACCCAACAATTACAACCACCTCAGGGACTGACAAAAGTGGTCGTAATTTGATGGTGGTCGTATTTGTGAAACTCTAAGTTACCTGGACCGTATTCTTGGGACCAAAAAAGTGGTCGTAATTGTCGGGTTGGCCGGAATTGCGGGTTAGTCGCAAGGCGGGGTTCCACTGTTCTTTTACTCTCTCTTGAATGATATAAATGATACAAATACCGGTCATAGAACAATGGAGAAACTGATAGTTTCGATTATTCTGAAATAAATATTAAAATAAAATCTAACTTAAAATGATTCATGTGCTTCAGCCTATGACAGACCCAAACGCTTAGGAGTATAATCATTCAAAAAATGTGAAATAACGGACTCATTGTTGTATATGTATGTATTGTTTGGAGCAACGTCTATCGGAAATCGTCAGGTTAATTATTTAACATTGTGCATGTAGACTATTTCGATCCAGTAGTGCTTACAGAGGCATACATAAGCGGGATAAATATTAACTAAACTTAATTGTTCCCTTATTCTCTCATCTGAACAATGTACCACGCCTATTTTTGCCAGGTGCAAAATTATATAATTTACAGGAAATTCAGATTTAATCGTTGATTTTAATCAAGACCAATTAGGCCAATTATTTAAATAAACCACTTGAAAGCGTCCTCCTTCCAAAATACTTTTTTACAAACTTCTTCAATTGTTAAAAAAATTAAGAAAAGGTTTTGGTTTAACGCTGTAGTATTCAGATGATGAATAATTGTAATTCCAATGTAATTAATAATAAGTCGAACTAGGATACAGGTTTAGTGTGTATTACTATGAAGGCACAGCTTCTGTTGACTCTTAAACCATGATATCCTGTAAGATGTCTTCCGTGTGTTAATACAAATTATTTGAAACAGATAAACAATATCAGAGAAGCACTAAATCCAACAGAAATGCAGAGGATCTTTGAAAAGAAACTCAACAGATGTTGTCATTTAATTACACAAGAAAGCATATCGCAATACATCGCCTGGTGATTAGAGGCAGGCTCTTGTATGAACCGAAATGAAAGTCGAATAAGATCGACACCCTTGTAGTTTGGTTCAGCGCAAATAGACTTACGATTTGTCATTTTTTTATTTCAAAATAATTTTCTTTGAAATCTAAGATTCCACCTCTCGCGGGCAGGTCACGTCTCTGCTTTATTTTTATCAATATGTCTATTATATGGGAAAGCATGAGAATTATTGTATTTGGTGAAGGCTTTGTAGAACTGGGGCATCCGTGTTCTTTTTTTGTCCCTCTAACAAGGGAACCTGACAAAATTGTGTACTATTATTGGCACTACATATTACGTGCATCATTGGCGGGGACATTATTAGCTCACTTGAAGTGACAAATGTACAGTGACGCAGATGAAGTTAATAAGAACTGCAATGCGCCGAAGTATAAAACAATTTTCCGGAATATGGATAGGCAAACAGCATTTTTACCATGACTTGAAAAATTTATAAGCTGCTGATTATGTTGTTTTGTGTTTACAGATTAGACATATAGAAACAAATAAAGGTTCTCAAACCATGGAGCCTTGACTGGTTATCAAAATGTCAACGATATCACTGACATTTTATGGTGACATATAGTGAAAGGTGTCATGGAGGTGCTTTGTTTCTGTACTTTTTTGGCTGGAATTTTCTTATTTGATGCAAACACTCCCTGCTTAATGACATAAATGGTCTCATGGATTTATGACTGTATTTACAGACAGCACAGCTATTACCTCTGTGTTATTCAAATGAATAATATAAATGGACATTAGCTGGTGTCAGACCTGGGGTCAATTCTGAATTGAATTGGAATTTAAGGGAAAATTTAGTGAACTGGAATTGCATAGGAATTGAAGTGTACAGTCACCTTTGAATTGATCTGAATTGATGAACAAAGTGTCGATCATTGGAAGTTACTCGATGTCAGTTTGAAGATCAGCTGTGCAGTATTTGATTAAAATCAAACACAAATGCCTCTCATGGGTGACACAAGAAGTATGATAACAACTTTAATGCTTCTTAATCACTGATCCTTGATTGTTTGTGTCAACAGTTTAAGCACACCAGGGATGGGATATATTTATTTTCACCTTTTCTAAGTAATAGTAATATAATATATATAAAATTAAGCTGTTATAGTAATGATAACAGAGGGCAAAGGATAAGAGTAATGTGGATAACTAGAAATAAATTCCCATTCCCGGCTGTGTCATTAAGCACGTAATCAGATAATACTGAACTGACTTGTTCTGGTTCACTGACTTTCAAGGATATGCCTCTTGTAATATAGCATCCATTGTGCCTTGACCTGATCTGCTGGCCTGGTGTGCTTGGACCAACAATTGTCTATGTAGTGACCAGTAGTTCTGTTTACCTAGGGCACTTTACAAACCAGAACAAGCAACAGCTATGAGATTATAAAATTATATGCTACATGAGGGCCTATTCAAGCACCACGTTTGCTGACCTTGCTACTGTAAGTGGACGTAACAGTCATCAGCCCCCTCACCCCCCCCCCCCATTATTATAAGAACTTTAATGGTTTTGTCACAAAAAAAAAAAAAGAATACCATGTTTGGGGTTAAAATTTAGTAATTTTCACTCTGTATGTTGTTTCACGAGGGTTCCATTTTTATGATCTGACAAAACAAATAAGCTGAAGAATAATCCATTAGCTAATGAATAATATTAAATAATAAGGACATATGGTTTTTGTGGTTAATTTTATGGAAAATGTGATATAATATGTGAATAATGGGTACAATACAATGTCCATTCTCAATTGAAATATTGGTCTTTAGCCTCTGATGATAAGGATATTCATAAAGGTTTGATTTTTGTGATAATTCCCCTTTTGCGAAATTGAAACTCCCTCGAATAAAGAGGTAACCATGGTATTCGCAAATACATTAATTGCTCTGGGGGTAATGGCCACTTATTAGAAATCCAAACTAAACCTTTATCCAAATTTAGACAGTTTACCTTATCCTGACGAATAATTGCCCTAGGAAAACAAGTAAAATATGTTTTGATGCTATGACTTACCACATGCAATGGTAAAACTTATAGGTACTGACATTTCTCTTATTTTTGGAGCAAATTCAACCAAGCTGAACAAACTGTTAGTTGTGTACTGATGCAAAAGTAATAGAACTCCTGTGATAATACCCGTTACACACCAATGAAATGTATATATTCAAATCTTTGCAACTTTTTGAAACTGTGAATTTAATTTGAATTGAATCAAAATTATTTGAATTGAATTGGAATTTATATTTTTCTCAGCAAATTGAATTGATTTGAATCGTTATTGTAGTTTCATAACAGTTCTTGAATTGGAATTGAATTGGAGTTGAATTGGAATTGAAAAATTTGAATTGACCCCAGGTCTGGCTGAAGTACATCGATATATCAACCCGACAAAATCCCATAGTTAAAAAACACTAATAAGTCAATAATTGGATATGCTTTCTCCGATCACTGTAAAGATTGTGTATTTTTTACTACAATTAATTTAAACCTTGTGCAACTGGCTCAATGCTTGAAATAATGCAGTAAACTATTTGGGGAAGAGTGCGTTCAATATTTCTACTGTTGTTATAAAATTGCTTGCTCGTATAATGGTCTGATGCTGATAGAAATCGCTCTCTCTCTCTCTCTCTCTCTCTCTCTCTCCATGGTATTGTCGTCTAGATGAAACCTACGTCACTACAACCCGAATTATCTCTGTCTATGTCTTCTCGAAAGTGAAAGTGTGGATACAATGTGTAAAATCTTCGATCTGGCTGGCGGAGGGCTCTGTGACTGCTTAACTTACCAGTGATATGTTTAGAAATCAGAGATATAATAAAAAATATATAAGTATATAATTGGTATCGTATGAAACAAATTACATCCTAATATTACAAGGGGAATCTGTTGAAAATAAAATGTTTATCAACCGATGAGTCCGTCACTCTGTTTGTGTTAACAAACTCGCATATTAACAGAGGATATCCACGTGGATATATGTACGTGCATGGATCTGGACGTGGCAAAACATACAAAAAGAATGTAATGTATTCACTTGCGCGGTACGGAGCACGGTTCGGGTCCACTTTTATTAATCGGATCATTTAGTTTGTACTTTGTACAGAAACGTAATCAGTAACGTGCTGGGTGCCATTTCTATGAGGTAAAATACCTTTACACCAGACTGACAGTTGTATAAATAGAAATGCGAAATCGTATACCAACGATTTAAGGCCGTCTAATTTGGTCGTCCGAGAGGCTAGTTTAACGAATAGATTGCAACAGAAACCAATGATATGAGATTATTTGGTCTGACATTCTTGGTCTCTTGATATGTCCAAGAATGGTTTAGTCGGTAATAATTTTATTATTATTTTTGCAGTTGGTACAAATACCTTTTTCTACTTCTCTCGATTTAGTTTGCTTGTTTTCGTTATCAGTGATAGTCCCTGAGTTCTTTTTAATACATGCACAAGGTAACATGTAATTTATTTAATGCTCTTCTACGGAAAAATAATGTGTTTGTTTGCTATACTCCGTCCTGCACTTGCTCGCTATTAAGTTTTCTTTAAATATCATAGTCCCATCAAACCATTGGACAAACCTTTGTCGGCTTTCCAGTTACGATCAAGGTTTATCCCACGGGTAGATGCCAAAGGCGAAGAAAAAATAACAGTTTTGTTGTCAGAGACCCGTTTCATCAATTAAGAATCTCTGAGAGATCTTTTGAATTCAGGTGGCTATTTGATTACTGGAATTAAATTCAGGTGGGTATTTCTATGTCGATTTGTATTACTCGTTTCATGACATATGATAGCTGTACTTTTGGCCCATGGTGTCATATTTATATCACTGAGAAAATATTGCAACTGAAGGCCAGTTGTTTTCTTTTTGTTGTGCCGTAGGACTGTAGGAAGCCTGCATGTTATTTACTCTCGAAAACGTGTCTGTTTTGATAAAAACATCACGGATCATACGACTTAAACATTGACGGCTTATGTGTAATCTTTGGTCCCCGACGTAATGTGCGGCCTTTTCCTAAAAGTTACTAATCAAATATGTCTGGTCACATGTCCTTGAAATAAACATTTTGTCCTTCCTTTCAAGAGTAATTTGTGTTTATTGTAGCTCTACAAAAAAGGACTGCTCCAATCTAACTAGAAAAATTCTCAGGGAGCCCAGACCCCCGCCAAGTCAGCTCATTAGCCTCATATGGAAATGTCAGAAAAGCAGCATTTTTCCTTTAAAATATTCCTGGATCAGGAATTTTTCCGTACCAAAATTTAATCAATTTTTTCTTTGAACATTGCCAAGCCATCTTAAAGATTTCATCAAAATACGTTAATAACTGTTTGACTAATGTTGCTAACAGGCAAACAAACAAACCAACGCCCGCAAAAAACATAACCCCTCCCGCTTAGTGAAGGAAATAAACAGGTAAAGTTGAATATATTTGAAGACCAAAGTTAAGATTTTGTTATATGTACGGAATGCGGGATGTGGAAAGCGTATAAAATCAGTACACGTATTTAGAAATAGAGGTGAGATTCCTCATGCTCAGACCCGGCATGCGGAATGCTTATATATCCGGCAAAAATGATCGCTCCATGTGGCCAAATTTAAGTGTCCGGATGTTATCAAAGGGCAACACATAGAAAAAATACATGCCGCCGTGCAGGTTCATATGAAATCTCTCAACACACATTCCATATTCCGTAGATGAGGAATCGTACATGCTACTACTTAAGGAGGCGGGTTTTTTTTTGTGAATTAAGACATTTACTTTCTTATTAAAACATGCCACAGGACTATAAAAACAACGACAAGCAAACGTTACCCCCCTGCTTTACGTTGATTTACTGACACCTTTCAGGGAAACGGCACGTACACATGCAATGACGTCACTGACTCTCTCCAAATATGGCAATATCCTCACCTGCTAAACGTCCAAATGCAAGCAAATATGCAATATCCCCCCGCCCATTCCGGGCTTTTATTTAGCATAAATCGGTCCCCAATTTAATCAATTGTCCTTTGCATGACTGCCGAGCTATCCTGAAAATTTAATAAAACTCTGTTAAAAAGGAATAATTGGATTTCCTTTCGTTGTTGGTGCAATTCTTTTGAACACGAGATAAAACTACCTACAAAATACCGTATAAAACAGTACGTCTGTCGACGTCTGTCTCTTTGAACAGATACTAAATAAATATTGTCATTAAGCACACAGGAATGCATATCAAAATGATAAAACCAGGGGATCAACTGTGGGTAAGCCTTTGTATGATGTAAAATTAAACTCGTAGAAGCAAGATAGCCTTGTGTTTTGATTCAGCGCAAATAGACGTGTTATATGTGAACTTTTTTTTTCGAATTCGAAATAAATCCTTTTGATCATGCCATCTCATGTCCGGGTGAATCCATGTTATATTATCCATGTGTGCTGTTATTTGTGTACACATAAATAAATGTCCAATATAAATATATAAACTCCAATATATAAACTCATCAAAAGACTGAATAAAACCGTGTAACTGACTGGGGATACTGGACTGTCATGTTGATATTAAATGTTCTCCTTCCATGACACGGGTATTAGATAATCAAAAATAACATAAAACCTGCTAATAAATTATGTCTGGCGAACCGACATATATCATTAACGGCATTTCAACTTGCATATCTCATTAATTTATTTCAAAGTAAATTTTTTCCCAAATAATAGAATGAATACATATGTTAAATCCTCACAGGGAGGGACAATTGAGCACAAATTATTATATATTTTTCCTCAGCTTTTAGAGCATTTGAAACAAGTTTTTTCCGCTGTAAAATATTCATTTATAGTGTTCTCGTTTGATCATAATCCATTTTGACTGTAACGATTCGATTTGTAAAAACGTCTGCGTACTTGTGTGGGTCGCAATATATTGATCAATGTCTCTATGAGATTATTGAATTTTAAAGCGCGTTTTTCGGTTGTCACATGATATCATCAATTGCTACATAAATAGAAACTGCGTGTTTGTACCTACAATTTGACATATTAAACATTTCTCTCTCTTTTCGCTTTTATGTTTTATTCTGGGCTGTCTCTGAATATGCATTGTTTGCAATAGAAACTGGACAAAAACACAGTTTCGACCAGTTAAAGATTTGTTTCATTCCTTATAATAAGATCATGTAAAGGTCGCAAATTGATTGCAATGGGAGGAAAAAATTACCCCAGTTGCCACCGTGCTGTCATATATCAATACATAAACTTGGTTTGAATAATGGAGAGATAACGGTGCAAATTGCCCAGTGATAAATTTATGCAAGCCAGCTGTATCATTGGTATCCATTAGAAGAGGCATAATTAAGTTTTGAAGATTTGTCTCGAATCCCAACCCTCAGTGGCAGCATAGAGAAATTCTGCCCTGTAGGACGATGATGGGTAATAAAAATCCATAACAGTGACGAAAAAATGAGGTCAATTATGGAAGCAGTTTAAGAAATTGAGACCGGCGTCTGTGTTCTAGGAATTGTGTACCTCACTGAAAGGAGGGAGATCGCTGGTTCGAATATCATCCGGTTTGATTTTTCAAGGTCAGCCCCACTTTGCAGACTTTATGGGAATGCCCCACGGCCGTGTGTCACTCACAAACACATGTGTGAATGAAGTGGTTCTCGATATTATTACCAATGTAGAAGTTGTCGGGCCTTGGTAACACCAGGCTATCGATCGAAGAGAGCGCCCTGTCGCGTTGTCGAAAATTATAATCTGTAGATGTACATGAACATTAAGGTTAGTGTAGAGAGTATAAAGAATTGAGGCGGTTGTCCATTAAAATAGATAAAAACAGAAATCTGCATTCTAAAGAATGCAAGCCTCAGCTTGGTGGGGGTTCCTATCGTGGGATGCTCCGTTAACCGTGTTTGAATGCACTTGTTCAGCCCGTATATATCCAGGTTCACTCGTGCCTAATTGACTCAACATTTGTTAATATTCCTTGATGACGTTCCTGCATCCGGATCATGTGCCGCATACACACCAAATTCTAATTATTTCAACTTTGGCCTATTCCCGATATGCCCGGAAAATTTCATGAGATTTATTTCATGACTGCGTGAGTTATGTTGTAAAGAGACACACACAGACAAATACACACGAACTGGGATGTATGCGTACCCCTATGTAGGAGGTAATAAGAAATAACATCTCATAAACCCAAAAAATCCCGGTAGCTCCGTCATCATTTTATAGACAAATGACTCAGAACAACTTTCTGTAACTCTCTAAAAAAAATCACCGAACTTGAACCATTCGAACAAACTTGAGAGATTGTTCCAGGAATCATTTCGGTGAAATATTCGACAATTTTGCTGAACAGTTTCGGAGAAGAAGATTTTTAGAGGGATTTCAACTTTAAAATTTAAGATAATGCAGTTTGCAAAACAATATTCATAATACAAAAGATTTTGTTTATTAATTTTTTTTTGGCATAAAATAAGTAATGCTAGCTTCTGCCGTTTTGAGAAAGTATGGGTTAATGTACAGATGGCGGAAGACGGCCGACGGACGACGCCACACCATCGCATAAGCTCACAGGTTCGCTAAAAAGAGCAAATTATTCTATTGTGTGATGATTCAATGGGAAATGTTTGTTCTGGAAACGTTACACTGCAACTACTGATTCTCAAGATGCTGGAAATCGTGTTTCACAGAGGATAGATTACTGTTTAAGCTCCAAAAAAAAAAATAAAAATTAAAACACCCGCCTCTCTGCATTTTAGTCTGTGAAACACATTCATTTGACTATCAGTATTTGGACTTGAAAATGGTCGTATGACCCACTGCGAAATAATAAATTTTAATCAATTGAGGTAAGATATACAGTACCACTTTTAATGACAAAATAAGGTTCTGTAAAAATGGTTACAATTAATATATTATTCAACAAAATACTTGAACAAAGGTTAATTCTAAGGGAATTTATTTATATATCCATTTATCTGATAGGATCACTTGGCCCTGTCACTTTCATCTTCTCTTTGAAATCCTATCTAGTCCTCTTCATGAGAAAGCTTTTACCACATGATAAGGAAACACTCATTAGTCTTGGTCAGGGTTTTCTTGTAAATCAGTTTAAAAGCGAAGTTGTTACTCGGTTACCGCAGTTAATGCTTTCTTGAAGGGAAAGCTGGGTTAAATTAACAGTCAAAATGTTCATCGACAAAAACCCGTGTTTCAGAGCAAATGCCTACATTTTAATAAATAAACGATTACAAAGAAAGGTAGGGGATCGTGGACATCTTAGGTAAGACATCTTGAAAAAGGTTTTGAATCTAATACAAAAAACTGTACATGCATAGTAGCGTATATCATATTTGGTGATACTGAGATTATTATTCTTCTATTAAACAGCCTTGTAGCTAAATGATATTATTGTTATTATTATTATTATTACATATTATTATATATTACATATTATTATTATTATATATATATATATATATATATATATATATATATATATATATATATAAATCGAACGATGAGGAAAAACAACACTATAAATTCACTACAGACTGTTTCACGGGATGCGACACCGGAGGGTTACTCTACCATATATGTATATATATGTATATATATATATATATATATATATATATATAAGTTTTTGAATCTAATACAAAAAAACTGCACATGCATAGTAGCGTATATAATATTTGGTTATACTGAGATTATTATTCTTCTATTGAACAGGCTTGTAGCTTAATGATATTATTGTTTTTTATTATTATTATTACATATATAGATTTATATATATAAACCGAACGATGAGGAAAAACAACACTGTAAATTCACTACAGACTCTTTCATGGGATGCGACACCGGAGGTAACTCTACCATATATATATATATATATATATATATATATATATATATATATATATCACGGACTCCAGTATATTAATTTTGCACTTTATTGTCTTGTCTCCTCATATTCCCATTTGCGCTGTCTAGACCATGGAGTTCCGGAGAGCCGAATATTACCCAGGACCTTTCTACTAAAAGCAACCTGAGGGAATTCATGGTTCAGAAGAAAAAAAAAACTTGCTGAGTGGATAGACCGTGCGTCTAGTCATAAATTTTATTTAAAAACATATACAATTGAAAGTGTAATTGCTCTTGCTTGATTTCTGTACTGTTTATGGTAGGAGCCCTGTCGTTCAACTGGCTTATATAAAAACTCATATCCACGAAATTGAGATTCATATGAACAGTGAAGCCGTTCACTTATCGGCATTTCAGCGTTATGAAAAAATAAGGGTGCAGCTCAAGAACTAAGCGAAGATAAACCTGTCTCTGCACCCGAAACGCTCTTTGGCACATTATGGATGTTAACAGAATAACGAGTGACAGTGTAACGTAAATAACAACATGATGTCTAAGAAGGCAGCCAGGAATGACCATTTCCTAAACAACCAAATACATTTGTCAGGTGCATGTGATGGTGTAGTTTTTACAGCCAGATGTGGATATCAAGAGACTAGAGAATATTTTTCAGGAGACCATATACTGATATATTACATATCAAGTTAATACACGTATTTGAAAGGCAACTATTACAAAAGTAACAGCCAGAACCGGCAGCCAATCTGGCCTCCATAAGGGCCAAAAGAGAATATTAATTTCTGGGATAAGTCATCATATATAAAAAAGGCTACTTGACTGGACCTTTTGTGTGTCCCCTCGACTGTGCATCTCAATTATTTTGGCCTCCACCAAGTGATTTTCCACACATTTAAGACGTTAAAAAGAGATAAAAAATGACATACTTCGTAAAATCCAGGACGTTTTACTTGAAAGGCCAATAATTAAGAGAGAGTGGCTTATAATAACACTGTTTAAGCAGCAACATCTAGGTAAGACAGAACAGGCCGTAGACAAACGGTTTGGATATCAACTTAAAAACCTTATATAAAATTCAAAAACGTTCCGCCAGTATTTTCGGGCCAAATGGAGGCAACGATGCATTTTGCGTTGAGGCTTCAAGTTGATTTTTTTACCACTAGGGTGTGCTCTGCCCACACAAGAGTGAATAAGTAGCAATCATAGGCGGAAAAGCTACAGGAAGAGACAAATCCAAAGGATCATGAATGCAGACTGTTCTTTCGCAGGTTCTACACGTTTCTACACGTCTAATGAAGTTATCAAGGTCCATGCACATAAAAACCCTGTAATACGTGTATCTCATATAAAGCACATTAACAAATGCTTAAATGTATTTGTTAGATTTTTTCTTGTTGCCTAACTGTAATTAGGATTAGTGAAATATCTGTTTTCTGCTGTCAAGCTACAGGACTCACTATGATACCACGGGCTTCCCATGAACTTACGCTAATCCATTACGTTTTTATATTTCGAGGGGACATCTGACCTCAGTTACTAATTCCACGGGCCTATACACTGCCTAATTTTCATATTTTCACCCAATAGTGATCCACCTATAATACTGGAAAAACTGAATATCGCAAAAAAAAAAAAAAGAAATATGAAACATGATGCACATTGTAGTAACCGTTGTAAAAAATAAATCGTTTGTTTCTTTAAATCTTTTATTTAAGTTTCCCGCCCTGAGGACGGGGAGGCATATATTCTATAACAATATTTTGGTATTTTTTTTAGGTGGACCTACTCAGGTAACCCGAGTGCAAAGACCATCGAGTTCATTTATTCACTTTACATTTTTTTATCTTTCTCCTGTGTGAGCTAGTTCTCAAATATGGCTGATTTTCAAAAGTTGAAATTTGGACGCAATATTAGTCCTAGTTAACAAATTTGCACCGGATTTTTTTACCTTGATTTTTTTTTTCACCAAAGTTCGTACATTCCATTGCAGATTCTTTAATATCGCTCAGTTGCGCCCCTCTGAAAGCCAGGCTCCTAGTGATCGCTTTACATGTTCTAGTAAACATTTTACATTAAAACCAATAAACAATATTATAATACATCCGCCAGGTCCATTAAATGAGACACCAAATATGCTTTTATGGACTAAATGTGTCGGCGGAGAAACACAATGGCACCTGGCCATTTAAAAAAATAAAATATATTATCGCTAATGGAAATGCCTCATTAAATTATCAACGTCTGTAAAGACCTTTATTCACACTAGGTCTGAATCCAATGTGTCAATTACGGATCTAACATGTGCGGATCTAAGGGAAAGTTAACGCTAAGCTGTTTTAAATACATCTGGCAATGCTGAGTCACAATATAATTCGGGAATGAAAAAAATGTGTTCTTCCTATTTCATTGATCAAAATTAATACCAACACATTTCCTGCGGACCAGTTTCACAATAATCACAGTTTCCATCAAACTGTATATTAAAAATATGCCCAAACTGAATCCAAAACTTACAGAATTCATCTAAATTGTAAATACGACAATGTAAATTATCTGAAATTTAAAATATTTCTTATTTGTCAACCAAAATCCTATGTAGATCCGAGGCTTGCTTCATTTTTTTTGTTCCTTTAAAAACCGCTGCTGAAATTTCCGCTTGTGATCGAATGACCTTTTTTACTCCAAGTTTCTTTTTGAAGGCTGAAATAAGGTTCCGTGACGGGGGGGGGGGGGGGAGGGGGGCATTGTAAGCACCTTTTTATAACATTTTGCACATATACCATACTAACATTTCTTTATGCGATTCCATCAACTCTCAAGGACACTTATTGTACCCAAGACATTCGATAATTTCTTCTGATGTGTCACGTAGAATATCATTTTACCTAGCATGTCTACTTTTTTAACTTTTAAATGGAATATACTAATTAGTGCAATTAGTTTCAGTTCAAATTCGTTAACAGGACAGATTCATGACTTTTACAGCAATTAAAGCATGTCTTTTGCCTTAGGAAAACGTTCAAATACTAATTTCGAGCAGTAGGGTTGACCTCTGTAAAAAACCGTGCTTAAAAACGTTCTAATACGTTGAAATTAGACAAAATGTGCCAATCTTTATTTCCTGTCACGAAGTCGCACTTCCAGTTAGCTGTAAGGACGTTCTTTGATTTCTTCGAAAACCTAATCCCCAAGAGTTTACTTCAATTTATAATATCAGGCAGAGAATAAAACTGCTTTGGGGCCAATGTCGCACGATGACACCATAAAATGTTAACCACACAGTTTTATTCAGAAAAAGACCATACCATAGCGTGACGACACGAATTGTCACTGTTATGGGCACCATGCATCTGAAACTACGGCAATTGGATCTGTATAAGGCTACAGTAATAAAACTTTTTACATAATACGCTTGGCACAGTAACCTACTTGGTTATGCAGCACTTTCACATGTTCATACAAGTCAGCAGATTTTATAAGACACGCTCTCTCACAGCTATGAGCCCATTTTAGCTCTTGAGCTATTTGATTTCCATTGGACCTTTACAAAATGTATGAGACATACAGCTAGTCAACATAATCTTTCAGCAGCAAACTAGGTATTATTATTTTATCCGGTTTCACTGCACGAAACATAGAGGACCTATTCTTACACGAAACAAAACACGCCACAAGGTATTTAAGAATCTTGTTTTGGTGTTGCGCAATTTTTCACTGTAGGTCATTACTGATGATCAAGGACCCGGCGTTAAATATTTGGCACATGTTCAGGTTGAGAACCCGATGGTGTATTTAAGTCTGGGGAAATGATCAATACCCTGTAATAATATATTTTTGCCTCCGCCAGGATTGTTAGTGATCATGTGTTTGTGTTTTTGTGTTGGTGTATTTGTTCACAACATAACTCATGCATTCCTTAATGGAATATTATGAACTTTGCAGGGCTTATTGGGAATGGACTAATGAATAATGGATTAGACTTTTGCTGGGTATTCATCAAAGAATATTCACAAATGTAGAGTCCGTTTTGCACGAATAAACCTGGGAATATGGGCCGAATAAGTAAATGCAAACACATGACGGGTCCTTGGATTCCTTATTAGGAAGAAATCTCTTTAGTTAAACAATAACTTAATTATTGAAATCATTAGTTGACTGGAAATTACTCTACCTGTGGGGACAAGCTTAAAATACTAAAATAAAGATGAAACATAGACAAATAAGAGAAACTAAGTATACCTGGTCCGCAATGTGATTTTACACTCCTGACAACTGCAAGTGGCCCAAAGGAAAAATGTCGCTAAAATGTTTCAGGCAATGATCTTAGCTATCGAACCATCGGTTTATACAAGAGCTTGCGTATAGGGTAGGGCGTATATATTGCTTTAACCGTTTACCCATTTCAAAATAAGAGTAGGTCTACTACACAAAAAACACAATACCCTGGATATAACAAATTGTACCATAAAACAAGAAAAAGTATGATGAATAATATAGAAACTTTTAAAGCTAAAGGCACAACATGAAGAAAGGTACTAAACAACAAACTTATCATCTGTTCAAACAGAAAAACCTCAAAGAATTGCTCAGCAAAATAAAATAAAATAGTGGCTTTTATCTGAGCTCGAAGTGCCCTGAACCAAAGGACTAATACAAAACAGTTTGCTAATAATCGACTACACATAAAGAAAAAAGATTTAGACACGAACGAAATAGAAAACGTCAGCCCTTACGGACCTACAGTTCTCAATTCGTTTTAAAAGTCATGACATGTTATTTGTAAATAAAGGAGTATGTGTTAAAGTAAAGTAGCCTCAATAAAATAATTTACCTAACATATACAGGCAGGTTGTTTTCCATTTTTCTTAACTTGGGATTTTTGTTCCGAGTTTTACGCCTAGCACTCAAACTAGGGCAGTGGCGTCAATTTATATTTCAGGATGGCGGTTGGGAAGGGGGGATGACTCGGAGACACACACTGTATCTGTATTCTGTATATATATATATATATATATGTGTGTGTGTGTGTATTTCTCTAGCGTCAGTATGCAACATTCAAATATATCACAATTAAGGATACGGTTTTAGAAAATAAGGTATTATGTTTCCAGTATAAGTAAATTCTAAATTAGGTTTAGATATAATATTTCATAGTAAACTCAGGAATAGAACCAACGTGTATAATTATATTGACCCAAACCATAATTTTATCTATTGATATATTCGATTTGCAATGTTTAAATATTATTCTCTGAATAATGGGGGATGATTACATTGACCAATGCCCCAAAAGTGTGTGTGTGTGTGTTGGGGGGGTTTATATACCCCATCCATATTTTGACGCCCATGTAATAGGGCATTCGACAGGTTACGACAGGTTACGACCTGGCGCCGTAGATAGGCACGGATAATCGGTAAAGTCACTTATATTCGCGGGTGGTCGTGAACGATCGCACATGGAAACTCGGTCCTTCGGAGGTTTTCGGTGCTCCACAGAAACATCCCTTCGTCTTGGCTGTTAAAACCGTGGTTAGTCGAAGATAAGCTTAAAGCTTTGGCAGACTAAGAGATGGATAATTGATTAAGGTACGTGGCGATTTGTATATGTGATTGACAAATGTACGATTCAAGCTCTATTTCAACTTTAACAAGAACAAAATCAAACAGTGAATTTCTTTAGGCAGAGGGGACACTATAGGTGAGGAATTACAAAGGAAATAATCATAATTGACATTCGAAGTTGCCATTGTCTGAAAATATATCATTATATTTCTTTATATTTATAGTATGACCTTGAACAACAATATAAAGTACAAATACAACTAAATTCAGACTATTCTGGGCCGCCCAAACGTAATAAAAGTGTTATGTATTATGTTTAAATCTGGGAATATTTAATTTAAAATGTAATCAGAAAATTAGAGTGAATATTATATGATACAACAGAAATAATAAAGGCTTTTTCAGATGTTAAAACCAGACGCCTGGAGGTATCATTTTGACTCGATATCTTATGTTATAATGGTCCGTTTAAGCCCGAGCCACACCTTAGCTATCATATGTGCGACTAGTAGTAAAAAACATCCAGGCGTGTTAATGTCTGAAATTTTTTTAGTTTGATATAAAAACAGGTGCGGTCACATTCCATCGCACAGTCATCACACGACCATTAGTGACTATCCGCGGCTTGTCTAGTGCATGTGCTACTTTTAGTAAAAGTAATGTAAGATTGCATGGCTATCAAACAGCTAATCTCCTATATACGACCTGTTGCCGGTCGTAGATGCATAATTTTGGTTGCGACTTGGGCAGACCAGAATACGACTATCGCACTGTTGTCTACCACCGACTGCCACCGTTAAGTTACAATTCCCATGACATAACCAGTCATATAGCCGTGGCGGATCCAGGTGGGGGGGGGGGGGGGGGGCTGGAGCTCCAGGAGGTAAGAACCCCCCTTTTTTAACAAAAACAACCTATTTTAGGCTTTCAAACCAATTATTTGGGACCCCTTCCTTTCCGGAACAAAGGACCTTTTATGTATTATTTCAGTCCTTCTTGGACCCTCCTCTTTCCAAAACCCTGGATCTTCCCCTGTATATGGATTTTGTTATTGCACAATCGCCCGATTTGCCTCCTGCGATCTTCTATTACCAACGGCGTTACCACTAGCACCATTTTAGTATTGTCCGTATCTTACCACGATGGCAGCTGGTATATTGACGTGTCTTGTTCTATTCCCTGGTATAACTGGGCCTTTTAACTGCTTTGATTACATGACAGCAAGACCGTTTATCGTAGCCATGTTTTGGCGCAGCCAGGCCCTTGTATACTTTGGTTGGCTTAACATTCGCGGGGTAAAAATTTCGCGATTTACATATTTCCAGTGTGTCTTAAGGTTACCATTAACCCGAAGTCGCCATATTAAAAACCTACGAAAAGTAAACCTTTATTAATTTATTAATTATATTGAATTAGAGGTGCGCAAAATCTTAATAACTGGATAGGGTATCCAAGGAAACATCCAACGGGTCGAAAATTACTTTTCATTAATGGAGAATAAATAAAAAGCTCTGACATTATTTATGAGGGACAGTCTCTTAATATACAAGATCTTTTATTTTTTTACAATACATATCACGAGGTAACAGTTATGAGATAATTACTCGTTCGCAAAAATTGGCAACCACAGTATTGACCGATGAATCCAGCTCAAAGCTTACAAGAGCTAGTATTTTGGGGCTTGGGCAGCTGAGTGGTTAAAACGCCCGGCCCTCTCCCCTGGTGCCCCGGGTTCTATCACCGTTTCGCCATGAGGGCGGGTTGTATATTAGCCCGTCCGGGGTCTTGGTTTTCTCCGGGTACCCCACCTCTAGACACTACCGAACGCCATCATCTGAGCCACGGAGAGCGCCTTTGTTAGTTATAATAACTATTTGTTTTGTTCATGTTAAATAAATAAAGTTTAACGATTTTTATAACAGTTAAATATTAATACACAATAGTTCATGAAAACTGTGCTGAGGGCGCAAGAGGTAATATTTTGTTATATTTCGATTGACCATTTGTGCACTGCAGGGACGGAACCAGGATTTAAGGAAATGAGGAGTCAGACCCAGGAGAACTAACGATAAAAACTAAAAAAAAGTCCCAAAGTCCGGAAACGGGGGGTGGGGGGTGGGGGCTGTTCAGGCGGCAAACATTGGTCTAACACCCTTTAAAAAGTTTGCGGCCGCTAGAAAAGGTAGTGGTGGTGGTGGTGGGGGGGGGGGGGGGGGGGTTCCCCTTTGATCCGCTTCTGTACTTGGTTCGTGAGTAAGTATGATTTGCCCTGGTTGCAGGCCGGAAGAAGGCTACAATATAATGGATTTAATTTCATAATGGGTCAATGGAGTGAGGTCATTCAGTTGGTGCGGAAGGTGATATATTATTTAATAAGATTATAGGCTTTCATCATAGGAAACAACATGTCTGAGCGTTCATGCTCATTCATCTCCAGTGAGTGTTATCCAACCTGTGTCAATATGTCCAGTTGTCACACATCCACCTCAATAGAACTAGGAGCTTTGTGGGTTAATGTTGAAGTCCCTTGATAAATGTTCACGCCATTGGGCCTGGGGAAGCCTCGAACAATACACCTCACCCTAACACCTCTAGGGTAATGGACAATCGCACGAGGAAGCGATTAATTACCACAGCGAGACAGTAAATGGCTACGATGGTAACCTGGGTAATTCCTACAGAATCCGGGATGCGGTCCCGTGATGGAGAAGTGAAAGTGATGACTTTCTTTATTGATTAGAGTAAGATATTCCTTGTGGTTGAACGTTGAAATCCAGGCGCTTGACTTTGGTGTTGAAGGACGCAGCTCAATTGCCTGCCAGCGGGTCAAGCAGAGGGTAATGGTATCCCTACATAATCTCAGAAATTTAATTTAATTTGTTAATTAACAAGAGGTCATGACTTCTGGGTTTATTTGAAGCTCTCGGATTTTGACAACCTGATACACTAGATGATTTGTTATAAGGCCGCACACAAAAAAATTTTTTTCTACAGACTATGGAAATAAAAAAGTTAAGAAACAGACTATCTGAATCAACATTAACTCCTGTTGCCTATCATGAATTTCATAATTAGTTGAAATTAAAGTAGAAATACATTGGGGTGAAATATTTTCCGCACAACATGTAGCGAAACGTAAGTCTCCGAAGGTGTTGTTCTTTAAGTGTTCTTGAAAGACGACACACACACAATAGATTCATGAATCATTTGCCACACACAAAAGCAACACGTTGCGCAACATATTCGCCAGTGTGTAGCGGGCTTAATGGAGAATAGCCGCCTTCAACGATGAAACGTCTGACTGTTTCGTCGTCTGTCCATATATTGAGTTAAGTGGCATTACAACGCGATACGATCGTATTCTCTTTGAAGGGAGTGTTGATGTCATTGTTATTGACATTGTGACTTTAAAACATTGGCTCCCTAGTGTATGTATCTTTTTTATAACCCGACTGCAACATAAAGAGATTTTTCTCCAGTTATCGAACATTTTGGTCCCGGGAGACACGTTCTGTACCGCGCCTAGCTGCCTTGAAATAAGCAGTGAGAACGTATTTGTATCGCGACATGACCTTGTGTTCTATCCCTGTACTCTTTAGGGTCATGCACGTACTTGATATAGGTATGTGTGCGTAATAATTTACAACAGCTGAAACAAATCTAAATAAACTGAGAAACATTGTCAACTTCGAATAAATCATACTGGGTTGGATTTTGCATTAGGTTGCTAAGGGGGCGGTCAATTCAGCTAATAGAAATTAAACTTTTGGAAACAGTGGGTGTGTAGTTAATTAATCACAATTATAATGATACTTAACTGATTTCTAATAATAAGTAACGCACATTAAATTATTATAAATTTTACTCCTTATTACCGAAGGGGTAATAACGTCAAGATTTAAAACGCAATGACTGTAAAGATAATTACATAATATTGCTAATAAGGTGTCAGAGGAGACTAAAAATTATTTTATTATTAAGACCTGCAATTTGCTCCTACAGAAGTTCTACTGGCGACACGTAATGCAAGGCGGCCATGAATTAATTATGTGAGACTGGATTTGGTCTGCTGGCGATTTAAACTTTAACTTTTAATGTCATTTGCATGGCATATTTATTACTAGTAATATATTTTTCTTTAAATCCCTTGTGTATATATGAATTATGCAGTAAAGATATGACAGGGTTTTATTAAATATTTAAGTATGAGGGTTCTGAGTGGAGAGAAAAAGAGGAGCACTTAACCTAATGAAACTGAAACTCGCCTGTCTTCCATTTACCAGAAACCATTAACACTGTTGGTAATTACCAAATGGTTATTTAATATTTATTATAGAGACCCCATTCAAATTAGAGAATGAATATAAATGCTTCATTATTGCCCATTTTATATACAGATACTTCCAATATTAAAGATGTTTAATTGCATTTAGCTTTATTATTTAGCTTATGTTCACCAAGTCCACCAACACCATACACGCAATAGCTATTCCAATAAATTATATGCACCCAAACACGGACAAACTACTTAAAGAAATCTTTTTAATACCGAGGCACTATGAATCTTAAAGAAACTGCTCCTCTTTACAGGTTTAAAAAAAGTATCAAGTAAACCTCCTTTGTGCTTTATGTCATTTAATGCATGCTATTTCATATTCTGTTATGTTTCATATTTATGTCACACTCATGATTGCCTTGTATATTACGTTGCATGTCAACGTTTCATATTTTCATGTTTAATATCACATCTTGCTGTATATAACGTTGCATGAATGTCATAGTTATATATTTTCATGTTTAATATCACAACTTGCTGCATAATTTTATCTTAAGCCACTTTAATTAATTGTGATTGCATTTTACATGTTTTTAACATTGTATAACTGTATACCCCAACAGGGACCTTTGGCATATCAGATAATCTAGTCTGAACGGGCTACCCTGTATAAGTATGTTGAAATAATAAATAAATACAGCGCCACTGGAGCTGCAAGTGTTATTTCTTTGTCAAGATCAAAAGATGTATGTTGTTAACAATAATACAATTAAATTCTGACTTCCCTCACAGGCGAAATCAAATCTTTGTCAAAGTTATAAGCATTTATAATTTGAAATTTCGCATTACAGTTCTGACCATATTTATATTAACTTATAATAAGACACTTCAGGCGAACACACACACATACAAAAATACAGTGGCGTTAATTTTTTCAGGGGGGAGGGATAATTGCAGGCGAGGAAGGGACAACTTTCTAATCAAAATCTAATAATATTGAAAGATCACATTTTTTGTATGTATATTAAAACATATTTCAACTAAGTACAGATAAAAATGATATTATGTTTTCGAAAAAGATTAATTCTAAACGAGGCTTACATATATAATATTTTATAGTAAACTCAGAAATCAAAGGTTATCATCCCAAATACATTTATTTTCCAATATATAAATTTATTTTCATCCTAATGGCAGGTGGATTATTACATTAATCATCCCCTGTTGCTAAAGGTCTGTGTATGTGTGTGTGGGTTGGGTGGGGGTATGCATCTCCCTCTCCCATGCGTCTGTACTGACGCCCCTGAACACACACACACATGCACACACAAATATACAAACACGTACATTCAATGAAGTTTTGAACATTCCTCTTTCTAATCCAAATCTACTTACATACATTCAAATATTCAGGAAAAGAGGTGGGCATATAAATCCTCATTAATCGGAATGATAGAGCAACAATGCCTGACACCTCTAACTGTTCTTTCAATAGTCGTAGATTAAACATTTGCAGATTCAATCAACTACGTGTTTCATCACTATATATGTTAAACTCTAAGTAATTATATTCACGTTTCATATTTCAATATGAAAACATGCAAAGACAGCATACATACATCCCTAAAACGTCAGAGTCAAAAATATTACAAAGATCCTGCTTAAACTTTGATGTGGAACGAGTAAGCACTTTAATGCAGCCAAAATGTGTGTCATGATTCACCAACTCGATATTGGTATCACAGGTCAGCTTTGCCGTCAGAACAGAGGTCACACCAACGTTCATCCTTTAAATTTCCCAAAATACTAATGAATGACACCGGTCTCGAAAGCAACAGTGTCGCAGTTTTAAAAATCTTTTAAACTGAAATATAATATGGTGATCTTGACCATCGAAAAAAATTATAAAATTCAAAATTATTGAATTTAGGAAATGGACGATTGCCGTTTTTCTTCTTTTTGATATTTTCGCAAAGAAGTATTAATCAAGAATCGTGGAGAGCTGTTAAGCATATCCGGGTAGATTATCAGAGAGGGCAAGGTAGAGTTGCCGCCAACCTTTCAGATCATATGTACCTTACACCTATCATGTTTAATTATGTTATTTAAATATTCTCTTGAATACTTATTGATAAACAGTTTTTTTTTATCTAATACTTACAAAAGGAATGAATTCGGTCCACATTTGTTCGCAATGTTCTCTGAAACCACATTGCGTATGACACTGTGCCATGCCTCATTTTAAGGGTTATTATTCCCACAGTGACATAGGTGATATGAGAATAAATCATTTTTAATATACACATCATTTTGAGTGATATTTCTCTTTTTTCTTACTTGCGCGGAGGTTGGACCGAGCACAGCCGAACTGCCTTCGGCAATACCCGGAATACGTGCATCGTGGTCACTCAACCACACGATTAAGGATTATTGTCATCATCACAAACATCATCACTGACCAGATCTTCAAGGTAAACTCACCGGGGCATGACTTTTTGCCACGAGCACAGTGCCACAAAATAAATGTTAAGATTATTTGTACATATCTTGTTGAGAGAGTATCCCACTGAAAACCTATTTTTTCTTTTTACTTTTAGGATAAAAAATGAGCCAACATTCCACATCTCCGTAAATATATCTCCCCAACCCCGGTAAAAAGCCTGGTATGCCGGGTTTATCAGCTAGTGTATAATAAAGTGTGATCTATTGTAATTTTAATTCATTAGTTTAACAACTATACCTACTTGTTATATTACTGATGAGTCCGTTTGAGAAATGGGCTACAGTTCTCGTGCTCGCTTTTGAAAATTCCCAGTACTCATACTCGAGGACTTTCAAATTACTTTGATCCAATCAGCACAAAAAGGGCGGTTGAATGTAACAGAGAAGGAATATTATATGTCTATCCGGGTGGATGACTGCCACTGCATAATCTCATTTCATTTAACACTCATAGAGTGGAGTACTGGGGGTCATTATTCAAGTACCCAGCCCTCATTTGCCGGAACATTCTTGGACCTATGCTGACCCAACCCCCTTGTAGTCGTACCCAGCAAATCTTGTCATCGACAGCAGTGGTTGGATGGAAGGAGGAATAGAACGAATGTTACGTGACCGTCGCATATGGAGGATAGTTTCATGCATCATAAATACATCTTTGCTGAATAAAAGCTTTTTTTACGCTCACTGACGTACGAATGTTTCTTTTTGTGGCAAACAAGATGAATCTATTTATCAAACAGGTGTTAATTTATAGGAAATTATAACTGAGGGTTCCGGAACTAAGGTCTTCGATTATTGATATATCAAGGATTTCAAACATTTGAGTTGTCACTGAGCTGAAGTCCAGATACTCTTTATGTGCATATTTTATTAAAACTCGGACACATAATACTATCCAATATTTTACTTAATGTCGTCAAGTTATTGTTATACACGGCGGGACTGCCCCCCTCTTATACAAGCGAGTCTACCAAAATTAGTGAACAGAGTGGCACCACATGCCATATCAAAATTTCCGCTGAACGGAAACAAATATATGTGAGGAAACAAATATATGCGTCAGTATTGACATCGCATACAAAGTGTTGATTCACATAAACCTTGAGAGTCTTTAATTTATTTTGCTTTCTAACAACAACCATCATGTGCGTAACAGATGCCGTTAGAACGAAGCATATTAATACAGGCATGTCTGTCCCGGGTTAGGTGATTGATAGCTATGATGTGTGAGGCGCAAGTATGGGGCTGTTTCCATAATGATGGGATTTACAAATATTTTAGCATTCACGTGTTTCTTTTTCTCTTTAATACTGCACCCATATCCTAACATGTAGATTACAAGCTTTGTACAACTATACCGTTGCGGCAGTACTGACGGCTACAACGGTTCACTGTTCGGCAAGACTGTTGTCATGACTGGAAGAAGGCCCGTTTGGTACGATAAGCCTCCTTAATGTGCTGTGTTTTTAAGACTCCTATATATTGAAAGACCATCGTTCAGTCTTCACAATTGCATTTTCATTTTTTTTACTTGTTTCCTCGACCAGGGAATACATAAATTCAAAGCATCACTATTCACGTGTCTAGTCTATATCAATTGAAGCACACATGGAAGTCACTTGTATGTGTCATTGGGATGTAATAAAATAATAAGACACTATTTTTACATGAACCATGAGTGACACTAATGTACGCCCTTGAGGTATGACAAATGAGATTAATAATAAAACAATAAAGTTTTTAAAGGGAACGGAAGCATTAATTGGCCTTTTAATGCATTTCTGAATTCAGAATGCAAATAGCTGTCACTGACAATTTAAATTGATCGTTAAGAAGGAAAACGACTAATTAGTCGTATTGCTAATTGAATATGCAACATCATCTGTCTTGCTGTTAAGTGTCCGTGATTTAGTTTAGTTTCTTTGGAAAATTATTACTATCCTCCGTCAATGACACAAAATTGTAAAGTGGAATTAATGTATACATTGACTATAACCACCTTTGACTATAACACACCATTGTCACCTAACGCATTAGCGTTTATCAAGGTGACGGTATCTGTTTCAGTTGACTTTCTGTTGAAAATGAAAACGTATGTAAGCGTAAATCTTGACAAGAAATTAATATAAAAATGGTACTTACATATAGCCTGGGTATTTTTACTGGGTGACTTGGCAACTGTTGTTATCTTAACATATGCTGTCTCCTGTTGAACCTCTCACCCCGTACGGACGGCGTACATCCTTATAGTGTAGGGAGCTATTGAATTTTCTGTTCGGTACCTGGCCTCGCTAAGACTTGATCCATCAATGGCCCCGCCCATCTCGGCCAATCAATACTACGCGTATGTTTGATTGACAGACTGCTGATCGCGCCGCGGAAAGCAGATAACAGTAGTTGTATAGCGTTAAGGCCAGGGACATGTTAAAGCGTACTTTTCTGGGATTGAGTCCGGACTCAAGTTCACTTTTATAGGGACTCGGATATGTACTCGGACGCGGAGATGGGGACTAGATATATCATTTCAGATGGGGGAAAATACTATAGAGATTCATATAACTCAAACGAATTAGTGACATAATTTAAAAAAAAATTCGAGACTGTATATATTTATCAAGAGCTGTAAACTATAACACAAATATACACGGGTGTTACAGGAAGATACTTTATTGGACTTGGACACAGACTTGGACTTGAGCTCTAAAAATTCTGACTCGTAGGATGTGAACTTGGATTCGAAAGGACAGGGACTTTGACCCGACAAGCTTTGACTCAGAATTGCACTCGGATGTTGTGGACTCTACTACAAGACTGGAATACATCATAATCAATGTATACGTATATAGCAAATACATTACTTGTAGATGATATGACCAATTGTTTTAAATGTAATTGATAATCGCTATAATTATATCGATTAGTACATAGTTCCGTCTTTTAAGCCTGTACGCATAGATCGAGTATCAGACATAACACAGCCTTTAACTTTAGTCGGGTACATTATGATAAATCCCGGCGCCGATATATCAATAATAGACAGGAAATTATGTATAATTGGTTCTCTTCCGTACTTTGTTGGCCTACATGGCAACACTGAAGTCTTAACGTCATTCAGATCCTTCGTGACTGTTTAGTATGCTTTTTTAAAGGATATAAAGTTCCAAGGCCTGTTGTTAAATTAGCACTGTTTCATAAAAATGGATGAAATAAACCTATATGTTAAATGCGCATGACGGCCAACACTTTGTCATTTACATTAATGACGAAGAAAGCAAAAATCGTTCTGTCTTCATTCAAATAATGTTTATAGACTAGTGCCAAACTGTCTGCATGCAAGTGGCTGGGATGCCCGGGTACGCATTACGAAGCGGGCGAGGTTGCTGTTGCCGTGCTGACTCCTCCCACCCCTCGACTAGGCCCTGGTGCTTGGCGTTCTGGAGCTAACCTTTAAAAGGAGCCTTGGATTTCTGTGCGCTCGGTTTGGCTTCCCCCTAACAATACTTCAAGGCTTAATACCTGGAAACCTACTTTTGTCCTTGGTGCGGGATGCAGACCCCATCTTGCTGGAGTCAACATGATCGGCTCGAGCCCCGCCTGCACGACTTCCCTATTTTGTCCGTTCGTAATTATTACGAGTTCTGTTTAATTCATACTCTTTTAAGGCAGAGGGGCGAGTCTAACGGAGTCTTTAATATCATATAGACATTTCAGACCTGTTTAAATGTTTAATTGTTTAAAACACGCACTACTAGTCCTTCATAAATACTTAAATGCTCCTGTTACTTGAAAGAAGAGAAGGTTTCCAAACTGGAGGACTAATGGGACCTGCCCGTGTAACGTAGCTCTCAGTGTTTAGCCAAATCAAAGGACTGCTTTCATTTCGAATTGAAAAAAAAATGTCACCAATCGCAAGTCTATTTGTGCTGATCCAAACAACAAGGCTGCCGGTCTGATCCTACTTCAATTTAAGATCATACAAAGGCTTGCCTGCTTCTGATCGCCATCCATTCGATATGCTTTCCTTTGTGATTTAATGACAACAGATATTGGGTTTCTTTTCAGGGAACCCCTGGATTTCAACAGAAGTACTGTTGGATTTAGTACTTCACTGATGCTGTTCATCTTTTCTTCAAGGAATTGTATTAACGTAATTAAGGAAACCTAAATGGATTTAGGTTTAAGAGTCAACAGAAGCTGTGTCTGCTTGGTCATATATGCCCTGTATCTCCTTGTTCCGGTTATTATTTAGTTGAGTTTGAAATGTTTGATTTACCAAATAATCCATATATCAGAATAAGGGAATAATTAAGTAAGCTGGATAATTATACTCGCTTCAGTGCGTCTGTGTATTTATTTAAACACATTTTGGTCAAAGTAATCGTATCTACATACACATTGTGAAATCATTGACCTGAAGATTTTCAGTTATACCGCACGCTTTAATGTGATGGATATGTCCGTAATTTTTTAGGTGTTTAAACTCCTATTCAAGATGCCCAACAAGGTGAATATGGACCTATAGACAATTTCTAAATCACAAATTGTAATGGGTCTGTCTTGGGCTTAGTCACATGATTCTAACATGAATGATCCTTTGTTGGCTTTTTGATTCTACACCATTGTGAGGTACCAGTCGAGATCTGGAGCCATACACTGGTACCAGGGGTCGCCTTTGTTATAGAGCTAACCAGGGATCAATCCATGGACTTAATGAACCATGACACATATGTTACCGTGAAGTGCACAGCGGAGTCTGAGTAGGACTCCAGAGGTAAATTTATATATGAAGTCTTTGAATGTAGATCTTTTTGGTTATAAATATGTCAGTTCAAAAATCCAAGTGAAGAGACAGTAAAGCTGGAACCAAATAGAGCCAATCCGCAAGGGAAATGACCCTTTAATATTTCATGTTTGTATCTAATGATTTTAAAAATAATCTTCCATACCCGATACAATAATAGTTGTTGTTTTTGAAAAAAAAATGAACACGAGTCGTATGATGTCACGGGTTCTAGACCGTTTGTCAACCCGGTTATATGTTTATACAGCTATATACTTCTTTTTCTTTCTTATTTCCTTTTTTGGTGGACGTAACCGCCTACATTTTTAATGCTTGCTCAACTATTACCATGTACATCTGCAGAGTTAAATTCTTGTTTCGGACCACGTGACAGGGGTTGGTATCAACCAGGCTCGGTGTACCACTCCTGCAGGTCTTGGGTGTGTGTTATCCACATTGCTGGATTATAACATCAAGGAACCCCCAAATGGAGTACTCGTTTGTGGGTGAAACATGACTGTTGTGCACATTCTCCCAATTAAGCCTGCAGAGCGCTCACCCTGGGTTAGGCCGACCGTGAAAAATCTCACCGCCTCGGCTGGGATCGAACACGCAATCTACCGGCTTTTAGTCCTGCGCTCTACCCTTGAGCCACTGTAGCCACAGATGCTTACTTAATTCCAGTGAAAGAAATATTTAAATAATCGGGAGGTCCCCTGTTATGAGTGTTCTATATGATTAATCCGGCATAGCTTGTAAAGGCATTAGGTTAAAGCGTTAATGTTGAATAGAGATTTCGGCCCACTACCTATTGAGACAATCTGCGTGATCTAACCAAGGACCTTCAGTTCCAAAGTCTTACGTCTTAACTTCCGGGCTGGTTAATATTTCCTACGCGACGCAGTGAGTGCTTTTAATCATTAATCTTTTATATCAGGTGTTGGTTTTATTTACCTAAACAGTAATGGACGAACACATAAGCCAACTAATTTCAGGCTCACATGAACAAAAGGGAGCAAAGTGTTCTAAATACGCGCATGTACATTGCGTATGGAACAAGGTCACTGTCTCAGATACCCTTTCATCAGATGCCTGTTATAACTGCACCAGGCCTCCTGCAGGCAATACTGCTAGTTTGACATTCTTCTTTGATTGTTTTTATGCCAAAAAAGCGATAATTTAGGATCCAGAGAGGGGCAATCAACGCTTGATGAATATAACCACTGACGTTAATGTGATCATGATTAAGTGATTTAAATTGCCAACTTGAATATTACACCATGGATTTCTTTATCTGTCTGTATGCATTCCGGGTACAAATCCACAGAAGGATACCGATTTAAAGGATCGATATCGCCCCTGTCATTGCGGCTAGACAGAGATGAAACATAACAGGAATAGATTATCCCTATTCTGTTTATACAATAAAAGAAATCTCGGCGCCGACCAGTGAATAATAAGCTGGTAATTCATTGATTTGTATGGCAGTTATTTTAATCAGAAGTATAATTTTGGCATGTCAAGTATAACATTAACTTATTAAGGTACTAGGAACGTTCATCTTTTGGTAACAGATAATATATATATATATATATATATATATATATATATATATATATATTTATATACTTGAAGTACATAGGTGTTGAAAGAATCTAACAGTGCTCCATTAGCCTGATGCTTCGAGCTGATACACAGAATTTACAACGAAAATGTTCAGTTACACATTAACACGTGTTTTCATGCTGCCGCAATCATCAGACGTGAAATGTTACGGGACGGTTGGTGACATTATGTAATTACGTGCCGAAGCACTCAGCCTTGGTCAGGTGCGAGTGTGTGAGGTTTATGATTATATATGCATTTGGAAATGAGCTCTGATCTTTTGTTGAGTCGTTGTGTCTTGGGGAAGGTTATGATTTGGACCTTTTCTTCCAGGCAAAGATTAAAACTTCCACTGGGGAGCTCTCTAGATGGTGCGCGCTTCAGGACCCGCCATTTTATAAAAATGGGGTGTTTGTGTTTTGTTGGAGCCAAATGATTATGTATATTATGTAAAGGAATCTTGACCGTTGTCAAGGTAATTCCTTTATACATGTCAAGAGTTAGAGCCATTCACAGGTGTCCGGGGTCGCCTTTGTTCTATAGCTTACCTGTGATCCATCCATTGGCTTAGTGAACCGTGACATATATGTTACAGTGAAGTAAACAGCGGAGTCTGAGTAGCATCTCAGAGGCGGTATATATATGTAGTCTCAGAAAAGACCGTTAATCAGCCCTGTTACATGTCCAAATATCTTTATTCTTATGCAATGCATGTTCTTCTTATATTTCATTCAAGGGAAAGAAATATAAAAACAATCCTCAGGTCTTAAGTACCTCGGCAAATGGCAAAAGTTCATGAATTTGCGCATTTATTATGAACGTTTTACATGATAAATATATCTGATAGTTAAATCTATATCTATTTGCATGCATTCCGGGTACAAATCTGTTTACAAAATCAACAGAAGGACAGACATTTCAATGATCGATATCCCTCCTTTCATTGCGACTAAACAGAGACGGATCATACCAGGACGAGCCTGTTTCTATTCTGCATATACAATATCACAATACCCAGCGCCGACTAGTCAATAATAAGCTGGTCCTTTATTGATCTGTGTGTCAGCTTGTATAATCAGACGTATAATTTGCCCCTTCCCAGTATTATACCAGCGTTCCATCATGATATTGATCTTGTGTCTCTTGCACGAAGGGTTGGATGACGTTCATCTTTTGGTGACAGGTAAAATATCCATAATCAGCAGCTAGGAATTTCAACCGACATACCTGGATGATATTATATAAACATTATTTAAATGATTCTATACAATTTTGAGGACAATGCTTTATCCCTTTCGTGAATAAGAGCCATTCACTGGTATTAGAAGTCGCCTTTATTCTAAGGCTAACCTGTGATTCATCAATCGTCGTGGTGAACATTAACACATATGTTGCGGTGAAGTACATATCGGAGTTTGAGTATTATCCTATGTATGAATGTTTCACTGTGTGGGTGGCTTTTTGGTTGTTTTTTTGTATATAAAAGGTTCAACATATCCTCTTTATTTTATACATGTGACTCAGCCTAATTGCACAAAGAAGCACGATATTTTATATTCACCTTTTAATATCACGTATGTTTCTTTTTGAACAGAGAACCCCTTATTATTGAGCAAACACACACATCGAAGGTCTAACATTTAAACCCACGTAAGAGAAAAATGATCACTTACAGCCAGTTATTCATCTACCTTTTCTGTAAAATATATGTGTTGTGAAGCCTACCCTGAGCACATATGATAAGCGTTTAGGAAGACTCTTATATCGCCTCTGTGATGGAGGTATGAGCTCATTTAACTACAAGCTGTCAGTATACAAGGTGCTTGCGCCAATGTTAACTAACAGAAATATTGTAACCTGAGCCGAAAGGTCTGTGCTAAACTCTGATTCGTCTGATTTTCCGCCAGATGTCCCTGATGAATGTGTATGGACTATTATTTATTATATCTTATAAATACGTGGAAAAAAATGTTTCGTCCCACAGATATAAATGTTTTGATTATAAATGCGTGAACCTCTTTTTAAACTGACATAGAGATACGGAGGTACCAGAATGTCTTTGTTATTCTGTTACATTCTGATGTGTCCCGGACCATGATTTGACCATGATAAACAGCAAGTTTTCCTGTTTAGCAGCTTTCATAATCGAAATAATGACTTGGCGCTATTCAATATTTTGTGAACATGCACAAAAAAAAATATATTTTGATAGTGAAGTCTGGAAGACTTTCATTCTATTTCGGTGCGTACGCATTTTGACTTTTATACTAACTTTACTTACCATTTTTTTTAACTAATGAAGTGTCTGTTCCAATCCCGCCATGTGGACAGTTAAGGGTATGGAGCAAATATCCCGCAGACGGCCAAGCCCTTCAGGTTAAGTAAAAATATGATATAGTCTAAATCTGTCATGTCCGGCTGGATTCAAAAGCGAGAATCTGTCCAATCGAGTCTTTGATGACCACACTGGCCGTTTTACATCTTGCGATCACCTCCCTTTTCTGCTACTTTACTCAAAGGTACCTGCTTTAGATGCGATAATTCGGTGATCAACAAAGACTATCTACCCTGAATACCGACCCGGAATCCAAATCTGGATTTTTATACATTTTTAACAATAAAACTATCGCTGTCACCTTTGGAGAATTAAGTGACTAAAAACCTTGAAAATCCTGACTTTGTTTTTTGTGAACATGTGGAGTAACGAGAATCAGATTGCTATTCCTGACGTTGAGAGGTCTCCCCTTGAAAATATATGGTGTATTTAAAAGCTATCCACCATGGGACTTAATTACTTGACATACCTTCTGAAAAAAAGGCTTGTTTCTTTTCTATTAAATCACCAAAACCAAACATTTAAGGCCCGTGTAAAATATATATAAAAAAATATCGGATCACACCGACTGTCATGTGATCCAAAATAAGCTGTCAATCTTCCATAAAAAGATCCAGTGCACAATTAAGCAACTCCCTTAGGAGCTCCATTACTATAAAACCCGTCACTCGGGGTAAGTTATAACTCAATGTGAGGCGATAATAGTAGGTCGGCAGAGGAGGAGAACATATATCGGATGCATATCCTTATCTTTGAGAACCCCAGGAAATTAAAAGAAAACAGGTTATTGGGATACTAGGGACAATTATCATATTATTAAAACAGGATTTTTAGCCAAGGTTGTACAGGCATCTGTGACTAATACATGGTCATTCTGTCGATATACACTGTATTGATTTCATTATAACTTATCTTTTCAGTAATCAAGTAAGTCAACAATCACAAAGACACAGTGGGGAAAAAAGGAAATTTCGAATGAAACCCCAAATTACCAAGCCCATGATACATCCACAGTTAATTCTTCATGAATTGGGCCCTTCACTTTGTAATCGATCAGTTAAATTTACATTGTGCGAGGGCAGTAAATATCGATTCTATGGTAATTACAACTACCTCTCCACACGCTCAGGGTACTAGTTCAGATAATACTGGTATCCACAAAGTCAGGTAGAAATGTAGCGTCATTTCGGCCCTCTGACAAAAGAGGGTCTCAGACCAGCGTCAGAGTGCCTTAAAGGGGCCCAATCACCTATCTGACCTTTATAAACTAAAGGTTATCCCTTGGAGCTTTTATAAAAATAGACAAGAAAACGTGGATATCACCGCACACAGGCTGCTTGTTTTGTTTATATCAACGTGTTTACAATATGTGGGGCCCCGCAAAATAATCAAAACAAATTCAACAAGGGCATCTGGAAGCAAGAAAGATAAGCCAGAGCTTTGCAAATGGCGTTCTGCCAACATGTTATCTTTCTACCTCCGCATATATGCAACCTACCACTTTTTTCCGTTTGTCAACATTGCTGTGTTTACAAACATATTGTTGATAAACAAGAACTTTTAACAACTAAAATTGCCCTTAGATCATTAACATAAACACAGAGGAAGTCTGAAATCACATAAATTCTTTTTCAAAAGGTAGGTGAATGGGCAACTTTAACATCATGTATAGAGGGCCGTCATTTTATTAGCACGCCGCATGACCTACAGGCACGCTGTCACTTAAAAATGACCAGTCTAATCGTTAGATACGTTCGTCGAACGACACCTAACATGACACCTAAAATATGCGAGAAAAAATGCGTTTTAACTCAGCATACTGGTACATCCTAAAGGACGTTTGATGAATTTCTGGACGCATGAAAACAAGCGGGTCCTGCAGTGACTCCTTGACGATAGCCAGCTTGAACGCTACAGCCATTCACCCGTGACCATAGATGTTTGACTTAAACTTTGGTTAATGAGCCCGCACGTTTTCTTTGTGTTAATTCATTACATGTAGCCTAATGTTAATATTACCGACTGTTTACTATTGATGCAATAGGATGGATGGCTGTTAGAATGCGTTCTCTCCTATGACTTGTGTCACGACTCAAGTACAGGCTGACCAGCCTACAGAGTAGTGTATTTACCGCTAGTATAAGGAATATGAGTTTTCTTGTTTTTACAGCATTTTAATACTTTGAGTGCCATTGATAAATACAGATTGATAGATATTGCCCGAAAAAAATCCGGAAGCTATTACATTATCAGCAGTCACTACTTCCATGATAATAAATCAATATATTTACAACGAGTGGCAAATAATCGCCAGACCATCCGTTAACGCTGTAAATCATTCAGCTCTTCACCATCGTAATTATAATGCCAGTTTCCGGCAGGGTATCTGGCTCAGAACTGAATAGAAACCGTGAACTGCATCATCTGTATAGACACAACCAGCGAAACGTTCCCTTGTCACATTGTCAGGTCTGATTGCCGTCCCTTACCCTGACGTGCATACAACGTCACTTTCCTGGCATGTTCACTGGTTCTTAAACCTATTGGTGCGACAGTTCATTGTTTCCGCAGTCGTCGGTCCAAGTGGCCATCAGATAGAGACTCCAGATGTCATATGGTAATCATAATTTCTGTCATTTATTTGATCCGTCTGAACGTCTATGTGCCCTATGGAAATCGGAGTTTCACGTCCTGCCTGTGTTGCACTATCAGATGCATTATATTAAGCCGTGACGTTGTTTTGCTGGGCCAATATATTATCCGACCAGTGGACTATCGGGGCAATCTGCTGCCAGACCGGACCTAAGGAGACCCATCATTTTATCTTACTCGTGCCTAGTCATGGATGATAAGGCAGGGAATGTTTATGCATGTGTGGGATGTGGATTAGGATTCAATCGTGGGCGGTGGCATGCGATCTATGAGAGCAGCATATGGTTCACCGTGGGAAAAAGGCGGCAGCTTTTGACTCTGAATGAGTAAACATTAGGGCTGGGTATCGCCTACAAATTTCGTGTCGTAATATAATGCGATATTTGGTAGCGTATTGCGATACATATCGTGGTATTTTCATCGTATTAAATTATTATAAAATTAAAATTGATATATATATATAATTATATATATATATTATATACATATTCATACTTTTATATATTGATAATTCTTTATCATATTAAATGTATACATCAGTTTTAAGGTACATATACAAAATGTCGAAAAGTATCATTTTTTTTTAAAACTGTATTGCGATAGGGAAATATGGGAATCACGTTATCGCGGAATATTGCTATATCGATAATATCGCGCAGCCCTAATAAACATAAGTCATAAGTCTGCAGACATCAGACATCAATTTTAAATCACACCATTGTCTGATGAAGCGGTAGGGCTGGTCCATCTTGATGATAGAACCGTCTATATCTGGCGTCCCCTCATACATGAACAAAAAGGCAATAAAACATCTATGGTGTCTGCACGACTCTCCTCATTGTAAAACAGGTAAAGGGAATGTAGATGATGCTGGACGGAATCCTGTGATTGTGTGAGTCGTTTAATGAAGCAAGAGAAGGAATTTTCTGACAATACTGTTGCTGTAAGACACCTTACCTCACGACACAATACATATCGTGATACTTTGTTCATGATACGATACACGATACGATATACAGTCCGATATATATATATATATATATATATATATATATATATATATAATGGATATACTATACTTCATACATTACAAGAATTTTTCTTTGTCCATTGAAATGTTTTACCCTTTAATGTTTTGCATGGCACCGAGGAACTTTTGTAAACACTGGGTGTCACTCTTAGTTGAATGACCATATATTGTAAACGAATCGATACAGGGACATCTGACGATACCGATACGATATTTGTTTTTGTATCCCGATGTATCTGTGCACGAGATAATCGTTACAAACATAGACATTATTAGGTGTCGCAGGTATTATGTTTTTACCGTCTTTGTTTGGTTGTTTGATTTGTCTGTTAGCAACTATTCCTAAAATATTATGGAGTGCTGGTTTACAAATACATGTGATAAGTTAAACAGCTAAATAATAACATAAGAAGAAGTTGTAGAATAACTAGTAGTTCTCTTGCATCACATCAGGAAATCTATGAAACTAAACAATGGCCTTTGTATCAAAGTCACGAACGACACACTACATCCCCTACATTCAGGGTTTGGTTTTTTTTACCTTCAGGTAAACGCAAAGATGTAAGATTCTGCAGAATTACTTGCTTAAAAACTCTCTTGTGTCATACAATAATTAACTTTTTTTAACTCAGATATTAACTTTTTAACCTAGATATTTAATCTCTTATATATGTGTTTTATCTACTGCTTATTTTACACGCTTTTTTTTACATGCATAGTCAAATAAGTTCTGTGTTATTTTTATGTATTTATTTTTATGTCATGAATTGCAAGTCAACAACAAAAACCTGCACCTTAAAGCAAATAAATGTTATCTTTATCTTTATTTTTAACCTTATCTTACCTTACCTTACCTTACCTTACCTTTACCTTTACCTTAACCTTTACCTTAACCTTTACCTTAGCCTTTACTTTAAGCTTAACCTTAACCTTAAGCTTAACCTTACCTTAAACTGTACCTTTACCTTAACCTTAACCTAAATCTTTACTTTTACCTTTATCTTACCTTTACCTTTATCTTAACCTGAACCTTTTCTTTACCTTAACACTTAACCTTTTCCCTTACATTTACCTTTATTTTCATCTTTACTTTTATCTTATCATATAATATGTGTTGGTATTTTACATTTTTTTACATTGACGAACATGGTAGTCGAGATCGCCGTCATTACTGGGGACCTAAATATGATTGTCCCTTCAGAAGTATTTTGCTATTCAATATTGCGCTTTTGTTCTGGTGGACAGTGCTGACATGAGAAGCCAACGGTGGGATGGGGAACCGTGACACATATTTCTCTGTTTTTTATTCATATTTGTCCTGCCTGCGCTTCTATAGCCCACGTCATAGTTTAATAAGGATCCTGGAAGTAATCAGGTCCTGGTAGTCCAGAGTGTTGGCTCAGGTGAAAGTGCGATCTCTGGGAGCTTTCTAGTTAGACGTATTAGATTTTGGAATTACAAAATTATATTCGAAGTGTCACGCTGCATACTTGAGCAACATTTTCCTGACATTTTACATATGTAGTTATTTAACCTTCCGAATTTTAGGTTTGACGGGGCATAATGCCAGGTAAAATCCAAAAATCATGGCCTGTTAAAAAGTCAATAGGTCTTAAGTGTGATATTAATCGATATTTAAGTTCTCGACTCTTAAGCAAAAAAAAAAAAAAAAAAAAAACTTTGCGCCGCTGTCGGGGATCTAACCTTCCGTGATGATGTCTATAGCCCAGTTAATAATCATGTTCTTCACAGCGGGACCTTTATATTTAAATTATATATAACTTCTTTAATAAGCTAACCATCTATGTCGTCCGCATAGGAACAATGTACACGGAAGAAACTGTTGACATTCTATTTCGTGTTTGGCTCAAGCGCTGGGCGATACTGTGCTACAGCGTTCCTCGGATGCGGCCCACGTGTAAACACTGCGGTCATGCTAGTCTGGGGCTTTCTCGCCTGGCCGAGCCGGGCCGGCCCACGTGTGAACCCTGATAGTACGGCCGACATTTCCAACTTCTTTGATTGTTACATATTCAAAAAGAAGCAATTATTTCGAATCATCCTCATAAAATATTAATTATCCCCTTATATCAATTTGATATAACACTACGAACCTTTTTAATCGCATGTATTCCGGTTTCAAAGCCACATATGACAGAGATTTAAATAATCGACATCAAACTTATCACTGCACCTACACAGAGATGCAAATATAACAGGAAGAAACTGTTGCAATGCCGTTTTTACAATAACAGAAATTCGGGCCCCGACTGATCAATAATAAGCTAATAAATAGACCTGTGTGAATACGTTTATAATCAGTAGTATAATATGGTCCTGTCCAATATAACATTAATATTGTTATTGTTATTATAACATAACATTAATGGACATTAATATTGAGCATCACCCGTTCGCACTAAGCTTTTGAGAACGTTTATCTTTTCGTTGCAAGCGGTACCAGCATCCCTTGTAAACTTCATGCACAAACTAAGCAAATATATCTTTTACCTCCAGACGTTATTGAGTGCAAGGAAATACATCCTTAATGGTCAAATATTTTAGGATTATGTTAAGGAGAAGAGAACAGATTATTATACCGCAAGGTGGGGGATATTTCATCAGTATGTAGAGACTATGGTATGTATTAAGGTTGTCCGAGTTGGACTTGATTACTTGACATGGTTACAGATGTCTGTTTTATTGAGAGCTGTTGACATTCTATTTCGCTACTATGCTTCAGCGTTCCTTGTTCTGGCTGGCCGGATGCGGCCCACGTGTAAACACAGCGGTCATGCTAGTCTGGGGTTTTCTCGCCTGGCCGAGCCGGGCCGGCCCACGTGTGAACCCTGATATGTAGAAACACAGCATTAGTTGTTCTAGATGTTTCCTGTAACTTGAGCACTGTGTATCAGTTTAGGTTCTTTGGATTGTTTGGGAAATTGAAAGTTCTCGGGTTGAGGTGAAAATTTATAAATAAGGGGCTGTGTTTAGAGCCGAGAGAGGAGAGATATATTCCAGCGGACACAGAAGAGTGTAAGTCAGTTTGTAGACCTTTTCCTATTATTGCGGCAGTTATAGCTTTTCTTCGAATTAGTAACGGATCTTATATAGTCTTCAATTTGCCTATGGGATCACTGCCAGGATTTCCCTTTTGGATTACAACAAGTTGATTTTGTGAATAAACTGGACTGTTATTCTCTGAGGAGATTTATGTGAACTGTTCATCTGGGTTGTATGTTATAAAGGACTTGTTGTCGCTGTGACAGTGGTGGTATCCAGGTTCTGTACACTTTATTTATATATTGTATTAATTTGCTGTTGTACTGTTGTTATACTGTGAAATTGTATTGATTTAGAGTAATGTAATGTTAGGATTGTTTTAGGAATAAATTATAATTATTTGTTAACAAAAACAATCACTGAATTCTTTATTCATTCCCCTAGACATTTCACGCCTAGTGTAACAGAATCTGATTTTATTATCTCCATTACAACAGTTATGTTCGTCACGACTACGTGATCTGTTGATATTAGGTTTCGTAACAACATGCCCTCTGGATTATAAATCACTTGCTTCTTTTCTACTAATCCGCTTCAGCAAAACATTCAAGGCAAAGGTAAAAGAAATAAATGATATTGGCTGACACCATCTGTCCTTGTCTAAAACGATCATAATTTAATATTGTATAATACAGGAATTTTTCCAATTCTTTACCAGGTAATAAAGCATACAATGGAGACGCCTGTTGTACGAGGTCCAAAATATAAAACAAGGCCTAATGCCAAACTGTGCAAAGTTTTGGAGTATGAATGGAGGTTTATTTTTAAAATTTAATATTGATCCTCTTAAGTCCTACATATCTACCTTAGTCATTATGATTTCAGCAAAATGGACGTTTCCGATGTTCAAGTTTTAAACAAGTACATTTTAAAACCAGAATATGGGTAGTCGACAAGCGACTATGTGTATCCGCAAAAATCAGAGTGGGACGGGTGAAGTGAGGCAAGGATTAAGTGGCAAGGGGAATAGAGTGAGGTGTGTTGCATATAAGTATGGATGTCTGCAGCTTAAACGTGAATGTAGGTGGTGCCACCTGCAAAATTTCAGGTGGATAAGTCAAACCACTGCTGAGATATGAGTGATTTTATCCCAAGGCAGATGAACAGATGGACACTATGCATAAATGGTTGCAGGTGCCGCCACCGGTTTTGCTTATGATGAAGAGCTATGTGAGATCTATACACATGCAACATTTTGACCCAATCGGTCAAACGGTTCCCGAGATATGAGCTTGGATGTCTGCAGAGTAAACCTGAATGTAGGTGGCGCCACCTGTCATAAAATCGAGAAAGCTATCCAGGATGTAAAAACCTGCAAAATTTCAGGTGGAAAAGTCAAACCACTACTGAGATATGAGTGATTTTATCCTAAGGCAGATGAACAGATGGATGCTGTGCATACATAGTTGCAGGTGGAGCCACCAGTTTTGCCTATGTTGAAGGGCTATGTGAGACCTATACACATGCAAACTTTTGGCCCAGTTGGTCAAACGGTTCCCGAGATATGAGCTTGGATGTCTGCAGAGTAAATGTGAATGTAGGTGGCGCCACCTGTCATAAAATTAAGAAAGCTGTCCAGGATGTAAAAACCTGCAAAATTTCAGGTGAAAAAGTCAAACCACTGCTCAGATATGAGTGATTTTATCCCAAGGCAGATGAACAGATGGATGCTGTGCATAAATGGTTGCAGGTGACGCCACAATTTTTTTGTGCGTGTTATAAAGCTTTCCAAGGGCTACATTTGTGCAAAATCTTTAGCCTTATCGGTCAAACGGTTCCTGAGATATGTGGGTTTATGTGTTGAAACAGACGCAATAATGGACGCTTGGCAGAGAGGAAAGGTCAGAGGTCAACCAAAAATGAGGGCGCAGCATGCCCAATTTTAGGCTGATGTATTAAATTCCTTTGTAGAAATAAGCAGGCGCATACACTGCAAAAGTCAATGTAGGTGGCACCACCTGTCTTGTAAATGAGAATACCATCAAAGACGCATACATGGTCAAAATATCAGTCCTATACATCAAACTTCCCCAGAGTTTGATGCACTGGGCTTACAAGGCTTAGGTGAGTAAGGCAGTTGCCCCCGAGTTACCTGTGACAAATTGCTGCCTCAAGCTACTGCACTGAGTGAACTCTTGACCTGCACCTGGCTAGACTGAGTGAACTTTTGACATGTACCTGGCTGCATTGAGTGAACTCTTAACCTGTTGCATAATCTGACACAGTTGGCATCTGTCAAAGCTATAACTAGATTCAGGCTGAACTTTGGTGCCAAATATGAGGCAGTGAGCAGTCTGCCAAAGCTATAAATAGATTTAGGCTGAACTTTGGTGCCAAATATGATGCAGTGAGCAGTCTGCCAAAGCTATAAATAGAATGCAGCTACTGCATGAGTGAACTCTTTGACCTATACCTGGCTGCACTTCTTCCAATCCTGGCACTGTGCAAAACTATTTATAGAGCTGCCATCATCTGGGATAATGGCCAACATCCAGGCACTGGCAATCTGCCAATGGTAAACCAAATGCTGCCATCTGTACACAAAAGTGGTCCCTACTTGAAATAACTTTGAAATTTATTTTCCCAATACAAATTCCTTTATAGGTGACTTTTTATAAAAAAAGAAATCAGGAATATATATGTTAAATAATTACGGATGCATACTGAATGCAAAATTAAAATACAGATATTTCTCACTGATGGCAAATTCTTGAATTAAGTTGAGTAGGGATACCAAGAATTTATAATCCACTTACAGTTGTCTTTATATAGCCACAGAGAGCTGAATATCAATGATTGTAACATTGCCTGGTATGATGAATAATTTAAATCATAAATCTAAATTTTTTTAAAGCTTTTAAAAAAAACTTTCTTGTCAATACTAACCGAATATAACCTGAAATCTAAATGTCTAGTGGCATGATGTAATAGATGCTGATAAACTGGTGCCAGGCTAGATGTAACAGCATCACACAGCTAACATATATGGTAAAAATGACTCAATTCAATCTCCATAATTCAGCCAAAAATCATTCATGTGGAACCATTAATGACAATTATTATAAGAATTATTGTAGGGATTATTCTTGTAACATATTTAACAAACTGGCTTCAGTGGCATCAGTCGAAAAACGTTGCGCAGGTTTATAACTCATACAGGAAGATACAGCAAACTGGCTAAGTTCAGCTTCCCGTAACTCAGCCAAAAAGCACTGAACGAAAACCATTTGAACAAACTTGAATTATCAACATCTGCGGATAATTAATGTGTGAGATTTAAGAATTTGGCCAAGCGGTTTTTGAGAAGAAGATCTTTGTAGTCACTGAGCTAAAATGGGCTGTTATGGCATATGACTAAATTCAGTTTCCCATAACTTAGCTAAAAGTCACTGAAAAGAGACTATTTGAACAAACTTCAGAAAGCACTACCCTAGGATCATTTCTGTGCGATATAAAACATTTTGGCCATATAGTTTCAGATAGGAAGTTTTTTGTAGCCCTCAGTGTGATACAGGCACTGATGACCCCGTAAAAAAGGCCTATGCAGGTAGCGCCACCAATACCTAATTTCAGATATGATCTATGTGACCAACATTGGCATAAAATATGGTGATGATAGCTCCAGCCGTTTCTGAGATCTAAATTTTAATATGTTTTTTGCACAGTTAACAAAGTTCAACCTCCTGTAACTCGGCCAAAAATCTCCGAACTGGAACCATTCGAACAAACTTGAGAAAGATTGTTCCAGGGACCATTTCTGTGAAATATTGGACAAATTGGCTGGACAGTTTCGGAGAAGGAGTTTTTAAAGCTTTTTTAGCTTTTCCCCATAAAATCTAAGAAAATACAGTTAGAAAAAAAATAAACAGAATCCGATATACTTTTTTTGATGACTGATTATTTACAAAAAATTTGGTGATGCTAGCTCCTGCCGTTTTTGAGATAGCTATGGTTAACGTACAGACGACGTACGACGCACGACGCACGACGCACGACGGACGACGCCGCACCATCGGATAAGCTCACAGGATCGCTAAAAAATTATAATTTTCAATATCAAATTTTATTAAAATTGGCAGTATAGTACTTACTATATTACTTTTCAATATCAACAATCTTAAATGAACAATCAATAAGATACAGTTGTGAAACAAAAACGCTATTTGTCGGACGAATGACAGATAGAGAGCTAATTCTGCATAGACTTGGTTACCGTTTAGTTACAAATTTCCGTGAGCCGGGGTAGTAAATATCGATTCTACAGTTATATCACATGTAAACCTTCAAAACATCCAGAAGCACGCGTACTTGAGCAAGGATGCATTTGTTAATCATCATAGTATTTTTTTTTCAGAGAGTGGTTAGTGTTCCCTAACCCCCCCTAAAAAAAGTAAATGCCAAGTTGAAGTAAAAAATGATATCATGACCTGTGAGCTTTGTAATGTTTACTGCAGGTGAAAAACCAACAGGAAGGAGGCAAAGATACTGTTGAGAGAGCTACTGATATGGACAGGATAATAGATATTGTACGAAAAACTCATGCTTAAACTGTGCCACGAGTCACTATTCAAATCAGCGTAATATAATTTACAACCTCTGGATATCAATACAGATTTCTGTCTGGATAACTGGCACAGTTACGACCTGAAACCGTGTAATGCATCACTTTAATGGAAACAAACAGCAAACTGTTCTTGTTTTCTATGCCAATGGCTTTTGCTAGAACCAGCTTGCAAAATAAAAAAACGTATTTTTAGATTTCATCGTTTTTTGGGCCTGCGATGTATTACTAAAGCTCATTGTTACAATTGCCGTCAGGCTAATGGCCTATCAGATGATAGGCCTAAAAAGCCTAATAATAATGAGTATTTCCATCCTACCCATCTGTCATGCTCTTTTTCTGTACCATAGAAATGATCGAAACGTTGCCCTGACGTTGTTTTATCGGGAACAATGGACTTTCTGGTAAATTGGCTATCGGATTAATCATCTATCTCACTACACGTTCAAATCCATAAAATTATATTCCTCGTTCCTGGGCGCTGATATAGTGTCATAACGATAAAGATAAAGAAAGAGTTTAAATATTTAAATATAACGTGGTTGTTAATGTATGTTGCGATCAAGCGAAAACTTAGCGGCAGTCTGTCACCCACACGTCGATATCCGATTAACTGTAGACTTTGAAGTGGCAGTACAAGCTATAGGGTTAGGATCAATTTTATTATAAGTAGATGTGCAGCCCTTTTCTAAAAGTACATTTTCATTTCCTTTGCTTGTCGAACTGTAATTTTCCCGAGGTCAGACAAAATTGACGTTATTCTGTTGGAAAAAATTACATTCATGGATTACTTACCTGTATACATGCAGCAGTTATTAATAAAGAGTCTGGTTCTATACATTTCATGTCGGCTTGACAGCGAGAACTGCGGTAGCCGAAACTTCAGTTCTCGCCGACTGGATAACCACCACAAATTTGGTTGAATCAACATTTTTTCATCATTATTTAGTAAATAAAACTCGCTCATATAAGCCCCTAATTTTAATTACTACCACACAGCTATTATATTGGTCCTACCCTGGAAATGGGTGTTCTATTATGACTTGTATCATGACCCGCAGGCCAATATCAGTTTATTTTAAAAAGGTATGAATGTCATGTTGCCATGGCTAGCGAAGTCTATGGTATGCGCTCTATGTGAGCCTTATCACCATGGGGTGAAGTTGACAGCTGTGGACTCACTAAAGATATAGACTCTGTATCACTGAATTGGAAAACATTAGTGATAAGTTTGCAGACATCAGTTATCAATCACAATATTCAGAGTGCGATGCACTGGGAGGGCTGGTCTATGCTAACAATCAATCGTCTGTATCTGTGCGACGGGGTCCTCTCGTGCATTAAAAAGAAGGCATTTAAACATGTCCCGTGGTGTCTGGACGACTCTCCTCATTGTCCTGCAAGTTAAGGGAGTGTAGGTGGTGGTATACTGAATCCTGTGATGGTGTGAGTTGTTTGAGGAATCAACAGAAAAACATTTCTGACAGTTACCCCAGCGGACGTAACCCTGTCAGCAACCCTACTAATAACAGTTATGAATTAGTCCTTGGAATTTTGTGAATGGTTAGTAAACCCCGAAAGAAGAATCCATTACATTTTGGAGATAACCCGGATCGGTATAATATGTTTTTTAAAGATTGTTTAATCTATGCCAGATGGGCCAGGCGAAACCGTCGTCATGAAAGTGTACTGTGCAATTATACGTGTACATTTCCGAAAATGTACAACGGTAGCGGCTTATATAATCATTTATTAATTTTGTGTTATCAGTATCTTATGAGCGTGCATAAAAAAAATTAATTGCATTTGATGGTGAAGTTTGGAAGACAATAAGTAATGCGTAGATGTCTACACGAACCACATTATAACTTACTTTTTTTTTTAAACTGTTTGAATCTGTTTCCATCAAGCCATGAGGAAAATACCCTGCTTACAGCCAAACACTAAAGGGTCCCAGTTAACGAGATGAGACAAAGTACTCTAAACCTGTCACGGCCGGTTGATTCGAAAGGGGACTCTGTTTTATCGAGCCTTTGATGACCAAAAGGCTTTTGCATCTAAGGATCTCCTTCAATTGCTGCTACTTTACCCAAAACAATTTGCTTTTGAAGCGAGAATACAGGGATCGACAGAGGCTATCTAGACTGAAAACCGACCCGGCAACTAAATTATGGATTTTTATAAATATTTACCAAAATAAATCTCGCTGTCATATTAGAAAATTAAAGTGACAATAAACCTTGAAATCTCTGACTTTGTTATTTTCAACATGTGGACTAACGTAAACCAGATTGATATTCTAAAAAGTTGAAGGTCTCCCCTTGAAAGTTTGTGGTCCATATATTAAAGCTATCCACAGTTGGACCTGATAACATGACATACCCTTTGGATGAAAATGATTTGGTCTTTTTCCTATTAAGCCAAACAATTCAGGTCCATGTAAAATAAATATAAAATAATTGGATCATACCGACTGCCCTCTGAGTCAAAATAAGCTGTCATGAAAAAAGTTCCAGTGCCCAATTAAGCAGCTGCCTTAGGCTCTACATGACTGCAAAACTCCTCAGTCACGTTGTTATTGTGAGGCGGTAATGGTAGGATGGCAGAAAAAACCCAAATAAATTGGATGCGCATCTTGATGTATGAAGACCCCAGCGTTATAATGAAACGGGTTATTGTGATAATAGGAACAATAATCATATAATAAAAATATGATTTGTTTATGGCCCGGATTACAGGTTTATAAAAGCATGTATATGAAAGGAGACGTCGTGGAGCAAGTTCTCGGTTTGACTTTCAAAATATAATAACAAATATTGTTCTGATAGCATCTTTCACTAAATCTAAGATCATCCTGTCGATATACGTTATATTGATTTCAATATTTAAATATTTTTCGGGTAAAATGGCAAATCAACCATCGCAAAGACACAATTGGGAAAATAAATTTCCAATCAAAAACCATTAATTGCTAGGCGCATGTGTGAATCTTATAAAAAAGCACAAACAAGTAACGAAATATGAAATTTAACTTACTCTTTGGTAAATGTGCACTATGTACTCGAGCTCCGCCGTATAGCTTCAATCCGGCTTTTCCTCTCTATTAATGCGTGGTGTCGGCACATTTGCGCCAGAGTAATATCTTGCCTGGATTATGGTAATTCAGTTCTTTATGGGTTACCTGCAGAGCAAGTCTCGCGGCTACAGATGGTCCAGAATAATGCGGCGCGTCTCATTCTTAAGAAGCGTAAGACCGATCACGTCATCCCACTGCTCAAACAGCTCCATTGGCTTCCCGTCAAGTACCGTATACAATACAAAATTGCTGTTTTTGTTTACCGCCGTTTTGATGACTCACTTCTATCATATGTGACTGAAAAAATAATAACCTATCGGCCTTTTCGTACGCTGGGCTCGGCTGGCGGAAATCTTCTTAAAGTACCAAAGTGTAATATGAAAATAGGTGAACGTTCCTTCCGTTTCATAGCCCTAAAAGTTTGGAATTCCCTTCCCATTACACTTAGAAAATCTCCAACTCTTTTATCATTGTCAAGCTTTGGGTAATTAATATGCATTATTTTTTTCTGGGTCAGGCTTAGGGAGTAGATTTCCATGAAATTGTATGTGGTAATGCGTGTTTGTGTGTGAATTGCACTTTGAGTCCGACCTCGGAGAATTAGGCGCTATATAAATACTATATATTATTATTATTATTATTAAGATTATACTTTGTCCGATAACTTGTAAAACTGAACTTCGAATTGGATATTGAAAATTTGAAAGTGCTCATTTTTTCTTGTTCCGAGGGATGTCGATGATGAAAAGAACGACAAAAAATTAAATATCTAGTGATACTGAGACATGCAAAAAAAGGGAAAAAATGTTGAAATGTAGCGTTATTTCGGTCCTCTGACAATAGAGAGTGTCCGACCAGCGTCAGAGTGACTTTACATCTTGTATTGAGGGCAGCACTATAAGGTTCTATGAGGATGCAATTATTCCGTCTTTTTCTTACCACGCCTCATGAAATACAGGCACGCTTTTACTTAAAATAAACTAGACCACTCGTTAGATATGGTATATATATATAGTGTCATTAGTTTGTAATATTCTGTTAGTAGTTTATACGTGTAGGTAAGTATTTATAATATCTAACAGAGTTTTTTTTCTTTGGACTCCAGATGGACTCGGCTCGATTCCTTAACTCCGAGTAAAAGTCCGTACCCAATACCCTCGATTCCAAGCGCCAATCCGAGTCCCTAAAATAGTGGACTCGATTCCGTATTCGAGTGTAAGTCCTGACTCTCTCCCTAACTGATCACGAGTTGCTACTAACAATATCATATTACAATTTATAGTGAGTGGAAAGACCATTCTCCAACTCTTGACATTTTTCAAGTGGCTGTAAATATTTGTTTTTTTCCCGCCCCTAGCGCTCTTATTATAATGCAAGTTCCGGCATGAATCTCGCGTGAACATGTACTCAGGTTTATGATCTTGCTCCTCGCTAAAGCTGGGAAAACTTACGTGATTTTGATTATCAGAATAGGGAGCGCCATGCAGAGAACGGCTTTAAATGGGGCACTCTGACTGCGAATATTGAACTTCAGCTCCTTGGAAGCAACAGCCGGCCGAACACGCAGCGCAGGTCAGGTAACGTCAACATGAGGGGTGGCGAACAAAACAGGTCAGTACCAGACTGTAAACTTTTTAAAGCTCGCAACGGCAAGTGTCCTTTCGGTGATAGTTGTAAAAATCGTCACGTAGTCGAAACAAGTAAGCCTGACCTGTTTCAACCAAAAAACGATACGTTAACTCAGAGGGGTCACTTTGCCTAGATTCGTGGGTACGATTATTACCAAATGATGACCCGGATAGGGATTATACCGTGAATGGGACAACGAACGGATTTCGAATTTCTGATGAAAGAATAGAACATTCTTCGCCGGTAACGATTGACAATTACAAATCTGCTACTGCACCTAATGTTAAAGAGCATGTTGAAGCTCAGATTCAGGAAGAAATAGCCAATGGTCATTATAGCGTCGTTTCAGAACCGCCGCCTATCATTTCTGCTTTGGGCGCAGTGCCAAAGAAGGATAAACATGCTTCGTTATCAGGCAATAGTAATAAACAGATACGTATTATACCTGACTGTAGTCGCCCGGCGGGAAGAGCATTTAATGACTATGCTTTAAAGGGCACATTTAAATATCAGTCCGTCCAGGATGCTATTGACTTAATTAAGCCGAAGAGCTATATGGCTAAGGTGGATTTGTCAAACGCATATAGAATGGTGTTACAGGTGCTCTTTTTATTATGTGACACGGGCGTAACTCCTGTTGTGGCAGTCGTGTCTGGCCGCGTATTACATTCTATGTTCAGGGCAGAGAGCAGAGATGATTCCAGCGGACGCAGAAGCGTGTGTCAGATTCTAGGAATGCGGCAATTATACATTTTCATAGACTTTCTCCTGTATGTTATGCATTTGGACTTCAGTTTACTTTCTGGGTTGTTGCAAGAACTTTCCACTGGACTGTCATTCTCCGAGAGTTTACATTTAAAGGACTTATCGTTGTGATGGTGTTGGTATCCAGGTACTGTGCACATACATTATTTTCTGTGTGATTGTATTGACTTGTTGCTATAACGCTGTTTTACTGTATAATTGTATTAATTTAGTGTATTGTATTGTTAGGGTTGTTTTAAGAATAAATTATAGTTATTTGTTAACAAAAAAACACTGACTTCTTTATTCATTCCCCAAGACATTTCCCGCTGCCTAGTGTTACAGAATCTGATTTTTTTTATCTCCGTTACAGAATTTGTGTTCATCACGCATACGTGATCTGTTTATATTAGGTTCCTTAACATAAAATTGGGGCTCTCGTCGGGATGCTTAATAGTTTTCAAATTTATTTCCCTGGACACGTTGTTTTATCATACATTGTTTACAAGATTACAAATTGTTTACAGTACATTGTTTACAGGATTTATCTCAGTGTTTTTTTGTTATTGTTTTGACATCTTAACATGGCAGATTTCAAACCTGAGGCATTTGTTGACGATCCCAACCCTGATCAACTTGAACAGTTGTCAAAAGAACAGTTTTTGCGTTTGGGACAACACTTGGGGCTAAGTGTGAAAAAAGCTTTGAGAAAGCCTGATATCATTGCTAAAATCATGCAAGATCTTATTAGCAAAGGTTTAATTGAAGAGACTGAAGTTGAAACATCAAAAAGCGATAGCCTTGCTATGCAATTAGAATGAAAAAAGTTGGAAATGCAACATGAGCTAGCATTAAAAGAGAAAGAAAAAGAAATTGAGTTAAAACGACTGAAGTTAGAAAGAATTAAACTAGAACATAATCTACGTGATGCCCCAACTCACAGTTTTGATGTTGCTAAACACATTAGACTTGTCTCACCTTTTAAAGAAAAAGAGGTTGATAAATATTTCTTACACTTTGAGAAGGTCGCTGAAAATTTAAAATGGCCTAAGGAAAATTGGACTTTGCTGTTACAAAGGGTATTGACTGGCAAGGCCAGAGAAATTCATACAGAGCTTTCAGTAGAAGCTGCTGCTGACTATGACCGGTAAAACGGTTAATCCTAAAAGGTTATGACTTAGTTCCAAAGGCTTACCGCCAGAAATTCAGAAATTGGGAAAAGCGCAAAGAAAAGACCTACGTCGAATTTGCTAGGACAAAAGAGCAGTTGTTTGATCACTGGTGTAGTTCTAAAAATATAATGAAAGATTATGACAATTTGCGCCAGTTGGTCTTGCTTGAAGAATTAAAGCGCTGCATTAACGCAGATGTTAAAACTTTTTCTCGATGAAAAAAGTCCTGAAACACTTGACATTGCTGCTCAATTAGCTGTTGATTATTCATTGACGCACAAAATGTCCTTTACTAGCAAATCAAACCAGTCATTCACAAACAAGAATGTAAATCAGTAAGGTCAAAAGAAGTTTAAAGCGCAGTCACCCAGTGCAACTAGTCCTGATAGTTCAACAAAGCCCATAGCTACACCTCAGTCCACGTCCACTGTGTCTAAGTCCAACAAAGACCAGTCATTTTCAAAGAAAATCTGTAATTACTGCAAGAAGGAAGGTCATCTAATATATGACTACTGGAAAATTGCGAATAGTACAAATAGCAAACCTTCTGGTTTTGTTTCAAAATCTATGCATAGCATAATACAGAGCCAGGCTAATTTCATGTAAATACGGGGTACAGCTCCTTTGTTGAATCAAATAAAGAGTTTGATGCTACGGAGGCCCAAGGGCCGTCTAAATCCAAAGGAGAATCCGTAGCTTGCGGGGTAGAAACCTCAGTTGATTCCTGCGAGAATTAAATAAGGCTAGGTCCTTTCAAGACTCCCACGAGGAGTAATCTCTGGATAAGGCTAAGTCCTTTTATGACTCTTGCGAGAGTATTTCAAATGAGGCCAGGTCCTCTTATGACAAACAAAGGTTTGTCTCTGCTGAGGAAAATTCCTCTATTGACTCCCATGAGGAGTTTGATGATAAAAAGGATGTAGATTCCTTAGTTGACTCTGAAAACAGAGTTTATGACTGACACTGTCAATGTCAGTTCTTTGTTTGATGGGGTTGAGGTAGTAGATTCCTCTCCTGACTCTGAAATGGAGTTATTTGAGCCATTCATACATTATGGTTTTGTATCACTTTCGAGTGATTTTTCACATTCTACCCCTATTAGAATTTTGAGGGACACTGATCAGGCCAGACTCTAATGTTAGCAAACACTTTGCCATTTTCTGGTAGGTTCTTTACTGGTGCACATGCACTTGTTAATCGTGTGTTTTCAGACTGGCACACTTCAGTTCCGCTTCACAGTATCCATTTAAAGTCAGATTTGATTTCTTGGAATATTACTGTGGGCATAAGAACTACTTTACCCTTTAAGGGAATTCAGTTGCTACTAGGCAATGATGTTGCAGGTGATAAAGTACAGCCTGTACCAATAGTGACAGAAAAGCCATCACTTCATCAGGATACTGATACGGAAAGTCAGGAAATTCCTGGTTTGTATCCTTCATGTGCTGTAACTAGATCCATGGCTAAGAAAAATGGTCCAGATAATAACACTCTGGGAGTCACTAGTAACTCGTCTAACGACTCGCCCGTACAGGATGCAGCATTCTCAAGGTCAGAACTTATCGCGGAACAGCATAAGGACCCTGATATTTAATGTTTGTTTCCCAGGGCAGTTTCAAAAGATTAGCTGTCACAGAATCCAGTTTGTTTCTATGTCAAAAATGGAGTGCTTATGCGTAAATGGCGACCACCTGATTTATGCGCTGATGAAGAGTGGGCCATCAAACATCAAATAGTAATGCCCAAAAGCTTTCGCAGTGAAGTTTTAAGCATGGCACATGAGGCTCCTTTGTCTGGCCATTTAGGTATAAATAAAACTTATCAGAAAGTTAGTACACACTTCTATTGGCCTAACCTCAGGAAAGATGTTGTACAATATTGTAAATCATGCCATACATGCCAGATGGCAGGCAAGCCTAATAAGAATCCTCATAAGGCCCCACTTAGGCCTATTCCTACTTTCGAGGAACCATTCAGTAGGATTATTGTTGATTGTGTTGGACCACTGCCCAAAACAAAATCTGGACATGAATACTTGCTGACAATTATGTGCGCATCTACCAGGTTCCCTGAGGCAATACCATTGCGCAAAATTAATGCCAAAAGTGTTGTCAAAGCTCTGAACAAGTTTATTACAACTTTTGGATTACCAAAATCTGTCCAGTCAGACCAAGGGTCTAATTTTATGTCTGGCTTAATTCAACAAATTATGCTTGAGCTAGGTATAAAACAGTACAGCTCTTCGCCATACCATCCTGAAAGTCAGGGCGTCCTCGAGCGTTTTCACCAGACATTAAAAAACATGACCAGAACTTATTGCTATGACACACAGAAAGACTGGGATGAAGGAATCCATCCATTACTGTTTGCTGTCAGAGAATCCTTTCAAGAGTTCCTTGGGTTTCAGTCCCTTTGAACTAGTTTTTGGACACTCCGTTCGAGGTCCATTGAAACTGCTTAGAGAAAAACTCTTGTGTGAAAATCCTGATTCTCTTAGTTTACTACAGTATGTTTCAGACTTTCGCACTAAACTACACAATGCTTGTGAGATTGCAAAGTCAAATCTAAAATCTGCACAAAGTAAAAAGAAAACAAAGTATGACAAGCACACTGCAAGTATGACGTTTGAGCTTCAATTGGTGAAAAAGTCCTTGCCTTACTTCCCATCCCCGGCAGACCTCTGCAAGCTAGGTATTTTGGTCCTTATATTGTTGACAAGAAAGTCAGTGATTTAAATTACATACTGTTGACACCAGATAGACGTAAGAAGAAACAACTGTGCCATGTTAACATATTGAAACCATATTATGACAGAAATAGCACACCAGATGTTGTACAAAATGTTACTGCTGTTAATTGTGTAAAAACTGACCCAGACCCAGTTAAAGTAGATACTGATTGTAAGTGTGATGTAGACATTCAGTGTGGTACAGTACCATTAAAAATCTCAGACGTGCTTAAAAACCTGGATGCCAAACTGTCACACCTAACCGCACAAAAACAACAAGACCTCAAGAACCTGCTGCGGAATAATGATCATTTGTTTTGTGACATTCCAACGCGAACTAACATGTTGTGCCATGACGTCGATGTTGGCGAGGCAAGCGCAGTCAAGCAACATCCATATAGACTAAATCCAGAAAAACAAAAGTATCTACAGGATGAGAATCAATATTTGCTGGACATGATTTTATTGAACCTAGTAAGAGTAACTGGAGTTCACCATGTATTCTTGTGCCAAAACCTGATGGAAGTTATCGTATGTGCACAGATTGTCGAAAACTGAACTCTGTCACCAAGACCGACACGTTTCCGATTCCGAGGATCGATGATTGCATTGATAGAGTGGGTAGCTCTAGATATGTTTCCAAGTTTGACTTGTTAAAAGGATTCTGGCAAGTTCCGCTGACAGATCTAGCGAAAGAAGTGTCCGCATTTGTGACGCCGCAAGGACTGTACCAGTATAAAGTTATGCCGTTTGGCATGAAGAACTCTCCGTCTACGTTCCAGCGCCTCATCCATATGGTTGTCAAGGACATTCAGGGCTGCGATGCATATAGTGACCTTATCGTGTACAGCGACACCTGGGAGAAACATATGTAAATTCTCCGCGACCTCTTCGAAAGACTCAGTGAAGCACGTCTGACCGTCAACTTAGTAAAATCATTTTGTCATGCACAAGTAACATTTTTGGGTCATATTGTAGGGCAGGGTCAGGTAAAATCTGTTGATGCTAAAATAAGTGCTATTTCTGCATTTCCTAGATAAGAGAACAAAAAGCAAATAATGCGTTTTCTTGGTATGGTTTGGTACTACAGGAAGTTTTGTCCAAATTTTGCTGCTGAAGCTGAACCTTTGACTAATTTGTTAAAGATGAAACAAAAGTTTGTATGGAATGTTCAGTGTGAAAATGCATTTCAGAATTTGAAAGCAATTCTGCAAAGTTCACCAGTTTTAGCAGCTCCAGACTTTTTCTGTACCTTTTAAGTTAGCTGTAGATGCTAGTGATACTGCTGCTGGTGCTGTGTTGTTACAAGAAGGCAATGATGGCATAGATCATCCAATTTGTTATTTCTCAAGAAAGATTAATGCAAACCAGAAAAACTACTACACTATTGAAAAAGAATGTTTGGCCTTGATTTTGGCGTTGCAACATTTTGAAGTTTATGTTACTTCATCAGTCAGGCCTATTATTGTCTTCAGTGATCACAATCCCCTCACGTTTATGAACAAGTTAAAGTGTAAAATCAAATATTGTTGAGATGGAGTTTGTTCTTATAGGATTACAATCTTGATATCATACACATTAAAGGGAAAGACAATGTACTTGCTGATTGCTTATCGAGATGTTTATGAAATGTTGTAAACGGGATGTTTATGTGATGTTGTAGATAAGATGATTTTTTAGATGTTGTAAGGATTTAGTGATTGTGATCGCAAAAAGAAAGTTTTCCGTGAAAACTTTCTTTTCTCTACAGGAGGGGGAGTGTTACAGGTGCTCTTTTTATTATGTGACACGGGCGTAACTCCTGTTGTGGCATTCGTGTCTGGCCGCGTATTACAATATATGTTTAAACCGTACTGGTTGAACTCTCGTTGTCATGTAAGCCTTGGGTTTTCACGCCTGGTCGTGGGTCACGTGATGACCCTGGTATGTGGAGATACAAACGGCTATGTTCTTCTCGATAATTCCTGAAATGCGTGTTTACTGTGCAAGATCTTATAGACTGTTCGAGAATGGGAAAATTCTCGGCTTGAGGTGTGAAGGTATATAAAGGTTCTGTGTTTTAGAACGGGCAGGGCAGAGAGCAGAGAAGATTCCAGCGGACGCAGAAGGGTGTGTCAGATTCTAGGACCTTATCCGACGAATGCGGCAATTATACATTTTCAAAGACTTTCTCCTGGATGTTATGCATTTGGACTTCAGTTTACTTTCTGGGTTGTTGCAAGAACTTTCCACTGGACTGTCATTCTCCGAGAGTTTACATTTAAAGGACTTATCGTTGTGATGGTGTTGGTATCCAGGTACTGTGCGCATTATTTAACTATGTGATTGTATTGACTTGTTGCTATACCGCTGTTTTACTGTAAAATTGTATTAGTCCAGGTGCCAGCGGTGGAACCTTGTTTTATGGTCTGCCTAATGTTATTTGATGGTTATACCCTATTTTGAGGGTGCTTAATTCAAATCTGGATGATGCCACTCTGACATCCTTGAGGGTTTTGAGATATTCAAGATGGCCGCCAAGATGGCTGCCAAATATGAAATCATCATATATTTGCAATTATATGGTGTATATATGTACTGCAAAGGGTTAATTTGCAATTAATTTGGTAAGGAGATCAAATATGTGCAATACTGTGAACAACTAAAAAAAATCTGAGATTTTTTTAAGGCAAAATGGCGTCCAAAATGGCCGCCGTAACATATTAAGAATGTATATGTTGAAAGAAATGAAAATGAGATGGGCATGACTCGCACTCGAGTGGTCTTTGGTACATAAATTAATAGTTTACGCTATTGTAAACAACCAGAGGTTGTCCTTTAAAGATAAAATGACAGTCAAACGACCACAAAGTTGAATAAAAGCATATTTTGGCAAAAAAAGGTACAGACATTTGATGACATTGATTTCATATAAGGGTTTATGAACAGACAGAATTTTTTTTTGGTGGAGGGAACCGCCTCTTTTTATGCTGTTTTATATAAATCTTAATCTAAGTATGTACATCTCGGTGTCTACCGTGCCTGCGGGTCCTGTGTGTGTAATCAGGCCATTGGTGGTTCATAAGACCGAGGAACACCCAAAGACGCACTCATTTGTGAGTGATACAAGGGTTTAGGTCTCCTCAACGTTTCCTTTAAAGCCTGCCGAGCGTTCAGCCTGGATGGGACCAACCATAAAACTCTTACCTCTGCTGAGGCTGAGATTTGAACTCACAACCTTTGTGCTATGCTCTACCTAAGGCTAAAGAGTACTGAGATTTACCCAAGACCACTTGAGCTAGTAAAGTAAGTAAAAGTTAATATAGCCCGGTACTGATTTTGATCAGATTTAGAAAATAATAATTCAGCATCCAAGATGGCCACTGATGCTCGAAATATTTAGCACACCAAACATTATATAAAACTTATAGAATATATGACATCAGGCATAGGGCAAGTATATTTATTCTATATGAAGTCCCAACTGCCAGTAACTCTCAAGTTTTAACCCTCTGTGACCTCGAGGAGCTCTTCCTCTTCATCACTATCTTCATAGTCACAACTGATGTTTTCCTGTCTTGTCCACCCGTTGTTACAGTTTCCAGCACTATTGCATGCACAGAAAACTGTACACGATATCTGTGCTGTCATACAACTGCATTTGGCAGTCTTGCATGGTGTATCGCGGGCACGACCGCATTTGATCATTTCTAAGACTTCTGCCGGAGCTGGCTTAGTGCCTTTAAGAATAGGAACTGGAAGTAGTGACATGGAAGACTCATCCTTTTGCCAGCCGATTAGAGTGGGGTTGAGGTGCGGAGGGTCAGGATCTGTGGCCTGTCTCCAGATACACACTTGAAGGTGAACGCGCTAAACGTTTTCTGCAAATGCTTCTAAAGTTGGTGGAAGTGATTTCAGTGCGGGCATCCTAGTGATGCGAGGTTCACCACCTGTTGCACCATGATAACGTCAGCCTCCTCATGCATTGTCTTCAAGTCGTTGTCCCCTGACAGAGTATGTTGATTAGCTATACCTCGTTTTTGGTGACAGTCAAGACTCTGTTTAGGAAGAGGTGCATCTAGCCGCAGTTTATATTGCTTGGTTCCAACTCCTGCCCTGGAACATCTTGTTCGACCTATAATACTGAAGTCGACATATCGATCAAACACAAGGTACACATCCTTGTCAGCGAGCTTAAAACAATTGCTTCAGCGAACCCATCTACATAGTCCTGTAAAGTTCCATTGGACGGCCATTGAATCACCCAGAGCATCGCACAACCATCAATAACAGCAACCTCTGGTACAGGAGCAAGTTCATTGGCTACTCTACGTTTAGACTGTAGTCTTAACTGCCACCAAAAACAAGGTACAGCTAATCATCATACTCTGTCAGGGGTTGTAATACATGATCAAGACTCAGCCAACATCACAAAAAGCATTCATACACATATTTGTACTGACGGGAAATAACCCCATCCGATTACAAATCAGGGAGGGTGTTTTGTCCTCACGGAATGACTTGAAGACAATGCATGAGGAGGCTGACGTTATAATGGTGCAACAGGTGATGAACCTCACCAAGAATGGAAACAGTATCATTAAGGTTATCTGATACCGACGTGTTTCTTTTTCTGTTACACCACTATCATGAGAACAATCTTGACTGCGCAGTTCTGGTGGAAAGTACTAGTGCAAAACGAACAATCTGCAATATTGGGGACACAGTCAAGAAACACCAGAATATAATACCAGACCTGTTGGCTGCTCATGCTCTATTGGCTGTGATACAACTGCATATATGTGGGGCGTAGGAAAGTCTACCATGCACAATACACTGAAAAAAGGACACACTTTGCGAAATGTGGGAGACCTGCTGAGTAATATCAATGATGTCATTGATGAGGCCAGCCACTTTGTAGCTGCATGTTATGGCTGCCAAGGAAAAAACTTGTCGAAAGCACGTTATCAAGTCTGGCTTACCAAAACAGGTAAAAGGACGCCATTTTGGCTTAAAATCAAGGATTTATTTTTTAATTGTTCACAGTATTGCACTTAATTGATCTCCTTACCAAATTAATTGCAAATTAACCCTTTGCAGTATATATATACACCATATAATTGCAAATATATGATGATTTAATATTTGGCAGCCATCTTGGCGGCCATCTTGAATATCTCAAAACCCTCAAGGATGCCAGAGTGGCATCATCCAGATTTGAATTCAGCACCCTTAAAATAGGGTATAACCATAAAAAAACATTGGGCAGACCATAAAACAAGGTCAGGTTTGAAAACCCATTTTGGCACCTGGACTATATTGATTTAGTGTATTGTATTGCTAGGGTTGTCTTAAGAATAAATTATAGTTATTTGTTAACAAAATACCACTGACTTCTTTATTCATTCCCCTAGACATTTCCCGCTGCCTAGTGTTACAGAATCTGATTTTTTTTTTATCTCAGTAACAGAATTTGTGTTCATCACGCATACGTGATATGTTTATATTAGGTTCCGTAACAATGGTTATAATTCAACCCGGCGAAGACCAAGCTACTGTTATTAAGTGGCAATTTACAGGTACTAGTAAACCAGTTTTTCTCGTTGATCGTCGGCTCTCGTTTGGCGCTTGGAAACCTCCGTTAATCTTTAATACATTATCCTAGGCTGTCCGGCGCATCATGAAAGCCAGAGTTTTCGAGAATATTGTATCTTGTCTTGATGACCTTATCTGAATAGAAAAATCATATGAGTCATGCAAAGAAACAATGTGTGAATTAATGTATATTTTGCGTCAGCTGGGATTCAGAATTAACTATAAGAAAGTCGAAGGGCCCGTACAGTTAATGACTTTTCTTGGTATTCAGCTTGACAGCTGTAATATGAAAATTTCACTTCCTAATAAAAACATTAAAGAACTCCAAGAGACACGTTTTCGGTTCAATATTAAACAGAAGGTTACTAAGAAAGACTTGATGCGCCTAGCCGGTCAACTGAACTGGTCAACGCAATGTGTATACGGTGGCCGTTTCCATTTGCGGCGTATGTTGGATAAAAATTTGTACTTTAAATAAACCATGGCATAGGACTCGAGTAACGTTAGATATGTAAAAAGGATATTGCATGGTGGCCAAGTTTCATGGAGTAATTTAACGGCAGATCCTCTATGGTGGATAACCGCCCAGCTGCGCCGGTATGTATTGACGCATGTACGGAAGCTGCCGGAGCGTACTTAAGGGGCGAAAAGAAGTCCTTGCACTTCATAAAGAAGCCCTTGCACTGGAACTGGCAGTGCTGCAGTTGGCTTCTTACTGGACAAACAAAAAGCTATTAATACATTGTGATATATGGCAGCAGTTTCTATAATTAACACAGGATCGTGCAAAAACGCTATGGTCATGGAATACCTCCGGAATTTTTTTGGTATTCGGCAGTTTATAATTTTCGGCTCCAGGCTGTTTATTATCCAAGAGCGACAACAGATCGCTGATTCCGTATCGAGGTTGCACGAACCTTCTGCCTACGCACATTTACATAAAATATTGCCGAAGACTGTAATTATATGATATTGTGTTTTTATATAGCCTTGAACGGACGTTTGATGGTGATGTACTCAACTTCCTGCAACAAGCCTATGCTCCTTCGACACAAAAGGTTTATGGGACTCACCGACGCACTTACCTTGCCTTCTGTACCGCGATGGGGTACTCCCCAGTACCATCCACTACCGATGTTTTATGTAGGTATGCAGTAAAGTTGCGTATAACACTGAAGTACGGTATAGTTCGTCAATACATGAATATTATTACCGCTTTACATCTGGAATGGAACTTGCCTAATCCAATAAGTAATAACTTTAAGCTAAAGAGTTTGATAAAAGGGATGCGACGTAGCCGTGGAGGAAGTTCTTGGGCTTATTCCATAGGCGTGCCAGCCAGTGGATACTATCAGGATGATCGGCGATTGGAAGTCACAAGCATATATGGCTTACCTTGACTGTTCTAAACCTCTTGTTAAGTGCAATTCGAACAATGGCAAATAACCTATAATCATATTATATACAATTTGGTGGAATTGGCAGAAAAATGTAACATTTGTGTCAAATTTTATTTGTGTGAAGCGCGATATATTTTAATTACACTGCATTGTTTTATTATTATCCGTATACTTGTGTACTAGCTTACTTTGGCGACCCACATTTTACATTGTGAACTGTTTAGTAGTAAAGTTGTCCATTACCCACACCTGTGAGTTGTTGTCTGGATAAACAACCGAAACGGTCCCCTGTCATGGTGTCATTTCCTATTACGTTTCCTTAAACCCCTTTCACACATACACGTTCTAGCAACCACGATCACCTAGTTCTGGGGAAACATGATGGTCGCGGTGTTTAACGTACACTTGTCTACAGAGGACGTCGTCAGGTCGCCAACCCTCTACGACAAGGTTTTCCTTAAACTTGAGCCCGGTCGATTGCAGCAAACGTGCCGAAACGTATTTGAGAACGAATGGAACGTAAAACAACGTAGTACACGTACAAAGGACATACATAGAACGCAGGTGGTCGCAACCATTTCTTGACTGCTCTCTCGGCGTCTATTGTACGTCCATACTACGATCATTTTGCGCTCTTACTACGTCCTCAGAGCTTTGCATACGTTCTCTTCACGTCCAGGAAATCCAAAGAAGGTTCTCTTCACGTCCTGTGTACGTTTATGGCGTCTTTTGTACGTTTCCAGCACATTCTTTCTACGCCTTCCAGACGTTCTCAGTTATATTGTCGTCCATTCAGAAAGTCGTCCATTCGGAATGTCGTCCATTCGGAATGTCGTCTAAGCCGAAGTCGTCCATCTGGAATGTAATCATTCCAAAAGCATTCTCAACCACTCCCCTGGCTCTAGAAAGCCTGTATTTAAATATCCGATCTTCATCTGTGAGGTTTCGTCGACCCTAGGGCTTCATAAGTCAGGTCCTAAAGGAGAATGCATCATCTCCGATAATAAAATAGGTTAGATCCTTGTTATCTCCTGGTAGTGGTGCGGGTGGAGGGAAAGCAATAGTACCATCCTCTATTGTAGTCTTGAATTCGCAGTCCCTGAATATCTGCTGTCCGTACATGATCCCTTGCACCGACATCAACCCAAATGAATTTGAAGTCCGCATCAAAAAGGGCCGTCAAAACAATGGAACCGAAGCCTTAATAGTTGTAATATGTTGGTCTGCCTCTCGAAGGACACCTGATTGCGATATGTTTGTCGTCTATTGCTCTAAGGCAGTGGTGAAAATTCCATCTTCTGGAGAAAAGTTCAGCAATGTCCAACCAACCCTGGATAGTGGTAGGTATGGCGAGGACTTCATCAGCATATTCCGAAATAATTACTACACCAATCTCCGGTACTCGGAGGTTATACACCAGAGAATTGTATGTGCAGTCAGTAGCCAAGATACCGAGGGTGCAGGCCAGCTTCAAGCCTTGAGGCAGTGCTTTCCTTCAGAAGATGTCGTGACTTGAATGCGAGGACTAACTCTTTCCAACAGTTCATAGAACATTTGGGGGTCGACGCAAGAATGTCTTGAAGCTGGCGTGGTTAGCCATCTCCAACTTCATCATCAGCTGCTCCTACATGCCGAAGAGTGCTTTGGTTTGCAGCAAAGGCCTAACTCTTCACTGGTGCCTATCCCAGTCGCCCGCAACTCCTCAGCCAAAAAGGCCAAGGCGAAGTCTTCTGCAGTAATCAAATTATTCAGAATCGCAAAATATATTGCCACAAACCTGTGTCTTTCAAAAGCTGGTTAGATGTTCACTCACCGGAAGTCAGACTTGAAATGAAAGCCACTCAAAACATTTTTTTTATGTACCCAGTATTCGGGTCGTACAAAAAACGCAAACAACGTACTGAGCGTCCTACGATCGCGAAAAACGTAGAACACGAAAATCGATCGTACATTTGACGTGGTATAGCGTAAAATGATCGCAGGAAGCGTATTCAAACGTATGAATATCGTAAAGGGGGCGCTTTTGACGAACTAAAAGCATAAAACGGGGATCGCACCACCCACGTTCTCCGAGAACATGGCTACGCGGCCAGACGTACAATCAAACATTAATGTGTGAAAGGGGCATTACGCTGACATGCATACGTCAATCTCAGGGGCAAGCTCACTGGTCCTTGAACCTATTGGTGCGACATTTTATTGTCCTCGCGGCCGTTCGACCAAGAGGCCATCAGACAGAGAGTCCCGATGCTCTATAATAATAAGATTTTCTGTCATTTATTAGATCAATCTATGCGTCCGGGTGCATTTTGATAATCGGGTTTTCCCGAACTTCCTGAAATGCAATATCTGATGCATTAGATTATGCCCTGATGTTCTTTTGCTGGATCAATATATTATCCGACCAGTGGACTATCGGGGCAATCTGCTGTCAGACTACGCCTAATTAAACCCATCATTTTATCTTACTAATGCCTGGTCATAAATGGTGTCATAGCCGATGGACGGGAATTTGATTATGTTGGGTAGGTGACTCCGATTGCGCTCAGTCGAAGGCTTTGTATGCGCTTCATGAGAGCCGTATGTCTGTGAACATAGGCTGAAGTCGACAGCTGTGGACTCAATAAAGTTATAGACTCTACTTCACTGAATGGGTAAACATAAGTGATAAGTTTGCAGACACCAGTTACTGATGCACTGGGAGGGCTGGTCCATCCTTACAAAACAATCGTCTATATCTGTGCGACGGAGTTCTCTCGTGAATAAAAAGATGGCATTAAAACATGTCTCGTGGTGTCTGGGCGACTCTCCTCATTGTCCGACAGATACAGGGGGTGTAGGTGGTGCTAGACGGAATCCTGTGAAGGTCTGAGTTGTTTGAAGAATCAAGAGAAAAACATTTCTGAATGATTCTGACCTGATCTATAGACCACCTGTACAGAAAGAAAGTTTGTTTTAATCATTTTACAATATTATATTCGGTGTGTCACAGAGTTTTTCTTAGCAATTTTCTTACATTTCATATAGTCTGTTCAATATATGAGACAATTTAAAATGAATTTTCCTTTTGGCCTCATTGCATACTGGGATGGCATATCTCTTATAGATACTTAACAAATGTATACATCTTATAATCTATCTGTTTTACAGCTTGAGATATTGTAAGAAACCACCTTTCAACGTGTACTCTGTCTGCTTACTGTCTGAGATTCGTGGAGTAAAAAATCTTGTCCAGTTAAAATTTAATGTTTAGATATTTGGTTTATGGGAATCACAACAATTAATTATGAACGAAATTGTTATTAGTTTCATGAGAAATCCAAAGACCGAAATTTTAAACAACGGTACCTTTTTCTCGGCTCACGAAATAAAATGGACATATATATTTGTGTTGTAAAGACGTTCACATCGATCTTACTGTAAACAAGTAGAGTTTTAACAGTGATGCATCGTGTCTGTTTTAACGGCAATAAAGCATAACCATTTTGTCATGTCTCGCCCTGTCTCTATGATTATTCATATTCTGTGTCTATAGTAAAAATTACGAAATGCAAGCTTTGCTAATTTTTCATTGTGTACTAGCAGAGATAATATTTTCTTATATGTTCCACATGGTTGTAAATCATCAGACAATTACTTCTTGTGTTTTTATTAGTTGATCTGTGTGATCAGAGTTGCTCTTTGAACCTGTCCTGTGGTGTCTTATCGGCTCGATGGCTGTGTGAAATGGGCCAATTGGCCGCGTTAATAAATGCTGGGACTCTACACTGTATCCAAGATTCTTATTGGCTGCAGCGAAAGATACATTCAAATCAACATGGAGACACAGTATCTGACTGGCTACTGACAACAGGAAAACTAAAAAAAAAAGGATTCATTTTAGCTACAAGAAATTTAAACTTTTAAACTTTACTACGTTTCTGAGTTTGCTTTAAATTAAAACTTAACTGACAAATTTTCTTGGCCATAGAAGTAAATATGCACAAAATTTATGCAATCACATAGCAATTACTGGAGGTCTCCCGAAACACCCCCCCCCCGTGGCCCATAAGTGAGCGATAATGAGTAATCGGCTAAAGCGAGTTTGATCTAGGAGAAAAAGGTCAAGGTAAAACAATATATAAATCAGGTGCACATTTTTGACCTAGGACTAATCCTGTGTCATAATTTCTGCTTTTAACAATCGGGGATCTAGCGCAAACCAAAAAAGAACAAAAAAGAAAGAAACGGATGGGGTGCAGGGAGGGGGTGATGTATGTAAGGTACAATATGCAAACACTTAACAAAGAAAGAGAGCCTCTTCATCCATAGTGACATGGTTGGTCTATACGGAACTTGACTGATAAAAAGCTTCATTCTGGAAAAAAGAATATTAACTATGTTCAAGACAAAGTAGGGGTGAGATTGCCATTATCTGGGGGATAACCTGTTCTCGTCCAGACCGTTTACTTGAGTAAGCAGACCTGGCAGACACCCCCTGGGGCCGCCGTGATTGTCGTGGATCCCGGGGAACATCGTGACAGGACTAACATCCGAGTGTCGGTGATTACGACAGTCTAACTAAAACAGACAACCCGTATAAACGATGTGTCCATATGAATAATATCAACAATAGCAACTTTAAGAAAGGCCTTAAAGAGATATGAACATTTATGACTGAGAGGAATGCCGACTTTGCTGTCAACAGGGGCGGAATTTAGAGGGGACGCAGGGGGCTCGCACTCCCTTTATCTCGACCAAAGAAATCTGGAAAATGGAAAAATGTATTCTTATAACCGAGGGGTAGTAGTACCATTCACTTCCCTTTATTGCAAGAGTTACATAAAATTCTACTATCAAACCAGACACTGGCTTAACTATGTCAGGGTATTGAGCCCCCCACCTTTCCTTAGATCATGATCCTGATTTTCATTATTTCAGTGTTTATCGAGGGTCTCATTTTCGCGATCTTACCATACAGTAAAGTGTACCCATTGTTATATGATTTATTTAATATTCTCACGCAGTCTAACAATTTGACTAGAACTTGTAAAAAAAAACAAAGAGAACACCGAATTAACTCTTGTCCGTTATAAAATATATCAATATTTTGCCATCGAAATTACAGGCATACAACAGGCATGCTACTGAGGCAATACAATATAAATGGCTAATCACATGTCCGTATGGAGCTCCAAATATACACAAAGATTTTACCTTTGCGGCAGTTCTACTTTTGCGAATATTGCGACTATGAAACTATTCTGAACAAAAGGCCAAACATAGTAAATATGCGAAAGAATTGGTTATGAAGGTGTATGAAAAATTAACGTTCTCTGACGTTAGACGTCAAAGAGACAACAATGACGTTCCTTGGTTGATAACGTTAATCAGTTCGAGTGACAAGTCTTTTCATCCGAGTACATTGACAACGTTACTAAGGATTCTGAAGGCGACCTTTGTCCTGTTGTCGCTAGCTGTATTTGTGGTGATTCCATTAACAGACACGTGGGAGAAAAGGGAGATCTATTTTAAGTACAATGCTCTGTTGTAAATTAATGGACCTGGGTTGATTTCCGCGTCATATATGTGTTCTGGATTCAGTAGATACGATAATGTTTTGTATTTTGATGGGGCATCTTAATTATTTATGTGTCTGTTTTACATGTTTTTTCTTTGCTGATTTTGGGACTCGCTCTCTCTTAATACCAGTGTTTTCATACTCTTTATTGTTTGATGGCGTCGCCTTTCTGGTGCCCTATCGAAAAAATATTTTTTGGCAAACATTTTTCATTATTTTTTTAGGCTAAACATCCCTTAATACTCATTTCCTACTTTGTTTACAAAAGCAGAATACATTAGGTCTAATTATTTATTAGTCACAATGCACATACCTCTCTCCCGCTCCCCTTCGTCAATATTAGTCACTAAAATATGTAAAAGAAAACCCAGCACTTAAACTAGATTAGTCGTCTCCGAACTAGGAGGTTCCCTGCTAATGGAACTCAGCTTGTCTCGATAAAGACCAGGGGCGGATACAACAATTTAAAAGTGGGGGCTCATCATCTTATTACAAGCAAACAAGTGTGCTGGGACTCGGTGTTAGTGGAGATCATACACAACCCTCGCATGCAAAATTAAAGGGACGATATCGGCACCAGGTGCAAAAAATGGTAATGGTTTTGGATAATAAAGGTATATTTTATTTTATTTCCCAGATTTTATTTTATCGAAAATGAGTGGACGCCCTTAAAATTCACTCCTGCAGACGTTTCAGTCCATCATACCGACAACTAGTATGCGAGACGCTACTCCTATCATTCTGTTCTTTTTACAATATTTTCCCCGTTCCGATGCTTGTTTATTTTTAGAACAGGAATTTGGGCGATTACATGGCTTGCGACAAAGTAGTATTCCATTAATAAACTGGATTTAAAATAACACAAAAAGGCAGATAAAGTTTATTGCGATAACGCATTGACGGCATAAGCTGACGTTCTTTCAATGGATCTGGTTAGAGAACATGCAGGGCTGTCGTGTAAATGGTTTTTGCACATTGCTCAAGGAAGTGACGTCATTTTTATGAAACGGGCTCAAACCAGTTCGGAAACTTAGAAACACCACAGTATTTTGCGGCTCTGCTCTTCTAAGACATAATAAATTGCAGAGTAAATTATTATTTTACTTTCTTGAATCCTGTGCATCATATTTTTAGATTTACCTTAAAATAAATTTATAAGGAAAAATCGCGTAAATCATTCTGCATAGGTAGCCTGCTGGTTTATCTCGATTATACCAATAATAACCAATAATTTCTTAAAATACTTTTTCTGGTATCTCCCATTTTTTGTTGCAATGTTAAAAATCTATATCAAAAGTAAAATTTGCAGACCATGGGCGTATTTTATGACGCATACAACGAAATTGAGTTTGGCAGCGTAAACTTACAGTTGATGAATTTCAGAAACCAATGGTTGTGTTCTGATTTTTCAAACCTTTGGTATGGTACTTTGACATGGATGATAACAACTGAGTTATTAAACATTCAAACCGGTCCGGACTGAAGTTTTGATCGTCAAAGGGTGTTGTCACCAGAGACAACTGATACATGTTGTAAAATGGCCCCTGTCTGGCACTTTCACAGATTGAGCCAGATACGCATGATGTTATCCCGACACAATCAGACTTATATTTATTAAGGACCTTGTCATGCACGGGTGGTCTATGCAGACAGCGGTTTTATTAAGAAGGCCTCAATTATTTAATATATATAGACGCGACTCCAGATGATGACCTGTGAGCAGATCACCTTAACTAATATGTACAGAAAAAAAAAATTTTCATACGCCTTGACAACAAGAACATTTTCACAGGAAACTGACAAGGTTTACAAGCCTTTATATGATTAGTCAGAATCTTTAAAATGTCTTTTATAACCAGACGGGTAATATAAACATAGTCCCTCCCCCCTCCCGCCACGTAACGGCCACTTGATTGGCTGAATTGTCTCGTTAGTATTTCATGAAATAGCACACTCTCTCCTTTGTTGGTGATACCCTTTGATAAAATATAAAATTACCGGTAATTTAGATTTTGTCTTAATGTTGATGATGATTGACGACTTATGTGGTGGCGATCTGGTTGTGCAAGTCCATGATTATGAATAGAGATAATCCATATATAAATGGTGTATTAAATGATATATTAAATGGTCTGTATCAGAAAGTTTACGTATAAGATGATGACGTTTGTCGATTACTTGATATTATTATTGTGTGTAAGCCTGAGAGGTGATCTCACAACACGGCGGTATCAGTGGCGGGAATATGCACGTATGCATGAGGAATGACGTCACGTCATTATCGATATGGAGGGGTCGTTCGGTGCTATTAATATTATGGTAGGTCTCAATGTCTGTAGTGTGCCATGAAACCGGCATCGCGATATAATCCTTTCCTTATGGTGTCAAATTTTTCAATCAGTTTTAGATCCCATATCTGTCGTTGTCGTGTGTCGGTAAGGTGGCCCTTTAAAACGCAAATCTGCATGCATTCTGGCGAGTGTTCCTGTTGAGAAAAATGTTCTCCGACCGGTAAGTTAGTGTCTAGCGCTTTAATGGACTGTCTGTGGCCATTTATTCTGAGACTTAGCATAAGGCTGGTTTCGCCTATATAAATAACTGCTGGACATATTTTACATTGTATGGCATAGACTACATCTTTACTGGTGCAGTCAAAGTGTCCCTGAATAGTGTGTTTGGCACCATGGATAATTAGGGTTTCCTTGCGGACTATGAGTGGGCATGTGCGACAGCGCGGTCTTTTACATGGGAATGTACCGTTAGTGTTATCATATCTAAAGCTTTGATTTTGTACTAATTTTTTATGTAGATTATGGGGTTGTTTAAAAGAAAGGAGTGGTGTTTCAGGAAAGAGGGGTTTTAATGTAGGGTCCGATTCTAATAAAGGTTGTAGATCATGGATAATTCTTTTTATAGGTTTTAGTATATGGGGATGATATGTTGTAACTAACGGTGTGCGAGGGTTTTCTATTTTGATTTTGGGAGTGAGTAGAGAGCTGCGTGAAATTTTAGTGGCTTTTCCTATTTGTTTTTCTACTGTTTTCTGTTTTGTACCCCATATTGATAAAAATATTTTGTAGTTTCGCAATGTTTCGATTTCTATCGGATATGTCGGAACATATCCTATTATATCTTATGGCTTGGCTAAAAATAATGGATTGACCCACATGGGGTGGGTGACAACTAGTAGGATGGATATAATTATACCTGTTGGTGGGTTTACGGTAAATAGATGTGTGAATGTTGCCATCTTTTAATTTTACTGTGGTGTCAAGGAAATTAGTCTTATCTACGGAGTACTCCATTTTGAATTTTATCTCGGGGTAAAAATTATTGAAATCTCTATAAAATTTTAATAGGTTTTTACGACCATGATGCCATATAAGAAATATAAATCGTCGATGTAACGTAGGTAGAGTAAAGGTTTAAATGTTTGTTGATCAAGACAATTTTCTTCCATGGAAATCATGAATGTGTTTGCATATTGTGGCGCCATGCGTGTACCCATGGCCGTACCCATCATCTGAAGATAAATCTCATTGTTGAAGCTAAAATAATTATGGGTGAGAATGAATTCCGCTAGTTTTTTCGGTATGAATTTTTGTGAGTGATTTTAAAGATGCGGCAAGCCCGTCATTATGGGGGATATTGGTGTAAAGGGATTCCACATCAAGAGTTGCTAAGATAGAAGTTGGTGGAATTTTGTTGATTTGGCCAAGTTTGTTTAAGAAATCATTGGTGTCTCGAACGTAACTACTGGAATTTTGGACAATAGGTTTTAAACATGATTCTACAAAGACGGATATTTTTTCAATGAGTGTACCCAATCCGGAGATGATGGGACGACCAGGGTAGTTTTGTTTGTTTATTTGGGAAGTGTATAGAAGTAGCCGGGTTTAGGATCACATGGAATTAATTCCTTAATTTGATGTTGTATTTCTTGAGGGAATGTCGAGATTAGACCGTTTAGCTCTTGCAGATATTGTAAGGTTGGGTCTTTTTCTAGTTTTTTATAATACTTATGATTATTAAGTTGGCGATACGCTTCTTTAACAGTCATTCTTATTTTGTATGACAGTGGCTCCCCCTTTATCGGCAGTTCTGATCACAATTTCATTATTATTCTGTAATTTAATCATTGCTTTGGGCTCACCGTTTGTCAAATTATATTCTGGTTTGGTTATTATGTCTATAATTTCAGTTTTAATCCTGCTCCTGAATGTGTTAATGTATAAATCTAATTTTTTATTCCGCCCGGGTAGAGGTGTCCATCTGCTGTTACGATATGTTTTAGTTTTTTTTATCCGTTTGTTTATGTAGCCCGCAAAATGCATCTGTGTCTTTGCTAAAATATTCTGCCAGGCGGAGTCTCCGAAAAAAATCTTCTAGATCTCTGCACAGCGCTATATTATCTATTGATTTAGTCGGGCAAAACTTGAGACCATTGGAGAGTTATTTAGTTTCAGAGAAAGTTAATTTATGAGCTGATAAGTTGATAACCTTAGATGGATCAGATGTCGCAGGTCTGTCTGTGTGTTTGTTGTCCGACTTGTCTGTATAAACGGTCAAGTCATGTGTGAAATTGGGTCTGTCAAAATGTTCGAGTGTATATTGGTTCGAATTGTTTTTAACAGGGGGTTTTATGACATTATTGCCGTGTTGTGAGAGTCTCTCAAGCTTATCTTTCTTCCGGGTGATATATATATTTAGCTCCCGCGTATACACTTTCATGATTTTAGTGAGTGTTTCAGAGTCCGGGTTGATTTGCTGAAGTAATTCTTCATACTTCCTGTTGTACGTGTCCTTTCTAGAGTACAGAACGTGTTAGTCTGTCAGTGTATAGATAACAGGATGAAGACGCCTTAGTGTTGACTACCTGTTTAATTATCAGTAATCGACAAACGTCATCATCTTATACGTAAACTTTCTGATACAGACCATTTAATATATCATTTAATACACCATTTATATATGGATTATCTCTATTCATAATCATGGACTTGCACAACCAGATCGCCACCACATTAGTCGTCAATCATCATCAACATTAAGCCGATGAGCATAATGAACTTTAAACCTTTATTGTGTCAGAGGACATGAACTCAACATAACCCGGACACTCATAACCTAGAATTATGGGTAAATAACAATGACACACTCGGAACCTGGGTCAACATGATACATATTCAGAGTCGTGGGAGAGCTGTGACGGGGCAGAAATCTGCGAGAACGTAGGACTGTTCATACTTCACACGCTCAGTAAAATAATCCCTCAGAAAACGTAGGAATGTACCGGGATGACGGATTAGCCGTAATCAAAGGAATGACGGGACGAGCAGCAGACAAACTCAGAACAAAAATAACTTCAGAACTCCAGCTTCTTGGCATCAAGATCACAGCCGAGTCCAACCTAAACACAGTTAATTTCCTTGACGTGACTTTCGACCTGAAGAACAACTCATATACGCCGTACAGAAAACCAATTGACAACCCTTTATATGTGCATAAATTGTCCAACCATCCACCTCTAATCATCAAGAAAATTTCAGAAGCGATCGGAAAACGTATATCACAGCTCTCCCACGACGAAGAATCATTCCATTCCACCGCCCACATCTATAACGACGCGCTAGAAAACTCAGGACACAACGAAAGAATTAGCTACAGCAAACCCCAGCAAAACAAACAGAAGAATAAACGGAGAAGAAACATCATATGGTTCAACCCCCCTTTCTGCAAGAGCGTAAAAACAAACGTCGGAAAAATGTTCCTGCGCCTGATTGACAAACATTATCCACCCGGCAGCCCTCTTCACAAACTCTTCAATAGAAACACTATAAAGATCAGCTACAGCTGTCTCCCAAACCTGGGCAGCATCATTAGAAACCACTACCAAAAAGTTCTACAACAAACAGCGAACCCCCAACCCAAGCGAGCTTGCAACTGCAGGAATAAAGGAGAATGCCCACTGAACGGCGACTGCCTAATAACAAGTGTTGTTTACAAAGCTGATATAACTACAAATAACGGGACCGTCTCATACATAGGAAACACAGGAAATACTTTTAAAAGCCGCTATGCGAACCACAAGAAGTCGTTTAAATACGAGAAGTATGAAACAGAAACAGAACTATCAAAGTATATTTGGAAACTGAAACGCCAAGGCACCTCACACAGTATCACATGGTCTATTATAGCTAAGCCAACTACAACAACAATGAATAACAGGTGTAACCTATGCGAACAAGAAAAGCTACAAATCATGACGTACAAAAGAACGCCACTCCTTAATAAACGAAGTGAATACCTTAACACTTGCAGGCATCATACAGCAAAAACCAGCCAACCGTAAATAATCTCGCACACGCACCCATACATGAACAAACACAAACCAACCCCATGTTACAACCCATAATGTAATAACCGGCCCATAATGTAATAACGGCCCATATTGTAATAAAAACGACCCATAATGTAATAATCATACCCTGCCCATATTGTAATAAAACTGGCCCATACTGTAATAACGGCCCATAATGTAATAAAAAACGGCCCATATTGTAATAACGGCACATATTGTAATAAAAACGACCCATATTGTAATAATCATACCCTACCCATATTGTAATAAAACGGGAAGTGGGAAAAACGACCCATATTGTAATAGCATATTTATATTGTAATAACATATGTTTAAGCTCAAGAATGACAGAGCACACGCTTAGTGTCATTATATAATATCCTGCCCCCTCCCATACCCTCTCCATGAACCTGTTACTAACCTTAATGAAACCATGGTTTACAATTGAATAAAAAAATCATATTTTCATACACTAAAATATATCGTATAATAATAATAATAATATAATAATAATAATAATTATTATTATTATTTTAATAATATATATATATACATATATATATATATATATATATATATATATATATATATACACACGTATATATAACAGTTTTTATAGTACCCATGTATGCAAATTAGCGCCCCCCCCCCCCCACAACTTTCGAATTTCTAGATCCGCCACTAATCATGGCCCCCTGGCCTCCCTCAAACCTGGTTACGCCCCTGAATCTCCCCGCTCTGCGTCCTATATGCTCTACCTCTAGAACACAGAAACCGGCATTTTCAAATTGTTGTTTTGTTGTTTGGGCTAATTATTTTTAAAAATTAAATTGTAAACTCTTGAATCGCACGAATGACGCATCCAGGTTTTAACTTCAAATACATGCGTTGAAAGCTCTTAATCTATGCGACGTGTTATACATGTTAACCTAAGACATCTTAACCAATACATATATAGGCACCAAAAATTGCAGCAGCACCTCCATTTATAATTTCCAAATCTCGGGAGGTTTCGAGAGATCATCATATAAAATATTCTCTATGATACATTGAGCAAAACGCACTGAAATTTAAACTTTCATTTATATTTTAAAAAGAATTAAAATACATTAAAATGTATCGATAATGAGAGTTTTGTATATTTTATCTGTTAAAATTGACAAATTATTTACATTTTGGCGATATATATATATATATATATATATATATATATATATATATATATATATATACATATATATATTATCTTGTTTAAATACTTTATCACCCTTTTTAAACACTGATTCAACAAAAGGATAATCATGAATCATGGCCATATTTCGCTCATATTAGCTTGGTCACCGTTTTAAACAAATAGTCATTATGTAATCCAGTGGTTTTTCATACTTGTATGTTCACTTACACATTCGTGTCACCGTCAATTGTCTAAGTTAATTTGCATGAACTTTGATTTATAAAATTATTGGCCGTTTTACCCACCTTCGATTTTATTACAATATGGGCCGTTTTAGCCACTTGCGATTTTATTACAATATGGGCCGTTTTACCCACTTGCGATTTTATTACAATATGGGCAGGGTATAGTTATTACAATATGGGCCGTTTTTATTACATTATGGGCTATTATTACATTATGGGTCGTTTTTATTACAATATGGGCCGTTATTACATTATGGGCCAGTTATTACATTATGGGTCGTAACACCCCATTCAGTCACCTGATGAGTGCTACGCAGTGCGCACGAAACCTGCGGGTAGTGACATTAATGCAGATGCATTTTTATGAACTTATAGCAGCTCTACTTTATGTATCGAGCACTTTGATCCTGGAATGGCAATCAAACCCTTTCTATATATATAAATATATATATATATATATATATATATATATCTTTTTATCGTCTGTAAGACACATTTCAAACATATCAACTTAATCCCTTTTCAAATATATTACAACTTAAGTATAAGGTTTTAGGATATAAGGAAACATGTTTCCAGTTAAATTCTTAACTGTTATTTTATACTAGCTGCTCCCGTGGAAAATCCACAGGTCTATCTGATGCATATTTTTGTAAGGAGCTTATAGGAACTAAACGACGCAGGTTTTTGCAGGAACTTTTGTCATGTGTTTCACTTATATGATATAAAGATTACTCCTGCTAGAATTCACCAGGACCACCCTCCCCCAAAATATCAGCATAGAAAGTAAAACTATTCTTTTCGAGAAATAACACAATAGATAAATGTTGGAAAGAGACGTGAGGCATATACAGGGTGTACGAATTTTAAAGTGAGAAGGTTTTTTCCGATAATCAATATAGGTCCGACAACTTCATTGCTTAGGAAATATCATAGATATAACGATTGTATAAGGAAGCATTTACCGTGAAATTATATGAAAGATGCTTTGTATTAGTTGAAGCTCAGGCGACATCGTAAACCACGATTTCTAATTAGTGTAGTCAGTAGAGGGTATAGTCTAAGGCATGTTAACAGACACATGCGTTATTTGTATACACATGCATATGTCGTTGAAGTGTCATGTACGCGAAATGTATATAGCTGCCAAATGGAAAAGGATAGGCCCAGAAAAATATATTCCAACAGTATTAAATGGTTGGTTAAAGTACTAAATTGTCATGGAATAAGCAGGTCTGATGCAAAATTGACAACCCTTCCAGATAAAAAGAAAGCAGGTTGATATATTTCGATGAAAGCATTTAGCAAAGAAACCACTTCAGCCTTGGTTCGTTGCAATGACTTTTAGCAAATCATGCAAAATGTAATATACAGATTTTGCTAAAAATTTGTAGAGGGGTAGAGTAAAACTGCATCCGTAATCCAATACATTTTTGGAGGTAATCGGAATCACCATAATATATTATTTTCTTAAGTGCAAAATCACAATTCCACAAAGGAATAATTATAAGGGGCTATTCCTTTGTCCCTGAGTAGAAGCCGCCCATTCGTATGCAGTTGTTCTTCCACTCGCCTGGTGAACTTGTGTTTCTGAACCCTGACAATGTTTTACATGAAACGTGCACGTATGAACCAACGACAGATCAGTAGGCTCTGGGGGAACGGAGGGGGGTTAAAGTCCCCAAGAGATTGAGGACCCTTAGAAATGTGTGCAATCGCCCCCGGGCTTCCTTTTGAACAAAAAAAAAACTTTTTCATACAACCAATAAATTGGCCGAACTATTAAAACCATGGTTACCATGGAAACATACTTCTGAATGTATTAATATTAAAATACCTGTAAACCTATAAAACGGTGATCGTGTAAAGGGCCTCCGCTCTTTGTGTCCACTCAAAGGAAAAGTACTCCCTATTGTGGACATGTGTTCTGCGCTTGAATTTAAAATCTTGACTTCCTTTTGACAGAGTAAAATTCCTTTACAGGTGATATAATGGAAATGGGGTTCAGTGGGGATTACAGGTCGCCTCCTGAAAAGCGTGACAGGCGAAAAATGCTTTGCTGAACATTTGTAGAGGGTTAGGATAAAGACATATTAATTGTCGATTTCATTTTGGGCTATAATATTAATTACCACAATATATATCTAATACTTATAAAAGGAATTCAGTTCACGTTTGTTCGCAGTGTTCTCTAAAACCGCGTTGTGTACAATATTGTGCCATACATCATTTTAAAGGTTATTATCCCCGCACTGACATAGGCGATATGAAAATAAATAATTTTTAATATAAATATAATTTTTAGTGATTTTTTCGTTTTTTTACCGAACATAGCCGAACTGCCTTCGGCAATCACCGGAATGCGTGCATCGTGGTCACTTAACCTCTAACACTAAGGACTATTGTTCATATGAATAACGCTTGCTTTCAATGAGGGATTTGACCCACGTGCGTGGTCAGTAAAAGAGAAAAACACATGTTTCTCGCTTAATGAAATGGAGAGTTCAACACAGGGGATTAATGACAAAACCTAAATCAAGGTCCCAATTTCAGGAACAGGGCTGGGGTGGTGTCGGGGGTTTCAGGCCTCAAAATTTGCTGATACGATAAATAAAAAAAAGCTGCGGCGGTTGAAAATGAATACGGGCCCTCTGCATGCAGTCCCGTTGGGTCCGCTTCTGATACTTACGAGGTGTGCATATTTCTGTTTCTTTCTTCATGAACAGTTTCCTTGCAACGTACATTTAATTAATCTTTCATGTGTTCCTCACATCAACCCAATCTTTATCCAATGATAGAATCCAGTCAAATATCATTGAAAACCTGAATGCCCCCGCGTCTCATTCCGGTTCGCAATGTAAACACCATCACTGTTCAGGTCTTCAAGGTAAATAAACCGGGGTATAAATTTCATGCCACGAGGAGAGTCCCACAAAATAAATGTATAAAATATTGGAGCGACTGCAGGATCTCTCACGCATTGTCTCCACCAGGTTATGAGTTTATACGGACGGGCGGTATAATGTTTAGGATTCATGTAATTTAAGCAGCTGGACATAGAAACGTTTTTTGTTCACAGAAGTGTTGTGCCTCATAGAGGTTCGTGAGTTATTCTGCAGTCGTGCCAAAATGTTTATACATATCTTATAGAGACAGTTTCCCAATGAAAACCTATATTTTCTGTCAATTTTTAGAATAAACAAAAATGAGCCAACATTTAACATCTCAGTTTATAAATCTCCCCAACCCCGGTAATAAGCCCGGTATACCGGGTCTATCAGCTAGTTTTCTTATAAACCATTATGAAAACGGACCATTCCTTTGAACCCGTGTGGAAGCTACCAATTCGTATTAATTTGTTCTGCCACTCGTTAGGTGAACTCGGGTACTGAAGTATGACAATGTTCACACATGAAACGCATACACCTGAACACATGACTGATATTAAAGAAGATTCTGATGGAGGTCTGTACGCCCTGACTACAGATTCTAGTTTATCAATTGAAAGATGTACGGGTGATATTTTCTGATGTTTCACCGTCCCTACAGACAATGGAACTTACAAAATATATGCGACCCCCCCCCCCCCACCTTAAACAACCCGAATGATAAAGCCTCGGTCACAACCGGGATACGGTCGCCGTACGGCGAGTGTTTTGGGCTATTCCGTGCGGTAGACGCACGGCAACCGTGCGTTTTTCAAAGGCCGCAGGGGCTCCGCAACGACCGTAACTGACATAAGCGCAAGCGCTTAAGTTGATGCGGCGGCCGTGCGTCAGGCAGCCACCTACGGGCTCCGTACGGGCACCGTGCACTAGACGTATGGATGTCGTAGGATGCCCGTGCGATTTTTAACGCCTACTCGGCTACCCGAGAGACGTACGGTGTACCTGCGGCTGTCGTAAGGGGTCTTTGCGGCTTCCGCAAGGTTAGCTTACGGCGTCCGCAGGGTTAGCTTACTGTACCGTGCGATGGCCGTGAGAATGAGGAAGACACCTTGCCGTTCCCGCACGTCGGCCGCATAAGTATTCCTGTGGTTTAAAAAACCGAACGGTGATCTACGGTGTGCGGTGACCGCAGCGTGTTGTGACCGAGGCTTAAGTATTCCTGCGGTCACCAAAACCGCACGGTACTCTACGGTTTGCGGTTACCGCAGCGGGTTGTGACCTAGGCTTTTAATTAAGTTGTGAGGCTTCTTTTTTGAAAAAAAAAATTATAAAACACATTACTTGGCCGAACTTTTGAAACCATGGTTATAATGGAATGGTATTTTTAAATGTATAAAAATCAGCATACCTGTAACCCATTAAAAATGTGTCAAACGGTGGTCACATCACTGGACTCAGTGCCAAGTGTTGACCAAACTGAAAAGTCCTCGCATTGAACGCGGAGCCATGTGGTCTTTGGATTGAAGACCTTTACTTCCTTTTGACAGCGAAAATTCCTTTAGAGGCGTTACAATGTATATGGGGGATCAATTGGGATTATGGTGGACCCGCGTGACCGCGTATTGCACGGAAATGCCTTCTGGGCAGGACATGCGCTCTGGCCGCGGTCTTAACAGGCCTTTTTAAATCCTCGAGGCGCCTCCTGTAAAAGCGTCACAGGCGTGGAGGACCTTTCAGCACAAAAAAAATAGGGGAACCTAATGGGGAAATATTAGAATTATTAATTATTCAGCTTAATAGGGCATAATGCCGTAAAATAAAACAAACTTGTCCTAGAAGAGCACACCCCCGATACGTCTGCCGAATTTGGAGAGTCAAATCAGAATGGAAGCAGGTAAACCGTGGTCTAGAAAAAACCCAACACCGTATTAATTATATAGATAGTAAACAAATGGAACCAAAGTCTATTATTTTAATTATTACTATATTTCATTAAGAATATATGAATAATGTGCTCTTAATACTGAGGAGGGGGATTACATTGACCGTCCCGCTCTTGCAAAAATGTGGGGGTATATACCCCCATAATCCCCAATATTGTCGCCCCTGCCACATGATCTTGTAATAAGGGAGATAAAAGAGCCCTAGAATCGAAGAAATGATGATCAAATAGCGTCGTGTGATACTGTTTCGTGGTTTGGTTGAGTGAGCAGTGATATTTTGTGATATATCAAGAGTTCAGAGGAACCACTTTTATACTTTTTATACTTTACTTGGCGTAAACGTGTTGAGGTATAGGAGGCCTTGTGACCTAATGTTATTTTTTTTGCTCAACTTCCGTCTCAAAGAGTGCACTTACATGTTATATTAACCTAAATTTTTGTTTCTAAATTTATATTTGCTACAATTTAGTGATCTCATTCTGTTGGTGTAAGTATTTCAATGTCATCTTTATTCGTTATTTTAATTAAAATTAATGATTTATAATTAAAAGTATATATATATATATATATATATAAATATATATATATATATATATATATATATATATATATATATGTTGTATTGTCCTCTAGATTAAAGATCCCGATAACATATGTGGAGTTGACAAATGAAAAGTGATATATGTCAGACTACCAGTCGCCTGTCGGGACCGGTATTTAGAATATCAGCATCGATAACCAGAAGCAGTGGCCATTTATCACAAACTGGACATCTGTACAAACCCAAGAGAATAATGGTATATTCGGGTGATGATACGTGAAATATTTTAACTGAAACATCAAAAGTATGCATACACATATACGTCGCCAAAGATCTCAAAGTTTGATATATTAATCATCCCAATGTATCAGATCACGAACAACATAAGTTAAATTCTCCGGTCTAGGGCACCTTAAAGATCAAAGGCTTCTGAAATGTCAGGGCAACCGAAACCTGATATAGATTTGTAGGTTTGTATTTATGACGGACTTACACTGGGGGACTGCATTTATCCGTTCAATCGACCGTTAGATGTCTCATCACTCCGGGCGAGGAATTCGGTCTGGCCAGGTTATTGTAGACTAAACTAAAAAAATGCCTGCTGCAAAGTTTATACATTGATGCTTTCATTCGTCGAGGAAGTTGCCCTGAGCCCTTCAGGACAAACAATAGTTCTGTTTATTCCGTCTGAATACACCTTGCACGGTCGATTTGATATTTTTCTGGTAAGCACAGCTTAATACTTAAAATATAAATGAAGAATTCAATAGAGTAACGCAAGCAGAGAAGAAAAATAATGATCGATTGTAATATATTACCTCGCTAAGAAACGGATCCATACCTGTGCCGCATATATACTTAATAATTATGATAATTATATAGCGAAACAATGTCATATGAAGAAAGCCCCCTCCGACCGGAATCTGGCCAGGTTGAGCAAAATCAAACATTGCTTTGCAGCATAAAGGCATCCAAAAACTTTTATACAGTGAAAAAGTGAATGTGTAGCATCAGTTCATACAAAAATAATTGTGTTAAATTATGTCAGATCATATTGACACACAATTCCGTAGATACTGAGTATATTTTTCCCCCTATGTCTGGTTGCTAAAGGGGATTTCTTTGATTATGGGCGAACACGAGTCCCCATCTCATTGGTAACGCGAGAGACGATTCAGCCAATCAAAGATGGCCTTTGGCGGTATTATCCCATTTATCATGCAACAAAAATCCTGGAAGAGGAAGGTACATTTCGTAGAAATGCCTGCTGAATATTCATGGAGGTCCCAAATCTCTTAGATAACCCTCCCCACTCGACTATCAAAACTCCATTTCTGTGATTAATGGAAGCCAAATGATCAGCATTCGGCAATCAATCTAGCCAGCTAGCTTTATTCAGGAGTAAACAGGCAGGTGACCTAAAGACAGAGCGAGACAAAGAGTTGCAGGCATTTTGAACGGTGGATTGGAGGAAGATGGGTACCGGGTGATCAGTCGGCAGATTTATGTTATTAGTGAATACCTAAACAAGATCAGCCAATATGATGTCTGTTGCCCTATTTTCACCAAATTCTCATGAAAAACCATAAGTTTATAAACTTATACATTTCTTTCTTCATTGAATGTGCTTCACATTTTTAATAGCTTTGTTTTTATTGTAAAGAAATAAAGCTGACATTAATTTGATTAATATATCTTGAACTAATCAACCAATGAAGTTCAATTAATATTTCACGGTTTCATTAAAGTAGATGTTGAACTAACTTGGTTAATCTATTTAAGAATTAAAAATTGGTGATTAAAAGATAATCCGGCCAGTGCAGTAATCTACTTCCCGCAGACTACCTCCCACTTCCCGGGCTATTTCGCAGCTGATAAATGGTTATAGGTCTTTCCTTTCAACCCAAATGGTATCTGTTACAGTAAATAAAGCCCGCACTTTGTAAACAACACTTTCTTAATGAACCCGCGAGAGCCACTCCGTCCTGCTGAGATAATGCGACATCTTTCTTTACGGCTCTGTGTCAAACGGATACTTCAGGTCCCAAGACGACTGAAGCCCATAACTAAAACACGGTGTTGTATCGTTATGATATGAGCCAACACATTTATGGTAAAACTTTTGAACAGTACTAATTGTCAATTAAAGGTCTACTACGATTTATAACCATTTTACTAATATGTATTCTGAAAATCACAACCGCAATGCCAAAGAGTGTAAATTTCCAAACATGTTCAATATAAATAGCTTCCTATTTAGCTGATCTGTGACCTACTGCAAAGGCGCTGTGTCCGTCCCCGGTGCGTTCCTTCTTGTTTTTTTTTCAGGTCTTGGTCCTTTAGCAGCCTTGTTAGACCGATTTATTACCACATTTTGTACACAAGCATGTATGTCGAGCTGAGTGTGCCATAGAAAGTTAAAGGTGGCGCCACCCACTTTTCCAATTTTTTATCAAAAATGTTTGCATCTTGCCCCTTGAAAGATCGCAGCCATTTAAGTAAATGTATAAGCATACTGCACCTCTTCTTGTATCAGAAGGGTACAGGAATGGAACTGTGTCTATCATAAATCACATTGTTACCGTGTACGGTTCAACTTCCACCATTTGTTTAGAGATGCCAAGAACAATTTAACCAAATGGATTCTTGCTTATATTTATACAGGCACTCAATCCCTCATCAAGGGTAAAATAACTTTCACTTAAGTTTACATATATATTTCACGATGAAGGGCTGTTACTCTTTTTTCAGTATATGAATCCTTGCAATGTCTCCTTGGCTGCGAAACAGGTATCGTACACTTAAACGTACGTTAGTTCAAAATATATTCCGCAAATTGATTTCTGTATATCATTTCTATTTATTCTATTATTTATATGTATCAATATATTTTGCACAGAAGAGTGTATTCAGCTAATTTGCTGTATTTCCAAATCGCCCTTGATTATAGTTCCAACCAAATGTAATAGAATCTAAAACAAAAAAAGCTTATAGAGTGGATATTTAACAAGGTTGTGTCAAATACATATGGCATAATAAGTAATAAGTAAAAGAATAAATATATTAGAAACTTGGCCGTATGATAGAAGACCTTCAATGGAAATAAGTATAAGTGTAATAAGTAATGAAGTATACATCTAAATCTCGAACAGATATTAAAATCAAAATCTGATGATTCCGGATCTATGATTATAAGCATGTAGCATGATTGTATCATAACATTTTGTAAAAGTTATATAACTGCTTGCTATCCTTGGCATACTTTAACGTAAGAAGTGTGTTGTATAAGTATACGGACTTCCAAAACCTAAACGGGAACTATGATATCCACGCCTGACATATCGAAAAATGTGAATTTTGTCTTACAATGTGCTATGTCAAATACTAATTTGTAAATGAGAGATAGTATATGTTATGCTTTGTAAATAGCTGATGATTATGGCTGAAAAGTAACGGGGGTATGTTTAATATGTATGTTGTGATAAGAATACTCCTCATCTTCACCAATAAAAGGGATTGCTGTATGAACAAGTAGGTTGATCTTTCCGTTTTTACGTATTCGCACGGAGCCCTTATCCTCATATATTTCGTTAGAATATAAACCACACAGTCACTTCAATAACGATATTAACCATGGTGTGCTAACGAAATGTTAATGAGCAGATATCATAAAAATGTAAACGTATAGTTTTTTTTATAAATATTTAATACAAATCAATATATAATGGAATATAATAGTTTTATCTTGGAGATAAGCGGCCGTATATTACTTTGTAACCATTATGAAAATATCTTGTCTGGCCAGTCTATTTATCCATACACTTCACATAAGAGCCGCTGTTTGGGACGCCATTAAAATGAGTTGTTGTATAAGGTAGATATCCTGCCGGAGCCTGCTAAGAATACAGTCAATCAGTTATAGACAGACACCGAAAACTAGAAAATGTTCAAAATCCCAATATTCCTTTGGTATTTGATATCGCCAGACGTCTGGCTAAAGCATTTTGTATGTAATCAAGTGTATATAGCTTTGTTATAGTGATCATACGGGATCTTTCATCCGTTCTGCATCTAAAACATTTATGTAGTAACTTTCTGCTGCATCTGAAATTAGACAAAAATGAGATGACATATGCGTGTCTGTATGTATGTTTGTTTTTTATTATTCCTGATGGACACGCTGGCTTGTCTGTTAGTTTAAATTGTTAATGCATTCCCTTGACCTAAAGCATTGCGCAAAACAATCAGCGCTTATCTGACAGTCAATGATCAAGGCGTCAAGATAAGATCGGACGGCAATCGACGATAATCGAAAAAATCGAGATGTGACAAGAAAATTTGGCATTAAACGATAATTAGAAAATCCAGATTTGACAACACCAAGTTGCAGTATTAGACGATAATCGAGATGCGACGAGACCATGTGGCGACATAAGACAAAAAAATCAAGTTACTGAGATGTTACATGACCATGTGGCGGCATAAGACGATAATCGAGAAAATCGAGATGTGACAAGACCATATGGTGGCATCTTTCGCAAACTACGAATACTGTCGAATCTAAGGAATAAGTAACATCTTGAAGAGCACTCACGTTTTCAGGATATTATAGTCTGAGCTGCATATTTTCGGACAGGCACGGTCATTCCAGAGCCAGCCCTTCATTGACGTGTCAAAAGCGACAACAGTCGGTTAAATACAACTATTTGTCAAGGTTTCAACCCCAGGCAACCCTAAGGTACCTTGCCCCCAGCTTCTTTCATCAAATTATCAAATACAGCACGTGGATGCACAGTTCCATGCAAGCAGAGACAAGACAGAAAATACATATATATATTCTGTTATTAACAAAATTACACTTATTTAGTGCATTAACAGTGCGTAATATCAATAGCTCTGGCTTGGTGGAAACACGTCAGTGCAAATGAAAGGGGTCCTTTTTATTCATAACACCTGCACATAAACACACAAAAACGAACAAACATAGATCAAACAATTATCGTTTCTGTGGAGCCATCTATCCGCTTTTAAATTTTAGGTATAGTCCATTCTTCTTTGTTTTCTTTGTTATTAGAATTCAAGTAATCAATGAATTCTATAATATCTCATACAGAAATAGAATATCACCAGAGTGCGCCTGGACATTTAATAAAACAGGAAATGCAAATCCATAGAAAAAACATCAGAATGTCCTAGAACCTATACAGTTTTAAGTACTACAGTTTAACTACATGTATAAGCCACATTCTTTCTGTTGCTGGGATTTCTATGTTCTCAAGATTTCCTCTGTAATTTTGTGCTCAACAAACAACTTTTAAAGGGGATCTGTGCCTTTTAGAACAGACTGACACTTATCTCGTAAATGGACGAAGTCCATCGTTTAGTCTACGCTGAGGGGTTATTAAGGAGAGGCCTGGGCCGCCTCAGTAAAACACCCTTTTGACAAAGAGTCCATCAAGTCGGGGTGGTAATGTGTTTTGAAAGCTCACACTTGTTCCGCATTTGGTAAACGCCACTTTTTCTTAACTGATTTATTTTAAAGCTGGCACAGGAAGTATAGGAAGTATTAGTTAACTCAGCATAATCCAGCCTGTTTGCACTTTGCTTTGTCTAATCTGAGCAATTCTTATATTTTATACTCTAAAAATGCTTAAGTGTATGACGTTGAAAATTCCTATCAATTAAGCATCTAATTATGCGAATTGGTAAATTGTATATTTTAAGATAAAGTACACAAACAAATTATTTCACACCGAAAAGGTAAGGTTGCCAAAAGACACTTTTATGATAATTTAAGTGTAATAGATTGTCAAAATGTCCGTTAATTAAGCGTTACTGATGGGAAGCCAAAGAAAAAAAGCAAGATCTCTGCGCAGCTAGCGAGTCTTGTATGGTGGTCTTCAGGATGGGAGCAATGGGCAGTAGATGAAGGCAGATACCTATGTAGAATATATATTTTGCAATCAAGTGGGCATTAGGAGCTTGTGTAAATTTGGTTTTCTTTTTACTTAATTTACGTGATTTCACTACCAAGGGTACGTTGTCGGCACAGTGCTTACATAATTGACTGTTTTTGAGGTAATCGGTAAGGGACAGTAACAGCTACAAGAGCCAACTTTACAGCCCGAATGAGATATAGACGCCTACCAACTAGTGCCATAAAGCCCTGTATAAATAATATATATTTATATATATATATATATATATACATATATATATATATATATACATATATATATATATATATATATATATATATATATATATATATAATTTAGTGTCTTTACAATCAGGATCAAAAACCCTGATATAAATATCATGCATGACAGGGACCCAGTGAGGCGTATCGGTGGGGGGGGGGGGGGGAGGGGATGTCCAGGGGATCCGAACCCAAACTTTTTTAACCGATGCAATCATTTTAACTGGTTCATGCCATTTTTTTTTCTGCGGCCTGGGCCCCTTTTCCGGATATGAGGATCTTCGTGTCATGGGCCCTCCTTGGTTGACCACCTTTTTTTCCTTAATCTTGGATCCGCCCTGATTGATAAAATATAAAAAGGTTGGTCCAGGACTCGGAATATTTGGTATTGTTACGTCCATTCATTCTGCACCCTAATGCGAAATACTGTTTCAATTTTGGGGTTAATTTTATAATTAATTGTGGTGCTGTTATGAATTTTGATATTTATGAATAAAGTTTCGATTGAAATTTCGTAACGTTTTATTTTTAAAAATACAAAACTATAAACACAGATTACCAACCACAACTATGGATTCAGTACTTTCAAGTAAGGTAAACTAAATCTTGAAATGAGATATTTATCAAAACCTCATGTGAGTAACAGCTCGAAAGAAGAAACTTAACAGGGAATTCAAAAATATGTTCTATTTAACACATAATACGCGAATAAGAGATATATAAGAAATTTTTCGCTGGTGTGAGATACTAACATTACGCCAAATAATGGCAATCTAATCTAGTTGTCTAAAAAAATAGGCCTAGCACGTGTCACTAAGCTGTAAATGTACATTTAAGCCAATACACTTGAAGCCCTGGCTAGTGCCTATACCGGCAATTCCATCTGGGCAAATGGCAGACCTAATCTGAAACTAGACACATTTTCAGGACACCGCAAGATTACACGGTAAGCCAGAAAGCCTGTACGGTTAAATTTGGTTTAGTTTTTATGCTCCCTGTATTTCTACAGACTAACATGTGTGTGTGTTCTGCGAATTAAAATGGTTGTGCTGGATCTTGCATGTGAACTATGTAGAATACAAAACATTGTACATTATGTCTCCCCAGGGTATTATGTTTTTGGCGAAGCTGGTTGGTTGTTTGGTTTGCCTGTTAACTATATTAAAAAAGGTATGGAATCCCTTAAACGAAAACATATTATGGTGATCCAGTACACCTCAACAACTGAACGGATTGTTTCTTGGATGTTATCTAACATTTTACAAATATTTCATCACACATATCCTTTAATATTTTTCGGAGCAATGTAATGAGGACATTGCTGATAGGATGAATTTGCAAAGTTGTCACATGGTCGGCCATCTTTGTACTTATAACTATACCTGACCCGCGATGCAGCAATCCAGTTATTAAACCGCGAGTCACATTTATCTTTTCTTGAATTATATACTTCCTTTGTGTAACTACCACAAATCAAAGTGTTATCAGGATTTTAAGTAATTTTCCGGAACCGGTGATCCTGAATATCAGTGATCTGGAACTGCTTTCTAGTTTTATTAAGGTGAGTTGAGAAACACCGTGCGAATAATATAAAGTAACAATGCTGTTTTACCTAAATTAAAGAACTGTGTGTGATTGGTTCCTTTGCTAGATGACAGGAAAAGTAATTGAATACCTTTAATCAGACCCGGACTACAGCACTAGTAATTGTAAGAAACCTTATTATTTTCTCCGCACGGAGGGTATGCGTTCACCCCAGTTCATGTGTATGTTAATAATTTTGTTCACAACATAACTCAGGCAATCTTGGACGAAATCATGAAATTTTAGGGTATTTCAGACACCGGTTATATTAAAAAAAAATATGAGTTGTCCTTCTATACTGAAATTCTGGGCACCGTGGTCATGGCTGTAGACTGGCCCAGTCAATGAAATGGCCTCTGGGAGAGAAACCAAACGTTCTCTCACTGTATCGAGTGTGGGCACTGCCACCTCTCGGTTTCTTTTATAACTAATAACCATTCTCTAACCCTCTTATTTCATCGACTGTTCAACTCTGGCCGTACCGGACAGTAAGCGCCATACATCATCGCCTCGCTGAACTAAGGTTTTTCCCAGTGACGTAGGGAGGAATTATAGTGGTCTTTCCCAGAATCTTTTTTTTTCAAAACCAACATGAGTTATCCAGTAACTGCCTATTGTGGACTTCTAGCTAGCTATTTATATACCCATTTGTTAAGGTCCTCGGCTATTTTGAGTACGGCAAGACTTTCAACACTATATATAACCCTCAGCCTTAGTAAGTTAGTGTGTCACCGTTTATTAGACCAAGCAAGGCCGGTTTGAAAATGTATCTCTAGCTCAGCCAATCACCGTGAGATATTCAGGTCCACACACGACGAACGCAGTCATGTACTGGCTGGCTGAAACGATCACGGCGATTAGCGTGTTGGCAACTTAACAGGGACAAGACTTTCAAGTATAACTTGAACACTAACAAATACACAGTACAAAATAGATGCGACAGTGTCTACAATGCACTTTCATTTGGCCCATGGTCCGTAGTGTTCAACAGCAGAAATATATCATAGAACACGAAGGTCCATGTATGAACTTTCTGAAAACATGATTTCAGTGCGAATTTTACAAAGCGGGTTGAGATGTCTATTGCCATTGGGACCGCTCCTAGCGTCCACATAGCAAAGATGCCATTCACAGGTGGCGTGACGGCCTGAAATGCAAATGCGAGGGAATCGTCAGGAGCCTTGTGACGCCCTAATATGCAAATATCAGGGATTCACCATACGGACATTACAGGGCTTAAGTGATAAAAGCTGGTACCGAGTTACGTCTTATGTAACATGGAACAACGTTTTATTTTAAGCATTTAAGTAGTAAACATAAATACACTAAAGCCCAGGCAGGGCTATCATGGCTGTAGAACCTAGTCAGCCTCTAGCCGTCGTTGACGAAATAGACAGCATCTCATCTTATTACAATTACAGCATCTCACCTCAGAAGCCCAGTTTTCATTTAAATGATTTTAGGTGTGCATAGGCATAGGAACTGTTGAAAAAGAATTGCAAGAATCATTATGAAAAAAAAATGCTTCAGTCAAAATTCTCATATATATTAATGGTCTTGCTGACTCCGCTAATAGGGATGCGTACATCCCTGCGTGTGTATGTGTGTGTGTGTCTGTGTTTGAGTGTCTGTTCACAACATATATCATGCAGTCTTGAACGAAACTTTTCAGGGCAATTATGGACTTGGCCAATGGAGAAACGATTAGATTTTGGTGCGTATCCAGCACATGATCCAGACATAAGGACGTCATAAACGCATAATCACTTATGTACGCTCACATAACCTTGGAAAAGGGGCCGAAACAGTGAATGCGAATACGGGTTGGAGAGCGTATTTCAATAGGGACCATTCACGTGGTGTAGGCTTGCATTTCGAAGAATGCAGATTTCTAGATATGATTATTTTTATTTTAAAATTTATCACTCAATTTAAGGTCCAGATAAAATGAAGTCACGATATTATATCTTTGTAGATTTGCATTAACATTTAACGAAGGAATTCTAGATGACACAGAGGCCCTCACTTCTCATTTTTTATAAAAGTGCACGATTTCTTCTCACACGTTAACCATGATCAGATAATTCGTACCCACATTAAACAATACCCAAGTCGCCAAATGAAAAACTAAGAATCCCGAATCAATCGTTGCCCTCCGATACACTCCCACCTAGAGGAACATTTCTTTCACTCTTTCACTCAAATCCCAAAATTGCGAAACGCGCAATCTTAATTCTTTTAATTCAGAGATTCCTCTAGGGGTATTAACGACCTGCTGATCCTTAACCGCTGAGTACAAAAAAGTGGGGTTATCTGCTTCCCGATTATCAGGAGGAATCACGAAAGTGTTGAAAGAAATAAAAAAGGTAGGTCTGCAGGTTTTTTTTTTTTGTCTTGCGGCGTGTCTATATTGCATGATAACATTAATGTTCAATTGCACCTGAATACAAGGCTCGTGACTGGAGTTCCAACTTAAACCCCGTGCCTTTAATACCTTCCTCTCTGTGCCCGTTCTCAACTCCTGAATCCGCCTAGCTGCATATATTATGTATACAGTGAATCATTATACCTCTCCTAACAAAACTTTTAGTATACATTTATTAAACAAGTGTAGAACATGCAAAATTCATGATTAAAATCTAAGGTGCAATCACATTTGTATATTATTTATATTATTTAATGATATTTGTTAATTTTGGATGAATTCAAAAATTTTCCCAGGCAAACCTTCTTGGCATGTACTGTCTCCAGCACACCTGTTTTGCACGTTGCTATGCTTCAGTATGTAAGTTAACGTGGACCTCATGTGTCGATCATATTCCGATACAGCGCATGCGCGCCAACTCCAAAACAAAGAGAAAAAAAACACCGGTTGTAAACTTGGAAAATCTGGATTAATGATTTCGTGCGCCTACCGTTTTGCTCTACTGATCCGGTCAAGAGCAAGTTTCTTTCCACTTGTGAACAGGAGTGAGAAACAGGTTTAGAACAAAATATTGACATAATACTGTGGAAGTGGTTTTGTTAGCGGGGTTTTAATTTTCGCGCTTTTAGCGGGAGCTAGATTTGCGCTAAAATAAGAACACGCGTAAATTCGATGCGATCATTCGGAAGATTACAGCGTTCTTGACACACAGTCATGTTGGCCTGGTAATCGCTCAATGCATGGTCGCTTGAGTTGAGACTTCTTAAACCAGAATGTTTTAGTAGTCATGTTGTCATAAGAGGTCATAGTAAGTGATTTCTCGAGAAAAACCCCTCTTTTTTATAGTGATCTGTAGAAACAACTGTGAAACAATAAGTAGCCTTTCAAGACACCCCTAGCCCTTCCCATAGCTTTGAAGTACGACTGAGTGTAGAGCGACCATCGACTGTTGTCAGTTCCGTTTGTTGTTTGGACATAGTTGATTGCATCTGGTTAGTATAATCACTGTTGTTGTTGTAAAGAAATTCTACAACTTCCTCAGATGCCAAACAACATAGTTGGTTGCAGTACCATTGCATCATCAAACGTGATTAGTCCTGATTATTAAGGTATTGTTCACACTTTGCGGTCACGGTACTCGACCAATCGCCAGTGGCATGTAAACGGTCACCCAAAGGTTGTTAGGGGGATGTAGGTTACGTTACAAACCTGTCTTTTATCAATATTTTAATAAATTGATACACAATTTATTACCTTACATACGGATTTGCGCGAAAATTCGAACTGCGCTCATGCTATAAAATGAAAAATACGCGAATATTCAGACACGCCAAATTAACCACTTCCACAGTATCTATAATAGAAAATACCATATTTCGGGTTCAAAATAAAAACCCTGATATGTGAAACGGGCTCTTCATTTCACAACTATGCAGTTGACCTAACCATGAACAATATGTGACCTAATCGCATATTCATTGAATGAATAATCATGAATAGAGCAGTGGCGAACAACCAATCAAGTTATTAATGGCAGTGTAACAGTCATTTAATTGACAAGCGCAGAATTTGCATAATATGGGCGGCTCTCCCGAACACACCACGTTTACTGATGTAATCCATACCAGTACCTATGTTCGCAGATTTTCAGGGATATTTTTATACGAAGGAGACAGTATGAAAAAAAATCCAACTGACGAGTGAATAATAATATCTTACCTTGCACGGAATTCGTATGAAACAAATGATCTAAAATATGGCAAGACATTTCCCAGTGAATGCGATATATTCATCACATAAGAACAGAGATATAGCAGTTCAAGCTGATGACGTCAGTCATTGCAACGTCATACGTGAATGATCTTTGTGACGTCACTATATTGTTCTGAAAGCCTTCTGTGTAGGAGCCTTTTGGGTCTTATTTACATAATTAGGTTAAAGGGGCGGAGCAAAGGGCTGTTGTGGTTAGGTTAATTGACATCTCCATATCATTACTGATTAACAAATACTTGCACTAATTCTTCAGATAACAGAAAGATATTTCCCATCTTCCCTGGAGCGAGGAATCTGGCTAGGTTGAAATGAGAGTCGTGAGCGTGCTATTTCGTGAATTTTTACCAAAACAATTTAGCGAATCAAGTGGCTCGACCTGTTAGGCGTCGGGGGAAACTAATTTTAGATCATCTGTGTGGCAATAGGAGACAATGTGGAGAATCTGACCAGTCATAAAGTGCTTATAAACCTTATGCGTTTCCGGGTCATGTGTTCTTGTTGACAAGGCGCATTAGCAGTTTGATTTTTGTGTATTGTTTTATATTGTTAGGATGGATTTGATCGGCCGTTATTTGTTCGGCCCCATCACAGCGCGTATGTTAAACATTCACCATATAGTTAGCAAGGAGGCCGGCTGAAGCAAGTTCTCTGCTCAACTGAGCCAACTGAGTCAGAGACCTAGCTCTTAGGCCAAAAAAAGTATGGTTCTCAGACTTTTTTTAAATCATTGCGGGCGGGCGGTTTTTATATAATCTGAACGTTTTGATAAAAATGTCATATGATCAGGGAAAAGCATGATTATAACAGATGTTTTTTTTGCATTACAAGTGAAAGCACTACATAACTAATGGAATCTTATCAGAATTTTATTATTTAATCTTCTTGAAAGACAAAAATCAAACTATTTGATGCGGGGTTACAGTTGACGCGGGCGGTGCCTGAGAACCATACCTTTCTTTTGGTTTTAGGGTGATTTTTAGTATATATCTTAAATTATAAAAGTAAAAAAGTACCTGTTTTGAAAAGATTTGTTTCTGGGTCTCTGGCTTTTTACCTGCTACTGCGATAAAAGCCCATCTGAGCAGAACACAGCGTGTCATTATTGCACACGCTGCGCATGATTATTTTCAATTCACTGTATTACACTTTAACATTCTCACTGAATTTAAAATAAAATATGTGGAAAGATAATTTTTATTTATTATTATTATTATTATTATTATTATTATTATTATTATTATTTTAAATTTAATTGCAAAAGATTCAACAAGTTGTCCAGTAACACTTAATATTAAAAGTGGTCAATGTCCTGTTAAAACATAAAAGCAATCGCATTAAAACGTTCATATAGAAATATAAATTTATATAGGGAATGACTGCAAACAAAAAAAAAGAAATATAATTTGGATTTAAAAAGGATATATTTTGAAAAATAAAATCAGTTATATAGACAAAAGGCAATTAAAAAAAAATTGAGCCAATTTTGATTTTACCATAATTTGGAATACATTTTAACCGAATTGACTCATGTTGTTCCTTTATCAGTTTTTGTTTCACATAGTATCACTGGCTCATAGATCCGTTACAAAATTTATTCACTTCATTCTCGGCACATGTTTTTGCATTTTTATAAAATTCATTTATATTTATATTTATTGTTTGTCCATATCGGGTGTACAGTCAACCGAGTTTAAACTTTACAAACAGCAAGTGTCCATGGTGACGTAACCATAATGAAAGCATAGTCACCAGCAAAGTAATTTACAAGTCTCATTGTATCATGAAGCTGTCAGTGCATTTTCCTATAATTATAAAAGCGGATTCAAGTATTAGTTGGGGTCTGCGTGTTTTATTCCCTTTACGTTTTTATGTATTTAATCACTTAAGCATCTTATATGACCAACATAAATCGAAACCTTTTTTCAAATCGTTGAATGCAAGCATACATCTCAAATTCAGTTCCTTAAGGCTTAAATGGTTGAAAAATGGTGATATCACACCTGTTAAGCCGATGAGCATAATAAACTTTAAACCTTTATTGTGTCAGAGGACATGAACTCAACATAACCCGGACACTCATAACCTAGCATTATGGGTAAATAACAATGTTAATATATGTTTAGCTCCCGCGTATACACTTTCATGATTTCAGCGAGTGTTTCAGAGTCCGGGTTGATTTGCTGAAGTAATTCTTCATACTTCCTGTTGTACGTGTCCTTTCTAGAGTACAGAACGTGAGAGAGGTGATTTCTAAGTTTCTTCGACAAATTTCTACATAGCCTGGCTGAGTAGTCTGTATTTTATGTCGTTGCCATCGGATTCTTGACGAGTAGTCCCTTTGGTATGAGGTCCTTCTTCTTGCACTGATTGATGAAATAAATATCGCTCTCAATTCTGGCTATTTTTTTCTTGATATTGATGAGTTTCCACTTGTTCCGGCTGTATGCGGCGTCGGACGTCATGATGTAGAATGCGTGTAGCCGTGTTAGTCTGTCAGTGTATAGATAACAGGATGAAGACGCCTTAGTGTTGACTAACTGTTTAATTATCAGTAATCGACAAACGTCATCATCTTATACGTAAACTTTCTGATACAGACCATTTAATATATCATTTAATACACCATTTATATATGGATTATCTCTATTCATAATCATGGACTTGCACAACCAGATCGCCACCACATTAGTCGTCAATCATCATCAACATTAAGCCGATGAGCTTAATGAACTTTAAACCTTTATTGTGTCAGAGGACATGAACTCAACATAACCCGGACACTCATTACCTAGCATAATGGGTAAACAACAATGACACACTAGGAACCTGGGTCAACATGATACATATTCATAGTAGCCAATCACAGATCCTACACTATACCATGCATTATGGTCATTAGAAATTGTTTATCTAGCATATATATACACAGCCGATTTCTATACCTTTCCACTTGACACCTGATGAAGAAGCTATAAGCTTCGAAAGCTCGTGGTTGAATTAAACAGTTAGTCAACACTAAGGCGTCTTCATCCTGTTATCTATCTATCTATCTATCTATCTATCTATCTATCTATCTATCTATATATATATATATATATATATATATATATATATATATATATATATACATATGTATATATCCATCCATAAATATCCGTGTGTGTGTTTGTGTCTACGAGTCATCCCCCCACCCTGGAAGATAAATTGACGCCACGGTATTGATTGTAGATACAGGTCTTCCTCAGTATCTAATTGCCATGAACCAGAATTCTGTGAAATGGCTGTGCGGCGATTCCATGGCCTTGTTAGATCTCTAATTTAGTAACGATTTCATGAATTATACTGAAGGAATACATTCTAACATCGCTGAGTGGTCAGGGAAAGGTTATTTTCCCCAGAACGGGCACATAGAGGAGGGCCATAAATGGCTATCCATTGAAATAACGTCTACAGTAACTGCATGAGGAGCGTTGCTTTATGAAGTCGGGTACGTTGACACAAACTTGATCACAGTTAGGACAATGTAAAATGAAGGCCGGTGATGGGACCTCAAACTATCCTTATTACCACTAGTAACTGAGACCAATATCAAATTATCCAACGGCGGTAAGCTGGACCTGGTTTCAAGTTAACCCCTAGATAAAAAAATGTTTATGTTAAATATAATATTATGTATTGACTCCTACATTCACAAAAATGCGTGAAAAATTATATACAAATCATACGATATACAAAGAGTCCATCTAATTTAAGAAATCCAGGGGAAAGACTTGTAAGTAAAACAACTACTTGAAGGTGGTAACTTAAATCGAACAGGCCATGATAAATCGATGGGTAGGATAAGCTGTTTATATATATAAATACTGACTTGTTCAAACAGAACTCCAAGGTTTTTATCTCTGTTAACCTGTTTTCCACAATAGTGACGGTTAATTGATCACCACAGCTTACTGAAGTGTTTTTTTTCAGTAGCAATAAATTAAAGGAAGAATATTGACCTTGAATAAACGCTCACCCTTATATGAATTCAATAAAATTATTTTTTACATAAAATATTACTCTGTTGTACTCTTCTATTAAGGATACTCGAAGATGCCACATTGGCATATTGGCATATACAGACGACATATTGCATGAGCGATAACTCTTACGGTTAGTCACATGGGCTATACGTCTCTCTTAAAGCAAAGAAAGACAAACGAATAACCATCTTGTGGTGACGTCTGGGCAATTTGCAGCATTTTAAGGATAAGACAGCATCACCGCATTTAACATATATTTATATTAGATACAGAGCTTTCGAATTGCAATATTAATGCGATATGTGGTAAGGTATTGCAAAACGTATCGCGATATTTTCATTGTATCACGTTTGTAGGAAATGAGTTTAATATATATATATATATATATATATATATATATATATATATAATTTAATAATTTTAATATCATTAATCAAACATTATCATGTAAAATATAGTGAGCCAATAAAAGTATACGATGACCAGGTTATTTCAAACATGAAATATGATTTGCATACATTCTTGGACGAGCCTCTGATCTGTAGTATATCAGGCCTTTTTGAACATTTCCTGCTAAACGTCTAAAGACAGGCTAGCGGCTTTCACTGTAAGCCTGCCATTAATCTAAACCAAATCAGTTGTCTAAATATGCAACAAAAATATAAATTTTCTCCACAAAAGCTGCTTCAGGCTCTTTTAACAAAATATCGGTATTTGAAAACTTTATCGCGATACGTAATATGCGGTCACCCGTTTCGCGGTATACCGATATATCGTTATATCGAGCAGCCCTACTATAAAGGGAAGTATAGAAAATACTCAGATATTGCCTATCTAAGGTCGACCCCAAAATAAGAACGATCATTTCTAATTTTTAAATAGTTGCTGAGACTATGGTCATCATTTGGCTGATTCTGAGTGCTTGGGTTATCATATGATATCAACTATAATTTTTTTGTCCGAATATGTGCTCTTTAAGATTTCATTTTCCGATGAACGTACCATTTCACCGAATGGTATTTAAAATCGTAAGAACTTTTGAATGTATGGATACTGTTACGAAGACAAATTGCTCAGGGGAAAACATTGAGCCGATCCCAATTTCCAACCCATGTCGGTGGCGCGAAAGTCCGGCGAACCATAGGCTTCGCTAGAAAAGCAGGCTAAGGCGTTTTGCTATCAGAACAAGATTAATTACTAGTATCCCAGGAGTCACACTTTGGTGAGCTTATTCTCTGGGCCGCAAAGTTTACCGTCATCCCGGACGAGCCCTCATTTTGTTATTAAGACAAATTGCTCAGGGGAAAACATTGGGCCGATACAAATAAGAGAATACAAAGAAACCTACACACAAATACTGCTACTTAGTGTATATTTTTCTATTTAATGCAACGGTTTCAGCGGCTTATGTTTTATGCTCTGTGTGTATTGATATAAGATTAGTTACAGGCCAACACGCCCTTAAGGATATAACCACTATTATTTAATTCTGATAGACATGACACGGGCTACCCTGGAAGCAACAGACTTGTCTTGTAACAATTATCTTGAGCTTTTAGACATGAACAGGATGACGGAGTAATGTTAACATTCATAATATGTTGTATAACATGTGTTATATAATATTTAAATTTATACGTCATTTAAATATATAACATTTTGGAGCAGAAGTCAAAATGACTCGCGATGAGCTGTATGAATAAGATGTTAATAATCAACGAATTATCAAATTTGAATTCTTTTAAAACATAAACGACTTGAAATTGAGGATTAGGGACACAGACTCCCATGCCGGGCATCTACGATGTAACTTCGTATGTTTTGCCTTTTAAGCAAACTGTATGGATTTTTGAGGGAAGAAAGTGGCCGGCCAGGCTACTCTAATAAAACATAACGACGGTGCACGTTTATCTTCGTATACCAGTAGCGCTGCTGACACAAGGGACATATATTGCGAGTATTCTCTTAATTATAAGAAAACGCCTGTTACCGAAGGGAAGGCGCAACATATAATGATGGTCATTTACAAAGATATAATGAGCCATTTAGTGATCAAATGAAATTTACGATCGGAACTACGGATACTTTATAAGAATCTGTGTTAAATAAATAAATGTTATATGCGATATACGAGTACAAGGTCATCCTTTAATGAACACCAAACATTGCATTGTATGCGATATATGATAGGGTGTCAACGTCGAATGAACACCTGAAAATTGTATAAAAAGAAAATGATGGGGATCATGGCCACGTGACCATTATGTTGATTGATCCCTGACGTAATATTAATTATTAATTTTATAATCTGTCATTTATGTTGTACTTGAAAAAGGCGTGGGTGTAATGTTAGCGTGGATGTAAAATCTGGAAACCATAAAAAGTGTACCCGGAATGCATGTTCGAACTAGTTCAAAATAAAAATATATGAACCGCATAAAATAAGTTCTTGCCTGTTCTGCTACCCGCTAATCATATCAATGGCTGTATATGCATTAAATATTTTAGACGATCCACTACACTTTGCGTTATACATTAAATCTAATTCTTAGACAGACAGATCAATTATGAATATTAGAAACCTGCCCCATCCTCAAACACCTACAATTAATCTATTTGGTAGCTGTATCTCTTATTTTCAATCTTACAAAGGCAATATTTATTCTTAAATAACATTATGACAGGATCACTATTATAACATCATACGCTACAAATAGAATTTAATCGTTTTTCTAAAAATGAAAGATCTGTATATGACTGACAGACAACAAGAATATTTCGCTTATTGCATATTCAAATGACACTGCTCGTGTGATCAAGGCAAGGAGATTTCTTTTTGCTTGTCCGAAAATGAGATTTTATTTTTAGCAACAAAGTGTAAATGTAATATTCCCGCCCAGCCGATATCGTCGAAATATTGTCATTTAATGATCTTCAGGGGCCTTCGTGTTATGAACATGTAATCAACACAGCAACTCGTGTACACTCATTTTTTAAATTTACGTTGTTATTAAAGGTCTAAAATGATCATGTAAGACAAACATCTATAAGTCGAATGTTGATTTCCCTGAATCTGTCTCGATGGAAAGGCTTGTGAAATTAAAATGTTCGTCATTGTTCGGTGTGTGTTTAGTGCAAGGATTCAAGAAAAAATAATTAAATGTTTAAAAATGCATAATTCTATTTAGGTCCATATACATTTGCTACTGATAATATCATCCCGCTATCCCATATGTCATTGGTGTGCCATAGAGCAAGGACAAAGATAATCTTCTTAAATAAAAATAATTATAACGGTGTAAAAGGCACGCTTGGTCCGGTTGACCATTCACAATTACACAGTCCTGTGGTGCATGTAAGGATACTTCATTCTAAAAATTTGTTTCAAGACAGCTCCACAATCATGCTATACGGTTGTGACTGGTAATATATTTACCAAGCCGAGCTGACTTTCACAAATGGCCATTGAAGAGTGAAATAATCCTGCCAAAACAGCCAGGTGTCACGGATTCACAGTCTGTAGCTTGTATTCCCTTCATATTTCCTGTCCGCTTTACTAACCAGCAGGAGGGCCAACAAAGTACTATCGAACCTTTTTCTATTTATCCTTGCTAAAAGAAACAAATATTCTTTGTCGTATTTGTCCTTGTCTAAAAGAAACAAATATTCTTTGTCGCATTTTATGCGTCTCTTATTGTTTGTTCTAAAATTCAGTTTACATATTATTGATAGTTTAATAATGAAATTTGACAGTAATGACAATCAATTGATGCCAATTTTGCCGAACTTTTAAATTTAATAAGCATTAATCATTCTTTTGCTTCATCTACGGTTTCCCTACTGAGACTTTAGACAAAGAGCTGAGGTATCCTTGGAAGCTTTTTTTACAGGGAATTAGAGCTGACAGTGGGGGTTGAGCAGTTTAACAGTTTCCCTGAGATGTTAGTTGAGAAAAATCAGTGTTGAGGATTTATAAATAAATTACAATTTGTCTTTTCCCATCGCCTGGCTTTCTTTTTTTGTGATAATTTGCATTACAATGCCATGTGAGATAACTGATAATGCATCCATTTCTTTTACTTCTTCCTTTTGTTCTCCGACTTATTACTATTAATGGTAATGTTTGCGGTAGTATCAGCAGAAGTAGTTACGGTTGGTGCGCTGTCCCTGTAAGGGAGAGATACTGAACAGGTTTTATTGACATAAGAAAATTAGACCTGTTAAAAAAATACTTCATTGTTCAAGCCGCCTTTCTGCCAAATGAATATTTGCCATTATGGATACATAAGGAATAAGTCTAATCAATCTTGCCACTTTCTTGCTACTACAGTGAACACTAGAATGTCCATGGACATTTTCAGTCGTGCATCCTTTTACCCAAGGGTTGTGGTAATTGGTTTTGACATTTTCTATGTCTTTGAACTCCTGATATAACTGAAATGTACATTAGGCTTCTGAGGTGTAATGGAATGCTGTCTTTTCGTCACCGGCGAGACTGTTAGAAGCAGAATAGGTTCTGTCACCATGAAAAAGGAGCCCAGAATGTAAATGTAGAAAGAGAACTCATTATTTTTTATATTAAATATTCCTGGTCTATGAATGACGCTCACTTTCGGAAAAAATATCAAAATGACAATAAAGAATTATCGGGAAAAAATATAAGGTTATTATTAGGAATTCCAGACTTTAAATTTTCTTCCTTCGAAGCTTAAATAATACCGAAGTGATAATCTGAAGTAATGATTAAGTAAATTAATGATATTTATCCCGAGATTTCATTATTTTACAATTTCCTGCGGGCTAGGAATTTAATAATTATTATTGTAAGGTTCTTGTAACGATGTCCCTGCATAATAAAGTGTAAAATACGTTTACTATAGAGAGGCAGTTTCGGACTATGAGCAGAAAACTGGCGCTTATCTAAAATACATGTACTTAAATTTTTTATTGACGGCATTATGATTTATTTAAACATAAGATTTGGTAACGAATTTACAACTCTACTTAAAAAAAATAACAATAATTAACCCTTTGATTAAAAGACAATAATATTAAACTAAGGGCAAAGAACACTCTGTCTTGATCCTAGACTAGCAAATTTTGCATAAACCAAAATGTACCACTTATAGGCACACACATAGCTAAGACTTACAAACAATACCATGATGCTATGATCGTCTTTTCCACGGCCCTTTTATTCGAACGTTAGTTCCTCCAAAAACCTGAAGCACAATATTTCAGAGCTTGTTGGACAATAAGGTTACTTTTAGTGTTTCAGGCATAACTTTTCTAACCTATATGTGTGACACGTGTGAAAAAATGACCGATATTTTATCAAATCATATCAGTATGTAGTGTTATATCCTCCCCTTTGTATTCGCTGCACATTAATTGATTTCGGTCTATAAATATCATTGGAACATCTACCACTTAGCTCAAGCAGGAATTAGAATACCACGCTGGATAGATAATACGAAGGGTATACATTAATTTCAATTGGAAAGGCGATAGAAAAAAACGGAGTGAAAATTATATATGAAAAATCATTTCACACTGGAACCGATTCACACTGGAACTGCAAGCAGTTGACCTACGTTTGACAGCTACGAAATATCAATCTGGGGCATACATATCAGCGAATGAATAATTGGTCATGGGTCTGTAGCATATCATGCGTCGAAAAAGTATTGAGGTAAATAAAAGCATTTCTACAATGTTTCACACAAACAAATGTTGCAGGCCATATCGGTTTCATTTTATATGAACTGATTTTGACGATATGCATTAAAAAAACTCGACAAATGAAAACTTTAGTTACTATCATAACCAGGTTGAACAAGTTAAATCATATTTATCTCCAAAAAAATTATGCAAATTATGTTTCGTCATTTAAAAATGCCCATACACAATGGTGAATTATCATAATTTCCATGATATCATAAAATCCATATTTATACCCGAATTAGAAGATACGTTATTAATACTTTCAAATGTGTCTTGCTCAAGTAGTTGGCAATGTCTGGGCATTGCCCTTAGTACATAAGGAAAGCATTATTATTCAAATTTGATATGACGTTACACAAAACGCTTCACAAATGACTGTGAGATTAAACCAAGACATAAATAAAATATATCCTTAATATTGTAAAGTGATAAAAAACGCTCCCTAATAAAATTTTGAAAGTGATAAACTATACAACCCAATATACCCGTTCCCACGGGGAAGTGATTTTTGCACGGACTGACCTTAAGATACAAAGACGTTCTAGATTTACACTGCTAGAAGCATTTCACAACACGCACAAATGCAAACAGAATATGAAAAAATACCTATGCGTAGCACAAGTGAAAAATTGTTGGGTATGTTAATCACATTCTCAAAATATTTCACAACAAAAACTCCAATGCAGCATACAAACTCGATTGTATGCTGCATACTCTGCGGACATGAGATTGATTCAATGCATCAAAGAGAAATGGTCCCCTGAATCGTATCCGAAATGTAAGATTCGTCAGCCGTCTTTTATTCAGACAGACAGCCAGACGGACAGACAGGCAGACAGGCAGACACAAAGACAGACATAATGCGAGCTCGAACTTTATTTTCTGATCGCTTAGCGTAAGGATTCAGAGGCCTGTCGCACGGTATTTGCGACGGAATACCGTTTCTTCTTTTAACTGTTGAAAAAAATTAAGGAAGTTTTTTTCAATTTTAGGAAAGGACGTAACGTAGTCAACCGAGTGTGAAATAACAATGTTGGAGTTATGATGGTTAATTATAATAACTACCTTGGAACACTTATTCAGGTGTCTCAAATTGTCCGGTATTGATGAATGATTTTGTTATTGAAAATGTTGCAGTATATGGTATCATTGTGTGATACAAAAGTGCATCCTCTGTTGACAGGTCGCACCTAGACCGAGCGAAAGGATAGCTCATAGGGTTGTCGGCTTTCCTGTAGATTAATTTAATGAAGTGTCCCAGCAAAGAGTGGTTAAGAAAGTTAGGACTATACTTATTGACGCCTCTCATCCTTTGCATGTCTATTATGAAATACTGCCATCTTGCATGAGACTACGTTCAGTAGCATGTTAAACTAGTCGACGTGTGCGATCGTTTGTATCCTTTTCTATTACATTGTGCAATAAAAATTTGAAGGCTTTGAGTGCAAGTACTTAAAATCAAGTTATGTTTATGTGTTTTAGTATCGTGTGTTTGTCTTCAGCAAAACAAATTCCTGTATTTTATATGGGCCTTCTTTATATATCTTACAAACACATCAAGAAGGGATAACATCCATTTTTCAGGACGTTCCTAAGCCAAGGCCCTCTTCAGTGATGGTATTATTAATAGATTGATTGAATTTATAACTTAAAGTAATGAAGGTTTATACGATGGCACGTGACATTACACTGATTAGCATGGTGTGACAAGTAACACCATATCAAGAAAACCCGGGACGTAAACGGAAAAATACATGTTACTTTAAATTACTCAAATAATTTTTTATTTTCAGATATATACAGATTGAAACATGCCTTTAATTATAAAATACTCACTTCGATAAATCATGCAAAATTCACTAAATGAATCAAACATTTCTGTGATGTAATTTTGCAGAATAGATAAAAAATCGCCGACCTCATTGCATTGAAGCATATACCTCGAACCGTTCGAGACTCATATTCGCCTTCGCCTTCGCTTACGCTGCCTTAAAAACGTAGTTTTTGAAGGTATGGTCAACCATGGTGACACAAATATTGCCTCTCTGTTTATTTAAGACAGCTTAGATCATCACTTGTTTTGGCCGTTGTCCCCGTCTTGCCCTTTTTACTAGTAATCGAGAGTCACTTAAGGTCTGTTAGGCTAATTTGACGATGAGCGATGTCATAAGTTGATAGATGAGGGTACGTATCAGGGGCAGAAACCAGTCCATGGGCTTCCGGTAATGCCGATAATTAATGACCGACGCCCTGTTGCGGATTTAACGCCTGCATGGTCAACAGTTCGTCCTCCAGTGAACATTTCTGTGTTAAGATTCAAGTTAATGACTCGTGAAGCACTACAACGTCCTGCTTTTTGCCTATCCTGTATAAGATGGCCCCATTAATCATATTTCCAGAATTAATGGGCAGTGTTTTCTTGGAAAACAAGACGTTATATTAAATCTGAATGAAAATCTGATAAAAAATAAAAGTCAAAATACCTGTACCAACCATTACAATTGATTTATGAAGTCACTAAAACGAGCTACATTGTTTTACTCCTGATATTAGACATGTTATTTGGTTCTCAATTGCCTCAGAGATTACACGAATTTGAACATTATTGAAGCATTTTCCAACAAAGGGAAATGTCAAACTAAGGAAGTTTCATAAACTACTGAACAATGCTTATTGGAGAAATCTCGGGACGATGTATCAGCATCTGTAGAAGGTCAGTATGGAAGCTTAAGTAAAGGCGACGAAACAGGAAAGGGGGTGGGGCGGGGGGGGGGGGGGGAATGGTTCAATTTGAACATGGAGGGGCGAGGCTGTAAGAACAATATAATTAATAATTACTAGTACAAATATACTGATGTGCTTACAGATGTTCCGTTTTTATCCCTACCATCAGGCTAAGAACTTTTACAATATTTAAAAAACTGAAAGATATGCATCTTTAAGGGGCCGTCACATATCATAAATGGAGCCCGTCCCGACTTCTCTGCGAGCTCAAAAAGGGGATTTTCGGCAGGAATACGGCCGGTGTTTTTCTCGATCACTGTCCGACGTTCGCAGGGCTCCGAAACCTGTTCCCAATTCAGCGATTTTCCACATGTCACAGGTAAGTATATAATATAAGTTTAATATTAGTATAGTATACGTTTAAAATAGATGACTATATGGGAAATGGGTCCATTTATGGTACCCCCCCCTTAAATGACGGTTATTTACATATGGCATATCTGATGTGGTGTGTGGCCACGACTGGAGCATACGGATTTGTGCAGTAGATAAACTTTACCTGCTGTAACTGTATATATATATAAATATATATATATATATATTTGTATAAATATCATTGTGTGTATGTATGTTTGTATACAAATGTTTATGGGAGGCAGTCAATAGTTTGAGATGCATGATTCTTAGAGATACATCCGCGGGATAAATCTGTGTATGAACTGTTTCAGATGAAAATGTACAGGGATGAATGATTTTATGTTTCGGGAATAAATTATTTTCCTACCATAATTATATAGCGTCTGGAAACTTTATCCTAAATATAATATTGCTAGGTATGATAGGGCAGGGGAAGGCGTGGCCCCCGCAGTATCCCCCCCCCCCCCCCCCGAAACACACCTCCCCAGGGCGACACCCCGGAGTGACATAGTTGTGTTAGATCGGGCTCTTGTTTTGAAATGGAGACTGAGATATTTCCTTTTTCATCTATTTCCATCCCAGTTGTTCATCATTAATGTAGTCAGGTACATTTTAAATGTATTTCTTCTTTTTTATTTCGAAAATATTTAAAAAAGGTAAATCACCAGTATTTAAATATTGAATTATAAAAGAATTGAAATAAGAACCCCTAAAGGTCAGCTGATTGTCAAAACTAGTGGGGATACTTAACTAACTCCTCTTTTGTCTGTAAAAGTTGATCCGGGAAGGCAGTGTGTTGTGTCTTCTGTAAATGCATCTCGAAAGAACCTGAGTCTATATATAGTAGAAAGTCCACTTAGATCATACAAAACATAATTAATTTTATGGAAACGCATATGGGAAATTTTTGGACTTTTGCATTAAAGGGAAGTGTCTATGTAAAATTTCTTTGTAGGCTTTAATGAGGTATACTTATACTGTGACCTTTATAAGTTCCAATGTACAATATATTAACGATATCGTCCATTGACAAATCCACAATGAGTTTATTTGTCCCCAATGGTCTAAAAACCGAGACATAATCTGAAGAACACTTTTGACCATTATATATTAAAAAAATTATTTCTAAAGGCCATCTCATCTAGAACTGCCTTTCAACATTTCTTTTTAGTAAAAGCGAACACCTAATTAAGTACATATATGACAATTGTTCATGAAAGTTATACATATAAAACTCATTAATACTTTGAAGGTTTGTAAAGCGGATTATTTGGATGGAGTGATCACGTTTTAATGGATTTATCTTTCTATCCACAAAGTTGATAAAGCTGTTGGCGCTTGAGCAGCTTCTTTTAATCGTATATGATTAATACCAGTTTCATTGAATGAATACTTAAGAATTATGAGATATACATTTACTTTCCATTTTTTTCTGATCACTTGCATTAAGGACCAACCACCGTCGGTATCAGTGCTTTTGAAGCTTTCCTCTGTAGGCCCACTAACCTAAGTCTCCGCTTTACAGTGTTAGAGGGGAATCTTCAGAGGCCAAATTCTGCTCCCAAAATTTAAAAAAGGGATAGAATATAAAGAAAACAAAAAATAAAAATAAACAAATAACCCGAGACATTTAAATTATATAAACGACATGAATGATATCAATACAGCTTTTGAGAGTTATGTTTACCTAGGACTCTGTTAGGTATGGGCATATTTAATTTTTTTTTTCGAGATGAAATTCCGAAACTGTGGAAGAATTTAACAAAAAAAAAATGAAAAATGTTAATTCTGTTTTCAGATAGCTTCGTTAAAATCATCATGAGAGTAAAACCCGACTTTCAACGGTAACGTGTCATTTTATCGCGTGATTTGCCCGAAGGCTAGATGTTTAAGCTGTCTCGAATTGCCTTAATTGACCAATAAGGTTTTATATTATTAATTTCGTTGCATCTGTGCCTGTAGGAGATATTTGCTTAAATCATGGTCATTACATTTGCATATATATGGAAATGGATAAATACGTTTAGACGATAAACCATGTAACATCAACACTGCGCAATTAATGTTTGATGTATAAATCCTACTTTAATGTGAGGATTTGGCCGTGAATAACGTTATTAGGCTCTAATAGCTGCTGATATATCGTTCCCTTGCTTCTCTTCTGAGTTAGGTTCTCGACAGTACGCTATCATCGGGGCACACTGCTAAGACCCTGTCTCACAAGAATGACACTCTGCTGTTTCGGGCTTACGGGCGTCAGAATGTGCGCCCCATAATGCACCTCGGCTTCTACATACGCCGGCGGCGTAGCTAAAATGTAATGAAGAGGGTAATATAGTCCGTTCAAATATGTTTTTTTTTTAGAATCATTGCAATGCAAATTACGTAAACATGGGTGTTTTTGTGATAAGGACCTCACGGAATAAGTAATACTTTTGTATTTTGTAAGCATTCGCAAGTGGAATATAAACATTTCCTCAAAACTGTTCATTTTAAAGTTTGACAGTTTAGAAGAGAAGTCCAGGACATCCCACAGTGCCTACCAGGAGGATATTAAACAAAAACGACCTCTGGCGGAAAGGTGTCCTCGGAGTACTTTCGTATCGTTTATTTCTCCGTTTTTCAGTGGTTGTCATTTAGCTTACACACCAAATCCCAAATGTCACAGGTCGCTCGACAAAATTATGGTGGCGTCATGTCTTGTGCCACTTTTATCAGTTTTTTTCCTGGGAAACACAATTCTAATGACAGGTTATCACATAGTTTTATGTAGGAGATCTCCAAATAGAATCAGGAGTGGGGTGTGACATAAACACAAAACAGTATTTTTCATATAGCATGACAAACGGCTGTATGTTTTATCCCGGTTGCCATATTAAGCCTCCCCCGTGAAACGGAGAGGTTTCAAGGTTTGAGTTTATTTCTATATTCATATACGGGTAAGCATTATTTGTAGGTGGACATGCTGAGGCCCTCCGGGATGCAAAAAACCATCGGTATCTTTATTTTAAAAGGAAAATTTTTTCTTGCTTCTGCCATTTTCTGTTTGCTCTAGATCCCAATCATGGCACTTTTCAAAAGCTGAAATCTACGCATAATTATATTAGTCCCATGTTACAGATTTACACCTGATAGTTATTTGTTTTCTTGACCTTGTTTCTAAGGTCATACACTCCTTTTCCGATTCCCTATTATCGCCCAGTTGCAGGCCTCCGTGGGAATTTTTCCAATGAGCGTTTGTTTATAGAGACATCTAGTGTAACATTTAGTTTATAGATACATCATCATAATATAACCCATCTTTCACTCCGTTAGCCGTTTCACCTTTTAAAGAAAACGGGTAAACATAAGAAGAATATAGATTTTATATTCTTCTCATAATCCCAATAAACTGTTATTAAGGACCGAACGATTCACATATGACTTTAAGTGAAAGTGTTTTCCTCTGTATTAGAATGTGCCCAAATTCGAGTTCCTCAAGTAAGTCTATAAACTACGCATACGTCATCCTGTAACACAACTTCAATCTGAGTTCTGTGGGACTCTCACCTCATCGGTTAACACATCATAAAATTAATATAGTCCGTTTCATCCCCTCCTTTCTACCTCTGTTTTGCTAGGACCATTTTTATAAGTTACGTTTCTTGATAGAAAATGATAAAAAAGGATAACAGATTTTTGGACCTAATTTTCAGCAATGGAAATAAAAACCTACTTTACATGGTATTTAAGAAACAGAATTATTTTAAAATATAAGAAATCACTGAGGTCATTGGTAACATGCAAAAGCCTAGGTTTGCAGCTGCTGATTAGATGATTTCATGTAAATACTCTAAAAATATGACAGGCCAAAAAAAGGTGGCTACCCATGCAGATACACATCTGAGCAGTCAGATCATTGGAAAGAGTAAAAAAGGAGTAAAACATAAAATGAAGAACATTTTGCTTGCCATATTAGGTTGTCACTTCCACCTGCAGTTTTCTAGGAAATTGTTGAAAAATACAAGCTTTTACAATATTAATCTAAAAAAAAAAAAAAAAAAAAAAAAAAAAATCTTGACACAAGTTGGTGGAACGGAGTACGGTTTCTTATCAAAAGTTAAGGATTCCTGTGTGACTTTATTAATTTTATTCTGGATTGTTATTTTTGTTTTCTTTTCATCTTCGATCTCTTCTAACAAAAAAGTAATAAAAATCTTGTTAGTCTTGTTTGAAAAGAAAAAACAAATATATTCAAAATATTACACAACATAATCATTTTGTGCGCACGATTTAATAAATCGTACGCACGAGTTTATTTGTATCGCTGCACTTCACGCGCGTTTAAAAAATAACATAACACATATATCTTGTAGAATATAAAATAGCTTCAAAAGTCATATATAAAGAAAATTAAAAAAATATACCTCAAGGGAAAACTGCGTCAACTTTAAATTTCTAAAACTGCCTTAGGGTAAATCTTACCTGTCTTGTCAACCTGCTTCACGACAGTTCGTAGTTGATACGAGCAGTTCACATAGGTAAAGCTGTTAAGGCCATATAAACAGCATTCTACCCGATTGCCAGCGCTGAAGATGTGGTTATGGTGGAGAAATACCATTAACTACGACGGCTTATTATCAATATACATGCTTATTTTCTATCAAGCTACATGAATGTCACGGAGGGACGAAACACTTTTTGTGTTGTGTCGCTCAAAGGGCCAGTTATGTCTGTTGTACCAGTCCAGGTGTTCCCTGGATAATGTGTTCCCTGTCTGTAGCAGACATGAGGGAACTACAAGTAGCACATAAACAAACCTCATGACAGTGTTGAAAATGGCGGTTTCCTTTTTTTCTCAGATCGATCTCGAAACGGGATTTTTTAAATTATATATTTATATATGTATATATATGTGTGTGTGTGTGTGTGCGCGCGTTCAAATGTTTAATATACTCCGCTTATACGGGTATCTTTAAGCCGTAACATATTTGCGAGGTGGAATTGCCCTCTTGACAAATATAAGAACTATCGTGGGAGAGCTTAAGGCAATTCCGGTGAAAGAAATAATATCGTCAGTATATTGGCCTTGCATTTTTACCTAGTCACTTACGAACTCGGGACACTGAAGGTCAGACAAGTTCCCAGCATTTCATGTCATGCTTTTTGGCACCCTCATTTTTTTATCCATGCAAAGTACACGACACCAAGGCTTACAATATGATGTAATACGTATCGTCTCCCTGTCAAACATAAGCATCCAGTTCCTTTGCTTGTAATTTTTTAAGGAATGTCCCCATTCACGACCATCCAGAATTAGTCATGCAAATGACTTTCTCTGTCGAATGCCTTTGGCGTGGAAACGGTACGACCACGTATAAGAAGTATTATATACTGCTGAAATAAGCTCCCGTTAATGATTTTGTGCTTTCTTGCGACAAAAATGTTTATTGCTGGAAATCAACAATTGCCTTTCATTAAATGATAAATGAACATGTCTGTTAAATTTCCTGTACAATGGGGACACTGATCACGAGATTCTTGTTGCACATCTGTGGTCGACGGATATTGCATTACATCATGTAGATATTCAGTCATAGTTTTGAGTCAGCAATTTTCCAAAGTCGTACTCTTTAGGTATCGTAAACAAATACCAAATACGATCATCAGGTCAGTTATGATATATATGTATCGTCCCCTGTCAAACATAAGCATCCATCTCATCGGCATCTATTTTTTTTTAGGAATATCCATGTAGTCAACCATACGTATATACAGGACTATGAAAGCTATAATAAGCGCCCCTCTTGATTTTGTGTTCATTGCCAGAAATTTACAGTTTTTATTCATTTAAGTGCCAGATAACTGATCTCCCTACAAATTAGAATATTTCTTACTGACCGTTGTTGCTAAAGCTGCGTTGCTGCACTCTGTTCGCACCTTCTGGTTCTCTGGCACCAACTCTCCTTTTGACTAATCTCTCTGCAAGTTGTAATCTCCTCTAACTGACCATTCATAACATTTAAATACATATAAAGTAGTTATAGTGTCTACAAATGCAATGGATACGCTGTAAATAAATAATTAAATCTTATCGGGCGCCTATGGCCTACGGGAAGCAAGTATGCTATTCAACAAAAAACTTATGTACCGCAAGTATGACCATGACTTGAAGAAAATAAATTAGGTGTATTTTTTGTAATATATATATATATATATATATATATATATATATATATACGTATATATAGAAGTAATACTATTATCATGTTTCTCACATGGGTACATGCTATATTGGAACAGAATGCCCAGTTGAAGGATTACAAATGCCGGAGTGTTGGCACATAGTATATTGGCAATAAGGCTTATATTTCATTCAGATATGTTTAATGGTGCGCCTTTCAGCAAAGGTAAACATTTTAGGACCACATAAATGGTATCTTACCCAATTTCCATCTGTGAAAATGGAGTTACATACGACAGATGCCATAAACAATGGCTACTTAACATCCAGCAGAACATGATTTATAATAGAGTTTCTAGAATATCAGAGAAAAGGTAAGTAACCGGCGTACTATGGTCGCTTCAGGTGTCTGTCATGTCTGTTTAACAAAGTTAAGCTACGTGTCCACTTTTAGGTTGCGGATACGGACCCGGCTAAAAACGTTGCAAAAAGAAATAAGAAAAGTTTGATCCATTAGTACGATGTGGAGTGCAGTTCAGCGTGTGGCTTCGGATACATTTTTGCCAACTAGACCATATAGCGCCAATTACGGAAACGTATGCAGGCAGGCACAAGTAAACACAACCTTATTTAATTATTTGCCGTGCAGGCATTTCCCCCTGATAACATCAGCTGACTTTTCTTTCCTGCTGATGTCATCATTTTATCGGCAGAGCACAAGTTGTGTAATTGTGCGACAAAGAGTTTGATAAAATCCTTTCCATCTAATTACAATTACTTTACGAGACTGCTGTTTGTCCATAGCTCGTGCCGTCCCCAATTCATATCGTGCACCAGTCGCCGGTGTTTTTTCTTTCTTATTCTTACTATAAAAGAAGCAACAATTATGACTATCTCTCTGGTGGTCGAAAAGTTGTAGTCTCAATCTGTTGGGTGCCATTTTAAAAAGTTGAAAGAACAAAAATACTACTAACAAACGCATATATATGTGGACACGCATATATTACCGTACCCTCATCATTATCTGGATGTCCCTACAACTGGATACGTTGCACCACAGCGTGAACTGAACACAGCTGACACTTAGTTGCCTCAAATGGCAGATTGACTCATAAATCTCCAACGAGCCTTACCAATAAAGACAGATGCTCCACCAGTTTGTGTCTTTCACCTGTCTGTCCGCCTTTGCATTTGAAACAAAACAGGTGTGTTATATTCATTTTGTTGTATATCGTAGATTAACACGTTCATAAAGTGATCCTGGTGAAAAGTAGTAGTACCCGGAATGGTAAAATGAGGGAATAACGTGAAGCGGGACTACAGTTCGATATACAAAACGTCTGTTGATGAAAGAAAAAAGTGCTCTGAAACAAAAATACACTTTACAGCCTACCATAGCATTAGGCATTAACTATCCTTGTTTTATTGAATCAAAGATGATGTGGAGAATAATACACAGCTGGCTTTCACCTGCTGTATCTGTATTTTTATTTTTTGTCACACTTGGTTTGGGATGATGTTGTGGTTTGCGAGCGTCTGGAGCTGATTCTGTATTTTTTGTTTGTTTAAAGTGAAATTTCACCATCACACTCCGTACAACTTTTTTTTACCATTTAATCGTGCCTGGCCATTCCTCTTTTTTTATCTGGTCTTCCTGAATACTCTCTTCTCGACTTTCTCTCTCTTTCTCTCTCTCTCTCTCACCAAGACACTGAGACTGGATTGTGATGATGTCACTTTTTCCCAACCACTAAACTGTGACAAATTTAGCATGATGGCATGGTTACCAAGTACGGTTCGTGAGAGAAGACAGGATTAAAAAAAAAAATGGTAATGGATGGGTTTGCACACAGGGCACAGTCCATCCACCCCAAAGGTATTGATCAAAATATTGATACAGAAATACAAACTCATCAATCCTATGAGCCTCCACAGTTTATGTCAATTGTAACATTTTATGAAGACTTTTTAAAATTTTTTTCTGACGAAACTACATTCATACAAAGGTACGGTAATTACAAAAATTATGCAATCAAAAAACTATCTAGCTAATATATCTTCTCAATCCTGCCCCATTACCTTTTTCGTAAAGGTAGTGAGATACTGGTCTCCCTTAACTCTCTTCACAGGGGAGAGAGGAGCAGTACTCTGGATGTAATATCATTTTGATTTTACTGTCTTATTTTTACTTGCCATTGGGTAGGGATGGATCTTAGCAGGTGCTGTAGCTCAATGAATATATATTAACAATATATTTATAGCGAAAACCTTTATGATCCAGTTAGATTCTTTCTGAATTTCACATCGAATTCGCAATATATTTAAACCTGCTTTATACATATTGTTGCAAAATATGAAATGGCCATCCACTTAAATGTGTGGATTGAACCACAGTAACTTGGATGATATATCCGTGTATGAACTTGGGGTATAATAATTATATGTGCACCATGAATACACTACTTTATTCCACATGGTCGAGGGTCTGTTAATTCTTTTCTATCCTCTGTGGATAAATTACAATAAAATGAATCCTCTCCCAGTTTCAGGTTTTCATAGACATTGTAAAAAGGTCAGCTTTATGCATAACAAGCAACCATTTAATCCAAACTATTTTCAGCGATAAATTCTGTGTGTTCAAATGTAACAAACTTAGACCACTCTTACTGACCGGATTCCCTACTTTACTCCATATAGATTTACATAGAACTTTTTTCCTATTTGTTTTATGATATATAATTGTGATGATATAAAACTGTTTATAACTATTTTCCCCAAAGGTGTCAGGTTTTATTAAGACCATATTCTTATTACATTTTTTATTTTGTCTACCTTTGGCAAATTATTTATATTGACGATGTTTTCTAAGGAGGGATTGATTAACACTACGGGTAAGAATAAAATTTTTGGTATACTTGGAGCATATATATAAGCTAAGTTAAGTCTCACATTTGATAGAGTAACTTCTAGTACAATTACTCTTCCCTCTTCATCCTTAAAACATAATATATTTCACGAGATACACTGTTTTTTATTAATATTGCCACGCCCCTAGCGTTGTTGCTTCCATGATCAAAGATAACAGAATGCCCCATTCTAATCTCCATTTTGAAGGACTAATTGGTGAACATTGGTTTCTTGCAGCATTATAAAATTATGTGTTTTTTATGTTGTATCCAATAAAAAAGTTGTCTTCTCTTCTCTGAATTTCCTAAACCTCACACATTAACCGTGTTTTAATATCACTAGAAATATTCACGAATTACTTATATTTGGTTAAGTCACCTTTTCATAAACATTCTCGCAATCAAAGCTTAGTTTATTATTGGCAGTATACAGAAGAAAAAATAATAAAATATCAAATGTTTTCTGTGTACAAAACTTGCATAAACTATTCCCAACTCCGATCAAAATTATAAACATTCTATCTGGAGCTCTGATGTAAATATTAGATAAATTCCATATAAGTTCGATTTTTTTTAATGGTAAAATGGAGAGAAAGTAACCCTCATTTAACCGACAGCTCCTCCTTGCATCAGAACTGAGAATACCACATAAAAACATACATTACCAATAAATAAAAATAGTCATAAATATCCATTGGTGACAAAACGTTTCAAAACATATGTATACAAATAACACAGGGCACAATCGACCAGAAAACCTGACACATACAGTCATCATATGTTCCGGTATTGACGGACAGGACATGGTGCGAAAAGCTCAAAACCGTAAATCATACTGTGCGATGTTGGATGTAAACAGTAGCTCGATTACCCATTTAAACGTCTTTAATTACCAGATCGTGTGGCGCCCTCGACCCGAAGAAAATTCTCGCGGAAAGTTAACACGCCACCACGTCACGGCAAAGCTCGTGTCTCGTTCTTACAGATTTACTTAACAGCATTAAATCCTATGCCTGCCTGTTGCATTGGGACTCGGGGACCAGTAAGCTAATATCCTTTATAATATTTCTGCATTAGCGTCCATTATCTCACTCCTGGTTGCTCTGGGCATAATTAGGCTTACCTTGAATGTACAATTGTCCACGCCAGAAGCGAACTTGCTTTCCACAATTGTATATAATCTCTGACGTTTCTGTTGTAAAGTCTAAAAATAATATGTCGAGTTATAGCCCATTCAAATTCTATGTGCAATTTCTAGTTTCCCGATACTTGTTGCTCAGATAAGTCACCCAGTACTCTTTTCTGTGAGATGAATTTGGCCACATTTTTTACAGTTTTCTCGCGCCTTAAAAGGGAATTCCTTCTCTCCTATCAATTTCAAATTCCACTCACGTAGATATCGTTCCCATTGGATTAATTCATTTTGTCAATTTTGTTCTATAACTCCGTGGTTATTTTGTCTCTGTCCCTGTTGCACTTCTCTACTTAGTGACTTGATGTTTGACCGAGATCCCGTCGCCGATGCCTCATTGCTTCCAGAGTTTTTATCTTCTCTTGATTCGGGTCTTGTCCATGTCACCTCGCTGAGTTTGTAAGTTATGCGAGTATTTGGTCGCGTAGAAAATGATTATTACACCAAAATATCTCGCTATATGAGCTTTCAGCATTACAGTGGTACTGACTGAAGAGCCCTCGTGAACCATAACCGCTTTATTCGGCCACGACAACATGAAGACTTTATTTGTATCAAACAGTGTTTCCATGTGAGCGTATGTGGGTATATGCGTGACAAAAAAATAGGTGTGTTTCCATGTGCTTTGGTATGCGTATATGCATGAACTGGCAGACGTATATCATTTAGTTTCATAATCATATGAGGGATTTTTTTTTTCCACGCATATACGCTTATATTCGCACATGAACACACAGCTTAATATGTGCTGCTGACGATTTCTGCCATAAACATATATAGTCCTATCGACATTAACCGGCAAACTATATCCGTGTGTCGATAGCTCCGATAAAAAAGGCCAATCAACTTATGAAATATAAAGTTATCTATTTGCCAGCAGTCATGGCCACCACACCTCCGGTTGTCAAAAGGCCATTCAGTAGCGACACCTATTGGAGAAGATTATCACTGAATATTCGAGTCTAGAACAGCAAAACGAAAAGTTCGTGTAGAGCGAAATTATATGATATATAATTAAACATTTTTTCCAACGCATGTTTATATTACTCAACAAAGGCAGACGATAATTACAAGCCCTGGTCGCCTGCCCTTGAAAAGGAGCATGATGGGATCGTACAAATTAAATTCATTCAACGAAATGTCTTTTCTTTTTTAGGTTCTGCTGCCTTAATTAATGGTAACATTGTTATCTAGAAAACCTTTTCTTTGTTCTACTAAGTATGAGTTTCTATTTGGTAAAGACATTTTTTTTTGCATGTGGGCTTATACAACTATGGAAAAGGGTTGCTCGCTTAAATGCTGTAGTTAATAATAGTAAGTGCCATATAATCTTATCCTTTTTTCTATATTTGAAGTAAAATTCCGAAGTGTTTCTCCCTCAGGTAACGTAGATTTGACCTAAACTTGAGGCAGGGGACACCATTGCGTCTCATAGACGATGTATACAACGGTATCTTTTTATTATTTTCCCTCTTAATCCCCTAGAATGTTTAAGCGTTTTCATTATCCTCCCGGGAACCTTTTCATAGGAAGTTTGTTTGATTTGTGTAAGACAAGCCACCAGGGGGGCTGAATGTCTGATTGGATACGTGAAAAATAGTCTCGCTTCATCTGTGTTATTGGAACATATGGTCAAAGCCTATCCAGATATCGTTATAAATTGTACATAAGACCGCCGTGAAGGGATACTTATATCATATCGGCATCTGTATATGACCGCTGCGAAATTTCTTTATGGATGCAGATTAATTTTATCTTATATGTTCTGAGGAAACCAGACGAACCATAGAGCAAGGTTTGATGTAAGAAATTTTGTGGTTATTGAGTTTTGATTTTCCCCAAGCATGCCGAGTGAAAATTTCCGTAAGGAATTATTAAAATAAAGTGTAATATCACCGACATTATGATTGGTCAGAGCCATGACCTCTGGTTGTGTTATTATTGGATGGATGAAACTGCAGTAAACTTTATGGCTATGAATTCCTTGCTGTGCTTCAGCATTTTTTTACAGTTATCTAGTTATCTTAGTTATTTTACATAGTTTACAGCTGTCTATACGCGTAACCCATTATAATACAACGTTAACAGTTATTGACACTGGATGATTCTGAGTAATAATGTGTTGCACTGATCCAGAACAGAATACAGGATCAGATCCAGGAGAGATTATAGGATCAGAAGTGAATACAGGATTTGATCCATAAAGAATACAGGATTAAATACAGAAATGAATAGATGATCAGATCCAGAGCCGAATATGGAATCAGATCCAGAGTATAATGCAGGATCAGATCCAGAAGAGAATATGGGATCAGATCCAGAACCGAATGCAGGATCCGAATTAAGAATGGTATACAGGGGCAGATACAAAGAGAAGCCTAAATAAATTAGATGATCATCTCCAAACGAGAAAGTGGGATCAAGTTGGACAGAGAAAATAGGTTTAGGAATACATGAAATCATAGTTTAAGATCAAGAAAAGGTCCAGAGATCGAGGTGAGAATATAGGATCTGATGAGCAACTTGAACGGAATATGTAATCTGTTAGCCCTGCAAGTGTATCTTTCCATCAGTGTTCAAGGAATCTTGGTATTCTTATTTATGGTTGGCATTTGCACCATGATTACATCAGGGGTCAGGGTTTTATACATATTATAAACGAACGATTCAGGTTAATCTTTTTCCTTTTCGCATTGACCCAGTGTATATACCGTGTATATTATAATCCAAACTTCAGATAAGTTTGCCTTGTCACATTGATTCTACATAGACCGGGCATGTACATTACCGTTCTCTTTAGACTAAAGTAAACGACCAAGAATGAAAACAGCAATTAAAAGGAATCGGCAAAATATCTTCACGGCTATACTTTTGGGAGTGTTGACAAAAATGCGAATGTTGTAGACTTTATTTGTTAAATAATAAAAACAATTAATTTATATGAATTAGGAGAAAATATAAAAGTCTCTGAGGAGTCTATTTCTGATATGTTTTTAATTTCCTCGTGACATGACTTTCAATGATAAACAAGTGACCCATGGGTCATGACGCTCAGCTGACTGGAAAGAGATTCGCCAAAGGAAATTTTATCATCTGAATGGTAGTATATACCCATTCAACTGAAGCATCAAACAGATTAACCAACAGGCCAAGATTGTGACTGTATTTATATATCTCAAAAATAGAGAAAAAATGCATAAACTTTAAAAAAAAATACAGGTGGTTCCACCAGTCTGCAGAAACTAATAAAAACACTTGTTCGGATACTTCAGCTTTTGTATCAAATTTTCCATTATTCTGAGGGATACTTTGGAGTCCTATAGCTTGAAGGATATGGGTAACAGAGACCTAATTTCAGGTGTCCATAGAAACTTTTCATGGGCCTCCTTGCATGACAAGAATGAAGATTCTAGGTCCTGTTGTTACAATTTGTGCCACGTTAACAGATGACAGCATCCTTAAAGGTCTCAAAAATAGAGAAAAAAATTCGTAAAAAAACCCGAACAAATACAGGTGGTGCCACCAGTCTGCAGAAACTGATGAAACGTTCCATAATCAATATCCATGCAAAGAATCATGGTGATCTCTACATTAGTTGATCAGATACTTCAGCTTTTGTATCAAATTGTCCATTATTCTGAGAGATACTTTGGAGTCCTATAGCTTGAAGGATATGGGTAACAGAGACCTAATTTCAGGTTTCCATGGATACTTTTCATGGGTCTCCCTGTGTATAAAGAATGAAGATTCTAGGTCCAGTCGTTACGATTTGTACCCTGTTGACAGATAATTAAATCCTTAAAGGTCTCAAAAATAGAGTAAAATAATTGTAAAAATTTGAAAAAAAAATACAGGTGGCACCACCAGTCTACAGGAACTAATGGAACACCTCTTGATCAATATATATGCCAAAAATCATGACCATCAGTGTTGTAGTTATTGTGATGTTGCAATTTGTTTTATCAAATTTTCTATTATTCTGGGGGGTAATTGGGACCCCCTACAGCTCAAAGGATATGGATAACAGAGACCTTATTTCAGGTTTCCATGGATACTTTCCATAGGTCTCTCACTGTTTGAGGAATGAAGATTCTAGGTCCAGTCTTTACAATTTGTGCCCTATTGACAGATGTTCACAGTTTTAAAGGTCTCAAAAATAGAGAAAACAATACGTAAAAAATCGAAAAATACAGGTGGCGCCACCAGTCTGCAGACACTGATGAAACAACTCATGATCAATATGTATGCAAAATATTATGACAATCAGTGATGTAGTTAATGAGATATTGAAGTTTTTGTATGAAATTTTTGACTATTCTGGGGGGTACTTTGGGACCCTTTAGCTCAAAGGATATGGGTAACAGAGACCTAATTTCTGGTTTCCAAGGAGATTTTTCATGGACCTATCAGAATGTAAAGTTACAAGATTCTAGGTCCAGCGGTTACGATTTGTGCCAGGTTAACGGACAGACGGACGGACAGACGGACGGACGGCCGGACATACGGACAGACGGACGACGGACAAAGAGTGATCGCTATAGCTCAGATGACTTACAGTCAGCTGAGCTAAAATGGAATCCAGGAAACGTATTTTACTAGAGGTGCTCTTTGTAAAGGTTGGCCTATTCAAGGGTAAGAATTCCGCTTCCTCCCCGCGGTTCAAGTATAAATATCCCCAATGTTAATATATTCCGTGTATATAAATGAATTTACATATAACACTACACTAGCGATACGTATGCCAACATAGCACTTAGTGAAACATTAACTCATAAACAAACGTTTTGAAACATTAAATTTTACTGTTTTTGGTTATAGTACGTGAGTTTAAAACAAACAAAGATAAGAGAAATAATGCATATAACGACGATGATTATTGGAAAATATCTTAATCTTAATTGTAAATGAAAACTTTCACGATCCGATTGTTTTTGGAGTAAAGATAAACTCACATATGTATGTTTATTTTCTATTCAGATCTTATTGCATAGCTATCAGCGGCTTTACCCCTTGTTGAAAGTAGATTAAAGATTATATTAACAGGTTCCTTCCTTTTAACCTACAAAATATATATGCAGGAGAATAAATTATTAATAATACTGTCAAATCACTAGGAACTGGTTCCAAAAGGTTCGTTCATTACCATTGAGTTATTGTTAATGGTCGTATGTCTTTCTGTATGTCTTTTTTTTATATTTTTTTCTGCCGATGTACAGGATATCCACCATTTGTGGGCGTTTCCATTTTTGAATAAAAAGTAACGTCGTTTCCGTCATGTGGCAATAAACACCATTTCGTATATCGGTCTCGGTTTAATAGACTTGAAAGTCACACTAATTATGCTATCAGTATTTGCTATTTTGAAGAAAGATAGGTGATTCATTATTTGTAATTCAAAGCTGGAACATTTTGCTACCACGGTGCTGTTAAAAGTTACATAAATTTACCGAATGTAAATAATAATAAAAAAGTACGACCAAGTAAGCCTTAATATGGGACCGTTAGCCAAACGTAAGTCATAATTCTAGCAATACGGGTACATTTTCGTGCTCTTTCAACATATTGCATTGATATCGTGGAAAAGGGCTCCTATCTAAAATGAATCTACGAATGTAGAATCCCGTGTGAGCCAAGCTTTTATCCACAGGATCAGGAATTCAACACATATGCAGAGGGATTCACACGGGCAGAAGTATAAAAGAAAAAAAGACAGAAAATGAAAAAAAAAATATCCTCAATGGTTTGCACCCTTATTGACCAAAGAAAGCTTTCCCAGGAATATATAAACTAAAATCCAAAACTGAATTACTCATAAGACCTTATAAAACTTCCTATCTATTGGTGAAAGCTTAATTAAAATGTAGACTGCCTGTCATAAAATATAAGAGAACGTATCCGCGTAGTTGGTAACATCACATTTATAGTTTGGAACAGCCGCACCAGTCATATCCGGTAACAGTGTCAGGTGGCACTTGGTTCCATAAGAAACTTAAGACCATTCAAACTCTACAATGTGTACTTCCACCTGTAGGTACCATATATATATATATATATATATATATATATATATATATATATATATATATATATATATATATATATTATGTTGACGAGATGCAGGTAACACCTGTCCAGTCTAAACAGATCTGACAGGTACTATGGTAGCAGGGTTTAAATGATCTTATGTTGGATTAAAAATAAAAAAAATAACACAAGACCAGAAAAGTATTTTTTGTGTCTGAGTATGATTTGGGGATGAGATTTGAGAAGGTGGTTCGGTGTTATTCGAATACGATCATTGAGTTGAAATAAAATACCCAAATAATAAAGATCCATTTCCAGTTTGGGAAAAAAGAGGTGAATGCCTCTTGTTAACTTTTTCTCCAGGTGGATAATTAAACCATCCACTTTGACTGGCAGGTGTCTGTTAGCAGCTGGCCTTAATATAAAGTTGTGAATAAAAATACTTTATGAGTTTCTTCTTTTTAAATTGTTTCATTGCACTATTTGCAAAAAAAGATGTTTTGGCCCTAAAACAATGATGACAATAATAATAATAATAATAATAATAATAATTGAAGAATTTTAAGGGAATGGTAAATATGAACTCTGTTAATTAGAAATTGACAAGATGTCGCATTTCATGAACATGACACTGATTTAATATTATAAGCTTCTATCAATCCGTCTGTAATCATATCGTTCCATCTGCAACTGGCCAAGAGCCGTGGTTGAGCCCTTTGTATGTGATTGTTTATATCAGTGAACAGTGAAAGTTGGACAGGGCCATGATTAATACGTATCTAGATGATAGCACAATATCTGATGTCCTCGACACAGCAGTAGACAGCCGATTACAACGAGCTGCAACATCCATCAAGCTCTGGTCCAGTGAAAACTTCATGTAAATCAACGCCAGAGAGACGGAAGAAATGCTGCTGTACACGCATAAAGCTCATCTGAACATCACGCCACTCCAAGGGAACCTTTCTTGAAAAATTAGCACTTTTAAGCTACTTGGCGTGTGGATCCGGATTGAACTATCTGTGAACACTCATATTAAAAAGCTAGTGGCTAGAGTTTGGCCAAGGTTACACTTCTTCAAGCGACTAAAGAAAATTAGCTTGACCTCAAAAATAATTTCAGTCCATTATTAGGCCTATACTTGTCAATACAAAGTCAGCAACAACTGAACGTGTCCAGCAAAGGGCATTCGTAATTATCCTCCCATGTGTTCCGTACGAACAGGCAGTTCACCAATTCGGTCTATATATATGTAAAACACAGGTTCCATCTGGAACCTTATTATAAGTTATGGTCTTGGCACAATCCTCTAAGTGCCCGATGGAACCTCTTCACGGAGAAAAGAGGTCAAGAAGGATCCATAGTTATATCTACAACCATGTGGGTTCTTAACCATGAAGAATATTTTTTTCTTTGAGTGCAGACTTGGTCACCGCAGAGATAAATCATGCAAAAAAATATTTTAGATCAATTAACCCTATCCACCAGCTTCATTACTTGCCCCCCCCCGTGTTTTTACTTTTAAATTATCATTTTTAAAATTCTGAGATTAACATATTTTTATTAACTGTCATATTTCAAATAATTTTATGATTATTTACATATTATAATCCTTCTCTGATTATATTTTGTTTTTGTATATACTGGTTATAAATCTATAATTTATTTATGATGCATGTATATATTGTTGTTAATGACGTATGCTTATGGAAACTAAAACTACCGATCAATTAACTGTATCTTCACATATATTTGTAAACTTATAATGATATATCGATAAAGCTATAAATTGGGAAATATAATTAAACATCGGCTTACCATCGAAAAACATCCGGCAAGATCGGAAAACAGCGATACATTACACTCGGCCATTTGTGAATAAACCTTTGGATGAGGTAGGTGTATGAAAAATTGTGCTGTCATTTTAAATCCAAACCAATGTAAGTTGCGGAATTCCACTGAGGAAACAACCAAACGCTCCGCAGGAAAAAAAACAATATCCGTACAAAACGACAATAAATCAGCCATAATGCTGATTAGTTTCATGACGGGTAACGCCATCAATTTTACATCTTGGTATTGATGTACATTTCAGTTTGGATGAATTTTGCCACCTTGGATGATCGATTCACATAGCAGTAGGAAAGGTATGTAATAAAATGTTCCACAGTGCCAACTAATCAATTTTTCAAAAGAAAGAAAATATATGCGTACTGTTAAGTAGAATACTATCGACTAGTTGTAACCTTATCTGGCCACTTCCAGTGTCAATGCTCAAGTTTAAGCTACGTGTATTTTTATAAGGTGCTCTGATCACTCATATAGACGTATAGACCACATGAAATACAAATGACTTTAAAAACTTTCTGAGAAGTTTGGACAACCAATTTACAACCGATAGTAACCGTTTTGGCTAAAAAAATTATGACCTGAAGTATTAGGAAAGGACTGAATAAAAAATTGTGTTTTCCAACCTGGTGTCCGAACTCCGTGTGTTTTAACATGACCTCGTTTCCCACCCGGCGTTAACGTTAGCCCAAAGTCCAACAGAACTGTTGTTACAACCCATAATGTAATAACCGGCCCATAATGTAATAACGGCCCATATTGTAATAAAAACGACCCATAATGTAATAATCATACCCTGCCCATATTGTAATAAAACTGGTCCATACTGTAATAACGGCCCATAATGTAATAAAAAACGGCCCATATTGTAATAACGGCCCATATTGTAATAAAAACGACCCATATTGTAATAATCATACCCTACCCATATTGTAATAAAACGGGAAGTGAGAAAAACGACCCATATTGTAATAACATATTTATATTGCAATAACATATGTTTAAGCTCAAGAATGACAGGGCACACGCTTAGTGTCATTTACATAATATCCTGCCCCCTCCCATACCCTCTCCATGAACCTGTTACTAACCTTAATAAAACCATGGTTCACAATTGAATAAAAAAATCATATTTTCATACACTAAAATATAACGTATAATAATAATAATAATAATAATAATAATAATAATAATAATAATAATATAATAACTATTATTATCATTTTAATAATAATATATATATATACATAAATATATATATATATATATATATATATATATACACGTATATATAACAGCTTTCATAGTACCCATGTATGCATATTAGCGCCCCCCCCCCCCCTCTACAACTTTCGAATTTCTAGATCCGCCACTAATCATGGCTCCTTGCCCTCCCTCAAACCTGGTTACGCCCCTGAATCTCCCCGCTCTGCGCCCTATGCTCTACCTCTAGAACACAGAAACCGGCATTTTCAAATTGTTGTTTTGTTGTTTGGGCTAATTATTTTTAAAAATTAAATTTTAAACTCTTGAATCGCACGAATGACGCATCCAGGTTTTAATTCAAATACGTGCGTTGAAAGCTCTTAATCTATGCCACGTGTTATACATGTTAACCTAAGACATCTTAACCAGTACATATATAGGCACCAAAAAATTGCAGCAGTACCTCCATTGATAATTTCCAAATCTCGGGAGGTTTCGAGAGATATTATAAAATATTCTCTATGATACATTGAGCAAAACGCACTGAAATTTAAACTTTCATTTATATTTTAAAAAGAATTAAAATACATTAAAATGTATCGATAATGAGAGTTTTGTATATTTTATCTGTTAAAATTGACAAAATATTTACATTTTGGCGATATATATATATATATATATATATATATATATATATATATATACATATATCTATTATCTTGTTTAAATACTTTAAATACTTTATCACCCTATTTAAACACTGATTCAACAAAAGGATAATCATGAATCATGGCCATATTTCGCTCATATTAGCTTGGTCACCGTTTTAAACAAATAGTCATTATGTAATCCAGTGTTTTTTCATACTTGTATGTTCACTTACACATTCGTGTCACGAGAAGTCAATATTTGAATTGTCTAAGTCAATTTGCATGAACTTTGATTTATAAAATTATTTGCCGTTTTACCCACCTTCGATTTTATTACAATATGGGCCGTTTTACCCACTTGCGATTTTATTACAATATGGGCAGGGTATAGTTATTACAATATGGGCAGTTTTTTATTACATTATGGGCTATTATTACATTATGGGTCGTTTTTATTACAATATGGGCCGTTATTACATTATGAACCAATTATTACAATATGGGTCGTAACAACTGTCAATCATGCATGCGCCGCCAGATATATTCAGATGGCAGGTGCATCTTATGGGTCTCCTGATTGGATTAGATTTTGTTCACACTTGGTTATTTTTTGGACAATTTAAAATGAAAATTTAATGTTTTTTTGTGTTTATGCACAATTGTTAAACCATAAGGGGTCTCGAGAATTAAACTTGCCATGCTGATAAGGGCGAGCGGATGCTACACGACAATCTATATGCGGCAAGTTTTTTTTTTCAATATCGGCAATGTTTCAAATGGAATAGCGATTTTGACCCGAGGCCAAATCCTTAAATTAAAGTGGGATTCAGATTGCAGAACTAAAAGGTTTCTTTACACTCTTTTGTTGTCAAACTTGTTTTACATGAACTGCATATCAAAATCATCTACTACCAACCATTTTCATTTTTGAACGTGGCAGTTTCGGTGCAATTGCATTGCTTGAACACAAATTGTATTTGTGTGTGATTAAACAGTACCAGCATCTCATATATACAAATCGAAGCTACAGCCTGCACAGCTTTGAAGCTACGAATTCGCATTTTTCATTAACATCTGTATTTCACAATGCATCTGTACTTTACTGGTAGCATATCCGTGTAGCATCTTATGTACAGGTCTTGGATACTTGGATACATAGCATATCACTTGGGCGGCGGCGCTTTGGACTGGTTGCAAATGCCTTATCTAGAATTAGGTAATTTAATGTACAATGCATTACACAACGTAACAGCATATCAAGAATAGGAAATAATAAACAGAGGAGTTGACACTACTGCATGTATAAATGCTTTCGCTTCACCGTCTGATATACTTCCTTATTGAAAAGACTAGGAAAAGCACTGCTCTATGTAACATTGATTGATTTTTTTCACACTCATATTTGCGTCAATTTTGTGTTTTTCTCAATTTGTTCATTGGCATCAAGTGATACACATACCTGAAAATTCTCCATCCCCAGTACATCTATTACGTCCTTCCGATGACGAAAACTCAGGGAAAGCAGTACCTGAGGAAGATGGCCTTTGACTATTTGCATATTAAAGTGACAAATGCTTTTGTATATTTTACAGCAACAGCTGCTGTCTAATATATCTGATTTTAACGAGCACCGTTTCGGTGATGTGTTCGGGAATGTATGCTTACTAATGATCAAGTAATGGACAGTATGTGATATGTGGACCATTAGCCTCAACACGGACACATTAGCTGTTAATTTACTTACAGCTGTAATCCACTAACAGGTAAGATTCGCAAAAGCCTTATTCTTAGATGCTTGCTTAAGTGTTATTAAATGTAAGGTATTTCCTTTGAAAATATGAGAGCACTTATTTTACAATGGAAGTAAGTACCGGACCAGAGAAACATCGTTTATCTGACAACTGTGCAATCAATGGTCGCATTTTCTCAACTGAACTTAGCTGAAACACTGGCAGCTTAGCATTGCTGGATCGGCTCATTCGAAATAATGTTCATTTTATTCTAGAAGAAAAGCATCCATATACTATCATTTGTGGCTTTGATCTTAAATATAATGAACCGAAAGCATTTCGTGTTTCAGTATCATCTCCATGCATTCCCATATTCTTGTCAAGGGACTGTGATACATTAAAGATTTTTAATTATAGTCACATTTTAAATTGCCCCAGTGTAATAATTCTGTTTCACGGCATGTATTACCCTATCATGCTGTTGCTTTAACTGCTAATACCAATTTGTATTCTCGTCCAGTTGAATTAATCTCCTTTTTCATTCAGCTTATCTAGTTTCCTTTTTAAGATGTCTCAAGTTGAATAAGTCTCCATTTTCTTTCAGCTTATCTGGTTTCCTTTTTTAAGATGTCTCAAGTGGCTGTTGTACGTCCAGTGAGAGGTCTTTTGGTGGAGGTAACCGCAACCATTTTTTATCTAAATCTAACCTATGTATGTGCATCTGCAGAGTTTGCATTTCAGTTTGGGACTACTTGACAGGGCGGTAGCAGTCGCTTCCTATCATTTTTATTTTTGTATCCTGGTGTCACCCAGGCTTTGTGGCTACCGCGCCTGCGGTTCCTGGGTGTGTAATCATCTGCACTGCTGGGTCATACACCGAGGAACCCCCAAAGACGCACCCGGTTGTGGATGATACACGGCAGTGGGGCACAGCCTTTCCATTAGGCCTGCAGGGCACTCATCCTGGGTGGGGCCCACCGTGAAAAACTTAACCGTCTCGGCTGAAATTCGAACCCATGATATCCCGGCTGGGAGTCCTGCGCTCTACCCCTGAGCAACAGAAAACAAGTAAACATGACTTATAGCGGATATGTCGAGATTTTGCCGGACTTAAAGTCTTAAATTTGTCCATATATTATGTTTAGGGACAAAAGCATGCTATTGAACAAATCTATCAGGTTTTGACCATACAAGTCAAAAGGGTTGTTATGTGTGTTGAAATCTCCAAAAATTAGGAGCCGATCACTATCTTAAGTATATCTTGCAAGAGATATAATAGATCACCCAGAAATTCACGCGTCATTGCCCGATGGTCGTCAACTTCAACAAAAGATACTTCAATCGACGTTTTCTTTTCTCTCCTATTGTTCAAACGTATGTATAGATTTCCCAAGAACAGAACTGTGACTGTCAATATCAATGAATGCCCCCGTCATCGACTTCCCTGCAATTTTCCATGAAATTTTATGATCCAGTTTTAGTATAAATTAAAGTCCCTAAAATCAGCAATATTGAAAGGAAATACAATCTACAACAATTCCCGGTGCAACTTTACACTTGGTAAATGCTACTCTATTTATAAGGATATATAATTTTTGTAATTAAATATCCACATGTAACGCAATGTCTCAAACATGGTTACTCATTTCCATTTTTAAATAAATTGCAGGTGTATTGTATGGGACGCCTCACTTTCTTTCTTGACGTCTCAGACTGGTTTATGAAGGCAAATGTCAAATATTTCATCATCGACGTCGAGTGAAATTGGCCGCCAGTTTTTTATTAAATTTTTGTTTTTATCTTTTTGAATAAACGATATTAGGCCCCTTATTTGTTCTACTGAAAGCGACTTAACTCTGAATGAATAATTTATACACTGTAAGAATAAATCCGATATATTATCCCAGAAACATAAATAGAATTCAAATGTGAAACCATCGAGTCCAGGGCTTTTCCCCGGCTTGAATTCTTTTAATGCGCAGTGGCATTCTGCAAGTGTAAGCGGCTTTTAGCTGTTCTATATCTGGAACCTTAAGTTTTGCAGTTTTCGGTTGGTTAAAGAACACACATTTTATTGGTCCATTTGAATTAGTTATTTTGGATTTATAGAGGTTCCGGTAAAAATCATGGCATACTTCTAATATTTTTGTCTGATCACTAATTAGAGGTCCATCTTTTCGAGCGTCGAAATGCTTTTACTATTATAATTTCTTTTTAGCGAACCTGTGAGCTTATGCGATGGTGTGGCGTCGTCCGTCGTCTGTATGTTAACCCATACTATCTTGAAAACGGCAAGAATTAGCATCACGAAATTGTATGCATAAAATTAGTCATCTAAAAAACTCTATCGGATTTGGCTTATTTTTTGGCTAACTGCATTTTCTTAGATTTTATAGGAAAAAAGCAAAAAAAAAAACTAAAAAATCTTTTTCTCCGAATCTGTTCAGCCAAATTGTCCAATATTTTACAGGAATGATTCCTGGAACAATCTCTCTCAAATTTGTTCGAATGGTTTAAGTTCGGTGATTTTTGGCCGAGTTACAGGAAGTTGAACTTAGTCATCTGTCCAAAAAAGGATACTAAAATTACAATCTCAGAATTGGCTTGAGCTATCATCACCAAATTTTATGCCAATGTTGGTCACATGAGTCATATCTGAAATTGAGGTATTGGTGGCGCCACCTGCATCGGCCTTTTTTGCACGGGGGTCATCAGTGCCCGTATCATACTGACAGCTACAAATAACTTCTTCTCTGAAACGTAATGGCCAAATTGTTTAATAACGCACAGAAATGATCCTAAGATAGTGCTTTCTAAATTTTGTAAAAATGGTCTCAGTTCAGTGACTTTTGGCTAAGTTATGGGAAGCTGAATTTAGTCATATGCCATTACAGCCCATTTTAGCAAAGTGGCTAAAAAAATCTTCTACTCAAAAAACCACTGGGCCAAATTCTTAAATCTCACATATTAATTATCCTTAGTTGTTGATAATTCAAGTTTGTTCAAATGGTCTCAGCTCAGTGACTTTTGGTTGAGTTATGGGAAGCTGAATATAGTCATATGCCGTAACAGCCCATGTTAGCTAAGTGGCTACAAAAATCTTCTTCTCAAAAACTACTGGGCCAAATTCTTAAATCTCACACACATCAATTATCCTTAGATGCTGATAATTCAAATTTGTTCAAATGGTCTCAGTTCAGTGAATTTTGGCTGAGTTATGGGAAGCTGAATTTAGTCATATGCCATAACAGCCCATGTTAGCTAAGTGGCTACAAAAATCTTCTTCTCAAAAACCACTGGGCCAAATTCTTAAATATCACACATTAATTTTCCTTAAATGTTGATAATTCAAATTTGTTCAAATGGTTTTGGTTCAATTATTTTTGGCTGAGTTATGGGAAGCTGATCTTTGCCATTTTGCTGTATTTTCCCATATGAGTTATAAACCTACAAAAAGTTATTCGACTGATGATACTGAGGCCAGTTTGTTTAATATTTTGCAAGAATAATTCCCTGATTCATTCTTATAATAATTGTCTTTTATGGTTCCAAAAAATTAATTTTGGCTGAATTATAAAGATTGAATTGATTCATTTTACCATATATGTTAGCTGTGTGAAGCAGATACATCTAGCCTAGCACCAGATTATCAGCATCCATTAAATCATGCCTCCAGACATTTAGATTTCAGGTTATCTATGGAAAATATTGACAAGAAAGTTTTTTAAAAGCTTTTAAAAAATGTAGATTTATGATATTACATATCATCTGTACACTAACTCATAATTTCTCAGGAATAGCAGGAGCTACCATTCCCAAATTTTATTCAATTATCTGTCACATATCAAATGTTGATGGATTCAGCTTATTTTGCTATCTGCATTTACTTAGATTTTACAGGGAAAAAGCTGAAAAAAAATTTAAAAGTCTTCTTCTTGTAAACAGTCCAGCCAAATTGTTCAATATTTTACAGAAATGAATCCAGAGGCAAGCCCTCTCAAGTATGTTCAAATGGTTAGTGTTGGATAAATATTAGCAGACTTACATAACAGGCCAAGATTGTGTATGTTTCTTGAATAGGTTGAGAAACTGCCAACTGTTTCAGATTTGGCAACAGATCAAGAGTTCATTCAGTTTAGCCAAATATAGGTCAACAGTTCAATCAGTGCAGCCAAGCACAAGGCCATGGGAGCCATGGGAGCCATTCTGTGAGCTTATGCAATTGTGTGGCTACTATTTCAGATTTGGCAATAGGCAAAAGGTCAGATTTATAGCTTTGGCAGACTGCCAACTGTGTCAGATTATGCAATAGGTCAAGAGTTCACTCAGTGCAGCCAGTTACAGGTCAAAAGTTCACTCAGTCTAGCCAGGTGCAGGTCAAGAGTTCCATCAGTGCAGTAGCCTGAGCCAGTTATTTGTCACAGTACACTCGGGGCAACAGCCTTTCTCACCTAAGCCTGGTCAGCCCCGTGCATCAGACTTAAGGTAAGTTTGATGGATTGGCCTGATATTCTGACCTGTCTATGTTTCTTTAATGGCTTTCTCGTTCACAAGACAGGTGTCGCCATCTACCATTTTGCAAAGTGTATGTGCCTGCTTAATTCTACGGAGGAATTTGATATATCAGCCTGAAATTGGGCATATTTATACATGTCAAATAGCTTTGTCGTATACAAGACTTTGTGGTGCCATCTACAATAATTTTTGTGTTGTGTGCACCCATGCCAGAATTTCAGCAGTGATGAATGTGTATTGTTTCTTGTTCAAAATGTTTAGTACTTGCATTGTTCATATATATGAAAAGTAGTGGTTCAGCATTGAAGCGTTATACCTGGTGTATATCCATATGCACAGGTTCGCATTAGGCCTGTAGGCCTTGTTTTCTGAAGAGAAGAAGTAACTTGTATTTTTTAACCCTTTTCATACCACCTCTGTTTAGAACGGAGTATAACACCTTGGTTTTTGCATCTAAAATATCATCTAAACGAGTTTTAACTTCTTTTAATTTGCGAAGGGATATTTCATCTTCTGGGTTTTCGTTTGTTTTTTCAAATAATTTTTCAAACTCTTTCTGAAGTTTTTCTTTCTCTCTTTTTTCGCGCTTTTTTCTCCGTTTTGAATATTGGATTGTATACCCACGGATTTCGCACTTAACTGTGTCGCACACTGTATGTTTATTTTCCACGTCATGGGACGCCTCACTTGATCGGTTCTATTATTGGTTTTTTTTTTGTGTTTTCCCCGGAATTCTACTTTGGGTACTTCAGTCAAATTTCAGATTTCAATTCAAGGCAAAGAACACATTTTTCATATTCGATTGTACCATACCTTCTACATATTTTCTAGTTTGACCTAACATAACTGGTAAATGGATAACAATTAGCTGAATAAAATAAACATCTCCCCAAAATTAAACATTACAGCCTCACTTTTTCAGAGATTTCGACACAAGGGAATCGATTACCTCAACCACATCCCATACACACAGGCCCCCTCGAAGTTTCGCTAATTCGCGGCTATATGAGCCCCATGTATAGGTCATAAGGTCGATAATATTATTATACAGATATAAATTCCGGTGATCACTTATTATATGATAATCGATAATATGTGCGCGTTGTACTGATCCGTAAATAATTAATCGATGGTTGGAGATCAACAAAGAGATTGTAAAAGTCAATACAGACCTCTATGCTGTTTAGAGTGGGAAGGATCAGGCAATTAATACATCCATTAGAAACCTCATACCAAGTTTTCGTAATTTCCGTTATTAATTCGAGTAGGCAAAGAAATGTAAACGTTTTGCCTTGTTAACATTAAACAACAATATGTTGATGTCAAGGGGATTCTCCATGTTTTGACCTCGTGTTCTCCGCCTATCATTTACAGTAGATCACATCTGTGGCCTGCAAAAACCAGAAGAGTTCCAGTCGCCATTTACAATCAACATCACTATTGGACTATTGTGTAGATGAAACGTTGATGTTCATTGTCTGCCGCAAAAATACTGACTATTGTCAACCCGCACAATATTGCATTATAACTGCTACAAGAGAAACATATTTAAGAAAAGATTAGCTTTTAGGATTTTTGAGACACAGACTGGGGTTCAATGTTGTATTATTCAGTCTCAGTGTGACCTTTACTGAACTCTTCAACAGAGCAAAATTAATTAATTTATTATTATAATCTTGCATGTCTGTTCATCCGTTGGGACTGGATATTGAAACGGCTAGCTGTGACGTTGGAGTATTAATATTGACCAATTGTCACGTTTTTCTCTTGATGACATACAGATATTTGCGTTTCAAGGTATTCTGTTTACGTATGTTATTTAATTTTCTATTGTTTTCATATGTCTTAAAATGATATCTGATAGGGTCCTTTTGACTCAGTTAAAATAATAATAATATTTTTGATAATAAAAATAAAAATAATAACATCAATAAGAATATTATTATTATAATTATCATCATCATTATTATTAGTAGTAGGAGTAGTAGTCGTAGTAGTAGTATTACTGTCAACAGAAAGGTTCCTCTTGTATTGAAACACCTGGATATTGGCTTAATTTCATATCTCTACCGAAGCCATGGCTTAGAGGTAGAAAAACCAGGTTGACAGCATAGTTGTGTTGGTTTGACAATTTAATGAAATTTTCCACAGACGCGCCATCTATTGGTAATTATTGACACAGACTCTGGGTCCGATATAGCGAAAATAAAAAGATCATATTTGTTTTGTCTCACGCTATATCCTTTTATATCAGGGATGAATCTAGTTTCATTTAAACAAAACCAACAGCAATTCTGGTTCCCTGATGCAAATCTCAAAATGTTTCACAATTACACTGCTACGTGTTACTAAGCTCCTGTTACGTCTCTCTGTATTGACTGTATAATTATGTTTCATATTTTGATCTTTTCGTTCAACAAAGGAATCTAATGCGGAAACTTCTGCGAATCAAGGAGATTAAAGACTGGAGTATCAAGTGAGAGTCTGGCCGTGTCGAATGTTGCTGACGAGGGTGATTTCAGAACTCTAGACTTCTCTAGATATATTGTAACGCATAATTCTTAAAAAAAACCCGAACCATTTGCGCATTCATAATTCCGGTCCATGTTATTCTAGTGATCTACCGCTCAGTTACTGGATATATTGCTCTAAGCTTAGAAGACTCGCTTTATAAAGGCCGTGCCGGCGCTGCGCCTGACACCGCGGCACAATAGGCGCACAATAGAGTTAATCAGGCTTATCAGGTCTTAAATGCAATTAGCGCACGACTGACACTCGAGGCTTCTGACACTTGATACTCCAGTCTGTAATCTCCTTGTGCGAATCAATGTGAAAATGCTTGTCGAATGTTTCATGCATTTTATACGTGCATTTTTTTGGCACGCATTTCATCAAAGAATTCTGGACACATTTTTTTATTAGTCAAAGTAATATATATATATATATAAATATATATAAATATATATATATATATATATATATATGAGAAGTGGTAGATCGTACAGAGAGCGGCTCGGAGCGGGAAGGTTGTTTAAAGTGAGTTAAACCTGCTAATTATAGACATTGATAGTTCTACCATCTGGGTAAGGACATAAAGAATTGTAATAGTGAATATGGGGGTTGGTATTGAAGCCTGGAGGGCAAGAATAGGCTCGTTTGTGCAGCGAGCGATAATACCAGGATGGAAGCCTGGGGCAATCGTTGTCAAGGGAGACCTGGCACGCTTGGTTGTGAGATCTTCCCCCATTATCGCTCTACTACTGGTACTTGCAGGCGATGTTGAAATGAACCCCGGCCCCATGACACCGGTAAATGACAAGAGTGCAGGTTCCAGTGACAGAGAAGACAGCGGTACTGTGACCAGGTCAAGAAGTAAGAATACCACTCAGCCTTGTTTAGTTAGGGATGCAGAGGGAGCTCTGAGTGTCAGTGTACAGAGCTCATATAGTCATAGCGCCAGACCAAATGTTACCAGCAGGCCTACTCAGTCAAAGAACTCTGCTTCCATCAATCCAGCTCAGGCTACTTTACTGTCAGAAAGCCATGAACAGGTACCTATCATGTCCTCTCAGTTAATTGGAGCCAGTCAAAATGAAATATTTGATGATACAGATGTTGGTATGTGTGGTCAGTCATACTCATCTGAAATGAACATCAGTGACCAATTGACAGGGATTACAAAACGCTTACAAGACACTCAGAAACTTCTCACAGATATTCAGGAAAGACTAAATAAAGTTGAAACAGAAAACAAAAAGCTTAAAGATAAATGTGAGAAACTTGAAAATCAGTCACGTCGTGAGAATGTAATTATACACGGTGTTCCTGAAAGTAAAAACCGAGAATCCTGGCAGGAGTGTGAGGAAATGGTCCGAGGTGTGTTGAAGGACAAACTTGAGCTCGAGTGCGATAGTGACCAAGATCTGGGTATTGAGAGAGCCCATAGATTACCAGTCAGAAACAGAAATGGGAAACCAAGACCTGTTATTGTCAAATTCACAAGATATAAAGACAAAGAAAATGTATTATCACAGGCAAGAGAGAAATTGAGAGACAGTAATATCAAGATTACAAATGACTTTAGTGATCAAGTAAGAGAGGCACGGCGCAATTTGGTCCCACATATGATTAAGGCCAGAGAAGACAATTTAGAATCCTATCTTTCTTTTGATAAACTGTGTATTAATGAAATTTGGTTCAAATGGGATTTTGATACTCAAAGTAAAGTAACATTGGGAAGAGATGATAGAAATAAATAGGGATTAGGCCAGGGTCCAAAATCTTATACACATGAAAATGAGAACATGATAAACCATATGTTTATTTCCTTTTCAGATGCAGAGCATTCAAGTAACAGGTTTAGTCCAACTGATGAATTAACAGCACCTTGTCTCCAGGATACTAACATTCACTCAGCACTTGCACAAAATATGGAGGTAAGCATAGATCAAATAACTAACACTTGCACAGATACTAATGACAATACAGATAATGCGAATTTTATATCCTGGAATGCAGGAGGTCTGAAATCTAAGCTCTTCTCAACAGATTTTAAACAGCTGTTAATAGATTGTCATGTTTTGTGTATTGTGGAAACTTGGGCTAATAACTCTGATGACTTTGTAAGCTTTTTTTACTGACTTTAATTGCTTTGGAACTGCAAGGGAAAACATGAAAAGGGGAGGTGTATTATTGTGTATAAGAAAAACTTGTAATTTTAAAATTATTGAGGTTCACAGGTTTATTGATACAATTGCTTTGCTATTAGATGGAGAGGCTTTAAACTCAGATAAAAATGTAATGATAATATGTGCATATGTTGCTCCAGAAAATTCACCCTTGTACAACAGTATGGAAGAAATTGATGGTATACTTAGATTAGAAAATATACTATTTCAAATGGTATCAAAATATGGGGAATTAAATTTTATCCTTATGGGAGAATTTAATGCAAGAATAGGCAATATGCATGATTTTATTGACAATGATGAAGTAGAGTTTGTTGGTGGTTGTGATGGCTATCCTATAGATGACTTCAACATGATTAGAAATTCAAAAGATAGTAAAGTAAATAAATTTGGTTATTCTCTACAACAACTCTGCTGTACTTTTAATGTACATATTGTCAATGGCAGGCTTACACCAGACTTAACAGGGGAATATACATGTGTCACACACTCAGGGCAGAGTGTTGTGGACTACATAATTATCAGTTCTGATCTTTTTCATACCTTAGCATCATTTTCAGTGTTAACAACAAATCTGTCTGACCAAAATCATCTGAAAAGAAAACCTCCATGAAGTCATTACAATGGAGAAAATACATTGTGAAATCGAAGGAACCTGAAGAGTTGGCTAATTTACTTGATCAGGAATATTGTAAAAAACTTTTTCAAGAGTTTAACACATTTATTGATTATGATATTGATAAAGCCCTTCATTGTTTATATAAAGTGATACATACTGTCTCTATAGAACATAAAAATAATTACCATCCTACAAGCCAGCCTGATTGGTGGGACCAGGAATGCAGCTGTGCTAAATCAGTAAAAAACAAGGCATTAAATAAATACAGAAGTACAGGTAGCACTCAGGATCTGATATTATATAAAAATGAAAAGAAGAGATTCAGATATATGTGTGATCAGAAAAAGAACATAAAGCAGCAGGAGAAAGTAATGAAGGTATTTAATGTTAAAGGAAACTATGAACTTTGGAAAAACCTTAAAAAAATTAAACGGAAAGCTAAAATATCCAATATAGATGCTAGACAATGGTTTGAGTACTTTAATGAACTACTTAATGGTAACAAGACAGATATTGACAAAGATTTTAAGAGTATGGTAAAAAGGTATACCAAAGATTCATATAATGAAAATGCAGGTGGTGTCCTTAACACTGATATTAGTGTTAATGAAATCCAGCAAGCTGTGCAACAGATGAAAAAAGGTAAAGCTCCTGGTCCTGATGGAATTCCATTAGAAATAATAGTATATATCTTAAAATACATTTTACCTTCTTTGCAGTCATTGTATAATAACATATTACACACAGGTTCTTTTCCAGAGGAGTGGTGCAAAGCAATAATTCTACCATTACACAAAAAAGGTAATGTAAATGATCCTGGAAACTATAGGGGAATATCATTATTAAGCATTTTGGGTAAAATTTTCACGAAAATTCTTCACACCAGGCTGTGGAAATATGCAGATGATTCTGACTTATTACCAGAAGCACAAGCAGGGTATAGGAAAAACTACCGTACAATAGATAATGCATTTGTTTTACAGGCTTTAGCACAGAAATATCTGACAAAACCAAAAGGTAGATTTTATTGTTTATATATAGATTTTTCTAAAGCTTTTGATTCTGTACAACATGACATCTTGTGGTTTATATTGTTGAAATCAGGGATAAATGGTAAAATTCTTAAAGTTTTAAAATCAATGTATTCCAAAATGAAGTCTTGTGTAAAAAGTGACTCTGGAATAACAGATTACTTTAATTGTGCAGTTGGTACCAGACAGGGGTGTGTACTCAGTCCATTATTATTTTCTCTTTTTATTAATGAATTTTATAGCATGTTATTAATATCAAATCAAGAAGGAATTTATATTGACCACATTCTACCTAATGTTATGACATTGTTATTTGCAGATGACATTGTTAATTTTGGAGATACAGTAGGTAGACTACAAAAACAGATTAACCAGTTACAAATATTTTGCTGCAGATATGGTATGAAAATTAATTTAGACAAAACTAAAATCATGGTTTTTAGGAGAGGAGGTATTACTAAGAAAACAGAAAAATGGTATTTTAAAGGTAAACCAATAAATCTTGTTTCTCAGTATAAATATTTGGGCATTACCTTTACTCCAAAACTGTCATGGCATAGGACACAACAACAGCAAGCTCTGCAGGCAGCAAAGGCAGTGCAAGTAATCAAGAACTTTAATCAAAATAATAATTTAACAGTGAAGCAAGTTTTTAAGCTATTTGATAGCATGGTAGCACCAATATTTATGTATGGGAGCGAGCTATGGGGACATAGTAAATCAGAAATAATAGAAAGGGTTCATTATAAATTTTGCAAATATATATTAAATGTTGGAAGCACTACTCCAAATGCAGCTGTCTTAGGAGATTGTGGACGTTTTCCTTTATTTGTGACATATTCAGTTCAGTGCAATAAATACTGGTTAAGGTTGCTGCATATGGAAGAGGAAAGATATCCAAGACGTTTATATATTTTATTAAGGAAACTTGATGAAAATGGTAAATCAACATGGGTAACAGGAGTGAAATCTTTACTTTTTCAGACTGGTTTTGGTTTTATATGGATGGCTCAAGAAGTCGGTGATTGTAACTGGCTTATAAGTTGTTTTAAAGAAAGATTGATAGATATGGCACAACAGAACTGGAGTAGTGATGTAAAATCAAGTAATAAGTTACAGTATTATGGTCTTTTCAAAACCATGTTGCATGTTGAAAAATATATCAGTTGTGTATCTAATAAATACCACAAAACTGCATTAGCTAAATTTAGATGTTCAGATCACAAGTTACAAATAGAAACAGGACGACAGAATGGATTGGATAGAGAAGAAAGAGTCTGTAAATATTGTATAAGGTATGGTTATAACATTATAGAAGATGAGAGTCACTTCCTGTTGGAATGTCCTTTATATAAGGAATTACGGTTTAAATATTTTGAAAAAGACATGCAAGAGTCAACAGAATATAATTTTAAAAAGATGTTGAAATCAGAAAATACATTTGAAATAACTAAACTAGCTGCTTATGTATTCCATGCTTTCAGCTTAAGGAAATCAACAATAGGAGACTGATAAATTTGCATTTTGTGAATAATTATGTATCTTATAATTTTTGTGACACTACTTTAACTTAATATTTCAGCCACCAGAATACCATATGTGAGTATATTGTATGAATTTTTAGGTATATAAGTAACCGTATTATTTATTTATTATTGAGTTTTTTTTGTTTTGTTTTTTTTTCTGTTTGTATGTTTTTGTTTTGTTGCTTGTTTGTATTTTTTATTTTATTATTTTATTTTATTTATTTATCTTTATTTTATTTTTATTTTTATTTTTTTTTATTTTTATTTTTTTTTTAAATTAATTTTTATTTATTTATATATATATATATTTTTTTTTTATTTATTTTTTTTTCTTTATTTGATTTGATTAATTATTTAATAGTTTTTCACTTTTTTCTCCTCTTATTATTGCGTTATTAGTATTCATAGTTTATTTTAAATGCTTCGTTCATATTGTTAACGTAGTTGTTGTTTGAAATTGAATGGTACATATGTACCACATAAATGTTGGAACTTTGGGCCTGAGGCCTTGTTTTCCTGAATAAACTGTTTTCTGTTCTATATATATATATATATTTCTGAATATGTTTGTGGCCAACAATGACACTTCATAAAGGCGATTCATTGATTCATATGCTTTTTTCATAGTGCCATTTAATTCATAAATAACATCGTTCAGCGGCTACCATTAAGAACAATTTATCCGACTTATATTTTATGTTCTTCATATTATGCTTGCCTGTGAGATTCTTTGAACATTCATCGTATGTTGAGAGAGAGAGAGAGAGAGAGAGAGAGAGAGAAAGAAAGAAAGAAAGAGGGAGTCTCAAATTATCCAACAACAAGAGAAAACAACATATTACCATTCTGTACTACCCAGGCGTTTGGGCTTTGGACGCTGACGTCGCCCACGGGAAAATCAAATTACCCTGGTTGTCAGTCGTGTCTTAAGAATTTTCTTGAAAACATTAAATTCAGTTGTTCCCTTTTTCACAAAGACATTACGTTCTGCAGATGATTCCTAGGTATCAACACATCAATGCTAGCTGATATTAATGTCAGTCCAATAATGGGCTCCCTCTAATTCACTCAAGGGAACGTACATTTGTTTGGGGCTTTCTTTGATATTTTGATCACTTTTTCAATGAGAATATTCAATAACTGTTTTCGTTCCGTTACTTTTATCTAATTGTACCAGAGTCTAGTCGGATCATGATGGCTTATGAATAAAAAATATGAACAGAAGGGCAGAATTATACAGTAAAAAGTGTGATGTGTCCAGGGCAGCAAACACTTTGTCCATTCTCTTTGGCTTCGATAAGCTTCGATAATCATAATGAACCGTTAATAAATACCTTTAAAAAAACTTAAAGAGATAAGGCGGGTTAATTAAAATATCGAGATTATTCAATTCATTTCTCATATCAATTTAGTATTTTTTTTCTATATTGTGAGATTGGTTTGAAGTTTTACAAAACTTCAGTGTAAATTGGGATCGTTTCGAAACTTGTAAAGTGAGCATTCGGTGTGCTAATTGTCCAATATATCAACCGCATTTCGGTCAGGCCAGGCTGCGCCCAAGATTATCAACTTTTGGTAAGGAGACATACGTATTCTAATTAAAAAATATACCCACGTTATACTTACTGGGTATTTCATGTTTTCTCATGATAGAATGAATAAAATTTGGCCGAAAGAAATTTTGTTAAACAAGTTTAGATAAAATATTGAGGAAAATGTCTCAAAGAACAAAACAACGAGTTTAATATAGATACCTCAATTTACAAAAATTACAAACTATTAAAATGCTGCTACAAATGAGTTTATGATGATTTTTGATGATCAGAAAACAAAATAAAAGTAAAAATATATATCGGACTTCCAGAATGTTATTATCTTTAAATAAATCCAAGATGACCCAAAGACACATTAATATACATTTAAATAAATGTTGTTTATACTAAGGAACCATATTAAACTCAAAAACTATAAGAGTGTGACTAGTCATGTTAAAGGTCAGGGCCATCTTGAATGTCACTTTTAAATTAACAGATTATCGGGGGTCTGCTTTTCAGGGATTTTTAGTTTGTTATTTCCGATTTCAAATACCACCAAAAACCCTTGAAACTGCTGTTGTAGCAGTGCACCAGAGTAAAAGGTATCACTCATATTTATATGAATTATTATAATCACTTTAAAGTATTACCATTTACATGTTAAACTGCTGATGTTCACAACATAAAATGTAAATTAACATACAATTTACATGTTTGCAACTGGTTACACTTGAATTAATAAAAAATGATACAATTTAAAGAAACAAAGAAAATAAACTTTTGACTTCTGAAATGTAGAAAAATTATTTCATGATGACTTGCAGTAGTCGAAAACATTGAAATTACATCTAAATATAAATATATTAAAATATCAGTCCATTGCATTGTCTCTTTAGTTACTCAATTTTAATAACATCAAAATAACAAATACTGGTCGATGTTCCAGATCATTTTGCATCTTACGCTTTGTCAAATATGTCACAGTTACAGCTATCCAAACTGTACAATAGTTAAACTTGAGAAAACTATGAAAATGTGATACAAGAACGTGGCAATATATTTACACTTTAATTTAATATATTTTACATGGATTTTAGAACTAGCTATAATAACTTATTCGAGCCACTCACAATGGGTTGGATGATGACGTTCGGTAGTCTGCAGAGGTGGAACCAGAGGCCCTGAGAAAACTACCGACCTTTGACGCACCATTCGAACCCGGGTCGACAACGGAGAGTGGCGAGCATTTTACCACTCGACCGTTATGATAAATGTATATATTAAATATTATGACAGGAACAAAAATTGGCAATATTTCAAAGTAACTTAACAGTTTTATCAAATGCCACCAGACTATATCTTCACCGAAGTTAAATGTGATTGAATGAAATTGAAACTGACAATCTCACGAAATAGCGCGCTCTACCAATAGCTTGGTATAGATATGTATTATCTAGTTGTCTCATTGAACGGATGGCATCAGTAACCTTCTAGTCGCAACCCTTTTGATCACATAGTTCTTTATTTACGAGGTAAACTTGTGAAGTCAGACATTGTGATTATTTCCTTGTCTTTGTCTCTCTGTAAAATCGGGCCTAAGGGATAAAATCGGTATTTTAGTCTTGAAGTTTGAAAACAAATAGACGGTTTTACACGATTAAAAGGAAATTTTATGAAGCAAAATGGAATAATTCCTTTAAAAAAGTATAGTATTTATGGGGAAATATCACCGCTCATTACCGATTGCAGTATTTTGTTTAAATAAGAACACAACATCCTCGCTTAGGCACAAGAACCATATATTTTACATTTTATACACCCTTATTTTGTTTCTTATAACGTATAAGAGTGTTATAATTTATTAAATTTCTCCACGATGTATTAATACATGTGCTCGTTTTATAGTTATATAATGTATGCACTCTTGATAGACCGGTATTTTTTTGGTAAATCAGCTATTTATCGCATGTGCGTGTCCTAAAGTGAGAATTAAGATTTTTTTCAGTATTATACTGCAGAAAAAGGTACTACACAGAAGACATTCCACAACATATAGTTGCAACATTGTTCTTTTTGGCTCCGCCTAGTGTGAGGAAATGCAACGTCTACGACAACATGCGCCAGAGTGATAGATGATATGGAAGTAATAGATGTAGTCCAGTATATCTTTAACATATATTTACAAATGCTAGACAGCCAGACGCAACCCGACTAAGCTGTAGTGAGGACCTTCTTGCCCAGTATCGTTTATAAAAGATAGATTTAGGTTATTGGAAACACAGCTGCCCCAGAGATATTTTATTTCGAATTAAGATGAGGGCCGAAAATCCAATGATCCTTTATGTAACGGACCTTTTCAACGAGCATGCCCGCTGTGCGCAAGGATCGTCTGAAGTGTTCGGGTCAAATGAGCAAGCAATGAAGATTGTTCAAATATGAACCTCTTTAAAAAAAAGTTTTCTATCATACCTATCATTTCAGATAAAAAAAATCTTTATTTAAAGGAATACAAGCCTGTTTGCATTCATATATTCGGCCCATTTTCACATACTTGTTCATTCGTTCATAATTAAGTGAATGTACATTTGAGAATATTCCTGGAAGTCCTTCCTGGACCTAGGTCATAAGGAGGATCTATACCAAAATCTAATCGATTTTTTATTGGCCATTTCCCAGGTGTCCAACAAGTCCATGGGATTCCGTTCATTACTGCGTGACCATGTTGTGAAGAAAAATACAAACAAACATACAAACACACACGAACGGGACTGAACGCTTGCCCTCCTGCTGAGGGTAACAAAATGTCTTTCTGTGTCGATATACCGGACCCGAACACTAAGTACCAGTCGTGGCCGACCTGTGTCACTAGTGTCACTAGGCCGGTATATCTTTATAATATAATGTGGTTGCCTTTTTGTTCGCGAGGGTTTTAAATTCGCGATATTCGCGAATGGGAAATAATCGCGAAAATGACACCCTCGGGAAAAATTGGCCAACTGAGTATGTCCTTCTTAAGGCAGCATTAAGTGTAGCCAATACTTGTATGGGAATAGGTTAGAACAGTGGTAAATTTTAATATAAATTACATCCATGCAGGTAAAGGGAAAACGTTCCCTTAAATTTGAACTAAAGAACCTATGCTGTGTGTACAGGCCCATCCTTATATGAGAAGAATATCACAAGATCATGAATTATTCTCATTTTATAATACACACAGGAATGGCTTTACCAAAGATTTGATATAGGTTCTGGTGAGATCGCGAAAATGAGACCCTCGCGAAACATTAAAAATGGAGAAATCGCGAAATTTCAGCCTCGTGAATATGAAGCCAACCACAGTATTTACAAATGCCAGACAGCCAGACGCAACCCGAGCTGTCGTTGCGGGGAAATATATTCTTCTTAACCTGTAAATTCTCTATGCTCCATCCAACTATCGTTACCCACCTGGTGTTTCGCAATTAATTTTACAAATAACCAAGAACGTTTGCCTGAAGTAAGTAAACTCAATAAAGGTCGCCTTTGGAAGTAGAGGAGATCGGAGGATCCGGACGGGCAAATGCAGTCCCCTCTCACAACCAAACCTCTGATCGAACCCGGGTCGCCAGCGAAGAGGACAGAGCTTTTTACTCCATTTTGTGTTTACTGTGTTTGGCTTCGGAATTCAGTAGATTTGCAATAAAATAAATGAAAACCACCAGAACCAGGTGGACAGGAGTAGTCAGGAAGCGTAGACCAGCTTGAATCCTAAAATTAGCCACATGCTCCAGCGGTAAGAAGATAATTTCCCCTGTTCAGTCCGGAATTACTGTCTTCTAATCAGTCACAGGCCAGCGGGATATTGGATTAACTGGCAGTCTAGTGGATTGCGGATACGGCACTTGGGCTCGTAGTGTTGCTGAGACTGCCCAGTGACAGAGCCATTAGTAGAGAGATAAATTGATTTCTAATCCGTTTGTCGTTATCGGATTATAAACTGACCTATTTCTCTTTATCTTTTATAGCCGGCTGTTCATTTCAGATGTAACTGCCTGCCTGGCGAAAAAGCTATGACAAACCTGTGTTTAATCGAGCTCTATATTGCGTTAGCACGGTGGTCCTAATCCCCTGGTTTAAAATGGCATGAAAGCCCATTCATTTTACGATAATACAAAATACCCGTCTTATTTAAACAAGTTATGTACATTACGTGTAACATATTGCATCCATTTAACATCTAACTAGTTTTTTTTTTATTAAATATCATGTATAGTTATTTTGGTTTCATAAGCCAACACTCTCATTCTTAAACACTGTTTTTTTCAGTGACAAGAACACAACAATACCAAAACCTACACATTTGTTTTGGGCATTTTAAATTGTAAAAGTCTAAAAATATAATCATTTCTATTAATTTTCTTTCTCAAGCCAAAATGAGCTGCCCGGAATAGGCTCACTCCTATCGGCGGCGCCTCCTGATAAACTCGGCTCGGCCTGATGTAAACTCGGCTGCATAATGGCGGCGGCGCTTCCTGATAAACTCGGCTCGGCCTGATGTAAACTCGGCTGCATAATGGCGGCGGCGCTGGGCTCTAATTTAATAACAAGAAGAAGAATGTTAATTCTAATATTTTGAGTCACAGGTAGAGAGTGCACACAAAAGAATATCACAAGTATTATACAATAAGTGAAATATGTGAAACTGGGACTAATCACTTATCACACACATCAGGGGCGTCAATAAAGGGGGGGGGGGGATGGGGGTTTATATACCCCCCACTTTTTGGCAAGGAGGATGGCCAATGTAATTATCCCCCCCCCCCAACTTTTCAGAGAGTAAATATTATATTATTGCAAATAAAGAAATATATTGAAAAATAGAATCAAAAACTTTAAATCAATTTACAAAAAATGTTATATCTAAACCTTGCTCAAAATTCACAAAATAACTTATTTTCTATTATAATATTATAATTATTAGAAATATAATTAAGTATATATAAATAAGTATATATCTATAAATATATATATATATAATAATCGTGTATATATATATACGACTATTATATATATATATTTATAGATATATACTTATATATATATATATATATATATATATATATAGTTGAATATGTCACTCAGAGATACTGAAAAAGTAATATATTATATGTGTGTGTGTGTGAGTATATATATATATATATATATATATATATATATATATATATATATATATATATATATATATACAAAGTCATCCTCCCCCACTCTGGAAGAAAAATTGACGCCACTGACACACATTAACAATTTTTACATAACGAAACCAAATTCGCATCAGTAGCAGCAGTATCCACTCCATATCACGATGGCCCTCCGTTAATTATAAACGTTTAAAAATAATAATAATAAAAAACAATAAAACTTATCAAACTTTGTATTATGATATCTGGCACCTTATATTAAGAAACAGCAGTTTACGCTTCATGCGACTCGACCTCCGGATTATAGTCTGAGCAAAGATGGTGACACATGCACGTTTTGAAATGATTCAGTCAGGGTATGAAAACGGCACGGAAATACGACATAGAGATACTCTTGGGACAGTCACATAGCGCGAATATATATAGTACATGTGGCGACTGGACCCTTGTCGACGAAGAGAAGCCGAAATAATGCTAATTTGTTAATTTAACACGATTTCATGAGGCTGGGAATCCTGTGAAAATGACAAAGCTCACCTTGCCATCATATACTCTTCTCGAAATGTCTGAAGTTATACAGGTATGAGTGGTTGTGTCAGGTGACATGGGATTAAGAAGAATCCCAGTGAAAGTAGTGGATGTACCGGCCTGTTAGGTGCAGCGTCCACATTGATAGTTTGATGCCAGCATGTATGCTTGATTGTATCATGATACTGACAAAACGTAACGTATCTAGGGCGTAATTGTGATATAGACTGAACTACAAAGATGTACCCGTGTAATACGTAGTGGAATGTGTTTAGTACATCCTCAGTTGTTGTGTTCCGCCATCCGGGCTTTTAAATTGTAAACCATATGAAAGTTTTGTGTGATTTTTCCATCTCTTTTTTAAATTCACATCCAATACAATAAGGTGTCACTATCCCAGGGGTCCAGTAAATACACAACTCATGGTTAAATGCATATCAATGGTTTATGAATCTTTCATTGCATTATTGGCAAAGTGACTTCTTTTAGGGGATGGAGGCAAGGGCAGCGGTTAGCAACATTGATATTTAGGATGTGGAGAAGCGAACTCGAAGAAAAGTTGATAATTTTTTATTTCGAACGAAGAGTAAGTTCTTAGTGAAGCTCAGTGGATACAAATCTTTTTTATGAACTTTTTTTAAGAACAGATCTATTTCTATATAAAAGGAGTGCTAGCCTGTCTACCCTCAAAATGACTTTCACTGGTGCAAATGGTGAATATAAAATTTATCAGAATTGTGGATTTAGGTGAAATACAGTTTGATATTTTGCTTTTATATAAAGTAATGAATTTTCCATTTGAATTATTCAACACGATCGTGTTTTATATAAACACACACATATAGATATATATACATTATAATTATATATATATATTTATATATATATATATATATATATATATATATATATATATATTCGAAGATAAATATAAATAGTTTATTTCGTTTGTTCAAAGATGCTTGCAGAAAATAATCGATTCCTCAAATTATTCTACACGCGAGTATAGTCAAAATATATTTCACAGTCGCACAGTCTAAGCGTTCAAAGCTATCCGATATTGCAGCCCTAGATAACTTAACAGACACAGAAAGAGAAAGAGAGTTAATAATGCATTAAATAATTATTTTGTTCTCACCAACTGATTTTTCTTTCTCTGCGTTAAGTAAAAATTAGTTTATAATACCATTACCAATACTCTAATTTTACTTATTGCTTTTATTTATTTATTTGATCTATCTAAACGTATTGAAAATAGGTTATAGGCAATATTTCTCTATTTGAAGAACAATAATAGGGAGTATTGTAATTCATCTTTGAAGTGCAACATGCTTAACACTAAGAAAGGTTAGGCAACACGAATTCTGTTCCGGTTTCAGGTACCATAGCAATTTGCTTATAATGTGTTGTATTGTCGTAAACTGATCACGCGTGTGGAAACGATACCAGAAGACTTTAGTTCTATACCAGACTACATTTTATATTCTCATAGGTTAGCTGGAGAATTATGCAAACCTTTTTTATGGCTTCAAATCGTTAACTGTGGTTGACGTCATATTTGAGTAGTAAGTGTTTTGTTTTCAGTTTCACTTTTTCAATGTTTTGCAATGGTTTCATTTTTCACCATCTTGTTTTTTAACTAATCTTCACAGTGTATATCCACTAATTTTTGTGTATGAACTGATTCTTACGTACCATATTAATATAACAACTTGGCGAGGACCCAACAGAACATAACACAAATGGAAATTCTAGCAGATTTCCCTGGAAATTCTAGCCGGTACCCTGCTATGATTTTATAAACAATGCAGATCTTTGATATACGGTGAACAACTACTGTTATGTTTATAATTCCTGTCTCTATAATTTAAATAAATTTATATAATTTATAATCTATTTCTGTGGAACGCAGGAGGCCTAGATAATGAACAAGGAGACTAGAATCTATACTATAAAAAGAATATTTAAGTGTGCAGATAGGCGTTATTCACAAAAGTTCACAATAATTGAAATTTAAATTCTCGCGAACAGAATGCAAACCATTTTTTCCTCTGAATACCCTCTCTTTCCGAGAAGTGGCATGCTATGGTCAAACGAAGAATTTGTTGAAATAATTTGATATTACTTCGATATCGGACGTCTAATAACTAAAGATAATCCCTTAAATCTTTTAAAAAAGGGGCTAGGAAACACCGGTGTTTCTAACGTGTGTGTGTGTGGGGGGGGGGGGGGGGTAATCCAAACTCGTTCAACAGGGACATCTGGCTTGCAGCCAACCAGAGTTTTGTCAAGGGTGTTTTGCAATTATTTGACCTTTCAACCATGTTATTAGGTGGAGGGTAAGACAATAGAACTAGAAATATGCATATTCAAGAATGCAAGCCTCCGCGATAAGGGTGGCCTAAATGTGGGGTACTCCGCAAATCGTGTTTTCAATCATTCATTGGCCCATATCCCCAGATTCATTGGTCGTAACTCCCCCAAACAAATGTTTGCATTCATTTATTCGGCCCTTATTCTCATGGCAATGTTCGTGCAAATGTGATTGCACATTTGTGTTTATTGCTAGAAATCCTTCCTCGACCCGGATCATGAACCCGACCAATACCAAAAATGTTACGGAACCTAATAAAAACAAATCACGTAGTCGTGACGGGCATAAATTTTGTTACGGAGATAATAAAAAATCAAATTCTGTAACACTAGGCAGCGTGAAATATCGAGGGGAATGAGTTATTCTTAAAACAATCACAACATTACAATACACCAAATCAATACAATTACCCAGTAAAACAATAAAAATGTTCACTACCAGGATTGTCCGGATCCTAGGCTTTTCTTAATACTACCACTGTCACAGCTCAACAAGTCCTTTAACATAAATATTCTAGAAGAACAGTTCATGCAAATCTTCTCAGAGAATAGTCCAGTTCAATCCCGAAATCAATCTGTTGTGATTCAAAAGTGAAGCTCTGGTTATAATCCCAAAGGCAAACTGAGAATAATATGAGTTCTGCTATTATCGGAAAGGTCCCAAAAGTAACTCACACTCTTCCGTGTCCGCTGGAATTTTTTCTCTCTTTTCTCTCCCCGGCTCTAAACATAGCCCCTATTTTTAACATTACACTTCAAGCCCAGAATCTTCTATTTCACGAACATCCCAAAGAACACAAAAATACACACGCTCAAAGCACGAAATATCCAGGTTAGCACGACAGCGAGCGCTGTGTTTACACTCCTTGAGAGTTCAGCAGGTGCGGTTATTTATAGCAGCGCACAGGGTTTGCGCTTAACACGAAACAGAATGCCAACAGACACATGTAACTCTCCTGTACACAATAAAACAACCATCTGTAACACAAAATCTATGAGATTTGACAATGGTCCATTCCCGAGTTGTCCTGAAACTTTCATGGGTTTCCTTTCATGATAACGTGAGTTTTGTTATTAACCAACACACACTAACGCACACTCACGAACGGGATAGAACGTACATCCTCCTGAAGGCATTGAACCATGCAATATCCCTGGTATGATTGAACCAGCCTGCATATTATATAAACAAATGCCTTATTCCCACTGGGGGTTTTGGCCTCTTGCAATGTTCGGCGTAGAAAAGTTGGCCATGAGTTGAGACTGCTTGCTTAAAAAAAAAAGAGAAAAAATGATGGCTTACGCTCATTCTGCGAAGTTTAGGCCAATATCCTGCGATAACTTAGTAATACTTCGACTATGATTGACCATTCCCTTGACCTTGCTCGTGAATATACTTCGATGTTTTTCAAAGCTCGGTTATAGTTTGGAAAATATTTGCCTATACATCGGTGGTGTTTGCCGAATGTTCGCACATGGCATGTCGGCATCTGCTCCGCATCTGATGATTATCCCAAAACTGTTACAGATGCGTAGCCGAACATTGCCGAAAAATCACAGATGGATCGGGGATGTCTTATGGGTGATGGATAGATATGAACATATCCAGACCCAACCTCAATCTTTCCCTGGCAGTTGAAGATTGCACAGCTACACCATTAGCAGAAAAATCAAGAAAAAGCACCTGCAAATTTGACAAATCGGCGAATGCAAAATAAGTTTACATTGTGGATTGGGAATTCACATGTATTTGTTGTGTTGATTCCTTACTTGTAGCCTTATGTGAAGACCGCAGTACTGTACGGCAATATCATTGCAAGAGAACGGATGGCCATTAAGGTGCAGTCATTATTATGACTAAAGTCTCGAAGGAGAGCCAGTATGACCATTATAAATGCTTACCGAGACAGTTTAAAAGTCAGATACGCCAATTTGTCCAGTGAATGCAGATAACTATATTGAAGCTTTGGTTATAGGACACCTCTCCTTAACACATTTATAAATACCTTGGTGTTCTATAATAGACTCTTCAAAGAGAAATTTTACACTTTCGGTCTATTACATAGTTCTTTTAATATGAATTTTAAGTAGAATCTGAAGAAAATTTCAAAGACTTATGAGGTGTGATAAACCTGGTTTACTCTTCTGTGTCTGACACGAACGTGCTTAACTACCATATCTAGGGAGACGGAACGCGCACGATGAAAGCAGTAACGAACGTCATTACATTTACTGCCTAAAGTAATGAAGAAGAGAAGTGAAACTGAAATGGATATTTAAGAAATGAAAAGAGACTCATACTGCGGAAGAGTAATTGTTAACCATAAATTATATTATGTGTGCCAAATGTAGGCGTCATAAAGCAAATAAATCAGGTTCTGAATTTAAGTTTCATTGTTTTGAGGAGATTGTTGATTGTATGGGTAATATAACATAGGGTTTACTGCACCGTTTTAATTCGGCATTTCATTTCACGGATTCTTACGGTTAGATATTAGTTTCATGGTGTTAACTTGTAATAAATAAGACATGTTACTTTTTTAACCTATAACTCTTACTGCTTTGGTCTGCTATTTGGGCTTTCTTAATGACTTAGGGATTACCAGATCTCGATATTCGCGACACTGAACGGGACGTTAAGTGGATGCCGACACGTAGATACTGCGACTTACGGGAACGCCCTTCTCTCAAGAGTACTATAAACCAAATAAAATAGCGAGTAATGCTACGATTCGTAAGCCCATTTGCCAAAGATGGTTGATGCTATAAAAACCTTACGTGAATTATTAAACGCATGTTCACATAAAGCTATCATTTCTGTCAGTACATTTGCCCTGGCCCTGTGATGACACGCCATTTCGCCATGATTCCGCTGCTGTTTTAAAACCTTCAGTGAATTATTTAACACACGTTCTCGTGGGGCTATAATTTTTTAAAGTACCTTGGCCGGGCGGTGGCTTACATTTCGGGACAATTTCGATCGTAAATAAAAAAAGAAAACTGAAAAAAATCAAAAGGACGGGAAGGTGCCTCATTTCTTCCACATATGTTTCTGTCTCTGGATGAGGTTGTATATTAGCTATCAATTGTGTTTGGCTTTTTGTATTTGTGATTGTATAAGATTTGTTTGTACGTTAAATGTTCTCTCAGGGCACAGTTCGGATCTTTTATATAGTTTTTAATAGTTTTTATAGTTAAGTGTTCTTTTTTTGGCTTTGTAATAGCTCTCCGAATCTGTCTATGGTGTTTCAGAGAATTTTGATCTGCCTGTTTTGAATTTTTTTAAACAAGAAAAATGAAAGACTGTTTAAAGAATTACCTTAAGTTTTTTATCTAGTAATTTTTAAGTTAGCATGAGTTAAAAGTTTACCTTTCACGGGATGGGTTGTAATTATAATTTAAAGGCCTTAAACTTAGGTGAATGTTAGTGCAGATACTAATCCCGTGACAACAGCGTTACATAACTTTTGAATATAAAACACTAATTGTGGCCTTGAAAATACGACTTTGTTGATGGTCCCCTTGTGACATCATAGCATTCTGGAGAAAAAGAATTTTGTCATAAAAATACGCTTTTAGGACGCTTACAGTAGTAAAGTGTGCACTGGGAGGGTAACGGATATCTTTACAGGGCAATTATTTAAAGGTATAGGACGCTCACCTGCGCAATAACTATTTTTACGGGCGGAAGAAAGCAACTGACACTTAAGGTATTGACGAAAATTTAAAAAACCTTTCGACAATGACCTATTGAAATGTCTAAAGGTTACGTTGGAAATATAGTTACCCACAAGCTCTTTCACACAATTTTTTTATTAATAATAAGTGTTATCCCGCATTTATTCAATACAAATAATATAATAATATGTAAAATAAAGAATTTTTCATCGAAAGCTCTGAAAATGGCAATACCTAAGAAACGTGTAAAATCGAAGAATCGACCCTTTTAGAAATGCAAAATGGCAGCTGAACTTCACCAAGAAATATCTGAATATATGAATAAAAATTTTTAATGATATTTTATTTGTTTAAAGCAATGCCATATTTTGGCGGCAGAGCAATGACTCGTTTTGCAATTCTATTTAAATACCTGTGACTCAGGCCTGTCAAATCACTATTTGAATAAAAGAGTCACCCTTTTTTTGAGGATTTACTGAAAATGACGCTGCTTACTCTCTCCATTATATTTTAGCAGCACCCTCTTGTTACTTTTTTTTAGTGATAACATTTCGATATGCCTTTTATTTTCTGCTCTAACAGTCTGGTTAGAACAAGAATGGGACACTTCGCATTTTTTATGTGTGCAAACGCCCAGCATATGTCACAACGCATGGAAAATGTCCATATTTTCATACAGGGAGATGTGTTATGTATGTTTCTGACTTTTGGATATATATACATATATATAAATATAAAAATACTTGGTATGAGAAGCACAAATTTATTCAGTTTGTGATATAAAAATGGAAATTCCCGCTAATTTTACTCTTTTTTCACTCTTTAATTCAAGGAAGGCTATTATTTTTTTTACCTGAGCACTTACTCATTTTCCGGCCATTTACCTCATATATATATATATATATATGTGTGTGTGTGTGTGTGTGTGTGTATGCAAATGTGTAACGTTTATGTTTTTTTGTCAGTCGAGATTGCGAGATTGAAATCTAAAACAAGGAAAAAAAAAAACCAGTTGTCACATGATTGGCAATGTCATTTATAGCAAAATAAAAGTATCTCAGTAATCATTTTTGTTGAACACAAGTGTCATTAAATCATAATAGATAAAAAAAACGTGTTGTAAATATGACATTTTTATGGATTTGAATTTTTTTTATACCCTATATATTTATTTGCAGATATTTAGTGTCTAGCATTTAAGAAAACCTTTAACCAACGTTGCATTCAAAGTCGGGGGGGGGGGGGGGGGTGGTGTACGTGGGCCTAATGCGGCATCTCTCCTGGCTACACCGCTGCTTTCTGTACGTCAGTAAAGCACAAGGAATCAACAAGGACCATTATCTCGAAACTTTCGTAGTTGTATACATTTAGTTTCAAGAAAGTTTCTATGTCAGATTACCTTTAGGTTAGACTCCCCTTAACATTTTAATTGATAATCCATGTACTGCTTGAGAAAAATTGCCACAATGATTCGCTCTGTGAATCCATGACAGGCAGCATGCCAAAAGGGGAGAAAGCAGAAATCCTAAGGGCTAAAGTTTATGTCTCCATCCATAAACGGTGTACCCCAAAGGTAGAACTAAGAAAAATCTTTTAGCAGGAAATCTATAGGTCAGGATGGATTCTTTTCCACATGTAAGAACTGCTTGAAGCCTTCTGTCGAAGGCCAAGAGGTCAAAATACATTTATTTTTGTTCCTTTGAGGCATCTCTTCAACAATGTTCTTATAATAGTTTTCTCTGTCCAAGTATCAAGATGAAAAGTTAAATGATGGGTATTATAGCAGGGGTCAGGGTCCAGCCACAGTACTGAATTAGTTGTGAAATATTGGGAATTCCTTACTCTTTGAACACATTGGGTGAAGAGCCTTGAGTATACTTGTATATGACGAAGGATCAAGTGTTAACGACGTGTCTGTCAGCAGGAAGACGCCTTACCAGAAGACACATAAAGAGATCCCGCAGAAAGGGGAACCCTCTAATAAACTAAGGAAAAGTATACTGACCACAAGAGAATATATATCTCAGAAGATACACTGGCATGATGGTATACTTTGAATTCAGCACTGACTGTTGACCCATTATGTTACATGAAGGTTTTTACATTAAAAAAAAATAAAGAAACTACTCACGTTCACTGTTAGCAGATATAATCCAAATTGTTTGATAGATAAATAGTACTCAGTATGATTTTTCGAGATATTTATTTGCAGGAAATTCAACTCATGATCATTGAATCTAAAGCGATTTGTTCTGAATATTCTCAAACGCAATTCAGATTAAAATATGAAATACGTAAAGAGAAATAAAAATTGTACCATTAAATATCAAATAATATTGCTATTAACGGGTTGGCCGAGTAAGGAAAACGGGTACTAGGTGCGTACACGCTACGGAAAAAAGGGTTACTGTGGGTTCTTCTCAGAACCCCCATGTTTCTGTTAAGAACCACTGTTCAAGAAAGAACCATGTTTTCGGTGAAATGGTTCTATCTGGCACTTGGAGGTTCTTGCCCTAATCATAACTTATAATAAGGTTCCAGTTGGAACCCGTGTTGTCGGTTTCGTTAATTTATCTTCAAGGATGGGGGATGATTAGCAGGCGTGTGATGGTAGTCAAAGTTGGAATTTTTTTATTGATCCTTCATTGTCTGTGTGACACATTTAAAATATATAACAAAATCTTACTATGTTTTGTTTGGGGGGGGGGCGTGGGACGGGGAACAATTACATTGACCATCCGCCTCTTGCACAAAGGTTTTGACCGTATTGACGCCCCTGTTTGTTGTTACCAGATGCCTCGATTATTAGGACGCGCATGCGCACTTTATTTGAACTTTGAATTCAACGGTTCAATGGTCGATCGAGTGTTTTGGTCTTCCCAGATATAAGAGCAAATAATATAAGGTATGACCTCTATATATATATATATATATATATATATATATATATATATATATATATACATGTATATTTCATTTGCAGAATGTCAAGATCGTCTGTCTAGAGATTAACTGTCCAGCGACTTATTGTACCCTATAAATCTCACTCTGCAAAAGAATTTACATTTATTTCATCTAAACGCTGATAAAGGCCGGTGATAAACACGCTATTAGCAGCATTACTTGCATAAATCGTAGCAGTCATGAGTAATACAAGTTCATAGTTATATCAGTCATGTAGAACATGAAAAAGTTCCAGCATTATAAAAGAAAAATGACCGCTTTTATACAACAGTCACAAACAGAATTATAATGCGGCTTTAGTGATTGAAACTAAACAAGACAGACCACTATACATGGAATACATTCATAAACTCCTGTAGAGTGTTAACATCACATTCTCCCCAAATTCGTTTCTTGAAATTGTCCGAGAAATAATTTATCACACAATGGGCGTAAAAATACAATATTACCAAGCCTATTTTGAGTCTAGCCATAAAGTAGGACAGATTAAAACGTTGATTTGAAAACTATTTTCCTAGGGGTTTATATACATGGGCCTGTGGTAAAACGGAGTCTCTCAATGTTTGGTCAGGCTTTATTTCACATTCACTGAAGGAGTTTTCTAATTGACGTGATATTATATTGACTTATTCCAAGTATATGAACTAGACAAAAGTCACCCATTCATTCTTTCTCTTTGCAGAAACTGAATACATCTACCTTACCAGCAATAGTGAAGATGAAAAAAAGAAAGGATTTTTCATTTGAAAAGGGCTCATGATTATAATATTCAATAAGTTATTCAAAAAGTATTCCTAATTTATCGAAAGTGTTAAAATGCTTATTAAAGAGTGTATCACAAAATATGTATAAGTGATGTTTACCAGCTACTCAGATGTTCATTCTTGTCGCCATTTTTTTTTTGCGGACGAGAGAAAACTGTGTGACGTGTTCACTAACTCTGTATAACAGATGGAAAAAAAATATACAGTGGAACCCCACAATTACGACCACCCTGGGGACTGAGCAAAGTGGTAGTAAATTGGGGGTGGTCGTATTTGTGAAACTCTTACCGTGGTCGCATATAACACGCTGATATTTAATGTGTATCAGAGTTTATCTATTACATCTCTTTAATGTGAATTATAACAAAATATTTTACTTAGCGGAGCATCCTTATAATGATTTTTTTGTGTGTGTAGCTGAACTTATTTATTCATGATAAAAATTAATATACATGTACACATATGTAGTGACTGATGATTAACAGATAATAACACTAAGGTAATACGTATACATGTACACATACGTAGTGACTGATGATTAACAAATAATAACACTAAAGTAATACGATTACAACCTTCTGAATGCATATTGAACATAATACGTGGCTGTCATATATTTAACTTCAGCTTGAGTATATATTGCGTGCACTTGAGTTTTCTCGACGCTAAACGCTGAGCCATTTGGTGCTGACTGCGCGTGGTGTTGCCGCCTTGATTAACGCCACTTTATCCTTCAAGGAGAGCTCTTTCAGAGGCATGGTTGCCTATAACAGCAAGCAATTTAAATGCAAACTTAACCAGTAGAGAAATAAACTGACAACGATCTATCAGAAAAGGCAAGTTAATGTAAGGGATTTCCCCCCATGCAAGCTTTATTTATACATTTTACTGACTACTCAATGTCAGTAAGGTATGAACACATTTAGGATTAACTAGTTAGTTAATTTTACCAATGAGGATCGAACAATATGTGATGAGTTGAAATATTAAGCCCGCAACCCCACACAGGGTAGCTGTAATACAGGTGATCACTGAGGGGCAATTAGCATCTGACCCCAGGTCAGACCGGCTCATTAAGTAATCAGGCCGATGGTTACCCTCTTTGATCTATAACCTTCACCTCAACTAGTCTCAGCGAAGACACCGAGTCGGGAAGGTATGCGGGACCAGATTAACACTCGGGTTAAGAAACCTTGTTACCCGCTTTGATCTTTCGTTAAGGCGCCTGTGACAAGACGCAGCCATTGACTCGTGACAAATGTTGTTTCAGTACTTCTCGGCGGTGGTCGCATTAGCGGGGTCGCATTAGCGCTGGGCCAGGAAATCTGGTCGTAATTATGAATTCAGGGGTGGTCGTAATTTTGAGTCATTTTTAAACATAAATAAACTAAAAAACATCGGGACCAAGCAAAATGGTCGTAATTGTGGGGTGGTCGTAATTGTGGGGTGGTCGCAAGGCGGGGTTCCACTGTATTATTAAGGTGCATACTTATGCTAATACCTTTTGGCTGTTGCACATTTTAAGAATGGAGTATGATTTATTTATTCTGAATGATATTATATGATATTCCTGAATACTTTATAATATATATATATATATATATAAATTTTTATATAAATAAATATATATACATATATAGAGGACCCTTTATAACCTTTTATGAACAATGGTTCCAGGAACATCCCTTCTGTATGGTTCTTAGAGGCACCCATTATCAGGGTTACATATAGAACCCTTAGGGTTTCCAAAAGAACACCCGGAGAGGGTTTCTTGAAAATCCCTGACTGGAGGGTTCTACCTTAAATCGTTAAGGGTTTCCACCTGTCACCACTCTAAAGAACAAGGGTTCTATAGGGTTTACCAGCCACGTGTTGGCCTGCAGAAAGGAGACCCGCATCTCGGTGATGGCAGATTGATCAGGGGCCCCAGTCACCGCTGGCACTTGGTGCTGATGATGCAACATGCATTCCAGGCGCCAATGCTATAAGTGACTGTGTCCATCACTTTAAACAATTGTAGATAAAATATGCATTAAAATAAATATATGCGAATGTGTTGTACACAGGAGTTTTTTTTTAAAACACAACAAGAAGGTAACAAAGAGCAGAGCTGTCCAGGAACATATTTATACGCTTTATTAGGTTTATAAAAAAGTGCTTTATGAAACTCTGAAATTCACATTTTGATCTGAACAAGTTCGCAAACATTATGAATTTAAAACAAAGATACACTAGTGATAATTCATGTTTTGTCATGCCGATGATACAGCGATTGCCAACCATGTCAGCCCAAGTAATAGGGGCGGATCATGGATTTATAAAAAGCAGCTGTCCATCCCAGGAGTAAAAATGACAAAACCTATAAAAAAGGGTCACCATGCTGGAAGGGGGGTGGGGGTCAAGACCGCAAGAATTGGTCTGAAACTTTAAAAAGGACTTAAAAAAAGCAAAGCAAACTATTCATTTTTTGTTGACAAGGCCTCGCCTCTTACAAACATTGTCTCACTTAAAATAAATCCGACCAACCATTAAGTATATTTGTATACTTTCTTTAACACCCTCCGTATTTGTTGACAGCTAAGATATTCGACGGGCGGGAAATCACACAGGCAACCACCAAGGAATTTTGCTTTTGTTCCACATGCAGCCCTAATGTTAAGATTTATTGCTGTATGCTGCAAATTATCGCTGTAATGGTATGGACGGCTATTCAAGTACACGTTCCAGTGTGACTTGAGTCATGACTAATATAGGCAATACTGCGTTGTGTTTCCCGACTAGTGGGCGAAATGTTACAAGTGAACGCTGCTGTGGAGCGAGTTTCATTTAACCCTTCACTCCGAGAGCTTCCAGATCTTTTTCCTTTCCGTTTCCTGTGGTATTCTCGAAAAACATTTATACCTCTTATATTCTGTTTTTCCATAAGCCCAAAAACAGAATATTTATCCAGTTCACGGAGCCGTTCATATTTAATTCACGTAAACGGTATTTCCTGCGTGTCGTAACTTTTATCTTGATCGCATCATAATTGAGAACACACACATCGCTCGCGGCCCTTACCCGAGTAAATGCTATGTAATTGCAGCAACGTAAAGAGCAAAGGTTTATTGAAAAATTATCAGGATATACGCCTTTTTTGACCCAAGACACGCGTAAGGGGCATAGGTTGTCCTGATTGTACGGTTGTTTCAGAGAACGATGAAACTGCGGGGATTATATAACTGTTATTTCTGTATTACGTGCAAGATTCATTTCAAGGTTCGGAAGAAGGTCAGGGGATCGGAGACCTTGTCTAGCATTTGAGAGTCCTATTTTTAAAGTGCATGCTTGGTCTCATTCGGGATGTTGTGGCTATGTAACTTATGAACTGCATGACTACAGAGTCACAGCTAGGAAACCGGTTTTTAGAATGTTCGATTATTTTAATTTTATAAATATGATTTGTTAGATGCCCCTTAATCGATGTTTTCATTGTCCTTATCATGATGATATCCCGAAGCATGATAAATTTGGATTCAGGAAAAACAATCCAAAGGTTTACTAGAATACACTCAGTAAAGCGCATATACCTCCGCAAAGGGAAAATAATCCTACGTACCAGGGAGAAAAGATGTATGTACCTAATAAATTATCATGAAGAGTCAGATACACATACCCGATAATTTTGCACACTTCTTCTGTTGATAAAAAAAAGTCTGAAAGCATAAAATCCAGCGAATCACTGTAAGAAGACGAATAATAGTCTTTTGTACATGATTCAGACCAGAACTACTTCTTATCAGACGAAGCATCTCATAATTTCCGTTTGAAAATACTCTTGTTGGGGGAATATAATCGGATTCACAATGTTTTACATAATTAAGTGCTTAAAATTGCCATACAAGTTTTATATTACTGTACTGTTATGATAAAATATGAACTCAGTTATGCACACAATTCGAACGATAATATTTAATAATCAAAATATGATGAGACTAGCGAGGATAATCATTAAAACGGAAGTGAATGCAGATCTGTGATTCAACATGGCGTCCGCACTGTTGCAATTATCAACATTACTGCAGCACGATCTTTGATAACAGCCAGGGTTTAACAGTTTCTGCCGAGAGCAGTTATGCAGAAACTCGTTGACTTCATGGCAGCGTCCGTCAGAGCAGCTCCTGACGGTGGACTCGAACATCTCCCTGTCTCTGAAGCTGTAGGCGCGGTAATAAACCTTCTGAAAGAGAAGACATATGCCACAGTCACTTTAAAATCAAATGGCGCACACCTATTCTAAAGCAGTGCCGTCGATTTAGCTTCAATGAATTTTTTTTTTTTGGGGGGGGGGGGGGAGTGGGAGCTTGACTCTCAGGCGTTTGAGGTTAATCAAAAGTTTTTGAATTTTATTTAAACGTATAAATATTGAATATGTATATATATATATATATATATATATATATATATATATATATTGTACCTTCTAATGTTGGTGTGACCTATGTCAAATATGCTTTCAGCACGTATACAAATTTAAAAAAGTACGTTAATTATGTTCCCGGTATATATGTTTTCTGAACCAGACTTAGATATATAATATTTAAGGATAAACTCAGAAATGGAGAAATGGAACCACAGGCGATTATTCTAATTATATATCTTTCTTTTTTAATTTCCAATAAATCTTATTCTCTCACTAGCAGGTGGATGATCACATTGCAATCCCCTGTGCCTGAAAGTGTGTGAAAGGGTGTGTGTGTGTATGTGTGTTGGGGGGGGGGGGGTAATATATCCCCATCGACGCCCCTGGCCATAGGTAGCACTGTCCCTCGCATGATGGATGGATACGACAACTTGACAAGAATAATATAATGTGTTATAATTAAAACATGAACTTATGCGAGAACATGTGGGTGTTAAATATGTTAGCCTAAAACGGGTAGGATACAGAATTTCGTGGCTGAACTTTCTGGGCTTCCGTGTCCTCCTCCCCCCGCCCGCTTAACAACTTTAGATTGCCCACAATTAAAATAATGGGGGATTCCTTGAAATCGATTTCAGATTACCGAGGATCCCTTAAAACCGACTTCATCCGAATGGGACGTCGAATGAGATGTCTGATTACCTACAAATTCAGAATAAGCATACCTTGTATTAAAAGCTTAAGTTTAACCCATTTTGCCTGCCCCCAGGGTGTATTTAAAATAAATTTCAGATTATTGGGGCAAGGGTACCCTGAAAAAGAAGTAGCCTGAATTTGTGAATCATTAATGCCAGAAAGACGGAATGGTTCAATCTGGATAGGATTTCGTAGATTATCCCGTTATATAATGTTCTAAATTATTCGCTAACTCCAGTTTGTTACTCGCAACCAGGATCTCAGGCGCCCTTTTTATAGTACGACGGAAAAGTAATATAAAAAATTATAATCATCTTCTGCCAGCGAAAGAAGTGGCAAAAAATTCCATAGAGAGAAAATGTTGAAAGGTAAGTACTTTCTATGAATAAACGTGACGTTGAGTCTAATAAGGCCTATATCGTGGGGCGTGAGACCCCTTCTTTAATCAGCCTTCCTATATCTGCCCGGGAGGTGCAAAATAATGAAATATCTATATCCATTAAATAGGGGCAAGAAGTCTCCCGGAATCATATACCAACGTTTTAAAGGCAGATCTTCGGTTTTTATTTGTACTTCCGCCACCATACCGGATTCATGCTAATTACCGAAATGGTCGCGGGCTTGGGGCTAAAGGCCTCATTTGGTGATTACAAATTGACTCTGATGGATCATTCCATACCCAGTACATATATCAGACCGGAATTCCAGATGATAAGCTTCTTTAAAGGGGTCTATTCAAATATCTGACATCTATTAAGTGTAGATAATAATTGTACCCATTAATAAAAAAGGCCGGAAAACAAGAATCCCAAAGCACATAGGTTGTTAATCTGGTTTATCAACGTTTCTACAACAAGGGGGGGGGGGGGGGGGACAAAGTAATGGAGACCCATTCGACATGGATATTTGTCTGCAATTCGGGCGAACCATGATTTCCGCAGACATGTAGTCAACCATCTTAGACAACATGTGTTTCCTCTTTGTAAACATTGCTGTCATTACTAATAGTATTGGCAAACTCCATAATATTCTAATAGGAATTACCTAGTGTTAGTTAATATTACCCTGAGTAGGTCAGAAACCACAAAGATTTTATAGACAAGGAATGTGTATAATTGACTCAGCTATGATTTAACTTTGCACAAAATCTTATGCGTTACAATACAGTATACTTGTAATAGAAGAGCCCTAAGGGATTATAAATATTATCATTAAATTAATAAGACCAAGACAAATTTCTGTATTTAAATCACCAAATAAACTGATAATATCTTTCTTTTCAGCTGTTATTTTCTGGAGCTTCATATAGATTTGTAAATTTTAACTGCAAGCTGACTGAGCTTTTCAGAAGAGACAATTAATCATGTCCCCCAGCTTCAGCTCATTATTTTTTACTCTATTAAGATAACAAAGAAACGGCTCTAGATGCAGACATTCACCACCTGCATCTACTTTTTCAGAATGCTTATTGTGCAAAAACCATCAAATAAGGGCCATCCATCTTATTTTGGCAGCTCCAACTTGTTAATAGAAAATAACCAAATAAAAATCATCTTTCATCAATATTGTTTAACAATTCTTTTCCCCATGAGCATTGAGGTGAGGCTTAGTTAACCATGAAAATATCAGGGGACCTATCACGTTCAGTCAGTTTCTAGCAGTGAAGGTTACGGTTTGATAACAAGCTCTTTTATGGTCCTTCCTAGCTCGGGTCGTTTCGGCCCTCTAAACTTAGATATTCTGGGATCGAGTAGAGGGTCGTACTGAGTCGGGTAATTATTTAAAATGCATTCATTATAATCATCTGTAGCCAGGCAGTATAACAAAAGTTACAGTTTACATAATCGACATTGTTGAAAGTAAAGAAAAAACTTGAAAATGCTATAGGAGGTTTATAAAGTGAACGACCCTCTGACATTAGAGAGGCGTCGATCAAATTTAAGGGCCTGCTGAGTCGGGTATAATTACGGCTACCTCCGAATTACTTCAGCTCCAGAGTTATTCTGAATTATATGTACATCGATCGTACTTGAATATATTATATATATATATATATATATATATATATATATATATATATGTAGATGATAGATGTGGGCCAGTGTTGATGGACATTTGCAGTGGGGACCGTCTTCCTGGCTGCTAAAATGTTAATTACCTAAAGACAATGACTGGGTAACATGAATGGTTGCCAGTGACCGTTTTAGAACAGCGTTAGGTACCAGTCTACAGGGTTGTGTTCGCATCATGGACCATAACTGGATTGTGGTCTCGTGGAACTGATAGCCGCTGGCGTCAATTAATAAGGGGGGGGGGGGGGGGGTACGGGGATAGGAGGGGACGGTTTCCCCAACTTTCTTTAGCAAGGGGGATGGTGAATGATGCTGATATTCAGATAAATGAAATATATATATAAAAAAAATGAGAATTATAGACTTTGTTTCCGTTTTCTATGAAATATTATATAACTAAACCTTGTTAAGAATTAACATATACTGGAAATATAATACCTTATTTTAAAACTTATAAATTATTGTATTGTATTTGGAATGTGTCACACAGAATATACAAGGTATATATATATGTATATTTATGTGTGTGTGTGTGTGTGTTTCTTAAAAACAAATTCCCCATCCTTAATGATAATTTGATGCCACTGCCGATAGTTTGACCATGTAGTATTTATCTGTCATTAATTCAATCTAAGCACTATACTGAGTTTCTGCATATAGCTTACCATGTTGTATTTACCTGTTATTAATTTAATCTGAACCCTATACTGAGTTTCTTTAATGGTATTGTTTAATTTTCCTAATTTTTATTTGCCTAATTTTAAGTGCTATATTATTCATAATCTACACTAGATTTAAAGGGGCCCAATCACCTATCTGACCTTTATAAACTAAAGGTAATCCCCCGGAGCTTTAAAAAAAGGCAAAAAATATGGATAATAGCGCACACATACTGCTTGCTTTGTTTATATCAACCTGTTTATAATATTTGGGGGCCCGCCAAAATAATCAAGACAATTTCAATAAGGGCATCTGACAGCAAGTCAGATAAGCCAGAGCTTTTCAAATGGCGTTTTTGGACAAGTGACCTTTGACTTTCCGAATATATACAACCTACTACCTTAGGTTACATGTGCTTCCCTTTGTAAACATTGCTGTGTTTTACAACATGCTGTTGATAAAAAAGTTCAAACATCCTTCACGAAGGCTTTATAAGACATTAACAACCAAAATTACCCCTAGATCATTAATATAACGGCGTGCTTCATGCCCCCCCCCCCCTTGCCCCCCCCCCAATAATATCCGGTGTAAAATATGTTATTTTCCCGGAATTTTCCTTCCTGGAAAATTTGGCTTCGTGCGATCCCGGCCGCACGTGACTTCCCCGTACCAAGATGACTTCAGCACACACTTGTAAGTCCACCGTTATTTTTGATTCATTCAATTATAAAACCTTTGACTTTGTTTGCTCTTACGGCTTTGTTTAGCGTTAGTTCTTGTTTTTGCAACCTGCCTACTGTTAATTTAGCATCGACACCGTTGAGTCGAGTCAATCATAATCGTAGGTTAATGCCGTTTTTGATGATAACTGTGACCAAACAAAAGCTAATTATCGTCACCTTTGAACTGGTGAGTAGTGTCAAACAGCCTGGCACTCTCAGGGCCACAGGGCCTTTGATTAATCTTGTGATCACCACTGTGACCAAATTAAAGGTATCAAGGGTGCCTATAAATAACAGGACATGTTCGATCCACATCATTCATTCATTGTCAGTTTATCGGAAGTGTATGAGCTTCTCTTGTTTCAACTCAACTACCGCGATGCTCATCATTGGAGACTCTATTGTAAGATACAAAGGTCCGGATGTAGGGAAGAATACCTCCATTCGATGCTACCCTGGGATAAAGACCTATGTTTTGGCATTCTATATTTTTGGTTATTGTTAGTTTTAGCTGGAATAAAAAGATATACATGTATTTCTAAAGCAATTTCATACTGTTAATTTTACATATTTGGTTGTTGTTAGTTTAAGCTAGAATTATAAGATAAATTTCTAATCAAACTTCACACTGTTAATTTTTCATTTTCGGTTGTTGTAAGTATAAGCTGGAATTATAAGATATATTTCTAATCAAATTAATATATACACAGAGGAAGCCAGAAAACACATCAATTCTTTTTCATAGGGTGGGTGCCTGGGCACCTTTAAGCATTCCAAATCATGCGCTAAAATTTACAGAACTACAATGGGACAGTTGCCACATGCAATATCCCAAATGTTATCAGTATGAAATGCAGAAATGAAATATTATTGAGGAAATATTACGAAACCATTAACTGATTGAAGGAAATATCTCAATTTAAAAAAAAAAGTTTTTATATCCCTTACAGTGAGGGGGACAAAATGTACTTTGGGACAGAAGATTTGCCCCCCCCCCCCACCCCACCCACCTGAACAAAATAAGGGGGACATGCCCCCCCCGCACCCCCCTCCCCCAAAACAAGGCCCATGCCATACTCGTGTCTCCCCAGATATATACATACCTCTCTGCCACTATGATGGATTACACTGGACTGAGAATACTATATATGGATAAACTGCCGTACCTGACATGACTGGTGTGGTTTACACTCCACGCTGGCTGCGGTGTTTACTGTATGAGGAGGCTGGTCACAGTCTTGACTGACGCAAACCCAGCAACGCAGGGACAGAACAGTTGTACCTAAAGATTAACAGCATATGTATCGAGCGACTCTAACATGATTCATATGATCATAATATCATATATTCATAAATCCATTTAACTGGTTCAATAGTTTATGTGTTACCCTGTTAAGAGACAAAAAAAAACATGGATGAGACAGGACAAGTAAGAAAATTTGAAGCAGAGGACCAACAGAGCAAAATGTGAATTAGTTCCATTTTCGTTTAGAGCGTCCCAATGTAATATGTAATGTTTCAAAGTAAACAAAAGTTATATAAAACTTATTTTTGAATGCAGTAAATGCTGCAGGGGCAAACTTTGAGCCTGTCGGCCGTAAGTCAAAACCTGGCGCGTCCATCGGACGCTGGACCCCTCAAGCAAGATCTCAAGAAATTTCGAGCGTCAAAGACGAGCACCCCACCTTCTTGAAAGCTTTGGAAAAAAATACAACCACTTTTGTGGAGGTGATTAGTAAAAGATGAACCTTTAGGTAATATGACTCCTGTATGTACTTGTTATTACAGGTGCAAAGTTTTTTTTTTATCTAGATAAAATAGCTGAGACCGGGAGTGATGTAAAATTCTCACATTCTGTTTTCTCTTACCGATTAAACTGACATATCGTAAAATGATAAGTCGCATTCTCCAGGCTCATTCAACACTGAAATAAAAAAAATCAGACTCGATACACCTGCATTCGTTATCGAGACAACTTTACGGGTTTAACATTGCGTTTAATGAACAGGAAAACAACAATTGTATGGACAAATGTCATAAATAAATAGTTCACGACTTCAGTAGCCGTGAAAATTATATTATTATAATAGTTTCAGCGGTCATATAAACAGAGGCAGTATACAGTTATTTATATTTTTATACCATTTAAACTCGGATATCAACGATACAAGTTTACCACTACATTTCTGTAAAACAAGTAATTATGACATCGATAGAACGGTAACCATATTCAACATCATCAGATTAAAACCACAATTAAGATTATAACTACAGAATTTAAGAGTGTAATAGTTATTTGATTATACATTTTATACTTTTATAAATCATGAAATACATGTTAATCTAATAAAAACATAGTATAAACCTCATTAGAAGAACATAAGAAAATAAAGTTAATTAGGAAGAACATTGAGTTTCCTTCGATTTTACGATTACTTGTTTACTGTACTAAAAACATCGGATTAAAAAATAATAACATGTTTCTGAATATTTTTGAGTAACGCATGGTGGCAACATAAAAAATGAAAATGTATTAAAGATCCTCTTTATAGGAGAAAGAAACTCTAATACATATATTTTTGGACAAAGGTATATAATTGGCTTTTTGACCTGGGTATACCAAGAATATTTTCTGCCAAAATAATATACCTGGACATGAGTTCAAACAGATTATTAGATAAAATTATACTTTTTGTAAAGTATTATATATATGTCAAAAAGTGCAAAGGGACAGTATTAACAATTGATGGAGTTAAAAGTTTTATTAAAATTATTACTATGTTGAGAAAAAGTTGCAAGGTGTAAAGATAAACTCGGTTACCACGAAATATTGTGGAAACCATTTATCAGTAAAATAACTTAATTGATTATCATACATCTAAATTAATGCTATATGAGTTTATAAAACATAATAAGACCATTAGAATTTTTTTTAAAATAGACAATTTTTATGGAGAACAACTTTAAATTACCTGAATGCGTTTCAACACTAGACCTGCATTTTGTATTTTTCTTCTTGTATGTCATATGTTTATGTATTTTCTGTCTTTGTATTTTTGTCTCTTGTATTTATATATGTATGGATGAATTTGTTTTTGAACAATTAATACTTGTAAAAAAAATTGCATTAAAGATAAATTTTCGTTAAATGTTTTCACCGATATGTTTCGGGTGTATGTTTAATATTGTGATAACATAAATTTAGAGCGAAAAATAATAAATTAAAAGCAGAAGTGTTTGAACAGTTTCAGTTGACTGAACAATTGAAACTTAAGGATGATTAAAGAACACATTAGTTTAGCAAGTTTGTTTCACTTATAATTGCCAGGTAGGTCTTATACAGTAGAATACTGTGGTTGGCTTTATATTTACGGGGCTCAATTTTCGCGCTCAAGCAATTTTTCATAGTTTCACGGGGTTCCATTTTCGCGATTTGGCATATATCAATATTTTAATAAACACCAAAATAGGTATGAACTTCCCAATGCAGTTATATGTTTTGCTCAATAAACGACCATCACTGCCGGAACCTTTCGATGCCGCTTCAAAGGGGCATTGGTTTCACAGCTTGGCCATTACATATCAATATAAATAGGGCCCTCCGCTCTACCTTGGTCATTTCATGTTCGGATTACGTAATCGAAACATCGTTCCATGGAAATAAAAAAATGGTTACGGAAGGGCCATATCCCAGAAGCGGCCGCGCATGGAAGGTCTGCCTGATCACCGTGAGTGTGAATGTGAAGAAAGAGCAGAGTCACTCTAAGCGGCGATTGATCAGATCGACAGACAGCCGACAAAGCGTAAGCGGGGAGAGTTCAAGCAGTTCTTGCTATCTCAAATTTATAAATAAAATCAGACATGCAGAACTGCAGGTGAGAACCAAGCATATTTTAAAAATTTATATAAAACTAGATCCTGGACACGTCGCACTCTGCGATCAACATGATCGTCATTTGGATTATATTTATTTCCCACTAATGCCCATTATTGCAACCTAGTGGTAACTATAGAGACTATTTATCCATGTCAGCAAGGTTTCATATCTGAGTGGTTTCAATTTCGCGGCTTTTCCCCTACCGCGAATATCGCGAATTTGAAACCACCGCGAATAAGAAGCCAACCACAGTATGTTATATATTAAATATATACATATGTAAAAAATAATAATTGCATGTTACTGTGAAGTAGCTTAGAAAACAATCAAATTAGTCTTTTTCTTAAAGTAGAATAAGTTATTTGAGGCTATTTTTTTTACAACAAGGGAATTGTATATGTTGATTATCGATGCTGATTGCATGAACGTTAAAATACAAGTTCTCAACAAAAAATAATCTTTAGATTAATAAAAGTTGTTCATAAACGTTGTTTTTACCTTTAAAGCCGTTAATGTGGTTTGAAAAATAGCCTCAAAATATTTTATGATATCTGAATATCTTTAAGTTATTGTAATTGTTACATTTCAGTAATGAATAATACTAAGAAAAAACTATATTTTTACCAGCTTTAGAAAGGATCTCTTAAAAGTTAGAGAGTTAGACTAATACTATTGTATTGATAATTATTGTTATTTTCAACGCATTTTTGATTCGATCAGTATATCGACATATGGGGTAATGGGGCAAAAGGTGTTGTTTTCACAATATCAACAAAAATGGACAAAAGTATATTTACTTGGAAATTAAACAAAAAAAAAAAAACAGAATTACGATACTCACGCAGAATACAGTTGTTTGGCACATGAAATAAAACAAGGACGCTCTCCCGGGGCGCTCAACTTAATATATGTTGCCAAGAACTGCTTCAGGTTTCGATCTTATCACGTTGTTAATGAAATCTCACGGTGACCGAAGCCGTTAAATTAAAAGACCTTCAAGGAAACATGCGTACCTGATTGGGTTACCGGTTAATTTACCGCTTGCACGACACCTTAGAAGGTCATGGGAAAGCAACTGATGGATTAAGCCGGCCTATATAAACCTATTCTTCGGCATATAGGACAATTTAGCAGATATTTGTTGTTGAGTAATAAATAGGCAAAGAAGACTTTTTACGTGTAATTCCAATAATCCAGCCAGTTTCTATGACGAAGGTGCCAATTGGTGCCCGCTAAACTACAACACAATCGCCGGTCAGAACTTAGAGATACTATTGTGAAATTTTACTTTTTTTTATTTAAATTTTTCTGTTGGTGGTTACCGCCTCCATTTTTTAATGCTTAAATTAACCAAATATATGTATATCTGCAGAATTCCTTTCCGGTTTCGGACTACGTGACAGGGCAGTATCACACGGTTCCTCTCATTTTATATCCTGGCGTTAACCAGGCCCGGTGAATACTGCACCTACGGGTCCAGGGTGCGAAATCGTCCCCATAGCTGGGTCATATAACCGAAGAGCCCCCGAAAGGCGCACTCGTTTGTGAGTGAAACACGGCCGTTGCGCACGGCCTTCCCATTAAGCCTGCAGAACGTTCACCTTGGGTTTGGGCCGACCGTGAAAAATCTTACCGCCTCGATCTCCCGGCTTGGAGTCCTGCGCTCTACCCCTGAGCCACAGAAGCCGGTTTAATATTACTTAATATTGTTATAAGGGACAATTATCGCAGGATCTAAATTAATCCACACCAAGGCCTCAAATAAAATCATATAAAGCAAGTGTAACGTTTTTCGTTCCTGGACACTTGTTATTATAACCTAAAACCATGAAACCTGCTGATAATATTTACCTCATATTAAATATATGAGAATAGATATTTCAGTATATTGAGTTTTCAAGATCTCTCTTAGTATTGTTTCTTTTATTTTAGTTTGATAACACAGATTAGCATTAGTACCAGGAGTTAAATAAGTTTAGTTGGTTTAAACATAATAATAATAACAATAATAAAGTATTATAATTTAATAAATACTTATAATAAATATAACAATATATTATTATAATTATTATTATTATTATTATTATTATTATTATTTTTATTATTATTTATTATAATCACTCAAAGTTGAAACGATTTGAGTCTGTATAAACTTTTATCAAAATACCTGTTTGTGATCTATTAGCCTAAAATGTATTTTTAGTTTCCATAAGTCTTAAGATAATGTTCAACATACCGTTCATGATCTTTTCAAAATCAATAAAGTGTATTTTTATTTTTTTTTCAATAAAGACAGTATATTGAGGCTATTTGTCCGGCCCTCATCATCTTCGGATTTCATGAGAAAACCGGCAGACGACAGCAAACACCCGGATTTGAATTGAAGTGCGCATTCGTGGGAAGCCATTCAACCATGGCAATGTTTCTTTTGTATGACAAAATCTTAAGGCCAATGATTTAATGACTTGTTAACATCTGTCATGCGTACTGTCCTGTTTATTATTGACCCTTTTATTTGGACACATGTCTCTACAATGCAGACCAATGTTATAAACTGTTATTTTGACACAACCTGCGAAATCAATAGACTGGTTCCCTTGGTTTACTGGTAGTCACAACATTGTAAAATTCATCTTAATAATCAGTTATTGATAATTAGTTTTTCGATGATAATCTAACAGTCTCCAAGTGACTCCTAGTGTGAGTTTTTTGGACTGTTAATAAAACTTATTTAACTTATCTAACCTAATGAACTGTGTATGATTCTGAATTGGTTCTGGTTAAATTATATTCAGGGAACAACCAAGGTTAGTTTTAGAATCTGTCTATTTTCACGACATATAAACATATATAACTTATCAAGTGAAGAGGAGATTCAATGTACAATTACCGGCGGCTCAATAAAGAAAGGAAGCAGAAAGAGTTCGGTTGGCGGAGTAACCTTATAGCGAAACATGAAATAAATGAAACCTTTTGTGTCGGATAACATTCACTATGATGACAGTATAGGCGCTACCAAATCATTTTTTTTTTCAATATTTGCAAGTTCTCAGGAGTCGGTAGGCGTTTGCCGTCAGAGATTTCAAGTTTGTTTGTCTAAGCACGAGAGAGAAAAAATAATTTGCCGGTCACGTTGGGGCAATGTGATCTGTCACTCATTCCAAATTTTTATCATCTTTGAAAAGACTCATCAGAATTTTTAAAGGCCATCTTCTGAGGAAAGTATAAATATCGGAAAGGTTCAATTTAGATTCTTTATTAAAGATAAAGGCCAATATCCTATTTGTGTCACTATCACTATTTTGAAGTCTTAAGTCGTACACCCTGAAGTATTTTTCCCATTATCGCTCAGTTCTGCTGACCTCGAGTATACGGTTGATTTTCAAATTGTGACTTTAGGTCAGAATAATTGTCACAGGTGTCACATTTGCCTTTTAATATTTATTTTTAATCTGTTTCAAGCCACATAGCCATTTCCTGTAATTGCCCACGTGTAAATACGTGACGGGCAGGGGGAGCTTTCCTTGAGGTCGCTCAACGTTTGCAGACATCTATATATATATATATATATTTGATCCAATCTGAGGAGACAATCTGTCTTTTATCTTGATCTGACTCAAAATACCAATCAATTACCGAAGCAACTTCTATTTAAAGGGAGCTATTCATACACCAGGCGTGTTATATATTAATCAGGATCATGTTTTCCACCTTAAAATAGTGTTGACCTGCCAAAAATATCTAAAACCCGTTTGCTTATTCCTGTACATAATTAGAAATAAAATTGCAACGGGCGTTATAAGTGGCTCAAAACATAAACACAGCACATATTTCACCTTGTGGCCTGGGGCGCAACATCACAAAACCAAGCTTCCAACCGGGGTTTCTTTTGAATTTCTTCATTTATGTTCCTTCTTCCTTTCTGGGAGTAGTCGAGCATGCGCAGTGCAGGACCTCCGTACACGGAGTCTTCTTATGGTAACAAGATAAACGAGGACTGTGTTTCTGACCTACATAATGATATTGTGTAAAACTAATGAAATAGAGATAGTAAGATCGTGGGCCGAGAGAATTTTCAGGAAAATCTTTCCATTCAGATAAATGAACTAGCAACGTGAAATAATACGCATAATTTCGGATTTTTTTATGTACGTTTAAGATGAGGAGAATTGATAAAAACAAGAATCCACAGTCCCTTACAACAGGTCGTTTTGTACGGATACCAGAACCCGCCACAGAGGGTATTTAGGGTTATCTTAATGGTAATGCATGTTACACTTTGAAAAAAAATTGAATGTTTGAACTTGCTTAGAAGGCGCACACCTCCGCCAATAGTTTCTAGACCAGTACTGCTATGCGACTCAAGATTAAAAGGGTTCCAAGCATCTACCTGACCTTTACAAACTACAGGTAATCCCTTGGAGCTTTTATAAAAATAGGCCAGGCGATATTACCGCGCACATGCCGCATTTTTATTTATATCAACGTGTCTATAATATGTAGGGGCCTGTCAAAATAATCAAACAAATTCAACAAGGGCATCTAGCAGGAAGTCAGATAAGCAAGAACTTTGCAAATGGCATTTTGCAATGAGTGACCATTATACCTCCGCATATATGGAACCTTCCACCTTAGATTACAAGTTTTTTCTCGTTTGTTAACACAGCAGTGTCAATGTTAACACAGCAAACATATGGTTGATAAAAAAATTAATAATCCTTTACGAAGCCAGCAACCACAAATTTTTTTTTTAATGTAGGTGAATGAGCACCTTTAACATATGCACCAGAAAAAGAAATATCCATTATTTCTTTGCCTAGTGGCCCATTCTTTTGCACAATTTCTTTGGTGGGGATTTGTGGATAAACAAACAAACAAACAGAGATACAAAGCTAATTTCATGTACAAAAAGGCCCAAAGTGACATTATTCTGCTATAAACCTGGCCATTGACCCACTCTTCCTGGAAACAAAGTGTCTCGGTGATCAGGGGTAATGTACGCTATCCGCCTAGCTAGCCCAGTCCTTATTCTTATTTAATGAATTAGGGGAATACCTCGACTCGTGGTATCTTTACCCGATTGGCCGGCGTTTAGGAATATGGGAGACATAAAAAAAATCAACGCCCACTATCTGTCTAGACGCAAGCAGCTGCAAGCACATTTCAATTAGCGTTGCAGTAGAAGGTTGATGTTTGGAATAATGAAAGGAGGCTTTTTTTAATGGAACAGATCTTTAAATTGCACTTATTTGTTTACAATGGAAGGGCTTTTATTTAAATGAAAGTGACCAGGCTCTTAACTCATACTCATTCTTGATTCACATACACACATTGTTGAGTTTTTAAGGTATTTGTCTTCAATCAAGTTGCTCATATTATTTTTAATCACACCGACCATGTTTCCCATTACCTTTGCCGAGGAGGTAATGTTATCTCCTGCGTCTGTTTGTTCATGTAACAAGAAGCGTATATCAGACCATCAGCTGTGTATTAAAGTTTCTGGCTCGCATCTTCTTAAGTAAAAGTGGTAACCATGGGTGCTGTGGAAAAATTATACTTCCAGAAGAAACATTAATTTCCCCGAGTTAAAACGTTCCTTTAGATATGACACCATCCGAATTTTAACTATAATTTTATAATTTTCAATAATTATAATCATAACTTCATTTTCATTGAATGGAATGTAAAGGGTGCTTTTCCACATCGCCAGGTATCGAATAACCCATGTTCTAAAATGTCCCAACTGTTCCATGGCCGTCCGAGGAGCCCTTAGGTCCGCCATAGGTGGCTTGCATAGGCCGTAGGAGTGTCGCTTGAAGCACTATTTTGATTCTACTGCGTGCCTGCTCGGCTTTGATAAATTAGATTATATTTAGCATAATTTCAAGCTGGAGGGCTGTCATTGCTCTCTTCACGTTTAATTCCAAGTAAATTTAAGTTTTCCTAATGCCAATTACGAATACGGCAACTTTTTTTCTGAATAATACTACCTGCGGGCCCCACATGGTCGTGTGCTATATAATCATACGGTCCTTTTTACCAACATTTTTTTGCTGTAAGAGCTTATTTATTTACGTCATTGATTCTCGTCAGAGTATTTTTATAACATCACCTGGTCACGATCAATATGGTAAAGTACTATCGTCGGGGATGCCCACTGAGATTACGTACATATTCTCTGAAAAAATTCAATTATCCAACGGGTCACGGTCAGGAAATAATATGAAAAAGTACCTTAAAATAGGGACAGTCATGTTAAAGGGAATATGTTCAAGGTTCTTTAACAACATCTATAAAAGTCTTTTTGACAACTTCAGTACTAAATACCGAAGCAAAACACTTCTATTGGGACACTGTCATTTGTCAGACATGAAACTAGGGTCTTGTCTAGCATCTTTGATGCTAATATATTTAGAAAAATTCACAGTCCATTTGATCAGAAATAATGTTTAGCATATATATTTAAAAAAAAAACCTATACTCCTCATTAAGCAATAAGTTTTCCTTTTGGAATGTCGATAGTTGCGAAAAGATAGACTTGTAATTAGGGATACGGTTTGACTTAAATTTACATTTTTGCCTCTCCCCTTATTGTGATAGTCTAGATTTTGAATTTTGATTTCAGTAGTTTGTCTTCCAGTTGCATGGATTAACAAACGGACAAATAACGGATGACAAACGATCTCTGTATATCAAATGATATGCATTGGATTTTGTACTAGGATTGTTAATCTTGTTCTAATGTTTCCTTAAGTAACCAGACAGCGGAACTAGACAGCGACTTTTAAATATTTCAAACACCTTCTATTGTGAAACGAAGTGAGCCTTGTGGGAAGAATAACGACCGTCTATGAGACAACAGGGCACAGGACTTCATTCAGTTAAGACTGTAGCAACCTTTATTGCTGTCTGAAGGGCTGGCAGTAGGTGTCAATTGAATCCCCAATGACCTAATTCACTCGGGTGTAAAGCTATGATCTGTCCTGAAAGAAAGTTGACAGACCGCCACAATATGTCCATTTCCAGGGTCAAAGATAACTGGCCTCGTCCTCAGATGGCAGAAAATAAGACGAACTCTGATTTGATGGTAACAATATAGCTTCCGCTACTAAGATCAGAGAGGTTTTTATTCAGCAGATTAAAGACTTAAATAAATTACATTTATTGATTCTTAGTATTTCTACTTCCCGTGCAAAAGAGAGCTAACCGTCGCAAAATTAGGTTGCTTTTTTTCGGAGTTAACAACTGATATCCGCTTCCGGAGTGTCAAGTTTGCTTTGAAATTAAATTACAGTGTAGATAGTAATCGGCAGTGTTATGCATCAGTGGATGAAAATGTAACAGGCTTAGTGATTTACGCTGATATTACGGACTCTAGGCAGGATTTGTTGCCTTGATTTTATAGGGTTTTGTGGGAAGAAAGCAGGCACAAGTGCAGACAGGTTAACGTAAATATTAAGTATGTTGGCCACTGAACCTTGTATACTACAACTTTAATATGAACTGAACTGGGATTTTTGATGCAATACTGATTTAAGATTTGATACAGGATACGGCATAAGTTATACAAAAGTTAAAGCCAAATTTTATCATGTTTTTTTTTAAATACAGTCAAGCCCGCTTATTATCATATCGGTGGTGCATGCATAAATTATGATAATAACCGGGATGTGACATTATGCGGGCTTCAATATGGATGTCCTTTTGAGTCATAGAAGAATCGTTATGTATATCCAAACATCCTCTCAAACCATAGGTAAGCTTCATTTCCAAGCAGTCAGCCGAACAAATACCGTTCCACTCGCGCCTTGCATTTTACTTGCTTAATATGGTCCTCTAAGAATATTATAAAATGTCGGACGTCGCGTTTAACTTAATTCAACATCGTTAATAAATCGAAAATCAGTCATTGGTGATACTTAAACGATATTTAATATATTTTCGCAATATACTGATAGACAAATGTATTGTTACCTTCCTAATTTATTTATTTATAACAATATGTTTTAAAAGGATAACACATACAGCAGGTGCTTTATTTTTTTAATGAGGGCATGCTGCAATTGAAACACATTTGATATTATAAATAAAATTACATATGAAAATAATAAAGAAGTAAAAATCATACATGACATTTCAGTTGTATTCCCTCACAATGTTTGGATGTTGAGTACGTTAATGATTGTACAATCAAAAATATTTGATAACAACATAGGCAATCATCAATAGGTAGTTATTACATGAAAGAAAAATATCTCTAGATGAGAACGTGTACTAAGATGAATGTATCATATAAATCGTATAGGGGTATTAGGGGTAAAAGCGTTAAGGAATTTACTTTTACTAGTGAAAAAAGGTTTTGTAAAATTCTGGGTTTTATTTATAAATTACCCCTGCCGATATCTGCCATATTTTGATAAATCTAAGAATTAATCTCTGTTCAGGTATCTTTTGTAACGGTTCTGGCAGCACGCTTTTGGACTGTTCGCACCCTGATTTCGGAGTATATTTCCTTTCGCAAATCCGTCCCTAACGGTCAGACAGTAGTCGATATGACTTTGTATTGAGGATTGTATAAGGTACGTAAATTTAAAAAAACAGACATATCAATTATAATTGTTAAAGTCCCACTCAGAACATCAGTTATTTTTCTCCAGGTTATGACCGTATGTGATATACCTAAACAAGGGATTTCAGTTCCGATCAGCCATACAGATTTTAATCTTTTCCATATTATAAAACAGATATAAGCTCCGCAGAGAATGCCCCGTGAGACTAAAAAAAATAAATGTCATGGCCTCAGACCGGCCTTTTGGCCTAATGATCGGGAGTAACTACTCTAGTACTACTTGTAACATTACACAGGTCAGCTGTCTAGAATTCACAATTACAGGGTTTGGCTCCCTATTTGTGTGTGTGGAACGGGTACAGGTATCAGCTCAAACTTTTCTTTGGTCACATCAAAATCAATCTGAAATGGTTCTACGAGACTGAAGGACAAAACTAGTAAGCAGGGATGGATTTTTGTCCACATTTGGCGGAGACGGTTACTCAAAATTTATATTATCTCGGGACCACTATATATCTGTAGGAGTAATATTCTAATGATACATGTATTTGGATATGTAATTTGATATTACATTTAAATCATTTTATTTTTTTTATTTTCCAAATTTAGAATTTAGAGGGTTTTAAAAAATGTGACCTTAATTATGATTCAAAAGGTTAAGTCCTATTTATATTCCATTTTATTAACTCTAACAAATGAAACGCACATACCTTCCTCTTAGATATTTATGATGATATGCCTGTTATACATTGTAAAAAAAATAATTACTTGTGACCTGTTCATCGGCATAGTGCCCCTAAATACAGTCTCTTTTAGTTAGATTGCTCCTGTGATTTACTATATATTTACCGTTAGGCTGTCCGATGTTATGTTTTATGAAAAATATATATGAAGATTAAGGAGCCGCCTGTAATATTTCTTTAAACATAAACCGAGCAAACCGTCATTTGAATTTCCGTCAGGCAGGTGTATGGAGCTCTTTAGGGATGGGCTGCTTACCGGTTAATTAATATTTCGACCGGCAACTTCATAAACCGGTACATCTAACTGATAAAATATGATGAATGTTGAGAAATGTGCATAAAGTTTATATAAAAAGGAGCAATCTGCTGTATTTGTTTTCGTACAGTATCCGGTCATAACGGATAATAATTGTTTGTCATCGGTGTCAATAACCATTCAGAATTTTATGTAACTGCGTCATGATAAATAAATTTTTAAAAGCATGATCTCTGCATGATGCGTTTTGCACAGCAGGCACCTAATCCATTTTTTTTATGAATTTTCTTTTGATTAGCCTTTGTGGACATAGGTGAAATTGATTGGTTGATGGGATGGATTATGTGATATGTATTTGAAATAATTTTATATTCTTTGAATATATATATATACACATAGATATATACAGTATAGATATATATATATATCTATATATATATATATATATATACAGTATATATATGTATATATAGATATATGTATATATATATATATGTATATATATGTATATATATATATATATATATATACACAGTTTTTTTAAAAGTTTATTCCTCCAATATATAAAACTTGTATGAAAACGTACAGAAGACCGCCATATATATGTGAGTTATCAAGATTGGAACTTATTATCTAATTTAGATACACACATCTACACATACAATGTTTCTGTAAAAATCCTAGTTATAACAGAAGGCAAAATAAGAAAAGATAAACAGCAGGAGGGTTGAATACAGCTGGTATGACTTTTCAATGAATTTATTAGTCACGCCCAAAAAACCCAGTCAATGTCATTCATTAATCAATAATTCCACGGAGAGTAACAATTGCACATCTAGTGCAAAGAAGCGGGGAATAAAAGCCAAACATAGTCTATTTGAAAGCCATAAGTAAAGGTCAGTGATTTCCATCTGCGGTATTTACGGAAACATGGCCTCTTTAAACTTAAATGAATACCGCTTTTAGGTTCCTACGTTACAGAGACACTAAAATAATTACCCGTGTAACGTACTTTTTTCCTTCAGAAACAAATTTCCTGACTGTAGTGATCTCATTGGATTGTATAATAGAGCATGAAAATAGATTACTATCGTGGAACACGCTTTTGTTTGAGTAGTCCACAATGTGGTCTCGTTTTCTCAGGATAACCTAATTCCCTTTCTCTTTGCTACCTTAGTTCAAGATTCGGCTAACCCTTAGATCTATCCTTAACTGATATCTTACACTTTTATTTACCTGCAAATAGTGAGGTAACTTGAATTCTATTTATTTTCCTGGTAAACGAAGTATACATTTATTCTTTGATTAAATGAAAGCTGATGGAGGTACGACTTAATCTAGAGATAAAAGCTGGAGGTGAAAGGTTCAATCACGTACGGGCATTTCAAGAAAAAAACGTGTTGAGGTCTCAGAAATCTTCTGATGTGTATAAGACAGGCCATGACTTTTAACTTTTAAATTTGATCATAAACACCCGAAATCCAGACATCAAGTCATGCACTGGCCGTCATATTCTTCCAAAATTTCTAAAGAGTGCTAGCTAAAATTTGCATTATTCTTTGCAAAGTGTTATAACGGAATTTTAATGAAAATTATATTTAATATAATTGCAGAGATAGGTAGATTGGCTTTAGACTAACAATAACGTGTTACATATTTAAATACTAAACAACAAAAGGAAAACGAGAAGATAACGTGACATATAATGTCTCGTGAAATATATGTCACGATGTCATATTAAAAGTGTAACCAAACTGCCCACTGTTTAATCTCACACTATATATTTGACACATAATATCCATCTCATCTTCTCTGAGATAATAAGATTTTTTTTTCAGAAAAGGGGGAAGATATATTTTTATGAATCCTGAAACTGGATTAATCGACCCAAGCTTAAAAACGATCAGCATTTGTAGAAGTATTGATGCTTTAATCAATTTAACCTCACTGGTGATGATAGATTTAGATAAAATTTGATGTAATTGAGAATGAATATATATATGCCCCGCTCAATAAAGCTGTCGAGAAGGCAATTTACTGTATATTGTCCCCTGCATTGGCCTTTTTGTTAAAGTAGATATTTATTTAGCAGATGCCAGCATAACGCGTCACAGGGATCAAGTTTGGTTGGGGGGGTGGGGGTGGTGGTGGGCACCAGTGATTCGTTATAATAAAAACCATATTTTCTTAAACAAATTCAATGAATTACTGCCACCTATCGGCAAGTGTGGAAAAGTGGCATTAGACATGCAGTTATTGATACCTTAAGTTTATTTTGCCTAACTGTATATGTTGTAATTGAACACTGTATTTTATTATTTTCCAGGTAGCATAATATTACTTTTTTTTCAAAATTAAATTCAACTTTAATCTTAATGAAATAGTATAAGAGTATATCATGTGGGGTATAAGTGTTTTATAAAAATATACGAATGATCCAGTACTACCCACTCCTATAATCCTTGATATGCCCTACTGGCCAGCATTAATTAGAACTGATAAATTTCTTTTGCTCACAGTTTAGTAAGATTTTGTTACAAGTAACACGAAAAAAAATTAATCAAATTTTGCACAAATATGCCCAACGATGGTTAAACCGTGCAATCCAATCACACTGTTAATTACCGGTGAATATAATTTTATATCAATCAGGATTAACCCAGCTGCTAATTTCCATAAAACCTTTTATAGCCTTAGAATAGAGAGCTATTAACAGCTGCCCCGGTTTAAAAACGTAAATTTCCTTGCGGTGACATTTATATGGCTAAGGATCATTAACCTAAACAGATGTCACACATAGATCTCTCGAAGAATATGGTTACTGCATGTGGGCAGTAGTTACATAAGACAAAAACATTTACCTCTTGATAGTTTTTACATCTTCCATCATGGCAGCACTTCATGGACAGACAGATATATCCCTGCTGATACTCAAAGATGATCCAACAAAAGCCTTGGTTGAAGCGCCACTGTATTGTCCTCGGTGTAGTTCGTTTTTTTGTTCCTGTTTTTCTTAATATTTCATGTTAATTATAATTGAAGGATTTACTCACAACTTTACTTTTATTAAGTTTATTTTATTTTATTTTATTTTTGTTTAGGATCGTAAAATCAGTTTATTTTTGCTGCTGATGAACAAAAAAATAGAAATGTAAATCACATTTGTGAAATTTTTAGTATATAACCAACATCTATATATTAATAGCGTAAGGCGATTTTTGTAATTTTCCGTATCTCCTCTGATACCGCCGAACGGATTGCCCTGATTTTTGACATATATATGCTTTGGGTGTGTCTGAAGAGATTCCACCCACTTTTATTTGCAATATTTGCGTATTTAGTGCATCATAAATAATTTTAATATATGACCCCCGCGGGCGCCTCTTTTCTTTGTGTCGTCGGGCCTGGTAACACAAAGGCCATAGCGTTTGTGATGGAGGGACAGTGTTTTACTCCGGGGGCCCTATCTGGGGTTTTCTTACATTTTGTGGTGACCGGCCCGAAATAATCCACATCGACGATCCCTTCTCAAAAGGGGATCTTTGAAAGAATTGTTTTGCAGGAGCCCTGATATGCTTGAGTGCACATCTACCGGGACACAGGAAATCATAATTGATAGGCAAAAAAAGGTATGGTCCACAGGCACTTTATATTTCAGAAACCTGTGAGGCCGGGCGATATTTTACCTTTGTTTTGTATGTTTCGATAAAAAAAATCATATGATCAGGGAAAAACATGAAAATAACAGAGTTTTTTGCCTAACACACAAAGCACTACATAACAAAGGAAATCTGATCAAAATGGTATTATTTTATCCTCTTGAAAGATAAAAATCAAAATAATTTTTTACGCGGTTGAGGTGGGGGGGGGGGGGTATAACTGACGCGGGCAGTGCGTGAGAACCATACCTTTTATTGTTGTTTTGGTCTTATACATTCGCTTGCACTTGGTCGCACGAAGTCCAGGGCTCTTGCATGCGATTGAGGTCCTTGACAAATATTCACCAACACATGTAGGCCTATACTGTGTAACAGATGTGAAAAAAAATGTTAACCAAATTCATGATGTGTACATGTGTGCAGTGGCACCACCAAAGTTGTAAACACATAATATTGACTTAAATTTTTTTGAAAATCGAGACTTTTTTCATAACTGCAGTTACAAATGTAAAACTCCTGTAAAATGTATATTTAGTACGTTTGTACTGGTATTTGTTTCTTTTACATGCGTGAGCCATCTGATTTGCAATAGTGTTTATGTAATACTCTTTGTTTTTAAAGACTTTTAAATCTTTCATTCAGTATGTATGGTTATTGCGTATAAGTAATGGCCATCATTGTTACAAATAAAATTGGTAATTTTTGCATTCTCTTAGGTCTTTTACGTGGACGGTTTCTTTTGTATATGTATATGTAATACTGTTGATCAGTTTTTCATGTCACATGGTGCATGTATAGGTGACTGTTTGTCAAAGATCCCGCGGCTACATGCATGTTAGGCACTGGTTTTGGGTGACCGTGTGGGACAGACAGTACGCTGTTCCGTAACATGTTCCGAACGCTGTTCCGAAAAATATTTAACAACACCACATATAATGGATCTGTATATTAATAGCGTGACGCGATTTGTGTGATTTTCCGTATCTCTGGATTTTCTGTTGATTTCCGATATCACCGTATATGGATTGTCGTGTTCGCTCCAAACCGTGCGTAGCACGGGTATTTGCTAGTATATATAATTTCTCTAAAATAGCTTTTGTACGGTTATGGAAATTTAACACGCCAACATTTCACATATACAGATGCATAAGAACTGAATATCGGTTTGAATTAAACATTGCTCCTTTGAGCAAACCATCTATAATATACTAAAAATATGTATGTTTTATTTTATGTTATAAGCACAGCTAACTTGAGCACATATACAGTCCAGCCCAGCTTAATAATATAAATGTACACGTTAATACGCTTACTGTCTAGAGGTTATTTGTTTCACCCAAGATATCAAAGGTGTCTTCAACTCACTCGTCCATTCATTTTCACTTTCAATAATGACGTTTCAATCATCTTGTGATTTCAAAACCCTCACGTCATCATACATGGTAGCGGCTATTAGCTCTTTGGACTTGGCAGGGACAATCACCTCTTTTTTTCACAGTTTATTGCTCAAAGCTGCCTTTTACAAATTAGACCCGATCTGGTTCCGACAGCTAGAAGCTATGACCGTAGGATACTACATATGGTACAATAAACAATAACAGTTTAAATTCTATTTTTAATTCCATTAAATTCTATTATTATCTTCACATTTGTATCCGAGTATTACGTCAGCTTCCGATAATTTGACACTTTTGCCAGCTATCACGGAAAATTTGCTTTCTACCTCCAACCAAAAGTGTTTCAGACTTCCAACCAAAAGTTTACTTTTATTAAGTTATATTGTTTTACATTTATTGCACAATCCAATTAATTAAATGCTCCATATTACCTAAGCACGATCTTTCTTTATTAGATGTTAAAGTATTATTTTGTATATTTGTTTTCCTATTCACTGATTAGTTGAATAGAAAAGTTTCATGATGTAATACAACAGAATCAACCAATACGCGGGCAATTCTAATATACTTCAATAAGAATAGAATTTAAATTAAATTCATTTTAATACATAGAAATTATCATTCTAACATTTCCATTAACTCGATAGACATCGATGGAAATAATTTCAAACTCATGGATACTGGACGCAGCTTAGGCGTTATTTTTTTAAAGAATTTCAGTTTGGAACATCGTATTAACCCTGTGTGTAAATCAGCATATTATAATCTTATTTATTATAATATTATTATTAATCTTAATAATAGAATCAGTAAAATTCGTCAGTGTCTCAGTAATGATTCCACTAAACAGATTGTACATTGAATGATTATATCAAAACTTGACTAAGCAAATTCATTATTGTATTACTTATCACAGACCTCTCTATATAAGTTACAGTAAACACTCAACATGTCAACCCAATTAGTTACAAGTACAAAAAGGCAAGAACATATATCTCCAATCTTGATCCAGTTGCACTGGATCTCCTTGGAACAATGGATTTATTATACAACTGTGTTCATCAAACTGCACCAGAATACCTGCAGGCAGTTGTAAAAGTTCATATTCCAGTAACCTATCTACGGTCGAAATATAAACTCCTTTTTAGGCCAACGAGCAAACTTACAAATTCGTGACAATCAATTTGGCGTTGCAGGCCTTAATTTGTGGACTACTTTGGTTTAAATCTCCGCACAGTGGATTCTTTTCGTTAATTTTAACGTATTTTAAAGACTTTTTAAACAAACATTCGATTGATATATGTGAACTTCTATAAAATAATGCAAACCTTTAAAGCTGTGTCTTAGTATTTTAACTAAGATACAATTGAGGTAATTGAGGTTTATAGTTTTGGAGATTTTAATGTAAGGCGTAAGATGTACCATTTTCAAGAGGATTAATGCAAACCTCTGGCCTGTAGAATGCTATGTGTGAGACGCAAGAACCAGGAAGCAGTGAATTTGACGACAACAGGCTAACAGACAGACATACTGACAAATTTACACAAGATTGAGACTAGATGACCTTACCAGAAGACACAAAGGAAGAAAATAAGCAATAGTTAATTTAATAGAGGTTTATAGTTTCGGAAATTTGACCAAAATTTACATATTTGATAGGTTCGACTGCAGCGCACCCTGGCTACCATGTCCGGAAAATGTAAAATCACTTTCGAGATGTTAGCCTAAGATAGAAAATGTACCAGTTTCAAAATGATTCCTGCAAAACTGTGGCCTGTAGTATGGTATAAGTAAGACGCAAAAACCAGGGAGCAGACGAAATTGACGACAACTGACAAACAGACATACATTCTGACAAATTAGCACAAGATCAAGACAAGTCGTCCAGTCCTTGTTATGGAAAAGATCCAGAGGAAGAAATTGAGTCTAAGTTTTTGGAGATAGGACTAATGTTGACGAAGTTATGAGGAAAAAAAAGTATTTTTTTACCTATATTAACCAAAAAACAATAGGGTTTCAGTAATTTTGATTTACAAACAACTGTGTTAGTTTGAAAGCAATTGCTGTAAAATTGTGGCCTGTAGAGTCGTGCCAAACACACACATGCACACACAAACAAACAGACATACGCAGCTTACCATCATGCTTGCCGAAATCAAAGATTTCCGGCAAGCAATAAATATATTACAAGACTAACCAATATATATTTTGTATCATTGGTTAAGTATAACAAATATCTCCACTAGGACACTTTTATAAATCAGTAACCCAATTTACCTTCGTAAGATAAAAATCGACCTTACTAAATACAGCGATTTTGGGTTTATGGGTTAATTAGGATGTGGAGGTCAAGGTGACCATCTAGGCTCCTTTAAACTATTAAGTGAGGCCGTTCGTGTGAAGATCGACCTAAATCTTGAATGTCCTATGTACACAGACTTAGGGTGACAGCTGCCTCTTGGACAACGCTCAGTCACAGACAGTGGTGGCGCGCTAACAATCGAGCGATTCCCGGTACTATTTACACTCTTATACGGGCCATATTTTGCCCCAACGCAGTTTAATGCACCAGAATATAGACCCCCCTTCAAACTGTTGGTTCAATTTGGGACAACCAGAGAAAATACTGTAACGCGTTCGAAAAATATTTCTTGCATTTTTGGATGAAAATATTTCCCGAAATTGTGAAAATGAACATGTGGTTATCAGCATTGCATTGCTACTGAATAAAAATATCGTCTGTATAAGCTCAGATGAATAAATAAACCAGGAAGTTTAATTGTTCGCCTGTAGTTATTTAAAGATCTCCGCAAATGCGTCTGATTTTTCACTTTATCATGAATCAATTAATTCAGTCATAATAATTAGAAGTCAATTAGTAATTTTGCATTAAGAACCGCATCAGCGTTTAAAACACCGCATGCATCCGGGTTCCATTCGGTTTCTTATTATAAAAAGGCCTACTTTGATTGTTCATTCATATAACCTACAACCGGTTAATAACAAATCAGAGAAAATTATATAAAGGCGATCGGGTATTTGGATTTAATCGTGACGACATAACTACACTGATAAAAAGTGACATTACGGGCGCCATCTATTGATGAGAATGCAAATCATAAATGTCCCTTCGAAGAATATTATCATGAGAAACTGATTTTGCAGTTTTGAAGCTTTGTTGCAAGGAACAAGTTTTATTTAATGGTATTTCAAAACTTTACCAATTGACATACACTTTTAGCCTTTTAAGAAGTTAAATATTTCCTTCTGCATGTTTTCGTCGAATTTTATGAAAAACCTATAGGTCAATTTGGAAAAACTATTTGTTAATTCACTAAAATATGTAACTTTTGTTTCCCGAAAGTTAAATTAATAAAATCCACCACATTTGTTCATTTTCAAATTCTTATTCTACAAAAACAAGTCATTGATCCCACATTTTATTACATAATTTAACAAATCATGTCATGGACATATAGTGTGAAAATATCTATGGATTTCTATCGATCGGCAGAAATGAAGTGTCAAGTTTCCCCCTAAGGCAAAAATAGTTGATATAATGAAAGACCAACTATGACAATACTTTGTTGAAGGGCATATTTGAGGCTAAACCGTTTTAACCGTAGTAAATGTTTTTATTTTTATCATTTGCTTCCGATTTTCGAACAACCAATACAATGTGCTGTTGCTGAAACGCTAGGACAAAGAGGGCGAGAACAGAGAAATATATATGTTATGTCCTTATATTTTATTATGAGAAGTATTATATTTCTTGTGTGTCAAATAATATTGTGTATTATTACTGTTTTAATGTTATTGTTTTACTCTATTTATAGTATTTATAATGATATTTAGTAAATTTAAGTAACGATGATTACTGATTTTTCCCCCTTTTCATTAATGTGCGGGAAAAATTTGATTTTTTACAAAGAGATTAACAAACCATAACTTTACTCATTGTCCTTTTTACATGCGTACATAAAAACTTTATTTAAAAATAAACATGTGAATAGTTTAAGGCGGAACACAAAAATATTAATAATCTCATATTTTCTGCGCTCGAGGCGCTCTAGCTTCTTATCCCGATTTCGAAAAGGCCCATTTGGACCCACGGTCGTATGCTGCCACCTTGCTGCATTATTTGTAACTAAATCAATTACGTCCTACCTCCGAAACAACATGACTGTGCTGCTTTACCCGTTAAGTTATTTTAGACATATGATTTATAAATAGAGGTGCGAGTTTGGGCTTCCGAAAAAATCCTTTTAATCAGCTCGCCCCACAATTTGGTTTATATTCTAACCTCCATGCCCCGCACAGTAACACAAAATACATCACTGTTGTCATTAAACAATCTGGTGATTCGCGTATAGATTACAATGTTACATTTATATCAATATTGCACGGTTTGCTGTGTACGTTATATTCGATTTTGTCAAATTTGAACAAATATATGTTATGAAAAGAACAAACGCAGAATTACAAACTACTATTCAATTTTTAATGATATTTGAATAAATGGACTGGTCATATGGGGCCGGTCCGCCTGCTGCACGGGACCGCCTGCTGCAGGATCGGACCAGGACCGGTCCGCTAATGTGATTGACCGGACCGGTCCTGTCCGCACCTCTCTTTAAAATAAAGAACAGTACACATAACACACAGTTTATTTTGCTATAAATCATAGGACTGAGGTATATAAGAATAAGCAAATTACAAAAAGCCAAACATGAAATAAAAGGAAGAAAATAATTTGGATCACTTGTAATTTTTTTAAAAGATAAATTATTATTTGACAATTTTTTTGCAGGGCCAGGATAAGCTCATTCGGCAGATTTGCCTTCTGATGTATTATCTCAAAAGATAGGAGCGGTAGCACTAACCTTGAGAAGCCTGCGCTGAGAGTCGAGGTGGGTGGAATACTTTCCTAGTTTTTATAACGCGTCGGCACGATTATACCTTCTAACAATTCACACCATGTGCGAAAATCATTTCCCCATACCTCAACATATTAGTAAATTACCGAGCATCTGTGTTTTGTTTGACTCCCAGGAGCTTTGAAATTGACCTTGTGCTAAAATTCTTGAAAAAACCCTTTCCCCTAAAAATGTTTTGAAAATAATTTGAGGGAATTACATGACGATAGGAATGTGAAAATATATGAAAGATAACTTTTTATACATTGAAGCTCAGAGGACATTACGAAAATGGGTGTTTAACTGTCAGTTGAAGGTAGTATCAGGCATGCTAACAAACACGTATGTCATTAAAGACACGCGAAAAATGCAACGTATATAGCTGTCGATGTGAAACGACAGGCTGATATGCATAGATCCCTAGAATAAAAAATGTTTGCCCTGAGCATTGTTGATTTAATTTAACAACCTAGAAACTTGCCGAACTATTAAAAACCTTAGTTTTGATGGAAAAAAATATAAATGCAATGCCACTGACATACCGTTCAGCCAATAACACGTGTACTTGTGTATCAAATGGCGGTCTATCGTGTCTGCAATCTGGGGTCCTTTTTTTACTCACGCGCTTGCAATATTGGATGCAGATTCATGTGGGCTGGTCATGTGTTAAGGGCTTAAATTCAATCCCTTTCCTTCCTTTTGGTAGAGAAGAATTCTTCAAAGGCGATATAATGGATATGGAGATCAATGGGGATTACAGTTGACCCCTGTGACCGCGAATTGCACAAAAACGCCCTTTGGCCGGACATGCTCTCTAGTCATGGTTTTAACGGGCCAGCAAGCTCGAAATGCATGAATGTCCCGAAGGCGCCTCCTAAAAAAAGCGTGTCATGCGTGGAGGACATTGAAGCCCATAAGAAATAGGGAACCTTATGAGGAAATATTAAAGATATTAATTATGAAGCTTTAAAAGAAATATTTCAACAAAAGAAAACAAACCTGTCTTAGATAATTAAAAGAGCCCTCCGTGGATTCGTGTTTGGAAGTTCATATGAGAGCGGACGCAGATAAACGGTGATATAAAAAAAAACACCTGCGTTGAGACAGCCAACACTGGTTTATAGAGACTGGCGAGTCCTCATGTCATCCTAGCGAGACAGTCTGTGCAAATTACGTCAGTTATCCCGATCAGGGTTGGTCAATCTGACACCAGAATGCAAGAATATAATTGAGACTCTGGTTGAAAATTATCGTCCAAATAGAGCGCTCAGTAATAATATACGCTAACCATGCATCTGTTATTCACTCCCCTTCTCTGTCTAAATTATTTGCCTGAAATCAAGTGTACCTCGGCATTCTTTTGGATCATTCACTATTGTCATCCACTTTCATCTGCGAGGTAAAACAAGGTTTCCATGGAGTGTTCCTTTTTTGACCGGTGATAACATGAATGCAAGAAAAAATGTCACAGGAAGGAATTTGGGTGGAAATAAACTCACAGAAGATAGCCTCAAGTTTTGATCATTAGTCACAGGTTTGTGTTAAAAAACAGTAACAGTTTTAGTCACCTTTTTTTTGAGAAACAAGCACCTGGTATGTGTTCTGCATGGGTTCTGACCATGCAATCAGTTGCTTAAACACAAGAATTAAGGGCATGGATGTTCTGTGCTTTGATTTAAAAGGGATAACAGCATCCAGGGAAAACTCCTGTGTATGAAAAACCCCATATATATATATGTGTGTGTTAAGCTGAAAGGTCAGGAGCGTTGTTATGTCCCGATGTATATCTACAGACTTATCCATCACGCTACAGTTCAGCTCCAGATATTACATAATAGTGCACACATAAAAGTTCAGTTCTTACACATTATACTGTACTAACAACCCTTTGCAAATGTCAATGTTTCCTGACCCATTACACATCAACGACGCAAAGACACGGCAGTCGTCGTGGCGAATATAAACTGATATAATTAAAGGAGTTCTTTCTGAGTTATTATCCTACTCTCACTGTATACAGCTGTGTCTAATTTTGAAGCATATAAACAAGTTTTGCAGTTCCACCAGGTAAGTTGAAGACAAAACTGTATTAAGGTACAATATATATATATATATATATATATATATATATATATATATATATATATATATATATAAATATACTGTGGATTCAGAATTTTTTCATTGGGGTTTTTATTTTTGTGGAATTCGTGGGTGACTTTTATCCACGAAATTAAAAAAACGAACAATCATTAAGTTTAAAAGTCAAATATTTCTAAGTCTGTCGTCCCTGTGTGCACATTGAGTTATGCCATCGTGATTGTCCGGTGTCACCGTCCATGCTATCAGTGGTATTATTCAATAATAAGCACAGAAAGGCATATGTAGCTCATAAATAAAAATAAATATACTTAATAAATTTTATTTTGTTTGGAAAGATATTTTGTTTTTCCTTTGGTTGAGTAAAAAAAGTTAAGTTTTCAACAGTGTCCGACTTTCAGCTTGTACCAGTGACGGTTTGAAACTGCGTCTGCTCTCTCTCTCTCTCTCTCTCATATTTTCTTGCTAAACGTCGTAGTTAAAGGTCATTTTGCACTGCTCGTCGTATTCAATGTCATTTTTAATTGAATAAACAACAGTAGACTCTGATCTTTTTTATTAATTATATTGGATGCCGGTAATGACAGGCTAAGCCGACTCGCAGCTAATGCGGCCGAGTGCCGGGTCCCTCTGCATGGTTTCTGGGCAAGTACGGTGTGATGTTTAGAACAAACAGATAACTGCACCCTGTAAACTAGGCAACACCATCCTATAGCTGTATCTCGTTAATCACTGGCCAAACAATAAGATCTAAACCATGCGGTAGAATTAATCTAGTTGGTCCCCGGGCTAGGTGATGAGTCACGGTAAGCCGAACACAATTTTGAGCGGGGACCAAGTGTAACTGTGGGCTCGTTCCGGAGGTGCACTGGTCCCCACTGCATGAACCCAGATGAAATTATTCCTGAGAAATTTATCGAGATTTATCTAAATATTTTCAACCACGATTCAGATAAGTCAAACGATATTTTAGTTGTTGTGTCAACACCGCTTGGAAGGGGAAATCATGGATCTGACATTTGATTTAATGAGTCTTTAAGTTGCAAACTTTCATTTTTACCGAACAGTCACCGATCTTTGTCTTATTTTCAGGTCTGTACTCAAATGAATTTTAATAAAATGCATAACCAGGAAAGATTAATTCACGAAAGTTTTTTACCCAACAAATAGTGTTTAAGGTCAAAACGACGGAATTTTAAACCAACACTATTTTCTGAATCTACAGTAAATATATCTATGTGTGTGATATAATATATCTCAGTAAAGTTATCACAAAATCCGTAGACAACATATCAATCGAATCTTTTCATTCGATTAACTATAACAGTAAAATAATTTAAAGATTAAAGCAGCTCCCCTGTTCGGAGGTTGTCCCCGACATCCTATCGTGAAACCGCTGCAGGTTCTCTGGACACTGGGGCACAAACTTTCATTGATCTGACCCTTGATCCTAAGCAAGAACGGATGTTATCAGACCAACGGGAGCGGGTGTCGCATGTATAAAATTTTGGCTAGATGCAAAATAAAATACACGCTTTCAGTGGGTTTGTTAACAATGCTGTGCTCTGTGAATACCCTGGTGTTCCAGCCCACAGACTCTTGCCATACAAAGCGGGGGTTACACGAAAGGATATCTGAGACTGCACTGTATAACCGCGGAGTGAGGAGCGTATAAAATCCCGGATAATGCTTTACGTAAGTCCGTTGTGCATAACACTGTACTGCGACGATGTAAGACTTAGTCCATATGTTTTTATCCTCCAGAATGAATAGCAGGTTTGTTATTCTGGTGTGTATATACCTGTTCGTGCCCTGCCCAAGGTCAATGGATCTCTACAGTGAACGCCAGTCAAGGTATGTTACCATATGCAAGGAAGTTAATATGTTTAACGAATTATATGCTAATGAATAAACATGAGAGTCCAAAGCCTTTACGGTCAGACCTATCTAATATATTCGTCACGGTAGGGTAACCATGTGCTTAAGAAGGTCTCTTATTAAATATATATAATAAGTGGTGTAGCCGTGTTAGTCTGTAGTAGAAGCGTTGGTAAAGATATAGAGTGACGCTTTTTTTCAGATATACTAACTTGTTTTTAACTCACGAGCTTTCGAAGCGCACATACTTCTTTGTCAGGTGGTAATTACCTGTGCGCTTCTACGCTCTTTACACAACGCTTTAACTATAGGCCTTCTACCTATATCGTAAGCGCTGTTTGTTATGACCTCGTATCCTGAATTGCTACACCAGAGGGGAGCACTGTATTTTTGTCCAATCAGGTGAGACCTTGTGCTGGAAGACACTGCCAAGCGAGGAATACATGGAGCCAATCATGTTCATTTCGTTTTGATTGACAGCTCATCGCCCCGGTAACCGTCTGATCAGGCCACAGGCTTAGAGAGAATTGCCCAAGACGTGGTTTGCTTAGGGCCTTTGGCACATAGGATGCCCGGCCGGTGAGCTGTAGGGCTGGGTATCGGTACGCCACTTTCGGTACGATACGTATTGCGATACAGTTAATTCGATACCGATACGTATTGACGATACGTTTCATTTTTCTTTGTATATCATTTCTTAATAAAAGCTCTGTTTCTTGTTTTTTTATGTTTTTTTTTTATTTTAACTTACAATATATTTAGTATGTCATGCACTTAAGCAGCTTAAGCTTGATATAAATAAATAAACAAACCAGTTGCTTTTAATCATAAACATCTCTCTAATCAAGACTAGGAAAATCTCGATCTTCTTTGAGCTCTAGCGTCCCCCCCCCACACACACACAAACATATTTTATTGCATTTGGTGTGGAAGATCATAGGCTGTTTTTTATGTCATGTAATTACACAGTTTTGTATAATTCTGTGAATATGAATCCCATTAGTCACTCTCCTGTTTGTACAGGATTTGTCCCAATGCTTTAACCATTTATTTGACATCTGATGTCGAACGCGGGAGTTCCGAGTAACCTATGACCGGCTGCGTAAATAAAAAAAAAATAGACATTAAATGACATATAGAAAGGATATATACATGAATGTACCTTGATCCTAGTAGCGATATGTGATGTGAATATCGATTTCATTAATAAAGATAAACGTTATTATCATTCTCCTATTATCGCTCACTTGCGCATGCTTGTCATGGAAGTACTGACTTGCATTGGTATATACATTTATTAACAAGTCTTAAAAGCCAAAGCAACAAATATATGGGCTGCATTGCATTTAAATTTATAAATCGTCATGGTTATATGTAAAGTTAGAGTTAGAATGCTATAAATTAGCAAGCAATCGATACGACCAATACAGCATGCAACGCATTTCGGTTATCGTATCGACTTCGTGTATCGATTCGTATCGATGTATCGCTATATTGATACAGCCCTTGTGAGCAGTAATTCAAACGAAACGTAACAACAAAGGCTGCGTGCACACCTCGCTGGCTGGTTTCAGTTCTGCAGACAACAACTACATAGCTACGCTAACGTAGTCATAATGTCATAATCGAATCAGTCGATGATGCGAGAATGCAGAGGGAGCAATTAAAATTCGACCGTAAACTCATCAAGCGGCTATTGAAGCGCAGCTATGGGCGGAGCCAGGATGCCTGTCGAGTGTTTGTTTATTGGCATCTGGTTAGCTGCTTGTCACATCATACGCACGGTTTTTTCAGCGGACAACGAACCGCCTTCTGGTTTCTAAGTATATCATAAACGGTCAAAGCTGGCAGCGTGAAAATCAGTTGCTTCTTTAGAAGCGCAAGATTTCCGCTGCCTCGGGAGCGTAGTGCGCTTCGAAAGATCGTGTGTTAATAAACACATTACACTATATAAAAGCGTCACTGTTTATCTTTACCTAATATATATATAAATATATATATATATATATATATATATATATATATTATTTGCATTGTTTAACATAACATGAATTCAATACATCTAGGTGACAGTGCTCTGTCATATTGGAGCGTTTATAATTACTTCAGTACTGTTTCGTGGGAGCAATGTTGCGGTTGCTCTCACTCATCAGGTACGTATCTCGGTTGAAATGACCGCATGTATACTGCAGTTTTTGGTATCGCTTGACTGGTTTGTTATGACGGTTACTGGGCGCGCCAAGCGCAAAAAGGTTCTGTTGGTTTGCTGAAAGTTAATCAAGACCCCAGGTGTTGGTTCAGTCAGGGGTTCAATGGTTTAGCAGTCAAGTTGGTTGTTCCTGCATACATTGGCGTTGTTCTTGAGCCTGCACATTTAATTTTATTATTGTCGGCTTAAAATTACTTAAGGTTACAAAGTAGGTATTTAGTTTGATTTTTGCATGAAGTTGTCAGCTCGATCCTATTGATTAGTGTACTCAAATCAGGTCGGCATGTTATATAATATTTCTCGGTGGTGCATAAAATTACATTTTTTGGATGTGTTGGAATAGGCTTTGCAATAGCTATGCTTTTCCATTTCACAGAATAGGATATGTTTTCTTCCTTCAGAGTCCATACGTACTAATCTCTGTTGGTGGTATGATTTTGTGCTCTTTTATGTTGAAAAGTAATATTCTCTACAAATACGAATAAACACAATAGTTAAGCAAAACGCTTATAATATTTCCCATTTATTTGTATTGTATTTATTAATACTACGGTTTTGTAATGTTTGACTTGCATTGAATTTCTTTCTCAGGAAACATGAAGGAAGCAATATGCAAAGACTAAAGTTAAACCCGTATTTCATTTACCAGTGATATTCTGGTGATATTTTGAGTTATATGTGTGACATTTTATACTATATATATATATATATATATATATATATATATATGTATATATATATATATATATATCAAACCAATCTTTGACAATTTCTGAAGAATGAAATTTTCTATTTCAGAGACGATCTCTCTCGGCATCAAGAGGTAAAGTCTTGATACAATATATATATATATATATATATATATATATATATATATATATATATAAATAGATCTGCAGGTTTACTGCAAGCAACAACTACTAGAGTGCTCTATGGCATTTCACCAGAGCTTTATAATTATAGAAAATTCATTCAAGTCACGATATGCAAATCACAAATCATCCTTCATGAACAAATCTAAGAAATTTAACACAGAACTTAGCAAATATATATGGCAGTTAAAAGACAAAGGTGTAGACTACAGTATCACATGGAAAATACTGAAACAGGCAAAGGCTTATAACAGCGCTACCAACAGATGTAACCTATGCTTATGGGAAAAATACTATATCATTTGCAACCCCCATTTGGCCACCCTGAATAAACGGAACGAACTCGTCACCGCCTGTAGACATGCGAACAAATTCCTCCTTAAGAATTTCATAACATAGATTTTAGTTTATAGGATACTCCCATTTCTTTTTTTCTCTCTCTCCTTTCTTTCATAACAGCCGCAAGAAAACACATGAAGAGCCCCATGTTTATACACATATAGCCGTCTTTAAGCACTGTAACTTACTGCTCTCAGTACAGCCCCCCCCCCCCCCTCACAGAGCGACCTCTGACCCCAGCCCTCCCGTATCCCGACTCTCGTTATCTGATCCTGGTATATCTTTGCCCCAGGGCGCACATTTACACTCAGCAGTCTTGGTTACAAGTGACACAGCAGGCCAGTAACATATATACATTCAGGGTCGCATATCTATGCTAGTCCATCTCAGCCAGACAGCATTACCTGACGAGTGCAGCAACATCTTGCACGAAACTACGTAGTAGTAAAATGTCTGAAAATACTTGACTCGTCTTCATTTTGTATAATTATATATATATATATATATATATATATATATATATATATATATATATATATATATATATATATATGTGTGTGTGTGTATTCCTATTCGATTTCTTTTTACAACGAACCAGCATGGCCATTCATACATCCCTTTCTATCTCTCTGTGTCTATGTATAAGTGTATATATATATATTTATACAGAGAGAGAGAGAGAGAGAGAGAGAGAGAGAGAGAGAAAAAGAGAGAGAGAGCGGGTGACGAGAATGTATTACATTTAGGCCCGTATGTGGCAACCTCTAAACTGTGACGGGGAAATTGAAGTATTACATCTGTCGGGTCTGACAGTTTCTAATGGACATTTAACATTTAAAAGGTATGTGTAAGAGAACCGAGTTGAACAGGGGTGGTAAAATTTGTAATTGTATGAAAGATAAGGATTCTTAGACATTGTACCAGTAATGTTTGCACAATATCAGTAAAACAACAGTATCTAAAGACCATATTTCAATAAGAGAATATTTTGAACATAATTGAGTTGTTTTTTAAATTACCAGAATTACATAGTATTTCCAGTAACTTATTTTGTTAACAATTCAAACGAAATGAATAGCAACTTTATTTGATATTATTTATTGATAAGGTTTTAGTGTTTAAGATGATTCATATAACACAATATAAGGAAACATGCATAAAAATGTATGGATTATTTTTGTTTAAGGTGGAATTATCTCTTGTACATTTGAGAAAGACTGCCGCTCCATCGACATTGTAAAGATGAGTGAATATATCTGGCTGTATGGATATGGTTCTACAAGTACCAGAAACACCGGTCCATTAACTGATATCACAGCCGGTGAACATCAACGTAAGTACCAGAATAACTGGTCCATTAAGTGATACCAAAGCTGATCAACGCAAACGTGTCATAAACACCGGTCTATTTACTGATACGACAGCCGGTATAATCATCAACCTAAGTACCAGAACCGCTGGTCCATTTTCTGATACCACAGCCGATGAACACCATCGTAAGTACCATAAACACTGGTCAATTTACTGGGACTATAATCCTTGAATAATAACGCAAGTACCAAAAACACTCATCCATTTACTGACACTACAGCCGGTGAACACCAATTTAAGTAAAAAAAAAATAATAAATAAAAAAACCGGTCCATTTACTGATACCACAGCTGTGAACACCAACGTAAGTAGCAGAAACACCGGTCCGTTTACTGATACTAAAGCCCTTGAACTGAAAAAACGGTTTGTACCATAAACACCGACCGATTTACTGATTCCAAAGCCGGAGACCACACTTGTAAGTGTCATAAACTCCGGTCCATTTACTGATACCACAGCCGGAGAAAACCAACATAAGTTCAAGACACACTGGTCCATTTACTAATGTCACAGCCGTTGAATACCAGCGTGAGTACCATAAATATTGGTCTATTTACTGGGACTATAGTCCTTGAACAATAACGCAAGTACCAAAAACACTGGTCCAGTTACTGGTACTATAGCCGGTGAACACCAACGAAAGTACCATAAACACCGGTCCGTTTACTAATAATACCACAGCCGGTGAACACACACGTAAGTGTCATAATCACCGGTCCATTTACTGGTACACAACAAAGAAACAAAGTTAGTGGGCCGCTATCATAAATTTATGCGTTGAAATCCATTTTAATATATTTAGGTTTATATTTCGTATCTTGTTTGAATCGTCTTATTACCAAAGTTGTACAGATCTTTCTAAATCTGTCAGTACTTTAAGTAAAGTTCAAATTTAATTTTATAGAAGGCAGATACCTATACACAGAAGCTTCTGGCGGTGAATCTGGTGATAAAGCTGTGTTCAACCTAATACCGCCAGTGTCCCAGGACGAGTCGGAGTATTGCTTAGGATTCTGGTATCACATGTATGGCAGACATATTGGAAAACTTCACGTGAGATACTCTACCCAAGTGTTTACATTTACGTTACTCAATAAAAAAGGTGATTTTGATATGATTTTTTAAAATATTAACTATACCTCCTAAAATCAATTTAAAAGGTATTTTTTTGTGTATGGATGGTTTCATCATTTAATATCTTATATACACTGAGAAAATGATAATACACGTAAAATATAGCGATGTTTGTGAATATACCGATTCAGATGACATCAACGGCTATGTGCGACTATAAATACAGCATCTTCCTTTATATTTTATTCAGTGTTACGAAAACAAATTGCTCAGGGGGAAAACATGGGCCGATCCGGGATTCGAACTAATGTCGATGGTGCACATGTCCGGCGTTCCAACCGCTTCGCTAGAAAGCAAGCTTCACTAGCGAGACAGTTCGGTCCGCTTTTATGTCACCCCGTAACACACCCCTCTTCAGAGCGTTCGGCTATCAGAACAAGACTAATTATCCCAGGAGTCACACTTTGGTGAGCTTATTCCCTGGGCCACAAAGTTTACCGTTACGTTGGACGAGCCCCCATTTCGTTACGAAGACAAATTGCTCAGGGGGAAAATACTGGGCCGATTTGGGATTCGAACCCATGTCGGTGGCGCACATGTCCGGCGTTCCAACCGCTTCGCTAGAAAAGCAAGCTTCACTAGGGAGACAGTTTGGTCCGCTTTTATGTCACCCCGTAACAACGGTCATATTGTTCATTCATCTTCAGTCGTCAATATGCGTGTATCTATTATTTAAGGACAGCAGAATGACAATCAGAGACACTGGATGAGACATCAAAGAGAAATTCCAGGACTAAATGGCAACTACACAATTATATTTGAGGCTACACGGGGTGACGGTGATAAGGGGGATATCGCTATTGATGGTTTGTCTCTCACTCGTGGATATTGCCGTGAAGGTAAATGTATTAACCTTTGTATATAACATTGATTTTCAACACGTGATTGTTTGAATTAACAAAATGTAAACAAAAGATAAAAGTGCATAAAACTACTTCTGATTTCTGACTTCGTGCATTAAAACGTTATTTATTTTCGAAGATAATATAACTTTGATGACATGTTGGAAGAAAAACAGACAATAATAAAATATTAAGGAATGTATACATGAATAATATTTTGTATAACACATAAAGAATGCTTGTTTATATCCATTTTCATAGATTTACAATTTAGTTGTATTGAACAAATGAACAAAATTTAAACATTTGCATTTAAGGTGTATGGGGGCCATGGGCGTCCTGGTCTTCATGTTCTGAAACATGCGGTTTTGGGTTACAAAGGCGATCCCGAGCTTGTATCGAAACCCCATGTCAACCAAGAGTATGGCCAGGCTTTCATGATGTCCGTGAATGTGATCTTGGACCCTGCTATCGTAAAGTCTATTCGACATTACTGTTATTATTATTTCTACTTCTGTTTTCAGTATAAAATGAAATGTATTAAGAAAATGTATCGAAGAATGTATTAACTTAAACACACTCACACCCTCACACACCCTCACACACACACACATATATATATAACTTATATCTCTATTTTACCCTCCATATTTAAAATACATTTAACAGTCGACAGTGATTCATGGGTTTGAAGAAGACTGAATATTCGCAATTCACAATCGCTAAACGCACATACGTTGTACAGTGAAGGAGTCCTTAAATTAGAACTATATGTAAAGTTCCAGATATATGGGGGCCATGGGGCATCTACAGCTCTTGCAACGTCACATGCGGAACTGGCGTACGACGGCGAACGCGATCTTGTAGTACATATGGCTGTAATGGAGCCACTATTGAGATAGTGCCATGCAACACAAACGAATGCCCAGGTTTGCAATATTTTTCCACCTCCATAATTTTGTTTTCTGTGAGCTGACAGTTGAAACGTGCATGGCTTATCATAATACATTCTACAATTTAAATTAATATTATCTGGCTTATTTTCATGTCCATATTACATGCTGCTGCGCCAGGCTACTACTATCTCTACTGTAACCTTATGGATATCTCTACTTTTCCATGATTTTGAAGCTTGTTTTCCAGTGAAATTCTTACTTTTCAAAAGGTTTCTCTTATCACTGATAAAGCCTTTAAAGTTATGGGGGGGGGGGGGGATAACGTAATTATATCTGGCTTACAATCCTCAGTAATGTTGCTGAACCCATAAGGCTGCCCATATTGCAAATATTTTCTCCTTTTTTCTTTAGGGATAACTACCCGGGCAAATTGTTCCAACAGCTTCTTCTCAACTGTCAACACAACTTTTCCGTAAACTTCCTCTCCTATCAGTGATACACCATTTTCAAGAGCTGTTAGATGTAGCGTTCATCATTAAAACATTTGCATTTTGCGGTTTAATGTAATTTTTCCGGCTTACTTTGTGTCCTACATTGAGTTGCTGAACGCATAACCTACATTTCTCCCCATGTTTCCAGTTTTTTCTCTCTCTCCTAGTAACGATAAACCCTTATAATAACCAAAAATTTGTCGTACGCCTTTTTGAAAAAAAAATATAGTCTTCCATGATTCAAAAGCATATTACTTGTATATACACGTAAACATATGAGTTGTGAAGTCAGAAAAAAAAGCGTAAATAGTTGTGCTTAAGAAATTATAATTAAAGAATTTAAATGATTTTACTTAAATTTACATGCATATCTAAAAATGCATAAAATAAACGCATTATGGACTTTTAGAACTTTTATGTTAAATATAGCTTTTGCATGTTTGTAAAATGATCTCGAAACATATTACAATGTTACTTTACGATAATACTCACTTAAGTACCAAAATTTCGTGAGTTTTCCCTTCAATCTTCAATCAGTGCTCAAATGTATAATACATAATAATATATGATATATGAACAATCTTAATGAATAATAGAGGAAACATTTGAGCACATGTGCTCGGTTTTGCAAATTGGCAATTTCGGTCGAACGATGAATAAACAAGAAAACAATGCGGTCCCTTCCACAAGCATTGAATTCATTGTTGCCACCTTCCTCTATTCTCACATGTGCTAAATAATGATCATATGAATACCCTTTATTAACTTCATGGAAATTGGAAGAAAATCTGAGCATATGTAGTCGGTGTTTTGCAAAGGGAATAGAGTGGACGAAAAGGTGAATAGAAATAAAAATAATCATATCTCTTAAAAAACCATGACCTGTCATATTGATGGTGTATTACATGTTGTTGTCCTCGCTTTCTTATCCACGATACCATCTTCTACGCATTCATTGCCCATTACAACTGAACCTACGTTATCGTCCCAAACACCGCACCAATCAGGTAAAATCTTTATTATATTCAAAGATAGTCACATCGGTGTGGAGTTTTTGGGTATTATTGTTGATCTATTGTATTATAAACATACTGCCTGAGAATATAAAAGATATAAATTCAAAATTAGGACACCAATTATTATCAACAAGTCGATGCTACCTCTCATGATTAATTGAAAAATTGAGGAAATTAATAATTCCTTCTTATCTTAATCAGCACCTTAATGTGAATTAAACAAAGGATATTATAAAATATGACATCTTATCTTTTCCTAAATATGACTAAGTTGGATCTGAACAGACGGGTTTAAGTAACATACTTAAAGCATGTCATAAAACAAATAATTTCAATGCATTACCCGATACAAGATATAATATGTGGGCAAAGATAAATCTGAAGACTGAGAAAGTCATGGGCTATTAGAGTTGGACATGCATATTCAAGAATGCATATGTTGTCATCGCTTCCCAGCCGCAATACCATCTTCGGATTCATCGCGGATTACACCTGCACCAAAGTTACCGTCGTCAACACAGGCTTCAGCATCAACAGAGCCGCACCCAGGTAACATAATTATTGGTAAACCATTAATAGTAAAATTCAAATGTGATTATCTTAATAACCATGTGGATCATCTCATGATGAACTGAAAGCTTAAACAGTATAAATGATATTATTAACTAAGATAACCATTCCAAAGGACCAAGCAAGATCTCAATATATCAAGGCATTAACGATATACATGATCTATTTTTTTATAAGAAAAGATAAGCATGAAGATATATGTTGGCTTATTTTAATTTTCTCTGGATATAATGACAGTGAATATATTTATATAAATTAATTACATATGTTATTATCAGTACAGTAGTTTTATTTTTGTGTGTTTGAATGTGGCAGCAACGTTCAGTTGCAACTTCGAGGAGAGTCAGTGTTTACTGCAGTCAAGCGCTGACGACTTTGATTGGACAAGGCGGCAGGGCAACACTCCCAGTCGTGACACGGGGCCAAATGGGGATTATACCACAGGCCAAGGTAAGTCGAGTTACCGAGTTAAGACTTACCGCGTTGGATCTAATATTTCCACTTAGATGCCCACCATTGTCCAAGGTAAAATTTCCAATTCTAGATCAACATTTAGAGATTTGTACTTGTGCCCTACCAAATAGTTAGAGTATTCAACGTTACAAAAATATCTAAAACCAAGATATCAATAAGAACATATTGATCTAATCAATTTCCAGTTGACTATGTCCTGCTAAAGACACAGTTATTAAGACCATAGACCAAGGCACATATCATTGTCTGTTAACTGTTTAATTCAAGCGTGATGTATATTATTTTGGAAAAGGGATATCTTTGACACGCAGTCTCCTTCCCATCTGCATATCAAGGCATCCCGAAACAAAATGTAGAGTATAAGTGATCCACATGTATATGAATTTTTATGCATCACAACTTTTTCTTGGCCCAAGGTTCTCTCATTTAGCTGGGTGATGCCATATCCTATGCATTTATGTTACAGAAAAATAAAAATAACACGGAAGCAAGTGCTTAAAATAAGTCCTGTATCTATTCACATTTACATCTAATGTGTCTTTACAAAGCCGAAATATACACTAAATAATCTCTGCTATTTACAAATATCAGATTCCTTCTTAGTATTGTATTGACTATGTAATGTAGTTATTAATGGTTTAATATGTATTACCATACCATCAATTAGTCCTAAAGCGTCTTGTCTTCTATTCCAGGGTTTTATGCGTTCACCGAATCTAAACTTCGAAGAAAAGGCCAAAAGGCCATACTTGTTACACCCGATTTGTCCTTACCTAACACTTCGTCGTGTGTGCGGTTCTGGTATCACATGTACGGGGCAGACATTGGGCAATTATTTGTTGAAGCTTCCGTTGGCGGAAGTGAGAGGAAATTGTGGAGAAAATCAGGTAAGACAATATTCGAACAAAAGATCATCATGGCGAAGAGCAGGGTGAAAATTACAGCACTGCAATATTTCTAGGAAACCGGGGATATATCGCTTGGAAGATATCTCATATATCTTTAAATGTTGTACAAATAGAACAGAATGCAGGGAAACATAATGGAAAAAGCGAATTTTTATTCCCTGAATTTGTGTAAAATACTGTCGCGTAGACAAGAAACAATTGCTGCACCGGTTTGGGCCAAGGTTAATATTTTTCATAAAGTACAAATGATCCCTGGACCAAAACAAATGTTGTCAAGTATCGTGACAGAAATCATATTATCAAAATCTATCGGGCCTTGTTGATTTTGTTATAGGAAACCAAAGCAACCGATGGTTTGATGCAAAAGTGGCTTTGTTACCTGGTACCAAAAACGTCTTTTTTCACCGCCGTAATAACCGGATTCTTTCGGGGTGATATAGCAATAGATGACGTTTATATTTCTCCTGACAACTGTCCCGGTAATCTCACCGTATACATGGTCTGATGATAGTTTCAGTTTTGTTTGAATTACTTGTTAAGTATGGTGTTACAGCAAGTTATTACAGAATTTTGTCCGGTAATGACTCAATTAAATATATGAAACGACACGTATTGCTATCAACAGCAAAAAGAGCTCAACTGAGTAAAAATTGTATCTGATCAAGCAGTTTTCAACAGTTCTATTTAATTTTCATCTTGAATGCGCAATTTTCTATTAGAGCATTCTAAATTTTGTTTGATCCCTGCGGGTAATGAGAAGGACGTATCATCTAATAATATATAAAAAAATTGCTATATTTTTTTATTTGACAGTTATACTATTAAAGTGTGATTTTGAGGTGAGTCTTTGTTTGCGACAAGAGGGTGATGACTTTGACTGGGCTAGAGGACAAGGTAAAACACAAAGTGCATCAACGGGGCCAGACGGGGATCACAGCACAGGATCAGGTGTGATTAACGTTCGACCGTAACCATTTATGGCATAGCATATTAGCTTTTTTTACCTTTCATCTCCTTCAGTAAATGTATTATACGATATGGGCGGCCGTATGGCAGCTGAAACTAGTTTTAGTAGTTTTGGTAGTTGAAACTATGACCACCAGATACAGTGGTCGTTAATTAATGACGCTGAGGAAAAGTCTAGCACTGTGGGATTCAAAGTCTCACGTGCTAATACAGCCTTTATGTATTTTACTCGGATTACATATAGAACACGAGATGACCACGCGAGACCACGAGTTGAACAACACGAACTAAGAGACTGCATAGTTATATGACCAATGAATATTGATATATTGGTATATATTATAATATATGGATATTAGATATATAAATAGAGATAGATTGATATATAACATATCCATAGATCTTTCGTGCTTATATTTTATTTCGGCAGGATGGTATGCATTCGTTGAGTCTTCGAACACGAAACGTGGCGACAAAGCGGTTCTTGTTACACCAGTTTTGCCTTCTGATACAACAAAAGCATGTATCAACTTCTGGTATTATATGTATGGTTCAGGAATAGGGGAACTACTTGTGACGGCTTTTGACGGGAGGAGGAGACACGAAATCTGGAGATTGTCTGGTAGGATCATCAACGAATAATTGTAAAAGTGAAAATGTGGTATTATTTGTCAATAGCATATATAACAAGCATTACTTGTTAAATGTGTTCTGGATTTACCGGGATAGGTTATATCTGATTTCGACAATTTTATTCCGTGTGGATAATGTTTCTTAAATCGACTTTGCGGTTTCACCAAACATTGCGTAAATACTTTATATCTCTAAACATTTTTTCAGCAACGCTGTTCCTGTCGTAAATAGAAGCGGAGGGCTACGCATATCCTTCCTTTTACAAAGCCTCACTATTTACCACGTTCTGCTGATTTTGTTGTTTTTGTATAACGTATACTATGGACAGAAGATTAAATGATCAAGATTTAATATTGGTTTCAGAGGAAAATTTGAAATTATATACACATCAAAATCATATTAACTAAACAGAATAAAAATAAATAAAAGAAACACAAAGGCTTCTTCAGAGGGTTGTTCAGATTTTGATTTTTGTATGGATAAATTATGACGTGTTTAAAGTGTGTTTGACAACAACACATCCAGTTTATTTCTTGAACTGTATTTATGCTATGATCAAAGTGTCTATACTTTTTATACGTTTTTACACGTGTTTTACGTTTTTGCCTCCTTTGCCTCCTTCCAGAACTTGCTTTACGTTTTTCATAACTGAGACGTTGTGTTAACAAGCAAAGTTGCTTTAAATATATAATTGATAAAATGACTTATCATAACAAAAGCATTACCCATGTCACGTCTCATGTAGCGTGGTATATTTTGGATTCCCTCTGTGGCAAGTGTACCGATATTTAGTGTAATAGGATATATTTTAATCTGTGATTTACAGGCGAGCAGGGAAGACGGTGGCTCGAAGCAAAGGTTGGGTTACCAGAAAGGACTATTTGGATTGCATTCACTGCTGTAATGACAGGCTCCTTTCAAGGTGACATAGCAATCGATGATGTTGTTGTCACCAAAGGCGACATCTGTCCTGGTAAACATTATACTATATGAGTTTATAAGATGTATAATAGAATTATATATTTCATTCCGTAACAAGATTTATCTTTATTATGTTTTATCTTATGCATTTGATAATACTTTGATATTGATAAAAAAAGCATTGATTCTGTTGTAGAGGCAACAATCTAGCCCAACACAGTGTATACAACATCGTCTAAGAAAATAATATACAGATATTAAAAATATATTAAAAGACAATTTAGATAATAAGAGTGAACATTTATGGTTTATTACGCTTAGCAATTAATGTTTATCCTGTCACCCTTCCATTATTTTACCAATTACATTGCTTACAAGTCCATAAATCCAAGTTGCAATCCCGCAGTATTAATTTCCTTTTGAATTATGCTCGAAATATTTAAAATTTTGTAATTTTTAAAGGGTAGTGTGGATATACACTACTGAAAGAACGGAAATGATAAACATATTTGAAGGTTTATTTTATTGAAGTTTTTACACTTTTGGAACTGTAGGACCTACCAACACACCGCTGCTTTCCAGACCAAGCTCATTTTCAACAGTCTCCACCCCATTACCCAAAATAAGCCAAGGTAAAGGTTGTTCAGCCGTCAAATTTAGGTATACACATATGTTTATCCAAAATATATTTATATATTTGGAAAATATATTTGAATTTTGTGCTGTTATAAGTGAAGCTACTTTTTGTGGTTATATATGCTTGTTTTCAAGGAATCGGTAAAAATCTCATTTTATCTTAAATACAACTGAACAGTTACATCTCGTGTTTTAAGATGAAACAGAAAATCAAAGACACATGTATTCGTGGTGTCTGGGTAAGAAATTATAAAACATGCTGTAGCAGCATAGATATATTGCTTGGTCTTTAAGGTAAAGATACTAACTTGCTGAGAAAGATAATGTCATGAACCAGTTTACGTGTAACATTCGACATGCAGTGTACGTATGAAAATATTTTGCTTTCTGGATCGTTATTAAGGGCAACTTGTTTCACAATTTTAGCACATGGAACTTATTTAAATTACCTGTTTTGAGTTTGTGAGTGTATAGCAAAAACAAATCCCTGTTTTCTGTGATTTAATGTATTTTTTTGTTGTCTTACTTTTTTACTTAGAAATTCCTTGTGTTTACTTTTGTAGGTGTAGTGTTTGAGTGCGATTTTGAACTTATATCCTGTTTATTACAAGATGGCTATGGCAGCTTTGATTGGTCGAGGGCTAAAGGAAGCACACCAAGTCAGTCAACAGGACCAACTGGAGATCATACAACAGGATCAGGTTTTGATTATACTCCAACAGTCTTAGTGCTGGTAGCACCTTTTGTATCTGTTTATAATACGGATAAACTATGACGGCTGAGAATATTAATATTGCTTAGCTTATTATCCCCATTGACAATGTATTAAATAACTTTTTTTATAAAATTAACTATTCAAGTAAAGGCTGACCAAAAATCCATATGTATTAATCAAATTTTGTAAATATAAGGAGCCTTTGTCTGAATTCCTATAAAGCTATAAATGGTTCAATGAATGAATATGTCGTAGGTTACTACATTTTCACGGAGTCTTCAGGACGATCAGCAGGGGATACGGCGGTTGTTGCAGCGCCTACCCTTCCGGATCAGACACCTGAAACGTGTCTTAGTTTCTGGTATCACATGCGTGGCTTTGGTGTCGGCCAGTTGTTGGTGACAGCAATGTATAAAAACAGTACAACAGTCCGTGTGTGGAGTAAGTCAGGTGAGGACTGTAGACAATGGACAGTAGAGAAAGTGAAGGTGTGTAACTCAATAAATGAAAATCTCACAACAACTGCTAGATCATCAAAGAAGTACTTATAATATGATGCGGTTCATTATGATCCATATATGTATAGGTATATGTTTTATTATATATGTTTATATAAATATGCATATAAACAACTTTAACACGCACAGGTATAGATATTGATGAAACATAAAACGTACCACGAAGCTTTCTACAACTAAGACTAAAGAAAATACTAAACACGTCTGAAAAAAGCAGAATCTGAACGATGGATTAATTTTTTTATAGTTTATTATGCTTGAAGGAAGTACATGTGGAAATAATCCGTTATACAGGTCACCAGGGGCCGAGATGGATGAACGCTAAAACAGGGTTGTCTGCGGGAATTAAATCCGTGACGTTTGAGGCTGTAATGACTGGGTCATATAAAGGTGACATAGCGATTGATGATGTCATCCTAACCAGGGAAACAATATTCTCTGCGCGGTAAATATATCAATCATTGACCAACAGGAAGTACCAAAAAAAAAAGAAATTAAAGGGTAAAGCAGTTTAGTTTCTCTTACTTCTTGGTGAATAGCATAAGCTACCTTCTCACTTCCATGAAATAGACGACACGAAATATGCATATTAGAAAAAAAATATATAATTTAAAAATAAAATCCTTTAGTTCTACTCATGACATCGCAGTGCAGATTATTTTGTAAGCGTTGATATTTTCCATAAAAATATACATATGTGCCATCATTATGAAACCCCCGTCTTGGTCTATATTTGCGCTGTGATATGGCATTCAGCTGCAAATGGTATGCTTACTTCCGGCGAAATGTGGAAAGCAAATGAGATTAGATTCTACAGGACAACGAATGCTCGTTGGTGTTTGATTTTAATTTTCGTTTATGTTGGCATATGACGCTGTAAGATGTCAACTTGTCTCGCACAACTTGAGGAATCTGGGAAGCACGGGTGTAATGGAAACAGGAAAGCACTAGTGTCATGAAATAAAAAGCGAAGGAAGGCTTTATTTTCAAAAGTGACAGAATCGAGTTAAAATTTAAAAGAAATAATACTGGGAACTTCGATCTTTTATATGTATAAAAACATCAAACTATTTACATTTTTAAGTATTTATGTAGATAAAGATGCGTTTTTAAATATCACTTAATAAGAAAGAAGAACATCAGCGGGTCTGCATTTGATTTGAACGTTCATGTAAATATTTTTTAACGACTATTCTGCGTCAAGCAAAGTATCTTTGCCCAAGAGCTCACTTAACATTACAGAAAAATGTGAACATATTAAGCATATACGGTGAATGTTATATAATCGCAAAAATAAAAATGCTCCAAGATATCACGTACTGTTTATTTTTCATTTGACTGATATTAACTTTGATAGACCGTAAAACGGTTTTACCTCCCAAGAGCTACATTTATTGCAGCAATTGATTATAATAAATGTAAAATGGCTCTTACGCAGAGGCCATGCTATGATTATTGCTTTCCTGAATTCATGTATATAAATACTTATGTTTACAATCTATGAAATGACTTAGTGGCCCAAGAATCGTCGGTTCGTTTGAACACATCATTTAATTAGACATGTTCTGAAAGATATCTGCTCACAGGTAATGAACTGGTGTACATTGGATCAGTTGAAGTGTAGTCACGTGTAAGCAGTTCACATATTAATATGACAAGCGAGGTATCCCTTAAAGTACTATATACAAGGTACGTGGAATATCACTTGCATATAAACACCATTGGGGTCCTATGCCTTTTGTTCCTATTAATTTTCTTTAACTGTGGGTTGGCTTAATGAAGTGATAATCTCTGTTTTTTGGTGGAAGAGTTATTTATATAAGTTGTTGCGAGGTTTATTCAATTTATTTTTAAGAATAATAACAACACTAATGGATATGCATAATGGATAAATTTTACAAATTATTTAATGTTTACATCATGTTCTGACTTAAATATTATAAAATATTTCTTCAAGTCTTATATGAAAGCCCATGCGGTGTATCAAAAAGTCATAAACTATTGTAAATATACCATTATGGCTCTTACAGAATGTAATTGTAAACAGTGAACTTATAAATAATTAGGAGATAAATTAACTAATTTAAATAAAATAACCTACCTTCTGACAGTAATTCGCTTTACAACTAAATAGACCCTTCCTCGTCAGAGAATCTTAAACAGAATGCGGAGTAACCAAGTAACCTGGTCAACACAGTTGTGAATTCACATGGCCAGGTTTGACCAATGAATATTAAACAAAAGCTGTTTAATGGTTGTTCAACTGAATTATAGGATTTGTTAAATGATTGCACTGAATGTCTCTATTTAGTAAAACAACTCACCTATAGGTGATCGCAGTCCTGTGAGACAGACTACTGTACTGTAAAACTGCAACACACACACATACACATATACACATATATATGGGATGAATTAATAAGAATTGCATTATAAATATACATGTGTATATTGTATATAAATATGTCATATATGTAATAGTATAACGACATGTATGTTTTAGTAATAAAAAGTTACAGGTTTTTGACTGGAACATAAAATGACTTTAGAAACTGAACACTGTATTTGTAATACAGTGTTCAGTTCCTAAAATGACTGACTTTAGGAACTGAACACTGTATTTGCAATACAGTGTTCAGTTCCTAAAGTCATTTTATGTAATAAACTAGACAGACCTCAATTTTTTTGAGGGAATCAACCTCTTATAGTTCAACATTTATTGAACATGAAATTACTGTTTTGAATAATGCAAAACTTACCTCACTATGCTCAACATGAATTTCCTTTTTTGATGTCCAGTGGAGCATTATGTTAATAGTATATTCAAATATAATAAATACTGTATTAATATGAGCGAACATGAACCTACTGGTTTTATGCCATAATCTGCTGGAAATAAATAATGCTGAACTTATCCAAAATGTACACTTGTGAAAATAAAAGATTTAAAAAAAAATATTTATGTCCACGTTTATATTATAATTTAAATACAGGAATAAGATACAAGGAAAGGGGATGGAGCAAAGGGCCAGTAATAAAGGAAACGTTGTACAACTTAACAATTCTGTTACCCATATTCTCTGAGCTATGGGGCTTACAAGTACCCCACAGAATAACTAAAAATTTCATACGAAAGCAAGGCACAAATCACAACCATTGGACATAGAATCTTCTAACTTGAATTCCTTAGAGTTCCCCAAAAGTTCAGAAACCTGAAAAAAAGGTCTCTGTTACCCATGTCATCTAAGCCATGGGGCTCAGAAGTACCCAAGAATAATTAAAAGTTTGAAACAAACGCTCCAGTATCCATAAAAAAACTAATGCATTGATCACCATGATGCTTTGCATGCATAAAGCATGCATAACTGTTTCATCAGTTCCTGCAGACTGGTGTTGCCACCTTAATTTTTTTAAAATAAATTTTTAACACATTTACACAAGTACCCCCAAGATTTATTGAAAATTTGATACCAAAGCAGGGCAAAAATTCTTAGCCATTGGACCTAGAATCTCCCAACTTGGCTGCCAGATATTTCTCAAACGTTTCTCCTCCGATACCTGAAATTAGGTCACTGTGACCTTTATTCTCTGAGTACGGGCCATGTTTGAGCACCCCCGAAATAAATGCAAAATACACACAAATTGCCAGATTACTCAGGAAAGGCTGGATAGATTGTCGTCAAAGTTGGTGTTCTTATGGGTCTTGATGAATTTGCGCGAATATGCATGAACTATGATGCCACCTACATTATCTTGATTGGTTGCCTGTGTAAGGACATATTGTCAACATATCAGTGGGCTGAGCGTCCTTACCCATGGGTCACTTGTTTTGTGTAGCCTCGATCCAAAAACCTTTTTTTTAGTGTGACTTTTACAAAAAAAAAAGACATGGGATTAACCTTTGCTCTCACATTCAAGTCAAAATTGACGTTATCCATGTTAAAGCGATATTATCAAAAGTTTTTACTGTGTGTGTGACTATATCTATCGAATGATAAGGTTTAAATTAGGTTTATGAGGAGATTTGAGGAATTTATTTGCACGTTCGCATTTTGGCCATTCAGGTTTTTAACTGAAATGTTATATTACGAATGCAGTTCAATTGTTATCATCTATCTGTTGAGTGCTGCTGGAATTAAGCTACTCTGACCACGTTCAGCCTGTAAGATCATTCCCATTCACATCGTGTACATAACAATTTTAATATAACTCTGTCCTTTGTTTCGTGTCAAAATGACCTACATAGCTGGTTTGTGCAATTGTTTGTGGAGTTTTCATTTATTTGCAATAAAATTGTCGCTTCATCTAATTGCTTCAAAATGCACTACGATTAAATTTGCTCATCAATCACACTTTATCTATCTACACACGTGTTCATGGTTTAATGCCGTTATGTCATAGCCGCCTTTATGTGTATGCTACACCTCCCAAGGGATTATATATGGTGACACCTAGTAATTATGTTTGTGAGCTGATGCTTGTAATAGTACTTTCCCAACAAGCATGCTCCTCCCCGGTCTACTAATAAAAAAGAATCTCCATTAACACAACAAATGCGTGTTCCATGTATGTCATAATTAATGAAATTTGTTACATCAGTACGGAAAGGAACTTTTCATCAATGTCACCTCATGTTCACTATTATTAAAAAGCAGACATAAAAGGAATATGAGTCAAACAAATACGTGCCCAGTTCAATGTTAAAGGCCCCTGGTTTACCGTCTACCAGAAGAAAAACACTATCCCTCGGTATTTCTCCGCTCTAAGTAAATGTGTCACGTTCTTTTGTATGTCAGTTATTCATACCTGCTTGCCTGTTGTATCGTCACATGAAATGCTATATTTAACATAATAACATGTGAATGATTATATATTATATATTATATATTATATATATATATATATATATATATATATATATATATATATATATATATAATATTCATCTGCAGGTGAGTATAAATGGATGTAACGGACCCCCAGCTGGATCGGTCAAAGTGTCCAAAAGAAGTTGCTTGCACTTATTGTTTAAAATATATATTTTTTGCTCCATAGGACAGTGCTGTCATTGGTTAAACAATAATGACTTAGAATAGCGGCCCATTTTTCTGGTTGTATGATCATGACTATGCCACTGTTGGCGCTTGACATTCCGTAAAGATACAAATGTTTAAGTATGCAGGAGTCACTTGCTGTAAATATTAAATAGTGGGAGTATATTTATAGCTATAAAATGGCGTCTGGAACATTGCTAAGGAATGCAACGTGAAAAACGAAGATGGTTCGAGAGATTGCTTACGATATAACATACGTCATATAATGTGTGAATGGAAATGTTATTGTTTCATTATATTCTACGTATAGGATGTTCCCAGTGGAAGCTAAATCAGGAATAAAAGGCCGTTTGTGAAAGGTCATAGGCAAGGTTAAGTCAAAAAATATTTTTGTCACGAATGCTACATTTATTTGTTTATACGAAGGATTGTAATGAGTTAGAGTGTCACAAAAGAAAGGTCTTTACACAAAGGCTACCTGCACTTCATTTATTTGTCTTTAATTTTATAGGATCATTATCATATATTCTAATTCTCTCTCTTTGTCTTTGTCTTTCTATTTCTCTCTCTCTCTCTCTTTGTCTCACTTATCTTAAAAAAATGATAAGCCGTTCCTGTTCTTTTAAATCATATTTTTCATTACATAATTATAAATTATTATTAGCAATAAAAAACATAATTTTGGATACATTATGTCTTGATATGTTCTTTGGTGAATTAAACACATTTTTGATTTAAACTATTTCATAGATGTACTACCATAACATATTATTAACAAACTGCCAAGGCAACGCACATTTTTTTTGCAGGCTTCCCTGTAACTTCTAAATAATACTTTGTTTAAAATAATAAAGTTAACTTAAACTGAAATTGGAAAGTTTGAATCATTTTTTACACAAATACCCTTAATGAGTGTCTATAGAGAAAAATACTGAAAACATATTCAATACGTTTGAAGACCACACAGCAGATAACAACAGCTCGCAAACGTTTGCAAGATCAGTCTGTAGAATTCCCGTCTAATTCCGGTTTGTCGACTAGGTTGGTAACCCCAACGGTAATGATCGATATTCTTGGATTTTTTAAAATAAAAAAAAAAAACTGTTTTTTTTGCAAGTGCGGCAGTAAATACCTCATGAGCCAGAAGTCTGAGAGCTTCCTGGGTGTATGATATCTCTCTTCTGTAAGGTATAGCTCTCAGTTTCTCAACATTTTCATCTTTCGTAGTCTCATGTACAGAATAGCTGATGATGAAGGCAATACGACTGCTTCTCATTTACCGTCTCGACCAATGTTTAGATTTGAAAAGATACAATGGTTAATGTTTTTACTCGGTCCTAATTTGTCTGGTCTCTTTGGTTTTAAGAAAGCGAGAAGACAACGATGAAGCATATATCTGTCAGATCTTGGCTCTCTGTAATTTTTGATGACATCAATGCATTTTCATAGAAAAGAACAAGAAGCAATACAACCATTTAAGGTTTAGCCAAAGTTTTATCACTAATGCATTTACATTTAATGCGATTTGCATAACCTGTACTGTTTATTCTGTCAAACGATTGCGTAAATTTAATTAAATCCCCAAAAGATTGTTTATCGTGAATTCAAATATTCATTCTGAAAATATTGTAGGCTTAATATCATTTAATTTAAAAAAATATGCCGTGATTTTCTTGTTCAGTCATGAAGCTTCAATTCAAATGACTAGGTTGTTATCCGTCCATGGTGTTATGGTATTCTCAAAAAGTTAATTTGTACCACCCTTCTCTACTATTTTAAGGTATTGAACATATATATATATATATATATATTACACACACACATATATATATATATAATACACACACACACATTTACCTTGTCATTACGGAACTTGCATATGAGATAAAAAAAGTTATTATTAAAAGTGTTTCCATATGTTGTCTTCTATCTAATGTCTATCGAACGCCTAGGGCTAATGAAATTAAATGTTATGAACATGTTTAATATGTGACTGGTATGCGTCATGTATGTCTACTTTAATTATGTATATGAAAATATTTCCGGTAAAATATTCATTTTTCGATTGAGGAAGTAGAATTACTTACTTGGTGTAAATACTACATACATCTAGCTTAGTGCTTTCTTAATGCTTAATACACGAGATGGAGCTTATAAATTATGCAGCCTTCATGGTCAAATATATAAGTTCATAACGGAGGGTTTCAATTCAAGTACCGATTATGTTTCCTTACTCTCTACACGATAAGACATGAAACGGAGATGGTACATTAATTAAACTATTATTTATTAGTAATGAAAATGAATAGAAAAAAATGTTCCTCAGCTCATCTCCTCTCAAAAGCAACCATTTACTCGGTCTTGCGCTTAAGGTTGCACTTGGGTCTTACCGAAGCCGTAGTATTCAGCGAGTTAAAGTTTGCCATGACCACCAGAGTTTTGTATCAATTGAACTTTCTCCTTCGTAGACAGTTCCTTGTGCCTAGGCACCATAGAGGTAACAAGTCCCTTTACCTAATGAAAACTGCGATATTGTAAAATTATATTCACCTGATGTCTGACAACAATTTGACAGACAATTAAAAAAATTTGTCTACCTATTTTATAGTCTATATATTATAGTTTTACCTCATCCTTATAGTCAGGTAATACCCAGTCGTTTCCCTCGACCAGTATACACCTTATAAACAGTTAAGCAATTGAGAATTAGATATAAACGAATCCTACATCTATATTAACCAGTGAGTAAACAAAGCTAAGGGTTATGCATCAGAGCTTACGCATAATTAAAAGCAAGTTTCGTAAAAAAATGTGAAACCTCGAGCCAAACATGCCATGTCCTGTCTTGCTTTTGCCCTGTACTTGCACTGGCCTTCTATGACTTAGTTTGCACCAATCCCTAGGCTATGTAACCCAAGGAAATGTCCACTCTGAAGTCACTGGTCGCAAAAATTGAGGTCCAGACCATTCTTTGGCACCAAAATATGTTCCCAGCATTACGAGGTTTTAATATATTATACAAGGAAAAGAAGCTCGAGATCATGAAACAGAATTTATTTCGGGGTGGTAACTATTCCGGGGTGGTCTTTAGGCGAGGTGTTCCTGTATATAAAATGTCTTATTTTTTGATCACATGTTAAAGGGGTGGGTAAACATATTATGTGGAACCTAATGGTTACCAATGGTAAAACTTTCAGAAGAATCCTTGAACCCAATCTTTGAAAATGAAAAGAAAAAAAGTAATAAATATTAAAATAAAAAACAAATCGACACAAATTACTGGGCCATTCATGAACTTAATAGTCAAGGAAGTAATAAAGTTAATAATATATAAGACAGTGCTCACTAAGACTACCTGTGAGTGAAACTATTTAAGTGTACTGATAAATGGTAATGGATATGTTAGATAAATGGTCAAAGTATCAGCTTATTCCTTTATCAAAGGCAATCAAACATTCTTACACCACATCCAATTAAAGCGTGTTGTAGGATGATGCAAGAAATATCCACAACAACTGGTAACTCTTACATATAGAGCAGCAACATAACAAATCTGGTTAATAACTCTCACGGGTTTCTCAGATGCACATGAAGTCAGATGATCCAATGAAAATTTATTCTATATTGTGTGACACCCACAGAGTGCTATGAAACGTATAAATTTTACAAAAAAAACATAAACTTTACTGGTCTATTATTATCTAAAAAATGTACCTCCTTACGCAATAAATATATCTTCATAAACCAAATTAATTAAGAATTAAACTGTGAGGAACGGGGCATGGATCTCAAGTATGCTGGGAGGCCATTCTACATGGTTGGGTCTACCAAACTAAAGGCAATACTCTACAGAAGGGCTGATTTCGTGAAATGGACGACCAATAGATACTCTCCAGAAGAACGCAGAACACTGCATGCATGGATTGTCTGATTGAAGATCGGGCTTCTTTAGTCTAGGAGTTGAGCACAAAGCTCATTGCTGGGAGATCGTGAGTTGGAATCTCAGATAAGGCTTTGAGCTTTCCTCTCTCGGCCCTCACCCATGATGAGCGCTCAAGAGCCTTAATTTGGAGGTAATGCCCACAAACGTGTGCGTGCTCGGAGGTATCACGGTTCGAGACGGTTACAGATCAAAGGCCCGCAGATACAGTAGCCCATTTAACACCAGTAAATAAATGAGAGGAAGCATGCTTTTTTTTATTGTTGGAGGTAACCTCCTCCATTTTTTTTTAATGCTGACTTAACTTATTCTTAACTTAGTATGTACATTTGCAGAGTTTCCATTTCGGGTTGGGACTACTTGACAGGGCGGTAGCACTCGCTTCCTATCATTTTTTATATCCTAGTGTCACCCAGGCCCGGTGTCTACCGCATCTGCGGGTCCTGGGTATTTAATCAACCCCATTGCTGGGTCATAACACCGAGGAACCCCCAAAAGACGCACTCGTATGTGAGTGATACACGGCTGTAGGGCACAGCCTTCCCATTAAGCCTGCAGAGCGATCACCCTGGGTGGAGGGCGACCGTGAAAAACCTCACCGCCTCGGCTGAGATTCGTACCCACGATCTCCCGGCTTTGAGTCCTGCGCTCTACCCCTGAGCCACAGAAGCCGGTTGAGGAAGCATGTGCTTCTGGTCTGTCTCGTTCTCCTAAAGCAAAATGGAATTCACTAGGTTAAGGTAGCATTTAAAAATAAATAAAATGTTTACCTAATACAAAAATGAATAAAATATTTTTAAAAATTAAAAGAAGATTCCTGAAGATACTGATGATGGATCGCATAGACGCATGGTAGGCACTTGTAGGCAGACTTGCACAATGATAAACCGTGCACATCCATCGATGCATTAGACACCAATATATCTTTCACAGCCTGAGCGTTAACGGTGTGTAGTTGCAAATATTGAGCATATGTAATGCGAAATTGCAATGCATTTATTTTGATAAAATTACCAACAACTCCATCTTGTTAATGTTCAACTTGAGTATGTCTACTCAGACCAAATTACCAACGGGCGGCTGCTTGGTTTCTGGACCCTGCAGACTCCTGTCTGTCTGTCTGTATGCAACTCGCCTTAAATAAATCTCTACCCTTGAGGCTCATTTTGTTCATAATTCTAATACGAAACCTCGGTCTTTTTTTCTACTTTGGCCCATCTATATTAATGAGAAACCTGAATACTAAATAGGCTTGAAACAATGCTCGTAATACAAAGGCCTACCTTGCAGCCCGGTGACCGCAATTGGATTTCCGATTGTCTCCCAAAACAATACTCTGACCGGCGATCCTGGCCTACTTTGTGCACACACAAAGAAACAGCTGACCAGAGAATTGAATATAAAACATAATTGAACCATACGACACCATCCGATTCGTGACAGTTAATTGATTGGTATGAGGCCCAAGTATATATTGCGGTTAGTAACAGAAGTAAGAAATTGAAATTAAACCACGCGAAGGAGGAGGATAAATATAGTATCATAGATATGAAGGGCAACACCATGGTATATCTGAGTGGAAAGCTGGCATATTCCTTTTTCTACCCCTTGCCAGACCAGCTTTCTTTAGCATTGACGCCTCCTTTACGTCATTATGTTGACAACAAGTTAGAGTAAAGCCTTTGAGACCATGAAGAATACGCCGTATTAACAGTTTTTCGATCAGGTAAAAAATCGTAAGCTCATCCTCGAGACTTTTCGGAAAGAGGCTGAAACATTAAATGTGTAAGTCTACACGGGGTAAATCGGAAATGTATTACCTACCCTCTTGCAGCTTTGGGGGTCGCTGACAGAATAGTGGCGCTTAGTTAAGAAACTAGTCCACTTCCTCAGATGCGGATACAGGGCCAGACTGTTAAGCCTCCGGTTATAAATTAATGGTGTATTTGTACAAGTCAAGAGACTTGGTTGGAGAGTTAATGAATATTCATAACTGTCTGGAGGTAAGGCATTGTCAAACTTTTGCAAATCTTGCACTAATATGAATATTCGGTGACCATCAACAAGGCTGGGTATACCCAAAGAAGCAAAATGGCGTCTTTTCAACAAAACCAACACTTACCACAATGTATAAATTACATTTTATTTCTGTTGTTTGAAATTAAGTTTTCAAATGAAAAATCTTCCACTTTGTCAGATAAAGGAGCAGACAGCGAACATGGATCACTTATGCCTTCTTTTGCTAATAATAACAGAAAACTAAGCCTCGAAGAAGGTGAACTTGACTGAAAACTCAATAATTTGTACTCCACTTGCCTGGACTCGGATTTGCCGCTGGACCAAGAGAGACAACAGTTGAAAACTCAAGTATTTCAACTATTTCAACAATCAACTATTTATTTAAAAAGTTTCTAAATCTAAAAGAAATTGACTGGCATAATAATGATAATTTTGTTAAAACACGAAATGTAAATAATACTATTTTAAAAATAAATGAGAAGTTTCAGAAAACTAAAAACATTCGAAGTGACAAAATGAACTTTTTTTTTCAAATGTTACCATTTAGCAAATTAAAATTGATTGAAACATGTTTATACATGTCAATGAATCCAAAGATTCCGCTCTTGGACAACTGATCTGTTGTTCCATTCAATTAAGAAATGCGTTTCTACAGTGATTTCGGAGTTTACAATGGTAAAGTTGTATCATGCATAGGCAAAAAGTGCGCCTCGATAGGGTCTTGTGACAGGTCCAGTTCAATACCAGCCACAGAAAGCGTAGCATGATAAGAAAAACGGTTTCCCCAGACGTTCATGCCCCGCTAAATTCTACATAACAGAAGCTAAGCATAATTTCAAGTCATTCAAATACAGTTTATTCAGGCACAATTGTATTCTACCAGACTGTTAATGGTATATGTGTTTAAGATATATTCAATCAAATCTGTTCTTATGAGAGTTGCTTCATTTTTTGCATTCTGTGACATCAAAACGTAGCAAAATGGTACATACATAACTGTTTTACAACACCGTATTACTCCAGTAGGAATGGGCGTTATATATTGCAGCACACAAAGCACTAATTATGTTTTTATGGTACACTTTATACAAAAATAATGGAAATAACATAGTAAATATGTTTAATTCCAGTTGTATCGTTGCCGTACTACCTTCATTGTACAATAGTCTTCTGAACAATTCTGGTTTTATAACATCGCTGTGGCCTCCTTTTTCATTAACAAGGCTGTCTGCATATTTTCCATTCTTTGAGATCATCCTGTCGACATTTATCATTGTAACACCGACCGGTACATGTCCGGGTTCTTCTCCCCAACCCTCCCTCCTGTTCTTCACAGGGTGGATTACAAGTCCAAGCTGTCCAATCACCCAGGGTGGCTGAGAAGCAAAGAAATAGTAATAATTTTTTTCCCACTTATTACTACTGCCCTCTTTATGACAACAATATATCTTCGGATGGCATCGTATTTGAAAATAAAGCGATTTGATTCTACTATATAATTAACTGAAAAATACAATGACCTTTATGTTAATATTTTAATTATAAGAAGCATGTTCTTTGATCGAAGCGAATTACTTATCAGTGCAACATCCCTGGTAAAACATAAAAGTACAAGAATTTACATCAGATTTACATAAGGGTTAGTTTATTATATATATGTCTTTTGTCCTCGGAATGTACTACAGGATTTAACTTTACCACCACTTGACCTATATAGCCCGAAGTGCTTTAAATAAGTAATAACTGTATAAGGTACCTTGACATTTAGAGTCACACAAAGCGAGCATCTCGGATTGACCTAGACACCCGTTTCCTTGGCATGTTCTGGTTTTAGTTTGAAATCCCTTCCCACAGGGATTTGAACAGTTTCCTGGAATCCAACTGTTCCATGTGCCTGTAAATGTATAAGGTACAGTTGAGTGCGTTACGGGTGTTGCTAATAAACTTCAAACTTTGTCCAACGATAACAAAATTAAGTTGCAATTGCTTTTCTTTATAAATTCTTAACATAAAAATCCTCACTAAAATATAATAAGTTTGCTAACTATAAGGGAGTATCAGTATACTTCCTTGTGTTCTATGATGTTTTATGCCTGTAAATTTTATTTTTACACTATTATGAAGTGTTCTATTATATATTTACCTTTATCTAGTAATGAAAAAGTATACATTTTTTCCAAAGGGGAACGACATCGTGAGTGCGATGGCGTCAGAGGGTACAAATAATGCCAGTTGTCATAAATAGGTATTTTGTTATCTAAACATACATAGCAATACTCACAAGGCGTCTGAACCGAACATGGAGCTGTTCTCATTGCCTTTCCTGTACAGTTCCCTCCTGGACATATTCTTGTGAAGGTCTCGGTTCCTATACCGCAATTAACCGGACACCCAGTTGAGTGCCAGGGCGCCCATATACCTAAAACATGTATTCTAAGTATACCCTATATCCATGCAATTTAGAAAGAGAATATAATGATCACACTTTTTTTCTGGAGGATATTCAATAATTATTACAACAGTTCGTAATACTGGACCATCAAGACTTGCAGTGAATGTATAACGCGAATGCAATTAATCGCGATAACAGAACTGCTAACGCCGTGATACTTGTTGATCCAGCTCGAAGATCATGAGTGTTACCTGGGCAACTTGTCACATTACACGTGCCGAGCTGATACATACTCCCCGTACATTTTCTGTGGATATCACATGTTCTGTATCGTAGTTTTAACCCAGAATCACACGTCACACTGCAGTACCATTTTGACCATGTCGACCATACACCTTAAATATGAAATGTTTCGTCTATTTCCGTTGTTTCTTCTAGTTCTGTTTATTTCTACAGTCATCTTTATGCTTAAAGTCTTATTAATTCTAAAATTCTCGATTTATTAGACAGCTCTTTCTGTACATGTATTGCAATGATCTATCTCTGCTAAAGCTAGATGAAAAACATTATTTGCATCTTGTACACCCGGCAAATATGCATTTATCCCTTCCTGGTTTTATAAATGCAATCTTAAGTAATTTTCGTCTTTACGTTTTACTGTGGTATAAGACTTTGGAATTTATTTTGATAAATAATCGTCCGCAATTTTACGAATATAAAAGATACATACAAAACAAACTTAAATGTAATAAATTATCCTTATATATGTTTATATAATATCCTTGACTATGTATATTGTTTCGTATTATTTATCCATCGTGACCAGCAAACACATTGATAATTTACAACATGACATTTCCATATCACTTTTTTTATTGTTTAATCTGATTGACAATTTGCTTTTTGTTACTTGCGATTATTGAATCAGATGACTATATCCATGGTTTGTGGAAGAACGGTTTGCATTTTTATGGTTATGCGTCAACATTTAATGAAGTATTGTACTTTTAGAGAAACTTATAAGTATCATCATTTGTCAATACCTGGACAGTCATCTTCATTACAAAGACCAGAATTCAAAGTGCTGTCCTCACATTTGTTTGAAAGGCAGAACCTAGTTCTATTTTTCACACACAAATTATGATATCTCTCACAGGAAGTCCAAGGTGCCCAATCACTCCAGATTTCTACAAATCAACCAGATCAAACAGATTTTGTTAAAAATCCAATCGAAGAATTTAGTTAATTTCCATTGAATTATAGTTTTTAACGATACTATGACTGATATAAGAACGGTATTAAATACGTTGTAATGTGTTAAAGTTGTTATGCGTAATATGAAAATATTGTGCAATTCCAGTGATCAATTCAGTCAAACATCGGGTATATTGGAACATTCGCGCAAAACTCCCTTAATCTTTGTAGTATCTCGATCATTCCACAGGTAGTTCGGCATCATTCCATGTACCATAAAAAATTAGGACTATATGATTTAATAAAATAAGGACAAAACGCGAAATAATTAAAATACAATCTAAGTATATATTCTGCTGTTGATTCACATGTTTCTGTGAATACATCAGAGGGAGACGTTTTAGTTTTCCTCTTTAAGACATAATATGGGTACCTGGGCAGGGACACTGTTATATCTCGGTGGCTCTGCTGGCACATTTATCTCCAAAACACGATCGGTGCGTAGTTCTAGTGCAGCAAGTGGAACACACTCCACACAAATAAAACACACTGTCCGCATTGTCATGTAAACATTGAGTAATATAATGAGTCTTGTTATTTTTGTGACGTGCAAGATTTTTGTTGAGCGAGTCGGTAAGGGCACTGTCTTACGTTTGTTTATATCCATTTCCTGGCTAATAGTTAATAGGTCATCACTTCTTATGCAGTTTATGGTGCCCGTTTTCAAAATAATGTTTCCTCCGTGTATTTTGCCATGTCCTTTTTATCGGGTTTACAAGGAGATTAAGTCTTGAATACCAATGCATGTCATGTTAGAAGATTCTAGGCGAAATGGACACAATCTGGGCCCAATATGACTAACTGAGTGTTCAATTCATGTTTTCGGCTTGTCACCACGACCTATTTCGAGATCTCCGTGGAGATTTGCCTGAAACCTCTCTCAATTTGCAGCAAGAGTCTTCTAGGTTTTACGGTTACGGTTTGTGCCCTGTAAACGGCCGGACGGCCTCATTTGAACGTATCAAAAATAAAATGAAAACATAATGCGGAAAAAATTAGAAAGCATAAGGTGGCGCCACAAGTCTTAAGCAACTGAGGAAACAATGAAGGAAGAATATACGTGGACAGAATCATGGGAATCAATGCATCAGTTATTCAGAAACCGGAGCTTTGGTGAAAAAATTCAATTATTATACAATTTCAAACCGCATGGCCATGTAACTCAGACAATATAGGCCGCAGTGACCTAATTTCAGGTGCCCAGAGAATATTTTTATAAACCTCCAAGGATTTTAATTTTCAGTTTTAAGTTAGCGGGTACGATTTGTATCCTGTAATCAGGCGACAGGACGGACAGCAGGAAGACTGAAAAGAGCAAATGCTATAGCTTAGGTGACTTTCTATATACTGAGCTTAAAATCTTTGCATTTAAAGTACAGATAATTCAAAGGACACTTCAATTAGTTTAGTTTATTTAGATTTTTGGGAGAGGGGAGGTGGTTGAAACTATCAATGCACGGGAGAGTTTCCAGAAGCATTAAAATTGATGGTAGTACAATGCAACCAGAAAGGTTCATTTGACAGCTTTAACGAGGATATATGTAAGAAAGCTCGTCTTGCACTTTCCCTGGGATAGATTATCATTACGAAATAATTAAGGTGTAATCAGAACAAAAATAGTTAACTGTATTCTCAATGTCAGTTCCTTTGTCGGCGCAATTAATATTATTATGATTGTGTACCTCTGAACATATACAATGGAAGTAAGCCTGAAATATGGTGTAATATTAAGAGAGAAGGTATTCTTCTCGGTGGAAAGCCGTCGATTCGTTATTACTATAGCCAAATGTTTGTGTACGTTGTGTGGTTTCTTTTTAAAGTGTTAAACTTCGTGGGTCACTGCGACAGCAAGAAGTAAAGTACGTGATTAAAGGTTTGGCTGGTAAGACTCCCGTTGAGGCAGGATGTGGCTCGTAAAGCTGTATTGTCGCCTGATGAAATTTGGTCAGGAATCGGTTGGCATGGAAAACCAGCATTGTGCTGTAGTCCAGGGACAGCTCGTTTGGAGAGTCAGATTGTTACGGATCGTATGGCCGATCAAGGGAACTTGGATTTAATTTGTGTTTCCACCAATACCGCCCTGCATTTTTTGCACAATATTCAGCTACGTTTGTCCCCATCACTTGTTGTGGATCGGTCTATGTACCTGCTTTGTTTTAAAAAAAACGGACCTCCCAAATATAAACAACATATAGAGAGGACAATTATATTTTTTATTTACCTCTCATTTTTATCGATGATCGACAGGCCATTAATTTTAGTGTACGAACTCGTCTGGAAACGATATGATTGGGACATAATCCAAGGTGGTCTTCATCTTGGTATCTGACATTATATAACAATAATTAGACTCGATTTTTGTCTCCTTATATACAAGCACCATCACAATGACAAACAAATCATGATAACATATATAATTTAATTCCATTTTTTTGTTTAAAGCCTTTTAAATCATATAATCTTAAACATTAAAGGGAAATTTTTATTCTGCGAATATATGAAAAAAACCTAGACAAGGGAGAAATTGTCTTCGAGAGTAGTTGACCAAGAGGTAGGTGTCTGGGGGGTAACTGTCGGGGGTAATTGTTCGGGGGTTTATTGTCATATTGCCATATATAATTGCGCTGTCCACTCTACCGTTACACATTATATATTTTTAATGTAACAAATGGTGCGTGTTTATATTTGAACTGCATTGCAAACTGTAATCTTATCTCAAAAAAAGTTCTATAAAATTTCTTGTTATTCACTGCTCATAGACTGTAGCACATGTGAAACAAATATGGTTTTCACAAGGACATAGGTGATATATGCTGAAAGTGAGAGATCACTGCGTGTCACCAGAGAACTGCGATTCAGTTATTGTATTTGCATATTCGAGGAGGTAGTATAACCAGATGATTGGTTTGATAACTTATAGGAAAACTATGGAGTATCATGTTTAGCGTAAAAATTTTGTTTGGAGAGCACACGTGTCTCATTTGATGTGAATATCCTAACAGTTTAATTTCGATTGTGCTGTCTTTGTTTGGCGGTCTCTATAGTAACGACGGTTTGTTGTATACTACAAAGATGAGCCCTTGTTTACTTTGGGTTTCTCAGGGTTTTATCTCTGGAGGCGGGTAATTAATCATGTATTTATTGGCAGTCGGCATGATAGTGAGTGGTGATCAACCAGAAGACGGTCAGGAATTGTGACGTCAGCAAGCTGAATAAGACGTGCTTAAGAAAATATTCGATACCATGGTCCGATCAGCGCGCAATTCGGTGAAGCCTGACGATTTCTGCAGTCTAGGGTCAGCCTGCGTGCATCAGAGTCTAGAAAGCTGAGAGATGTCTAAAAGCGTCGATAGTCGGGGTCTGAGGAAGACCACGGTAATTACCCTGAAAAGGACTTCAGAGAGAGAGTATCGCGTTTTGCCGACGGACTGGTAATCTGCCGATTTATACCTGTTTTTAGCGCTTCCAGTAATAAACCGAGGAATATTTTAATAGCGTATCTGTAGAGAACTTGGTTTACCTGTGTGAAAGCATATTCAATTACCTAGAACTGGGTTATTCAAGGAGACTTAATAATCTGTGCATGTTGCGTGAACTGTGTCTCGAAAGGCAAACAGGAGTCACAAGTGAGGGACTGTTGGTGGTCGTAGAGGACTGCTTGTACTGTTTACACAGCAAGAGCAAGCAGTGAGTCGAGCAGCTCAACATTCCGATGTTACGTGCGCGCTATGGCTATTTGACCAGGAACAATGTAAACAAGTAGCTTCTCTGTGCAGTGTGATAAGCGGACTTGGTGATAATATTTGTGTTTATTATAATACATTTGTGATCATAAGTGCTTGTATGTATGGAGCGCCTCTCCAGAGAAATGTAACTGTATGTTTTCTTTAATATATTGATTTGTTTCTGTTAACCCATGTACTATTCATCTGAGTGTACGTATGTACACGTTCGAGACAAATGGTTTGAAAGTTAAAATAACTTTGTCTTTCACATCTTTAATGGTTTGACAATGGGGATTTTCCCTGTAACAGGACGGAGAACAAGCTGAGAGACTAGTCCAAGTGGGCTAAATTGTAAATTATCACATGAAATATTTTTATTTATATATTATAATTATATATGTTGAGCGTTATATTCACTGATATATCACGTAAAAGCTTTCATATACCGTTGACCGACATTCGAATCGAGCATTTCATTGTTAAATGTTTCATCACATACTAGAACAGGTTTCGAGAACGATGTTGTGTTTTCTATTTTTTTTCTGGTCCTTCGTTAGAAAAACAGTAGCAGGCAAGTTGACAATTTAACATAAGTTTTGTTTGCCCCTGCTAGATCTTAAATTCACTGAAAAGAACATACTGTTAAATTGTAACTGGTGTTGGTATTTATAAACTGAAGGAGGCAGGAAATAGTTGCCATAAACATAATTTTCCTTTTTAATACGTTGATGTATTTAAATGTACATGTACATTCATAACAGAGTAATTTCAGAATTATAAATATGTCATCAGTAAACTTAGGGGTGGACACGTAGAGGGCTTTCAATAAAAAAAGTATTTGAAGAGTTCAACATTTGGAAACGTAACTGGACATTTGGAGATTCCTAATAGGATTTCCAATTTAGAAGGGTAGTGTCATGTTGTATCCTTTTTATTTACGTGACGTTCGTATCCAAAATAATACAAATGTGTCACACAGTGATTATATTTGTTTCGAGTAAAATCTCAGGGTTATTTTGCAGCCAATTGTTTACACGACTGATGAGTTTCTGAGGTTGTCGGCAATGGTAAATGACTGCTGCAAGGCCAAGCCTTAATTCGCGTTATCTTATAGAAAGATATATTGTGTGTGATATGACGCCTTGATTTTAAGAGCCGAGCGTCTGAGTGAGAATTAGAGGTTCGGAGAGGCTTAAGCTAATCATAATCTTTCCATTAATTTTTATATAAAATTTATTTTTCCTGACGGTCTATGGACCCAATTGCTCATAATGTATGTGTACCATGGATAATATGTTTTATCAGAAGACAAATGCTAATCCCTTATTTAAAATATTTGCCGAAGATTACAAGCAATTTAGTAATTGCATTCAGTGAACATAATTCTGAACCAAGATTTAAGAAAAAGGTTGATAGTTTCCGATAAAATAATTCGCAAAATTAGACTATTAGAATATAAAAGCCCCACATATGTACATTGATTCATTTGTCCTTCTCTTATACGACACGAAGGGTTTGGCGGAGAGGGATGGGATTAATTTGGTAACCCATTGCATTCATTTGGAATACTGCATGTCTGGACTGTTTCTAAAAGTCTGACCGCACGTTGGGTTGCACTTTGTCTAAAATGTACAGATGATTTCAAGTATTTGACCAATATATACGATACATTTTACCCAGAAAAGCCCTATGCATGCTTATGCTAATCATAATCGCCGATGAAACTTTACATTTAAGTTGGGGTTCAGTGTTTGCACAATGTGTATGTTATACAATATGTTTACCCGAATAAAGATGCTTATCCCACATGTACTTTTTCTCGAACAAAACGGGCAATTTCTAGATTACTATCAATAATAACATTAATAAACTAGGCCTTAAAAGAAAGCATGTTTAATATTACACAGAAATTTTATTAAAATGAAGCCTGGAAAAAATAGATATCAAACCTCGACTTTTTTTAATGTCTAATACGAATGATCTTACAATTGTACCTTGGCACGGAATGTTTGATGGACAGAGGCTGGATTCTGTTGGTGACCCAGTACATTCATTTGGAACACTACATGTCCGCTCTCTGCTTCGGGAAGCCCGGCCACACGTTTGGTTGCACCTCGACCAGACCTCCCAATTTCCCCATACTACACAAAAGTAAAGAAAAGTCATAATGACCAAATGAAAAACTTCATTTAAGCAAGGGAACACCAAAGTACAGGAAGAAATCTAACGCCAAAATATATCCCTGAATGATAATTCTCACCAGCAGTTCTTGATCATTTCACACCGTTTCTCATGATTATCTGTGAATTATTTGATGCTATGCCGTATATATGTGTTTACATCAAGCTTAATTTCAGCTTTCACTTGATTAAGATTTAGTCAATTTAGTCAATTATGCCTTCAATGTTTACTCCAAAGACTGTACAGTACAACAGAAGAATCTCTAAACAAATGGTATACGATTACGAGTTCAATCATCTTTTAGAGAAGAGTCCGGTGGTTTGGTTTAGAAAATCTCAAAGACCCTTCTTCATAGATAGCAAGATTATGTAAATATCTTTTATAAAATCAGAACATTTGTTTTCAAAATGTCCAGATATTTTACTTATGATTTAATTGATTGACAACTAATTTATCTACCAGCATATGAACTATTAATTCAATTAATTCTAAATGTATTACCAATAAAGGAAAACATATTATCTTTAATATATTAAATTTTCATTTTCATTTAAGTGTGAACTCTCAGTGCAGGGATACCTGGACACGTTTATTGATTACAGTTCTGTATTTCTCTGCTTCCTGGTGTGTTGCTTTCTTGACAAGGTTCTATTTCACATGACCTTGTGCGGACTTTTCTACCGCCGTTACAAGAGGCTGAGCATGATGCCCATTTTCCCCACTGTCCCCATTTTCCTGCAAATATTATAAAGCATTTCAATAATTTATAAATTAAAACCGAATCATTTATCTAGAGAATTGTTTTCATAACAGTAATAAAAAATACAGAACACGTATTTTTCAGATTGATTTGGGGAAAAAGTTTCTATGAAAAATTATAGGAAATACAGGGAACCAACTGTTAGTATTATCATCATTTTCATTTCCGCCAGCATTATAATCGCAACCACCAATTCGTTTGATTTAATAAACAAGCACATGTTAGCTATGTAGAATAACCAACTGAGTAATTAACTTAATTTTAAGGCTCATAAATATTATTTTTAGCTTGTTTATGTAGACTGGTCCCTCGTAGGACTTCCTGTATGACTTATGTTTCCCTTTGTATAGATACAAGTTGACATATAAATAGTTGACCGTTTTTTATTATAACTAATCGTGGAGCACTCCGTGGTGGTGTTCGGTAAATGTACAGATGGAGGATACCGGAGAACCCGGAGAAAACCAACGGCCTAGGACGGCCAACTTCGACCCACTCTCATAGCCAAGCCGTTGCGCGAACCCGGGTCGTCAGCGGAAGGAGCAGAGCGTTTGATTCCTCGACTATCCCGGGCCAAACAGTATTTTCATTAATTACTCTTATGGTGTATTAACAGGTCTAATCGCACAAAATCGCACAACAAACAACCCCTATTCAATATCAAACTAATATATAATAATCAGACAGTCCATCAGAACATATGATTTTCGAACTACAAAAGAGCATTTCTTACAAAAGGAAATAACAATATTGCAATGCAGATTCAGTTGAAAAATTATTGGATATGTTGTGGTCTCATGACGGAGTGACATTCAAGCATTCTTTATGGCAGTTAAAAGAATTCCATTGAAAAGCATATAAGAATATTGCTCACCATGGCTAGGGCATCTTCCTTCAGTGATAATGACGTCATCAATAGCTATATCACCACGATAGTCATTAGTCAATGTTGCTGTGAATTCCACTTGAACAGTTCTACCCGGCAATGTACGTTTTTCTTCAATCCATTGGTCCCCTTTATTTCCTGAGTTCCACAAAAAAATTAAATTTCAAAGAGACTCGTCTTTAATTGTTTACGGTTGTAAATAAGATTTCACTGTCACCATCGATAATCATCTTGGGCTGTTTATGTTTTTTTCATTTACTTGCAGCTACATCAGATGTGATAGTTTTGCTAAAGGTTTAAATAAGTTAACCTACCTGAGAGTTTTAGTATTTCCACCGTGTACCCTTCGTACAAGACACTGACTTTAAGTTCTCCGATATTTGCACCATGCATGTGATACCAAAAGTCCAGACACATTTCTTTTCCTTTCACTGATAATCTTGGTGTTACAAGCGTGGCTGTGTCATTTTTAACCCTTGGGACTGATGCTTCCACAAACATGTAATAACCTGTTTTAAAAGTGTAACATTTTAGCTTCTTACTATTTAAGCTGAATCCTTGATACATCCGTTTAACTTGAAAAATCGACAAAAAGACTACTAGCCTTGTCTTTACAGTGTTTAAATTAATTTCCTTTGTTATTTACAAGTTATATTTTTTTAATATAAAAGCAAATACGACGCACCCGATCCAGTTGTGTGATCAGCGTCTGGACCAGTATATGTACTTGGAGTGGAACCACGCTTTCTGGTCCAATCGAAATCATCTTCCTTTTATTGTATCAGACACAGAATGAGGTCGAAAGTACACTCGAGCACTTTGGCTATGAGGAGGTAAGGTGAACAATGGGGTGTATATGTAGGATCGTATTACGCGGTTCAGGAAACTATAAATTAATGACATGGTGGTAAATATTTCCAGGAATGTATTAAAATATTCTATAAAGTCAAATTATGTTCTTCACTAATTTTACCATTTTCCTCGACCGTACATCCTCCAACAGACATCGCAATGTCGTCGACGGCAATATCACTCATTTCACCATTACCTCGGATGGCAGTAAACAGTATAGTAATAAGAGTACCGGTGGACACGGCAAGGTCTACTTCTCTCTTGAACCATCTCCTCTCTCTTTGACCTGTTATAGAATTTATTTTTTGTTCAGAAATTATGTTCAGGTAAGAATATCAACCTATGGAAAGATGTGTTATACTTCAGTATTCATTCATGGGTTATTTAATCCAGTTCCGTATGAATATTGCATTTTGGCAGGTTTACACTTATTACAAAGTTAGAAAAATATGTATTTGTTAATTTGTTTTACCATGACACCGAATAAGGGGTGAAACATATGGCTCATATATCACAAGTGATATTTATGTATGTTTACAGCTTTCAGAAAAAATAATTAAAAAAAGAGGACATGTCCTCATATCATTAATAACAAGGACAGCTAGATGATTCTCCAAATTATAGTAAAAAGAAATTCTGCTTGCCTGATTCATTTAATATTGTCCAGTTGAATTTGTTATTAAGCTGGAGCATCACCTTAAAACGTTTAATATCTATACCAAACATGTGGTACCAAAATCTTAAACAGTAGGTTTCCTTCGATGAATTGAATGGAAGAACACTGAATTCTGCGATTTCCCCTGGACGTCCTGTTGATCCTTCCGTGTATAAGTATTTTCCTCCTGTAAATTATCTCTGTAAAAAGGCTTTGACAACAAAAAATAAGATATATGTTCCATACGCGTGCTTAAGGAGCGCACACACAGTTTCATAAGCACCATAAAACGTGAAATACTCAATAATAAAATAATGTAGTTAACCAAAAAGGTCTTTATCATACACATGCCCCTATTAGAAAGTTATAAAAGAGGAAGCAGTCCTTTATTGTTAAAGTTAATATTTACATATTATACACTTCACTTGTGCTATGTACAACTTAACTAGAGTATATGCAAAATTATTTAGAAGACCAATATTTCTTATACCTTTTCAACGCCAATTTTCATGTCTACATATAATTAACAGGAATCTACTATTTCTTTCTAATCAGGAATCTACTATTTCTTTCTAATATACTTTATATAATTTAAATGCGTTTTGCAAAACTAAACCAACGGGTATTTATGCTGAGATGACAAAAATAGTCATTCTTTTATATCTTAAAAGTTAGAAAGTCGGATATATGCTGAAGAAATGAAATCGCATATTATACAACAAGGCCTAATAAATTATTATATTCTGAAAGAAAAAGCAGCTCTTTATACATATATGGATGAAGAGAAAATACCCTACCTGGTTCACCGTTGAACGTGTGGTCAGACAGAGGTCCTGTCTAGGCAGTACTTGTACGGCCACTGCCTTTCTTCCATGAGTAGTTTCCTCTTATCAAGAATTTGAGGAAATCACATGGTTTTTCAAAGGAACACTTGAATCCTTTGTCTAAAATTTAATGTCTACATTTATAATATCCCTACTTCGCACATACACCACATGTGGATATGCAACAAGGACGACAAGAATTATGAATCAACTAAATCAGACTAAATTTGGGCGAACTATAGATTTTTTGTTTTTTTTAATCCTCCATTCATCAAGGTTGTGTATCATCCACAATATCACAACTGCTTTAAATCCCAAAATAAAAATTTACGCTACCACACCATATTTTGTCTTAAAATCAATCTTTTAACTTATGTTAAAACGAAACTTTTTATGAGCAGGTACACGAATAATCAGTTCAGTCGTATAATGGAAAACAAATGAGAGACAAAGATCATGTCATTACTGATTCTATGAAGACAAAAAAAAAATATTTAAACAATTTCATGGTCCCACTCCAACCACTGAATTTTCTTTTAGTACAGTTATTTGAGTAACATAAAACATATATCAATATCCATGGGTTTCTTTGAAAGCAAGAGCAATTTTTTTCTCGAAAATATTGCATACCATGGCAGTTCATGTGGTTGTATATTTGTGACTCAGTTCCGTATTCAAAATGTGTTCCCAGTGTTCGGTTTCTCTTCCGTTCCTGCCAACCAGAGTTACAAGACCTGCTGCAGCTTCCCCACGGCCCCCATGTAGACCATATGGCTATCAAGAAGAAAATTAACTATAGAACTACAGGCTACTGTAATGTATAGCATTTAGGTTCAGATGTACAACGCTCGCCATTTTTCCATGTCTTTAGGCACCCGAAAAAAAATGTGATCCGATTAATCTATATTCTGGTACATCTTTTCCTTGAAAAGAAATTTGGCGAGAGAATTCTGGTACCTACTTATGTGAGAAATCATTAATATGTGTGGAAATATTGTATAACGTTATGTAAGGTGAATTTAGTTTTTATTTCTCTTCTCTGTAAATATGTTATAAAAGTAATTTAGCAGGAATTTCACCTACTGAGTGTCCACAATCTTATTTGCAGAAAAAAGGAAGTGCGTTTGAGTGTAGTTTTCTTTAATAGACCTATGGCAGCCCAATAGATGAAGGGAGCCCTATTACAAAAAGGCGTCCGACAAGTGATTGCTCTGGTGCTGACAGAAACAGCCCAGTCATGTAGAGCCACAAAAAATGGGCCGTGTTTTGATGGTAGTTTACAGTCTTTAGGGTCAAGAGTGGTAGAACCATCAGTCTGTGATCCGAGGATTTCACTGGCTATTCTTGGATAACCCCATTCGAAGGATTAAAAGGGAGAGTGTGTAACTTCAATTTAGGGGAGTAGAAGTTGTGTGTTCCGAAAACAATTTTTTTTGTTAGTATGGAACTTGTAAAAGTGTTTAGGAATCATAACCTGGTTCAGCATACCACGGATAGAGTGAGTTACGTAATCCACCTTTGTATGCATTCGTTGAATGGTTTATGGATGGACTTCTATACACAACCTACATCTTTATATGATTCTAAATATTAGGCTGTATAGATATTTTCCCTTCACACGTAATTAATACTGATCCGGTTTACGTAGACTATTTGCAACTGACTTCTCACTTATGGTCACTCAAAGGGATTGTAACCAGTTTACTGCTAGGTTGTGCTCACATGTGACACTTTTGGCTGATCTTAGTAATTTGTAACCAGTTTGTTTCTGGGTTACTTTTGTATTAAAACAGTTTGCATTACTGATCATACGTTTTCAACCATGGTTCTCAAATTCCATGTCATGTTTTTGGCTTGCAGGAAATTCAGGGTCCAGACTGATCACAAACCCTTGTTTTACAACGTCCAAATTCAAAAACAAACGACTGTTGAGATGGGCGTTGATACTGCAAGACAAGAGTGCCATTTTGATATCCAACCTGTAAAGGAAAGTTTAAATATGGCCCTTATTTTTTGTAGAGTTGAAAGCGAGAAGGCCATTAGATTTAGAGCAGTATGCGACTCAAAGGTATATTAGATTTCAGTCGAGCCAACATTGTACAGAAAACACATTACTTTGAAATATGTTTTATTTAAGAGGGAAAGTGTGTCACGAGATGGATAGTGTCATTAGACTGATCGCTAAATCTTAGCTGAATGAGCTGATATATATATATATATATATATATATATATATATATATATATATATATATATATATATATATATATTCTCCGTACGAATCGTATACTTGAAAACATTACTTGGGCACCGCTTTATTTGACAGTGCCGTGTTTTATTACTGCAAACGTCTGTCTCTTCTCCCAAGCCACACGTTTTGCTGCAAACCGACCACCTTACTGTGCATGGTGCTGGTGCTGAAATAAATCAAAATTTCAATGTATTCTACTAGGATAATATTTACAACTGATTGCGAATCTTATTTATTATTGACATACCATCTCTAGTCAGGCCAAGTGAGATGGTTAATTTACTATTTCACTGCCACCACATTAATGTTTTATATCCTCAGACAAAAAAGACTACTGTATATGATATTATGAATTTGCATAAAGTCTAAAGGCAAAGAGATGATCCAAACTGTGCAATGTGAGGGGATATTATAAAAATGGTCTTCTTTTTATCTCGACATAACTTAATTGTATCAGAAATTATCTTTTGCATCATGGTTCATTTTTTTCAACATGATGAATAGCTGCACCATTCAACGCAACTATACTAAAAGATTAGGGGGTTATTTAAAAGACCACCTATCTAATAAGACCGTTTTCCTAGGTGAAGCATTTACATTGTTTATAACTAATATGTCTAATAAGACCAACTGTTAATTAAGACCACTTTGCCAATTTGGTAGCTTATGACACAGGCCTTACTGATATACACTTTCATAGTTGATACATGCTTTTTTGAACATTATGAACTAAAAAAAGTGGCTGTTACAAAAGTTTTGTTCTTACTATTGCATAAAATACCAGTACAGAGCCTGTTTTGTACATTGTCACACGGACAGACTCGTGTTCTCTTTTGTATGCCTTGTTTACCGCAATTCGTCGGGCAAGCTCCCCATTCTAGCCAGTCTATAATATTAATATAACACTTTAGGTTACAAATACAAAACCAATGCATGAATTCTTATTCCTCATGTATATTCACAAAATAGATAAAAATTTTATTATAAAAAATATTAAATAAATATCATAATGAAATATCTATTCATACCTGTACAATGACATTCCTTCTCTTCTTGCGAATGGCCGTTACATATGCCATCATCTTTACAGATACGATTCCTTATTTGTTTTCCGCTCACACATGGACAATGCCAATCGCTCCAAATTGTCCATTCTGTTTAAATATTGTGTACAATCTCTTAATTGTTCATATTCAAGGAGTGACTAATATGGTCTACTGAAGAGAAAGATTTGTGAACATGCGTCGAACTGATTCTGCAATCTTATTGAAGTTTAGTTAAACAGGATATAGTTTTTCTTATAATATATTTTATTGGAAACAGTGTCAAATGATGTATTACAGTGTGGATTCGATATGTAATTCAGTGCTTGGCATTTTGGAAACTGACAAGATTTAGGAAGTACGGTCTAAAACGAATAGCCGATCTGAACTAATTCTCCCATATATTCCGAGCCTAAGTAATTGATATCGGATATGATTTATATGAAGACACTGCCTCATCAAACCTCGATGATTTAAACAAATGCTAGTGATATCATCTAGTATAACACAATTAATGATATAAATTGATAAAATATTGAAAATGCATCCATAGCTCAGATGAACAACCCGATACCCAAATCGGATGATGAGGAAGCGGATGTCATTTCCCTGTAGCTTACCACTTTTTTCGCAGTGAAAAACCATGATTTCATTAATTGCTATATCGCCTTTATCTCCTGGTCCTCTTGTCGCAATAATTTGAATTGTAAAATTTCGAAGGGTTGTAACTTGCACTGATTGATAAATCCAATCACGTTTCTGGGTTCCTACAATTGAAGGAAATGCTTTGACGATGCATATAAAATGGATATGGTAAAGTAATTTGACTTAAAACAATTGGCAAATGGGCCATCTTATTCAGCTGAATTCATGGAGCCTTGAACAAAGGGGAAAAAAGTCCAGAGTGCCCAAAATCAAGCATTTTGCCAATAGCCCTTAGATATAGTAGACAATGACCATATTCTACATGCAGCTGCCTACCATTTGTTCCTACCTCACTAATATAGTGTTAAAATCCAGGTTCCAAAGAAGATTTTAAAGTCATGTATGAGGATTTAAGCCAAAAGGATACAATTTGTGCCCCGTCTGACTCGCTTGCTGCTTAAAACACGTTTTCTCCCCTAATTTGCAAAATAAAGGTAACCATGACCTAATTTCAAGTTTCCAAAATTATTAATTATGGAACTCTAAGGATGTCAAATTAGGAGATTCCAGATCCAACACTCATGATTTGTACCCTGTTAATGGATAGCCGTTTCATCTGAAGTTCTCAAAAATAGACATAAAATGTGTAAAAGTCGAAACTATAATGGCTTTGTTTTCACAAGATGTCCTACAGATTACGACACTGATGACGGACGACAAACGACGTCGGACGATGGCACTGAAAATGACATGCCTCCAATGGAGGGGGAACATAAACACAGGTGGCATTACCAGTATGCGTGATCTAATGAAACAACTCATGGTGGATATGCATGCAAATAATCATGGCATTCAATGCATTTATTATTCAGATACTAGAGCTTTTGTTTAAAATTTTTATTTATTCTTGGGGTATTGAAAGTCCAAAAGCTTCATGGATATTGGTAACAGCGACATAATTTCATGTTTCCAAGGAGATTTTTAATTGACCTCCTGGGATGTAAAGTAAGAAGATTCTGGATGTAACGGTTACAATTTTTGTGCCTTGTGAACGGAAGTCGATCTCATTTGAAGGTCTCAAACAGAGAAAAAATGCGTGTATAATGCGAAGAAATACAGGTGGCGCCACTGGTCAACAGGACCTGATGAAAAATTACATGGTCCATATGCATGTAAATAAAGTTATTCAGATACTGGAATATTTGTATCAAATTTTAAATTATTATGTGGGTATCACAAGCCCCATGATTTGGAGGATATGGGTAACAGAGACCTCATTTCAGGCTTCCATGAAACCTTTTCATGGGCCTCCATGGATGTCAAGTGAGAAGATTCTAGGTTGAACATTTACGATTTGTTTCTTTGTTAACGGACGTCTACTTCATTAGTCTCAAACTGAGAAATGAATATGTTAACTTTCGAAAAAATACAGATGGCACCACCAGTCTGCAGGAACTGATGAAACACTCCATAATCAATTTGCATCTAAAGAATCATGGCGAACAATGCAACAGTTATTCAGATACTCAAGCTTCTGAATGAAATTTTTAATTACTCTGGGAGTACGCGCACTCCCTATAGCTCAGAGGATATGGGTAACAGAGACCTTATTTCAGGTGTCAATTAGTACTTTTTATTGATCTCCTTAGATGATTGGTTAAAACATTCTAGTCCAGACAGTTGCGACCTGTGCCTTTTTAATAGATGACGTTTCATTTTAAGGTCTAAAAATGTGTATAAGATGGGTACTAATGACACACTTCATGATCCATATGCGTGCAAAAAAATCATGGCATTCATTGCATTAGTTAATCAGACCCTGAAGTTTTTGTATCACATTTTTCATTTTTCTGAGGGAGGGGGTTCCTACGAGCCCTATATCTCAGAGGATATGAGTAACAGAGACCTAATTTCAAGGTTCCATTGAGACTTTCCATGGACCTCTTTATATGATAAGTCAGAAGATTCATCGTCAAACAGTGATGATTTGTGCCCAGTTAACCAATGAGGCTTTATTGTAAGGTCTCAAATATAGAGAAAAAAAATCAGGTGGAGCCACCAGTCTCACAGAACTGAGGAAACACTCCATGACCAATATTCATGCAAACAAACATGACCATCCGTGCATTAGTTATTCAGATACTGGTGATTTTTATCAATTTTTTATTTATTCGAGGAAGGGGTACCTACAAGCCCCATAGCTTGGTGGACAGACGGACAACGGACAAAGAGTAGTCGGTATAGCTCAGATGACTACAGTCATCTGAGCTGAAAAAGGTTGAATATAAATGGCAGGTGGTGACACTTTCCGGCTGCATTTAGTGTTATGGCAGGTGACATTGGTTTTATGGTTTGTTCTTTATGGTACAGCTATTAAGTCGACCTATATAACTATAAAGTAAAGTCCATTGTTATTCATTATTTATAAATTATGACGGACAGTTTGGCCCTGATCAAAAAGATGTTTTGCAAACACATCTAACACCGTTGAGCTCAATAAAATGGTGACAAACTCTGACTTGAAACAATAATTCATTTTAAATTTTAAATAGACCTTTTAGAATAGAGGCATAAAAATACATATTTAAATAAAAAAATGTGCTTCAAAGTCATGAAGCGTTATCATCAACCCATTATGTAAAATATTAATTGTAAATTAGAATTACCTTTTTTCTCAAATATTGTTTTGCTTTCCTTTTCATCTTCGATTTTGACAACAAGTAGATTTGTGTCAGCACCATACATATGGTACCAAAAGTTCACACACGTTTTGTTTTTCACTGGTTGCAGCGTTATGGATTTCAGCGAAGCTGAATCACCTTCCTTCCCTTTAGTTGCATCCGCGCACAGATAAATTGCTAGGAAAGAAAACAAAATCTTTAAAACAAAAAAGAGTTTTTCTTAACAAAGGTTATGACTTTTGCATGTGAAATGAAGGTACTTTTTCAACACCGGAATTTCATATATAACGGATGTAATTTGAAAAGCATATCCGAAATATGTTTAAATGTAAAAAGCCATATTGTTGGAATATAAGAAAGGAATTAAATTCCCGTCTCTCGACATGTAAAATCCTTCGTAAATTATGTTAGTGCAGCCATATAATTAGTATGGGTTTTATTTGTACATTTAAAAGAATACAAAAAAAACATTGTGCCGAATAAACTATTAACTTTTATAGGTAAAATTGAGCACATATACATGTAAATTAAATGCGCTTAAAGGAAATAAATAACAGAAGTTCATTACAGAGTAGAATTTCCAATTACCCTGTCATGTTATATTTTGGTCGTTTAGTCAAATGATTAAAATAATTAGGTCTTTAATTAAGCTAGATTTAATAACCCACTTTTATTGCGTCCCTCATGATCCCCGGTAGGTCCGGTCTCCTTGGTATCGGTATCAGCGCTCCGTCGCTCCCATCTATAGTCTTTAGGGTTTTCCTGATTGAGCCAATAGCATTGCCTCTCGAAATGACAGTAGAGTAGAAGGCCTTTCTCTTCATTGGTAAACATTTTAAAATAACACAAATTGTTTGATAAATGCAGAAGAAATCAAATGATTTCCTTTATTTGAAATTAGTTATCCATGTGTTTTCTAAGTATAAGTGAAAATATGTTTGGATTTTATAAACATATTTCATATATATATATATATATATATATATATATATATATATATGAGCTTAATCCGTACCACATTCGGTATATGTACAGTCTCGAATATCCTCCAAGAGTACTCCTTCGCAATTCCTCTCCCCATAAGCATAACATGCTCTTTTCCGTTTCCTTTGTCCATGGCCACACGTAACAGAACAGCTATCCCATTCAGACCATAGGCTAATTTCTAAAATACATAATGTACTTTAAGAATTAATGAAAGCCTTTTTTGCTACTTACATGTGTATGCATCAAATCTCCTGGGCAGCGATCAGTGAAAATCAAACTGTCTATTATTCAGGTTAATTTATTTGGTTTACTTCTTTAAGTACATTAAGTGATTACAAGATGTTACCTATCAGCTTTCCCACCACTGCCATAAGAAGAGTGAGATTGATTGTTTATTTAGTGTAAAAGTCCAAATGCGTTCCTTTAGGTGACATTGCAATTATCGATCAATGGCAATAAACGAGGATTTATATGTTTGGAAATCAATCAGACATCCGGTAATATTTGTTCAAAATAACATACAGCAGTGAACTTGTGACAAATAATGATTTGGATGACAAAACATACGAAAAGAACATGTCAAAATATATAATAATATTTACCATAACAGTCTCTGATTTTGCACGTCCTTGTCCGAGAATAACTCCCAACACATGAGTTTCTAGTTCTACAGCTCCGCTTCTGGATTTGTTGCCCATATCCACATTTTTCGCTACAATCCCCATGTTCCCAACTACCCCATCCTGGTAAAATTGATAAAATAAAACACCCGGTCTTAAAATATATTCCTAAGGATTATGTAAACCTACATGAAGTGCATCACACGTTACAAATGAGCACACAGTATTTTATTTTCATATTAAGGAGATATTCAGAGATATGTGTATGTTAAATTTCCGCCAGGCGCTGCAATAGTCCGTGGGCTAGAGGAACCCGTCTTGCCCCCCCCCCCATTAGCTTAACCTATTTTTTTCTTATGGCTTTGTGCCTTAACTTTGATTTTTAGGAAATTAACATTGAATAAATGGGACTCACTAGTGGTTCCGTTTTTTTTCACACCAAAACAACTGAAGTTTTCGTCACCCATTTAGGGGTAGAGGAAATTAAAAAAAAAACATATCTCTATAACTGTCTAACTCAGAATAATAAAGTACCCATCAAATTATTGCATTTACCAAGCCTATTCAGATGATAGATAAAATATGCAAATAAGGTAAGTAATGAGGTCAACAGAGGTGAAAAGGTCATTAGATTTTTCCATGCCAAAAAATCTAGAAACTGACGACTCAGTATACCCTTGAATTAGATCAAATGAAAATTTTATGGCCTGATGTTGCCACATTTGGAATATTTTTGGCTCACACATGTTCAAGGATTACTCAAAATAAAAGCACCTGAACAAAAGACGTTGGTTTAATATAATGGATTTTGTGAGAAACTCCATATTTGGTGTAGGGTAAATATTAAAATGACCAGAACTCCAGCAATGTTTAACCTAGAACAATAAAGTACCCACCAAATTGTTGCATTAACCAAGTCCGTTCAGATAATATATAAAATATGCAAATAAGGTCAGTATTGAGGTCAACAGCGGTCAAAATATTATGAGATTTCCCCCATGATCAAAATCCAGAAACTGACGAGTCAAACAGACGAACAAAAGATGCTGGTGCAATATTAAGGATATTGTGAGAAACGACATATAAGGGGTATGGAATTATAATGACCATAATTCTATCAGTTTTTAACCTAGAACAATAAACCATTACCCAGTACCCATCATATTGTTGCATTGGCCATGCCGGATAAGATTATATATTAAATATGCAAAAAAGTCAATATAGAGGTCAACAAAGGTAAAAAGGTCATGACTTTTAGCCTCGACCAAAATATAGAAAACCAGCGACTTCTAATGATTCTGTGCGGTGGAAATATGTCAAATGATCAAAGGTAAGAGGGAAAAATATAAGGGGTTATGAACTCCCTTTGGCTAAACGAAAGTATTTTGTCGGTACCCTAAAGTGTCCTTTAACAAATTTTAAATGTTTAGAAAAGAACTGCAATGGATCGTGCTTTGTAAAATCCAAAACAGAGACAATATCTTTTATCTAAGGTCCATATATAACCGGTAATTGCTTACACCAGAAATTGTTCTAGTAATTAAGTGTCAGTATCAGGAGGCTTATGATTGATATTTCCCGCCTCTCGTTAAAAATATTTACAAAAATGGCGGCCATTATGACGCCTACCGGGCAGTAAAGGAATTTCCTTTCATTATTTATTTTGTCGTCACATAAAAATAAGAAAAGAATTTTATAGATGCTACAATAGTGGACCATATTGTCCCAGCATGAATAAGATTACTCTGGATCATTTACTGTAATCTAATCAAAGTTCAGGTACCTGAAATGATTGTGGCTGATTCATGGATGCACTAAACTATTGACGTACATGCTTGACTGAAGGGAATTTTATTTTCAATAAGATGCAGATCATGAACCTCAACGTTACTTAATCAAACATAAAGTTTTGATCTCCACCGTGCTTATTAACACATTTTGGATTTTAACTGAATAACTATGTGGCCGCATTTTGTAAAATCCATTTAATATTTTAATCAATGTGGCGGTGCAGAATGATCTTCTGTTTAAAATGTCCTGCATACCATGTTGTTTATCATAAAAACATTGTATTAGTAGTCATGTGTGGGCATTATCAGACTTTTGACCGATGTTTTGACTGAACAAAACAGTTACAGTTTTCTAAAAATGTACTTTAAGGATGTTAACACTTTGTAACAATTTAAAGTTAAAAGGCGTACATAAATCATTTTATAAAGCTGGCCACTACAATAGCGATAAAGGTAAATAATTTCATTTCATTTAGCATAAACAAGAACCTTCTGCAATATTTGTTTTCAAAATCAGGTGATGAAATGTTGTTGGTCCTTAAATTAATTTAGCTGGCTATTTGATGAGCTAGTGAATTAGCTAAAATGTAATTTTGTAGTTATATAGAGAATCTATGCACCACCTTGTCTCTCCACCCGAAACTGACCTACGGTACCCTAGAATGCCCTTTTAAAGTTTGCATGTTAACCAAATGAAATAAACCATTCATAGCATATTAGAAATACATAGGAACTGTACTATCACAGTAAAAACTGAGCCTGTAAAGAAGGATCTATAAGAAATTTATTGTGACGAATAAAAAATAATGAAAGAAGATGCCTTCACCGCCATTCAAGCGGCCATACTGACATCAATATTATTTTTTACGTTAGCTTTTTTAAAGAGAACTGTAAAACATCCGTCAAAGGTCTGCTGATATACCTACACCTGACTCCTAAAACAACGTTATTTTAAGCAAGTACCTGTTATATATGTCTATCCCTTTGACCTATTTCCAGCATACAAAGTATTGATAAACCTCTACATTCTAGATTTGCTCAAGGTGAATATCTCATTACATTTGACACCCTCTCTCCACAATACATACTAAACTTGCATATTTGTATCAAATGAATGGACTTAGCATAATATATAGTACTCTTAATGTATGTTACACACTGATTTCGGGCCATTTATTCTATCTCCATACTAAGAGACGCAATGAGTTTTTAAATTTTGGCGGTGAAAAATTCTCATGACCGTTTGTCCTTTGCGGACTTCAGTACTTACCTATGGTCTTTGCATATTTTATATATCATATTAATTAACACGCAAAACATCAATTGGATCGATATTCATTGTTCTAGATCAAAAGCTAAAGAGTAATTGTCATTTTTGTATGTCCTACTCCTGGTAATGCCTTCCTCACAAATTCATAATATTGATATTATTTGTTCATGTGCGTTTATTTTGAGTTATCCTAGGAAATATGTGAATCAGAACTGTCTAGAGCTATAGTTCAAGCCTATTCCAGTAATACCTTTATCGTGTGACATATTTCCACAATACAGAATATTTGAGTCGCAAAAGTTTCTATATTTTGGCCGAGACTACAGTGTCATGACATTTTGACCCCTCCTGTCCTCTTTATTGGCCTAATTTGCATATTTTTTTTATTAAATCATAACCGGCATAGCCAATTCAATAATTAGGTGCTGGGTACTTTATTGTTCTAGGTTAAGAATTAATGGACATATGGTCATTTCAATTTCCCTTACCCTGATTATGGCATTTCTCACAAAATCCTTAATATTGCACCAATGTCTTTTGTTCTGGTGCATTTATTTTTAATAATCCTTGAACATGTGTCAGCCAAAACATTCAACATGTGTGATATAAACCAAGATCAGGCCATAAATTGACCATTTGATCGGATTCCGCCATCAAGAGGAATATTGAGTCGTCAGTATCTAGATTTGGGACATGGAGAAAATCTTATGACCTTTTGACCCCTGTTGACCTTAACATTGACCAATCATTTGATTGGTGCTCTGTTATCCTGGCTTAAATAGTATGGAGTTACGGTAATTTTAATTCCCTCTACCCCTAAAATTGGTGACGAAATCTTCAGTGGTTATAGGATGGAAAAAAAAACAGCCCGATACCACTAGAGAGTCCCAGATTTTTTTCAATATTAACATCCTTAAAATCAAAGTTTATGCATATAGCAAAAGGAAAAATAGGTTTGGCTGATTTTTTTTTTTTGGGGGGGGGGGGAGGGGAGTCAAGCGGGGTCCTTCCAGCCCACAAACTACAATGAGTAGGTATGCTAATATTTTAGGAAGAAAGTGCAAATACCTAAACCCAACATAATATCATCCAAAGCAATGTCTCCAAGATGACCCTTGTTGCGTCTGGCTACAAATTCGACTCGAAACCTATTTCCATAATCCTGTGTGAAGATAATGCTGGTATTTTCCCATTTGTTACGTGCACCATCTAAAACATTTGTATATAATCTAAACATTTATAAATATCATTGTATAAAGCACTGTATATTATAAGATTTCTGGGATCAATAAACTGACATTTTGCATTTATCTTAAAGTCTTTAAAAGGATATAAATTCTTCAATATTCAAAACTTACTTCTTGAAAAAAAATAATTCTTTTATTATTCGGCCTTTTTCATTAATCAAGTTGACGACTAGTTTGGCGATGTGCAACCCAAACATATGATATCTGAAATCCAATATAAAGGATCCATTTCCATCAAAAATAGTCGATCTCAGGTAGGCTGAATCCCCAGAATTTCCATCGCTTGCATCAGCGTATATATAGTGATCTGTAAAATTTCCATAAGTAAGTGAATATCTGTCATTTTCGCAGCTTTAATTAGTTATTGCCAACTTTGTTCATTTAGCATTTGTTTTTACTCTGCACTCTCTTGGTAACTTTGTCCATGTGAAATTTCAAATGAAAGAATTAATTTTAATCAATGAATTAAAAAAAAGATCTACTGGAATTAACCATGAGCTACGGCCCGAAATAGCTTTAATTTAGCATATGAATCAATGTGACATATATAAATTAAACGTGCTGATGTTTTTTTCATACATTTAGATTTTTCCTTTTATCATTTAGAGCTTTGTAGATATTTGGTGATGCTAAACCGCGCATATCAAAATTTAGCAAATGAACATAGCATTAGATGATACGTGTACGTGAGATGTACCACTTAAAAGACACTAGACAAATAAAAATACCGTGGAATCCATATCATCTTGATTTTTTTTTAGAAAAATAGTTTTTATTATTTTATTTTCTTACTTTGGTCTGATGGTCCCGTTCCTGGTGTTGGCGTATCTCCAATGTTACGTCTCCATCTGTATCCGTCTTCCTTTGTCGGATAGGGATCAAGATCAGGACATTCTTTAGTGAAGTCACAGGCAACAATCAACCCTTCAGAGCAATTGAAAATTATAAATCCTGTGTCATAACTGCAAGTGAGGGTGTCTTTAAATATATAACAGCCTCGTGTGTTAGATGAAATATCTCGAACCCTATTAAAATTGTTGTGAGATAATTTTTTACGTTTGACCAATGAGGTGTATTACGGTACTTACCACATTCCCTGTTATTTGGGCAATTATCTGTGTGGACTTCCTCAGATCTGCCTTTGCATTCAAAAATACAGAATCGTTTCCTGAAGCGAGACCCGGGACCGCACGTTTCGCTACATTTACTCCAGTTATCCCATCCTAACCATCCTGCAATATATATATATATATATATATATATATATATATATATATATTTGTAAGGATATACGGAAATGTGGTTTTTTCCTATGTGATGAATATGAATCACTTTCTTAGGTTTCATCTCCTCGGCTCATCACGCTTATACGTTGCGATTGTATATATAAAACAGTGTTTCTTAATTGTATATTCATAATGATTAAATTATAAATTTGTATATATAGAAGGTTAAAAAATACCTTTAGGAATTCCAAGCCCGCCCGGTATCTGAAAGCAAAAGTTGCGAGTATATTCTAGGGGAACGTAAAAGAGGTTCTTCATCAAGATATATAGATCAATAACTGTCCACCTTTTGGAGTGAACGGTCACCAATAATTCCGTATTTTTAATATTTGTTTCTTACCTGACGACGAATACGGTGGAGGTTCTCTTCACGGTTATCGCGCGTCTCTCTGTCAATCCTTTGAAATAATCGATTATTTGATTATAAGATGATGGATATCCTTTCACAATGATTATCTATCATAATATATGTATATAATGCTGGATAAGAAAAAGGTTAAAAGCTTTTCATCTGATTTTTTTGTAATGCTTTGTAAGTTGTAGTAAAGTTATAAGGACTGCTATACCAGCGATGATGAAAACCTCAACAGAGGTTATCTTTTTAATTCGCGTGATCACAGAAAAACCAGGCTTATGCAGGTGCGAAGACAGTGCCAAAAAGTTGAACCCTCAGGTATTACCGGTCTTTCCAGGAAAACAGATATCGCTATTACACTCTCAGTCTCTATGCCATTATTATTTATTTGGTTACACTTCCATTCATCAACTATTCTAGTTTTAAACGTAGTATTTATTACATCAAAGGCTTATTCGTTTAAAATTGTAAAAAAAAAAATCAGTGGTAACATCTAGATTTTTTATCGAAATCCGAAATAATGTTGGTATTCATATGCCTATAACATTTCCTGAAATATTTTGACTTCGTCTAAAGGCTTTCTAGAATAAACACCATGATCCAGAAAGATGTAATTGTAAAATATTCATAACGTACCATCATTTTATTCGTAAAGGCCACACCAAGAAAACATGGACTATATCAGAGAGCAAACGCAGAATCGAATTAATATAAATACGGTTTATAGTAAAACCTCATGCTAGGCATATAATAATCACATATTGGAGTCAACAAAACTTACCTCTTTGCAAATGTATTTAAAAATTTGACTGTAAAGCAACTGGAGAACAATTTAATATTCATGTCTCAGGAGAGTGACTATATTGTACTAGTCGGAATGCTGGCTACATCGTGTTTATTTGATACTTACCATGTATTATAACAACTGCCCGTCATTTGGGAGCTTGCACGGTCGGAAACATCAAAACAACCGAGCAAATTAAAAAAGTATTGAATGTCACAGACGCAAAACAATACGTTCCAGACACAGCATACTGGTATTCGGTTTCATGAAGTGTGTCATCTTTCAATAAGTTATGACTAATTTAGCATATAAATATCCAACAAATGTAGTGTGTTAGGTGTGTGTGGCTCTATATGCATTGTGGCCAATTTGCTCAATAATATCCCCGTTATTGTTGCAAACTGTAAACAAACATTGAATTAACAGTCTTTAAACCCGTGTTACCGTTAATTGCTTCAAACTACTCGTGTGGTTTACCCATTAAATGACTCTTACCCAAACACCTCTAGGTGTGAAATCAACACGGGTGAATCGGTTGATGACTGCTGTCACCAAACAACTCAAGGATGTTAAGTCATTAATTAATTAGTAGCTCTGGGTACTTGATCCATAAGCAGCGAGGCGTCACATGTTGAAAACAGAGACACGGCCAGGGCAGCTGAGCCCGAGCAATACCACACCGGCTTCATGAAATATTTCCGACTTGGCTTAAGTTGGAATCAGAAAATTGGCGAATGATCAATGCGGTTAAACAAGGGGCGAATGAAAGAGGTGAGAGTGTATAACATATCTCTACAAGTTCCCAAATAATTTCCACCTGACGAAGAAGCCCGTGTACTTCGAAAGCTCGTATGTTAATAAACAAGTTATTCTATCTAAAAGGCGTCATTCTTTATCTTAACCTACACTATATATATATATATATATATATATATATACATAAATATATATCCGGGTGCTGGCTTAAGACAGTGAATAAACATGAAGAGAGGAGAGACATCAATGTTGAATATATCTTTAATCTTTGAGGAATAACAGCAATATAAATTAATGGAAATATGCAATCAGTGAAAATATAAACATGGAAGAAAGAAATAAGTTCAGTCTATACTTATTACAAAGTCAGTAGATAATAAAACACTTAGCGTTTTTACCTCATCGTAGGTGAAACATGAGCTACATATTCAAACTTTGCAGTAAATTAACTCTGAAAGTAAATCTGTTCTGTTCCAATCATCAGATGTCTTTATAGGATTTTTAAATTTCTTATGACCCCCGAAAGGCGCACTCGTTTGTGAGTGAAACACGGCCGTTGGGCACGACCTCCCCATTAAGCCTGCAGAGCGCTCACCCTGGGTGGGGGCCGACCGTGAAAAACCTCACCACCTCGGATGAGATTCGAACTCATGATCTCCCGACTTAGAGTTCTGCGCTCCACCCCTGAGCCACAGAAGCCAGTCGCAGAAGATATTTCAACCATTTCAGTGGTGAACAAAATTTCAATAATGCAAAATAATACAACTAACATTTTCATGACTTTTTTAACGGTTTGCTCATAAAATGTAACAGGTATAAAGCGAACCACTTGTCAAGACTTCATAAATAACCTGTTAGAGAAATATACCATTGATATTCTGTTCCTGCAGGAAACCTGGGTCCTGGAGACGCAGTTGGATCTACCTGAGTCATGTTTACCGCAAAATCAGGGGTTGACAGTCAGTTGGACGTGTTGGTAGGCCGCCCTTATGGAGGAGTAGCAATAATGTGGAGAAAGCACTTATCTCATAGAGTTACTCCTGTAGAAACTGTTCAAATTACGGATTCAAACAAGAAATTCCTCGTGATATCCTTTTATTTTCCGTGTGACACAAGGACAAACAGTGTGGACGCAGAATTTTTAGAGTGTGTAAATGCAATCGAGACGCTCATGCTAGAAAATGCATGTGATGCATTTATAATAGGGGAAACCTTAATATTGTCGTACACAGACTGAGCGGTAACTGCAAATATCTGAAATTATTTGCTGAGAACAATGACTTAGTGTTTGCATGGGACCTCCGACAAACGGTTGCCGAGAATAAATATGAGAGCTATGGTGGCTCATCGAGCTCCATTATTGACCATTTCTTAGTTTCTAGTTCTCTAACGGACCACATTGTACATGGATGCGTTGTGCATGAAATAAAAAACTTGTCTGATCATAATCCTAATATTTTAAAATGGAAAATGATGGATGAAAGATACACGGTGATGACAAGCATTATTATTACAAGACAAGCTGGAGTCGTGCCATGGATATTGATATAACAAAATATAAAAGCATAGTGAATACACGAATGAATGAGATCTGTGTTCCTGTTTCTGCAGTATATTGTAGGGATACTATGTGTCATTCAAAAGTTCGTAGACAGTACTTGGACAAGTTTTATAATGATATATGTAATATACTAATTCAATCGGCAGAAGCAAGCATCCCTAACTGCCATCCTAAACGTCACTATAAACCATACTGGGATAGATATGCACAAAAACACAAAAATACGGCCCTCTTTTGGCATTGTCTCTGGTTGGAGAAAGGCCGTCCAAGTGAAGTCGCCGACATCAGGAAACGTACGCGTGCGAACTATCATAAATCAATAGGAAAGCTGATAAAACATGAGGAAAATCTTCGTTACAAATGGATGGCTGATAAGATATTGGAAAACAAATTCCGTCATCTATGGACAGAGGTAAATAAACTGAGACTAAGGGCTCGCTCAGGGGCTAATGTGATTGACAATGCAAACACGACCTATGACATTGGAGAGTCTTTAAAAATAAATTTGAGACAGTTTATACCTGTAACCCAACAGATAAATCTGAACTTGATGCTATTGAAATGGAGATCATTCGAAGAATAAGATTTGGTTTAAGCGATTCATTTGCTATCATTACGGCAAAAAAAATGGTACAGGCAGCTATTGACATGCTGAAATATGGCAAATCGGATGGCGATATCCGCATCGACACAGATAACATCAAACATTCTCCTCCCGTCTGCGCAGTTATGTTATCTTTATTATTTTCAGGATTGCTTAAGCATGGTCACATGCCAGTGAATATGTTAAAGTCTATTATTGTGCCGATTCCCAAAATTAAAAATTGTAATCAGTGTTCTTGAAACAATTATAGAGGAATATCGCTTAGCATTGCAATAACAAAACTATTTGAAATGATAATCTATAATAGTTTTCATGACCATATGAAAACGAATGATCTGCAGTTCGCCTTTAGAGCAGGGTATTCAACGACTATGTGTGCCACTGTTTTTAAGGAAGTGGCTATGTGTTACAACTCTAGGGGTAGCGACGCTTATTGTTGTATGGTGGATGCCACAAAGGCTTTTGATCGATTGCAGTTTGGTAAACTGTTCCAAGTTATATTGAAAAGAGAATTTCCTCCTTGTGTAATTAGAATTTTGTATGAAATGTATACCAAACAGAGCATAACAGTGAATGCGATGAATTGCCATTCGGTCAGTTATTCAGCAACAAACGGAGCGAGACAGGGAGGAGTGTTAAGCCCACTTTTATTTAATATGTATCTTGATGTTCTTGTCAATGAGCTTAAAAAAGATGGAACAGGTTGCCATATTGGACACTTATTCTCTGGATGCCTGGCCTATGCCGACGATCACACGTTATTGAGCCCTTCGGTTAATGGTCTACAGCGCATGCTAGACAGGTATGAAATTTTTTGAAAAGAATATGGCGTTTAATACAATGCAGCAAAGACTGTTTGTATAAACGTTACGGGTAGGTCTAGGCGCCATGATAACACTTAGCGTGAACCTGACCTCTCATTAAACGGAACAATGCTCGAATGGCAGAACAGTGTAAGCTACCTGGGAATAGTCGTCAGTGGCGTATGGACGACAAGCATGATATTGAGACCAAAAGTTGTGACTTCTATAGAAGAGTAAATGCCTTATGCGCCAATTTTGGAAAACTCCCAAGTGAAATATTATGTACGTTATTTAACTCTTACTGCACCTCGTTTTACGGGTCTAAGTGCTGAGATCTAAATTGTAAAGCCATTGACCAAATTTCAGTAGCGTACAATATAGGACGCAGGAGGATATGGCAGCTACCGAGGACTACTCATAGATATTTGTTGTATGGTATAAGTAAGAAGCCAGATCTAAAATCCCAGTTGGAGAATCGCTTTATTAGTATGTTAAGAAACATGTTGAAATCCAAAAACAAGTTATTGAAGTTTGCATCTACTCGAGCACTGTCGGATTTGTTAAGTAGTATTGGTAAAAACTCTGCATATTTAATGGACAGTTATAAGTTTAGGAAATGTATTATCTGCAGCATAGATAATAGAAATATAAAACATATACTGACAACAACACAGATGTGCATCGTTTACGTCGTCCATGAAGCCATTAATGTGCGCGACGGCCTGCTCGATATACTGACACTAGACTATGCTATGATAACAGCTCTAATTGAAGAGCTGACGACTGGAAATTAATTTTACGGCTGTCCAACAGCCTTTGCACTGTTTTTTTCCCATTATCTATTCACTTTATTTGCATTACTTATGTCTGTACGTGTAAATGTACGAAATAAATATTATATATGTGTTTTATGTTTCTCCGAAGTGATTTGCAATATCTGTACTAGTAAATTTATTATCTACAGTCCTGGTTTGTGAAGCACCACCTGATCTAATATTCTTTAAATCTCGTTTTAAATTTCTGTCACGACAATTATTTATCACCTCTACCATACGTTGCTTACGTTGGTTGGTCTCATATCCTAGCAGTTTTTCATTATTCGGTGATATTCGGCAGAGGCCTACGTGTAATAGCAGCCACGTGTCCAGTATCAGTCTGTATCAATAGCCCATGCAAGAACAAATACTGTGAACACTTGCTCAAAAATATATTTAATACTATATTATTGGAATATTGGCATATAAAAAATGCAATATAACCATTTCTTTTGTATAACCACATAATATAAGTAAACTTCTTATGAGAGTCTTTCTATCGATCTTCATTAGAATTTAGCCACGATAACACATACACAATTTTTTTTATTGAGCCCTTTCACCGAGTCCAATAGACAGCTTATGTTATAAGAATTTTATGATTGATTTGTGTCGTGTTATAGGCTACATAATAGTTTTAACAAAAGGGACGTTAATTAACCAGCTTTGATATCCCGGTATTATGCGTTGGTGTCCCTAGCCCCAAAGACAATATTTTTTCCCGAAAGAACTACTTTAGATTTAGTTCAGTATACAGTCAAAGATTAACAAATCATCTCATTTCCAGATGATAACATGCTAGGCGATAACATCCGTAAATTATTTTAAAAAGTTCTAATGTCTGTTGCATATATTTTCAGTATATAGTTATTGTATATATTGATTGTATTGTCAGTATTAAGATAAGGGTTCCAGATTATCACATATATCCTTATAGTACTCGACTTTAAGGATATATGTGATAAATCCTTAAAGTCGAGTACTATGAGAAACTTGAACATGATCATCTATAGTGAAAACTCCAACATTTACACTGCAGAGGCCACCCAAACTCCCACCCCAGAGGCCATTGTCTTACTGCATATTACAGGTATACCGTTAGAGAAAACAGAATGGGTTTGTAACAAAAAAGTCGAGATGATTTCGTGATATCCCTTGGTGTCCATATCTGTATATTGTTAATTATGTTAACGTGTGCGGCAAAGGCATCGCTAACACAGGGACCATGCGGTACAGCAAAAAATCATCATGGCTTTAGAGAATTAGAGAGCATTAAATTTTGGTATGTTGTTTCGCATGGAACGCGACACGTCCAACATAATTTTCTAAATAATTAGCCAAAATGCTATAACCTTTGTGTTTATCCACGATGTGTGATGTCACCTTCACATATGCATGAATGTATATGTCATATATGAATCGCTTTTACTTACAAGAGATTAAAGTAAATTATATTGCATGTAGTATTTTGAGTCACGCTTCACTGTATTTACGTGTCTATAAAACACTTAACATCACAGCATGTTTATACAGAATGACTTGTGTTTGACATCTGGGGCAACGCTTTGACTGGAAAAAAGTTCATCTTTAGAGAGTATTTAAACTTAGGTATATTGTTTCCCATGGAACGCGACAGGTCCAACATAATGTTCTAAATGTTTAGCCCTTGTATAGCAGGTCACAATGACAGAAGAAATAGTAAACTATGCAGATGTAAATGGAAGTATTCTCGGCATCCGATATGGGTGATTAAATAGAGGATGGCATGTAAGAATGTAGGGAAATGGCATCTCTCTCTCTCTCTCTCTCTCTCTCTCTATATATATATATATATATATATATATATATATATATATATTCCAGGTCTATCGGAGATATTCAATGATCTGTAGGGCTTGTTTCGCTTAGTATTGCAACCCGGGTGTTTGACTGGTCATGAAAGCACTTCACTATACCTTAAAGGAACAGTACGTGAAACATCAAGTAAGTAACAGGACATCAATATCAGTTGATATTAATCGTTCCCTTGTGGTATCGCCCTAATTACTAGGATGTTTCCAATTCCTGTTATATGTAAAATGCATATTATTAAACAATCTTTTAATCATCGCATCAAGCACTGCCACACCACCGTATTGATCAGCCGGGACAGTTTTAGAAAGGCGGTAGTTTCATCCATTATCAGGCTAGCGACTTGCCTAGAACAACTGTGTGTTAATCGAATGCTTGTTTCCACTGATATTTTAAGCCCTTTTTCGTTCATTAAGGATAAATTCCATTGCAGACAGATTTGAGTCCAAAAGTACTGGTACTCGAAGTATTCGTACTCATGAGTACCATTAAGAGTACTAATTACTCACACTCGAGTGATTTCTACAAAATCACCCGAGTACTCGTTATAATTCTCGGTTATTGTAAAAGGTACTCTCAAAAGAACGAGTACTTTTATGAAAACATTTGAGTATTTCAGCAAATATCCATAAAATGATAAAATAACAAGTGATTGTTACACTGGCTGAAACATCGTATATTGCCCAGGCTCAGGTCCTTGAACTGATACATGGGCCCAAACCGTGCTACCAATGTCATTTTAGCTGAGGCTCCTGGACATGTGGATATATGACGAAAAGTTCTACTATGAATTTACATAGACCAAGGAACAAAATATTCATCCAGCAGGGATATATCAGAGGACATGAAGGCCCATATATGGACTAGTATGGACTACTCTTTGTTTTGCATCGGTCAGGCATGGCAAAGTTGAACCTCCGGTCAAGCGGCCTTGTTATTGTAAACATACACACTAGCAGCGTGTTTACTATTACACATGACCATAACAAGGTGTTATACAGCTCAAAGGGAGGTATTGAGACCGTCTCCTGGAAAAGTTATGCCTGGAATTTTTTGTTTAAAACAAAAGTGAACTGAATATGTAAAAAAGGCATAATATTGCTCACAATTATGATTTTTTTAAATGTTGAAGTTAGAATATAGTTTATCACAAATTATTAACATGATCTACTTTTTCAAAAAGTATTTGCATTTTATCAATTTGGGAGAATGCACCTGGGAAGTGTACACCCTTTATTAATTGTGTTCGTTTTGGAACACACAATACTTTATATTTGCTTTGGATAAACCATCAGAATCACTTTATTGGTTAAGAAATTAACTATATTGTCATCATATGGTTATATCTTCTGTAGTGCTGAGTTCTTGTGAGTTACTGGATATTGAAAAAAAATTGATCTCGTACCTTTCCTTTTAAACAAAAAAAAAAAAAGAACGGATATCAACGGATAATTCATGCTCAACTAAAATATATGTGAGAATATAGATTTTAACTTGAATTTGACTACATAAATTTAATTAATAGATTTTCAACTTCATCTACTTCATCATTTGTTTATGCATGACAGCTGATTTATTATTGAGCTTTAAATTTGTTTAAATTGAAACATAGTTAGTTTCAAGAAGTATAATTTAAACTAATTAATTTATTAAATCTATTATCCCTCCTTTTCGTATGGAACCAAGGTTCCCTTGAAAATGTATTTCCACCACATGCAGATTTTAGCTGAATGGTGATGTTTTGAGAATCTTGTTACCTGAGATACCTGCCATTTTTTATTTTGCCATTTTTCTTCAGCCTTTTTTCCTCAGCCATCTTTACCTGAGCAGTTTTTACTCGAGCCATTGTTACCCCAGCCATTTTTACCTTGCACGCGTTCATACACAGTATTGCCAACACCAGTCTTGAACACAAGCTCAACATTAAATAACAACTGAAGGTAAATTCTCTATATTGTTAACATTTTTTAAAGAAAATGTCAAACGCTCTAATTTTATGTAAATGGCATTGACAAGAATTTGACAAACAGCAGCAGATCGTCCATTTGCTCACCCATTCAAAAGCTGAGATGTGAAACCAAAAACTTATTGATTAGTGTATTAGAGCCCTTGCCTAACGTGTAAGGTTAAACCCACATCCCAATGAGTGGTGCACATTCACAGGTGTTAAGTATGGTTGTTGGAATGTTGATGGCAGAGAGAATACTAACATGAAGATAAAATCCCAATTCACTGAAGGCTGGCGACGAATAATAGACTTCATCAGGTTAATGGCCAGTAAAATATCTTAGGTATTCCTGCTTGTGTTATATGATGTGATAATTCATTTATTGTGAACGAAGTCGTTTGTATTCTGATATTAAATGAGTTTTAATACAACCGTTCATTGTTATTAAGTATTCTGCTACTAATACAGTTAGTTTGGAAAGGATAATACAAATACAAGTATCCCTGTCTAAACGTTTGTTATGAATCTAGGTCGGCCACCAATTTGTGTTGAGGCAATGTGTTGACCGCACATTTCAGCTATCACGGGTCAATACATCGAAACTAAAATAGAATTAAAAAGCACTTTGGCTATACACAACTTGTCAAAACAGCATATGTAAGTCCGTGCTGTGTAGTTTCTAATCGAAACGATAATGACAAACGTTGAAATCCCTCCGCTGTTTCTCCAATTAGCGGCCCAAGCCATATTGGATGTCTGATTGGTCTGAAATTTTTAACCTCAAATAGTCTGAAAGAGAATAATTTTCAAAAGGATCACAGCATTCACTAAAAAGTTATTGCCAAATGGTTTTTAAATATTTTCAAAGTGTTCGGCAGAAAACGGGACAACTTTCCTTCTATAGAAAGACCGAGACAACAACCTTCGAGAGTAAGACTGAGAAGTGTATTTAGTTACTATTATTTATCACCTCTACCATACGTTGCTTACGTTGGTTGGTCTCATATCCTAGCAGTTTTTCATTATTCGGTGATATTCGGCAGAGGCCTACGTGTAATAGCAGCCACGTGTCCAGTATCAGTCTGTATCAATAGCCCATGCAAGAACAAATACTGTGAACACTTGCTCAAAAATATATTTAATACTATATTATTGGAATATTGGCATATAAAAAATGCAATATAACCATTTCTTTTGTATAACCACATCATATAAGTAAACTTCTTATGAGAGTCTTTCTATCGATCTTCATTAGAATTTAGCCACGATAACACATACACAATTTTTTTTTTATTGAGCCCTTTCACCGAGTCCAATAGACAGCTTATGTTATAAGAATTTTATGATTGATTTGTGTCGTGTTATAGGCTACATAATAGTTTTAACAAAAGGGACGTTAATTAACCAGCTTTGATATCCCGGTATTATGCGTTGGTGTCCCTAGCCCCAAAGACAATATTTTTTCCCGAAAGAACTACTTTAGATTTAGTTCAGTATACAGTCAAAGATTAACAAATCATCTCATTTCCAGATGATAACATGCTAGGCGATAACATCCGTAAATTATTTTAAAAAGTTCTAATGTCTGTTGCATATATTTTCAGTATATAGTTATTGTATATATTGATTGTATTGTCAGTATTAAGATAAGGGTTCCAGATTATCACATATATCCTTAAAGTCGAGTACTATGAGAAACTTGAACATGATCATCTATAGTGAAAACTCCAACATTTTCACTGCAGAGGCCACCCAAACTCCCACCCCAGAGGCCATTGTCTTACTGCATATTACAGGTATACCGTTAGAGAAAACAGAATGGGTTTGTAACAAAAAAGTCGAGATGATTTCGTGATATCCCTTGGTGTCCATATCTGTATATTGTTAATTATGTTAACGTGTGCGGCAAAGGCATCGCTAACACAGGGACCATGCGGTACAGCAAAAAATCATCATGGCTTTAGAGAATTAGAGAGCATTAAATTTTGGTATGTTGTTTCGCATGGAACGCGACACGTCCAACATAATTTTCTAAATAATTAGCCAAAATGCTATAACCTTTGTGTTTATCCACGATGTGTGATGTCACCTTCACATATGCATGAATGTATATGTCATATATGAATCGCTTTTACTTACAAGAGATTAAAGTAAATTATATTGCATGTAGTATTTTGAGTCACGCTTCACTGTATTTACGTGTCTATAAAAACACTTAACATCACAGCATGTTTATACAGAATGACTTGTGTTTGACATCTGGGGCAACGCTTTGACTGGAAAAAAGTTCATCTTTAGAGAGTATTTAAACTTAGGTATATTGTTTCCCATGGAACGCGACAGGTCCAACATAATGTTCTAAATGTTTAGCCCTTGTATAGCAGGTCACAATGACAGAAGAAACAGTAAACTATGCAGATGTAAATGGAAGTATTCTCGGCATCCGATATGGGTGATTAAATAGAGGATGGCATGTAAGAATGTAGGGAAATGGCATCTCTCTCTCTCTCTCTCTCTCTCTCTCTCTCTCTATATATATATATATATATATATATATATATATATATATATATATATTCCAGGTCTATCGGAGATATTCAATGATCTGTAGGGCTTGTTTCGCTTAGTATTGCAACCCGGGTGTTTGACTGGTCATGAAAGCACTTCACTATACCTTAAAGGAACAGTACGTGAAACATCAAGTAAGTAACAGGACATCAATATCAGTTGATATTAATCGTTCCCTTGTGGTATCGCCCTAATTACTAGGATGTTTCAAATTCCTGTTATATGTAAAATGCATATTATTAAACAATCTTTTAATCATCGCATCAAGCACTGCCACACCACCGTATTGATCAGCCGGGACAGTTTTAGAAAGGCGGTAGTTTCATCCATTATCAGGCTAGCGACTTGCCTAGAACAACTGTGTGTTAATCGAATGCTTGTTTCCACTGATATTTTAAGCCCTTTTTCGTTCATTAAGGATAAATTCCATTGCAGACAGATTTGAGTCCAAAAGTACTGGTACTCGAAGTATTCGTACTCATGAGTACCATTAAGAGTACTAATTACTCACATTTCTACAAAATCACCCGAGTACTCGTTATAATTCTCGGTTATTGTAAAAGGTACTCTCAAAAGAACGAGTACTTTTATGAAAACATTTGAGTATTTCAGCAAATATCCATAAAATGATAAAATAACAAGTGATTGTTACACTGGCTGAAACATCGTATATTGCCCAGGCTCAGGTCCTTGAACTGATACATGGGCCCAAACCGTGCTACCAATGTCATTTTAGCTGAGGCTCCTGGACATGTGGATATATGACGAAAAGTTCTACTATGAATTTACATAGACCAAGGAACAAAATATTCATCCAGCAGGGATATATCAGAGGACATGAAGGCCCATATATGGACTAGTATGGACTACTCTTTGTTTTGCATCGGTCAGGCGTGGCAAAGTTGAACCTCCGGTCAAGCGGCCTTGTTATTGTAAACATACACACTAGCAGCGTGTTTACTATTACACATGACCATAACAAGGTGTTATACAGCTCAAAGGGAGGTATTGAGACCGTCTCCTGGAAAAGTTATGCCTGGAATTTTTTGTTTAAAACAAAAGTGAACTGAATATGTAAAAAAGGCATAATATTGCTCATAATTATGATTTTTTTAAATGTTGAAGTTTGAATATAGTTTATCACAAATTATTAACATGATCTACTTTTTCAAAAAGTATTTGCATTTTATCAATTTGGGAGAATGCACCTGGGAAGTGTACACGCTTTATTAATTGTGTTCGTTTTGGAACACACAATACTTTATATTTGCTTTGGATAAACCATCAGAATCACTTTATTGGTTAAGAAATTAACTATATTGTCATCATATGGTTACATCTTCTGTAGTGCTGAGTTCTTGTGAGTTACTGGATATTGAAAAAAAAATTGATCTCGTACCTTTCCTTTTAAACAAAAAAAAAAAAAAAAGAACGGATATCAACGGATAATTCATGCTCAACTAAAATATATGTGAGAATATAGATTTTAACTTGAATTTGACTACATAAATTTAATTAATAGATTTTCAACTTCATCTACTTCATCATTTGTTTATGCATGACAGCTGATTTATTATTGAGCTTTAAATTTGTTTAAATTGAAACATAGTTAGTTTCAAGAAGTATAATTTAAACTAATTAATTTATTAAATCTATTATCCCTCCTTTTCGTATGGAACCAAGGTTCCCTTGAAAATGTATTTCCACCACATGCAGATTTTAGCTGAATGGTGATGTTTTGAGAATCTTGTTACCTGAGATACCTGCCATTTTTTATTTTGCCATTTTTCTTCAGCCTTTTTTCCTCAGCCATCTTTACCTGAGCAGTTTTTACTCGAGCCATTGTTACCCCAGCCATTTTTACCTTGCACGCGTTCATACACAGTATTGCCAACACCAGTCTTGAACACAAGCTCAACATTAAATAACAACTGAAGGTAAATTCTCTATATTGTTAACATTTTTTAAAGAAAATGTCAAACGCTCTAATTTTATGTAAATGGCATTGACAAGAATTTGACAAACAGCAGCAGATCGTCCATTTGCTCACCCATTCAAAAGCTGAGATGTGAAACCAAAAACTTATTGATTAGTGTATTAGAGCCCTTGCCTAACGTGTAAGGTTAAACCCACATCCCAATGAGTGGTGCACATTCACAGGTGTTAAGTATGGTTGTTGGAATGTTGATGGCAGAGAGAATACTAACATGAAGATAAAATCCCAATTCACTGAAGGCTGGCGACGAATAATAGACTTCATCAGGTTAATGGCCAGTAAAATATCTTAGGTATTCCTGCCTGTGTTATATGATGTGATAATTCATTTATTGTGAACGAAGTCGTTTGTATTCTGATATTAAATGAGTTTTAATACAACCGTTCATTGTTATTAAGTATTCTGCTACTAATACAGTTAGTTTGGAAAGGATAATACAAATACAAGTATCCCTGTCTAAACGTTTGTTATGAATCTAGGTCGGCCACCAATTTGTGTTGAGGCAATGTGTTGACCGCACATTTCAGCTATCACGGGTCAATACATCGAAACTAAAATAGAATTAAAAAGCACTTTGGCTATACACAATTTGTCAAAACAGCATATGTAAGTCCGTGCTGTGTAGTTTCTAATCGAAACGATAATGACAAACGTTGAAATCCCTCCGCTGTTTCTCCAATTAGCGGCCCAAGCCATATTGGATGTCTGATTGGTCTGAAATTTTTAACCTCAAATAGTCTGAAAGAGAATAATTTTCAAAAGGATCACAGCATTTACTAAAAAGTTATTGCCAAATGATTTTTAAATATTTTCAAAGTGTTCGGCAGAAAACGGGACAACTTTCCTTCTATAGAAAGACCGAGACAACAACCTTCGAGAGTAAGACTGAGAAGTGTATTTAGTTACTATACTTTCATCACTGAAGCATACAATATGATATATTTACTTTTTCTGTATAGGTAGTTGATGTCCATGCATGTTGTGCTATTCGAGGTGTAGTTAACTACTAGAATTCAATCAATGAAGCAAACATTATAAGTTTTACATTTGTCAGAATGAATTACCACTGCTATTTTTCTTTGTGGGCCTTGTACATGCATATTATCTTATTTGGACAGTGAAGACACCAATATGTCCCACTCATGCATAGTAACAAGTGGAATATAAACCCTTTGCCCTCTTATTATTCTCGAAAAATGCCCAGAAATTTTATGAACCATGCCCACAGCAATAAATCACTCTGATCTTCATGGCTGGGAAATATACATAGTACCATACATAAAATTTTTTAAGTACCAAAATACAAATATGATTAATATCAAGATTGAAACCAAGGTCAGTAATATATGAAATTTCCCTTACCCAGTATTCCTGTGGTCACGTAAAATGACATAAAACACAGCACACAGGACGAAGCCGCTGATGACAGGAATTATTTGGCAGGAGAGATACCTTGTCATCTTTACTCTGCATCGAATATCTCATGAAATGCGGCCCACAATAACTCTGTGCAGGCCTTAGGTTGCAATCGCGCTCTGGTTAACATATAGGATATGTAGTGCGTTCACATAAACTGCGCCTCCCCGTTTTTTGTAAACTTGTCATAGTGAATATATATTACAAACCATCGGGAATATTAAACAATTTAAAAGCGGTATATTTTGAAGGACTTGCGACATCAGTTGCTCCTTCATATTGGTATCATTATAATCGTCATTTCAAGCAATAGTTTAACATGTGGTACCTGTATCCTTCAGGACCCCTTGCTGCTTTAAATATGCTGCGTAAAGAAGCCACAGCAACATTTATTTTTTCTAAGGTACCTAAAATATTTCGGGCTCAGTCAACCGATTCTATTAAAGTTTTATCGGGCGGTAATTCAGGGTGTCCTGACGCTGTCAGTCACGGTATGGGAAGGCAGTATCACTGTCGAGAAAAGGAACCGTCTTTCGAGGGTAGTTAGAACAGCTCAGAGGATCATTGTGATTCCTTTACCAACAGTTGACTTCATATTTCAAACACAATTGTTGAAGAAAGCAAACAACATGATAGAAGACTATAGTCATCCGGCGCACTGTTTGTTAAAAAGAAATGAAATCGGGGGTTCGCTATAGGTCGTTATCAGGGAATTCCAAAAGAACTCAAACTAGCACATACGCGTCAGCCGATCGGCAATTTAATATATCACTTTAAGCACAATAATCTAGTCGAACATTCTTAGTCATACGTCTTTTTTCTATACACAATTTTTATTTTATTATTTCTTGTTTAATGGGTTTGTTTAAGCAAGCCAGTCAAGCCAAATACTATGTGATGATTTTATTACATATATATAGCAATAAACTATATCTTATTTTATCTTATATTATATGAAATCTATATGAATGTGAAGGTGACTATTGTTGAATTTATTATAAAGTTCATTTTTCCATAGCGGCTTTGACAAAAAATTCAATTTGTGGCAAATGGGCAACATCAATAAAAGCAAGAGCACAAACATAAAGGTTAGAGTCACCTAATTATGTTTTACCACAACTAATCTGCATGTAAGGTTTAAACTTCACTTGTCATATAGTTATAATTTGAAACATGCCAAAGATCAAACTAAGTTTCTGGTCATTTTTTATTCACTCCGAAATATTAGGTCACATAATCTTCCACTGATGCGAAAACTTGTCTCGAGTTGGGCTGGAACGTTTCATCGGAATTCTGCGATTTGCGCAATGCTAAGGAAATGGCCAGCTCAGTTATCTGTCATTCTCAAAACGACAAGTAGAACGCGAAAAACAAAACAAATTGTAGGTGTAATTAACTAATCTTTTGCAACATTAAGCGCACCGTAACAATAAGCGCAGCATAACAATAAGCGCACCATAACAGCTTATTCAACTTCCCTCGAAGAATGTTGGCTTTTGTGGTTCTAAGAAACATAAATTTTATGAACGGACAGAGACAAAGGCCCATTGATTAAGTTCAGCTGAACATATCGGAATTTGGAACGATGTTAAGATATTCCAGTTCCGCAGAGGAAATTCATTTGACGGGACAATAGTTGTATAATATGTTATTTGATTGATTCGGAATGGTAATAGTAATGGGGATTTTATCTTATTATAGTGTAAATGTTATTAATTTGTTGGGATACTCTTTCAGTATGTCTTACAGATGTATATGTAAGAATAAAAATTGCTTATATCAGCAACAAAATCGATTAACACGTTGAAGAAAAGCGGATATTTCCAACCGTGTTGGAATTTCATTGGGTTTATTTTGCTCCTTTACTAAATCTCATTCCATTCTGACATTACAGCTGGCATTAGGATGTGGTCGATATAATAGTGAATGATGACAGGGTAATGTATTTCCCTGAGACGCAACTAGTTACACTGGTAAACACTTGCCATACGAGGTAGTTAGGTACAAGTGCTGCCAAATCAATATTCATATTGTTGCATGTTTTTTTTTAACTGAATCTGTGATTGTGAACTGAAGCGATTGCAAATTACTAGCCAGATGTCATAAAATTAACAGTAAGTGACGCAGAATTAAAGGGTCAGGCATTGTAAGCACAAAGAAGATTATTAATTACTATGTAAATCTTACCATTATTATGATTATTATCTTTTTTATAACCATTGATAGTAATTATAGTATAATCGAAAAGGCAATGAAATGATTCCCGGAATTCCAGTGATGAATTACCAATGCATTTTACGGGCTGGTCGACGTAATAAGATACTGTCCTATTTGACCGTGAATAATGATTATTCAGGTACATTGCCTAACCATGGTGACGGACACGTGCTGACCTTCGTTCATTGGATCCAATTTTGGCATTCGGTTAGTCATGTTTCTATGACGAAAAACCAAGAATAACGTTCCAATGGTTTCCTTTTTAATTATCTTCGTTAAGGCATTTGTCCATTCCTCTTCTTTGCAACAGTAGAGGAAGCTATGTTGTTTAATCGGTTTAATTGTTTATTTTAGGGAGAACAAAATTTCAACCGAACTGCAACATTTTAGAAGACTTGTTAATTTTTAGGTTCAAGTTCCTTCATCTTAGGTCTGTATATAAAACTATGATTTTAACAGCAAGAGCTGTCTATTTCAGTGTGAGCCATTCTACTTTATTTTTATGTTGGCTTGATTGAGCAAATGTTGTTGATTTTAAATTTTATGAAAGGTCTATGAAAGCCAGAGAAGAATTGGTAGATACGGTAGGCTTGTTTTTTGCGTTGACAGTAGGATGTCGAACTTTCCAAATGTATTGAGGCACCGCAGGCTTGAACGATACTGTATATATACCATTGGCAGGTCTTTTCCAAAATATCATTAGATCATCATAAAATGTCAATTTCCAGAATACTTTAGCAGGAGTATATGTGTCAATATAGTCAATTTGTGTATAAGCAGTTATACGAAAATCTCCTTTTCTATCACAAGGATGAGATAACACCATTGAAGAGATATCACCAACTGTTTCAAACTGCAGGTTTGTGGTGAGTCATATAAAAGGTGTTCATATTGAAAAAAATATGTTTTGCCTGTCTATCTGTAAAGACAGCATCCAACGCCAGAAAAGTTTCATTGGGCAAGTTTAAGGGACATAAAAAAGTACATGGAAATACAAGGAAATACTTTTAATCAAGGCAACTTTTTACAGGAGAGGACATCATAAATATATGACACGTAGTCATAATGTTATTAGAAAGGAGTGGCTTACGAACGAAAGTTCCTTACATAAACATGTGAGTATCAACCTCAGTTTGTATAAGCACACAGCTTGACTTAAAACTGATTAGGAGACCTACAATATATCAATTGATCTATGTACGTCAAATGTTGACCTTTTATACATGTATGGTTTCAAGTCTCGTATATGAAAACTCTTAACACCACATTAGTCATAAACACGTAACTACTATCTTTAACTAGACAATAACTGTTAAGTAATATTACTTCAATTAAGGTCAAAGGGCATTCAATGTAGAGCATCGGTAAGCCCCCTGTCAATATTTTCCGTATGAAAAACACCATACATCCCTTGAATTTGTGCAATGTTTATGTGCAGAGGATCAATCATCCGCCCAGATAAAGCGAGAGACAGAGACAGAGACAGAGAGAGGAGAGAGAGAGAGATCGGTAGAATGATAGAATGGACATTGTATTAGAGAGACGTCCTGTGTTCTCTATTGTTTCCATTTGTTGAATACGGACCTTTATGTTTTGTAGAAAATCGTTAATCTTTTCTTTATTTTACAACATGGTGCCATGATATATTGTTTACAATATAAAATGATCTAAATTGCGTTAAACATGAAAGAAGAACGTCCCTAGCTAACTGAATTTAATTTTTTAACATTAACTTGCAGTTTCCAAAATCATGATATATGATATTCGAACATTATATTTAACTGCATAAATACCTGCAAGAAGATACTTAAGATAACAATCATGTCTATCATCGACGAATGTCCTTATAAATTGTCAATAACATAATATAATATTATAATCACGTTATTTATGTTATCATGTGATATGATAACATGAGCAATAATACAATAACATTACAAACATTAGAAAAGCACTTACAGAGCGCAGACCTCAGCAGCATTTTTCCATTAAAATATTCTTGGATGAAGAATGTGTCGTATCAAAATTTTATCAATTTTTACTTTGATCATTGCCGAGCTGTCCTGAAGCTTTCATCAAAATCCGTTAATATCTGTTTGACGTTTTTTGATAACAGACAAACAAACACCCGCAAAAACAACCCCTACCGCTTAGTGGAGGTTGTCAGGTAAAGTAGAATATATTTGCAGGCTAAAGCTAAGATGCGGAAAATTTCCTCAAACCCGTTGAGGGCTTTCTGTGTTATCGTGCTAACAGAAAAACAGATAAACAGACAGACAAACATACGCGCCCAAAAACATAACCCCGGCCACTAGGCTTAGCGAAGGTAATAGGACAAGCCGAGACCTTAATAAAAATGCAGCTCAATATGACGGACATCTCTCAATGGATTGTCACTTTATGCAGGTGTGATCATCCACTGTACACCGTTTTTGATTACTGCCTGGACCACGCATGTACATATAAATCTCGGCCCTACTGATAAAAACGCGACGTGTATAATTTTCAGGTTCTACACATCTCTGGGGAAATCCCTGGTCTGATATAATTTGTCACAAAACACCCATTATGTGATTTGCCAGGCAACGTGCTTTAAGGTATTACGGGTGACTGAATCATCATTTACCTACTTTAACAAAGGCCAGGCTCATCTCTCTGTGCAACTTCCTTTGCAAGTGATGTTCATTGCTGAGTCATTCTGCTGCTACCTGACACAAGCATGATTGAAAGATATATATATATACATATATATATATATATAGAAATGTTGCTTCAGGTGCATTTATACTTGATATGATTCATCTGATACCAACTCTCTCTCTCATTCTGTCTGTCTGTCTGTCTGTCTGTCTGTCTGTCTCTCTCTCTCTCTCTCTCTCTCTCTTATACTACTTCATCCTAACCGTTGTTAGCAAAAGCTTGTTTTTATATGGGCACTACGTGTCTGACTGATATATTAACAGGTGATGCTCTAGAAATTCGCGGAGCCACTTATTTTGTTTGTTTTTTTTCTGTGAAGCATGATATATTTACAACAAATATCCCATTGGCAATGACACTCAGCTGGTAATGCATGTAATCAGTATACATGCTTTGAACAATATTTGTTAAGGATCGTTGAACAGAGTGATTTCCTGAGTCCTAAAATGAAGCTTTTTCCATCGTCCTGAGAAATTTGATTTCAATTAGCCTCATTTTGGGTTTCTAAGCAGGTTTTAAAAGGAACTCCCCGGAAGCTTAACTAGATTACGTCCACTTGCTACGATTTGTGTCCATGTGATTTATTTGGTGCTCAAATGTTCTTTTGCATAGCATAATATATAGCATAATCAGCTTTAGTCTGCTTTCTTAGAGGAGAAATAATCTATTCTTTCAGGATAATAACTAAATCAATAAAATGTTGGCTTTCACACTATTGTGTATAATATATTACATTATAATATGATAACTCAATAATAAAATGGATATGTAATCAATCTAATTATTGTCAAAATGGCTCCTTTACAAAAATTCAGATTTAGTAAAAGCAAATATGACCATTTTGGTGTTTGTATGTAACTTGTGTAATATGTTTCCATATATCTAAGGAACTCTTGTAGAAAATTTCTGCTGTGATTTTTAGATACCGGTGGTGCCATTTATGTTGGCCTATATTTAACGGTTTGAAATTGAATAATTAATTTTTTTTCCCAAGATATTGCTATAACGTATTTATAGCTTGGTTTTCATGTCACGGGCAACCCATTTTCAGAGGAAAGGAATAAAATCAGTCAAATGGCTAATAAACGCAGCTTCATTTTTGGCAATTTGATTACATACATGATGCAAGGTATTTTACCAAATAAAGCAGAAACCGCTTCATCATCAATTGCACAGAAATATTGATTATTTGATGCCTGCTATGTGATTCTGAACTGCAGTTGGCGATATATATGATGACCTTATTTCTTTATGCCTGAATGGTGTGGTTCCTCTTTTCCAATTATAAGTCTTGAAGTGTTTTCACTTCAAACCTTAATAGTTCATATGAAAAATCAGTTTTTTATGGAAATTTAAATTTAATAATTTCATTTGCTTGCATTGGTAGTGTTATGATTGTCATCATATGTTGAAACTTTTCGTTATGTGAGTGGTAAGCAGATATTAGCCACCTACTGAAATTGTTTTCTTTTCTTGATAACCCATCATCATGCAGTGGATAATATATCAACGGGCGTATCACCTGAAATCATGCATGTCCATAGATCTTGGCGCCACCTCTCTAAAGTATGAGAAGTTATCTATAACCTCTAATCCTTTTCGTCTTTATATGCGTGTGCTTAGGTTGAAAATGACAAAACATCTCTTCAGTTGCTTTATATTCCGGCCTGAAATTTGGTATCCTTATCCATCTTGAATAGCTTTCTTCTATACATAACAGGAGGTGCCACCTATAATAAGGTATTCGTAGAATGCATCCATGCGTCTCTCTCTGGAACAGTTTTAGTATCAGGCTGAAACTTTGGTTTTGGTGAAATCACACATCTCAGGGGTGGCTGAACTTATCAGCCTAAAACATTGCATGTTCATCCATCTTGTTTGGCTTTCTCCTTCACAAGACTTGTTGCTATCAAATGTTTGTACAATACATTCACGCATTTATTTCAGTAGTGGTTCGACATATCAACCTGAGAATTTGCATGTCTATAAATCTTGGAAAGGTTTATCTTGAATATCTACAATCAATTTATCCGGTGACTTTTGCTTTTACAAATGTTTGTACAATACATCCACGCATTTATTTCAGTAGCGGTTCGACATATCCACCTGAATATTTGCATGTCAATAAATCTTGGAAAGGTTTATCTTGAATATCTACAATCAATTCATCCGGTGATTTTTTTCTGGTAAAAATCACATATCTTAGGAGAAGTATAATGTATCATCCTGAAATTTTGCATGTCGACTAATCTTAGACACCTTTTGCATCAAAAAGATATGACGCCACTCGTGTATTCGTAAAGTGGATTGTTAAATACAATCAGGCATATATCTCAAGAGTGGTTTGACATATTGACCTGAATTTAACATGTCTGTAGATCAAGGATGGCATTTTCTGGTTCAGGTCATTGCTTGCACTGCGGGGTTTCTTGTTGCTGGTGGTGTATAACAAAATACAAATGAATAACATAATACTTTGTTTCTATGACCCATTTTTCCTGTAATCTAAAATATCCGAATCACCATCAGTGAATGAAACAAGCATTAATTAAGCACTTTAAATAAATGGAGCTTTTATAGTTGTTTCAACGAAGCAGTTCGCAAGAACAAGTAGTTTATCAATATAAAGGCTACCTAGATATACTTCATAAAATATCTTTGGGGGCTTTGTGCAGGACTTTTAATGTATGTAATGAAAAAAATCAATTTCTCTATTATTAACAAAACAATTAACGCATAAACTTTCCAGTTCATCAAGAAAAGTTAGAATTCATTCATTCTCAAATCAGCAATTCAACCTTTGGTGGCCAGATGATTCAAATGTAACATGATATCAAAGCATGTCTTAGGGATTTTACACGATTGCAAACTCTGTCCCTCACATTTCTTGGATAAGAAAACCAGGAAAAAGAGTTACTTAATCCTCCTTGCAGTCTTTATGTTCAGCTGGGACATGTCACAACAAATTCAATGTTTCCTTACCTTAACAACAGAGGTCCGTTGATAACCATGGTGACGCCGTTCTTACGTACCTTGATACACCTAGGTCTAGGATTACTGGACAGACTGTCAACGGGGAAAATGTACAAACCGGAAAGGTGACAATACATACCGTTATTGAAACAGCAGCCGATTTTCATTGTCAGGGTGTTGTATGGAACTTTGTGTGCGTGTCTCTTGTGGCGGACAAAAACGTGACCCCTGTAGTATACATGAAATACAACGACTGCAAATGGAAGAAATCCTTCGATTTGCGCATAACTGTGCTTTTTATAACAATGCGTATGTTATATATATATGTATGTAATAACTAATCATCTTTTAAGAAGACGGAATACCTAATTTGGAAGATTAGCTGTATTTACTTTATTCATTGCATGCAATGCATATAAATCATCGCGCATGAGACGAAAACATGTTTTTGATATGTATATGTAAACCTCAACACTTACACAGCTGATTAAAGTTCTGACCATTGTGTGTAGTCAATCTGTTTACCATGGTCTTATGTGACATGTTAAATAATACTCCATGATAAAGTTTCCTCAAGTGTCTTAAAACTGATGGGAACACGAAAGTTCTCATAAATAATCTGGTCGTGCTATATACTTGTTTGATCCTCTACCTCAACCAACTAATACTTGGTTGTACACCCTTTTATGAAATATAATTATATAGGTTCAGAGAAGGAAATGCAGGGATATTGAAATTTGAATCACACAGATGTACATAAACATTCAATTAAAGATATGTGAAGTGGCCCGAAAAGACAACGTAATTACTGAGCAAGAAAATTAGATTTGCCTACTCGTTTATTTATCGATTTTTATGTTTATCCAGATTGTATGTTAACTGAAGTTCAGTCGAACACCCTCACAAGAAATTAAACATGCAAAGATGAATTAATTGCACGGAGACCCCGAAAGTGAATTTATAATAGTAATATAAAAGTTTACAATAGTAATGCTAATACTATTACTTCTAATGCTAATACTCCAAATAATAATAATTATCATTTAACATTTATAATCATGATAATGATAATAATAATTATAATAATAAAAATAATAATAATTATTAGGTACATTAAGTTGGCATGATATTAATTATTATTGTATTGTTGTATTTATTATTACTGTCATTAAAGATGGCCTCCAGTTGGAAATATTTACACACACGAATACATACACATATCCCAAAAATATTGTGTTTCAATTTAAAGTTCCTGGAGGTTTAATGTTACATAATTTTTATACAATATGAGTGACCTAAATAAACAAAAGCATTACATATCCTTTGTGTAGTTTTCTTATTGGAACACCCTATAAAATTCCATTGATTCCCATACAACTCTAGAATACCAACAAAATAATAATTATGAATATGAAAAGGAAATAAACATTATCCTTGCTGCCAGCAAATAAAGAGCAACATAACTTTAGAATTTACTGAAAGCTAGAACAATGGTTATTCCAAACAAACACCTGTACTGATTTTTGCATTGATATTTGAAAAATATATATGTTCAATACATGAACAAATCTGCAGTTCGTTCCCCTTTACTGATTCCGGTTCGTGCAAGCTGTTGCATTTACAAAAGCATAGGTCAAAAGCGTTATTCATTTTTAAGTGATGAGTTTGACTTCTTCGTTCATTTTTCGTACAGTTTTCGTAACATATATTATCAGTGTCTGTACAATGCATTCTATACAGGACGATGATGGTCAAAAACTCGTGTCTAAGCCACAGTTGTGGGTCAGATTCGGACCCCGGTAAGAGACAGTATCAGTTCTACCCTGGATACACTATCTTGTTCTAAAATGCTCGAGGACCACGATTTCTTATGTTCAGAATATCCCTTGTTTTTGGTATTAATATTCTTTTATCCAGTCCTTCCGTCTTTCATAGGTTAAATATGTGGGAATGTCTGCTGGGTCGGATTACATGGAGTCAGCAGTAAGAAAGACCAAATACTTTTGACCTGGATAATAAAGTTGAGGAAGAATTTAATTACAATTTTTCTGGGACTGGGTAACAGACTTTAATGTTTCAGTGTTTTACGTTTTAAAACATCTTGGATAATTTAATTTTTTTGCGGTACATATGGCCCACAAACTGCAAAATCACATAACGCATATTCACACTCACAGTAACAAACAAAGAATGGGATACCTGACCACTACAGATCTGACGTTTGATCGTAAATTGATAAAAACCGCTTGGTTGTCCATATATACTATACATAGGTAAAGATAGATAAAAATTAAATTAAAAAAAATTAAGGCGGTTACCTCCATTAAAAACAAATTTCACATGTTACCTAGGCAGGTAAAATTAGCAAAGCCGAAATACTTACTCTAATTTGATTTAGTGAAGACAGGCCTAACTATTAGGCTCCGAAGTCACTGGTGTTGTGTGCTGTTCGACCCTCTGCAAAAGCGTTCTATCAACTGCGGTTGGGACTACGCGGTTTATTTTTAACGCCCTGGTAATAAGCCAAGCGAGCAAAAAGGCATCTGACTGCGACAGCGAAAGCACTACGTGACCACGTGCATTTCAGATCATCTATTTTTAGCTCCAGTTAATAAACTCACTCTATTACTTTACAGGCGAGTTATAAAAATGTATGGTGTGGAGTAAAGTATAACTAATTTTTTGATAGTGTTTGGTGTAGGTTACTATGATCGGGCGATTAGTTCTTTGAAGGAGAGGCAAAGCTCACAGGAGAGAGTGGGCAAATGACAGTCACCATATATATATATATATATATATATATATATATAGTAAATACAATTGCACATGATAAATATTTGTTCTGCTGCCACCCTGTAACTTAATTCCAAACTATGCAGATGTACATACTAATATCAAGAATAATAGGAAACCTCGTTCTCATGAGCAATGATTTTGTAAGACATTCGGCACAATAATGTAATCATCAGTGTTTAGTTCAGCTGACTAGAGGTCATCTGAACTATAGTAATAAACCTTTGTCCGTCCGGCCGTCTGCCCGGCCGTTAACAAGGCACAAATCGTAACCGTTTGACCTAGAAAATACTAAATTGACATCATAGTAGGTCTATGGATACTGTTCAACTGATGATGTAAGCAAATCTGCCAAGCCAGTTCTTCAGAACTCTGGCGGACAGTGTTGCAAAATGTTTAAATTTTCAGCTGTTAATGTATGGAATTCATACTTTAGATAAAATATCACAGTGATGATTGGAAGTTCTATTCACCATGAACAGCCCATTTAGCTATGGATGAATGGTGGCGCCGTAAACACTTTCTTTATACTTAAGGAATGCTTTATTTGTACTCAGAAATTATGGCTGGTCAGTTCTTAACAAGGCAAAAATCATATGACCCAGAAATTTCTAATTTTACATCAATGTAAGTCCATGCACACAAAATAACAAACATAATTAAATGAAATATCATTAAAACAAAAATCACTTTGTGATAACATATTGATCGCCATTTCGACCACAACGCTTAAAAATAATATTTCAACATTTCACAGTTAATTAAAGGATTATTTTTTAAATAGGGCAGCCAATGATTCAACGTATTTAAACATGTCTTTTTGGATAACAATAACCAATCCTCTTGATAATGGAAATCGTATTCCCAAAATAATTTGCACACATATTAAAATGACGCAGAGTTTAGCGAAATTACTAGTGCTTACACATCATTCAGTAGTAAAAAACTTTAGGCAGTTGTCAATGATCAGTGACCAATAACGTTTCAACGACGCAGACGCGCAGCAGTTGCCGTAGTAAATATAATCTTACTAACATATCTTTATCTTCCCAGAGACAACTGTGTATAACACAGATGTATAAAATCAATGTCTACTGTGGTAATAGTGGGAGAGAGAAAAAAGAAGCTTAGAGAGGGAATATTTACCGGGAATATGACTCTGTATGTGGCAACATTCAATACTTAATTATAATGATACCGCAACGGTCAGCCATCATTTTGCATTATTCCACGGTAAAGAGTCAGTAATCTTCACCTTTGGCCACGAGCAATAAATTCAACTTTAATTATATCCCTATAATTAATCGGAATCCACCTTAACTGATATTTCAGAATCAACATGGCTACTTTAAACTCAGCTGGTTAGGTAATGATAAAAATGAATCAAGAAATATACAACTCAACCTCTATAATGTTGGTTTAACCTATTTTATAAATATTATGAAACCTTTAAAATAATGAGACCAGAAAGAACTGCCTATTATATACAGGTGAATTATTTATGGAGGTCACTATTAGGAAATTTTCCATTGTACATGACCAATTATTTATACTTTATAGTTTCATTTGCTGGTTTTAACGTTAATAGTTGTATAACACAAGCGAAACAAATTTATTTTGTAGGTGTATGGGGGCCATTGGGGGCCTGGTCTGTCTGTTTGCAACATGCGGTTTTGGGTTACGCAGGCGTTCTCGTGCTTGTATTGAAACCCCATGTCAGCAAAGAGTATGGCCAGGCTATCATGATGTCCGTGAATGTGATGTCGGGCCATGCTATCGTAATATCTCTCCGATATTATTGTTATTATTTTTATTATTTATAAGTTTACTTTTATTTTCAGTATATAATGATGCAGTGTCAATTACTTGAAGTTTCCATTTATTTTGTAAAGATTTTTTCATTTCTGTCACTGTTATAGCAATTCTTTATATAATATTACGATATGAAAGTTGAGCACTGCTAGGGAAGATACCTATGGATACATAGGGAACAAGCTAGAACAAGCTGCAAGAACATAATGCGATAGTTAAACATCTATATTGAGAAACTCGGTGTTAGCTATGCACAGAACATCTCTTGGCTCATACAATTCATTCATGGAATTAAAAAAAAAAGTTGTGCTGAATAATTATTTTTATTTGTGGAACATTCTTCTTAGTCGTATATGCATACGTGAAAATGTCTAATTCCTCACGAAAAGCGTACAGTGGATTGCCAGAGGTTCAAATACTCTGTTGTGTATGCATTTTAAAAACTGGTACACTCTCGATGAATAACGATTAATTGATTGGCATATAAAATACCAATGATATTTGCAAACGCATATTCGAATAAAGAAACAAATAAAGCAGCTATTACTGGTAAATTGAAATTCTTTGTATAGGTGAATGGGCACCATGGTCACCCTGGCATTGCACTGTTACATGCGGCAATGGCGTTGAAATTAGACAAAGAAATTTCACAGGGAACTCATATGAAGGCGACATGAGAGAAGAAAGGACATGCACAAGGAGCCGGTGTCCAGGTATCTAATGTCTAATCAAACTTTTCCTAGTTTTTTTAGAAATCATGTGTCGATTGAAGATATTCCATGTCAGTATAGGATTTCGCAGTTCAATACAATAAAGAGGTGAACAACAATTAAACATCAACGTTTTCTGTTCCATTGTCATATATATGCCAAATATTAATCGCCCATATTTGAACTATCAATTTGAATGTTCTAGACTGTTCTTGGAAACATCTGATCATATATTGTCGACGGTTGAGCAAATCGAAAAATATATGGACCATCAGATGAAAAATAAAGAAATAAATTCAAACCTATGGATTGTAAATACATGGAGCCAAAGCTTGCCTTTTCATGCACAGAGCAATGAATTGCTTAATGCATGTATCAATAGAACAGCTAGAGGTTTAGGTATTATGTGTTTCACTTTAAGTGCTCGATTGTAATTTCGACCATAGTCCGTGTCTCCTACAAGAAGAGGAAGATGAGTTTGATTGGACAAGAAATAGGCTTCCACTCCAAGTACAGACACTGGTCCAGACGCTGATCACACAAATGGGTCGGGTGTGTGATATTAAAATTAAAACTTGGACAGAGTGTCACTTTACACATTAAGTCCATTTAAACATTGCAGAGTAGAGACAAGAGTAGGGGTTTATTTGTGGGTTTTCCAAGTTAATTAAATAGATCAAAGTTTCAAGCTATAAATAAGACTTTAATATGTTACTTATTTGAAAATAGATTATTACATGTGGAAGCATCTGTCCCGAGGGTTGAAAATGAGACAGCCACGCTTGAAACACCAAGATTATTAGTGAAAGGAACAGGAATGTGTTTGGACTTTTGGTATCACATGCATGGTGCAGATAACGGAGAACTTAAAGTGAGTGCCTTGTACGAATAATACACGGTGGAAATTCAGAAACTCTCAGGTAGGTGAGCAGAGTTTGACCTTTGTATAAAAACTAAACATAAAAAAAAATCAGCACAATTATCGTTGAAGGTCGATGCACTGGTCAAACTGGTGAGTAAATTTCTAAAATTCTGTTCAATAGAATTCTTTGTACTGCCACAAGAAGTGTGCCTGAAGTACAAGCTCCAACAAATCAAGTTATCTATCCACCTGTATTGGCAATGTAATTTTGAATCTTACTTACGTGTGACAGGCTCTTTAGTTATCCCAAAAGAAGGGTCAAATTTCATATTTAGGTCTGGTGGACAGATTTCATAAATATATATTGGGTTGATTTTGAAGAGGATTGGTTTGTCGTACGATGTTTGCCGATCTACTGGTACATCCTAAAATAATCAACCAACATGCCGATCTCATAATGATACTTGTCACTTTCCGGTTTGAAAGACAAATGGATCGAGAGTTCCGAAACTATGGTATGTTTCATGCTGCAATGATTTGCACCTTTATTTTTTAGATGTTTGTACTTATCTCAAAAGTAAAATTACAGGTACCCATTGAAAGTAGCGTTGGCAAAAAAACTTGGGGTGACCATCTTGTTGACCATAATATTTAAATTCAGGGGACCAAATGATTGGAAAAAAAGTTTTTAATTTTCATAGTTAGCACAATTTGCATTGCTGTTCGTGCCATGATTTTGCATTGTCTCTACTATTTTCATTAAAGAAGCATAAACAGACAACATATAAATCATAAATACGTTACATTTTTTTCTGCATTAACTTAAAGACATTCGCTTTAGACGACAAAAATGGGAAGAGCTTTCACATAAATAGAAAGCCCTTTTACATTTTTTATAATTATTTACTGCGATTAATCCAATTAATTTTCTATTCAGACGATCCAATTGATTTAAATTTCTTGAATTCCTTTTTGTACCCAGGTCTGCTCATAACTAATGTATATATTCAAAGTACCGAAATATTTAAAGTTAAATCTTAAGTTATAAAGATCAATCATTTGTCAGTGTTCCAAATAAATAAAATTTCTTGAAGTCTAATTTGCCCCAAGGTCTGCTCATGTCATATGTATATATTTAAAGTACACGAATATTTAAAAGTAAATGTAAAGTTATGAAGATTAATCATTTGTCAGTGTCAGGATTACATAAAATTATTGTATAATGTTTACAATAAAGTTGTTGTACAGTCTATTTTATGATTTGAATATATTTGTTTTTATTTTTGTGATTAGAGTAGCCCCGTATGAATTATATTTAACAAGCTCGAGTCAAGTATGCAAAACCCGTTCGTGATATACATTTTTTGTATTTCTATTGTTCTTGCCCTACTACTTTTTTAAATCATGTACAGTCCTTTTCACATCAATGTACTTGAAAAAATATCATTTACATTTCAAGTATTGGTCATGTACAGAAATTTTTAAATGTTATCAGGTATCTGGTGATAATAAGAAAACCTGCTTCCACCAGGGGTCCAACATGTTGCATCCTAGCTGCCTTTGAAGCATAGTGTACTAACTGTACATGCATCATGCTGGTCATCCCCCTGCCTCCCTCCGGGAAGTTTATATTAACATTACCATCACAATGGACAGGCCTACCGTGAAAGAATATGAACAGGGTTGCACCCATGCCCAAGGATGATTTTTGTGGTCTTGTATATATATATATATATATATATATATATATATATATATATATATATATAATAACTCTGGTGAAGAGTAAATAAACAGTCGTAGAAAATCTTTGTCAAACAGGATTCTCCTTATCAGCAAAAAAATCCCCACACATTCCATACATAAGACTTTTCTCCTGATCAAATAACAAATTCTGTTGTTCATGATTCGCAAACATTCATCAATGGACATGACTTTTTTCAATGAACATGTTTATTATTTTTTAACACACTTATATCAATATAAGATAATATTTGAGTATGTGAATGAACCTGATTTTCCACCTTTATCTCTGTGTAGATAACTTTATAAGTTATCAACGTTACATATTTTTCACTTTATTCTAAGCCTTCTTATATAGTTGCAAGACATGTTCATGAGTGCACTCCGTGCAATTACATAGCGTTCGTTAAAATATATACTGCCATTCTACCAGAAGTTATTCAAGAAGATTTATTCTAAAATCTATTCAACAGCAAAAACATTTTTTGGTACACTTTCGTCATTTTCATGGCATTTGTATCTGCATATGAGTGATCTGAACGTTTGCATTTAAAAAGAGTTGCTTTTAATATAATTATAATGTTACATTATTCACATATATACATACATGTGAACATTCATGTATACAATTACATTAATTTTGTACACGTAAATTTTAACAAACAATGGTCATATCACTTGCAACCAAAAAAAAAAAAAATGAATCCCTTATAAATAAGGTTTTAAACTCCAGAAACAAAAACGTTTATATGGGAATACCTTTGCTTTACTTCAATTCTAACCAGGGGTCTCGATGCTCAGCTGTGTTTGTCTATAAGGATATTTTTAAAGAATTTTTTTTCAGAATGACAGACCTTTGATCTTAACCATTGACCTTGTGACCAAAAAATCTGAGAACTTATTTTTCTTGAACTTGCAGCCTTAGATTATTGTAAAAATAAAAAAGTGGGTCCAGTGACCTTTACCTGTGACAAGGGTAACCTCAAAATCTAAAGATTTCTTTCACTTCGGGCAAGTAAGCCATGTGTAAAAGATTTCATTTAAAGTGCATCAACAATCATTTCAAAGATGTGTCTCCTGTGACCTCAATCTTTGACCTCTGGACCCTAAATATTAAAATGTATCTTACTTGGGGGTCATTAATAAATAAAGTTTGAAGCCAATCTGTCTTGTCAAAGCAGAATTATCATCGATAAACTAATTTGGGAATGGATGGGCCCTGTGACATTGACCTTTCACCTTGTGGCCCAAATCCATTTATGCTCTCCAAATACTGGCAAGTTAGCTAAATGTGCTAGATTGAAAGTTTGGGATGAAAAGCTTGACTTAAAATGCAGCCATAATTATTTTTAATAGGCGAGTCTTGTGACCTTGACCTTTGACCTCATGATCGAAAAATCATGCAGGTTCTTTCTATAGTGGTGGGCCATTTGTAAGTCGTGTTTGAAATCCATACGTCAATCCAATCCGGAAACAAATTTGTGTGGATAAATGGATGGACAGACAGACGAACAGACAGACAGACAGGGTGATTACTATAGGGCATCCACTTGTTATCAATTAACACACCAGGTTTTTGGACAGTAGATGGAATCTCAGCGGAGAAACTGACATGATTGTTGTCATTTTATGGTGAAAAAAATAGTAAAATATTTGTAGAAATATGAAAAAAATACAGGTGGCGCCACCGCTTTTCGGGAACTGACAAAACTAGTCATTGTCAATTTTCAAGGCAAGTTTTATGACAATCCATGTTTTAATTATCAAGATATTGGAGGTTTCGTAACAGTTTTTATTATTCGGGGGGGGGGGGTACTTACAAGTCTTATAGGTCGCAGTGACTTAATTTCAGGTTTCCAAGGAGAATTTTTATTGACCTCCTTGGATATTCACTAAGAAGTTTCTAGGAACAGCAATTACGATTCGAGCCCTGCTGACGGACGACCGGACGGCCAGACGAACGACGGACAAGCGCAATTTCTATACCTCAGATGACTTACAGTCAGCTCAGCTAAAAATGTTACTTTCAAAAACCCATACTTGTACCAAGTAAATTCAAATATTACGTGTCACGGTCGACTGACAGGCATGAGGCCGCAAGATTACTTATCCAACACTAAGTGATCTGTATAGTCGAGACAATAAACTGTCATAACATAATTAACTACCAAACATGTCTTGTTGATTATCCCTACCAAAATGCAGCAGTTTTGCAGCATATTTGATGCAGATTTTAGTGTTATCATCTGCAGAAGGTTTATGCAGAACAATTGCAGCATATTCTATATTTGTGCTCAAAGTTGTCCTGAAAGTCTGCTCCCCTCCCTACCAAGAGTGTTCTGAAGTTGCCCGTCCAAGGCCGGTGGTTTTCTTTGAGTTCTCTTCTTTCTCCATCCCTTCAGACTACCGAACGCCGTAATATAGGCCATGGAGACTGCCTTGATTAGTTTTATAACTATTTGTACAACCCATGTAAAATAAATAAGGTTATATATATTTATATATAATTAATGTTTTGTAATATATAGTTTCCATTCTCAACAGGAGTGTCCTGTATCTAAGCTGAGCAAATAATGATCTATGCTGTGGACCCTAAAGCACTTTTACGACACTTCTGTACAATAAGTGGTTTTAAAAAAATTACAGTTTTTTTTTATTTATGTATAGATCGTTCAAGCCATTAAGATTGATTATCAGAATGCAAAACCTTTTTCCAGATTACCTCAACATCATTGTTTTTTTTTTAATTTAATTTATGTAAATATATATAGTATTCAAGTAGTCTATCTCTGGAAATGTATGTAGATATCTCATTAGCTAGATTCTACGTGCTTTTGAGTTTCCCCTATGTTTCACAAATGAAGATATACAATATACTAATGTGTACATAAATGTTAACATAACTGATATTTATTGATTTCCGAGACCATTGATTATTAGAAAAAAAAATTGATCTGCTTTGTTTCTTGTTATATATCCTATATGAAGCATTAACTGGTTTTACCTGTTTTAATGAAATCCCATTTTGCCTTCCTTTTCAGTAATATATTCCTTCTCTTGAAGCGAGATTAGTAAAAACTAAAACTAAGGAGAAAGATCGGTTTCAATTTTGAAGTAGCAGTACTATGCAGACCTAGTATTCTTGAAATTCTTAAACCTGAACCAAGAGCTCTTGATTCAGTAACCTCTGAGAAATCAGAACTGTAATCAAAGTTTAGATTTTCATGTATAGGTAGAAGCCGAAATACTTATAATACTTTCTTTTTCTAGTTTAGTACCATAAAGAAAATATCTGAAGTTTTAGAACATTGTTTCGTGTTGGCTATAAAGACTTATTGATCGTCTTTTAAAGCCATATTTATTACAGAATTTCAATGAGTATCTGAATTCTAGTTATTTAAACGCTAAATATAAAGTATAATTCTAAAAGCTTCTCTGAGCTAGTGATAGTGAAGGTAGCGACCAACTATAAACGAATTAAATGAATAATATGGGGCTCTATGCAGATGTTCTTGGTAAGAAAAATCATTAGCTGCACTCGTGGGTAATTTTCTTATCCACATCTTCTTCAAAATATATTATTTATATTTATTGTTTTGGTCGTACAGATTCTGTTCATCACACGCCTTCCGTGAGAAATAGACCTGAAACAAGGTATGTATATACATGGAAGGAAGTATAACGATTCTTATATTTCTTATCGCTACATATTAAAAATGGTATCATTAAAAATAAAGAAATAAATTCATAATAATGAAATAGACAAACAAATAAAAATAATAAAGCATTTAAATAAAAGTATACGAAGCATTGAATAGTATAAAAGCAAAAAAGGAATGAGAATAACTTTTTATTCATATAAAAGGAGCACCCTGCTACAGGATCAGTGAAAGTCCCTTCTGGTCACCAAAAAAATTAAATCTACTGTCAGAGTAGAAGTAAAATTTCATAAACCGTACATTATCATTTAATATAATTATATTTGCCTCATCCAGGCGGGTATCTGCTCATCCCCTATCGTGTGAGTGTCACGCAGTAATGAACGGAATCTAGTGAAATTTCCAGGGCATTTTTGGAATGGGTTAATAAACAATCGATTAGATCATGGTTTGGATCCGACGGATGATCCGGATTCAGGAACGGGATCAAGAAATATTCACAAACGTAAATTTACTTATGCACGATTTTAACTGGGAATATGGACTGAATTAGTGAATGCAACGGTCCGAGCTTCCCACAGCTGGAACCAACTCCCCCCCCCCCCCCCCACACACACACATACCCGGCGGAGGACTGAATTCCTAAGAATGCAGATTTCTAGTTCAAAATGCTAAAGTGTAGATGGATAACTCAGTGCCGGATCTTCGAATGTTGTATCTGACTCACCAGCTATACACGCCGTCATAAAGCAGGCGACGTTCCCTGCCATCATCGCCCTCACCACCATTTTGGCGAGATCCCCCTTCCTGTCAGGTGCCATGGCCCCAATACCTCCGAGCTGGATGCCGATAGAGCCAAGGTTAGCGAAACCACAGAGGGCATACGTAGCTATCACAACCGATCGTGACTGTAATAATATCAACATATATTTCGAAATCAATAATTTAATATTTTAAATACACACACACACATATATTTATATATATATATATTTTTATATATATATCGAAAAATTATCGCTTGTTAATTAAGTCCAAATGACTTTTCCATCACACATCAGGATTTTTTTACAGTCATAAAATCCCCACACATTCATAATAAAAAATACCCGAGTTGATCACCAATACCATCTACTTGTTATAATAGATAATATGATATATAGATAAAATAAATAGACAAAATCGATGTATTTGTTATTTCCTATTACACGGACAGTAAACGATTCTTTATTACATTTTCTTCCGTGAAAGCCAGTCATATTCTTTTTTTATTTACCCCCCCCCCCCCCCAATTATTTATTCAACGAAGCATAAAAGAATTGTTTATCTTCCTTCTAAGCCGCTTCCACAAATGTTCTTATTGAAAAATGTGAGGTGACTATGGCATAATTTACGTGGATAGGCAGTCAAAGTAAGGGAACACAATTTATTTAGTGAGAAGGCTAGTAAGATGACAAGAAGATGGGCCCAGTGATACTTGTTATATCGCTCACCCGGTGGGTATCTGTTGTCAAGCGCCTGTGAGACGAACGCAGCCAATTTCGTTTCCATCAGAAGGAGTTAATTTGTTTTTTAATTTTTACGAAATTTGCGGGGTGTCTTATGAAATTTTGAAACTTTTTGTTTTATAAAAAACAACATGCCACAAAAATCAACCTGGAATGACGGAAAGAGACAAAGGCCTTTTGATTAGATGATACTGAAACCCTACTTTGCAAACAAGTTTAAACATTCAACAAAATCAATATCTGAGAAAACAGTGAAATTTTAAATATCCCACTATTATTGAAGGGCAAGGTCACTGTTCACGTGCATTACTGGACGATAGCAGACTTGTACGCAATATAGGAAATGACTCTTTACGTTAGACACGGAATTCCACGTTGGTTTGTTAGTTCACATTGTATTTTTGTCTGTTTATTCATCACTCGTTACCTAATATAAAGATAAGCGGAAGTTGAACACAATATCAATGCAGGAGGATCGGTGACCTGTAAGTACTTTCCACCGTATGGCTTGCATCATGACTCAAGTTAGGCTTGCGATTCCATTAAAAAATGCTTTCGTGTATACAAGAAGTGTATTCGGAACAGACAATAACACCTCCTCCCTAAACAAAATGCCCATGAAAGTTCGTACCTCCAAAACTCCAACAACGAGAGTAGTGTTTGTGTTGATGAGGTATATATCGTCTCCTCTTGATTCGATTGGGCCGTTATAACTGTCATATAGAGCCTTGTTGCGGATGTAAACGCTGAGGCGGTCGTACGCAATAAACTCATTCAGAAACGTTTTCACGCCTAGCAGCTGCGCCACCTTACGGCAGTCGGCTAAATTAACTCCCATAGTTAGCGCCAAGGGATACAGGACGTAAGAGCATATGAGCTGGAAAGCAAGAGGTATGTCACAAAATTGATGCCACATTTGTGTCATTGATTCTGCTCGAGTTCTAAAAAGTGTTATACTTAAATTTAACAAAAAGCCGAAAACACATTAAATACTGAAGCACATATAATCAATATGATTCATAAAATCTTCTTATGTTTTTTTTAAAACTAGCTTGGGTAGGTCTTATGCCGCCCGTCTTCTTTTATTTATTTTGTTAATATTTAACAACTTATATTTTTGTACAAGGCCACTAATTCAAATATTACAGTTAATTGCGCTAATTTTCAATTAGGTACCGAACATATTACTGTACCTTACATTTATTTTGCATCATCTACGTATAGACCTAAATAGCGATGATATGAGCAATTTACTTCCAACAGGTTAAATGAGAGTACACGAATAAAGAATGAAAGATTGTGAAAGACTATGTACATTTTGTCTGTAAATGTATCGTTCGTCTATAATGAAAATCTATATCGCCTTTGAAATATATCAATAAGAACATATAAATGAAAATGTTATTTAGCCTATATGTAAACATCAAAGCATGGCTAGTTCTTGTCGAGGTTGATGACCTGATAAAGTAACAAACCTCGAACGTGAGATAAGGGTAATCTGGTGGTTCAAGGCCGACCCTGACTCCGAGCCAGGTCAAGGTCGCGTTGATAAATCCTAAAATGGCGATGAAAGCGATCAGGTTAGCGGCGATATTGGCCACCAGCTTAATCGACGTGGAAGCCCCTGCTAAGGCCGCCTCTATCACGTTCCTTTCTTTGCTACAGATAAAAAAAAAATCAAATGGCTGAGAAAAGATGAGCGTGAGGTATAAGTCTACTAAACCGTGGTGCGTCAATTTAGACTTGTGCCCTGCACCTTTTAGGTATACGTTATCAATGCGCATTGCATTGTTCTTTTAAATAAAAACGCTAAAATCACCGTACCTGTGGATAAAATAATGAGAGCCTTAATAACAATTTCAATTAAGTTTTTGTATGAAAAATATCTGCAGGGGAAAAATTCTAAAGTAACTTGTTATTCGAGATAACTGAATAGACGCATCATCGGAAAATAGTTGAAATTATACAATTTTTATACCATTTTCTACACCCATATACACTTATGGTGATTGCTCATTCTTACTTGATGTTTAAGGGTTACTATATATGTTATATACCGAGAACGCTGGCGATCTGAGTACTTACCCAGTACTCGAGTCGAAAATTGGTCTCTGAATTTTAGTGTACGTGTGCATATCGGATTGGTACTGATGATTTACTGAGTTTATGTTTTATATAATAAGAGGTAAAAGAGGTTATTTTGAGGGCAATAAGATGCTGACCATTTTTGGGATAAAGCATGATGGTGTAGATATCCAATGTGTATTTATAGTCACTGGGAGGAAATATAGCCGTCTTCAAGTCAAAGACACATATTTTACATCGGTACACTCGTTTATATCTTAACAGAGCTACCATGGCATTGAGTATTCAAGTTCAAGTTAGGTATTGCTTTGAAGCGCGTGAGTCCATATTTAAGCCCTGAACCCTATATAAATAATACCTCTTTTCTAGTCCTTCATTTCCAGAGAGCTCAGTCTCTGCTCTTTCTGTCTCTGGGTAACTTAGCTTCGAAAGTGCCAGAGCAGCTGGAGCGGACATGACTGACGCCGACAACAGATGCTCAGCCGGAACCTTAGGGAGAGAAAATATGAACAATTAAAGTTAATACCTTATGAAATGTTAATCTTTATTTAAATATTAATCTTTTATCAGTTAAAGATCACAGATTTATACAAAGAGGTTCAGGGGCGTATCCTTGGGGGCGCCGCGGCAACCCCAGCCCCATAGCTGGACCTTTTTATGCAATGATACATATAGTTTTCAAAACATGCAACGGTGTGTCATGTTCAAATCTAATTTAATCATTGTGTTCTTTAATATGCAGCCGGGACATTGTTTCTGAATGTGCAGTCATACAAATAATCAGGAAATTAATTTGTTTTCAATTATTGACATCTTTTTTCACCTTTTCTCATTTTTCACTTTGGCTGTGGCAACTTTCTCTTTTTTTACATAAAATATTACGAGAATTTTACAATGATAGGATGAATTTAAAACTTTTATAGATATAATTCCTTTTTATAGATATAATTTTTCTTTCTAGATAACTGCACCCATCTTTTTAATTCTAGCTTAACTAAGCATGTACATCTGCAGAATTCCATTCCGGGTTCGGACCTCGACAGAGCAGTAGCTTGCGCGATTCCTCCAATTTTTAGCCCAGCACCTTCGAGCCCGTGGTGTGGAGCAGCATACTACCGAGGAACCTCCGAAAGGCGCTCTCGTTTGTGAGTGAAACACGGTCGTTGGGCATGGTCTTTCCACTGAACCTGCAGACCGCTCCTCCTGGGTAGGGGCCGACCGTGAAAATATCCTTACGCCTCGGCTGAGATTCGAACTCACGATCTTACGGCTTGGAGTCCTTTGCTCCTTTTTTTTTTTTTTTTTTTGCGTAATACCAGAGAAGCATTCTTGCATTTGATGGCGGAAAGTATTAATTTGTAGCGAATAATTTTCTGTTCTCCTTACCCCCATGGCCATGTAAGCACCCAATAGACTTCCTGCAATTGTGGCGAACCCTCCGGCCATAACAGCGTGCAATTCAGATCTCGTCATTTTGTTCAGCAGAGGACGAATCAGCAGAGGGGACTCAGTCTGTTTAAAACATTAAATATGAAGATAAGAATGGTAAATAACCTAAACGGTATAGTAACATGTGATGTATGTATTTTAATATTTTTTTAAATAGAAGATGTGTTGCTTAAGGTTTTTTTGTTTTTAACTATCTTTCCTAAACTGACAAGAATTTAAGACATATTTTGACAGTTAAACGTTAAACTCGGCGTTGAATGCTTCGAAGGCGTCTCAATGTCTTAGATGTCCAAAAGGGTGTTTCATATGTTGACTTTAATTCGTATATATGAACAAGAGAGACGCCGTCGAGACAGGCTCGTCTGACTTTGATTGACTTAGAGACTATTTATTATTCGGGAGAATAATTTATTTCTCTGGTCTATCTAATGGGCGTTTCTATTCCTTTTTATGTGCACTTCGACTACAGACTAACACGGCTTGCCATTAACTGTTATTATTATTATTATTATTTTTATTTTATATATATATATATATATTGGACATGTGCTGTTATTAATTTTAAATCAAAGACTTTATTTTATCCATTATAAGGACATAAAACATCATGCATAATCTATGAACAGCAAAACCTGCACCTTGTTCAACATATCTGAAAATGTATTCGATCTTATTTTAATATGTCACATATCATAAAAGCAGAGAATAATTCGTCGTACTTGTCCAAGGAAGATGTTTCCCGCTGCGCTAAGAGACTCGGAAGCGGAAGTACCCATAACGTGTTCCATGACGGCCGCCATTTTGAGGATGATCCATTGCATTACGCCCAAATAGTAAAGTACCGAAACAGTCGTACTGAAGAACACCACCATCGATAAAGCCTGAATAAATGTATTTTATTCTGAATGCTTATACATTTGTAATGATTGAAATGGAGTCATAGAACACCCCGATCGAGCTAATTAAGTTATACAGTGTTTCCTTTATCTTTAAATTCCCAATTCGGCGTGGTGATCATAACCCGAAACAAAACTGAACTATAATTCATAAAGAAGAAGCTATTTGCAGATGGTTTAACATGAAAAAAATGTAAGCATTACCGGTTAGTCTCTGCTTTGCTAAATAAGATATACCGGTATATTGAAATAGGAGAAATATAATTTTATGATATAAAAGAAAGCCAGGAATGTCAGCTAAATTAACCTAAGTCTTATATGGATTAATTATAGCCTTTAAATTTAAAAGCATGATAAAGTAATTCAATTTTTGTTCTAATTTGACAATTATTTAGTCCATATCACGTACACTCCACCAACAGGATGTACTTAACGTGTGAGACTAGCATATTGAGACTACATTAGTACCGAAAATATAGCGCGGCAGTTGAAATAGACTACAAATAGAAATCATAAATGCTGTCTGGTAAATAATAAAGCTAACGGAATGTAAATTTCAGAATACTTCACCGGTCTCGGTTCAATTTAGATCAAAGAAACCCTTTCTGTAAGCTACAGATTGCACATAGATCCTTATTGAAATGATTAATTTGCTTGCTAATAAATGTTACAGGAAATCAGAAAGGCAAAAGGAAACATACAAAGCAGAGCGTTTAATAATTTAGTTTAACCTTGAAATAACGACCATAGAGACTAAGATAAAGTGTTCGCATTTAAGAGGTGATGATCGATGCGACATCTTACATAAAGAGCGAAGAAGGATCTGGATGCCGTAAAAAAAGTGGTTTGGATAGGTCTCTAAACCGAGGTAATCTTTAGGCAAACTGTATATAAAAATATACGCAATGAATATATTATTGGGCGATGAGAAAAAAAAACTACCCGGAAGGCAAGTGAGTGTTCCCTGTAAGCAGTACCAAATACGAACTCTGACCCGGCATCGGTATGCTTCATGAACTCTGCTACTCTGTTACCAAGCCAACTGAAGGCGACACGACCCCACGTGGTACGAAGTATCACTATCGCGAAGAGGAACTGGAGACCAATGCCCGAAACCACTGGGCGCCAACGTACCTGAAGTAGAAGAAGAATGTACAGTAACAGAAGTGATGCTACTACACGTGATACCACGGATAACTGAGAAATATTGGAGACGAAGACGAAGAAAAGACGTGTCGTCAACACTCACCGGGACAATGTTATATGAGAAGAAGAAGAGACATGCATCAAAACCTACCTGGGCAAGGTTATCGGAGAAGACTAAGAAAAGACGTGTCGTCAACGCTTACATCGGCGGGGTTATATGAGAAGACAAAAAAAAACATGTTTCGTCAACACTCACCCGGGCTTGGTAGTAAGAGACGTGTCCATAACTCTTACCTGGCCTGGGTTATATGAGAAGACGAAGAAGAGCAGCACGTAGACCAGCAAACCGGAGGCGGACACCAGGTTATAAGGGACATTGTGACGCACCACATCCACGGTCACAAAGGTCATGATGAATATGAATAATAAAGCGACCACCGCCCTGTCAGAGAAACAAATAGCCACCAATTTTTAATAGTAATATATATTATATATGAAGGTTTGAAAACAAGTTTTCATCAGATTTAAATTCCGCTTTTCAAACATTTCTTTAGGCCATATAGGACATTCCTGGCCGGTACAGGTCCTTTAATTTAGGCACCTCAATTTTGATTAAAAACTTTGAATACATGCTTCCAAAATGACAAAGGGGTATGCACTTCTTTAGCCCCATATGGGAATGTCTTGCCCCATGCATAACACAACATAAACTATACTTGAGCAGCAGCCTCCAATGAGGATTTGTTTGGTCCATTACAGTTACTAGAGGGTGTCATCTTATACTGTTACTAAATTGAAACGGTTTAACTAGGACATGGGACTTACAAATGCAACTTTGTAAGATTATTTTATTAAAAAGCTTAGGCACGCCTTGACAAAGTACGAAATTGGGTGCTCCCTAAAAATTAGTTGAAGACATTTTAGAGGAGGTGCGCGCCTGTTGCGGGCCCCCTTATAAAAACTCCCCTGTTGTATTTAAATAAATTTAACTAGTTGTTATGTTAAGTAACCATATCCTACTCGTACTTACCTTGAAAGTAAATACGTATGGACATAAAAATCTATGAAACCAAAAGGGTACCGAAAGATAAAAACCAAATGTCATGTGTTTAACTCACCAGGATATTCGGACAGAGTGTGACGAAATCGTCTCCATACACGGCCTCGCAAATGAACCGATCTTGTTCTTACAAAGCTCCTTAAACACTGCCAAGCAGAGGCAGAACAGAACGACACACGTGACCCAAAGCAGTCTGACGGAGCCTTCATCCCCGAAGTGATGCCGCATTGAGAAGATGAAGTACACGGCATAACTGGCGACGAGGAGGATGAGGAAGCCACTATAGAACCAGGGTTTGTTGTGTTCGTAAAACTTGCTCACCCCCTCCTGTACCGCATTTATGCAACGAGAGCACACATTGTCATAGTTACTACTATCTGAAGGAGTTGGACCTTCCATATGGGTGAGGGGACTTTGTTCTCCTGGAATTTAGCAAAATGTTGTCTTGTTAAAAGTAAAACAAGGCAAGCGGAATTTAGCGTTTAAATAATATCAACAATTAACAGCAATTAAAGCAGACTATGAGCGCCTAGTTTAACCCTTATTTAAAATCTTTGGTGACATCACAAGTTTTTTATGATTAGATAAGATAAGATATCAAGTATTGCCAATACGGAATTTGGGTGTCAATCAACTGATATGTGGCACAACAAAGAAAATAATAATAATAATAATAATTATAATAATAAGTAATAATAATTCTGTGTATAAAGCATATGATTAACGACCAGAAAACATAAATGCTTTACATATGCTTATTGAACAAACGCACTGCACGTGGCATGAATGAGTCCCTGAAACGATTTGTTTTGCACATAATGGACTGTATTACGTCTTCCAGATACTCCACACGGTTCTTTGACAATGTTCACATAGCTGGTATTAACCGATAAGTGGCAGAAAAATTTAATGTATAACATTACAAATCAGTTTTATTGAACTTTTTTTTTATATAAATTTCGAAAATGTAATTTGTTCATGTTGATTTTAACTATTATTAATATTATGGCAGACACAATGCGGAAAACAGCTTACAGATAAAACAATAATTTCCAACATAGGAGGTCATTTAAGCAAGAATGTTTGTACATACTAATCTGCGTCCCGTGAGATCCTTGAGTGGGCTAATGAATAATCGATAAGATTTTGGTGTGGCTCCAGCACATGGTCAGGATTTAGTAAGTGATCTAGAAAAAATCACAAATATACTATAACTTATGCACGAATTAATATGGGCCGAATGTGTTAATGTAAAGACGCTTTTTGGACCATCATACAGCTGGGACCCCGCCCCCCCCCCCCCACCCTGCGCCACAAACACACACACACACACCAGGCTTGCATTCCTTAGAATGCAGATTTCTAGTCTTACAGTGATTCATCATTTTTTGTTCACTTTGTGCAAATCGTACCCTTGAAACACTCTTTCTAAACATGTCAGAAAAACTTACCAATATCACCGAAATTTCTTAATAAAAATCAGCCCACTATAGAATTCTTCTGGCTGTGGTACACAGAATCGTCACTTTCAGCTGCCGCTGTGTTGCTACCGACTCTCCCAATCAGTGATGGTGTTAACTTGAACACTGTGACATACAGTACATGCGCACACATGTAGAATATTAAAGAACATGTCACATGATATTACTTTTAGCTATCAAGCCTCTTCAATACCCCATTTAAGTACTTAACAGTTGATCTTAGCAGGAGAAAAATTTGGGGTACCATTGAAGTGTCATTGTAGGTCCTGATCCAGAGTAAATAAATAATCTCGCCGGTCATGTTGTACCTATGATTTCAATGTACCCATGTCGTCTGAATGCATAGCCCGCATATACAAGTTATATAGTGTAACAGGTGCGTGGCTTCGGTTTGTATTGTTAATAAGAGCTCGGCGCAGGTATAAAAAATAAATAACGTAAACATTTAACATTTATCCCTACATCTCTGACGGTAATATCCTGTGGACTGAAACAGAGTTTTCAGAAAAGATATGTGTTCATTCTAGTATTACAAGTTTAATTTTCCTTTAATAGTATTTAAAGATATACAAATTAAATACTGGCATATTTACATAATAAATGTAATTTAAACATTTGTGTACTTTGAGGCAGACTATGAGAGAAGTCTGCTGTTATAGAAAGGATAAAGCCAAAAATTGTGGACAATAGACTTAGGTAGAGAAGCTCAATTGATAGTTAAAAACATTCACTCATCAATTGATAGTGGAATAAATTCAACATCAATATATGGTTAAATGCAATTTAAACATCACATTATAGCTATATGAAAATTGGACAATCAATATAGAGTTAAATAAAATTTTACCATCAATATATAGCTAAATGAATATTAATCACCAATATATAGTGAATTAATTTAAACAACAATTTATAGTTAAGTAAAATTATACCGTTACTATAGAGTTAAATAAAAATAAACCAATTTATCTTCAAATAGTTAAGCCACTTCTTCAACAACATTATTTTTTAGTTTATTGACAATATGCATAAAAATTTCTATTGTTTGGTCTATGTGTTTTATCCTGCCGTTATTTGAAGCAGGGCAGATCGAAACATGTGATTTACTGGAACAACAGCCTTTAACAAACATTTGTCATTGTCATTTCTTGAACCAAATAAGGTCAGAATAAATGGATTGCAATTAGTGCGACATTGCTGAATGTTTCCATATTAAATCATCAGTGCAAGAATCGTCTCAGATAAACTACGAATTTTATGCAATTTGTTTTTCAACGCTTCATTAAGCTCTTCACGAAATGTCCATGAATGTCCAAAAAAAAAATCCAGCTCACCCAGGCCAATAATAAACGGAATATGCCAAAAGTATAGTATATGGCTATTTCTTGGCCTGGGTGTGAGTTACATAGGTAGGAGTTGAAAAAGAAGATATTTGTATACATGTAGTCGACATTAATAGGCTGCGCCGTTCGGGGGGGGGGGGGGGAGAGACTTCATTCTGGGAAGAACAAATAAGAGATACTTCAGTGGTACATTGGTATATATCTATATCAAGGTTACATAAATAGATCTATATGTAGTCTAAACTGATATAATTATGTTACTTATAAACCTGAAAAAAACCCTGATTCTTAGTGAAGAGACAATTTTTATTTTAACTAGAATTTTCCATACAAAAGCCAATAAGGTCCTTGAACGATATCTCACGATTCACCGACGGCAAGCCAGGACGTGATGAAATTGAAGACAGCGTTCTCAACACGGCATTGACATATTAACCGTTTGACCATCATCGTACCATATCCATTATTGGTGGGGGCCGAACATGGTAAAATCACTATTTTTCGTATCAAATCGACGCAAAAATTTACTTTTTTGTTTAAAATTTAAGATTAGGTTCCAGTTGATAATTTAAGTCCGATTCGACAACGATCAGTTTACTTTGGGGCGGTTGGGGTCTTGATGAACTTAAACCTTCTCTGATGACTAAAATGGAAAGATAAACGGTTCATATCGTATGAATTGATGGCCCAGTTTGATTATATTTGTCATACTTGCTTTCGTATAACAGCCGGATGGACAGAGGCCAGCCTACGGTCACTAGGTGGCGCTGTGTCGATGTCAAATATTTATACTTTTAAACTCTTATTAATTCAAGGGTTATGAGTCATATTCACGCACCGTGTTTTGTAGAGATAACATAAATGTAAATACGATTGCAACTCTTACCGTGAGCGCAAATGACACTAAATATTTTCATACTGAAGGATTTAATCAAATGCTGCAGCGACTTTTTCGTGCTCTGAAAATCAGTATAGATCAAATGGTGATACAACCAATATATTATGCATTAGTTTTATTATTTTATTATGAAGGTCAAATATATATAGGTAACAAAAAACATATTACTTTTATGATGGTAAACAACTGTTTTCCAGAACGCTTGATCATCTTATCTCCATCTAAACTTGAATTTTAAATTAGTTTAATTTATTAACCTCGATCTGCAGAATGCTTTGGAACATATACATACAATACAAATCATGTGTTCAGTATATTTAGATTTTTTTCAAATGGGAGAACAGCTACATTGAAAATGGTGGGTATTATGACTAAAACAATAGCAATTTTCTGGGTCATAATACCCCAGAATTCATGTATTGGATGACCCTCTATGTCAAATGTAAAGGTAATTATGGCATTTTTGCTATTTTCGCATTATTTTGTCGGCCATTTTGTTTTATGCTAATTTAAAAAGGCTGACAGAGGGCCAACCAACAAATTTTTTTTCACACCTGATTTATAGGCAAACAAAATCCACAAAGAAAAAAACTTAAGAACATAAAACAAGGAGATTGTTGTTAATTGTTCGAGAGTTTTTAAAACATTTTGAAACAAAGGAGAAAGTGAGTAAAAAGGAATGAAAGAAGAAATAAATTTAAACATGGCTATGAGAGTGGGTTGTAGTGGCCCGTTCAAGGCCCGTATTTTTGTCAGGTTCTCCGGGGTTTTTTTTCACCTCCAGACACTACCGAACGCCACAACCTGAGCTATGGAGAGTGCCTAGATTAGTTATAATAACTATTTGAATAATCCATGTAAAATAAATATGTTTATTATGATAACAGCATAGTTATTAATGACAAAAAGTCTTTCTATGATGGTAATCTTTTCAGTTTTTTTATTCATGACTTCCCAAACACCATGCATCTCCTCATCGCATTCCCTTTGCTTCATAGCTTTATATGCACAAAATGGTCGAGAACAGCCTGTGCATCCGGAGTTTCTTTTTCTATACGCCTGATCTGTCCATGAGGCAATGATGCCCCGGATTTGAATAAAGATGGGAAAGTTTTATATAGATTGTACTAGCCCTTCATGCCCAAGAATATTTATTTATATTAAAGGAATAATAACTCTGATAACTTCGTTTAACCTTTAGATGTATAGTGAAATACGTGAAAGCCCTTCAAACGAACTTGAGAACAATTTTAAAAAATGTATCTAGTAGATTGACTGGATTGAGACCCCCATTCATTTCACGTTAATTTTTCCATCTTGCTCCCCGACTAACTTACTGAGTAATTTATTATTTTACCATTATTAGGTAATTAATAATTATGAAATGAAACTATATAAAATACTAAAATCAGAAGTCACATTATCAAAATCGCATTGCATAGAGAAACGGCACTCCCATTTTAACAATATATTAAAATGTTTCGAGCCAAAACACGTCTAGGTAATGTCTAAGCCTTTAATTTTGTTTGCCAACTTTTTCCAAACCTGCAATTTTAACTTTAACTTTTCTAATTTATTCTATTTTTTTTATTTATTTCCCTTTCCAACTAGAAAACATAATGCATGTAACGGTTTAAAGATGAGTATAAGCACTCCTGAAAGCATTTAACACTGATCATCAGTTCAAACGATATGGACTGTTTAATCTGTTCATTTTAGTTATAAAAGAGGCGTCATGTTCGTCAAGACCCAAGGCGTCCACTAATAAACTGATAGTTGTCCACTGGGACTCAATTTGTCGATTAGAACCTAAGCTCTAAATTGATACCAAAAGTAAACTTTTTCATCAATTTGAAACGACTCTTTGCCGGGGCCCCCACTAGTTAACACAACACAAGGTATTGCACAAGGTATATCATCATATCCAAGAGAGGGGGAGTTTGTAATAAGAGACATTTTAAAAATATGAAAACATAATCAGCTAAAAAAAAAGTACCGCTGTATTTATAGCTGCCGTACAGCTTCCTGCGCCCGTGTATTACATGTTAGACAAATATGTGCATACTTAAGAATTTTTTTTTGTTTAAAATCAAATTTTCATATGACATCATATAAGTTATAAATGAACATGGAATTGTGTTTAACTTTTATAATATGGCAGAGTGTTACACGATATGCGTTATCTTTAAAATACACATATCTACATAAACAGAAAATATATTCATGACCAATATTTCATTAATTAATTCTTATATGCATTTAAAAAACAATGGCTACCACAACAAAACAAATTCTCTTTAAAATGTACTTAAGTATAAATATTGCGTAAACCATCTCCAGAAATTTTCTTAATATGTATTTTTTTAAAATCAATTTTGTCCACCTGTAATTCTTGTATGAATAATTTAATAAAAAACACGATCTTTATTTCTTAATTGCCCTAGTCACTGATGTTCTTCTTGCTTCAGATCTGACATCCGACTTCCTAGTTTTAGACTGGCCCTTTTCTCTGATCTTTTTGTGCAGAATGCCCTAGGCAGGTATTGATTGATTCATACTGACATATGAAATATGATACATCGGACCCAAAGAGTTTTGAACCATGTGAACACAAGTTTATATTGTCAAAGTTGCCAAACAATACACATGGGAGTATAAGGTGTCGCACAACACCACTAGGTCATATGATGTCAAGACGGTAAAAAATCATAACCACCAAACATCATGCCGTCCGTTTGATAAATTGGTTAATTATGCTAGCTTCTGAAGTGCAAGCTAGGTACTGCCATCTTACGGTGATCAGTATAACTAAAACCATTCTCCTCTGTTGTGTACCGTCATCTCTGTCTATTGATACTAGTTCTACTTATTATAAATTGAGCCATACTACACAAAAAAATAATAAATATTCCTCTACAAACAGAAGGTCAATGTATTTTATTTCAACGGACATGTTAAATAAGAAAGTGCTTCATGTAAATACAAGAATGAAAGTAATTAAAGGGGGAAGAAGGGCAGTGAACCAGACTGTCACAGTGATAGCACCCCCCCCCCCACCTAACGCCACCCGATGAGTTCACCATCATTGGTAAAAAAAAAGACCTAACCAGACTTTTACCGGGCACTTGAAGATAATGTCTGTTCCCAACTTGTACGCGTTATACGCCATCCTGCTGACAGGCATTGAGATTTGTGCCCTGTTAATCGATGACTACATCTTTAAAGGTATCAAAATAGAGAAAGAGATGCCTAAAAAATTCAGATGGCGTAACCGGTCTGCAGGAGCTGATGAAACCCTCCATGAAGAATATGCATACAAAGAATCATGGTGATCAATGCATTAGTTGTTCCGATACTGGAGCTTTTGTATGAAATTTATAAATATTCTCCGGCGGGGAAAGGGGGGGGGGGGGTAATTCTTAGCCCCATAGCTCGGAGAATATGGGAAACAGAGACTAAACAAAGGTTTCTATGGAGATTTTTCATAGACCTCCCTGAATGTCAAGTTAGAAGATTCCAGGTCTAATGGTTAAATAGAGAGAAAATGCGTAAAAATTCGTAAAAAAAATCCAGGTGGCGCCATAAGTCTGCAGAAACTGATGAAAAACACTCCATAATGATTATACATGCAAAGAATCATGGTGAAGGAGGCCATAATCTAACCGAAGGCACACAAAGGTATAAGTTCTCCACTTTCTCACCATGTTTGTTTTTTTCCGGACTTTAGGCAGATCTGTAGTTTTAACTATTTCATATTTGATGGGTTGGTTAACATGTTCGGAAAAGAGGTAATCAGCTGAGTTACCCCATAATTAACATCCGCACTCGGATAGTGTGCCTCTCTCGTTCATGCTGAATAGGACATTTCAGTTAAAAGGGTCACAGGGAATACTGTACAAAACTTTATTTGCCACCCAGGTATACAAGCATGACAGTTAAATAATGTTCAAGGCTTCTTTGTTTGCTGGGCTAAAAAAATAAAGGGTTGGAAAGTCTGTCCATAAAGCCATGTGATGTTTGTTTCCTATTTTGTGTCCAACCTACAATCCAGGGGGAAGATATCCTGTTTTGTTGGCGATACCAACCGCTTACATTTTCAAATCATGATCTCTATCACATGTAAATGATTTTACCGTTGGTTATATTATTCAATATGCATTCTAACAACATAATCAGTATTTAAATAATCTTTAAAACCTTGTGTCCTCGGCATTTGTCTGTCCATTACCTCACCATGAATGTTAATGGTCACACACAAATACTAGTATATTTATTGGCATTTTCGCTTGTTTTAAGAATAATTTAACTGCTATTTGACTATTTTTTCTTTTTTTTTTGACAAGATTTTGTCTTATGCACGGCAGTGGAACCCCTAGGAGAGTGGAAAATGCCATATGAACAAAATACATAAATTAGAAGATGTAGAGTAAATGTAATGTGAGCGATTATTAACACGTTCAGTAAAGCACTGCTCTAGGAGAGCCCAAAGGTTGGCTCAAGGAGAGCACTGCTCCAGGGGAGCACACAGGCCTGTTCTAGGAGAGCACTGCTCCGGGGGAGCACACAGGTTTGCTCCAGGAGGGCATACCGCTCAGGTTCTGCTGGAGAACTGCTGAAAACCTGCTTTTATTATGCAAATAGGTCAGCATTATTGAAGCACTAATTTAAATAGTTGTAAACGCCCATTCTGTGCTGAATCATTGCTCAAAATCTGCTGCGCTATATATTATACATGGTCGGTAGCACATAATCCATAGGTCTTTGAGCGCATATACAGCATATGCTGTAACTGTACTGAATACCTGCTGCAGGTCTGCTGAAAACACTGCTCCTGCTCTCTGCTGAAAATCTGCATCAAATGTGCTGCAAAACAACTGAATTGTGGGATATATATATTCTTGTGAATCTAAAAAAGACCAAGCATTGGTCCTTTTGTGATAATGCCCGCGAAAGAAACTGTCATTGTCGGATAGAAGGACGTAGCTACGAGTTGATCACTAATTGGGCATCGCTTTTCTAACGGGCCCCTAATAAATGTGTTAGTTAACAGAGCAACAACCACATATTGTGACGTAAAAGCGTTGAAACAGTAACTGATAGACTGGAACACCACATGAAACTCGCGACACGTGGTCTTGAAAGGCCGGCAAACAGATGTTAGTTGACAAATGCAAAATCCCTCGATGTTTTTTTCGTGAAGTCCTAATATAGGAAACGATCGAGCTTCTTTAAACTTAAATATATGACATTTTGGGATATTTCTTATTCATTATCTGTTTATCGGCCATTTTTCTAATTAATTTTCCACCGAAGCGAATGTTTTATTTGTTTATCAACGCTGTCTTTAAATATAATTCTTCTTTGTTTATATGTCAAATAAAGCAGAGTTTGAAAATAAAATAATTCTCCAGGAAAGGAACGCCTTATAAAGGAAACCCGCTACCCCGTTCGTGCAGTTTCATGTCGTTGAATTGTGTATTGACCTGATCAAATTATTCCAATCCAGAAGCAGGTCAGGTCATTTCGGCCCTGTGGTATACCAGCGTACTAGCGTCAGAGTGCCTTTACATCTTGCAACCCGCACCACACTGGAACGCTGGATGAGGATGCCGATATTGTCTCATTGCCACAAGTGCGCTGTCACTTGACATAAACCAGACCTATCCTAAGTAAACTTTCTAACAAGAATTTTTGTATAATTTATGTCTTCAAGCATTAGACGAGGGTAAACATATATGCGACACAGGAAATAATTCGTAACCATAGAGAATGATTTTAAGTTTGGTTTGTAAGTTCACATTTGCTCACTCGTTTTAATTCATCAGTCGTAACCTAATGTTAAGATTATGGGCTGCTTACCGGGATATCAATACAACAGGATGGATGATAATTGTAGCAAATTACCTTGTATCACGACTCAAGTTTGCCAGCATCTATATAATCAATACGTACTTTTTTTCAGGAGGCGCAACGGGGGATTTCTTGCATATCGAGCGCACTGGCCATTTTAGACCATGCCAAGAATACGCGATGCGGGGACTCATGGGTCCACCATAATTCCGATTGCCCCTATATCTATTGTAATGCCTCTAAAGGGAGTATAAGGGGAACTTCAGTTTCGAGATTGCTAGTATATTTTTCTTATATATTATTTTCTCTAAATTACAAAAGTTGGTCCCAAAAATGCGTCTCAGAAGACTCGTGTAAATAATCGAGGTACAGACACACTGATTCATTATAATTATATTATTCAAGACATATCAGGTATTTCTTATTGTGCAGTCGTATCATACGGCACATGTATGAACAAATTAAGACTAGTAAAGTCTTACTGAAAGCATAGTTTCCGTATGTGGACTGACTTTATGATGTGCCCTTTACCCACATCAATATATGTGGGCACATTTAGCATAAGAGTGTTATGTTACATTTTTTTATAAAAGGTTCATATTTTTTATTTATAGTTCACATTTAAAATATTGGACCATCAGTATTGAACCATAAGTAAAAACTTTAAAAAATTTGTGATTTATATCAAATCCTCTCAGGGTATTGGACAGGAGCACGGCCCATTATGGTCTAATAATTTTGAATCAGCCCCCCCCCCCCCCCCAACACACACACAATATAAAAGCACAGCTGTACCATATCTCTCCAACTCAAAGTAAACTCTGTTATATTGACTGCCCTTATCACGAAACCCGAGCCACGAATCCCGGTGCGTTATCTTTCTTGTGAATCTATCTCGATTGCCAATTATTTGATTCTCGGAAAGGTTACAGTGGCTCTTATGATACATAGATACAATGATCGCTCTTTGGGATGATTTGGTGCAAACACCTCCTTCATGCCCAACAGGCGTTGTATGTTTATTTTTTAATTAATATATACTTACACACCTTGTGTGTCATGTATATGGAAGCAACCGGATCTGACTATACACATTTTTATGTATCCCTATCACCCTTTGACAAGGAAATTTTTTGTCATCGTCTGTCATCAACATACCACCATGACCCTCTGTCAGGGACAGCATTGTCACTGTCTGTCATCATCATATCATCATCACCCTCTGACAAGGACAATATCGTCAGAATCCATTCTCACCATGTCAACATTACTCTGTGACACGGATAACGTTTACACTGTTCGTCATCAGAACATCAACATACATCAGGGACATTATTGTCCCTTTCTGTCATCAACATATCACGATAAACCTTTGCCACGGACTTCATTTTCACTGTTTGTCATCAACAAATCACCATCACACTCTGACACAGACATCATTGCCACTGTCCGTCATCAACATATCACCTTTGCCGTCTAATATAAACATCGTTGTCACTGTCTATACTCAACATATCACCATCACACTGTCACATGGAAATCATTGACACTCTCCGTGATCGACATACTTCAACATACATCACGGACATCGTATTCACTGTCCGTCATCAACATAAAACCACCACCCTCTGACACGGACATTGCTGTCAGTGTCTGTCATCAACAATATCATCATAACCTTCTGATTCAACACCATTTTCACTGTCCTTCATCGAAATTACATCATCACCCTCTCTCTGGGGGAGCATTTTCTCCGTCCGTCATCAACATGTCACCATCAGCCTCTAACACGGACGATATTGTCACAGTCCATTCGAAACATGTCACATTACCTTTTGACACTATTACCATTTACACTCTACGTCATCAACATACATCAGCATACATCATGGAGATCATTGTCCCTGTCCTTTATCAACATATGACCATCACTCTCTGACATTGATATGAGTTTCACTATCCGTCATCAACAAATCACCATCACCGTCTGACACGGACATCATTGTCACTGACACCTCACTCGGCATGGTTTTCACATTATAAACCCTGTCTGGTAAAAAGAATAACTAATGCAGTGAGTTTACGTCCTCAAGTTAAAAATAGATGACTTGAAATGCATAGGGTCAGGTAGAGGTGTCGCTGTCGCCAATCAGATGCCTGCCTGGTCATGTGACTAATTACCAGGGCACCATTTATATTACCACAGTATGTTGTACCCACTGACAGCTTTTAGAGCGCCTTTGCAGCGGGAAAGACAGAAACATATCTGTGACTGACTGCAGAGCAAGAATTCGACCTACCTTCCCTTTGAAGTTAGAGTAAGTATGCCGGCAATGTTAGTATATATAGAGCAAGGTAAAATGTATACATCTTCAACATTACTTTGGTAAAAATAACTGCATTTTTTTATTCCTCTTTAGGGCTATTTGTTTAATTATTTTTTTAGGAATAATGAAGCTTGGACTGATGTGTGTGTTTGCTCTACTTTGCTTTTGTAAAAACAATAGCTTGCACGAATCGAAACAGGAAACGGGGAAAGAACTGCAGGTACTTTTTTATCCTTGTATTCAAATCATATATTTAAAATATCAAAGTACAAAATTTCGTGAGCACAGACGTTTGTCCTTGCCCCCGCTAAAATAACCCCAACACAATATCAATTATCGTTGGGCTTCTTTTACTGGCTGCAAGGATGGTGATTATATATACATATAAATTCATATATATATATATATATTATAAATTTCCTACCTGTTATATTTTAGAAGCGGGGTCTGCAAGGACAAAATCGAGGTGAGGATCCCATATATATGTATTTTTGCATGTTTGATCTATCGTGAAGCGTGTTTAACTAAACATCTGTCGCAGGTTTCAGTAAAGGGCTTGCGGGGGAAAAAAGTCAACACTTAGTTTGGTGAAACAGAATAAACTTATAAATATTTCTGTCGACCAATAAGATGTGTAAAATATTTAATTTTTCTTGCTCAATAATCAAGAAGTAAAATTATGGGGCAACTCCTTAGATTTTTAGGAATACCTCAAAGTAAATCCGTGTCATTCAATTCTCTAATGTCCCTTAAAGTTGTTTGTCGTAATGTTTTATCCAAGGGCTGTCCATCAAGGATTTGAGATTTCAGTTGATTGGAGGTTTACAAGAGGTTTACAATGATAGATAACAGCTGTTTACAAATGTCAGTGCACGTGTAGCATAACCAGTTATTTATAAGTAAATCCATTATCTGGTCTGTTATAAAAACACATAAGGAAACTATAACCTACAGTGCAGACATAAAATGGACCAACTGAACATATGTGAGGGCACCAAATCATCAGAACGCAAATTTTATGATTACCTATAACCCGTTCTTGCTAATGAATTAGCTCCGATGTGTAAAATGTCAGATTCATTTATTTATATAAGGAGTATGTTTTTGTATTTTTTCATGTGTATGTAATGACGACAGCAAATTCAGCTAATCTACCAAATTAGGTGCTCAGTTTTCTTAATAGATACTTATTAACTATAAATGTATTTCTTAGGCACCAATCAAATTATCTATTTCTTTTACAGTCGTTGCCTTCCACGTGTACTATAGCGGTCCCGTATTTGTGGGCCACAAGGGACACGCAAGCAGAGTCCCATACAACAACATGACGATGAACATCGGCGGTGGTTACAATAAAGGCCTACATGCGTTTATTGCTCCCCTCTCCGGTTTGTACATGTTCAACATTGATGGCTTGTCCAGTAATCCTGGACCAGGGTGTATTCAGCTTCGTAAGAACGGCGTTACCATCGATGAGGGAGTCACCTACAGTCACTGGAGCACCATGGCCATCAGCAGACCTCTTCTGTTAAGGAAAGGGAACTCTGTGTTTGTCGTGACATGTCCCCGCTGGACATACAGACTGGCAGGGGGATTTGGTAACTCATTTTCTGGGTTTCTTATCCGAGAAATGTGAGAGAAACAGAGGAGACAATCGTGTAAAGTCCTTAAGACAAGCGTATATCCTTGTACTTTCTGTTTCGGTTATATGCTGGACGGTGTTAAGTCAATCAAAAACGTGGTGTTTGATTAAATTCTATATGCATATGAACACGATTTTTCTGTTTTATTGTGTCAACAACGACATTGATCCTTGTCTATATACCAAGAACTCATAAATTTAATGAAGATAAACATGCAAGCTTATCTTTCTGCTATAGTGATGTATGCCTGTTTAAAGTGCAATCAGCCAAAAGGGGAAGAAAAATAGTTGAATAGTTGAGAAAAAATTGTTAGAGAGATCTTTTTTTACTGACGTACTAACTCTATGTCTGACATGGCATTCAATCTATATGTACACGTTTAATTCAGTTTATCCAGCTTGATGCAGTTTTACCGACTCCCAGGGCAACATAACAAGTACAAAAGGTTTCTAATTGAAGGGCCATCTATATCCCATATTCCATTGAACGTTTTAAATGCTCGGTACAATTTAATCATCTGGCCACTTAATATCTGTTCCTTTGAGGATCAATGAATTCTCATTTTTTCTTGATGGCAAGTTTGCTGATAAGTTTATGTGTTAATGGAATGTGAATAATAGAGTAATTGAAAATAATGCGATATATATGTGTGTGTTTGTGTGTATAGGGATTTATATATTTTGATAACCCTACACAAAAGCACCAGTTGTAGATATTTATAATTTTTTTTGGGTAGGCCTTATTTTGGCAAAACTGCTTGTAAGCAAACTGTTTTGATCGAATGATCAAATGTTCCATTTTGTATGGGGTTCATACAATTTCATATTTCACCAATTCTCCAATAATGTTTGAATGGTCTGAGAACTTAGAGAACCTGGAGCTTCATACCAGTATCCACATTAACAGTATTGAAAGTGAGGTAGAGCTTAGTGCCCGTTGCATACAGATGTGTACAAACGTGTGGATGATAAACAGGATTCAAAGCCGGATCGGGGGATTGGTGACATTAACTAGACTGGTGCAGGATGGCTGTGCTCCTATCAAAGTGATGGTCTGGATTCTGTCAACCTGGTACCAGCAATTCTTTAAAAGCCTGGTTCGACATTTTCAAATGAAAGGAATTATGAGTGAGTTTTTTTGCCAGTCCTGTTATACCAATTCTGGGTATATAGCAAACACACCCTGGGCATAAACAAAAATAAATTATAGGATGCAAGGTGTATTTTGGTTAATTAGCAGTCTATGTCACAGGGAGGTGCAAATGTTTAACTTGAACGCGACACTATGACATGCAATGAAGATCAACTAGTACGTACATATGCAGAGGGAATTCATTATGATTGACCTTGTGATTAAAAATATATCCCTTACACAATTAGGAACAAGTAACCCCCCTTTCACACAATTATGTTAGCCTGGATCTATTGGCAGGCAAAAGTCGAGGCCAATACGTCAATACCATTCTGAGAACAAAGAATGAATGTATTTTACGCATACACGATATTAAGTGCCTCGTCTACCTGATGTATGTAGAAACTATCTAAAATAGATGGACATTACTTTAAAGGTCCCCAGAAATGTCTGATTTTACCAAAAACAAACCTAATGACCGACGCTAGATTAACTTGATAGTAGGTATTGAAGATAAACCATTCCAAGATTTATAGACATGCAAATTTTCATGTGGATACGTCAAACCCTTCCTAAGATAAATACGTGGATGTATCGTGCAAATATTAAGGGGAACATGACACTTTAAACTACCAATGAAATTTCTTAGGTAGTTTTGCACATGATATCTACAAGACATACTTTGTAAAATTATGAAATGAAATTTGGGGGCCAATGAGCTTATTTTTGCAGTATATGAAGTTGAAAATTGACACTTGTGGTGGGTTTTTATATGATATTATAACTAAGGGGGAAACAAAAGTTACATATTTTAGAAAACTGACCAATGTATTTTTCATAATATTCTAAATCAACATGCCAAATTAAATATTCATTTTATTTATAGACAAAAATGCGTATGTCAATGGGTTAATTTTTAAAATATAAGGCCAAAATATGAAAATTTTGGACATTATTAGTTTAGAAACACCCCTAAAGGTGGCGCTGGTCATTGTGAGACAGAGAGCAAGTCCACACATAAATGGCTTCTGGCGTCAACAACATATGATCAGCTTTTAAGATGCCCATATAAAAAGAAATATAAATATCAGCACTAAAAAACTATGGGTATATAATAATTATCTCTTCAGAATTACACCATCAGTGTCACTTTCAATCATATGGTGATATTTATGCTCTTTTTTGTCATCTACTTGCAAATGTCAAAACTGACAGTTGACAACATAGCCGTTGGTATATTCCTGCACTTGAGCCTCTCCTGGTGATAATCTGGTGAAAAATAATTAAATAAAGCTGTCACACTTAACATTTCTACAATTATTGTTCATGGTAGTTACTTTTCTCAAATGATGCCCTGAAGCGATGACGTTGTTCATGACAACAAAAATCACAAACGGCAAAATATGTAGCCTCTTGATAATATAATTAAACCAGATATTTTTAATTTGCAGTGTCATCAGTAGGGGGCGCCAGTAAAGTGTCATGTTTCCCCTTAAGTTTAGCGTGTCGCCAAAAATGTACGAGCATGCTTAATAAGATGGATAAGCATGCACTTTTTTTCGGCCGAGACCTTTAACCACTCATGAGACATGTGGGATTTTTATTCAAAACCAAAATTTCAGGCTGATACGTCATACCGTTCTGGAGATAGATGCACGGATCCATTCTACGAATAACTGCTGAAAGGTAGCTCCACGTGTCGTGAAGAAGAAGGCTATCCAAAACGGAGGAACACTTGAAAATTTCAGGTCAGTATATTGAACCACAGCAAAGAGATTTTCCATCAAAGATGATGGATAAATTCCACCCATAATATTCCGGGTGGCGCCACAGATGAATAGGCGAGTAGGCGAGTACGAGGTGAAGGTTTCCAAGACCCATGGACAAGAATTATTTAAGCTAAATACTTTGAACAACTCAATTTTTTTACATATTCGTATTGTTTGTTATCATTGCAAGCTTGTGACTTTCTGTTTGCATGAACTCAAAGTGACGACTAGTTTAACCAAGCTTTCACTTGCTTTTACTCATGTATACATTCATCAAATATGCCACACCTATCATTCTGTAACTACATCATTACCTTGGGCTTTCATTATTGAAAATTTAAGACCATAATTCTCTACCTCACGTACAGTTGTTCAGCTACAGCATAGCCATAAATGTGTATTACTGACATATGAAATGAATACTTCCGTGTTTTTAATGCAGCTTTAATAAGCTCAAGAGGAAACACCTATATGTTAAAGTCACAATTTTCTTTCACCGTCTTGCAGGCAGGCAGGTATGTAGGACATCTGTTCCCAAAGGTGCTCACAGACAGGAAAGAAATAATGGTATGTTCCAACTAAGGACCATCATGTGATTTTATTTTTAAGTTTATTTATGATTACTTTACGTATGGCTATTAGCCTAAAATTACCTAGACATAAGAAAGAAACAACCGTGTTACGCATGTACTTACTAGACCCACACACATACCCATACACTGATTTTTTCATTTCATTTATAATCATCTCATATTAATATGTTAGCGCTAAAGTAACCTTTCAGTTTTGGTCACTTCCTTTTTCTTCTTGTGACTATCGTGGCACCGCAGCCCAAATGGCAGATGCCCGTTATAACATCATTTAAGATAATATTATATAGGCTTGTCACTCATGATTGTCTTTGTTTGAGTATTTCAAAACATTTGTGTTCATTTATGATTTTGTGTCTTGTATAACAGGTTTCTTCTTGGTTGGGACCAATGACCATGAGGGTTCCCTTCTGATCCGTTGTATGAAAGTCTTTTTCGGTCATAGATTCAAGTTTAGGTGCCTGAACCCTTTTGTTTCAGTACAGATAGGTTGTATTGTCAGCCCTTCAGGACATACAAGGCACGTGCACAGTCTTGCGCAGCTCACCATTTCAGTACAATGATATTAACATGTTCTTCAAGTGACCCCCTGGACCAGCACGAAGTGTAGCTTCCACAGTTGTCCCCTGGCTGTAGCAGCTTATTTTATGTGATTTCCATTCAGTCCGTTCAATATAAAGATAATTAATATCTAATATAATCTTGTTAAAACATTTGAAATGGAACATAAGATATTATAACATTTATGTATTTATATTTTTAAATGTTCTATCGATATACCTACTGACATTTTACTGGTATGGTTTAAAAAGTATATTTAGGTTCGACACTGAGACAATTTCACATTTCAACAACTCCACGACGAGGTCCTAGCGGGCGTGGTATATATCAGTGTTTAAAGATCCACGGCTATTAAAAAGGAAAAGCCAAAAATATCTTCGGACCTATACGTAAGTACTGCAGCAACTTATATAAGTGAGCCCCCTAATCCCAGAAGAAAAAATATTATTAGCGACCTTGACAACCACCTGCGAGAACCTGAAAGAAACAGGTGTTTTGAACATCTGACTGTCCATGTTACGTCTGCACGTGAAATTATTTAGGCTACTCATAAGTGGAGAAAATGTATGTGTACCGTTTATTCATAGAAAAATATAAAGGAGTCCATTTGTAATGCATTTTGGCACCCGCCCCCCCCCCCCTGTTACGTTGCAAAACAAGATGTGACCAGATACTTATTGACTATTATTATTATATGTGCGTTTGAAAGGTGTAACTTGTCAACCGATAGGTTGCGTTGAAAAAGGGGATTTCCAATACTTGGAGCTTACTGCAAAAACTTGAGTCTCCGGCTTGGGCAAGTCGAGAATCGAGAAATCTTAATGGAGATAGGAAATGTTTACTTCCTGTATGTATTAAAATATACTTGAACTAAGTTTCTGCACGGATATACATTAGATCTAACATAAATGTAATGCAGGTCGACTTCCCTTTAGGCTTCAAACACTATTGTTTCAACGTTAGCTACAAACGTTGACTCTGATGAGTGATTGGTTAAATCCCTTAAATAATGAGATTGTACAAGGAGAAATGTGGGTTTGAATATAAACTTATGTGTTGAAACAGTCATTTAAACTGACATTAAGCTAAGCCCAACCTTCACAAGACAGTGTCTGAGTTTAATTGGTATAGCATATGAGTCACTTGGATAGAGCAGTTTTCAGAATATGTTTATAACCTGACATCTGTTACTTCGGTGAAGATAAATAACAGCCCTCTATATCAAAGAATAAATATAAACCCATCCAATTTTTCCTAGCATATCGTCATTAAATCATGGAGCAGTGTCAGTTAATAAATGTGTATATAATCAAGTGTATAGTTTTACATAACTTAATTACTATTCAAAGTGGAAAGCAGGATGGTTTTTTACTTGTATACCAGTGGAGGTTCATGACAAAAATGTATATGAGAAACAATGAAGCAGCGAATCTGTGGACATTTGTTATTGGGCGTTATATTAACAAAACATCAAATAATGTCATTTTGTCTATTAAAACCACTGAATCTCTAACAAAATACAGTTATCTTTATAACAGTTTCCATTTTAAAGCATGAATCGATGGAGAGCGCTAGTTTTTTTCTAGCAAATGAGACAGGGTATCCTGCATAATAATGACATTAGAAGGGTGAATATATACACACAAATAAATAACATTGGAAGTGCTACAATTTTGAATTATAATAGATTAATATATCAATAGCTTATCATTATGTGTTTTGTTAATATGTTTTTTCATCTATATTTTAGATCTTATGGATAAGATTTAATTTTTTGTAGTTATCACAATTCACACGAGCTACAGCGATGCTAGACCTGTTGGTCAAAAGGGTTATTCACTTCGAGTTCCCTACAACAGTCTAAATAGAAACTACTGTAACGACTACAACAAGCCCCAGCATGTTTTTATTGCGCCGAGAACTGGTCTATATATGCTCAACGTTGATGGACTGTCTCGAAACCCTTTTTCTCCCCGCCCTGGGTGCTTTGAACGTCGCAAAACACGAAGTGGTCATTGATGGGTGCCACACCGAACCACTGGGCTACTATGTCTATAAGCATACCTTTTATGCTGAAAAGAGGAGCCAGTGTTTTTTTTGTAATATGTCCAATTATTCACTAAACGGTAATTACAGAAATCCCTTTTCAATATTTCTGATGAGGGCAATATGAATTTGAGGGAAATAATACTCGAGTCAATTTCTTTCTAAATCCCTCAGCAGTAAAATTGATAAAACACCATGATTTATGAATAAGTTTATAACATTTAAACCATGTATCGTGTTTATTGAAGCTTGGCGTTTTCTAAAAGGTGTCATAATTCTTACTACAGTGAAGACTATTACTGTTGCATTTAACTGAGAAATATGGAAGATTGGGGTTTAAGAAACATTCAACAATAAAAATCCCACAAAAGCTTTGTCGATTAACTTTTGATTTGCAACGCAGTTATTTTTATTCAGAAATTTTACACTATATGATGGGAATCTGCATTCATGTGAACGTTTAGGCATACTGTATGGTGTTCTATCATACCTTATGTTATAAGTGTCATTGTAATTTTGTCCAACATGTCGAAATTTTCAGGTATATAGTTTTTTTTCTCTTAACCTTAAATTATACGACTTCCACGGAGAACTAATACACAGAAGAAGCTATCCTGACAAACAAACAAAAAATACTTGTTCTTCAAATGAAACTATTCACATCATTAGGAACAATTCATTATTGAGAAGAATGCATAATCATAAACAAACAAGAAGGGAGTCTTTCTGATCTAAAAAACAGGATTAGTAAATAAATAGAATAATAAATTAACTGCAACATTAATGCCGGACATTATTTCTACCATTCCATTTTTCATTGTTATTTCTTCTCAGTGGATTTTGTACAAATCTCTTTGATATGTTGCGTGAATGTTTGTAAACACAGCCGCGGAGCAGACATGGAAACCGGCCTTAATGATATATCACTGAACTTAAGAAGTTCATATCCTGCTTAAATTTACAGACCTTCCAGTCAAAATTGAATATGTCATTTTTGCTTACAGGAAACAGTTAACATTAATCGGCATCACTTGAAGCTTACATAAACACGTGATTAAATTTCTGAAACGGACAGTGGCCTCCTGGGTTTTGTCAGTTTAACCTCTTCCTCAGTCTTATCTCTACACTGTAACTTTCCGGTGTTTCGTCAGTATCATCTTTACCTTCCACGTCTTGGTCTTTCGTCAGTCTCAGCATCGCCTTCTAACATCCTGGTCTTTCATCGTCCTCATCTCTAAACTTTAGCCTCCTCTAATTCGTCAGTCTTATCTTATCCCTTTAATTTCCTGGTCTTTCGTAAGTCTTACCATTATCCGCGTCAGTCTCACCATTAACCTCTACCTTCCTGGTTCTTCGTCAGTCCCATGTTTCCCTTAACTTTCTGGTCTTTCGTCAGTCTCATCATACTATTTTTTTTATTTAAATGTCATCGATACACCTGCGAGATGCAGTTTTTTAAAATAGGTTCACTTGATCCCATTCCTAAGAAATGTGAACAATGATTTCAATTGAGTGGGGTGACCTTACTCTTGGCTCACTCATGATATACGCTTAAATCCTACATGTATATACATAAATATGCCTGTAATATTACAATTGTTCAACGACTGACAGATATGTCCTGTTGAGAAAAAAATATATTCTTTGAAACGGTATGCGCAAGCGTCTTTCTTTCCATCCGTTTACCGATTCTGATTAGGGGACAGTTGATATTATACTGTTATTTTTTGGCTCATTTATAAGTGGAATATATACATAAAGACATTCATTGGTTGAAAGACATTCATTGGTTGAAACTATTTGAAAGTTTTATCGGGAATGATAAAAGGTCCATTTAATCTAGACGGCATTGCCTCACATGTACAATCATTCACATATTGCTTATTATTCTGATATATTGTAGGAGATCATGCAGTGGTACAACATAAACTTGGCCATGGAAGCAGGACCAAAAATGAATTACACCGAAGACAGTAATTAGATGCATATACTGGTTCAGAACGGAGATGAACGAGGCATAGTGATCCTCTAGTAGACGGTTAACAAGGAGCTGTCATCATTTCAGTGTCAGGCACCACTTTTTGTGACTCGTATTGCCTTTACTCCTGCTTTTTAATCAACAACGATATAAGGTGACATGGATAAAAAAATCATAACAGAACTGGAGCAAAACATTTAACACTTGACCTAATGGGAACACGAATCTTCAAGGTCAAGGGGGACTCCTTTTTATTGGTAAACACGAATTCCGCGCGGGATTCTTTGCTTGACCTATTTTATGAGTTCTCACTTGGTGCAGTCACTCGATTACTTCACCGTCTGAGTATGCCAATCTGTGCGTGAAGACTTTACTTTTAAACAGTTTACTGCCCATAATCACGTGTAACAGGATCAGATGCACCAACACATAGGCCTCTGTACAGGGAAACTATGGCCATCAGCTGCTTTCTTGTTGTCTTTATTTTCAGACTGATTGCAGGTTCCGAGGAAACAGTCACTACGTCAAGGTATAATCATTCTCTACCGTATTTTGTTCATATCATTCATTTATCACTATAGTATGAGTTCTCTAGGAAAGCATAGGCACGTTGACGCTTCTGTTCCTGATATCCTCAGCTCAGGAAAATATGTTTTTACCCATGTCTGATGCTTTGAAAGGTTAAGGTTACGGTTGCCAAGATAACGCACTAACAACTTAAAGGATTTCCACGACATACTGTTCATGGGTAGGATATAGATAAAGATAAATGTGATTAAATATGTAACGGATCCGGATAATCCGGATAAATGTGATTCAAGTATTTTACCGATCTGTAAAATTCGGACTATTTGATTAAATTATATAACGGATCTACTGACGGACCTTCTAACCAGCGCCTGATTTGATTTGTTAAGGCATAATATTAAACTTATTCCTCATGGTAATTGTTTCAACAGGCTGATATATGTCTGTCTCATTTTTAACAAACTCATGCTTTATATAAATGCATTTCGGGTAGATATCTGCAAAGTCTGAAGCGACAGGTTGAGTTCTATAAATAATAAAAAGCTTGATTCCAAGACAGAAGCGTAGCCAGGATATGCGGAAGGGGGGGGGGTGGTTGCTTCGCTGCTGTAGGAGTACTTGCTTCGCAAATTGTCCACACACATGAGCATATATATATATATATATATATATATATATATATAATAAATATTTATATAAATTATATATACTGGAACCTATTTGGCACGATATAAATGTATATAATATATATATATATATTTATATATATATATATATATATATATATATATAAAAGAGTGTAGGTATACGTATGAATAAAATTGATGAGACATTTCAAGCTGGAATTCAAGGAAAAGTTAGATTCGCCAAGAATTATTCTATAATTTTACAATTTTATTTATAAAAACAAGAGGATCGGTTGCATAAATGAATATTTTTGGATAGGTGAAAGAGTTTCAGCTATTGTACCGTTCATCAGTCTGTGATGCCTGGTTTTTTTTTTCATTTTTCCATGACATATACATAAATAATATCCTTTGGATATATTTCTGTGTGTCATGTGAAAGTGCGCAGAAATAAAACATGACTGGTGTTTCGAACTAATAACACTTTTTTATACAATTATATCACTAACTTCTGGTTTTCCTCTCATTACTTCAGACAAAGTATGGCAACCCCCTGCTGAACAATATAAAGAATAATATAAAAGCTATGTTTTTAATAAAAAATGACCTCATTTTGTCCCTTCCCATAAACGTGTCTTCCAATGATGAATTATCATTTAGTTTACCAGATGTATTAACATATATTGTTCCGCAAGTAAAATTTTACAAAATAATTTATTGGGAAATGATTCCATGAGGAGATATAGCCATGATATTTTTTTTTTCAGAGCCTTGGTGATCCGAAAGGGTATATCGAGAGAAGGTTTGAGGTTTTGTTCTTGTTAGCCGATTGGCATGTGTTAGCGTTGAGTTCATAATTTATTGTTATATGAGTAACAACTACCAAACGTAACTGATAGTATTATATTAAACAAAGAGAGTTTCCCTGCAATTCATCAAGGCAAAGATGTCAAGTTGACATTTGTTTGTTTACGGAAACGTCGCTGTGTCCACAGGCGCTTGGATGGAATGGGATGCATGGTCAATTTGCAGCGCCACCTGTGCAGGTTTGCAGTACCGTAACAGATCGTGCACACGAGGCGGATGTACAGGACCAAGCAGTCAGATAAGAGGTTGTCTCCTAAGGTCCTGCGATGCACGAATCGTCTTTATCCAAGGTGTTTAATATAATGACGTTGGCCGATAATTGGCCTCATAATATATATATATATATATGTATATATATATATATATATATCATAAAAGGGTGATCGCAAATGTGAGATGGTCCCAAGATGGGGTTTAACTGTGTGTGTTTATATATATATATATATATATATATACAACATGGACAGGCTTAACATACCCTATCAAAAGCATTGAACGCCATATAAAAAAATGCTGCATTGTATGTTAAATGTAAAATATCACGCGTACACCACCAGAAAAGACATTGAGACTTTTTCCTGATATTTGTTCCCTTGTTTGAAATAATGGACCTCTTTACAGAAGGGTTTTGGTCACCCTGGGGTTCTTGGGGCAGCTGCAGCAAGTCCTGTGACTCAGGCTGGCAGCATCGGAAGCGGAACCATACTATGAGCACAGGTCGAGAAACGGAAACACAATTTCGACCATGTACGCTGAAAAGCTGTAAGAGTAAGTATACTATTTTTATTACTCTGAGTACATTTTGGGAAGCGGAGGCACAATTATATAGCCATAACATCTGGGGTATCAATACCAGGTTTTTTTTTATTTTTATATCTGTCCACCTTTTTAGCATTAGGAGGATGGTCAATGTAATCATCCCCTAAGTAATAAGAGAATATTATTTATGTTAAAATTAAATATATTGATTATTAGAAATGTAGGCTTTGGTTTCATTTCTGAGTTCCTATGACTTATTATATATCTGAACTTGGTTCTGAATGCTGGAAACAAAATACCTCATACTCAATATTAATATATTAGAAATGTGTCATATGTATATATATGTGTGTGTGTGTCTGTTTATAAAAATAATTGTCCCAATTACCCTCGAACGCCTGCAAGTCAACCCAAACCTTTAAAGCTTTAAGCCGTAGGAGTGGGTGGAGACGTATTCTGAAGAATTATCCCTACAGGCAAACACAAACACGGTCATATAAGCTTTAAAGCTGGAAGAATGAGTTGACATTTTCTCAAAATCTGCAGCTGATTTTGCTTATTCAGTAAACTGTCTAAATTTAGTATGTAAAGCCTTTCGTGTATAAAAGCTAAATGTATGAGATTCCACAGGTTTTTTTTTGTACATTATATCACGCCAAGTTTTATTTTTAAGGAACACTCGTGCCAGAATATATATATTAATCTGATAACCTTTTGTTGCGGCGTCTGGTCATGAAACACTGGTACCCGTTGTACATCTGACCGACAAAAAATCAACATTTCTGTGGTATATATACTCCTTTGACAGCAATATGGTCTATATGGGGGCCGTGGGGAAGCTGCAGCAGGTCATGTAACTCTGGTTGGCAAGAACGGAAGAGAAACAGAACCCTTTCTACGCATGTCGATTTCGACACTGAGTTGCAGATATGCAAGCGTCGGAACTGCCATAGTATGCAATACTTATTAAATTAATGTTGCTCTTGCATTAAAAGGAGCAACAGAATATTGATGTTAATCATGTTTCATGTAAAAAGTAATAATTGAATATTAGATCGGGAATACGAAATTGTTTTAATGTATGCCTTTGTTCAGATAATCAACAAATGATGTGATCTGTATCATTCACGTTTTCTTCATTACACGACTGAACCGGTTATTTCTGTACTTTTATGGGAACTTTAGTTTTAATAGAAATAGAGATAATTCATTTGATGACAAACATGTAAAGTTTTATGTTAACTGAATTTGAGAAGATAACGATTTGTGATATTGTGTGTTTAATACATTTATGGTTATAAGTATTTGAAAACATATCACTAAAAAAATCTCTATTTGGCCTTAGCTAGGGTCGGAATAATTTGAATCATAACTTTCTGCTGTCTTTCTTACATATCCATATGTAGTGTATGGGAACAGTTTGGATATTAAAATAAATTGTAGAAAATTTATTTTAGATACAGGATTCAATTGTTCCTTCGAAAAGTCATGTGAATTCATCCAGTTCTCAAAAGCAGGAGACTACTTATGGAAGATAGGTAGTGGGCTTACAAGCACAGCCTTGACAGGTCCTTTGTCTGATCATACGTTAAACGGTGAACCTGGTAGAGTATATTCTCTTCATCCATCTCTCAATCCATATGTCTATGTATAGCTGCTTTTGCTTTAAAAAGTTGTATTTTATTAGAATCGCTGCACCATTTGCGAATTCTAGTCTTCAGCATTAAAAGAATGACTATTACTGTTGTAATCTCAACATAAACATAGGTTGATCTAGTCTAAAAATTCATATAAAGTAAATATGAAGAAACAGAGGACTACTGAAACATATCTGAAGAAATGAAAATAGGCTTTGAAAAGATAAAAAGATATTTGTTGATAAAAGAAAAGTTTAAATATACTCCAGTCAATTGGTGAATCGTACAAGTGGAATGAATAATCTGCGATAATTAACTTGATATTAATAGAGCTAATTACTATTGAGTAAAGCTCTTATAGAGGTGTATATTGGTCCGATGATTTCCGACAAAGAAATGAATCGTTCAGGGTGTATTGTTTATTATAGATTGCTTCACGTTTCGCTGTTTTAAATGTGTCTTGGGCACGCGAATGGGATGGTAATTGTGAGCTTTGAATATTATTTCTTGTTATCAAAATCTATTTAAAACAAAACTTATCAGGAGGAAAATACCTATACACGGAAGGATCGAACGGGTATCCAGGGGATATCGCAGAGTTTAGTGTTCATCCCTTTAATTCAACGACGGAAAACTACTGCTTCAGATTTTGGTACCATATTTTTGGCATACATATTGTACGTTTTAAGGTGACTGTGCATTTTAATAACAACGTCAACTGGACAATATTAAATGAATCAGGTAAGCAGGATTTCATTTTGAGATCAGTGGGTGACGGTATTAATAATTTGTGGACAGGATCCTCTTTAAGGCTTTTAACTTTTATTTTGAAAGCTGTGTACATACATGCATATAACTTGTGATATATGAATCATATCGTTCTCTCCTTATTGGGTGTTACATTAAAATAAATAAATGAATATACTTTTCCTTACCTTGTGCAATATGTAATAAAATGAATGGATAAATTCATAAGCGGTGTTTAAATAGCCCATGGCTTAATACTGAATCATAACACATCCGTGCAAAGATTAATTTTTGATCTTCCCAAAAGCAGAAAAACAAACAAAAGTATAATCTATATCAGGTCAAAGAGAGAGGAGATGGCTCAATAGAGAAGTGGACTTTTCCGTTAACACCGGTACCCTTATAACTATTACCTTTGGTGCAATTCGAGGCAATGGTGACAAATGTGATATTGCCGTCGATGACATAGCACTGACTGTTGGAGGATGTACGGGCAAGAAAAATGGTAAATCTAGTGAATAAAGCAATGTGGATTCCTTTTAGAATGTTCTGGTACATTCCTGCATTTATTATTTGACACCTCGTCCTTTATTACTTAATTTTTTTTAACCGCGTAATAAGATCCCTAATTAACAATTAATTGTTTACACAATCTCTTCTTAGCGCCGGTGCTCGAATGCCATTTCGACATCAGCTCCTGTCTGGTACAAGGAAAGGGAGATGATTTTGATTGGACAAGAAAGCGCGGTTCCACTCCAAGTTTAGGTACCGGCCCAGAAGCTGATCATACAACTGGATCGGGTGCGTGATATATGTTTAAAATTTTTACTTGGACAATGATCAATTTTCTTAATTAATAATGACTTAATTTGTAAAAAGTTTACCTCTAAAGAGGCGATTAAGCCCAATTCAAACATTCAAGGTAACACTCACAATCTAACATGTTACTCATTTGAAAATAGGTTACTATATGTTTGTGGAAGCATCACACCCAAGGGTTGAAAATGACACAGCCACGCTTGTTACACCAAAATTATTAGTGAAGGGAAGAGAAACATGTTTGAACTTTTGGTTTCACATGCATGGTGCAGATATCGGAGAACTTAAAGTGGAAGCTTTATACGAAGATTACACGATGGAAATACTGAAACTCTCAGGTAGGTTAACTAAGTTAAACCTTTAGTGAGAGTATAACTTCTTAGTTAACTGCAAGTAAATAACAAAACATAAACATCTCAAAATGATCCTTGATGCTGAGAGTGGAATCTTATTCAGTTTCTGGTAATATCTATCACCAACCTTAATGATCAAATATGACTCCTGCTCGAGATTTCATTTTTTGTGGAACCCAGGGAATACAGGGGAACAATGGATTGAAGAAAGAATCACATTATTGGCTGGCATTGTTCAAGTGGAATTCACAGCTATCTTGAGTAAAGGATACCGTGGTGATATAGCTATTAATGACATCATTATCACCGAAGGGAGTTGCACTAGCCACACGGGTGAGTAAATTTTCTTTATTGCTATACAATGCAATTCTATGTACAACCGCATAGTTGAAGTATGCCTGATTGTTAGTTTACCATAAGGTTACATCAAGTATTGCATCTTACTTAATCAAGACAAGGTCTTTTTACTCCCAAAAGAAGGATCACCACTAATATATATATATATATATATATATATATATATATATATATATATATTTAATGCTTGATTTAATACATTACCTGCACGCATCAACAGTCACGTGTAAAAGAGGAAAATGCCGCTACGTTGACTTCTCATATTGTGTGTGTCAATCATCTTATAGGCAGGAAGTCCCTCCTGTGCTGCACATTTCGTACCTTGAGATGCATTTTTTATTAAGTTGATTTCCTTTTTCTGTGGACTTGTATTGTAATCATAGTAGGACAAAGAACTTTACAAACAGCGTTCATTATCCAATGAACCTGTAATTGAATATAAACATTTTCTTTCCATTAATTATCTGCATGTGTTAAAATAAAATGAAAACAGCAAATGTAATCTCAAAGACAAAAAGGTGTCATATTTACATATAGAGCATGCGCTTGGTAGAATCTGCATCTATATAGACCGGTGTGTCACTCATCCTTAAGTATAACAAAGAGGTTCTTTGTCTTTGAAAGTTCAGAACGACAAAAAGTAGCAGTTTACTGTACTCTTCATTTCTCATCTTTTTATCTTTAGATCCTTGGCAGACATGGAATCCCTGGGAACAGTGCAGCAGAACTTGTGGTGGAGGAACTCAGAGCAGAACCAGAGGATGTATAGGTTCAAACTGTAAGGGTGTCAGGTCAGAGACACGGGGCTGCGGGTCAGGACCATGTTTACCCAGTAGGTTTATGATGATGCATTACGCGTCTACATTTTATTTTTCTTCTGCATATTCATAATTCAACTTATACAATGACTAAATCTTATGCAGCATAAACTGATTAAATATTAAAAAATACGGAGGGATTAAAAAATAAAAAAAAATTATGACTATACAAAGGTAAATAATACAACTAAAAATTCAGAAGACTGGTAGAGATAAACAGTTAAAATCGTTTATGATAATATAAATTCACTTGCGTACAACTATGAAGCATTGCAGTTAATGTGTTTATAGTGTAGCTTAAAAATAGTTTTAAGTAACTTCTTGAAACAAGATGTTTTTATCCCCCGCTTCAGCGGAGCGGGGGTATAGTGGTCAGCTCCCCCCGTCTGTCCGTCCGTTAACAATTGTTATGCGACGCGATATCTTAAAACGTTTTTGCTCAGATCTACTTCCGATTGTAGTAGCAGGTGCATCTTATGGGTCTCCAGATTTGATTAGGTTTTGATCACACTTGGATGATTTTTTTCTATGTGTTTTTCATACAAAATGTTTACATTTCATATGCGATATCTCGACAAGTTTAATTAAAATAAACTTCTGATTGTTGTAGCAGGTGCATCATATGCGTTTTCGGAGCTGATTAGGTTTTTGTCACACTTGAATAATCTTTGGATTTTTTATGAATTGTTTTAAACAAAATTATTGCATTTCATATGCGACACTATTTCTTGAAAAAAGGTTACGGGATTCTGTAACAACTTAATGATTTCGACGCACATGACGGGACTTATTATGGTACACCCACCGTCCGTCTGTCTATCCACCCGTTAACTTTTAGTGTCGCCGCAATAAACTCACAATAACTATTTACCAATAGATTAACTCACCCGAGTGTTATTATGGGCAAAAATTCACGCATATTTATTTAGGTCAGAGGGGTATTCACTAAGCTATGTTGTGGTGTCACCATGATAACTAACGAGGAAAATGATGGATTTTGATTAAACTTTACAGAAATGTTAATCAATAAAATTTCTCTCCTAAATTGTATTTCCAGCTAAATCCATGCATTTGTAATTAATCAGGTCACCACAGTTTTGTTGCACTACCCTGACCTGCCAAAAATCTGATGGATTTTTATGTAACTCATGATGAGTATTAAGCAATACAATTTCTCACTTGAATTACATTCTCAGCAAATTCACGCATATTTAATAAGGTCAGTGGTCACAGTGGCCAACGGCGTATTATGCAGCATTTGCGGTGCTCTTGTTTATTTTGTAATGAGTTTTTCAAGTTTAATTTTTACAGTGGCCACGTGACTGGTCTCAGTCCTCAATGGTGACCAAACTGAAATGCCCTCGCATTGAAAGCGGAGTCGTGTGGTTTTTTGGATTAAAATTCTTAAATTCCTTTCGAGAGAGTAAACTTCCTTTGGCGGCATAATAATGCATATGGGGATCAATGGGGATTAATGTGGACCAGTTTGACAGCTATTGCGCAAAAGAGCTCTTTGGACAGGACATGCGCTCTGACCATGGTCTTAACAGGCCAGTGAGGTCGAAATCAAAGAAAATACCCAAGGTGCGTCCTGAGAAAGCGTGACATGCGTGGGGTACCTTGAAGCACAAAAGAAATAGGGGCACCTTACAGGGAAATATTAAAATATTTATTGTGCAGCTAAATAGGAAATTATCCAGCAAAAGAAAATAAACTTGTCCTAAAAGAGCCCACCGACGATTCGTGTGCCGAATTTGGAAGTCCGCATCGAAGTGGAAGTTGGTAAACGATGGTCTAGAAAAAACCAACTAGGTATTAATTATAAAGATTACTGAAGGTTTGAAAGGCTGAAAGAACCTGGATCACAAAATATTTCGCGACAAACATCCCAGTTGATGATCTCCGATAACAATCAACGCTATGTTTCATCTTACCATGTAACAGTTTAATGGGAACGTTATTTTCTTTAGTTTCTAAATATGTTTACCTGGACAGGTTTGCCTATTGCACCGTTGAGTTTCCGTGTCACGTGGGTTGCTGTTCGGACATGGTGTGACGTCACAGGGTCTGCTTCTGGACCGTTGGCCGTCTCCACATGTAACTGAACAAGAAGTCCACTGTGCCCATCGCCCCCAGCTTCCTAAAGCTTTTAATGATAAAATAAGTATGGGATTGAAACGATGCCGTGGGATTTATGAGAAGTTTATATTAACACTTAACCCTCTTAATAGTTAACGCATCGTATTTCGGTAAAAACAAGCCATAGTGCTTAACCAGATACTCTTAATTCTGTAAATTCTTTTTTTATATCTGCAATACTAAAGACATACTTTATTAAATGACAGATAAAATTCGAAAGAAAAATATTTTATAATTATTGTGGATGTCAATGTGTGTTGTTTCTGTCATGATTCACATTTGAACTAAGAATTGATTAGCTGATCATAAAGGTTCTGATCCACATGTATACCATGAAAATTGGAGAAAATTGGGTGGCAAAGATTTTGCTTTTTTTCTAGCCATTTCATCTCATTCTAAATTACTTTATACAGTGAAGTTTCCAATATATTATTAATTCCAATTATTATTCTGAATTCGGCATTTATTTTCAATATATAATAATGACGTAATAATGCTCAATTAAACACGAGTCGAATCATATCCATCAATCCACACATAATGTAATGTTCCAAAGGGTAGTTCAGGTACCAGTTACTTAACACATTGCTATCTTTATTCTCTCAAAGCACGCTTGCTTTTAAAATCAGACACGGATAGATGATTTGTATTATGGGGTGAATATCGACAGTGAAGTTAATATCTCCAAAGATAATATCAGGTTTTGAGATCAGTGTTAGCTACAACAATTCTAAAACAGTGCATATTAAAAATTGCATCCCAGATTTTGCAGCCAGACTTGTCTTAGTTTAAATGTTTCCTATATTTTTAACCTTCCTGAGTGACATACAGAGCTTCATACAGGATTACCTCCGATAATATATCCTGTGACAGTTTAATATGAACGTAATTATCTATGTTTTCTGAAATGTTAGCGGAAGAGTTCTTAAAGTTGGTAAGGCCATTGACCTGCACAAGCTGGCATGTTGCATGACTGAGTTTCCATGTCACGCGGGTTACTGTTCGGACAGGGCGTGACGTCACAAGGTCTTGTTCTGATCCGTGTCCCGTCTCCACATGTGACTGAACAGGAAGTCCACTGTGCCCATTGTCCCCAGCTTCCTGAAGCTATAATGGTAACATAAGAAAATGAATGTACATGAATGTAATTGAAACAGTGCCATTTATTTTATGAGTTTGTATTAACCCTCCTGAAAGCTAAAGCATCCTAATGCAGTCAAAACAAGCAACAATGCTTAACCAGGTATTCTAAATTCTGTAAATTCTTCTAAATATGCGTCATTCTATCATTCTAAATAAATGATTCATAATATGACAAGTCAGATACAATTCATGAAAATACTGGATATTTCTTTCATTGTGGACATAAATGCTTGTCATTACTGCCATGATTCACAAGACTGAACAAGACTTACAAAGAGTTAGTTACCTGATTATACAAGATCAACATGGAAATCAAAGGAAGTTTTAATCTAAAATCTTTACCGAAAGCGTTTTTAGTAAATCTTTACAGAGAAGGAGGGGTATACCAGGATTACGGGAGTTATAGATATTAAAATCATTTAACATTTGAATTGTGTCATCAGGAATTAAATGAAGGGCTTGTCTATCATCATTTTTCACTGTCTTTTACTTGTGCAGTGTCACATGTCCAATAAAAAATATTTACTGCGACATGGTCCAGCATAACAAGATTGTGTTTCAATCCTTGTTCCCCGGCAGTTTGTCGTCTGGCAATCTCTAGACCGCAGCCTAAATCCAGTTCCACATGCGACACTGCAAGATCCGTAACTGGTCCACACTGCCCAAATACCTGTGAAAAACCCATGAGGGTTAATAGAGAAGGAAATATATAATAAATACTATATATAATAGAGGTGCAGACCGGACCGCTTGGACCTGTCAGGTTCACATTATTAAGCTGGACCAGACCGGACCACTGACGTAAAATACCGGACCGCTCATTCTTGGACTGGACCAATCCGAACTTTTTCGGACCACCTTTTTTTATTTTATTTTATTGCTTGTGCTATGTTTAGATGATTTTGTTTTATTTGAGAAGTTTAAACGGATAATTTTCCCCTTTGCGGACAATGCATTTGTGTTTTTAAGTTAGTTTCTCAAAGAAGGACCCCTTAACCACAATAAATGTACTAAAACAACATTTTGTTTCAACCCGTTAGCTTGGACTCTCCTGACACCCAGTAAAATGCTTAAAAGGATTAAAACACCTAACATGTGTAAGTTCTTAATGGGTGTATGTATATAATTAATACGGAGTTAGGTTTTTTTCTAGACCACGGTTTACCTGCTTCCGTTGTGATTTGACTCTCCAAATTTGGATGACGTATCTGAGGCGTGCGCTTCTAGGAACAGTTTGTTTTAATTTGCGGGATCATGCTCTATTAAGCTGAATAATTAATAATTTTAATATTTCCCCATTAGGTGTGCCTAATTCTTTTGTGCTGCAAGTTCCTCTATGCCTGGGACGCTTTTTCAGGAGACGCCTCGGGGATTTTCACTGGCTTGTTAAGACCGTGGCGACAGCGCATGTCCTGCCCAAAAGGCAATTCACGGTCACGCGGGTCAACTAAAATCCTCATTGATCCCCCATATCCATATTGTAACGCCTCTAAAGGAATTGTCTCTCTCAAAAGGAAGTAAAGGTTTTTAATCAAAAGACCACATGACTCCGCTTTCAATGCGAGGGCTTTGCAGTTTGGTCAACACTGGGCACTGACATTAGTGATGGGACCACCGTTTGACAAATTTTGTATGGGTTACAGGTATGTTGATTTTTATACATTCAAAATTATATTTCCATGATAACCATGGTTTAAAAGGTTCGGCCGAGTCATGTGCCCCAAAACTAAATTATCATTCGAGTTGGGGGGGGGGGGGTTCATTCTATTTATTTCAAACATCTTTTACCAGGATAACCTATATTTAGCTCATTTGCTGGTTTTCAACAGGGTCCTGGATAAAGTTTGAAGATATAAAATGAATAAAATATACATCATACAGATACAGATTAAACATGACATAGTGCTATATATATTAAATACATAGTTCAAAATATAGCGCAAACGATTAAAAGATGTTATGCAGTAATGGAATATAGTCGTTACGTTGAAGAAATTGAAAATAAAATAAAATAAAATACATATCAATCTCATGAAATTGATGAAAGGTAGATTTATGGTAATATACAAGTTAGAATAATATAAAATTGTGCTATTGTCGCATCAAACATCTATATAAACGCTTAAAATGGCCATGATCTGAGGAATACTTTAAGGATAAAGGCAGCTGATTCCATAGATATGGACCTGCATAGCTAAAACTAGATTTAAAACGTTCACGCCTGGGCCTGGGTAAAATCAAATTATGGCTGTCAGCAGACCGTGTTTCATATGGCATCCGTTGCAACCTGAGAACAGTTTTAAAATATTCAGGTACATCTTCAGACAAACATTTATATACAATTGAACACAAAAAAATACCGATACCTTTCTTCCACGGTCATCCAACCTAGTTGTTTAACTGATGACGCAGACGAAGTGTTATTATCAAGTTTTTTTGTGACGACGCGTGCGGCTTTGTTCTAAAGCTTTTGGACTCTATTTAAATAAGATTTAAAACAACTGCCCCAAACAGATATGCAGTAATCTATGTCACTTTGAAAAAGGGCAAAATATAAGTAATTAAGGCTGATAGTCGACAGTATCTTACTGAGGCTTAAGAGTATTCCTAATTTAGATTATAATTTTTCGCATAGAAGCTGAATATGCTCTCTTCAAGTCAGATTAGAGTCAATGATTATACCTAATAATTTCGTACTCTGGATAGGATGTAATGTGATATCATTTATAATGATCTCTAAATCGGTTTTCTGATTTTGGCCGAATAAAAGTACCGTGGATTTTACAGGGTTTATACAAAGTCGGTGATTATGTAACCACTCAAGAGCGATGTCAATAAGTTTCTGAAGGGGGTTAGTCGCCTCAGTGGGTGAATCTGAGGAAGGATATATTGAGATGTCATCCGCATATATCATACATTTCTCTTTTAAATATTTGGGCAAGTCATTAATATACACAAGGAATAAAACCGGACCTAGAATTGTGCCTCGAGGGGTCCCGTTATTCAAAACGCACTCTTTAAAGATTTCCCCATTCACACTACTAATTGTCTTTTGTTAGACAAATAATTTTTAAACCAAATAAGTTCAGTATTGATGACGCCGGATTGTTTTAGTTTGCTTAATGAAATTGAATGATTCAGGCTCTCAAATCCTTTTCTTATGGCCATGAAGCAAGATGCAGTAATTTTATCAATGTTTATGTTTGTTGAACATTCATCTATTACTGTGTGCAGTGCGAGAGGCGCAGATCTATTCTAACTCAACAATTATATATGTTTGTTAAGATACGTTGTCTGTAGGGACGGTGAAACATGAAAAAAATATCACCAGTACATCTTTAAATTGATAACAAACTATAATCTGTAGTCAGGGCGTACAGACCTCCACCAGAATCTCCTATAATATCAGCCATGTGTTCACGTATATGCGTTTTATGTGTGAACACTTGTCATGCTTCAGTAACACGAGTTCACCTTGCGAGTGGCAGAACAAATAAATACGAACGGGTGGCTTCCACACAGGGAAAGGAATGGTCCTTTTTCATAATGGTTTAATTAGAAGATATAAATTGTCATGATTCTTATAACCTCCAAAATGAAATGGACTACTGATATGTTTTTACCTCAACCCTCTACAAATGGTCAGCAAAACATTTTTCGCCTGTCACGCTTTTTCAGGAGGCGACCTATTATCCCCAACGAACCCCATTTCCATTTTATCGCCTGTTAAGGAACTTTACTCTGTCAAAAGGAAGTAAAGATTTTAAATTCAAGCGCGGAAAAAAATGTCCACATGAATCTTTTAATAGGGAGCATATTTCCCTTGAGTGGACACAAAGAGCTTAGACCCTTTACACGAGCACCGTTTTATAGGTTTACATGCAGGTATGTTGATTTTTATACATTCAGAAGTATTTTTCTTTGATTACCATAGTTTTAATAGTTCGGCCGATTTATGGGTTGTTTAAAAAAGTTTTTTTTTCAAAAAGGAAGCACGGGGGGGGGGGGGGGGGGGGGGGTTGCACACACTTCTAAGGGTCCTCAATCTCTTAATGACTTTGAAACCCCCGCCAGAATCTAATAATCATGAAGTCGTTCGTTCAAATGTTCGTAAAACATTGTCATGGTTCAGAAACACGGGTTCACCAGGCGAGTGGCAGAACAACTGCATACGAATGGGCGGCTTCTGCTCGGGGACAAAGGAATAGCCCCTTATAATTATTCCTTTGTGGAATTATGATTATGGCACTTAAGAAAAAAATATATTATGTTGATTCCGATTACCTCCAAAACTGGTATGGATTACGGATGCAGTTTTATTCTACACCTCTACAGATTTTCAGCAAAATCTGTATGTTACATTTTGTGTGAATTTGCTGAAAGACAATGCAAAGAACCAAGGCTCCAGTTGGTTTCTTTGCTAAATGTTTTTATCGAAATATATCAACCTGCCTTCCTTTTATCTGGGTAAGTTGTCAATTTTGTATCAGACCTGCTTATTCCATGACAATTTACAATACTTAAAGCAAAAATGTAATACTGTTGGAATATATTTTTCTGGGCTTATCCTTCTCACATTGGTAGCCATACGTTTCGCGTACAAGAGACTTCAACGACATATGCATGTGAATACAAATAACGCACGTGTCTCTTAACATGCCTTAGACTATACTCTCAACTGTCTACACTGAATAAACATCGTGTATCATGATGTCGCCTGAGCTTCAACTAATACAAATCATCTTTCATATCATTTCGTGGTAGACTGCTTCTTTATACAATCGTTATATCTACGATATTTTCCAAGCAATGAAGCTGTCGGACCTATGTTTTCTATCGGAAAAAAGACTACTCGCTTAAAAATGCGTACACCCTGTATATGCCTCACGCCTCTTTCAAAATTTTTTTTTGTGTGATTTCTGGAAAAGAATATTTTTTTTTGTATTAATATTTTTGGGGAGGGTGTTCCTGGATAATTCTTGCAGAAGTAATCTTTATATCATATAAGTGAAACACATGACAACAGTTCCTGCAAAAATCTTAGGATTAAATATGCGTCATTTAGTTCCTATCAGCTCATTACAAATATATGCATGAGATAAACTGATTATCTTAGAGAACCGTGGATTTTCCACGGGAGCTGCTAGTATATATTAATAAGGAGTAACACAGAAGTCTGAGAGTAAAACGGGGAGAACATTTAGAGTCTTTAATGCATTTATTGTTTCATTATTTTTTCAAACTTATTTAACAATGACGGTATTGCATAGTTAGTATGCTTTATTACTTAAAGAAAATTTATATAAACATATTTGACTTAATTACCAACGGAAGTTATTTCTTTACATTCTTGTAGTTCTATTGCATCGATAAATGGACCAGTCCGCTTGGTCCACACTTAGTGCGGGACTGCCCATAGCGGGACCGGACCACAACTCATACATAAGGCAATAAAGATATATTTACTTTAACTTCTTACTTTTTATCTAATATTCCCATGTTTATCCTAATTGGTTATATACATCAGTATACTTTTTTTGTAAAACGGCCGAAATTTGTATTAATGAAATGATTTACTTCCAAAAATTACACTAATGGAATGCATTTGCAGTCTAGATTACCATCATAGTGCTTAAATTGAGGTCATTTGTGGACACGAGTTAAAGATATGTTATCATGCAAGATAAACAAGACCTACAGGCCTAGTGCCAACCTATGCAATGGGATATACATCAGATATAATGCTTTCAAATAGAACCATTACTTTTCAAATGCAAATGTGCCATGTATATGTACAATGCAAGTATTAAACATTTTGAACCCGAGTATAAGCACCAATTACAAAAACGTCACTCCTGATATACTGGCATTGATTTACACAACACACAATGATTGTAGCTAGCACAACTAGTCTTGTGTACCAGAAAGCCATCGAAAATGTATGGACGTGCAAATTTCAGGCAGATACTTCAAACCAATCTTGGGCTATGTGCACAGATGCATGAAACAGCTGTAGCTGATGCCACAAATCTTGTATACAAAAAAACTATCCGAGATGTTTCGACATGCGTAATATCAGGCATATATGTCAAATCACCCCTGAGAAATAAGCAGGACCATACACTATGCAAAAATGATTGTAGGTGGCGCCAACAGTCTTGAATACGACGAAGCTATCCGATATATGTATAGATATTCCCAATTTAGGCTGAAATATCAAATCCCTCCTGAAAAATTAGCAAGTACATACGCTGTGCAAAAATCATTGTAGGTGGCTACACCAATCATGTGTACGAGAAAGCCATCAAAGATGCACGGACAGGTCAAAATTTCAAGCAGATACATCATACTTCTCTTGAGTCCAGTGCACTGGGCTGACTAATCTCAGCTGAGGCAGGCAGTTGCCCTAAGTCAAGCAAAGCTAATTACCAGCAGCTACTGCACTGAGATAACTCTTGACCTATACCTGGCTGCACTAAGTGGACTCTTGACCTATTATAACGTCTCATACAGTTGGCATTCTGCCAATTCTGCCAAGTCTGCCAAGCTATTAATAAAGACAAACAAAATTTTTGCATGTGGTTAAATTTGTGTATACATACTGAAAGATAAGATTTTGGCTACTTTTTTCAAGTTGCATATTCATAAGATTTTTTTTTTTTTCATTTTTTTTTAATAATATATGCCTGCTTTGTTGAAAGCAAAATCAGAATACAGTTATATTTTATTCATGGATTTATCTTTCACATAAACTGGACATGGAACCATGCAATTATTTAAGTTGCCTGTACAGCTTTGCTTATATATCTAAAGAGCTCAGTTTGTTAATACGATAAATCTGCTAGCCATGTTTACCAAAGTATCTTACATTACTTTCATGGTGCAATAATACTGCCAAAATGCAATTATGTAAACTTTAACAAAGGCCATCTAAGAATAATGTTTGTACAATGTAACAGAAGTTGAAACAAAAATTTTGTAGAAGATAACTTTAGCAGCCATCAGTTTGAAATATACTTACTAATGGCCACAAGACCAAGCAATTTCACTTTTCTATGACTCTATCATAAATCAATGAACCCAATTTATTCTTATATAATTGAAATAACCCTACTCTAGAATAATTCGTGGGTAAAAAAATCTAACCATTTAGCTGGGCAGTTTCATCTTAAAACATTTTCAGGTGTAAGAGGCAAAAATTTTGATTTTTTTTGCACGTAAAAAACAGGGCAATGTAGGTGGAGCCACAAAACTTCAATTTCAAATATAAGTCATGTGACCAGCATTTGCACAAAATCTGGTGATGCTAGCTCCTATCGTTTTTGAGACTGTTATGTTAGTATGCTTACTTGACCAAATGACTAAGTTCAAATTCCAGTAACTAGGCCAAAACTCAGTGAACCAAAACAATTTGAACAAGCTTGAAACAGCTCGTCTCTTGGATTATTTTGTGAAAAATTGCACAATTTGGCTGAATGATCACGGTAAAGATTTTCAAAGGTTTTCAAGCTTTCCCCCTAAAATGAAATTTGATGCAGGTGGCGCCACGAAAAGCTCAATCCATCAACATTTGTATTAGGATTGATATATGCGATATTGATATAATTATATAATTAATTTATATTATACAGGTTCGTGTATGCTTTTATATGGTGATATCGTGAAAATGTATCCCTTGCCATACGATGAACAAAATCGCAACTTCAAAGAACCGCGAATCTTAAGGTCAACTCAGTTAGTTAACGGAGAGAAACAAGTTTAGAGATGGTCGTTATATTGAAAGATAATACCATGTATGGCCAACATCCTGATTTTAAATATTCAATAAAAAGGTTAAGGTAGGGGACGGCAGTTTTCAATGTTCACCTTATCTGAACTAACCTGAACCAACCTGAATACAATCCCATGCCGCGTACTATTTTTCTGCAAAACGACCATGGTTATTAAAGCCAACTGAATATAAGGCAATACCAAGGGACTATTTCTACGTAATGAACCCTATTTGTATGGTGGTTATATTATAGCACTCCGATTTATGAGGATTATAAAGATAAAAGCTTAATCAAACTTCCTTGCTTTTACCTAAATATTCATGCACGCTACAAGGTTTATGCAATAATTACTGTGTCCTTCTGTTTCCTGGTCAACAAATCATTAAGGGCAATTGCAATTTATAAAGGGATAAAAATGAATTATGAATATTATAAATGTACCCTGTTAAGAGGACATCCCGTGTTGATTGATTTGATTGACGCACTGGTCTGTGTTTACTCACCAGGAGATTGTCCGTCATCGTATATTCGGAACATTATTGCCTTGCAAGGATATGATCCGTTATTACATGTACGCTGCACGCTCTGTAGGCGCTCCATTGACCCCATATACCTACAATTTTATATAGGTTTTCAGTTCGCTTAATCTAATAAATTAGATTTAAATCATATTTCCTAAATATATTAAATATTTATGTATATTTTTTGTATTTGTTAACTTAATATTTAGGCCTGTATAATCAGTGTAATTTTCTCGTTTCAAATTCTAATATCGTATCTTTAACATAAAAACGCAGGAATGTAAAATGTTGATTCCACTCTGTTCCAAATTTGCTCCAGGAGATGTTACCTTTATATTTTGAAAATATATCATTCAGAGTGTAGCTCATTAATAGACTATATAGTTAAAAGTGTGGCCTACAAAACTAGAGTCTTTACTTTATACCATGATTATTGTTATATGTTAGTATTTTATATTATATTAAGAATGCTTCATCATTATAAAGACACACATTAATGGATTATTTAATTACGTTTAAACTGAAATAGAACTGTGACTGTACTTCGTGTATATGTGTAGAGATATGCTGTTACCTGGACATGGCTGGGTGCTGCATGAATCTGACTCTGTCGAACCTCCTGGGCAGTTTGTATTACTGCATTGTCTTGTTCTTTGTCTACGACCGCCGCCACACGAGACAGAACAGCTGCTATAGCTTGTCCATTCTCCCCACACACCTAAGAGTGTAATGTTACTTGGAAAGCATCGCTATAAATCTATCGCCATAGATTCCACCAATAACAGTTGTATTTTAGAATGATATTATTTTTCTGTACCATTTTCATGTAAAAAACATGAAAATCATAAGTATTGCTCAGGATGAATAACTTAGTAATATATTGCATTTTAACTTAATATCTCTTTTATTTACCTTTTTATATGTAAATCATAATGCTCCGGATGAATTACCTAGTGATATATTGTATTTTTAATATCTCATCTAATATCAAATACCATCGTCTTTGCTTTGTTTAGCTTCGGCCCTAACAATCAGGGACCAATGTAATATGATTTTCAAACCTCAGACGGCTTGTCTACATAATTCATCAGGTTGGATATGCCATGCATTGGCATCAATTTAACCCAGGCTGTTTACAATTTTTATACGTTGCCTTACAAAAAAATAATGTCTTGTTTTTATGCCCCCGCCACAAAGTGGCCGGGGCATATAGTTTTAACCATGTCCGTCACTCCGTCATTCCGTCATTCCGAAATCAAACAGTTGTACGGACTTTTTTTCGCAATGCCTGCAGATATTGGCCTGATTTTTGGTGTGTGAGCAGATAATGACCAGTTACAAATTGAGTTCGCGTTTCGTCCTGGTTGACCTACTTTGGACCGTCCGTCCGTCCGTTCCGCGTCTGTTAACTTTTACCTTGTGAGCGGGATATCTCTAAAAGGATTCACCATATTTCATTAGTGAAGATGTATATCGATAAAATCTCGGTCAAGTTCGAAGATGGGTGACCTTGACCCATTTTTCTACATTTTAGAGCTGATTATAGAAAAACACTCAGAAGTTCTCAGGAACCATTGTGTGGATTTTCACAAAACTTACTATGATCATTGGGACTGATGGTCTGTATGTGCTGCACAATTTTGGTGGCGCCACCTGCAATTTCTGATTTTTTAATGAAATTTTATCGGATTTTTTTTAATTTTGGTCTTTTGTGCAGGATATCTCCAAAGGTATTCAACACAGGAACTTCATTTCTTCAGTGCTATTGCATTAAATTTACAAAATCTTGGTCAAGTTCAAAGATGGGTGATCTTGACCTACTTTTCAAGGTCACAGAGCTTAGTATAGAAAAAAACTTAGGAGCTTATTTCTCAGGAAGCATTTGGTGGATTGTTATGAAACATGGTATATACCTCTCCAATTTAAATTTATAAATGATTATCAACTTTTGCTAATATTCTAGTTTCGCAATGCAATGCCTACAGATACTGGCCTAATGTTTGGTCTGTGGGCGCATAATGACCACTTACAGATCGAGTTTGCATGTTGTCCCAGTTAACCTATTTTTCACCATATGACAGATCCTGAACATAGACAATTTCATGAAAGACAGAAATTTTCATGAAAATGCACATATATGGACTTTTTTTCACAATGCCTGCAGATACTGGCCTGATTTTTTGTGTGTTGCTTGATAATGACCCTTTACAGATCGAATTTGCATTTGGCCAATGTTGACCTACTTTTGACCATACAACACTTCCTGAACTTAAAAATTTTTACAAAATTAACAAATGTTTCTAATTTGCCCCAGGCGGGGGCATTCGTGTCGTTCCGACACATCTAGTTTTTAGTTAGCTTTGCTTTAGCCGAGTTAAAAGGAGTGCTATGTCCAAGCTTATTATTCCTCTAAGGTTTTTTTAATGATCAAAAGGATATGCATTTAACTAAAATACTGGAATATGTATACTGTAAGTTTGTCATGGGTCATATTTATGAATGTTCCACAAGTTAAGTTTTCCTATAATCTTTACAAATAACTCCTTATATTACCTTGTTTCCGTACTATCCATATAATACTTTTTTTTTTATAGAACCCAATACAGGGATTCTAATCTTTCGCAGTTAGCATTTCATCTACACGTGTGTGGGACAAAGTATACCAGCCCGGACATTCAACTGTGTTGCATGTTTGGAATTCCTGACTTGGTCCCTGGCAGATTCCACCATTACAAGGCCTGCTGCGTCTTTGTCTACCTAATCCACAGGTTACATTACACGTGCCCCAGGCTCCCCAAGGGCCTAATGTTCCTGTACAAGGAGGAGGTTTCATATCAAAACATTCAGAATAAATTTGTCCATTCACATTTTTCATACTGCCACATAAATAAAGAATTTCCATTTTTTTAATGTAAACTATACCAACCCGGACATTCAACTGTGCTGCATGTTTGGAATTGCTGAATTTGTCCCTGGCAGGTTCCACCATCACAAGGCCTGATGCGCCATTGTCTTCCTCCGCCACAGGATACACTACACGTGCCCCAGGCTCCCCAAGGGCCCAATGTTCCTGTACAAGAAGAATGTGTATATCATAATATACACAATAAAAATGTGCATATCATTCGTTATATTGCCATATTTGAAAAACAGATCCATTATTTCTTATGCAAAGAATACAAACCTTGACATGTATTTGTGTTGCAACTTATAGATTCCTGTGTAGATCCCTGGCAATTCCCACCATTACATGGCCTGGTGCGCCTCTGTCTACCTCCGCCACAGGTTGCATTACACATGCCCCAGGCTTCCCAAGCACCCAGTGTACCTGCAACAGAATATGTATTGTAAATTTCAGTTGGCTTCACGTCAGTTGGCAAGTGATATATATATATATATATATATATATATATATATATATATATATATATATATATATATTATCCATACCAAGATTGGGCGCAGTTTGGTCAGGTTCTTGATTTGCTGCTGCTGTCTTCGCATTTGTAGCAGCAGCTGAATGATGCATGACGTAATTACGTAGATGTAACAACAACACTTTTTTGTGATATCATATTATGAGTTTGATTAGCCATTTCTTCTCTTACTACATGAAATATTAATATGTTATATGCTGGGAGACATTAGGGGAAGTCTGACTTTAGATAAACTGTCCGCCATTTATCTATATTAAACGAGCTTCTTAAATGTTGAGACAAATTTCTAAAAAAAACCTTGAAGGTCAGTTAAAATGTGTTTCAAAACTGATACATGTAACCAGTGTATTATAGACGCTTTCCAAAATGTAGCTGTATCTGCATTCTTAATTCGTGGTTTTCCTTTTGATGAATTCTTTCTTTGACCGTAAAGTAACTGGAAATATCGGAAAGAGGGAAACGTACCCGAACAGCGGTCAGTGTTACAGTTGGCGAAGTCTCTCTTCGCCCCAGTACATCTGTTCTCTCCCTTGTCACAGGTTCTCTGGCGTTCCCTCCTGCCTCCTCTGCAGGTTTTACTGCATTCACCCCACTGCTCCCAAGTGTTCCAGTTGCCTAACAAATCAGGGGCATCAATATACGAATGACATGTTGAACCAATGGGGGGTATCAGTATTATTTTCTAGGTATTCAGAAAATAATATATATATAATGAATTAAGATATATATATATATATATATATATAAAATGAAATATATGAATATTTAGTAAGGCAGATTTTCATTCTTCCTTTCTGTTTGATGGACCAGCATTAATAGGCCACATATCACTTACACACGAATATACATATATGTGTGTGTGTGTGTTATTTTTTTACTCGGGGAAAAGGAAATTTTAATATTCGTGGATTTATTTAAAGAAAAGCACCCTTACATAGGCCCTAAACAGCCCCAATCCCCGGCCAACCCCACTCTTAAAGATAAATGGATTCTGATGTAAAAGGCTAGAGGTAATAGGATATCGGACCCCGATCAACCAGATAAGTGACACTTCCAACCACACGAAGTGGACTAATTTAGCTTAGATTGTCAAATATTTCAATGCCGTATCAAGCAAAGATTACGCGGAGAAAACCCGTGGTCATTTTCAATCGTAGCGACTAACCCATGGATCAAGGGAATTAGCTCACGGATTTTACTATGAGGTTGTTAACGTGTCGCTCACCAGGACAGATACAGTTAGATGCTAGCAGATGCGTCAGACGAAACAGAGGCATGTAGTGCACGGGAGTGTCCTGGAGTGTCCACGTTTACAACCTCATAGTAAAATCCGTGAGCTAATTCCCTTGATCCATGGGTTAGTCGCTACGATTGGAAATGACCACGGGTTTTCTCCGCGTAATCTTTGCTTGATACGGCATTGACATATTTGACAATCTAAGCTAAATTAGTCCACTTCGTGTGGTTGGAAGTGTCACTTATCTGGTTGATCGGGGTCCGATATCCTTTTACCTCCTGCCTTTTACATCAGAATCCATTTATCTTTAAGAGTGGGGTTGGCCGGGGATTGGGGCTGTTTAGGGCCTATGTTAGGGTGCTTTTCTTTAAATAAATCCACGAATATTAAAATTTCCTTTTCCCCGAGTAAAAAAATAACACACACACACACATATATGTATATTCGTGTGTAAGTGATATGTGGCCTATTAATGCTGGTCCATCAAACAGAAAGGAAGAATGAAAATCTGCCTTACTAAATATTCATATATTTCATTTTATATATATATATATATATATATATATCTTAATTCATTATATATATATATTATTTTCTGAATACCTAGAAAATAATACTGATACCCCCCATTGGTTCAACATGTCATTCGTATATTGATGCCCCTGATTTGTTAGGCAACTGGAACACTTGGGAGCAGTGGGGTGAATGCAGTAAAACCTGCGGAGGAGGCAGGAGGGAACGCCAGAGAACCTGTGTCAAGGGAGAGAACAGATGTACTGGGGCGAAGAGAGACTTCGCCAACTGTAACACTGACCGCTGTTCGGGTACGTTTCCCTCTTTCCGATATTTCCAGTTACTTTACGGTCAAAGAAAGAATTCATCAAAATGAAAACCACGAATTAAGAATGCAGATACAGCTATATTTTGGAAAGCGTCTATAATACACTGGTTACATGTATCAGTTTTGAAACACATTTTAACTGACCTTCAAGGTTTTTTTTAGAAATTTGTCTCAACATTTTAGAAGCTCGTTTAATATAGATAAATGGCGGACAGTTTGTCTAAAGTCAGACTTCCCCTAATGTCTCCCAGCATATAACATATTAATATTTCATGTAGTAAGAGAAGAAATGGCTAATCCAACTCATAATATGATATCACAAAAAGGTGTTGTTGTTACATCTACGTAATTACGTCATGCATCATTCAGCTGCTGCTACAAAGGCGAAGACAGCAGCAGCAAATCAAGAACCTGACCAAACTGCGCCCAATCTTGGTATGTATATATATATATATATATATATATATATATATATATATATATATATATATATATATATCACTTGCCAACTGACGTGAAGCCAACTGAAATTTACAATACATATTCTGTTGCAGGTACACTTGGTGCTTGGGAAGCCTGGGGCATGTGTAATGCAAATTGTGGCGGAGGTAGACCGAGGCGCACCAGGCCATGTAATGGTGGGAATTGCCAGGGATCTACACAGGAATCTATAAGGTGCAACACAAATACATGTCAAGGTTTGTATTCTTTGCATGAGAAATAATGGATCTGTTTTTCAAATATGGCAATATAACGAATGATATGCACATTTTTATTGTGTATATTATGATATACACATTCTTCTTGTACAGGAACATTGGGCCCTTGGGGAGCCTGGGGCACGTGTAGTGTATCCTGTGGCGGAGGAAGACAATGGCGCAGCAGGCCTTGTGATGGTGGAACCTGCCAGGGACAAATTCAGCAATTCCAAACATGCAGCACAGTTGAATGTCCGGGTTGGTATAGTTTACATTAAAAAAATGGAAATTCTTTATTTATGTGGCAGTATGAAAAATGTGAATGGACAAATTTATTCTGAATGTTTTGATATGCAACCTCCTCCTTGTACAGGAACATTAGGCCCTTGGGGAGCCTGGGGCACGTGTAATGTAACCTGTGGATTAGTTAGACAAAGACGCAGCAGGCCTTGTAATGGTGGAATCTGCCAGGGACCAAGTCAGGAATTCCAAACATGCAACACAGTTGAATGTCCGGGCTGGTATACTTTGTCCCACACACGTGTAGATGAAATGCTAACTGTGAAAGATTAGAATCCCTGTATTGGGTTCTATAAAAAAGTATTATATGGATAGTACGGAAACAAGGTAATATAAGGAGTTATTTGTAAAGATTATAGGAAAACTTAACTTGTGGAACATTCATAAATGTGACCCATGACAAACATACAGTATACATATTCCAGTATTTTAGTTAAATGCATATCCTTTTGATCATTAAAAAAACCTTAGAGGAATAATAAGCTTGGACATAGCACTCCTTTTAACTCGGCTAAAGCAAAGCTAACTAAAAACTAGATGTGTCGGAACGACACGAATGCCCCCGCCTGGGGCAAATTAGAAACATTTGTTAATTTTGTAAAAATTTTTAAGTTCAGGAAGTGTTGTATGGTCAAAAGTAGGTCAACATTGGCCAAATGCAAATTCGATCTGTAAAGGGTCATTATCAAGCAACACACAAAAAATCAGGCCAGTATCTGCAGGCATTGTGAAAAAAAGTCCATATATGTGCATTTTCATGAAAATTTCTGTCTTTCATGAAATTGTCTATGTTCAGGATCTGTCATATGGTGAAAAATAGGTTAACTGGGACAAAATGCAAACTCGATCTGTAAGTGGTCATTATGCGCCCACAGACCAAACATTAGGCCAGTATCTGTAGGCATTGCATTGCGAAATTAGAATATTAGCAAAAGTTGATAATCATTTATAAATTTAAATTGGAGAGGTATATACCATGTTTCATAACAATCCATCAAATGCTTCCTGAGAAATAACCTCCTAAGTTTTTTTCTATACTAAGCTCTGTGACCTTGAAAAGTAGGTCAAGATCACCCATCTTTGAACTTGACCAAGATTTTGTAAATTTAATGCAATAGCACTGAAGAAATGAAGTTCCTGTGTTGAATACCTTTGTAGATATCTTGCACAAAAGGCCAAAATTTAAAAAAATCCGATAAAATTTCATTAAAAAATCAGAAATTGCAGGTGGCGCCACCAAAATTGTGCAGCACATACAGACCATCAGTCCCAATGATCATAGTAAGTTTTGTGAAAATCCACACAATGGTTTTTGAGAACTTCTGAGTGTTTTTCTATAATCAGCTCTAAAATGTAGAAAAATGGGTCAAGGTCACCCATCTTCGAACTTGACCGAGATTTTATCGATATACATCTTCACTGATGAAATAAAATTCCAATGGTGAATCCTTTTAGAGATATCCCGCTCACAAGGTAAAAGTTAACAGACGCGGAACGGACGGACGGACGGACAGACACCGGACAGACAGATGGACAGACGGACAGCTTGGGTTACGACAATAGCCCATCAGCCTATGAGCTGAGGGCTAAAAACAGCTGTACGTGTGTATTTGTCATGAAAATTTCTATTTTTCATGAATTTTTCTAAGTTAAGGAGCCGTAAAACGGTCAAAAGTAGGTCAACCGGGACGAAACGCGAACTCGATCTGTACCTGGTCATTATCTGCCCACACACCAAAAATCAGGCCAATATCTGCAGGCATTGCGAAAAAAAGTCCGTACATGTGTATTTGACAAGAAAATTTCTATTTTTCATGAAATTTTCTAAGTTTAGGAGCCGTAAAACGATCAAAAGTAGGTCAACCGGGACGAAACGCGAACTCGATCTGTAACTGGTCATTATCTGCTCACACACCAAAAATCAGGCCAATACCTGCAGGCATTGCAAAAAAAAGTGCGTACATGTGTATTTGTCTTGAAAATTTCTATTTTTCATGAAATTTTCTAAGTTTAGGAGCCGTAAAACGGTCAAAAGTAGGTCAACCGGGACGAAACGCGAACTCAATCTGTAACTGGTCATTATCTGCTCACACATCAAAAATCAGGCCAATACCTGCAGGCATTGCGAAAAAAAAAGTCCGTACATGTGTATTTGTCATGAAAATTTCTATTTTTCATGAAATTTTCTAAGTTTAGGAGCCGTAAAACGGTCAAAAGTAGGTCAACCGGGACGAAACGCGAACTCAATCTGTAACTGGTCATTATCTGCTCACACACCAAAAATCAGGCCAATATCTGCAGGCATTGCGAAAAAAAGTCCGTACAACTGTTTGATTTCGGAATGACGGAATGACGGAGTGACGGACATGGGTAAAACTATATGCCCCGGCCACTTTGTGGCGGGGGCATAAAAACAAGACATTATTTTTTTGTAAGGCAACGTATAAAAATTGTAAACAGCCTGGGTTAAATTGATGCCAATGCATGGCATATCCAACCTGATGAATTATGTAGACAAGCCGTCTGAGGTTTGAAAATCATATTACATTGGTCCCTGATTGTTAGGGCCGAAGCTAAACAAAGCAAAGACGATGGTATTTGATATTAGATGAGATATTAAAAATACAATATATCACTAGGTAATTCATCCGGAGCATTATGATTTACAAATAAAAAGGTAAATAAAAGAGATATTAAGTTAAAATGCAATATATTACTAAGTTATTCATCCTGAGCAATACTTATGATTTTCATGTTTTTTACATGAAAATGGTACAGAAAAATAATATCATTCTAAAATAAATATTTAATATATTTAGGAAATATGATTTAAATCTAATTTATTTTGCAAAGCGAACTGAAAACCTATATAAAATTGTAGGTATATGGGGTCAATGGAGCGCCTACAGAGCGTGCAGCGTCACGTGTGGAAAGGGAAATCAACAAAGAACTAGGTCCTGCATCAGACGCCCGTGCTCAGGACAGTCAACACAGTCCCGTACCTGCGATAACGAACCATGCCCTGGTAAGTTAATACCTTCTTACACATGCTATCAGTCCTTGTCCTCATAATCACCACCTGCAGATACATACAATAACTATTGTCACCCTGGTTAAGCAATGCCTTCCACAACATGCAATAACAGTCCTTATCCTGGTAAGTCAATACTTTTCAATGCATTTAATAATATTATTTGTCCTGGTAAATCAATACCTTCCATTACATGCAATAACAGACGGTACCCTGTTAAGTCAGTACCTTCAAATGCCAGCAACATGAGTCCTTATCCTGGTAAGTCAGCAAATTCCAACACATGCAATGACAGCTCTTGCCCTGATGAGTCAACATCAATACATGCAATAACAGTCCTTATCCTGCTTAGTCAATACCCACCTACACATGCAATAACAGTCCTTATCCTGCTAAGTCAATACCTACCAATACATGCAATAACAGTCCTTATCCTGCTAAGTCAATACCTACCTATACATGCAATAACAGTCCTTATCCTGGCAAGTCAATACCTTCCAATACATGGAATAATAATCATCGTCCAGTTAGTCAACATCTTGCAATATATTCAATAACAATTCTTGTACTGGTAAGTCCACCTTCCAATACTTGCAATAACAGTTCTTGTCCTCATAAGTCACAAGTCGCGTACATGTAATAACGGATCATATCCTTGCAAGGCAATAATGTTCCGTATATACGATGACGGACAATCTCCTGGTGAGTAAACACAGACCAGTGCGTCAATCAAATCAATCAACACGGGATGTCCTCTTAACAGGGTACATTTATAATATTCATAATTCATTTTTATCCCTTTATAAATTGCAATTGCCCTTAATGATTTGTTGACCAGGAAACAGAAGGACACAGTAATTATTGCATAAACCTTGTAGCGTGCATGAATATTTAGGTAAAAGCAAGGAAGTTTGATTAAGCTTTTATCTTTATAATCCTCATAAATCGGAGTGCTATAATATAACCACCATACAAATAGGGTTCATTACGTAGAAATAGTCCCTTGGTATTGCCTTATATTCAGTTGGCTTTAATAACCATGGTCGTTTTGCAGAAAAATAGTACGCGGCATGGGATTGTATTCAGGTTGGTTCAGGTTAGTTCAGATAAGGTGAACATTGAAAACTGCCGTCCCCTACCTTAACCTTTTTATTGAATATTTAAAATCAGGATGTTGGCCATGCATGGTATTATCTTTCAATATAACGACCATCTCTAAACTTGTTTTTCTCCGTTAACTAACTGAGTTGACCTTAAGATTCGCGGTTCTTTGAAGTTGCGATTTTGTTCATCGTATGGCAAGGGATACATTTTCACGATATCACCATATAAAATCATACACGAACCTGTATAATATAAATTAATTATATCAAATAATATGTGGACAAATTATTAAAAATTGGACAGGGACACAAAAGAAAACCGAATAAATGTTGTTTATTGATGACAGATAATTTGAAATATAGGATATAATTTATAGTAACAATATCTGAACACATGTGGTCTTTTATTATTGATAATACATTTCAAATTTTACATTTCTCCTTGCTTTCCTCGATTATTCCACTTTTTTTCAAATATCGCAAATTCAAAACCCTAGCAGACAAAAGGCAACCGGGGTATATATTATAATAAAAGTGTTCATAGTGCTGTAAACAAAACACTGTATAAGCTATCAAAATGTGATTTTTTTTCTTTAAAAGCCATAATCACCTTTTGATGTCAATATTTTCTCATTTAGTTCCAAACGTATGGTCGGACTGGGGACAGTTCAGCCCATGCAACGCCTCCTGCGGCACGGGGACAGCGCAAAGAACCAGGACCTGTCGAACTGTTGACTGTGTCGGGCCAACCGTAAATACACGGGCTTGTAATCTTGGCTTGTGCCCAGGTAACAATAAAGCAATAACAAATACACGGTGTTGTAATATTGGCTTCTGACCAAGTAACACCGAAACATGAATCAAATACACTGTATTGTAATTTTGGCTAGTGCCCAGGTAGTACGGAATTATATATATATATTTGTGTGTGTGTCTTTCAATAGGAATAAAATTTGAAGAGTCCAGGTTTGGGGGATCCCAAGGGGAGATGATCTGTGTTTTATTATGAATGTTAGTGTAAAACTGAATCTTTGAGTATTGGTATTATGTGTCATTTTCGCATTATTATATATTAAGAAATCGTGCCATTATGATTATTAAATAATGTTCAAATGTATAACTCAGTTGTCAGTCAAGATTTCACAACTGACTGGTCGGAGAGAGGCAGCTGGCTTATGGTCAATGACTGCGACAAGGAAAAATTATAGTCCGCTAAGTGATACAGCCAGAATTTTGCGCTTCTTTCCCCTTTTCCGAGCGTCCGAAATATTTTGAGCATCCGAGACGCTTATTCCCGCGTTCCTAAAAGCCCTGATTATATATATATATATATATATATATATATATATATATATATATATTTAAAAGGGAAATGGGTAAACTTTATTGCCCTGTTACTTCAATCCTACAATTTTAAAATTTCACATTCCTATAGAAAGCATTCAATTTTTTTTTCAAATAGCAAATGTAGGTATCTGGGGAGAATGGAGCAGTTTTGGTGTATGTGACGCCTCATGTGGGCCTGGCGGGAGAAGGCGGACACGGAGCTGTCGGACTGTCAACTGCCGAGGGGACACTACAGACACTCAATCATGCGACAGCGGACCATGTCCAGGTTAAGTCTCTGCTTTAATATTGTTGACAATGTTTCAAGCCTGGTCTCCAAGTGATCAATAAACCAAGAGACCTATAAATAAATATCATGATAGGAATAGCATACGAATCATAGAAAAAGTTGGTGGCTTGACAACAGATTTCATTTACAAAATGGGAGATTAGTTTGGTAGAAGAAAAAATCATAATAAGGACCGTTTTTATTGTACATTGTAGATATGATGATGATATGTATCTCCCAGAATCTCTATCGGATTTTGCTTAGTTTTGGTCATCGGTCATCAGTACATTAACCAATATTTTCTCAGGAAAAGTAGGAGCTAGCATTCCCAAATTTTACGCATATATCAATCCTAAAACAAATGTTGATGGATTGAGCTTTTCGTGGCGCCACCTGCATCAAATTTCATTTTAGGGGGAAAGCTTGAAAACCTTTGAAAATCTTTACCGTGATCATTCAGCCAAATTGTGCAATTTTTCACAAAATAATCCAAGAGACGAGCTGTTTCAAGCTTGTTCAAATTGTTTTGGTTCACTGAATTTTGGCCTAGTTACTGGAATTTGAACTTAGTCATTTGGTCAAGTAAGCATACTAACATAACAGTCTCAAAAACGATAGGAGCTAGCATCACCAGATTTTGTGCAAATGCTGGTCACATGACTTATATTTGAAATTGAAGTTTTGTGGCTCCACCTACATTGCCCTGTTTTTTACGTGCAAAAAAAATCAAAATTTTTGCCTCTTACACCTGAAAATGTTTTAAGATGAAACTGCCCAGCTAAATGGTTAGATTTTTTTACCCATGAATTATTCTAGAATAGGGTTATTTCAATTATATAAGAATAAATTGGGTTCATTGATTTATGATAGAGTCATAGAAAAGTGAAATTGCTTGGTCTTGTGGCCATTAGTAAGTATATTTCAAACTGATGGCTGCTAAAGTTATCTTCTACAAAATTTTTGTTTCAACTTCTGTTACATTGTACAAACATTATTCTTAGATGGCCTTTGTTAAAGTTTACATAATTGCATTTTGGCAGTATTATTGCACCATGAAAGTAATGTAAGATACTTTGGTAAACATGGCTAGCAGATTTATCGTATTAACAAACTGAGCTCTTTAGATATATAAGCAAAGCTGTACAGGCAACTTAAATAATTGCATGGTTCCATATCCAGTTTATGTGCAAGATAAATCCATGAATAAAATATAACTGTATTCTGATTTTGCTTTCAACAAAGCAGGCATATATTATAAAAAAAATGAATAAAAAAAAAAAATCTTATGAATATGCAACTTGAAAAAAGTAGCCAAAATCTTATCTTTCAGTATGTATACACAAATTTAACCACATGCAAAAATTTTGTTTGTCTTTATTAATAGCTTGGCAGACTTGGCAGAATGCCAACTGTATGAGACGTTATAATAGGTCAAGAGTCCACTTAGTGCAGCCAGGTATAGGTCAAGAGTTATCTCAGTGCAGTAGCTGCTGGTAATTAGCTTTGCTTGACTTAGGGCAACTGCCTGCCTCAGCTGAGATTAGTCAGCCCAGTGCACTGGACTCAAGAGAAGTATGATGTATCTGCTTGAAATTTTGACCTGTCCATGCATCTTTGATGGCTTTCTCGTACACATGATTGGTGTAGCCACCTACAATGATTTTTGCACAGCGTATGTACTTGCTAATTTTTCAGGAGGGATTTGATATTTCAGCCTAAATTGGGAATATCTATACATATATCGGATAGCTTCGTCGTATTCAAGACTGTTGGCGCCACCTACAATCATTTTTGCATAGTGTATGGTCCTGCTTATTTCTCAGGGGTGATTTGACATATATGCCTGATATTACGCATGTCGAAACATCTCGGATAGTTTTTTGTATACAAGATTTGTGGCATCAGCTACAGCTGTTTCATGCATCTGTGCACATAGCCCAAGATTGGTTTGAAGTATCTGCCTGAAATTTGCACGTCCATACATTTTCGACGGCTTTCTCCTACACAAGACTAGTTGTGCTAGCTACAATCATTGTGTGTTGTGTATATCAATGCCAGTATATCAGGAGTGACGTTTTTGTAATTGGTGCTTATACTCGGGTTCAAAATGTTTAATACTTGCATTGTACATATACATGGCACATTTGCATTTGAAAAGAAATGGTTCTATTTGAAAGCATTATATCTGATGTATATCCCATTGCATAGGTTGGCACTAGGCCTGTAGGTCTTGTTTATCTTGCATGATAACATATCTTTAACTCGTGTCCACAAATGACCTCATTTAAGCACTATGATGGTAATCTAGACTGCAAATGCATTCCATTAGTGTAATTTTTGGAAGTAAATCATTTCATTAATACAAATTTCGGATGTTTTACAAAAAAAGTATACTGATGTATATAACCAATTAGGATAAACATGGGAATATTAGATAAAAAGTAAGAAGTTAAAGAAAATATATCTTTATTGCCTTATGTATGAGTTGTGGTCCGGTCCCGCTATGGGCAGTCCCGCACTAAGTGTGGACCAAGCGGACTGGTCCATTTATCGATGCAATAGAACTACAAGAATGTAAAGAAATAACATCCGTTGGTAATTAAGTCAAATATGTTTACATAAATTTCCTTTAAGTAATAAAGCATACTAACTATGCAATACCGTCATTGTTAAATAAGTTTGAAAAAATAATGAAACAATAAATTCATTAAAGACTCTAAATGTTCTCCCCGTTTTACTCTCAGACTTCTGTGTTACTCCTTATTAATATATACTAGCAGCTCCCGTGGAAAATCCACGGTTCTCTAAGATAATCAGTTTATCTCATGCATATATTTGTAATGAGCTGATAGGAACTAAATGACGCATATTTAATCCTAAGATTTTTGCAGGAACTTTTGTCATGTGTTTCACTTATATGATATAAAGATTACTTCTGCAAGAATTATCCAGGAACACCCTCCCCAAAAATATTAATACAAAAAAAATATTCTTTTCCAGAAATCACACAAAAAAAAAATTTTGAAAGAGGCATGAGGCATATACAGGGTGTACGCATTTTTAAGCGAGTAGTCTTTTTTCCGATAGAAAACATAGGTCCGACAGCTTCATTGCTTGGAAAATATCGTAGATATAACGATTGTATAAAGAAGCAGTCTACCACGAAATGATATAAAAGATGTTTTGTATAAGTTGAAGCTCAGGCGACATCATGATACACGATGTTTATTCAGTGTAGACAGTTGAGAGTATAGTCTAAGGCATGTTAAGAGACACATGCGTTATTTGTATTCACATGCATATGTCGTTGAAGTCTCTTGTACGCGAAACGTATGGCTACCAATGTGAGAAGGATAAGCCCAGAAAAATATATTCCAACAGTATTACATTTTTGCTTTAAGTACTGTAAATTGTCATGGAATAAGCAGGTCTGATACAAAATTGACAACTTACCCAGATAAAAGGAAGGCATGTTGATATATTTCGATAAAAACATTTAGCAAAGAAACCAACTGGAGCCTTGCTTCTTTTCATTGTCTTTCAGCAAATTCTCACAAAATGTAACATACAGATTTTGCTGAAAATCTGTAGAGGTGTAGAATAAAACTGCATCCGTAATCCATACCAGTTTTGGAGGTAATCGGAATCAACATAATATATTTTTTTCTTAAGTGCCATAATCATAATTCCACAAAGGAATAATTATAAGGGGATATTCCTTTGTCCCCGAGCAAAAGCCGCCCATTCGTATGCAGTTGTTCTGCCACTCGTCTGGTGAACCCGTGTTTCTGAACCATGACAATGTTTTACGAACATTTGAACGAACGACTTCATGATTATTAGATTCTGGCGGGGGTTTCAAAGTCATTAAGAGATTGAGGACCCTTAGAAGTGTGTGCAACCCCCCCCCCCCCGTGCTTCCTTTTTGAAAAAAAAAACTTTTTTAAACAACCCATAAATCGGCCGAACTATTAAAACTATGGTAATCAAAGAAAAATACTTCTGAATGTATAAAAATCAACATACCTGCATGTAAACCTATAAAACGGTGCTCGTGTAAAGGGTCTAAGCTCTTTGTGTCCACTCAAGGGAAATATGCTCCCTATTAAAAGATTCATGTGGACATTTTTTTCCGCGCTTGAATTTAAAATCTTTACTTCCTTTTGACAGAGTAAAGTTCCTTAACAGGCGATAAAATGGAAATGGGGTTCGTTGGGGATTATAGGTCGCCTCCTGAAAAAGCGTGACAGGCGAAAAATGTTTTGCTGACCATTTGTAGAAGGTTGAGGTAAAAACATATCAGTAGTCCATTTCATTTTGGAGTTTATAAGAATCATGACAATTTATCTTCTAATTAAACCATTATGAAAAAGGACCATTCCTTTCCCTGTGTGGAAGCCACCCGTTCGTATTTATTTGTTCTGCCACTCGCAAGGTGAACTCGTGTTACTGAAGCATGACAAGTGTTCACACATAAAACGCATATACGTGAACACATGGCTGATATTATAGGAGATTCTGGTGGAGGTCTGTACGCCCTGACTACAGATTATAGTTTGTTATCAATTTAAAGATGTACTGGTGATATTTTTTTCATGTTTCACCGTCCCTACAGACAACGTATCTTAACAAACATATATGATTGTTGAGTTAGAATAGATCTGCGCCTCTCGCACTGCACACAGTAATAGATGAATGTTCAACAAACATAAACTGCATCTTGCTTCATGGCCATAAGAAAAGGATTTGAGAGCCTGAATCATTCAATTTCATTAAGCAAACTAAAACAATCCGGCGTCATCAATACTGAACTTATTTGGTTTAAAAATTATTTGTCTAACAAAAGACAATTAGTATGTGTGAATGGAGAACTCTTTAAAGAGTGCGTTTTGAATAACGGGACCCCTCGAGACACAATTCTAGGTCCGGTTTTATTCCTAGTGTATATTAATGACTTGCCTAAATATTTAAAAGAGAAATGTATGATATATGCGGATGACATCTCAATATATCCTTCCTCAGATTCACCCACTGAGGCGACTAACCCCCTTCAGAAACTTATTGACATCGCTCTTGAGTGGTTACATAATCACCGACTTTGTATAAACCCTGTAAAATCCACGGTACTTTTATTCGGCCAAAATCAGAAAACCCGATCTCCCGATTTAGAGATCATTATAAATGATATCACATTACATCCTATCCAGAGTACGAAATTATTAGGTATAATCATTGACTCTAATCTGACTTGAAGAGAGCATATTCAGCTTCTATGCGAAAAATTAAAATCTAAATTAGGAATACTCTTAAGCCTCAGTAAGATACTGTCGACTATCAGCCTGAATTACTTATATTTTGCCCTTTTTCAAAGTGACATAGATTACCACATATCTGTTTGGGGCAATTGTTTTAAATCTTATTTAAATAGAGTCCAAAAGCTTCAGAACAAAGCCGCACGCGTCGTCACAAAAAAAACTTGATAATAACACTTCGTCTGCGTCATCAGTTAAACAACTAGGTTGGATGACCGTGGAAGAAAGGTATCGGTATTTTTTTGTGTTCAATTGTATATAAATGTTTGTCTGACGATGTACCTGAATATTTTAAAACTGTTCTCAGGTTGCAACGGATGCCATATGAAACACGGTCTGCTGACAGCCATAATTTGATTTTACCCAGGCCCAGGCGTGAACGTTTTAAATCTAGTTTTAGCTATGCAGGTCCATATCTATGGAATCAGCTGCCTTTATCCTTAAAGTATGCCTCAGATCATGGCCATTTTAAGCGTTTATATAGATGTTTGATGCGACAATAGCACAATTTTATATTATTCTAACTTGTATATTACCATAAATCTACCTTTCATCAATTTCATGAGATTGATATGTATTTTATTTTATTTTCAATTTCTTCAACGTAACGACTATATTCCATTACTGCATAACATCTTTTAATCGTTTGCGCTATATTTTGAACTATGTATTTAATATATATATAGCAATATGTCATGTTTAATCTGTATCTGTATGATGTATATTTTATTCATTTTATATCTTCAAACTTTATCCAGGACCCTGTTGAAAACCAGCAAATGAGCTAAATATAGGTTATCCTGGTAAAAGATGTTTGAAATAAATAGAATGAACCCCCCCCCCCCCCCCAACTCGAATGATAATTTAGTTTTGGGGCACATGACTCGGCCGAACCTTTTAAACCATGATTATCATGGAAATATAATTTTGAATGTATAAAAATCAACATACCTGTAACCCATACAAAATTTGTCAAACGGTGGTCCCATCACTAATGTCAGTGCCCTGTGTTGACCAAACTGCAAAGCCCTCGCATTGAAAGCGGAGTCATGTGGTCTTTGGATTAAAAACCTTTACTTCCTTTTGAGAGAGACAATTCCTTTAGAGGCGTTACAATATGGATATGGGGGATCAATGAGGATTTTAGTTGACCCGCGTGACCGTGAATTGCCTTTTGGGCAGGACATGCGCTGTCGCCACGGTCTTAACAAGCCAGTGAAAATCCCCGAGGCGTCTCCTGAAAAAGCGTCCCAGGCCTAGAGGAACTTGCAGCACAAAAGAATTAGGCACGACTAATGGGGAAATATTAAAATTATTAATTATTCAGCTTAATAGAGCATGATCCCGCAAATTAAAACAAACTGTTCCTAGAAGCGCACGCCTCAGATACGTCATCCAAATTTGGAGAGTCAAATCACAACGGAAGCAGGTAAACCGTGGTCTAGAAAAAAACCTAACTCCGTATTAATTATATACATACACCCATTAAGAACTTACACATGTTAGGTGTTTTAATCCTTTTAATCATTTTACTGGGTGTCAGGAGAGTCCAAGCTAACGGGCTGAAACAAAATGTTGTTTTAGTACATTTATTGTGGTTAAGGGGTCCTTCTTTGAGAAACTAACTTAAAAACACAAATGCATTGTCCGCAAAGGGTAAAATTATCCGTTTAAACTTCTCAAATAAAACAAAATCATCTAAACATAGCACAAGCAATAAAATAAAATAAAAAAAGGTGGTCCGAAAAAGTTCGGATTGGTCCAGTCCAAGAATGAGCGGTCCGGTATTTTACGTCAGTGGTCCGGTCTGGTCCAGCTTAATAATGTGGACCTGACAGGTCCAAGCGGTCCGGTCTGCACCTCTATTATATATAGTATTTATTATATATTTCCTTCTCTATTAACCCTCATGGGTTTTTCACAGGTATTTGGGCAGTGTGGGACAGTTACCGACCTTGCAGTGTCGCGTGTGGAACTGGATTTAGGCTGCGGTCTAGAGATTGCCAGACGACAAACTGCCGGGGAACAAGGATTGAATCACAATCTTGTTATGCTGGACCATGTCGCAGTAAATATTTTTTATTGGACATGTGACACTGCACAAGTAAAAGACAGTGAAAAATGATGATAGACAAGCCCTTCATTTAATTCCTGATGACACAATTCAAATGTTAAATGATTTTAATATCTATAACTCCCGTAATCCTGGTATACCCCTCCTTCTCTGTAAAGATTTACTAAAAACGCTTTCGGTAAAGATTTTAGATTAAAACTTCCTTTGATTTCCATGTTGATCTTGTATAATCAGGTAACTAACTCTTTGTAAGTCTTGTTCAGTCTTGTGAATCATGGCAGTAATGACAAGCATTTATGTCCACAATGAAAGAAATATCCAGTATTTTCATGAATTGTATCTGACTTGTCATATTATGAATCATTTATTTAGAATGATAGAATGACGGATATTTAGAAGAATTTACAGAATTTAGAATACCTGGTTAAGCATTGTTGCTTGTTTTGACTGCATTAGGATGCTTTAGCTTTCAGGAGGGTTAATACAAACTCATAAAATAAATGGCACTGTTTCAATTACATTCATGTACATTCATTTTCTTATGTTACCATTATAGCTTCAGGAAGCTGGGGACAATGGGCACAGTGGACTTCCTGTTCAGTCACATGTGGAGACGGGACACGGATCAGAACAAGACCTTGTGACGTCACGCCCTGTCCGAACAGTAACCCGCGTGACATGGAAACTCAGCCATGCAACATGCCATCTTGTGCAGGTCAATGGCCTTACCAACTTTAAGAACTCTTCCGCTAACATTTCAGAAAACATAGATAATTACGTTCATATTAAACTGTCACAGGATATATTATCGGAGGTAATCCTGTATGAAGCTCTGTATGTCACTCAGGAAGGTTAAAAATATAGGAAACATTTAAACTAAGACAAGTCTTGCTGCAAAATCTGGGATGCAATTTTTAATATGCACTGTTTTAGAATTGTTGTAGCTAACACTGATCTCAAAACCTGATATTATCTTTGGAGATATTAACTTCACTGTCGATATTCACCCCATAATACAAATCATCTATCCGTGTCTGATTTTAAAAGCAAGCGTGCTTTGAGAGAATAAAGATAGCAATGTGTTAAGTAACTGGTACCTGAACTACCCTTTGGAACATTACGTTATGTGTGGATTGATGGATATGATTCGACTCGTGTTTAATTGAGCATTATTACGTCATTATTATATATTGAAAATAAATGCCGAATTCAGAATAATAATTGGAATTAATAATATATTGGAAACTTCACTGTATAAAGTAATTTAGAATGAGATGAAACGGCTAGAAAAAAAGCAAAATCTTTGCCACCCAATTTTCTCCAATTTTCATGGTATACATGTGGATCAGAACCTTTATGATCAGCTAATCAATTCTTAGTTCAAATGTGAATCATGACAGAAACAACACACATTGACATCCACAATAATTATAAAATATTTTTCTTTCGAATTTTATCTGTCATTTAATAAAGTATGTCTTTAGTATTGCAGATATAAAAAAGAATTTACAGAATTAAGAGTATCTGGTTAAGCACTATGGCTTGTTTTTACCGAAATACGATGCGTTAACTATTAAGAGGGTTAAGTGTTAATATAAACTTCTCATAAATCCCACGGCATCGTTTCAATCCCATACTTATTTTATCATTAAAAGCTTTAGGAAGCTGGGGGCGATGGGCACAGTGGACTTCTTGTTCAGTTACATGTGGAGACGGCCAACGGTCCAGAAGCAGACCCTGTGACGTCACACCATGTCCGAACAGCAACCCACGTGACACGGAAACTCAACGGTGCAATAGGCAAACCTGTCCAGGTAAACATATTTAGAAACTAAAGAAAATAACGTTCCCATTAAACTGTTACATGGTAAGATGAAACATAGCGTTGATTGTTATCGGAGATCATCAACTGGGATGTTTGTCGCGAAATATTTTGTGATCCAGGTTCTTTCAGCCTTTCAAACCTTCAGTAATCTTTATAATTAATACCTAGTTGGTTTTTTCTAGACCATCGTTTACCAACTTCCACTTCGATCCGGACTTCCAAATTCGGCACACGAATCGTCGGTGGGCTCTTTTAGGACAAGTTTATTTTCTTTTGCTGGATTATTTCCTATTTAGCTGCACAATAAATATTTTAATATTTCCCTGTAAGGTGCCCCTATTTCTTTTGTGCTTCAAGGTACCCCACGCATGTCACGCTTTCTCAGGACGCACCTTGGGTATTTTCTTTGATTTCGACCTCACTGGCCTGTTAAGACCATGGTCAGAGCGCATGTCCTGTCCAAAGAGCTCTTTTGCGCAATAGCTGTCAAACTGGTCCACATTAATCCCCATTGATCCCCATATGCATTATTATGCCGCCAAAGGAAGTTTACTCTCTCGAAAGGAATTTAAGAATTTTAATCCAAAAAAACACACGACTCCGCTTTCAATGCGAGGGCATTTCAGTTTGGTCACCATTGAGGACTGAGACCAGTCACGTGGCCATTGTTTGACAAACTATTTATGGGTTGCAGGTATGTGGATATTTATTCATTCGCTCGTATAATATCCATTGTTTTAACACTTGGTCAACTCGTGGGGGGTGGGGGGGGGGGGGGGTGGACGGGGTTCACACATATTTGTTTAAAATCAGCTGTCTGTTTAGAAGAACCCATGAAACATGAAAACCTTTTCCCAGTACAACCTAAAAATGATAGGGATTATATTAACCTATGTTCTGTAATCCCTAACAAGCTAGATTATGTAGTCGGAGCCTATAAACCTCCATGAGAATCGGCTTTTATCATGTCATGTGTTCACGTTTATACGTTTCATTGATGAACACTGTCATGCTTCACTAACACGGGTTTACAGTGAAGAAACAAAAACATACGAATGGGCGGCTTCCACACGGAGTGTTTCCTTACCACAGACTTGCACCGAAAGATATTAAACTGCCTTTTATTTGGGAGAGTTGTCAGTTTTCAATTAAACCTCTGCTTATTCTATACCAATCTACAAAGCTCAGGACAAACTCATATAATAAATTTGGAATATACTTTTAACAATATATGTCTTTTCACTTTAGCAGTTGTTTGTTTTCGGGTGTAAGAGCCTTCAACGCCTTACATGTGTCTGTTAATATGACTCAACTGTTAACTAAAAACATCGTTTTTCGTGATTTCATAGCTTAATTCCTTTACAAAATATCTTTCATAAACTTTCACTTTGCTATTGTTATATAATTATTCAAATTATTTTCACAGTAGTTGGCCTCTATATACAATCGTTATATCTACTAAATCGTCATCACTTCAGCAGTGATGATGTCACACCCATGTTGTTCATCTCATTAAAAATTAGTACATCCTATATATAGCTGACGTCTTTTTCAAAACATATATTATTTCTTAATTAGCACAATTTGCCATTTGTTTGCTAATAGTATTAGGGGAGGGGTAAGTAGACCACATTTAAACAATTTGCCCACGGGCCATAACGCTCAGCTGAATTTGACTGGGTGCTCATGTCTTTTATTAATGTTTTATATTATATGTGAGAAAAGTCTATGGCTTATGTTACCATGTTGTAAAACGGACGGAATAAAAACAAGTTTATTTATATTCCGTACTTTGCCATTTGTTATAATAATTAAGTTACTTATAATAATGTATTAAGTGCATTAAGTAATTAATTTCAGGACTCAAGTAGACTTGTCAAGGACCTGGCCCCCCTCCCCACCCCCAGATTATGCAATGGAATGTTCCAAGGAAAATGGGAAAAAATACAATGTTTAACCTATCTGGGCGCTCAAAATCACGTTTCTTGTCCGTAGCTCGCAGAATACAGGTCACCATGAACTTATTTCAGGTTTTCAATGAAATTTTCCAAGTGTCTCCTCGATGTAAAATTTGGAGAGTCCAGGCCTAATTGATACAAAGTGTGCCCTGTTTGACTCCTAAAATAAAAATAGTCATATTTCTAGCCAGTAGCTTGCAGAATATAGGTCACCATAACCTAGACCTTATGCATACAATTTGTAACTGGCAGGTGGTCATTGGGATTTGCCAAGATCTCCCTTGATGTTGTGTTACAAGAATTTAGGACTTAAGGATACAATTTGTGCCCAATCTGATTATTTGTGCCCCGTGTGACTGTCTGAGCTCTTAAAATCATGTTATCAGTCCGTAAGTTGCAGAATATAGGTTCCCAAAAGGTGACCTAATTTAAGGTTTCCAAGGACATTTGTCCAAGACGTCCCTGGATTTCTCGGTCTAATGGTTACGATTTGTGCCGGAGAAACGGACGGCCGACGGGCAAAGGGTGATCGCTATAGCTCAAATAACTAAAAGTCAGCTGAGCTTAAAAGAACTCGCGAAAAGCTCAGAATTAAAATATGCGACATTCAGTCCTTACAAGCTCAACCAAAAAATTGTTTATCTTAGAGAACCATGGAATTCCACGGGTGCAGCTAGTTCATAATTAAAATAGTGATCATACACATGCTTGAAAAAAGACAACACAAATATTTCTTAAATAATAATACAAAATTCGACCAATGACTTCTTCTTTCCTCTGGTGTCTTATGAACCCAAAGTGAAAATGACATCATTGGGTTACCAATGGGCGACATTGTTACATATCTAGACAAATTTAAGAAAGTATAGTACGTTAATTTCGATAACACATAGGTAAGTCGAATTGTACGTCTTCGATAGACTTATTTAAAACGTGTTAGTTATACTTGTGACAGATCGTTCTAGGTTTTACCACTGTGCAGTACAGAACCGGAACAGGTCCCGTTGTTCTTCGGCCTATGCGTTCGTCCCACCTTATTATGTGATAGCTGCCAAAATGAAATACAGATATAAAAGTAAAAAGGTTAAATAAAGACCTGTAGACCGTGGCCCTTCATCTGCTTCGGTTGTCGAGAAGACGCCGCTACAAGAAAATTAAATGGCAAGGTGGTAAAGTAAACTAAAATAAGTAGTCTTTTTTACGGGTGAGTCCTCTTGTGACCAGACTCTCCTGGAGCGCATCCAAGTCTCGTCAAGCATCTCGACCCCTTTGCTATACAAAGGACTCAATGGTGATCCCCGATGTGTTTTTAAACATGCACAATGTGTTTAACACATGCCACGCACAGTCTATGGACACACACCGTGTAGTTATATCAATGACACTTTAATATAAACGTAGATGTGATGACGATAAGTGATTTGGACAATAAGTATGAATAATTGACGGCAGATCCTCAAAGAGACGGATGTTCCTGTATATGTCCGGCACGATTTTTTTTACCACTCCTCCCCCAACATATCAAAATGATACAGATTTTTCTTTCTGTAATTACGACAAATCGTGAGCGTTTATGACAATACTACGAACATTTGAATGTTTACAGGAACATGACTTAGGAAATCGGGTCCAAAGTTATATTAACCTAGAATATATTCAGTCTTTGACGTTCTGTAAGATCATTGCCCACCTCCTAATTCACTTGATTTTAGTTTTTGACTGGTTGATTTAAACAAAAGGCTGATAATCAGTTTGTATAACGAACTAGCGCCAAACAGGTGTTGCTTAAACTTCTGCACTACCAAACATGCACGCCCTACAGTGCAGTAGTTACTTTTCTGTGAAGATTGTTCTTCGATGCGAATGGAACAGAGTGGATCATTTGGTCGTGTTCTTGTATTAAGACTGTACCAGGCCTTACTTCGGAGCCCTGTACGCAGTACAAATCGCTTGTTAGCATCCGGTAATATCATAATCGGGGAACTGAGTAACACCATTTTTAATGTTTGACATGCTCTCTCTTGACCATCTCCCCAGTTAATTTTCTTAGGTTTGCCTTTCCGTATAAGGTCAGTGACTAGAAAAGCAATTTCCACAACAAGTATGAATGAATTTACGGTACTAACGAGTTAGCATGTGGCTGATCGATTAAAATCTTGAAGCTTTTTTTCAGGATTTGTGGGTTTGTCATGATTCTGCCTTGCCAACATAATTGGTCAAATATTCAATGTTTTTTTTAAGCCAAGGATACTTTTTCATGGCCGCATGGCCAGATTGGCGTCCTCTAAGATCTGAAATATTCTTCCAAGAGTGGACATATGCTCTGTCCTAGTTTGCGCGTGGACAGGAATGTCATCAACATAATGAACGCATAAGGGATGCCATGGAACTTTCTTCAAACAAGGCGTGTGAATGTTTGATCAGATTTTAGGAGACCGAACGGCCGAACAGTTAATAGAAAATGGTCGCATTGAGTTACGAAAGCGGAATTTTCTTTCGAATTTTGTCCCATTTGAATTTGCCAGTATCCTTTTGTAATATCAATTTTACTAAAGAATCTACTTTCTGTCATTCGTGAATAAAGTTTATCTGTATTTGGCATTGGCTCAGAATCACAAAGAGTTATTCTGTTAAGTTTTCGGTTGTCTTTGCAAAACGCACTTTCTCGTCTTAGCCCCCAGTACCACTGGACTGCTGTATTTAGAATTTAAGTGTTCAATGATACCCATATCAAGCATACTGTTTACCTCTTTCTTGATGGTCCCCTTTACTGCATATGGTATGGTTGTGATGTCACCGGATCCTCTGTAGTGAAAGTTATATCGCATTCCATAAGCGTAGTTCTCTTTTGGACATCTGAAAAACTATTCTGGAACCTGGCAAGTAAAGAAGGCAAATAAGCCATTTCGCTTTTTGACAGATCAGGATTAACAGTTACAATTCCTGTTGTCTCTTTCTGGGTGGAACTCGGCATTTCAGTTAGTGCTCTGCCTGGCAGGGAGCCTCTTGCATACAGGCTGTCGCTGTCTCAAGACCTATAGCTTCACTGTAATCACTAATGTCAGTGTGGCTAAATATTCCCAAGGTCAGATCTAAATCACATCTATCGATATAACTCTTCAACATATTGATATGGCAGGACTTTATCTTGCCTTCTTTATCAATGCGATAATCACACTTATCGAATTCATCCACGGCATTGTAAGGTATTTTATGGTGCAAGAGCAGTTTGTGGTAATCCGTAGAACAAAGGAAAAACGTTTTTACTTACTTTTCATAATATTTCTGGTATCTACCAGCTGATTTAGCACGCATTTTCTGGACGAGATCGCATGTTTCGCCCAAACAATCTTTTAGATCAAGCAATATTGGTAATTTTTACTTCCCGAGAAATATTCTTATTTGACCATAATTCCCTTAGAACTGTCATTGGGTCTCTCACTATTCTGTCGCACGGTAGTTCGAACAGACTAAATCCGAGTTTCTCTTGTGGAGCTTCCCTATGCAAAATTAGAATTCAAATAAATATCGCAATCATCTGGTTTCTCTGACCACATTCTCTTAGCATCATCTTAAGTGCCCCATTGCATTGTCCAACTAATCCATTACAGATGGTAAGGGGGTACAAGTAAGTTGTTTTAATGTTATGTCTCTCATTTCTCTCATAAGGTCTGATATGATTTGTGTACTTTGATCTGTTACCACCTCTGAAGGAACACCATCTCTAGAAAAGATGCAAGAGAGTGCTTCAGCGACTGTTTTAGTAACGAAGTGTGGGAGGTGCTTCTAGATATTATGTAGCTTTGTCGACCACAGCGAGGCAAAGCGATATTATCAATCCCACGAGGTTCAAGGCAATATGTCTGTAGAAAATGTCCTTCATTGACTAAGCCCGAGTGGCACTTTGGTCACTCTGTCTTTCTGTAGAGTGCGCTGAGATATGTTACATGATCTACAATAATGGGTCATATTTAAATACAAATTTGTCCAAAAGAAATTATTTCTGACCTCAAACGTACCTTTATGAGCTACCTTCATCTTATCTTTTCTACAGGTAGAAGGACCAATAACTCCTGTACATCTTTAATATTTGTTTTTTTGAGAGTTTACGCATGGGATGTCTTTTATAACAAAATAGTACTTACAATCTACCTGTGGATCTTGGTTTTCTTCCTCAAATAAATGCTACACACTTTTGTCGTTTTTATGAAGATTCAGGAATTCATCCGAAACTGCTCTGATTCATGAGCATTGTCTCTACTCTGTGGGTGTCCACTGAGGGGATTTCAGTTTAGTACGACTCGGTTTAGACCCCTGTCTTTCGGTTCGGTGTGCACAGTTCTCTTCTGAATCGCTTGGTTCACGTGCATTTACGACATTGCCTATAATCAGATCTAAAACTATATTACCGTATTTCCTTGAACAGACGCCCGGCCGTTTTTTTCAGAACCTGCTTGATCTGGCGTCTAAACAAGGCCGTGGAACACGTGGAAACAATAAACCCGCCGGTCACTATTTAGGGACACAATTGAAAAAAGCGCCGGTACACGGTTTGGTACTTATAACGGCATAGACTTATTCATTTTATGACACTTACCGTCAAATATATAACTGATTCCTCGACACAACGTATTCAACCGTTTATGACCTTGTATATACTGAACACAGGTGGATTTTCCATTAACTGTGCACCGCGTACATCTTGTAATATTGGTTCCATCGAAATTATTATTTCTTAAGGTGTACAGCCAAGGTGTTTTCGAAATGAGTCAGTTCATGTTTAGTATGTTGTCAACCTGGACATTTTATGTCTTAAGGGTAACCTTAAAGTGTGAAGCCACAGTAATGCTTTGAGTATATGAGGGACAATATTTTTAACTGTTCACAATCACCAAACTTAGTTTCCTCGTAGAAGTGTTGATAATGATAAACAAATAAATAATACCCAAGGGATAGAAAATGAGGCACAAGTACAGTTTGTTGTCCACCATATTTCACATCTTCTGTTCCCAGAAAGAGTTTTTGTTATAAACTTGTAGTAGATGGACGGGACAATGAAAAGTGGGGAGCGTGGACGAGGTGTAGCGCCACCTGTGGTGTTGGACAACAGATCAGGGAGAAATCCTGCAAGGGAGGTGCTTGCACTAGCTCTTCCGTGGAGGCCAGGACATGTCGAAGCGTTCCATGCGGAAGTATGTCATTTCTTCATATGAAAAGAGATCCATAGAATAAATTTTTAAACATCGATTGGGCGTGTTACAAATAATGAATTACTGTCATGCTACATTGGCAGTAGATCAATACTTTTTTAAAAGAATATTTCGAATAGTTTATATAATATAGTATACCCTTCCTGGTAAAAAAAATCTGAGAAAATGTACAGAGGCCCGGCATTTATTGATATATATTTGTTTTCTCTTTAAATACAAATTTGTTTAAAGTTACTTTTTATTTTCATATAATTTATATTGACATGAACAGCCGGAGGATCTGCAGGTGGAACCTGGGGAGAGTGGACCGGGTGGATATGTGCAGTCACATGCGGCTCTGGTACTGAGTACAGACGTAGGATCTGTGCGACTGGCAATTGTGCAGGACTGAATCGGGAAAGACGTTCATGTAAACGCCAGGCCTGCACGGGTAACAACACATTAAAGTGACACACATTAACCAATCGGACCTATAGATTTTATCAGTTATCAGATTATCAGTTATCGCGATATAATGGGGGTTCTAACTTTTATCATAAAGTGTGTTGGGATGGCTCAATCAATAACACTGGAGTGTGTACTCACACACGCTCTTATTCGGGGGATTTGAATCTAGAGGTCATTGTTCCTTCCCATGAAAGTTTATCCTAAAACATTTTGCAAAAAAAATGGTTAAAAAAAGTTCTGCAGGTTGACTAAATTTTGCTCAGTGTATAAAAATTAAATTGAAATCATCAAGAGATTTTATACTACTTTGTTCAGACCCGAATTATTATTATTATTATTATTTTTATTAGGGCACCGCTTTAAAAGCGCTGTCCTAATAGTAATCACCATGTCAGTCCGTCCATCCATCTGCCCGTCAGTCATTTTCTTTCGCGCGTGATATCTCAACAAGAACATGCCTGATCTTTCCCAAATTCACAGGGATGATCGGTACCTATGAGCCTCCAGACCTATTGTATTACAGACCTGCTGGAATTCCAGTATGGCACTAGATCACAATCGGCGATTTTTCTTCGCGCAATATCTCAACAAGAACTCATTTGATCTTTACCAAATTCACGGGAGTGATTGGTACCTATACGGGCTCCAAACTTATTAAATTACAGACCATCCAATATGGCCACCAGAGCACAATTGGTAATCAACTAGTACAGGAAAAAATATGTTCTGCACTCGAATATGATAGAATATGTCGCTACCACCCTTATCACAAGGCATTTACCTTAAGAGAATATAATGACCCTTTTCATTTCGTCATACAGCTTCATCTTGTTTTAAACCCCACTTTCTTACAAGTGCAAGACAGGCCTCCATATCACTAACATTACTCCTAACTTCAGACTGAGCGGTGCGTAACACATTTTAAAGCGGGGTAAATTGGCATAGATCAAATGCCCAAATCCTGGGTGCTGGATGTGTTTGCTGAGAATGGTGGCGTGCAGACAGTAGAGTAACAGATGAAAGGGTATTAAGAAAATGCCTTACTTGAGGCATGTTGCGTCAGGCCTAATACTACCTAAAACTCTCTGAATCTGTTATCTGACATAAGATTCAGACCAAGAAAGTGCCGGATACCAAAGAATTTATTCATCCGGCCGAAAAGGATGGAATTATCCACCGTGTCGAACGCCTCTGAAAGGTGAAGCGGTAAAACATACAACATACCTCATTGTCAATAGCTTTCAGAATATCAGTATAAACTTAGACTTGAATCAGTTCATTAAATGTGGCCACAATATTTTGGTAGACGTGCAGGTTTCTGTCGGTCCCGTCTAGCTTGGCCTGTACGGTGATGTCGGCCCAGTTCTGCAGCAAAGTGACTGTCTCCTGATAGGACCATTCCTCGCTCTTGAACCACCTTCTGCTGTGTCCACTCCCTTTTGTTATCACTCACCTAGAGTAAATGAGACTTTACACAGCGTCTCTGCAAAAGGGTTTCAGAGCACAAGTTATTTCGCGGGGGAAGGACAAAGGGTTAAAGGGTAGCGGTCAAGGTCATCCAGTGAACTTAACTCAATCGGATTAGAAGCGGATAAACCGGTTCACTGTAAACCAGACTAAAGTTAACCGGACTACTGTAGCCCGTCTTAATAAACAGATGCACGATCCGGATTGTGTTCTCGTGCGGATACTACCTTAGTTTTAGGTTTCTCGCTTCAGGTACACAGTTCCTTGCTATTGAATCCTCACCAATTGATGTAAAGGTAGTTGTTGGGTAGTTTTAAAAGCCCTCTCTAGGTCGCATTTTTATTTACTCTGTACATTAAGAATGCTCAAGGGTGTGCCAGGTGTTTCAGCAAGTCCACTTTGAAACGACAATTACTCGATTAAATTCTGTATAATGTTCTTACAACGAAATATGATATAAAAACCTAATTTTTTTCAATCTTAAGGTAAACAGAACATTGAACATCACTGACTTAAACTAACCAAAATTTTAGGGAGAATGCTATAGGTCAAACAAATAACGATCACTTGTACTTGTTTGACCTTTTTGATGCCCAAACGCAAAAACGACCAAAGGTCAGTCCTTAAAGCATCGATCGAGGCTGTACGTGTCAAATATTTAAACATAGTTTCATTACATAATTCTGATTTCTTTCCGCGTTAGGGTTCCAAAAGTCTAGAATTCGCTTCTACTTTACCGACCCTTAAATTATTTAATACCAATTTAAAACCTTGCCTTTTTCGGCAAGCGTTTGGTCATTAATATCTATCATTTGTTCTTCTGAAGACAGTTACAACGGTTAATAACGCGAGAGCAAGAGTAGGTTTATGTTAAATTGTGCGTTGTCTGTCTGTGTGTGATTCCGACTAACGGAAGAATTGGTGCTATATAAATACTTTCAATTATTATTGCTGTTATTATTATTAGTATTATTATTTTTGCCCTGACAGACAACATTCCATATTATTTGTTTATTACAAAACTTCATATGAACGGTTAACTCTTCAGGAGTGGTCACCTGGGACAACTGGTCAACCTGGCAGTGTTCTGTTTCATGTGGTCTAGGCGTTGAGAAGCGTTCACGAATATGTCCTTCAACATTGACATGTTTTGGCGATTCTAAGGAAGCAAGAGAGTGTCGTCGTGCACCTTGTCCGGGTAAAACTCAGTTTAATTGTTTCCAGATCAAAATTATTCATGTCGCATCTGTGTGAACCAGAATCTTTTCTTGTCCAGAAAGTCATTTCATAACATTTATTTGCTTTTGTCCCTTGTTCCTTTGCGAGAACTATTCCATATACACAAAAGTGTATTCACATAAATCGTTTTTATATAAAACGCTGGATCACAAGCTCGCCGATACCTTTTCTTCCTTCCGCCTTTCAGGCGTTGGGACGTGGAATGCCTGGGCGAGTTGGTCTTGCACCGTGACATGTGGTCCTGGCTGGGAAATCAGGAAGAGAGATTGTCCCACCTTTAACTGTAGAGGTGAAGACGAGGAGAGAAGAAGATGTTATCGTCAAGGATGTGCAGGTAAAATTTATCAAACAACTATTGGAATTTATTTAGATTTTTTTTAAATTAAAGAATTAAATTTACATAATGTCCCAAGAAGTTCCATTTATAGTATTCATTGTATGATTGTTTTATGTTAATAAAGTTGATACAGAAAATGAAGGCTTTAATATAGTAATATAGTAAGAAAGGGTTATCGTTGACCATAGGGTGGCTTAAATGGCCACCATCCCCCCCCCCAAAAAAAAAAACACTGCACTCTGAATCTTTGAAATAAATCGTGTCTGGATATCATTAGGTATTTTAAAATATCTTAATATCAAAGTTTTGAAAACATAAATAATATACTTTTTAGCACAGGTGTTTAATGTATTCGACGATAAGTAACCAATACAACATTGCATTGTTCTGTATGTTTATGATACTTGCTAACAGGGGTTGCTGTATGGAATGCCTGGTCAGCCTGGAGCAGGTGTTCTGTTACATGTGGTTATGGTACAGCGTCAAGACAGAGGACGTGTCCAACTGAAGACTGTGGCAACTCACGATCGAGTGATTTACGGGAATGCCGCGTACAAGAATGCCCTGGTAGGCTACGATTCGGGAGTGTCCAATGCTTTACTTAGTAAGCTTCCTGGCTTGTCAGAGTTTCATATTGTGATATACAACGGGAATGGTTTAAAGCCGTAGCATCGCGTCTTCTGTTAAAGACACAACTGTTTATACGCCATAAAACATGTATGTATGTATGTAAGCTTTTTATTTAGGAAAAGTATTTTTTATTCAAGAAACTGTTTTACAATTCAGCATAATCTGAGTCAGGGTTTGGATCTTATGACAGGCACGGTTTGGGTTTATCCGGGGTGGGATACCGTATACTGATTATATAATTAATAACTCGTAAATTTTGATTGTCAGACCATCACTTAGTAATATGCTTACAACACGGCATAATTATGTGGACATTCTTTATTGTTGTTTCTCTTTACAGATGTCTGGTCGGAATGGAGTACCTGGTCGCACTGTATCCCTGCCTGTGGTGTTGGCAGCAGATACCGTTACCGAGAATGTGATACACATTCTTGTAGGGGGCCTTCAAATATAACCAAGACATGCACTAACCGTCCCTGCTCTTCAGTTTCAGGTATGTATTAAAGGCTGCAGTGTCTCCATCCACATAACCCCTCGATAAAGCAATCATTAGGCATATTTATTTGGGCTGATAGGGCATAATTTAAAAAAAATATATCCCCAGTCACATAAAATACTGCATTGCAATCGGTCTCCATTGGTACTGCTGCACAAAGAAGTGAACGAGCGAATAATTAACACAGGGAGTACATATGATTGTGCTAAAAAAAAGCCAGTGTCATCTTTATGGTAGCTAGCGTCATTTCCGCCGCCTCGCACGAATTTACTGTCACATAGACCTTGGAAGACATATATATGCAGTCAAACATTCAAAAACACGGAATTCATAGCCATCGTTTTCCCATGGATTCATTTAGAGAACGCAGATTACCATACTACGGGACCTGCCTTTAGTCTATGTTATATGCCACTATTTTCGTCACAATAATTAAATAAACGACAGAACCTTTGCATAACCTTCATAGATACCTATGGATTATGAAAAAAACAAACTATTAGAACAAAACAGATTGCAAATATTTTCCTTTTGCGCTTCTTGTTTCGAAATATTTGATCTTAATCATTTACTATATTCCTTTGCTACAGTAAACAAATGTTATATTTATTGATCTAATACTTAAATGGTCAAAAGTAGTCACAAAACCTCTTATTAACTATTTAATTTTTAAATCCGATAATGTGATTAAACTTGGCCAGTAACTACGCCTTTAGTCTTTCTTCAGTGAAAAAAAAAATATCTCCATGATTATTATTAAACAGCGGTTCTTAAAGGAAGAATGAAATGTTTCAGTATCTTCATATCAGTGACTGACAGACCGTGCATTCAATCCTACATTTAAGGGTTTACTAATTGGAGTTCATGGGAATGCCCTGTCACGTGCGGGTTCTCTTACGCCAGACGCAGGAGAAAATGTACGACTGGATCTTGTTTCGGGCCCACGCTGGAGGTTCAACCATGCGCCTCTTTCCATTGTTAAGTGAGTACAGAAAAATATACTTGTATATATTAGAACATAAAACATACTACTTAGTCTTTGAACTGAGACACATTACTGTTCGCTCCCGTCAAGTTCACGGTTTCTCTCTATCATATATATAAATGTATGTAACAGTGGTCCGTCTGTTCGTCTGCATTCGGGTAAACTTTCTTGTCAAATTCGTTTATTGAAGAGCGAAATCAGGCTGTTGTACATGTCTTTTTATTATACAGTGCGGGTGCAGTATATACAGGGTACTTGTATCTGAAACTGAACATAAGAAAATATCTGTAGATGAACTACACCGAGAGTCAGCGCTGGTCTGAATCTCCTGGACAGTTCGTCCTTAGTATTCGCAGTGACCACAACTTTCCGCTCTATTACACCTGTTCATAACAGCAGTTCATGATAACGAAAGCCGGTCCCCGGGAGTGGAACTGGTTTGCAAGCAAGTATAACCAGCGAAACAACGAAATGGCCAGCGATATGGCCATTTTACTTAAAAATAATAATAGAGCCTATGAGTTATATATAGAAATCAAAAATGATGATAAGGTACCTATATTGAACAAACCGTTACATATATATTGCACAATGATTGGGCACATGGACACAACACAAATCTTTGTTTCTACTGCCCGCACAGCCACTACTCCAAGAGGGATAGCCACAATAAAATAAAGATTGGAATGCCTAAATATGGCCATTAGTACACCTGTATACACGTGAGTATAAGTGTATGGTTCACTCAATCCAGACTGAAACAAAGGAAGCTTTGTCAGGGTAAGATAAAACTGGCAATTAAATTCATCTTCGCTATGGTGAGCATATTACACATTCAGACTCACTGATTATCTATAGAATATTTTGCTACCGGTTTGGAATTTTTCTATATTGTCAATTATAGTAATAATTAGTGAAAACATATACTGAAACCAAGAAGAATTGATTGAAAGGAGTGAGCATTCGGACATCAAAGCTTTCTCTCGAATTTTAATGCCCTATCGTGTCCAGGTCGTGAGTGGCTATTGTATTCTACTCTCGCGCATAACTTAATACCTCTTTAACCCCAGCCGGGGAGAATTGCCCACACCGATGTGGCTTCTGAGGAGTGAATCCTCCGTGGTTCTGACATACCGGGTGTGATTTTTAGAATTATTAGAATCAAGGGAAGTCAATTTTCACATTCTGCGCATTCAGTAATTCAATGAAAGTAATGCAAATAACGGCGTGTTTGAATGTATCCATACTGTGCGAGAGGCATAAACGGGAAGTGATGGAGCGGAGATACAGGCATTCACAAGACGGCATGTTTAAGTAATGTTCTCAAAAGTTCAATTTATTGAGTCAATATTACAATACAATTTTCTATCGAATTATTATTATTTTTTCTTTAATGCAATGCCATTTGGGTGCGATTGCTGTTTGAAAAGAGAAGGAATCTTGTCCGACAAACAAGGAATGGCGCTTTAATTTAGAGGCCTCTGGGTCAGAAAAACAGGGGAGCGGGTCCATCGCGTCCTCTAATTAATACCGTTCGTGGATTCATATTGCAGATTCTCATTGCTAGAATTCTGTCAACTTTTATGTCAAATTATGTCAACAGAGTTTATACTTATCACATTGCGCTTTTAACATCGGACCGGCCATGAAACGAGCAGTGTTCACTCCTTTCTATTAAACCTTCTTGGAGAAATGTATCTCTTTGATAGAAGGGCTATAATCTTTCAAATCGAAACAAATTAATTAAAAAAAAATGAATTTGTAGGAACAGTATCTGTCCTGTTAATTAGAGTAGGGTGCAGATTTGTGATATCCTTATTATACAAAAATTAGTTTTTTAAGTGTATATATGATCATCTGTCAGCTCAGTAATAAGTATTTCACTAATACTTCTGTACACACTAACATTCTAAAATAACGTATTTTCGAGATTAATCAAAGCGACACGATTTTAATGTCAGTAGGTTTTACCGCAATTGATTAATTAATGTATATGCAGGACTAGCACGGCTCAAAAATAATTAGCTTGTTACTGAAACTCAGTGATCAAATCTTTTTTTTTATGTGTGCAGACACAGCATTGTCGAATACGTTCCACTAACTGGTTTTACTTATGGATATATTCATGTGGAAATGACTTTGGAGTGTGTCAAAACCCGTTAGACATACGACAAGATAATTATATACTGGCAAACCCAAGTGATGATTTTCGCAATATACCTCATGTTTTAGTTAAGCAAAAAGTACAAAGCTTAATGATGAATCACAATGCGTTGCATATTTCTTTATACATTACTAGGACCCGGCGTTTTATATTTACGTGTTTTAGAGCCGGGAGAGAGGAGATAAATATTCCAGCGGACACGGAGGAGTGTGTCAGTCCGTTGACCTATTTCCGATAATTGCGGCAGTTATAGATCTTCTTCGAATTTGTAACGGATTTTAATTAGTCTTCAATTTGCCTTTGGGATCACTATCAGAACTTCACTTTTGATTTCAACAAATTTATTTTGTGATTGAACTGGACTGTTATTCTCTGAGAAGAATTATATGAACTGTTCATCTGGATAATATGCGTTAAAGGACTTTTTGTTGCTGTGACAGTGGTGGTATCCAGGTACTGTACACTTTGTTTATTATACTGTGTGATTGTATTGATTTACTGTTATATTGTTGTTATACTGTGTAGTTGTATTGATTTAGTGTATTGTAATGTAAGGGTTGTAGTCCGGAAGCAAAAGGAAATTTTTTGGCTGACGTTGTTTTATGGTCTAAAGCTTTTTTTCTTTTTTGATTTTGTTTGCCCACATATCAGGTGTGAAAAATATGTTGGTTGGCCCTCTGTCAGCCTTGGGCAATTTTTGCAAATAACCATAATACAAAATGGCAGCCAAAATAATGCAAAAATAGCAAAAATGCCATAATTACCTTTACATTTGACTAAGAGGGTCATCCAATAAATGTATTTTTGGTTTTGTTTTAGTCATTCAGATCACAATTTTCAATGTATTTTTTCTCCCATTAAAAAAAAAAAAACTGTAAATATACTGAATACATGATTTGGTTAGTACGTATGTTCCAAAGCATTCTGCATGTCGAGGGAAATAAATTGTACTAATTAAAGACTCAGGTATAGATGAAGATGAAATGATCAAACTCTCTGGAAAACAGCTGTTATACTTTATAAAAAATAATATGCTTTTTGGTTACGCATGTGTTTGCATGTAATATTAAAGGGCCATGCATAACAAAAGATTATGTAAGATTTTTGTTAAGTGTATTATGAAGGGTGTACGTACGAACGGAGAAAGCTGTCACACGCATGGAAAAATAACTGGTCTCTCTAAATATTTTTATATGATTATGGCGAGGTCGACAATCATTTCAGACAGCTGGGTCATACCTGAAGCCCCTCCCCCTTCTCCATGACTTTCATCCAGTCTTTACATATTTTGTCAAAGGTTATCTAACTTGGGACTTCCATATGTTGCCGCTAACATTCACAGACTTAGGATGTATATTTTTATTTTTTACATCCCTAACTTCGCTGGTTTGCTATTTGTTTGCTCTGTCTATATCAGCATCTTCAGTACAAATTTTGTAGAGGAACAGGGTGATACACAGGAAACAATCCTTTAAATTTTGAAGACGATCCAGATCACCACCATGAGATTTCTCTATCCCAACCGAGGCCCATGGCAATTTTTTTCGGCGCCAATTACCGTGAAACACATTTTCTATGAAAAACACAGCACAGTTTGATGAAAATCCTGGCAGAATTAGTGCTTTTTAACTTCTTTCTATTTTTTATGATATCCGGGTAATGCATCTGTCCGGCTCAGATCACAAATATGCTCCACCCTCTTCAAAGGCTTTTGTAAAAGTATAGTGGCACTGTGCCACCAGTAAATAGATAAATATCTTTTGAGACACAAAAACTCAGTAAATGGGGAAAAATGCCTCTGAGTAAGCTCACACAGCTCAGACAAGTGCATCTCGGTATCAACTAGTATAGTCTCAACCCAACTGACATGCACTCGGCCCTCCAAGATTTAGCTGAAGCATGTATAATCTTTTGCGGGCTTCCTGAAAAAATTTTCATGGGAAATTATTTCTTGACCAATTCCAGAATCGACAGCAGGATAGACTAAAGGTTACAAGTCCAAGACCTGTAATATTTCTCGCGATAAGCCCGTTTTGGTGCCGTTATTTTTCATTTATGAAACATATTAGTCCTTTAAAGTAAGGAAAGCTTTAACTTGCACCCTAATATGCAGACTACCTATTTTAATTCAGAACTGGAAGTGTACACAAAAAATTATTACAAAGCGTACCTTGTATATACACCCTTCATAATACACTCTACAAAAACTTGCATAACCTTTTATCATGCAAGTACCTTTAATATTATATGCAAACAAATACAGCTGTTACATTGCCACGAATAAAGATGAATTTCTGTAAAGGTGCCATTTTAACTTAAATGGACCCAAATTATGCTCACATAATCACCTTCAAACTAAGTAAAATCTCGACTAAGTTGTAAATATCGGGCCTCGTGGTGACACAAGGGGGGGGGGGGAATAAAAAATGTGTGGATAACTACAGTTTCGCTCCTATTGTTTCATTATGAAGGTCATACATAGGTCACAAAACAGCATATTATTTTATAATGTATAACAGCTGTTTTCCAGAACGTTTGATCATCACATCTCCATCTATACCTGAGTGTTTAATTGTTTAATTTATTACCATCGATCTGCAGAATGCTCCGGAACAAACTAACCAAATCATGTGTTCAGTATATTTACAGAATTTTTTTAAGGGGAGAAAAAATACATTGAAAATGGTGATCCTTATGAATGAAACAATACCAAAAGATGAAATCTCTGGGTCATAATACACCAGAATACATGTTTTGGGTGACTCTCTTTGTCAAATGTAAAGGTAATTATGGCATTTTTGCTATTTCGCATTATTTATGCGGCCATTTTGTTTTATGCTTATTAGCAAAACTTGCCCTAGGCTGCCAGAGGGAAAACTAACATATTTTCAACACCTGATATGTGGGCAAACAAAATCCAAAAAGAAAAGAAAAATTAAGACAATAATACAAGGTTGAGTCCAGTGGCGGCTATTATTTAAGAATAAATTATAATTATTTGTTAACAAAAAACCACTGACTTCTTTATTCATTCCCCTAGACATTTCACGCTGCCTAGTGTGACAGAATCTGATTTTTTTTATCTCCATAACAAAATTTATGCAAGTCACGACCACGTGATCTGTTGTTATTAGGTTCCGTAACATACTACTCAGGGGAAGTTTGTATTTTTTAAGCTACTCACACACACACACACACATTTATATACCAGTATTTTATACGGCTATCGAAAGTTCGTATTTTATAAGCTACATATATATATATATATATATATATATATATATATATATATGTATGTATATATATAGTTCTAAGTAAGTTTCAGTGCTTGCAACATAGTGCTCGATACAGCTAAGGTAGACCAGGTTAGCTAAACTTTAAGCACGTTGGAGCATCGCGTTATTACTCCCTGTTTCACGCGGTTGCCGGTCTCGCTCTAATACAGTGAAACGTACCTCGAAAAAATGTAACCGTTATATTGAGGAGAAATACAGGATATTGCATCACAAAACGACAAGTCGGTAATCCTCTTGAACAAACGTAGTAAATTAGTCTCAAAATGCCGACGCCTGAAACTATCGAACCGTGCACAAAAAATTGCAGCAACAATTGGGTCCACACGAGCGTCAGTTATATAATGATCGCCAGGGTGCCGAGACCGGCAACGGCGTGAAACTCGGAGTAACAACTCAATGCTCAAACGTGCTGAAAGTTTAGCTATATATAAATATATATATATATATATATATATATATATATATATATATCCACTGCATGTTTAATTAACCAGATTGGTCTAACACCCATCCCTATCTCTTTTCCCCTGTAATTGGCAACCATGCCGGATTCTTTAACATAAGTCTGACATTGCCCCATTTTCTCCCCCCCCCCCAATGGTTCAGACACCCGTCTTTGTTTCTAATCCCATATGGAATAACTTCCGCTTCTTTTCTACTGGAATCTGGTGCTGGTTTCAGTTTCCTTCCTCTGAAATCTAACACTCATCCTCTTTTCTTTTCAAGTTAATTTCAAAGGACTATTTTTTAAAAGTTTAGCCTTTACTTTTAGCGTTATCTTAATGTCAATTTCTATATTTATTACAGTAAACCATCTACTGAGGAGCAGATAGACTCCCCTCTTCATCAAGCCTTGACGTATAGATCGTGTCTAGGTTCACAGGGACATTTCATTGTTCATTGCATGCAATGAATAAGTTACAACACTTGAAATCAGGCGTTACGAAAGTGACTATACTTTATGGATAAACTATATTTGTATGCTTGTTAGCAAGATATATATTTTGTCAGATATAGATGACAATCATAATAGAACATTTAAAGCACCGGGGAAGTCATCGCTAGTCGCTTTAGGCATGCAAATAAAAATATGCACACATGTCAACGCCAAGAGTGACGCACCATTCATGGCGATGTGTGTTTCTTGTTTAAATTCAGTCTGTTATATTGTATGATTATAATGACTGTATAACAATTGGATTTTATTGCTTGAGTCACATGCTGAGCTATATATCACTGATGTGGATACTATATAAATAAAATTATATTTCCTAAATCTCATTCATATTCATATATGAGTATTCACAGTTGCATGGAGACATGCAGGCGGAGACATGTCCGCGGATCAAATGATGTTAGAGCTATGGCAGAAGTAATCGTTTGTCAGATTTCTAGGAGCAAACAAATGTCGGAGTAATGAAGTAAGCGAAAGTACGTATGGCGTCCAAAATGAACAGTTTATAGAGTAATAGGCAATTAATGGTGCAGGTATCGACGGAATCCACGATCAACTGACGTTGGAGTAAGTTTATATTTAATGAAGGGAGGGCTTTTAGCTTTTAACTGATGTTAGAGTCATAATACTGATTAAGGTACATCAGGAAGGTTTATATAAGTACGTTAGGAAGGAATTTCTAATTATCGTCGAGGTGAATGTAAGTACCAAAGAGAGAGATATATATGGTCACGTGGTACTGTGCTGAATGTCAGGTAAATACATCTAGGCACAGCAACGTCTCTTCAATTATAATCGTACTCTCACTATGTACATTTACTCCATGGTCAATAGCTACTTCTAATTATATACATCTTTGACAAAAGTGCTTGAGATTTTATGTAACTTATTTATCGGATAGTGTTAATGTGACGTGCACATCACTAAAAACGGAAATGCACATAAGTTTCCCTAAAAATGATAAACACGCAAATCATTTTTCATATTTTTTATTTACAAATATTGAATTAAAGAAATATGCGGGATATACACACAAGGTACTGTGAAAAAGAAACGCAGAGTTACTTGAAATGCAAAGGCTCTACGGGGGTGGGAGGGAGCGTTTGCTGTCTGTTTATCATTTGAAAATTTATTCACGGCAGCTCGTGTTTTATATAGCTTTTTTATGAAAGATGCAGAGGTTGCATGTTCAACTGAACTGTAATCTACATCATGGAAATAAACAACGCAAATACAACCTGACTAACAAAAAACGTGGATTTGCATAATTTCGTGCAGATATTCCTTATCTAGAAATAGGATGCAGTTGACTGTCACGACGAATTAACAGATAAACAAGTAGAAGGGAAGGGTTTCTAAAAGGGACCTCTAAAACATCCCCACAACACCAAAAAACTACACTAAAAACCAATGGGGGGGGCATATTAAAACAAACAATGAAAAGCGGATGCATGAAGGAAAAATATGCACAGCCGAGCACAAAGAGAAATCTGAGAAGAGATGGACACAAGTTTTGTTTGTTCGGCAACTCTGACGTCATATTCAGATGTAAAATCCCTGATGTCGCCGCCGTACGGTAACATGGTGGTGGATTGGTAGGGCTAATTTGTTTGAGTTGATTGTTACCGGAATAAACTGTAATTTAGTTACCGGGGTAACTTTTCATGCTGAATGAATGAGCAAATAAAAAGAAATCGTTATAGTTTACATTCAAAGTAAGCTCAACAAAACGTCCAACTCACTCTCTTGGACAACAGTCAAACCTTCTGAGGTTTAAAGATTTGTATGTGAAAAAAACTATAGTTTATGATTTATATTTGATAATAACGTTATGTTAATTATTCTTTTAGTTCTCTCTCTCTCTCCGGTATTTCCGGTAGGAAATCATGTTTGTTTTAAAAGATGGGATGTTTAATGTAAATGGCCTTTACATGAGCAAAAGGGCCAATAGATGAAACAGGACACGAACCCGTTTCTTCAGGAAGAAGAATCTGCCATACTCTTGGCGCAACCTTACGGAGGCTGAGGCAAAAATGTCCTTTCGCCGGTAATTATATTATGAATATATTTTGAACAATATTCAGTATAGTATTTGTAATAGTTTATTATGCCTTCAGAAGAAGAGTACATGAACATAAAACACAATAAAATATAAAGTAATAAGAACAGTAAAACCACAGATAAGATACCGTATTATACATAAAACCAATATATTAAAATGGTGTCAGAAGCATATTTAAGATATATTTATTATAAGGGGCGTGACTGACCAATAACTGCCGGACGGTGTCTGACATTCCATCACTGACATCATATTTCAATTCTTTTTTTACCCTTTGCTTGTACCCCTTATCAAAAATATATTTGAGAAAACTTATACCATATTTCAGACACGTTTCTTTTGATCTAGCAATGAGATCCGAATGACCACTCAGTTTGCCACAAGCATGCATATTCAGTAAATATGTATAAAAAGGTCTTGCGCGAGAGTTATTACTAAAAATGGCGCTTGTTAAATCAAGACCATTCAATTCAACTGTTTTTTGTATCCTACATACATTCAGTCCTTTCAGAATGGGAGAACTTTTGCAATATTTATGTAAACCAACACCAACCTTTAGTAGTTGTGACTGTAACTTCTCCATTTTTGTTAAAGATTGTTTACTGACATATATGGCACTGGTGCCATATGTCAGCACAGGCCTAATAGCTGTTTTCCACACATATGACAAAGAATCAACATCGCTTATAAAGTTTGAGAAACCAGCTCCTTGAAGAGAATAAAATGCCCTCCTGCATGCATTTATGCGGTCATCAATATGCTCCTTAGGATTAGTATTTGACAAAGTAACACCAAGATATCTCACACTTTTGCATTCAGTCAGCTTAACACCATCAAGTCCCCATTCAGGGTGAGGTTCTAGTGTACACTGCCCAAAAACGACACAGTAGGTTTTCTGTGGATTAAACCTAAGACCATGTTGTGTTATATACGCATCAGCTAAATCAATCATCTTTTGTAAACCAGAGGCAGTCAAACTTGCTAACATGAGATCGTCAGCATAACAGAATACATTGTAAGATACATTATTAATCTTTATGCCACCTGTAAAATTCGATAATGCGTTGATCAAGTCTTGATAGAATAAATTAAAGAGAAAGGGGAGGTTAGTCCTCCCTGACGTGTGCCCTTGGTAATTTTTATTGCCTCACTTAGCTGTGAACCCCATTTAATTTGAACTGTTATTGATTTATACCAGTTCACAATCAGTACCCAGCAGTGATCAGGTATAACATTCATAGCTTTCTTAAACAAAATAGCATGTGGTACAGCATCAAAGGCACCCTCTGCATCTAATGAACATGTATAGACGGGAGAACCACGCTTGGAACAATACGTTATGACATCATTAGCTAGGGAAGAGGCCATATTCGTACCTCTCCCTGCAACAAATCCGAATTGCAAATCACTAAATTCATGGAGATCTGATACATCCAGTATATATAATTCCATTATTTTTGATATCGTACATGAGATTGTAATAGGTCGATAATTTCTTGGTATAGTAGGATCTAGAGTTGTTTTTTTAAGTAAAGGTACCAGTAACCCTTGATAAAAACAACCTGGCACAACGCCATATCTGATACACAGAGTAAACATTGTACTAAGATAATTAATAATCCTAGATTGAATAGCATGCTTAAAATGTTCAGATACAATACCATCCATACCTGGCGAGCATCCAGATTTAAGTTTTTTAATATAACTAATAATCATAGATTCAGTTATAACTTTTTCAGTGCAAATGAAAGAAGTAAGATGGTCATATTTTGCTTTAACGTCAGTGTGAGCATTCAACATTACAGGATTATAAACATCAGAATCGGCGAACTTTTCAGTATAATGCTCCGTCAATTTAGATATATCAATGTTATCATACGAGGCTTGTTCCATTTTTGTCCGCCTTATCAAATTCCAAAATTTCTTCATATTTCTACTCGTATACAGATTATTTAACTTCATCGATAATTTGTTCATATGATTATTCATAGCTTGGTTACAGGCTGAACGATACATATTCTTAGCTGCTCTATAACATGCATATACATGGCCCTCGCGTGGCCTACCGCATGATTTCCATATACCATACCAGAAGCGTTGTTTATCACGTGTAATCAAGCAGTCATGATTCCACCAGCTATTTGGCTTAAACCGACCCTTGTACCTAGAATGTTTATCATTTATGACCTTAGTACAGGCATCATGCATCGTCTTATTCATGTCATCACACATTGTATTAACCACAGAATAAGCCTCATCTCTGGATTTCACGTTATTCAGGTTTACTGCGGGTAATAGGCTAGCAGTTTCCTTAATATAACGGTGATAAGAATCACATACTTTAGTATTCGACCAATTTAGTCCGGGGTATTGCAGAGTATGATTGTACACATTACATTTCTTAGTAGCAGATACAGGCAGTGAAACAGTCGTGTTCAGGGGAAGGTGATCACTAACATTGGTTGGCATATTTGACAATATTGAGCAATTACTGATTAGATCGTCCAAGAAACTAGAATAAAACACGTGGTCAACATATGATCGATGTCTCCCGTTTAGATATGTGTAAGATACATCTTGATTGAAACAGAAGTTTGCAACTTTGAAATCATTATTGCATAAAAAATCATACAACATAAAACTATGTATGTTAAATGGATGAGACCTGTACCAATATCTTGACAATTCAGCCTGGCGTGGCAGGTTAGCATTCATATCACCAACTATCATTATGGGTGAGGGCTCCATGCTATCAATGGCTGACTGTAAGATGTCAAGAGTTTCATTGTACAGCTCAATCTGGTCAGTGCAGCCATTATAGTAAGGCATATAAACACCAAATACAGTTAATATAGTTTTGTTCCCAGACACAATCTGTACTCCTGTGACTCTATCAGAATTAACTATAATAGGTTTATACACAATGTGTTCATGCTTCTTGGCAATGAACCCGATACCTCCGTATGGACGTCCAATCAAAGGTCTTTCTACATCAATACTGGATTTCATATGTGTCCAAAGATGCTCAATGCAATATGTTTGTTTATATGATGCTAGTTCATTTGGACTGAGCCAGTGTTCGCACAGAAACAGCAAGTCACATGTTCCCTTAAGTAGACTCTCTATAAGTCCATAAGAGGATTTCATGTTTTGGCAGTTAAAAGAACATATATTAAAATTAACACTGCTATAATTAATTTCTTGTGACATAAATTATTTATGAGTTCTACACATCAGTACAAAGAATTTCACAAAGTCAGTAGTTGCTATAATAAAATGATGTGCGTGATGCCTGTTGCCCCCTGCGAGAAGCCTCATTGTTCCATATGGAGCCACTGGGCCGATCTCTATATTGTGGATATGGGACGCTATCAATTTGGCGAAGGCGATGCTCATCGCGATAAGAAGGTCTTCGTTGTTGATGATGAGGATTTTCATTAACCCGAGATATCTCGCGCGTGCGCTGGTGATGACGTTCTTCACCGTGGTTCACTTGCTATCCACGTTGATACGGTGATGGTTGCCGAATATAACTTGACTGGCGTGACATTCGCGATCGGTGGTCATGCGGTTGGTATGTACGTCCTCTAGGAGGTCGCCACTGGTTTGTTCGAGGCCTTGGAGTGTATGACGCCCTATTTTCTGGGTCACGCTCACCCAAACTATGCAGGGTTCGTGTTCCTGCTCTTTCCCTATATGGACGGATCCGTACCCCAGTGGGCCAATTATTAGGATCAAAAATTAAATTTTCATCTCTGTCAGATTCGACTGTAACACAGAACGACGTTTGGTCAGTGATTTTGCATGGCAGTTGCAGGATATCAGACACATGCGATATGCCAATGTTTTGCAGATGACTTCTCAGATCACTCAAGGATGTTCCATAATAAAGCTTGCCAACGTAAATATGGTGCAGTCGGTGTGAGGCGTTCTCCGTTGCTGCAGCTATTTGAAAGGTTCCACTTGAGGTACCGCAGATCTCTGATCGATTGGCTGCCAGCACTTTATAGCCGCGTCTGATCTGACGTCTTTGTCTTTCAGGAAGACGAAATCCTTCATCTCCGTTGACCTCTGTGAGTGCTGTTGCTGTACCTGCGTTATCATCTTGATCTGCATTCGTACTGCCGTTTACTGCTGTTTCCGTCTCAGGTTGCTGAGACCCTGTTGAAACAGGAGATATTGCTAACGGCTGCGATAGAGCAGGCTGGACTGTGACCTGTGCATCCTCTGTGTTATCATGCGTATCATCAGCAGGTATCACATCATCACAAGATTGTAACACTGAGGGACCTTGTGCAACAGAACAAATACGTAGTTCAAGTAGAGCAATTTTATCCTTTAGTGTTGATACCTCTTCTGTAAGATTAGCCACTACAGTGCTGAGACCAGTAACTGTGTCTCTCAATACTATGCACGTTTCTATCAAGTCCGTAGACTCGATAAACTGTGTGGATTCATCTATTGCAGTATCAAGACTGCTTTGTGTACTACTTGTTTTTAGGACCTTGGACAAACGTTTATCATTCAGCTTATTAACAACAGAATAACCAATGATATAGATGTCTTCCGATATGGTATGAAGTTTCAGTCTGTTATACATCACTGAGCTGATGTGTATGGGTAGAGTCTCACACAGTTTCTCATACAGACGAAGCCTAAGCTTCATAAGTTTGTCTTTCTTGGACTGATCTCCTGTCCCAGCTGCTTGTAAAAAGTCAGTTATTTCGCCCTTGTCAAATTCGTAGATCTGAGCGAGATTTTCACAGTACACATGAATAAATGTATCAGGGTCGGTTATTGCTGTCAACCTTTCAAAAACTGATACTTGAGATGTGCTGACATTCCCCCCTGATATATTTGCAGAGGTATCACTCCGTTGCATGTACACAGTAAGTGGAATAGTTGTGCCGTTCTGATGTATCAGGATGGAATCTGAGCTGGGGAAGATATCAGGTCTTGACAGTAAAAACTGTTCACATTCTTCAATAGTGTCAAACCCTGAACAAGTGACCCCACTGAACTTATCCACCTGTTCATTACAGAGCGACCAATCGGAGAAAATACCAGTCTTCCTCCCAACTGCTACTGCGTAGTATGCTTTCCTAAATCGACCGCTTCCAGAATCACCCATTTTGCTATATTTTACCATCAGCAGAACAATGTCATATCAAATCATGCGTTATAAATGTTCATAGACAGTCACAGTTCGTCCAAACTTCTGTTTATTTCAACAGTAATCAGAGCGTGACCAATGCGCCCCTCGCAGGGCCCTTGGCCCAAAGTGAAACAAAAGTGGCCTTTCAGAATGCCATAGAGGGGATTTCCAAAGGCTCTTAGTGACGTCTTCAACGTTGCTAACAACACTGTATGAGCGATAAACGGGTGATTCCTCTTGGCGAGTATTTGAAATGTCCAACAGTTCTATAAATGATTAAAATACTAAAAGTAATATAGACCAGGATAACAACAATAATGTGCTTTCACGGCTGACACACGGTTTAAAAACGTAAAGTCCTCAAAACTTACTTTAAAAGCGACTAAGACCTCCAGCGAGAAATATTCCGTCTTTCAGCTAGCGCATGCGCAGACTATAACTTTGATAAGACGTTAAAGTATTTTATCTACTAAAAAAATCTTATTCAAAAACAAAAAAAAAAAAAAAACCATTGGACACACTGTATACGCTTCAGCGCCACCTGTACTATACACACACTAGGGCTTTCAGGAACGCGGGGGTAAGCATCGCTGACGCTCGAAATATCATACGGACGCTCGGTTTAAAGGGTTCAAGCGTCATGTAGGACGCAAGAACACTGGCTTTAGGACCCTGTAGCAGTCATAGGCCATTACGGGCTCCCTCAAACGAACCTGGCAGTGGTATAAGCACTTATAGCTGAGATTTAAATTTCGCTATAAGCATATGTTCATATAATGACGCGATTGCTAATCATATAATGATATAATAATTACATAAAATACGAACTTCATCGTTTCATATGGGACTCCCTAAAATGTATGCATGAGCGTTCCAGACTCTTAAAGTGTTCTTCCCGTTGAAAGCCCTGACACACTCTTCCGCAAGAGGTCTATTATAGTATACACTCGAAACAAACCTCTTCTAATTGGTGCAAACTTCATCATAATCCAAGAAAACAAATTCTATCTGCATAACAAATGTTATTTGAACCATTTAGTCCGTATCACATAAAAACATCCATGTAATCTGCCATGAAACAATTATCAAACTATTTCAATGGCCTATGTCTACGACCTTTCATTACATTTATATCCTGGCCAATTTTGAGGGGCCGGATCCCTGCTCTTTTCTAGACGTGGGGACCTTTTTTCAGGCTTTTACGTAAGTCGTCCTGGGTAAGACCCCCCCCTCTTCCAAATTCTTGGATCCGCCCCTGAATCAACATGCACTTTTGTATAGATATTTAAATTGCAGCCTTTTTGTACAAGGGAAATATCTTCTGACTTGATAAATTGCTACAAATTCATTAATTTTCGATTATTAAGAATCATAATAAGATAAATGAAATATTCTTACATTTTGTACAAATGTGTTTATATTCAGATATACAACTATCATGTGTTGATGTGATTCATTGACTGTCTCTGGATTTACACAGATTATTCAATTCTGGGATATGAGTATTTTTATTAAACAAGGGGCAATTTGGAAAAAATTCTCGTTGCGGGACGGGGAGGGTCATAGCTGGTCTGGTAGCAGTTATACTGATTATTACTGCCTGACCAAGTCGAACTGGCCCACAAATTGTTTAAAACCTGCCTTGACAAATGAACTTTATAATTCACTGCAATCGGATTATCATGCAACGGTTGGATTACGATGTTAAACGGTAAAACTATTCAATCTTTGATCACCCTTTAAATGAGATACAGATCTTCCATTTTGGATGCTCCAAAATCACATGGGACTTTTCAAAACTTTGGCTTGAGCGTCCCAAACTTTAGCTTATTTCTCTCTCTCTCTCTCTCTCTCTCTCTCTCTCTCTCATATATATATATATATATATATATAATATATATATATATATACTTAATGTTGACCCCTCGGTTGTCCACTTTTGGACACATTCCTTAGTCAGTGCATATCCTGTGATAATTCCTGCATTCTATTGTTTAACACATGGTGAATGAACATATTACTTTATAGCTTTGTTTAAGATTTTCTCGGAAGAGGTAACCGCCTCCATTTTTCAAAAGCAAACGTTTCAATATAGTTCACTGGCCCCCGATAGATAATGGAATAACGTCGCCATATTACTTTCTCGCCGTATTATATTGCATGCCGCGACTATATTTAGGCGAACCACACAGGGTCCCTGTTGTAAGTTCTTCCACTTCCGGTTCCAACCCCAAGTAATTGGACTCAGCAGGGGCGATTAAGGTTGCATGGGGCGGCCCCTGGCTGTACTTAAAGCAAGGTTCCATGCTGGTCTGAAATACCACCTCCTCTTGATTTACATGGGTGACTAAAGCCACGCATTTTTTGTAAATTAAAAGAAAATATAATATCAATAAGGAGTTTTCTTCGATCTCGCGAACTATTTTTATTATTTATAATCAACGTTTCAATATCGTATTTTGCACAGCATAACACAATTATTTTACAGGACTAAAGTTGTAGTTATCCAATACACATCGCATTGCTGACATTCGGCATCCTCCGTCCTAATCAAATCAACCTAGCAATGAACTTCGTTTCACACTTTTTAAACTTATTTTCGGGGCACCATAAAAGTAATCCTCCCCTTTATTCCGCCACCTGAAACGCAGTACTTCCAGGACACTCAAGACTACCGGTACGGTGTATGACGTAATGTTATAAACGAGCTGACAGCAAAAATCTCCAGCGTGGTTGTTCCAGTATATATTCCAAGCATACACATTATTTCCCTTTGAGGTCATTCATGGCCTTATCATGGTAAGGACAGTAATGTTTGTTATCGAAGTTTGCCGTTTGCACTATATCACTTTTTCAATTTATGTTGACATACAAATGAATTAAAAAATTATGTATTATCAAGGATTGTGCGCCTGGTTACCTTGTTATTTCTTGTCACAATCGTTACAACAAATACGTATAAGGTCATACAACGTGCCCCACAACGCAGATAACCCAGTATTGATGATAAAAACAATGTTGATAAATTACGGTGCCGTGGTTGTATAACATTCTCGTCCCCTATGCCGAGATACAGACCTGTATCGGCACCGTCGTCGTGAACCGTCAATGTGCTCTCTCTCTCTCTCTCTCTCTCTCTCTCTCTATATATATATATATATATATATATATATATATTTATATATGCGAGTGTCATAAACACCAATATAACGCCAATTTTACATATCATGTGTTTCATTTATATATATATATATATATATATATATATATATATACATATACATTATTATAATTATTATTATTATTATTATTATTATTATTATTATTATTACAGGACCTTGATTACAAAAACAATGACCGTAGCAGCATATAACAGCTAATATACAGTTTATTTCTACAACACAATTATCTCAAATTTGATAGAACTTGAATGAAGAGAAAACCTGAAATAGGAATAAATTAAAATAAGAAACCAGTTCGCTAGTTAAAATGTACTGTAGGTTTCTTTGCATAGCCCTACCTTCCTGAATAACTACTTACACGGCATTATCAAGAAGATATGGCAAATCATTTTCATATATATATATATATATATATATATATAGAGAGAGAGAGAGAGAGAGAGAGAAAGAGAGAGAGAGAGAGAGGGGGGGGAAAGCAGAGCCTCCAAGTTAACAACGCTGTTGGGACCGGGTAGGGAGGTTATACATTTCGGGATCTACTTTCAAGGAACTTCCCGAAAGTGGCGGTAATTAGGAGATGCCCTTATAGTACAGGGGTGCCCGATGGAGAGGTTCCAATGTATATATATATATACATATAGCATCCTATCCCTAAGAAAATTTGATATTATGGAACTCAACAAAATTGACAAATCTTGATGACAATTCTATATTACAATTCTAAATCCTATATTTTTAATTACAAACCTGATTGTTATAAGGCTTATCATTACCCTTCTATTAAGACCATTCATTGTCCCTTCGGTTGAATTGTGACCAGATACGGCTCTGGACAAGCAAAGAACTTGGTCTTTTCACTCTTCTTCAAAGATGGCGGAGCTTCCGGGGTCGAAAAGGAGAAGCGGAATTCATGCAACAAATTGGCGATTAAAAGGAAGGCCACACTCTTCACCAAAGGTTCTCCAAGGCATGACCTAGTTCCTGTTATACATAAATTATCCATAATAACACGACTTACAGAAAAATTGTTGCATTCTTTATATAATCTCAATCGACCATACGGTCGGTCATGGAGCTCAGCTGACGGTCATGATTTTATTTTTACCGTAGCCTACATTAATCAGTATATATATATATATATATATATATATATATATATATATATATATATATATATATATATAAATGTATTTTATGCTTAGTTTTGTACTCAAGAGACCTATAACAATCACGCTCTTACGATTATTATTTTTATCACGCTGTCTTTTCTCCTTCAGATACATATGTACCAAATGCTGATCAATATAATTCCTTTACACGATCAGACGTGTATAGATCTTATAAACATTACAGAAGGAAAAGTCCTCACAATACCATGTGTCTCCGAGTATATCAAACTATTTATATATAGAGAGAAGAGAAAGCATTTATAAGAAAGGAATGTGTCTCAAAACTTACCTATAGAAAAAGGTATAACACAGTCTGTATTTGCAAATTTGCCGTCGGCGTCAAGGAAGCGATCTGGATCAAATTGGCTTGGGTTTGGGAAAATCCCCGGATCATTGTGAATAACGGAGAAATCGGCCATGATCCACGCGTCTTTGGGAATGTGATAACCATCTAGGGTGGTGTCCTTGAAGGCGCAGTGTGGGGCGGAAGAAGGCGCGAGATCACAATAGCGCATGCTCTCCAGAATCACCGCCTGCAGGTAGGGCAGGTCCTTCCGGTGCTGAATGCCCATGCGAAGAAAAGGTAACATGTACACAAAATCTGTTTTTTTAAACATACACTCAGCTAATGGATTTAAAAATATATGTATAATAAAATATATTTATACTCGAGATATTATTTTGTTATTGGTATTGATACCAGACTGCGATAAAACTAGCACATTGTTCCAAGCGCACGGTGGAGGTTATGTCGTCCCATGTGTGTGACTGATTTGTGTTTATGTGTTTGCAGCACAGATTTCTAAAGAAAGCAATTATGCTTTCGAATTTTTATAATGGACCTGAACCAATAAAGGTTTGGTTAGTGTTAGGGGCAGACACAAATGACAGCTTTGGTGGAAAGGAAATTATTAAATCAGGTGGAGAGAAATGCTGAATTCCTTAAATTAGAAATCAATTAGAGATATATAAAATTGGTTTATAAATCAATGACCTCGGCAAAGTTTTTAAAACCTATACCTTTAGAGAGGGTTGGATGCTTCTGCCAACAACTCTATCTAAATCCTTGTGGATGCGCTCCTGTATTTCCGGATGGTGTATAATATACAGCAGAACGAACCGGATGGCGTCACTCGTACCTTCTATAGTGTCTGGAACAAGGCTCAGAAAAGTGTCCACAATCTTTCGATGACTGGTTGCGCCATCTGGGCGGTTCAGCAGGTAAATATCTGTCAGGTCACGTGGGTTATTGGGATCAAGGCTGGCTTTGTGATTGTCGATTTCTTGCTGAACCCAGTCACGGTGACCATTGTATCTTTTCTGCATAGCCGAGATCTCGCGAGAATACAACAAACGACCGAGCCACGTCGGCAGTAGATCTAACAAAGGCGCGTCTTGAAGAGTAAATATACTCTGAAGATCGAGACCCTTTTGAACAATATCGTCTAAGGCTTGTTCGCCGTGGTTATACTTAGAGCTAAAGAATACGGATGTGTATACGGCTGCTAGCGTTCGCTGAATCAACAGTTGAGGGTCAATTTCTTCTCCTGAGTGATGCCTCACATATTCGACTGCTTGGTGAATTACTGCCTCGATTTTGTGCTCTGCGGCAGCCATGTTTAAGGCATGGTTCTGCAGTCCCCTGCGAAAGAAATTCCTGTTTTCCTTCTGAACTGTAGCTTCATGCTCTATGAAAAACAGTTCTGGAAAACAAAAGTTGACCTATTGAAATGTTTTGTTTACAAGTAAGGTTTAAATCGCATATATGACTTACGCTTAACACTGGGAAATTTATATATTTAATATCCTTTTGTAAATTCCACGCTTTTCAAATAGCAATTTAGTTAGTATTTCTGTATCTTTTTCTATCATCCTTTGGCCTTTTCATATATAGATTTTTAAGATGTCGTGCTAATTTGCTGGTAAGATTTAAGTTGTATCTAGCTACTTATTCGCGTTATCACTAAAGGGTCACCCTTATGTGAGGGATTAGTGACAAGTATGTAACTTCAGTATGCAGAGTGCTGACTTATCACCTGCAGCTGTACATGCCAACCTTTGGGTATCTGGCCTGTAACCATGTATGATAATCATTGTCTAGCATGTGGTTTTACGTATTGTAGGTATGACAATGGAGACGGGTACACGTAGCACAAATGTAATGTCTTACCGTCGGTTAGTCCAAGGATATCAGTGATCGTAAAGTTTGATCTTCGGGCAAAATCCAGGTTCCTTTTGACAAATACTTCTTTGATTTTCTGATGACTGTTTAGTACCACGATGAGCCTGTCGAAAAAATGCATTAAAATTATTAAACACCGAACATCGAACTGCTTTCGAGTAATTTAAATTTTGCCTTGGGAGATATTGTAAAATGCTGCCATGGTGATGTCGCAAACGTGGTAATGCTAACTACAATGGCTTCCCTTCAGTTAGGCCGCTAATGAAGTATTAGTATCTTCTAACAGTCATAGAATGCTCATTTTTCTGGGAATTAGTAAAAAATAAGGTCATTGTTTTATCAACCTTCTTGTTTTTTTGTATCTGCTATAGGCCTACAGCTCATCATTAAGGAAAACTAGCATTTTAGCTGAATTATAAACCACAGTTACACGTGGAATGTATAGAAAAAAAACATGCACATCTATGTCCTAAGAGAACAGAAAATTCCTGATTGACTGATATATATATATATATATATATATATATATATATATATATATATATATATATATGCCTTACTGTCCTCCAAAGTAGACTGAGACCACTTCACCGTATTTTTTCTTCATCCAGGCTGATATTTTACTGATATCACCGCGCTCCCATATTGTGGCGACGATGACCCGCAGCCCACTGGGTCCGGGTGGCAAATTCTTCTCCCTGCTCATCGCCCATGCCGCTAAACCCAGCGCACCAGCACTGACGCCGAGAACCACGGGTACCGTCAAAAACCTGCTGTCAGCCATTCTGAAAGGCACGCCTGGCACGGCTTCCAACACGGTCGTTCTGATATGCTCCAGAGCATGCAATTGTAAAAACAGCATACGAGCAATGACCCTATATTCACGCCAAGATGAGCATTCATGAAGCTCAAACAAGCCGCTGTGTATGATTATACACGATCCGTACTCGCCGACTAACGTTATTGCCGACCAACCGCTATGCAAGGACGATCTGTCCTCAATGCGTCGAGACGGCACGGCCTAAAAGCCAGATTTCTAAAGTCGGATATCGGTTGTCAAAATGCAAGGATTACAAGAACTCGGCTCCAGGCTCTGGGAGGTCATGTTATTCTAACCTACAACCAAGATTTTTTTAAGTCTCTCAAATGACGTCACAACAATGTAATTTCCTTTTAATTATGAAATTTCTGTCCTAAACATTTAAGCGTGTAAAGTACCAAAGCAGTGCTCAACATATCTTTCATATTGATGAATGTGATTATGTGTTTAATGTCTTGATGTGTCGCTAAGGCGAAAGGTCATTGAAAGTTCCCCACAAGAATACCAGAGAGCTACCTGGAAGTACTGAAACCTGATATTAAAGCCTAGAGGGGACACGCAGTGTATTAGATCGATATTGTATTTAAAATAAGTTGCTGAAATTTCAGATTGTTTTATATATATATATATATATATATATATATATATATATATACACACACATATATATATATATGAAAATGATTTAGTCTTAAAAATTAAGACTTTTTAATTGCAATTTTAGAAGTGGAAATATATTTAAATTCAGTTCAATGTAGATCCTATTGGCGAAATCTAATTGTATCTTAATTGTATTTAGACACATTTTAAAGATATGAAAACATCAGCAGCTGTAAAAAGGTAACGCTATATATATGCCTGTCGTGTCGCTCCCGTCTCCCTTGTATATACCATGTCAGAAAAATACATGCATATCTAATTATTTCTATTGTTTAAAATATTTTCAATGGAGTATCTTAGAAGTCATTGACGAATATGATATTATAGTTTTACTTTGCAATCGGACAGAGCGTAACATGATATTATTTTTTACAGTATCTTTATAATACATATATCTACATAATATATATATTTAAATATATATATATATATATATAATTATATATATATATATATATATATATATATTCATGATTACAATAACATTCATAAATCATACGTATATTGTATTTTCATAAACGGTAATATATATTTAATTTAATAAACGATATATTAAATGAACAGTTAACAACAACAACAAAAATAAATTTACCACAAACACGTTTTTAAAATAAATTTCACGGAAATCAACTTCAGATAAATATAATAACAATTTTTTTAGTAAAACTAGCTCAGAATTAAACATATGAAATTCTAGATTGATTAATGTAACTTTCACTCCACCATAATGTTTATATCTAAATTAACTCCTTTAGTGGTTGTCGGTCTTGCCCCAGACGTACCCGACATTCGCTGTCTGACATCGTGATGTTAGCCCGTGTCAATCGGCCCTGCCTTATCTCAGATCGCCTGGTGCAGACTGCTTAGCTATTGATTAATTCACGCTATGATATGAAATATGACCCTAGAGGGCAATGGACCAAGCGCATATAGGCACAATCGTCAAACAGTATACGTGGGGTCGCACAAGATCTTGCACAACACGACTAAGTCATCTTCTGTTAAGACATTTTAAAAACGATCATGACAACTAAACGTGTTAGTCCTGAACAGTTGATGAATGGGTTGATCATGATGTCTTCTGAAGTGCCAACCTCCGCGCAGGGATAAGGTCTATTGTGCATAATGAATAATCCCTGCTGGCAATGACGGACTTGAGCATGTTTGACCGGACTTTTGACCAGTCACATGCAGTCTCACTTGCATGATCAGTAAATGTGGAGAACATGTGACTCTCGATCCCTTGGCACCTATGTCATATGACAGCATGCAATAATGGTTAATCTCCCAATTCATGCAGGTAATCCTTTTGCATAATGTTAAAAAGATCACAACCGTGCATTAACATCGTTAACAATTCTGGAAACCATTGTAGGCCTATCACGTAAACTCTCCAAGAAAGCACGTGCATAAGTTTATGTTTATATTTACCATACTGCGTCACGGATATTACACAGCAGTAGATCCACAGGTTTACAGTATATGAAATATGTTTCACGGACAAATAACTTTTGTTGGTTATTTTAGGATGGATGTTGTAGCATACTCTGTATTTGCTCCATTTACTTAATTTATGTAAGTTCCGCTTCTCGGGCAAAATGACCTGATTTCGGCTCGAAAGCGTTCAGTGCGCAAGAATGTGTGCATGAGATCTATTCTTGAACTTTATAGACAGATATCATGTGTGCTGAAGTGCAAGTTAGGTGCTTCCATCTTGCGGTTATCATGATAACTAAAACCATTCTCGTCTGTTGTGTGCCACCACTTTGTGATACACGTGGGTTGAATAATATTTTATACAAGTCAATGCATATTTGTTTTTATAAAACGGGTACCTTGAGACATGTTAAATTATAACACAAGGTTGAAAATAATTTAAGAAGAGAGAAGGAGAGGGAATAAGAATCGTAACAGTGAGACCCCCCCCCCCATATGTGATATGTTGATATTGAACCGGCATTAAGGACGTGACCTGGCCAGACTTTCACCTAACACTTAAAGAGAACGTCCGTACCAACCTGTACGCGTTTACACGTAATATTCAAGTTGCTTAGAATTACAGAAACAAACAAATGTGGGTGAGAGTTTTATCTACAAAAGATCTGAGTATATATGCGAGTATTCATAAAAACCCTAAACAATACTGTTATAAATATTTTCATGTATATTTTTACATATTGTTATAATATATTAAAATCTGTGTGTAGGTACATGAGACAGTCGAGATTCAAATCAAGGACAGGTTTAAGTTCTGTCAATAATCAGCCCAGAACTTAAACATTCTCCTAACATTTTTATATTGAGGAAAAAATAATTGCCACAGCAAAAATGAAAACTGTGAATGGGTGGAAAAGCGTCATTTAATGCAAACTATTTAACTCCTTAATCATTAGTGCGCAATACATAACTCATAAAATTTACACAAACACACACCTAAGCACAAACACACAACCCACCTACACACATCTACAAACACACAGTCTAACAACCTGACTTGGTGCCATCTAGTTCAACTCAGAAATTTAATTTTATGTTTGTCGTATCCACACCATACTGTGATTTCATAGTTTTTATGATATAGACTGAAACATGAAACCATGATAAAATGTACAAATGTACATGTACAACTTTAAAGTTACCTGTAGATTACCGATTATGAACATGATTGACTTTAATAAACAAGATTTTTTTTACACCTTATGATTTGCTGCAAACATTATATATATATATATATATATATATATATAAAGGTACCCATCGCAATTATGGCAGCCTCATCGAACTGGTCACCAAAATATCTGCACGCGTTTGCTCTGGATGGGTACAGAGCATTTAATTTGCAAATGAAGATTCAAGCTATGTGCCTTTTCGTGTAAACACGGTACTTGCCAGCAGAACTGAATGGTCCATTATTGTGCAGGGTAATGTTTATAAAGTTAATTGAAAACTGATTCAAGTTAAATCACTAGTATACTGATACTACAAGTCTACAGTTTACAAATGGGACGGTTTTATCATTATCTCTGAGCATTTGTTCGGGCTGTTATGTTTGTGTAATTCGAGTGCACAAGCATGCGTTTGGAGGTTGTCTGTAAGCGGCAACGGGAGGCGTGGAGAAAAGAGAATCTGTGGCGGGATTTGAATCAAAGTTATTCCAGCATTCTTGTATATTTTGTTGATAGAGATGATGCCGGGTGAAATTCCTGGATCATTGGGATGCGTGAATTTATGTCCTTTTCTTTGTAACTGAGGAGGCTGTTTCGTTTAATATTACAAACTTTTTCAAAATTTTGTAGGATTAACTTGAAAGGGTACCCTTTAATGAGGAAATGTTTGGCTAATTCAAGTGCTTTGCATTTAAAATCTGAATCATTTGAGCATATGCGTCTGTAGCGCAGCATCTGTGCAAATACAATCCCTCGTTTGAGATGTTGTGGATGGAAGCTACTGTTGTGGAGATAGCTGTGACGGTCAGTTGGTTTATGAATAAATGCTGGTAGTCAAATGTCCTTCAGTGATGGCAACTGACACATCAAGGAATGGGATTTGTGTGGGTGAGGAGTCGATTGTGAATTTGATATGAGGGTTGACATTATTCGCTTGTGCAAAACAAGTGACCCATGGGTATTGACGCTCAGCTGCCAAGCATGACCTGCGACATCATGAGCTGAGATTAACAACTTCCAGTCAAATTTTGAAGAACCAATTTGCCAATTTGTTGAAATTTTCTATGACAACAGAAATATATATCACCTATGTCTGGTTAAAACACAGTGAATTGATGGTCTGAGGAAAATGTATGATTGTTAAGGTATCCAGAACTATTCCCATAGCTTACTTGATACCTGTCAGTCTCAAAAGGAACACCACAAAGGGCAAATATAAGATCAAAATATATAGCAAAAAATCAAGGAAATCCATGCAAGAATTATTGAGAAACAGGTGCTTCTGTATGAATTTTTATTCAATACAAGAAAAAAATGTACTGCACTTTCATATATGATGATAATATTTATTAAGAAATATTTGACCCAATCCTTTGCAAGATTACATTAAAATACGCCCGACTGCCTTCACTTTAACTGTTGTTGAGATAATATGGTCAAAAGGAATTGAAAGATGGTTGCCTGGTGGCCATTTTAGACTAAAAACTTAAGGAAAATTACTGAAACTGCACTGAAAAAAAGGATTTCTAAGGTGGCTAACTGGCAGACATAATGGATTTCTGACAAGTCTGACATTTGATATCACACATCCTCCAATAAGAGACCAAACTTGGGGCAAATTCTCCAAATGATGTTACAGTAATGAATGTCCAAAACAATTCAAAAGGCATGTTCAGGCGCTCATATCAGATTTATAGATATGCAAATGTAAAAGTGTAGGTCCAATATTTTTTATTATCACTCTGCTTTTCAATTTGGTCAGCAGGGTTGGTAAACTGCAAAACCTGAAAGAAAAGAAATACAGAAAGCATGACTAAGAGTCTTGTAATAAAATAAAGCCATCCTAAATCAAGTACACATCCACATATTATGAGAACAAACACTTGCTTTTATATGTGGTGATTTATATAAAAATATTCAGATATCTAGGAAACTAAGTTTATTGCAATGATTCCATAAAATAAACTGCAAAATGTTCCCATCATCTTATAAATCAGTAGCTAAACCTTAATACTATACTCTCATAGTGTTAATTCCTGGCTGAAGTATTCCGACAACAGTGTTTTGTTATGCAGTAACGAGTTACTTATCACTCAGCCTTATCACTTAATAGCCTGATACAAAAGGGAGTCATATGTCACCAGTGTCACTCACAATTATAGCCACACGGTGAGATGTACCAGCTGGGGTGCAAGCTTATATATACAAGAAAAATATAGATGGTCTACAAAATAAGTTGACCTGACCTATGACCTTGGCCTTTTGCCCACATAGCAACTAGATTCTTTCGAAATGATGGGTAACTACTAACCAATTACATCTGGCCGGATTTAAATACTTGGCAACCAATGAGTGAATATCTTAGACCTGCAACCTTTAACCTCCTGACCAGCTGACCTCAAAATCAATTAGTTATTTCTTCATGCAAAAAGTCCCATAAATATGAAGTTTGAATCACATTGAGTGTTGCATAGATGTGGCATATGTGAAAGACTGAAGGTTTGGGTTGAACAATTTCACTTGAAATATGTTCACAAGCATTTAGAACAATATTGTGACCTTGACCTTTGACCTTTTGAACTCAACATCAATAGGCTTCTTTTCCTATTGGTAGGTAAGCCATATATGACAGATGGAAAGTATAGATTGAAAAGTTTGCCTGAAAATGACTCCACGCAAGAAGAGGGTGATGTGAACTTGACCTTTGACCTCAAAATCAACAGGTCTTTTCCCCTGTTGGCAGAGAAGCGATATCAGTGCTGAAAGGTTTGGAATGAAAGGTCTAGCTTGAAATGTGTCCACAACCTTTTCAAAGAAGTGGATCCTGTGACCCTGACCTTTGACCTTGTGACCTCAACATCTATAGGATTCTTCTCCCACTTAGTAGGCGAGCTATATGTGAAAGATCAATGAATTGGGATGAAAGGTTTGGCTTAAAATGCATCCACAGGCTTTTCAAAGAAGTTGTCAGTGACCTTGACCTTTGACCTTGTGACCTCAAATTAATTATGGTTCTTCCCCTGTTGGTAGGTGAGCTGTATGTGAAAGCTGGAAGGTTTGGGATGAAAATTTTGGCTATAAGAATTATTTCTGGGGGGTGCAAACACACCCCATAACTTCGAGAATATAGGTCGCAGTGACCTAATTTCAGGTTTGCAAGGAGATCTTTTTAGAACCTCTAAGACTGCATAGATGTCATGGCCCTAGCCCCTACGGTTACGATTTGTGCCCTGCTAACGGACGGACGGCCGGCCGGACGAACAGACGGAAGGACGACGGACAAAGACCCATCGCTATAGCCCAGCATGACTGAAAGTCAGCTGAGCTAAAAATGTTCTAGAGATTCTGGACCATGTTGCCATACAATAAATATGTATGGCATCACGGTCCTGACAAGATATCAGATAGATTAATTGGTATAGCTGGCAAGCCAGCCCTGTTAACCTAGCGAAGGGTCACACTATATCAGCTTTGTTTACAGTTAGTCATGCAATCGCTCTCACAAAGGCTACAGGGGTAGCTGAAAATGTAGAAACAATCTGTACATGTTATCCAAATAATATTATTGTTTGAAATGTTGGCGTTGATGTCTCTCTTCTTTTGATGTTCATTGACTATATAAATATATATATATATATATATATATATATATATATATATATATATATATATATGCTTCTATTGCCTTTGCCAAATATTTCGGCCCCCTCTCCACCTGCAATCCTCTTCGCCCCTGATGACACATTTCAAATATATTAGCGTTTGTACGACACATTTAAAATATATATACTAAATCACATTTCAAATATATTGCAATTAAGTATAAGGTTTTAGACAATAAGGTATTATGTTTCCGGCATAAGTTATTCTTAACCAGGTTAAGATGTAATATTTCATGGTAAACTCAAAAATGGAACCAAAGTCTACAATTTTATTTATTAATATATCTCATTTGCAAAAATAAATACTATTCTCTGAATAGTGGAGGGGGGGCGGGGTAATTATATTGACCATACCCCCTCGCCAAAAAGTGGGGGGGGGATCAAATATCAACCAGTTCGTAGTTTATCCACTAGTTGTTGCCATTGCTTACAAAACTAGTTCTGCCTTCCCTCTTGGTATTGCTGAATTTTCATGGAAACCCAATAGTACGTATAATTTCTTTTCTTCTGTGTTTTGCTCATGCAAATTTCTGTTGGCACCTCCACAAAAAAATTGATTAACGGTTTTTAATTTAACTTGTTGATCGATTAGAAAGGAACAATAAAAAACTATTATTTATAATGAATGTTGACCGGTGTGCATTCACCGTTGGCCATTTAGAGAGATCCTGTGATCGCACCATTACATTCTTCTGTGTACCATACACTAAAAGTTTATTGATATCCTGGTAGGGAAAACGATACTTGTTTTTTTTTTCTTTTTTACTTCCTTCTCACTTATTATATCATTTTTAATTACCCTAATTCAAATTATTCATGTGCGTTATTCATAAGGATTGCTATTTATTTTGGTTTAGTTAATTATCAAATTAATAAGTCAGGAGCGGATCCAGGATTTAGGAAAAGGAGGCGACAAACCCAGGAGGACTAATGACAAAACCTAAGAAAAAGTTCCCCAGGTCCGAAAAAGGGGGGGGGGGGGAGTGCGAGGCGGATCAAAGATTTAGGTAAGGGGTCCAACACAGGAGGACTAATGCTAAAGCCTATAAAATGTCCCCGGGGGTCTGAAATCCTTAAAATAAAGGCCGGGCGACTAAAAGGGGGTGGGGGAGTGTCCAGGGAGCAAAAATTGGTCTGAACCCCCTTAAAAAAGTAGCGACGGCTCTGGAATCCCCCCCCCCCTTGGATCCGCTTTTGTAAGTATACTCACTAATGATGGAGGTAAGGTTCGGATTTATTTGTGTAATACTCCCTTCAGTGAGTAATTTAAATCAGGGATTTTTATACCGGGGGCTATTACAAGTATATATAGTTAAATGTTTACTTCAAACGAGGTCGCAAAGTCAAAAAAGGGCCTTAATATTTAAAACAAAATTACCATTACATTTTAAAGAGAAACAGTTATTTTCAATCATGTCGGTTCCTACTCAATCGTTTAATCATAAACGATTTTTAATGTTTCTTTATTTTATGTAGCATATTAGTTATAATTATATCCCTTAAAGCCAAAAATGATATTGTCTGAAAAACAATAAGCCCCTTACATTTCTAATTGCTCGCTCCGTACACCAATCAGTGTTTTAAAGGATATCTCACATTCCTGGGGACTGATTTGAAAGCTAAGGCACATACATTTTTATGATTTTCAACAAACGGAGCCCTAGCGCTCTACAGATCTGAGGAGAACATCAGGCTATGACGTGGACTGCTTGGGCTCTGTTTGCGTCATGTTCGTTGGAGTTCAACGTCCAAGAGGTATAACGTTACAATTAAACCTAGAAATCTGCATTATGACGAATCAAAGCCTCCGCCGTTCAATTATTCGGCCCAAATGCCAGTTTCATTCGTGAATAAGTAACTGTACATTTGAGAGTATTTCCTTGTTGACTTCCCTAGATCCGGGTCATGTTCCTGATCCACACATACAACTTATCGATTCTTCTTTGGCCCATTCCCGAAATGCCCTGAAAATTTCATAAGATTCACTTCATGATTGCTTGAGTAATTTTGAGAAAAAAAACAACAAACTCACAAACACACAACCTCGAATGAACGCATACCATAAAGTGCCGGAGGCAATTACATTTGATCAGCCACTAACATAAAACATTTAACATAACACTGGCACATGGCCAGTCAATGTGCTCAATATGCAATATTGATGGCAATACAGCAAACTGATATTTCCGCATGGAAAAGGTTCATATTAAGTGCGAAATAATCGTACGTTTGTCCTTATCATTCTTATTGTCCCTTCGGTTGGACAGCGACCGTTCTTGACAATCAAAGAACTTCTCGTCTCTCTTTTTAAAAGATGGCGGAGTCTCGTGGGTGGAAAAGGAGAAGCGGAATTCATGCAACAAATTGGTGGTTAAAACTTACGTTCACATCATGACTTTATGCACATAAAGAAAATATATTTTCTTCATATAAAATGACAAGTTACAGTTTATTCCTTATAATATACGCTCCTAATGCAGCGGTTATGCACTACACTCGTGTCAGACATATTTTCGTGTAACCGCTGCTTTGTATGGCAAAGCTATCTGAGCAACACCACCAGGGTGTATCAAAGAGGAATGAAAGGCTGCAGAGAATAACCTCTGCACGAGGACCATACTTAACATTTTTTGGAATATGCAGATCGATACATTCATAATCTAATTTGGGTCGAGTTATAAAGGTATATAGCCCACTTAATTGGCGGCCTCTACTGAGGAGTTTAAAATACAGCTCTTCTTTAAGGTCACTATGAAGCGGCTATATATTTTCCCGACCAAATATTCATCGCTAAAAAGTACTTTAACATGTCAGAGCTTACAGGGGGGAGGGGATAAAGATATTTCAACCGGACACCAGGTTTTATGTTTTTTTAATTTTACAAATACACGTTATCACGTTTATCACTCGTTATCTCCCTATTAATACTACTGATAGATTTATTGTTTCTCTTACGGTCTCGGCATTTTCAAAGCACTGTAATTCTTGATAATAACTATCAAGTTATCTTAAATTCGTTGAATATCACTCTGCTGTGGTTCATTTAATCTTGGAAAGCCTTCGCCTACACGACATTTATTATCAGATATTCATAGAATGAATCCATGCATCTATTTCCGGAACGGTTTGACGTATCAGCCTGAAATTTTGGTTTTGGATGGATGTCGTACATGTCTCGTGAGTGGTATAACGTCGCGGCTTAAATAGCGCATGCTCATCCATCTTGTTTTGCATTCTGATACACTTGTGGTGACACCTTTAACTGAATATTTGTACAATACATCCACGTATTTATATAAGGAATGGTTCGATAAATCCACGTGAAAATTTGCATGTCTATAGATCTTCGGATGGTTTATCTTCTATACCATAAAGTTAGTCTAACGTCGATCTTTAGGTTTCCTTTTGGTAAAAATCACATATTTCAGGGGACCTATAAAGTAATGTCCTCTAAAAATTTGGACGTCCATCTTTTTTAGATAGTTTCCACATACATAAGGTATATGGAGGCACTTAAAATCGTGTATTCATAAAATACATTCATTCATTGGTCTCAGCGTTTTTTTTTTTTACATATTGGCCTGGAATTTTGCATGCCCATAGATCTAGGATATCATTATTGTGTACACGTGAATGGAAGAACGGGGTTACTTGTTTCTAATGGCGTATCGCATCAGGAATAGTATTTTTAATTATAAGGTTATTCATAATGAACTCTATATATAAACGTACTTGTTGATCTTCATTGCATGTCACACTGTCGCTTTCAAATTACAAATATGTGACAGTGACATAAAGTGGTGATTCACTAAAATACTCCTTGCATCCGTCTGATTTATTTTTGTTTATACCCAGGGTGATATACGTTATCTACTCAAATTTGATATGACAGGACTGGTAAAAAAAGCTAACTAATACTTCCTGTCATCTGAAAAATTCGAACCAGGCTTTTAAAGAAATGCATTTAGCAGAAATTTTAGCTCTTCAGCTCTGACAGATATAATCAGCTCACGCTATATAAATAAAACTTATTTCCCACCATGCAGAATGTTGCAAATGACTTTGTAAATTTCCTGAATAAAAGAGCTCATTTATACATCAGTTGGTGTCCTTGGGGATAATCATTCACATAGCTGTACACATCGGTATGCAGAGAGCACTAAGCTCTACATCACTTTAAGACCCCTAATGTGGATACTGCTCTCAGTCGAAAGGTTCTCTAAGTTCTCAGACCACTCTAACATCATTGGAGAATTTGGTGGAACATTGCATGAACTCTTTCAATAAACGGAGCTTTCACTCGTTTCATCAACCCAATTTGCCAACAAGCAGTTTGCCAAGATAAAACTTACTCGAAAAACTAATTCATAATACAGCCCGCCATCTTGGGAGGGATTGTGTGGATATATATATATATCGCATCATTTTCTATTACCCTATTATTCACATACTAGTTATACATAAACTTGTCAGCAAACGTTCCATAATGAAAAGTGAGATTTCATTGATCCTCAAAGCAACAGGTATTTAGTGGCCAGATGATTCCTTTGTAACAAGCATTTCAAACTTTATCATTGGAATCTCAGATAAATATAACTCCTTATATAGAGGAGATTTTGTGCTCGTTAAGTTGCCCCTGGAGTCAGTATATATACATTTAGCTAGATAAACTGGTTTAAACGGCTACATTAAACTAGGTGCCATGTCAGATAGGAAGTTGGAACTTCAGTAAAGAAAAGAGAGCCCTTTAACAAACAGCGTCCCATTTTTCTTCTCCTTTTGGTTAATTACATTCTCACACTGACATACATCACTTCTGCAGAAAAATAAACTTGCATGTTTATCTTTATTAAATTTATGAGATAGTTGTATACAGAGACAAAGGTCACTCACATTGTTGACTCAATGAAGTAGAAAAACATGATTAGATGCAATTAACATTTATTCAAACACCATGCTTTTGATTGACTTAATATGGTTCAGATAAAACCGAAAGAGAAAGCACAAGGATATCTACGCATGTCTAAAGGACTCTACTCGATTGTAATTGATGTGTCCCTTACATTTCTCGGATAAGAAACCCAGAAAAGGAGTTACCAAATCCCCCTCCCAGTCTGTATGTCCAGCGGGGACATGTCACAACAAACACAGAGTCACCTTTCTTTAACAGTAGAGGTCTGCTGATGACCATGGTGCTCCAGTGACTGGTGGTGTGTCCCTCATCGAGGGTGACGCCGTTCTTACGAAGATTGATACACCCTGGTCCAGAGTTACTGGACAGGCCATCAATGTTGAACATGTACAAACCGGAAAGGGGAGCAATAAACGCATGCAGGGCCTTATTGTAACCACCGCCGATGTTCATCGTCATGATGTTGTATGGGACTCTGCCTGCGTGTCCCTTGTGGCCGACAAATACGAGACCGCCATAGTACACGTGGAAGGCAACGACTGTCAAAGAAATAGGTCATTTGATAGGTGCATATCGAAAACGTATTTAGTAAATAAGTATCTATTAAGAAAACGGGAGCACCTAATTTGGTAGATTAGCTTAAGTTGCTGTCTGAATTACATGCACATGAACAAGACAGAAACATATTTCTAATATGAATAAATGAACCTCAAATATTACACATCTGAGCTTAATCATTAGCAAGAATGGGTTCTACGGTTTAAAAAATTAGAATTCTGATGATTGGGTTCCCTCATACATGTTAAGTTGGGCCATTTTGTGACTGCAATGTAGGATAAAGTTTTTATGTAACTGACCAGAAAACGGATTTACTCTGGTATATGGTCATACTAAACGTGCATCGACACTCGTATATAGCTTTTAGTTACCATTGAAATCCTCTATTCAAATCAATTTAAATCTCAATATCATCTCAAATGTTCAGGACAAACAACCTACAAAGATGTTTCAGAATTGAATCTCACATATGTACCTATACATGTATTATCAGATATGTAATAAAAAGGTCCGAGAAGGTTGGAAACGGGAAATATTTTTCATCTCGCATTGACCAATACGTTTATTTACAAGAATATATATTAACTATGTTTCTTGCTAGGCTCCATTTAAACCTGCTATAGAGGTTTAGTAAAAGACCCTTCGCAAACGATTAAACATGTAAAGATACATAAATTAGATCCTTACCTCGACTTTGTCCTGACCAACCCCGCTTCTGAAGTAATAACAGTGAGGAATTTATAACAATAAAAATAATAATAATGAGTAGAAGAAGAAGAATTATAACAACAATAGTAATAATTTGGTATGTTTATTGGTATCTTTGTTTGGCATGTTATTTTTATTATTATTATTATTATTATTATTATTATTATTAAGGATGGCATGCAGTTTTAAACATTCACACATAGGTAAACAAATACATTTGCCATAAATGTTGTGTTATTGTGTCCTGGATGATTTCTTATTCAATCTGTTAATATGCTATTAGTAACCTATATAAACGTTAGCACTAGATATGTTTTATGTAGATTTTGTGAAGTAAATTGCATCACCATATAAAATTTCATTTATTTTAATTATTATTACCCAGACCACTTTAAAATACCCTGAATCCCTAATTCAAAATTCAATGAATACAAAAAATGTATCATTATTTTGTTGGGATTCATTTAGTGGCGGCAAGGACAATGATTATTCCAAACAAATGCCTTTCAATTTTTGCTTTGATATTTAACATATTTTGTTTGAATACAAGGACGTTACCTGCATTTCGTTCCCTGTTTCCTGATCGAATTCGTGCAAGCCTTTGCTTTTGCAAAAGCACAGGAGAGCAAACACACTCATCAGTCCCAGCTTCATTATGCCTGAAAGACAATGGAACACAAGATAGAAGATAAACCAATAGCCCTTAAGAAGGTATGTTTGTCCAGGATATTTCTTTAATAAAAGGATGACAGTATAAACAAAACCCCCTAAAGCTGTACGAGCTAGATAAAGGTAGATAACTTAAAAATTAAAACAACAGCAGTTACCTTCACCAAAGTAATGTTGAAAATTACATTTTCCCTAGTCGGGTCCATATTAGCAATGCGGGCATACTAACTTAATTTTGAAGTGAAGGCACGTCCAAGTCTTGCTCTGCAGTCACAGGTATTCCTCTGACCCTCCCGCTGCAAAGGCGCGCTTAAAGCTGACAGTGGGTGTACATGCTGTGGTGTACATATGTTGTGCCCTGGTAATAAGTCACGTGACCAAACAGCAATCCGATTGGCGACAGCGAAGCTCTACATGACCCCAAGCATTTCAGGTTATCTATATTTAACTTCAGGACATTAGTTGCATTAGTTGTTTTTAGCAGACAGGGGTTATAATGATTAAACGTCGAGTGAAGGGTTTTTTTAATTGTATAGTGTTGTTAGATCAGTCGGAGGATCAGTTCCTAGATGGAGAGGCAGAACACCCTAAAGAGAGTCAGATAATAACAGAATATATATATATTATATATATATATCTTCACTATATGCGCATAAATATGAATCTGATTGCATTGACACCTTGAATTGATACTGGCATTATAAATGTGAAGTAACCAAAAAAACGGTCTATACATTTTTTATACATTTTTAACTGATTTCCTATCTCAAAACGAGCAGTAGATCATTTTTATGAAGCTGTACTTATACTACATCCAAAAACAGTTTTTTTAGTTGACGAGGGAAGATTGCATGAGAACTGACACATTTAGGTGGGTTATAGGTAATAAAAGACAAAATTTTGAACTTGTAATATAAAGACTGTTATTAAAATATTCATAATTCTCTTATTCGGACAGTTATCAATGAATACCCATTACATAACATTAATGGCTTGTGAATACAATATCTAACGATTTTGTTTTCCTGAAAAGGGAAATGACGCTATTTGGTGACATTTTAGTAGGTAAGTGTAATTGAGTCAATTTTGATATGAACCTGACCTTCAATGTTTATTAATAAAGTTGAATTTCAATTTTGTATGCTTCATCGATTTCTACAAGTTTCATTTATTCAGTTAATACTGTATATACATATATCTGATCATAAAGCTGAAACACTATGTTAAGAGTGTTCCTATGGGAAAAAATCAAGGGTAAATAAAGGGTGAAAGTCGAATCACTTTGAGCCGCTACTCAAACATCCTCATTGACGTCTGGTATAACAAAGCAGTTACTATACCACTCAGTAGGCATTTATACTGGACTGGTAAGCCTACCTGTGTCGTGACACACAGGCATACGGGAGAATGCTCAGTATCGGCTAGACCCATCCTATATGATCGAAAAAAAAGCTGGCAATCTAAACATTTGGCTACGTGTCTTGAATTAACGTAGCAAAACACATGTGAACCCAAAATAAAAATCCATCTTAAAGTGGCTATCGTCCAGTAACCCATGCGAGCCATGCTTAGTTTCATGAGGTCAGAAATTTAACAAAAATGCCGGGTGGGGGGGGGGGGGGGGTATCAGTATGGTGAGTTACAAAGGATATAGCAGGTGTTGTCAGAAATAACATCAACAGTGGTTGTTTTTTAACGACAGCCTGTCTGTAGCCCATGAGATGTTGTCAAAAAGCGAAAAATGTTTGCATCCTCATGGAGTCATGGAGTCAGAGCCGCTTTTGATAAAGATGAAATGGCACTCTGAAGACGGTCGTAGATTTCTGATGTCAGAAGGGCAAAATGTCGTGAAGTTTAATATAGCTTTCATTACAAACTTGCAGTTCTCGCTGTCTGTTCAATGGTAATCTGTTACCATATTATTCAGCAAAATTAGATACCATTTGGCCATTGCATACCCTGCAAACATATAAAAAACTGTTTATTGTACCAAGCGGGTCTTAAAGAAACGTTCCTGAAGATTATCAGCAAAAGCACTAAACTTAAAAAAAAACCGATTTTAAAACTTCCCTCTTTCGGCAAGGATGTGGTAATTTTTTTTATGCTCAACATAGCATTGCCCAAAAAGAGAATAACAGTACATTTTATCTGAGGGTAATACTAGGGAGAAAGAAAACGGATGCAAACCCCTATCATGTAAATTCAAAATTTGGCAACCAAGTTAGATTTACATAATAGATAAAAGTACAAGGACTCGTGCCTCGGGTTTGTGGTAAGTGGCATGCAGTAAGCGCTGTTACAGCGTATTCTGTCAGGTCGAGAGATACAATGAAGCTGGGCTGTTTAGTAGTGGTGGTGGGACGAGGGAGGGCATAGTTGTGACACGTATCACCCAAAAAATTAATAAAAGAAATCTCCTTGTTTCATTGCCGAGCTATCTTTAAATCTTCATCAAAATCCGTTGACAACTTTTTTGAGAAATGTTGCTGACAGAGATCCAAACAAATAAATGAACAAACAAACAGACTAGACGACCACAGGTCGAGCGCTTGCCGGAAGTGGCCGGAAATAAGACAGCGAAACAGACGGACAGTTACTAGACAGACAAACAGGGAACATTTGGAACTGGTCAAATGAACAACCCCTGTTATGGGAAAGCAGAAACAATTTTTTGTGTGGACCGCTGATTTTCCAAAGACGCAGAGGAACAGACAGACAGATAGACAAACACCACGGAAAGGCCATGTACTCATGTCATAGAGATCGGAAAGACGGAATAAAATAAGCTGCAGTATTTTATAATAGATCTCCATAGTTTGAACTTCGACAATTTTAACCAATATAAGAACAATATGGAAACGGCAGAATATGACAATCTCAAGTAGAATTAGGTCATTAGATCTAGTTAAGATGCTGCAATTAAAGTTGTAACACTGTTTATAGTTATGGGGATATATGGCACAAAATTTCAGAGCTCCTTTACTGAGGTGCAGGTCCTTCTGGTGGCTATTTTTCCCGCAAGTTTCGAGATATTTAATCATTTATATTTAACACCCCTCCCCCCCCCCCTCCCCCCGACACCACATCAAAATCGGGGATCCGTATCTGGTATGATAGTTGAGATAGTGTTTCCTTGCAACACCATCACGGTTTAGAACAATCGATTGAGCTTTCAATTATTCTCAAATTGATGGCGTACATGTAATGAATCTACTCTGTATTTATGGCGTACGAGTGATGTATCTACTCTGTATTTATGGCGCACAAATGATGTATCTACTCTGCCATAGCTGGCGTGCATATGGTGCACATGTGGTGTTGGAATTTCCTTGAAGTTGTCAATATGGCTACACATGTGGATCCCTATCAATCTCTGATGACCTTGCAGGTATTTCACTTTAGCAACAGTGCCAACGTATGTTACTGTTATGCGTTTGCTTACAGTAAAATCACTCAATTTATATTTAAGTGTTTATTATAAGGCATATTTTGATATTTACACGGGAAACATTCTAATGGAATATAGCATTTTTTGTTCTGTAAAATTTGAAAGTATGATCACAATATTTTAAGATAAATGTTCATAACTTTTAAAGACCCATCAAAATGAAACGCATCGCTTAATTTAACATACTTTGAAACAAACTGTTTCTATAATAATTTGGACATTTCAATTATCTAATGTCCCGATAAGCCCTAAGTGACATGTTTCTGTGCACAAACCAAAAGAGTGAAAAAAGATTAACGGCCATGATGTTAACACCAAAGCGGCCTGTGATACCCATATCTGATCTTTTTATATAAGATATAATCTGGTAGTTTTGGTTAAATTAGGCCTCGAAAGCCATCCTGTTTTTGTGACATATCAGTAAGACAAACCGGAACCGCAATAATGCTTTTCACCCAAGATATTAAAACAAAATTGGCCTGGAATCCCATATCTCATCGCTTTCGGGAAACAGTAAGTATTAAGATTCTTATCCCATGCCATATCCGTTTGCAATATCTAGTATAATTTGAGCATATCGTTTATTTATATATATATATATATATATATATATATATATATATATATATATATATATATATATATCCGTAAACTCAACAACTACTGAAATTTATATAAATAACATTTTATAGATAACCACTTTGTGAATTTTCTCTTAATACTATTGACTATATGTTGTAAGTAAAAATTATTTATTTCTATTAATATGGAACGCCACCATTTGAACCAGGGCAAATGTCTAGCTTAAGTAATAACAGCCAGTTGTACAATATATGTAAAACTGAGTTTAAAGTACCACGTTTCACGTGTTTTGGAATGTAATGTAATATGTATATCTCTTACAACAGAACATACTTTATACTAAACGAAATATAGAACAGGCAGGGATGCCACAGCTGAAGTATTACTTAACCACTTCGGCAGGTTGTAATGGCACAAGTATGCACAACTTAAGGCCCAGTCACACCTTGAGTACGATCGCCTGTGATCGCGACTAGTCGCAGGAAAAAAGAAGTCGTAGCGATAAGCTGCAGCTATTTAGGATCAAAATAGAAACGGTCACATTAGGGAAAGAATATGATCTCACGAACATCTCACTTGGCGATCTAGTCGTACGCCCGATGTAAGGCCATCCATGACAAATTTGCCACTATACATATAAGGCCATGGGATAGTCTTACGACTATCACGACCGTGTTGAGAGTATTACCTTTATAACCGATCTGTGATCGTTGAGGCAACTTGTAAGTTAAGACTGGGTAAGACCATAGTAAGACAGTCGCACACTAGTCTGTGACCGCTGATTAAAGACAACTGACGATTGGCCACGACTTCTCACGCCGTAACCAGTCATTTGGAGGACCTCGTTATGACCGATATTCCTCCTGATTTCTTTCTCGGCCACCGGAGACTTGTCGTAAGAAAGCCATAGGATTGTGCACGACTTCCTACGATTGCAGATCGTAAGAAGTGGTGACTGGTCGTTGTCACTAGTACGGCTGGACCTTAAAAATTTTAGAGATAATTCATGGGTAAAGGATGTATTAAATGAATAAGTAAAGATATTTACGTGACCCTCTTTATGTTTCAAAGTAATAATCATAATAATTATAATAATAATAAGAATATTATATGTTTATACATATGTTATGTTATGTTATGTAGAACTATTTGTGTTGGGTCTACGTACATCTGGGTATGTATCCTAAGGCCCAACGCAGAAATCCTTTAAAACTATATTCAATAATCAGAAATCCTCACATAGAAAAACTTGGTAAATAAAAGAAGAAACTCAACACATCTAGGAATTAAAAAAACATCAATATAATGTGGAAAAGTCTAACATGAGCGAAAGTGCATTCCCCGGTAACAAACAGATGCAAAATCCTTGAAAAAAAACCTGTTTTTTGAAAAACCAAAAGTGATATATATTTTCAATTGTAATCTGTATTTCCATGTAACAAGGAAACATGGAGGCGGTAATTTTCACAAGATCAGGAAGAGCCGGTGTATAAACAGAGTTTAGGGGCGGACATAGGAATCATAAAAAGGGAATATGAAACCTAAAAGGACTAATGAGAAATCTAATAACAAGGTCCCCTGGTCGAGTAAAGAAGGGGGGGGGGGGGGCAGGAGCCAAGATTTGATCTTAAACCATTAAAAAAAGGTTGCTGCGACTGAGAAAGAGGGAACCCCCTCACCCTCGCCAGCAATACAGAGTAGATACATCATTGTACTCCATCAATACAGAGTAGACACATCACTTGTACGCCTTCAATACAGAGTAGACACATCACTTGTACGCCATCAATACAGAGTAGATACATCACTTGTACGCCATCAATACAGAGTAGACACATCACTTGTACGCCATCAATACAGAGTAGACACATCACTTGTACGCCATCAATACAGAGTAGACACATCACTTGTACGCCATCAATACAGAGTACACACATCACTTGTACGCCATCAATACAGAGTAGACACATCACTTGTACGCCATCAATACAGAGTAGACACATCACTTGTACGCCTTCAATACAGAGTAGACACATCACTTGTACGCCATCAATACAGAGTAGACACATCACTTGTACGCCATCAATACAGAGTAGATACATCACTTGTACGCCATCAATACAGAGTAGACACATCTCATGTACGCCTTCAATACAGAGTAGACACATCACTTGTACGCCATCAATACAGAGTAGACACATCACTTGTACGCCTTCAATACAGAGTAGACACATCACTTGTACGCCATCAATACAGAGTAGACACATCACTTGTACGCCATCAATACAGAGTAGACACATCACTTGTACGCCATCAATACAGAGTAGATACATCTCATGTACGCCTTCAATACAGAGTAGACACATCACTTGTACGCCATCAATACAGAGTAGACACATCACATGTACGCCATCAATACAGAGTAGATACATCACTTGTACGCCATCAATACAGAGTAGATACATCACTTGTACGCCATCAATACAGAGTAGATACATCACTTGTACGCCTTCAATACAGAGTAGACACATCACTTGTACGCCATCAATACAGAGTAGACACATCACTTGTACGCCATCAATACAGAGTAGACACATCACTTGTACGCCATCAATACAGAGTAGACACATCACTTGTACGCCATCAATACAGAGTAGACACATCACTTGTACGCCATCAATACAGAGTAGACACATCACATGTACGCCATCAATACAGAGTAGATACATCACTTGTACGCCATCAATACAGAGTAGATACATCACTTGTACGCCATCAATACAGAGTAGACACATCACATGTACGCCATCAATACAGAGTAGATACATCACTTGTACGCCATCAATACAGAGTAGACACATCTCATGTACGCCTTCAATACAGAGTAGACACATCACTTGTACGCCATCAATACAGAGTAGACACATCACTTGTACGCCATCAATACAGAGTAGACACATCACTTGTACGCCATCAATACAGAGTAGATACATCTCATGTACGCCATCAATACAGAGTAGACACATCACTTGTACGCCATCAATACAGAGTAGACACATCACTTGTACGCCATCAATACAGAGTAGACACATCACTTGTACGCCATCAATACAGAGTAGACACATCACTTGTACGCCTTCAATACAGAGTAGACACATCACTTGTACGCCATCAATACAGAGTAGACACATCACTTGTACGCCATCAATACAGAGTAGACACATCACTTGTACGCCATCAATACAGAGTAGACACATCACTTGTACGCCATCAATACAGAGTAGACACATCACTTGTACGCCATCAATACAGAGTAGACACATCACTTGTACGCCTTCAATACAGAGTAGACACATCACTTGTACGCCATCAATACAGAGTAGACACATCACTTGTACGCCATCAATACAGAGTAGACACATCACTTGTACGCCATCAATACAGAGTAGACACATCACTTGTACGCCATCAATACAGAGTAGACACATCACTTGTACGCCATCAATACAGAGTAGACACATCACTTGTACGCCATCAATACAGAGTAGACACATCACTTGTACGCCTTCAATACAGAGTAGATACATCACTTGTACGCCATCAATACAGAGTAGATACATCACTTGTACGCCATCAAAACAGAGTAGATACATCACTTGTACGCCATCAATACAGAGTAGACACATCTCATGTACGCCTTCAATACAGAGTAGACACATCACTTGTACGCCATCAATACAGAGTAGACACATCACTTGTACGCCATCAATACAGAGTAGACACATCACTTGTACGCCATCAATACAGAGTAGACACATCACTTGTACGCCATCAATACAGAGTAGATACATCTCATGTACGCCATCAATACAGAGTAGACACATCACTTGTACGCCATCAATACAGAGTAGACACATCACTTGTACGCCATCAATACAGAGTAGACACATCACTTGTACGCCATCAATACAGAGTAGACACATCACTTGTACGCCATCAATACAGAGTAGACACATCACTTGTACGCCATCAATACAGAGTAGATACATCTCATGTACGCCATCAATACAGAGTAGACACATCACTTGTACGCCATCAATACAGAGTAGACACATCACTTGTACGCCATCAATACAGAGTAGACACATCACTTGTACGCCATCAATACAGAGTAGATACATCACTTGTACGCCATCAATACAGAGTAGACACATCTCATGTACGCCTTCAATACAGAGTAGACACATCACTTGTACGCCATCAATACAGAGTAGACACATCACTTGTACGCCTTCAATACAGAGTAGACACATCACTTGTACGCCATCAACACAGAGTAGACACATCTCATGTACGCCATCAATACAGAGTAGACACATCACTTGTACGCCATCAATACAGAGTAGACACATCACTTGTACGCCATCAATACAGAGTAGACACATCACTTGTACGCCATCAATACAGAGTAGACACATCACTTGTACGCCATCAATACAGAGTAGACACATCACTTGTACGCCATCAACACAGAGTAGATACATCTCATGTACGCCATCAATACAGAGTAGACACATCACTTGTACGCCATCAATACAGAGTAGACACATCACTTGTACGCCATCAATACAGAGTAGACACATCACTTGTACGCCATCAATACAGAGTAGATACATCACTTGTACGCCATCAATACAGAGTAGACACATCACTTGTACGCCATCAATACAGAGTAGACACATCACTTGTACGCCATCAACACAGAGTAGATACATCACATGTACGCCATCAATACAGAGTAGACACATCACTTGTACGCCATCAATACAGAGTAGATACATCACTTGTACGCCATCAATACAGAGTAGATACATCACTTGTACGCCATCAATACAGAGTAGATACATCACTTGTACGCCATCAATACAGAGTAGACACATCTCATGTACGCCTTCAATACAGAGTAGACACATCACTTGTACGCCATCAATACAGAGTAGACACATCACTTGTATGCCATCAATACAGAGTAGACACATCACTTGTACGCCATCAATACAGAGTAGATACATCTCATGTACGCCATCAATACAGAGTAGACACATCACTTGTACGCCATCAATACAGAGTAGACACATCACTTGTACGCCATCAATACAGAGTAGACACATCACTTGTACGCCATCAATACAGAGTAGATACATCACTTGTACGCCTTCAATACAGAGTAGACACATCACTTGTACGCCATCAATACAGAGTAGACACATCACTTGTACGCCTTCAATACAGAGTAGACACATCACTTGTACGCCATTAATACAGAGTAGACAGATCACTTGTACGCCATCAATACAGAGTAGACACATCACTTGTACGCCATCAATACAGAGTAGACACATCACTTGTACGCCATCAATACAGAGTAGATACATCACTTGTACGCCATCAATACAGAGTAGATACATCACTTGTACGCCTTCAATACAGAGTAGACACATCACTTGTACGCCATCAATACAGAGTAGACACATCACTTGTACGCCATCAATACAGAGTAGACACATCACTTGTACGCCATCAATACAGAGTAGACACATCACTTGTACGCCATCAATACAGAGTAGACACATCACTTGTACGCCATCAATACAGAGTAGACACATCACTTGTACGCCTTCAATACAGAGTAGACACATCACTTGTACGCCATCAATACAGAGTAGACACATCACTTGTACGCCATCAATACAGAGTAGACACATCACTTGTACGCCATCAATACAGAGTAGACACATCACTTGTACGCCATCAATACAGAGTAGACACATCACTTGTACGCCATCAATACAGAGTAGATACATCACTTGTACGCCATCAATACAGAGTAGACACATCACTTGTACGCCATCAATACAGAGTAGACACATCACTTGTACGCCTTCAATACAGAGTACACACATCACTTGTACGCCATCAATACAGAGTAGATACATCACTTGTACGCCATCAATACAGAGTAGACACATCACTTGTACGCCTTCAATACAGAGTAGACACATCACTTGTACGCCATCAATACAGAGTAGACACATCACTTGTACGCCATCAATACAGAGTAGATACATCACTTGTACGCCATCAATACAGAGTAGACACATCTCATGTACGCCTTCAATACAGAGTAGACACATCACTTGTACGCCATCAATACAGAGTAGACACATCACTTGTACGCCTTCAATACAGAGTAGACACATCACTTGTACGCCATCAATACAGAGTAGACACATCACTTGTACGCCATCAAAACAGAGTAGACACATCACTTGTACGCCATCAATACAGAGTAGATACATCTCATGTACGCCTTCAATACAGAGTAGACACATCACTTGTACGCCATCAATACAGAGTAGACACATCACTTGTACGCCTTCAATACAGAGTAGACACATCACTTGTACGCCATCAATACAGAGTAGACACATCACTTGTACGCCATCAATACAGAGTAGACACATCACTTGTACGCCATCAATACAGAGTAGACACATCACTTGTACGCCTTCAATACAGAGTAGACACATCACTTGTACGCCATCAATACAGAGTAGATACATCACTTGTACGCCTTCAATACAGAGTAGACACATCACTTGTACGCCTTCAATACAGAGTAGACACATCACTTGTACGCCATCAATACAGAGTAGACACATCACTTGTACGCCATCAATACAGAGTAGATACATCACTTGTACGCCATCAATACAGAGTAGACACATCACTTGTACGCCATCAATACAGAGTAGATACATCACTTGTACGCCATCAATACAGAGTAGACACATCACTTGTACGCCTTCAATACAGAGTAGACACATCACTTGTACGCCATCAATACAGAGTAGACACATCACTTGTACGCCATCAATACAGAGTAGATACATCACTTGTACGCCATCAATACAGAGTAGACACATCACTTGTACGCCTTCAATACAGAGTAGATACATCACTTGTACGCCATCAATACAGAGTAGACACATCACTTGTACGCCATCAATACAGAGTAGACACATCACTTGTACGCCATCAATACAGAGTAGATAATGTACGCCATCAATACAGAGTAGATACATCACTTGTACGCCATCAATACAGACTAGACACATCACTTGTACGCCATCAATACAGAGTAGACACATCACTTGTATGCCTTCAATACAGAGTAGACACATCACTTGTACGCCATCAATACAGAGTAGACAGATCACTTGTACGCCATCAATACAGAGTAGACACATCACTTGTACGCCATCAATACAGAGTAGACACATCACTTGTACGCCATCAATACAGAGTAGATAATGTACGCCATCAATACAGAGTAGACACATCTCATGTACGCCTTCAATACAGAGTAGACACATCACTTGTACGCCATCAATACAGAGTAGACACATCACTTGTACGCCATCAATACAGAGTAGACACATCACTTGTACGCCATCAATACAGAGTAGACACATCACTTGTACGCCATCAATACAGAGGAGATACATCACTTGTACGCCATCAATACAGAGTAGACACATCACTTGTACGCCTTCAATACAGAGTAGATACATCACTTGTACGCCATCAATACAGAGTAGACACATCACTTGTACGCCATCAATACAGAGTAGACACATCACTTGTACGCCATCAATACAGAGTAGACACATCACTTGTACGCCATCAATACAGAGTAGATACATCACTTGTACGCCTTCAATACAGAGTAGACACATCACTTGTACGCCATCAATACAGAGTAGATACATCACTTGTACGCCTTCAATACAGAGTAGACACATCACTTGTACGCCATCTATACAGAGTAGATACATCACTTGTACGCCATCAATACAGAGTAGACACATCACTTGTACGCCATCAATACAGAGTAGACACATCACTTGTACGCCTTCAATACAGAGTAGACACATCACTTGTACGCCATCAATACAGAGTAGACACATCACATGTACGTCTTTAATACAGAGTAGATACATCACTTGTACGCCATCAATACAGAGTAGACACATCACTTGTACGCCATCAATACAGAGTAGACACATCACTTGTACGCCTTCAATACAGAGTAGACACATCACTTGTACGCCATCAATACAGAGTAGACACATCACTTGTACGCCATCAATACAGAGTAGACACATCACTTGTACGCCATCAATACAGAGTAGATACATCACTTGTACGCCATCAATACAGAGTAGATACATCACTTGTACGCCATCAATACAGAGTAGATAATGTACGCCATCAATACAGAGTAGATACATCACTTGTACGCCATCAATACAGAGTAGACACATCACTTGTACGCCATCTATACAGAGTAGACACATCACTTGTACGCCATCAATACAGAGTAGACACATCACTTGTACGCCATCAATACAGAGTAGACACATCACTTGTACGCCATCAATACAGAGTAGACACATCACTTGGACGCCATCAATACAGAGTAGACACATCACTTGTACGCCTTCAATACAGAGTAGACACATCACTTGTACGCCATCAATACAGAATAGACACATCTCATGTACGCCATCAATACAGAGTAGATAATGTACGCCATCAATACAGAGTAGATACATCACTTGTACGCCATCAATACAGAGTAGACACATCACTTGTACGCCTTCAATACAGAGTAGACACATCACTTGTACGCCATCAATACAGAGTAGACACATCACTTGTACGCCATCAATACAGAGTAGATACATCACTTGTACGCCATCAATACAGAGTAGACACATCACTTGTACGCCATCAATACAGAGTAGACACATCACTTGTACGCCATCAATACAGAGTAGATACATCACTTGTACGCCATCAATACAGAGTAGACACATCACTTGTACGCCATCAATACAGAGTAGACACATCACTTGTACGCCATCAATACAGAGTAGACACATCACTTGTACGCCTTCAATACAGAGTAGACACATCACTTGTACGCCATCAATACAGAGTAGATAATGTACGCCATCAATACAGAGTAGACACATCTCATGTACGCCTTCAATACAGAGTAGACACATCACTTGTACGCCATCAATACAGAGTAGACACATCACTTGTACGCCTTCAATACAGAGTAGACACATCACTTGTACGCCATCAATACAGAGTAGACACATCACATGTACGTCATTAATACAGAGTAGATACATCACTTGTACGCCATCAATACAGAGTAGATACATCACTTGTACGCCATCAATACAGAGTAGATACATCACATGTACGTCATTAATATAGAGTAGACACATCACTTGTACGCCATCAATACAGAGTAGATAATGTACGCCATCAATACAGACTAGACACATCACTTGTACGCCATCAATACAGAGTAGATACATCACTTGTACGCCATCAATACAGAGTAGACACATCACATGTACGTCATTAATACAGAGTAGATACATCACTTGTACGCCATCAATACAGAGTAGATAATGTACGCCATCAATACAGAGTAGACACATCACTTGTACGCCATCAATACAGAGTAGATACATCACTTGTACGCCATCAATACAGAGTAGACACATCACTTGTACGCCACCAATACAGAGTAGACACATCACTTGTACGCCTTCAATACAGAGTAGACACATCACTTGTACGCCATCAATACAGAGTAGACACATCACTTGTACGCCATCAATACAGAGTAGACACATCACTTGTACGCCATCAATACAGAGTAGACACATCACTTGTACGCCTTCAATACAGAGTAGACACATCACTTGTACGCCATCAATACAGAGTAGATAATGTACGCCATCAATACAGAGTAGACACATCTCATGTACGCCTTCAATACAGAGTAGACACATCACTTGTACGCCATCAATACAGAGTAGACACATCACTTGTTCGCCTTCAATACAGAGTAGACACATCACTTGTACGCCTTCAATACAGAGTAGACACATCACTTGTACGCCATCAATACAGAGTAGATACATCACTTGTACGCCATCAATACAGAGTAGATAATGTACGCCATCAATACAGAGTAGACACATCACATGTACGCCTTCAATACAGAGTAGACACATCACTTGTACGCCTTCAATACAGAGTAGACACATCACTTGTACGCCATCAATACAGAGTAGACACATCACTTGTACGCCATCAATACAGAGTAGACACATCACTTGTACGCCATCAATACAGAGTAGATAATGTACGCCATCAATACAGAGTAGATACATCTCATGTAAGCCTTCAATACAGAGTAGACACATCACTTGTACGCCATCAATACAGAGTAGATACATCACTTGTACGCCATCAATACAGAGTAGATACATCATTTGTACGCCATCAATACAGAGTAGATACATCACTTGTACGCCATCAATACAGAGTAGATACATCACTTGTACGCCATCAATACAGAGTAGATACATCTCATGTACGCCATAAATACAGAGTAGACACATCACTTGTACGCCATCAATACAGAGTAGATACATCACTTGTACGCCATCAATACAGAGTAGACACATCTCATGTACGCCATCAATACAGAGTAGACACATCACTTGTACGCCATCAATACAGAGTAGATACATCACTTGTACGCCATCAACACAGAGTAGATACATCACTTGTACGCCATCAATACAGAGTAGATATATCACTTGTACGCCATCAATACAGAGTAGACACATCTCATGTACGCCATCAATACAGAGTAGACACATCATTTGTACGCCATCAATACAGAGTAGATACATCACTTGTACGCCATCAACACAGAGTAGATACATCACTTGTACGCCATCAATACAGAGTAGATACATCACTTGTACGCCATCAATACAGAGTAGACACATCACTTGTACGCTCTCAATACAGAGTAGACACATCACTTGTACGCCATCAATACAGAGTAGATACATCACTTGTACGCCTTCAATACAGAGTAGACACATCACTTGTACGCCATCAATACAGAGTAGATACATCTCATATACGCCATAAATACAGAGTAGATACATCACTTGTACGCCATCAACACAGAGTAGATACATCACTTGTACGCCATCAATACAGAGTAGATACATCACTTGTACGCCATCAATACAGAGTAGATACATCACTTGTACGCCATCAATACAGAGTAGATACATCACTTGTACGCCATCAATACAGAGTAGATACATCATTTGTACGCCATCAATACAGAGTAGACACATCACTTGTAACCCATCAATACAGAGTAGATAATGTACGCCATCAATACAGAGTAGATACATCTCATGTACGCCTTCAATACAGAGTAGACACATCACTTGTACGCCATCAATACAGAGTAGACACATCACTTGTACGCCATCAATACAGAGTAGACACATCACTTGTACGCCATCAATACAGAGTAGACACATCACTTGTACGCCATCAATACAGAGTAGATACATCTCATATACGCCATAAATACAGAGTAGATACATCACTTGTACGCCATCAACACAGAGTAGATACATCACTTGTACGCCATCAATACAGAGTAGATACATCATTTGTACGCCATCAATACAGAGTAGACACATCACTTGTACGCCATCAATACAGAGTAGACACATCTCATGTACGTCATTAATACAGAGTAGACACATCACTTGTACGCCATCAATACAGAGTAGACACATCACTTGTACGCCATCAATACAGAGTAGATACATCACTTGTACGCCTTCAATACAGAGTAGACACATCACTTGTACGCCATCAATACAGAGTAGATACATCACTTGTACGCCATCAATACAGAGTAGATACATCACTTGTACGCCATCAATACAGAGTAGACACATCTCATGTACGCCATCAATACAGAGTAGACACATCACTTGTACGCCATCAATACAGAGTAGATACATCACTTGTACGCCATCAATACAGAGTAGATACATCTCATGTACGCCATAAATACAGAGTAGACACATCACTTGTACGCCATCAATACAGAGTAGATACATCACTTGTACGCCTTCAATACAGAGTAGACACATCACTTGTACGCCATCAATACAGAGTAGACACATCACTTGTACGCCATCAATACAGAGTAGACACATCACTTGTACGCCATCAATACAGAGTAGACACATCACTTGTACGCCATCAATACAGAGTAGATACATCACTTGTACGCCATCAATACAGAGTAGACACATCACTTGTACGCCTTCAATACAGAGTAGACACATCACTTGTACGCCATCAATACAGAGTAGACACATCACTTGTACGCCATCAATACAGAGTAGACACATCACTTGTACGCCTTCAATACAGAGTAGATACATCACTTGTACGCTCTCAATACAGAGTAGACACATCACTTGTACGCCTTCAATACAGAGTAGATACATCACTTGTACGCCATCAATACAGAGTAGATACATCACTTGTACGCCATCAACACAGAGTAGACACATCACTTGTACGCCATCAACACAGAGTAGATACCTCACTTGTACGCCATCAATACAGAGTAGATACATCACTTGTACGCCATCAACACAGAGTAAATACATCACTTGTACGCCATTAATACAGAGTAGATACATCACTTGTACGCCATCAATACAGAGTAGATAAATCACTTGTACGCTCTCAATACAGAGAATATATATCACTTGTACGCTCTCAATACAGATTAGACACATCACTTGTACGCCATCTATACAGAGTAGACACATCACTTGTACGCCATCAATACAGAGTAGACACATCACTTGTACGCCATCAATACAGAGTAGACACATCACATGAACGCCATTAATACAGAGTAGATACATCACTTGTACGCCATCAATACAGAGTAGATACATCACTTGTACGCCATCAATACAGAGTAGATACATCACTTGTACGCCATCAATACAGAGTAGACACATCACTTGTACGCCATCAATACAGAGTACACACATCACTTGTACGCCATCAATACAGAGTAGACACATCACTTGTACGCCATTAATACAGAGTAGATACATCACTTGTACGCCATCAATACAGAGTAGATACATCACTTGTACGCCATCAATACAGAGTAGATACATCACTTGTACGCCATCAATACAGAGTAGATACATCACTTGTACGCCATCAATACAGAGTAGATACATCACTTGTACGCCATCAATACAGAGTAGATACATCACTTGTACGCCTTCAATACAGAGTAGACACATCACTTGTACGCCATCAATACAGAGTAGACACATCACTTGTACGCCATCAATACAGAGTAGATACATCACTTGTACGCCATCAATACAGAGTAGATACATCATTTGTACGCCATCAATACAGAGTAGATACATCACTTGTACGCCATCAATACAGAGTAGATACATCTCATGTACGCCATAAATACAGAGTAGATAATGTACGCCATCAATACAGAGTAGATACATCACTTGTACGCCATCAATACAGAGTAGACACATCACTTGTACGCCATCAATACAGAGTAGATACATCATTTGTACGCCATCAATACAGAGTAGATACATCACTTGTACGCCATCAATACAGAGTAGACACATCACTTGTACGCCATCAATACAGAGTAGATACATCACTTGTACGCCATCAATACAGAGTAGATACATCACTTGTACGCCATCAATACAGAGTAGATACATCACTTGTACGCCATCAATACAGAGTAGATACATCATTTGTACGCCATCAATACAGAGTAGATACATCACTTGTACGCTCTCAATACAGAGAATATATATCACTTGTACGCTCTCAATACAGATTAGACACATCACATGTACGCCATCAATACAGAGTAGATACATCACTTGTACGCCATCAATACAGAGTAGATACATCATTTGTACGCCATCAATACAGAGTAGATACATCACTTGTACGCTCTCAATACAGAGAATATATATCACTTGTACGCTCTCAATACAGATTAGATACATCACTTGTACGCCATCAATACAGAGTAGACACATCACTTGTACGCCATCAATACAGAGTAGACACATCACATGTACGTCATTAATACAGAGTAGACACATCACATGTACGTCATTAATACAGAGTAGATACATCACTTGTACGCCATCAATACAGAGTAGACACATCACTTGTACGCCATCAATACAGAGTAGACACATCACATGTACGTCATTAATACAGAGTAGATACATCACTTGTACGCCATCAATACAGAGTAGACACATCACATGTACGCCTTCAATACAGAGTAGACACATCACTTGTACGCCATCAATACAGAGTAGATAATGTACGCCATCAATACAGAGTAGACACATCTCATGTACGCCTTCAATACAGAGTAGACACATCACTTGTACGCCATCAATACAGAGTAGACACATCACTTGTTCGCCTTCAATACAGAGTAGACACATCACTTGTACGCCTTCAATACAGAGTAGACACATCACTTGTACGCCATCAATACAGAGTAGATACATCACTTGTACGCCATCAATACAGAGTAGATAATGTACGCCATCAATACAGAGTAGACACATCACATGTACGCCTTCAATACAGAGTAGACACATCACTTGTACGCCTTCAATACAGAGTAGACACATCACTTGTACGCCATCAATACAGAGTAGACACATCACTTGTACGCCATCAATACAGAGTAGACACATCACTTGTACGCCATCAATACAGAGTAGATAATGTACGCCATCAATACAGAGTAGATACATCTCATGTAAGCCTTCAATACAGAGTAGACAAATCACTTGTACGCCATCAATACAGAGTAGATACATCACTTGTACGCCATCAATACAGAGTAGACACATCACTTGTACGCCATCAATACAGAGTAGATACATCACTTGTACGCCTTCAATACAGAGTAGATACATCACTTGTACGCCATCAATACAGAGTAGACACATCACTTGTACGCCATCAATACAGAGTAGATACATCACTTGTACGCCATCAATACAGAGTAGACACATCATTTGTACGCCATCAATACAGAGTAGATACATCACTTGTACGCCATCAATACAGAGTAGATACATCTCATGTACGCCATAAATACAGAGTAGACACATCACTTGTACGCCATCAATACAGAGTAGATACATCACTTGTACGCCATCAATACAGAGTAGACACATCACTTGTACGCCATCAATACAGAGTAGATAATGTACGCCATCAATACAGAGTAGATACATCTCATGTAAGCCTTCAATACAGAGTAGATACATCACTTGTACGCCATCAATACAGAGTAGACACATCACTTGTACGCCATCAATACAGAGTAGATACATCACTTGTACGCCATCAATACAGAGTAGATACATCACTTGTACGCCATCAATACAGAGTAGACACATCTCATGTACGCCATCAATACAGAGTAGACACATCACTTGTACGCCATCAATACAGAGTAGATACATCACTTGTACGCCATCAATACAGAGTAGATACATCTCATGTACGCCATAAATACAGAGTAGACACATCACTTGTACGCCATCAATACAGAGTAGATACATCACTTGTACGCCTTCAATACAGAGTAGACACATCACTTGTACGCCATCAATACAGAGTAGACACATCACTTGTACGCCATCAATACAGAGTAGACACATCACTTGTACGCCATCAATACAGAGTAGACACATCACTTGTACGCCATCAATACAGAGTAGATACATCACTTGTACGCCATCAATACAGAGTAGACACATCACTTGTACGCCTTCAATACAGAGTAGACACATCACTTGTACGCCATCAATACAGAGTAGATACATCACTTGTACGCCATCAATACAGAGTAGACACATCACATGTACGCCTTCAATACAGAGTAGACACATCACATGAACGCCATAAATACAGAGTAGATACATCACTTGTATGCCATCAACACAGAGTAGATACATCACTTGTACGCTCTCAATACAGAGTAGATACATCACATGCACGCCTTCAATACAGAGTAGATACATCACTTGTACGCCATCAATACAGAGTAGATACATCTCATGTACGCCATCAACACAGAGTAGACACATCACTTGTACGCCATCAACACAGAGTAGATACATCACTTGTACGCCATCAATACAGAGTAGATACATCACTTGTACGCCATCAATACAGAGTAGATACATCACATGCACGCCTTCAATACAGAGTAGATACATCTCATGTAAGCCTTCAACACAGAGTAGACACATCACTTGTACGCCATCAACACAGAGTAGACACATCACTTGTATGCCATCAACACAGAGTAGATACATCACTTGTACGCTCTCAATACAGAGTAGATACATCACATGTACGCCTTCAATACAGAGTAGACACATCACATGTACGCCATCAATACAGAGTAGATACATCACATGTACGCCATCAATACAGAGTAGACACATCACTTGTACGCCATCAATACAGAGTAGATACATCACTTGTACGCCATCAATACAGAGTAGATACATCTCATGTACGCCATAAATACAGAGTAGACACATCACTTGTACGCCATAAATACAGAGTAGATACATCTCATGTACGCCATAAATACAGAGTAGACACATCACTTGTACGCCATCAATACAGAGTAGATACATCACTTGTGCGCCATAAATACAGAGTAGATACATCTCATGTACGCCATAAATACAGAGTAGACACATCACTTGTACGCCATCAATACAGAGTAGACACATCACTTGTACGCCATAAATACAGAGTAGATACATCTCATGTACGCCATAAATACAGAGTAGACACATCACTTGTACGCCATCAATACAGAGTAGATACATCACTTGTACGCCATAAATACAGAGTAGATACATCTCATGTACGCCATAAATACAGAGTAGATACATCACTTGTACGCCATAAATACAGAGTAGATACATCTCATGTACGCCATAAATACAGAGTAGACACATCACTTGTACGCCATCAATACAGAGTAGATACATCTCATGTACGCCATAAATACAGAGTAGACACATCACTTGTACGCCATCAATACAGAGTAGATACATCACTTGTACGCCATAAATACAGAGTAGATACATCTCATGTACGCCATAAATACAGAGTAGACACATCACTTGTACGCCATAAATACAGAGTAGATACATCTCATGTACGCCATAAATACAGAGTAGACACATCACTTGTACGCCATCAATACAGAGTAGACACATCACTTGTACGCCATAAATACAGAGTAGATACATCTCATGTACGCCATAAATACAGAGTAGACACATCACTTGTACGCCATCAATACAGAGTAGACACATCACTTGTACGCCATCAATACAGAGTAGATACATCACTTGTACGCCATAAATACAGAGTAGATACATCTCATGTACGCCATAAATACAGAGTAGACACATCACTTGTACGCCATCAATACAGAGTAGACACATCACTTGTACGCCATAAATACAGAGTAGATACATCTCATGTACGCCATAAATACAGAGTAGACACATCACTTGTACGCCATCAATACAGAGTAGATACATCTCATGTACGCCATAAATACAGAGTAGACACATCACTTGTACGCCATCAATACAGAGTAGATACATCACTTGTACGCCTTCAATACAGAGTAGACACATCACTTGTACGCCTTCAATACAGAGTAGACACATCACATGTACGCCATCAACACAGAGTAGACACATCACTTGTACGCCATCAACACAGAGTAGATACATCACTTGTACGCCATCAATACAGAGTAGATATATCTCATGTACGCCTTCAATACAGAGTAGACACATCACTTGTACGCCATAAATACAGAGTAGATACATCTCATGTACGCCTTCAATACAGAGTAGACACATCACTTGTACGCCATCAACACAGAGTAGACACATCACTTGTATGCCATCAACACAGAGTAGATACATCACTTGTACGCTCTCAATACAGAGTAGATACATCACATGTACGCCTTCAATACAGAGTAGACACATCACTTGTACGCCATAAATACAGAGTAGACACATCACTTGTACGCCATCAATACAGAGTAGATACATCACTTGTACGCCATCAACACAGAGTAGATACATCACTTGTACGCCATCAATACAGAGTAGATACATCACTTGTACGCCATCAATACAGAGTAGATACATCACTTGTACGCCATCAATACAGAGTAGACACATCACTTGTACGCCTTCAATACAGAGTAGATACATCACATGCACGCCTTCAATACAGAGTAGATACATCTCATGTAAGCCTTCAACACAGAGTAGACACATCACTTGTACGCCATCAATACAGAGTAGACACATCACTTGTATGCCATCAACACAGAGTAGACACATCACTTGTATGCCATCAACACAGAGTAGATACATCACTTGTACGCCTTCAATACAGAGTAGACACATCACTTGTACGCCATCAACACAGAGTAGACACATCACTTGTATGCCATCAACACAGAGTAGATACATCACTTGTACGCTCTCAATACAGAGTAGATACATCACATGTACGCCTTCAATACAGAGTAGACACATCACTTGTACGCCATAAATACAGAGTAGACACATCACTTGTACGCCATCAATACAGAGTAGATACATCACTTGTACGCCATCAACACAGAGTAGATACATCACTTGTACGCCATCAATACAGAGTAGATACATCACTTGTACGCCATCAATACAGAGTAGATACATCACTTGTACGCCATCAATACAGAGTAGACACATCTCATGTACGCCTTCAATACAGAGTAGATACATCACATGCACGCCTTCAATACAGAGTAGATACATCTCATGTAAGCCTTCAACACAGAGTAGACACATCACTTGTACGCCATCAACACAGAGTAGACACATCACTTGTATGCCATCAACACAGAGTAGATACATCACTTGTACGCTCTCAATACAGAGTAGATACATCACATGTACGCCTTCAATACAGAGTAGATACATCACTTGTACGCCATCAATACAGAGTAGACACATCACTTGTACGCCATAAATACAGAGTAGATACATCTCATGTACGCCATAAATACAGAGTAGACACATCACTTGTACGCCATCAATACAGAGTAGATACATCTCATGTAAGCCTTCAACACAGAGTAGACACATCACTTGTACGCCATCAACACAGAGTAGACACATCACTTGTATGCCATCAACACAGAGTAGATACATCACTTGTACGCTCTCAATACAGAGTAGATACATCACATGTACGCCTTCAATACAGAGTAGATACATCACTTGTACGCCATAAATACAGAGTAGATACATCTCATGTACGCCATAAATACAGAGTAGACACATCACTTGTACGCCATCAATACAGAGTAGATACATCTCATGTACGCCATAAATACAGAGTAGACACATCACTTGTACGCCATCAATACAGAGTAGATACATCACTTGTACGCCTTCAATACAGAGTAGACACATCACTTGTACGCCTTCAATACAGAGTAGACACATCACATGTACGCCATCAACACAGAGTAGACACATCACTTGTACGCCATCAACACAGAGTAGATACATCACTTGTACGCCATCAATACAGAGTAGATACATCTCATGTACGCCATCAATACAGAGTAGACACATCACTTGTACGCCATCAATACAGAGTAGATACATCACTTGTACGCCTTCAATACAGAGTAGACACATCACTTGTACGCCTTCAATACAGAGTAGACACATCACATGTACGCCATCAACACAGAGTAGACACATCACTTGTACGCCATCAACACAGAGTAGACACATCACTTGTACGCCATCAACACAGAGTAGATACATCACTTGTACGCCATCAATACAGAGTAGACACATCACATGTACGCCTTCAATACAGAGTAGACACATCACTTGTACGCCTTCAATACAGAGTAGACACATCACATGTACGCCATCAACACAGAGTAGACACATCACATGTACGCCATCAACACAGAGTAGACACATCACATGTACGCAATCAACACAGAGTAGACACATCACTTGTACGCCATCAACACAGAGTAGATACATCACTTGTACGCCATCAATACAGAGTAGATACATCACTTGTACGCCATCAATACAGAGTAGATACATCACTTGTACGCCATCAATACAGAGTAGACACATCACTTGTACGCCATCAATACAGAGTAGATACATCACTTGTACGCCATCAACACAGAGTAGATACATCACTTGTACGCCATCAATACAGAGTAGACACATCACTTGTACGCCTTCAATACAGAGTAGACACATCACTTGTACGCCATCAATACAGAGTAGATACATCACTTGTACGCCATCAACACAGAGTAAATACATCACTTGTACGCCATTAATACAGAGTAGATACATCACTTGTACGCCATCAATACAGAGTAGATAAATCACTTGTACGCTCTCAATACAGAGAATATATATCACTTGTACGCTCTCAATACAGATTAGACACATCACTTGTACGCCATCTATACAGAGTAGACACATCACTTGTACGCCATCAATACAGAGTAGACACATCACTTGTACGCCATCAATACAGAGTAGACACATCACATGAACGCCATTAATACAGAGTAGATACATCACTTGTACGCCATCAATACAGAGTAGATACATCACTTGTACGCCATCAATACAGAGTAGATACATCACTTGTACGCCATCAATACAGAGTAGACACATCACTTGTACGCCATCAATACAGAGTACACACATCACTTGTACGCCATCAATACAGAGTAGACACATCACTTGTACGCCATTAATACAGAGTAGATACATCACTTGTACGCCATCAATACAGAGTAGATACATCACTTGTACGCCATCAATACAGAGTAGATACATCACTTGTACGCCATCAATACAGAGTAGATACATCACTTGTACGCCATCAATACAGAGTAGATACATCATTTGTACGCCATCAATACAGAGTAGATACATTACTTGTACGCTCTCAATACAGAGAATATATATCACTTGTACGCTCTCAATACAGATTAGACACATCACATGTACGCCATCAATACAGAGTAGATACATCACTTGTACGCCATCAATACAGAGTAGATACATCACTTGTACGCCATCAATACAGAGTAGACACATCACTTGTACGCCATCAATACAGAGTAGATACATCATTTGTACGCCATCAATACAGAGTAGATACATCACTTGTACGCTCTCAATACAGAGAATATATATCACTTGTACGCTCTCAATACAGATTAGATACATCACTTGTACGCCATCAATACAGAGTAGACACATCACTTGTACGCCATCAATACAGAGTAGACACATCACATGTACGTCATTAATACAGAGTAGACACATCACATGTACGTCATTAATACAGAGTAGATACATCACTTGTACGCCATCAATACAGAGTAGACACATCACTTGTACGCCATCAATACAGAGTAGACACATCACATGTACGTCATTAATACAGAGTAGATACATCACTTGTACGCCATCAATACAGAGTAGACACATCACATGTACGCCATCAATACAGAGAGTGAAGTGAGGCACTCTGCAGCCAGCCAGCACTTTGGTGGCTTCAGCTGGATCTAACTGTCCAACCCCCCTCCTCTAGTAGTTGTTTTAACCAAAAACATGGCAATACAGTAATTTTAAGACAAAAAATATTGGTTTATAATAATAGCTTTAAAAAAATTTATGTTAAAGGAATTACCTTGCAATTACTGATGTTTTATGGATATTCCATGGATTGCTGAAAATGTATTTCAAATGACACCAAGCAGGCACAATTGGGTATTTTTTTTTTCATTTCAATCATAAAAATGAAAAATAAATAATTAAATAAAATTGTTGTTTACTATAAGGGATTATGTGAAGCAAATTAATGATAGACAAGGATGCAGTTGATCATATTAAATTAATCTAAATTTCCAGGGCTTTTCCAGGTGTCTTTTTTGAGCCCAATGTCAGCCTTAGTAAACAAGATGAATCAGACATATTCATATTTTTATATTTTCTAAAAATATTTGTCCATAGGTACCTATGTCCATGCCATAAAACTATTTCAATATTGTGTAATATGTAGACGTTGTGGGCATCAAAATAATGTACCTTGTCAAGACCAAAGAGATATTACGTCATACTCTTACAAATTCATAAATCCCTTCATCAGCAAAGTTAATCATAACATTATTTCTGTCAAATTTAAATCTTGCAGACTTCCATACAGTATAGACCCTTCTATAAAATAGCCTTATCATCATTCTACCTCTGCTTAGTATACTGTCATTACCTTATATTTGCACAAATATATGGCTATTTTAAACACCTCCCAAATAAATAAAAAATAAACCACTAAATTTTACTCCATATTAATCCATCAGACAGGTTATTTCATATATCATGTACTCACATATTACATTATATTCCTTTATAATAGCCCAACATGTCCATGATATTCATGAGCTTTATCGAATCAATATAGTATCACAATGGTGATACATTTAAAGTCCATTCACGATCAGCTGAGCGCCGTGACCCATGGGCACATTTTTTTAAAAGATTGTTACAATAATCTTAATGTTGTAAGTTCTAGGTTAATAAATTCTCAGATTTTTTTGTCACAATTCATTGGTTGAGGTCACAGGACTGACATTCTAAAAAATTCTTTAAAAATATCCTTATTAATAAATTCAGCTGAGCGTCGAGACCCCTTGGTCCCTAGTTTATAAAAGTAAGCTAAAAGCATTTTGTATTGGGAAAATTTGTTTCAAAGTTATTTCAAGTACTGACCAATTGTGTGTACAGATGTCAGCATTAGGTTTACCATTGGCAGATTGCCAAGATTTGTCAATGCCTGGATGTTGGCCATTGGCCAAGATTATGCCAACCCTATAAATAGCTTTTGCACAATGCCAGGATTGGAAGAGGCCTATGTGCTGCAGTCTGACTACTATAACAGCTTGCGGTGGTGTTTTTCATGGTCAGTTCGTTGTATAATTTTAAACAAGCCAATACAAGTCTGTTCAATTCAAAGTTTTTTCAAGAATTTTCGCATGTTCGTCCATCTTGGAAAGTTTTCTCGTAAACCAGAGAGGTGGCACCACTCACCTTTCAGATTTTTTAGAATCAATTTATGCTCTTTTCTCAGTAGTGATTTGCAGTATTGGCCTGAAATTGTGCATATCCATAGATCTTGGACTCCTCCACGTTGTCTACAAGACTGGTGGCGCAATCTGCAAGTTACCTGTCGCGTTTATCCAAACATGTGCTTTGGGATAAAATTGTTCATATATCAGGAGTGGTCCAGGGTATTGGTCTGAAATTTCGCATGTTCATCCAACTTTGAAATTTTTATAAACCACAAAGGTGGCTCCACTCACCTTTCCATTTTTGTAGAATAAATTAATTGTCATTTCTCACGAGTGATTTGCAGTATTGGCCTGAAATTGTGCATTTCCATAGATCTTGGACTCCGCCATCTTGTACTTAAGACTGGTGGCACCTTCTACAATGGTTTTCCTGTGGCGTCTATCCGTACATGTGCTTTGGGTGAAAATTGCTCATATCTCAGGAGTGAGTAAAGGTATTGGTTTGAAATTTGGCATGTTCATCCATCTTGAAAATTTTTTTTATAAACCAGAAAGGTGGCTCCACTCACATTTCCATTTTTGTAGAATAATTTAATGCTCATTTCTCAAGAGTGACTATCAGTAATGATTATTGGCCAGAAATCGTGTATATCCATAGATAATGGACTTCTCCATGTTGTGTTCAAGACTGGCGGCGCCATCTGCAATAGTTTTCCCTTGGCGTCCATCCGTACATGTGCTTTGGGAAAAAAATTGCTCATGTCTCGGGAGTGGGTATAGCCATAGATCTTGGACTCCTCCATCTTGTTCTAAAGACTGGTGGCACCATCTGCAATCGTTTTCCTGTGGTGTCCACCTGAGCATGTGCTTTTGGTGAAGATGCCCATAAATCAGGACACGGTCAAGGTATTGTTCTCAAATTCGGCATGTTCATCCATCTTGGAAAGTTTTCAGGTAAACCCCACAGGTGGTGCCACCTAGCTTCTGGTTTCCATGGAATAACTTAATGTCCTTTTCTCCGGAGTAATATTCAGTATTGGCCTGAAATTGTGCATATCCATAGACCTTGGAGACCCCCTTATATATACTTAAAACTTGAGGTGCCTTCTACAATTGTTTTCCAGTGGCGTCTATTCATTCATGTGCTTTGGGTGATATTGCTCATATCTCAGGAACGGGTCAAGGTATTGGTCTGAAATTTTGCATGTTCATCCATCTTGGAAAGTTTTCTTATAAACCAGACAGGTGGTGCCATTTACCTTTCCGTTTCTGTTGAATAAATTAATGCCCCTTTATTCAGGAGTGATTTGCAGTATTGGCTTCAGGTGGTTCAGCCTACAATCATGTTTACGTAGCAGACAGCCATCTCACTCTATTTCCCCTTACCCCTCAATCCATGCCTCCGGCAAAGCACCATTTCGACCCCAGGCTACTTTATTACTGGCTCTGGCTGCCGTTCTTATGAACAGAAATAAATAAACAAATAACGCTTTATATATTTATTATATATACATGATAAATAAATTAAAGGAAATCTTAATATACATAAATAATCTAACTATATATACATATGAAAACATATATATACAGAGGTCCCAAAATAAAAGTTACTATTTACAGAAAATATAAAAATTATCCATATATGGAAAACAAAAAAAAACGAAAAACTTTGTAGGGCTACTCTTGAAAAATCAAAACAAGAAATGTTTCTACACAGAAAAATATATTGCTCAAACATTTATTTATAAAACATTTTCTATAAAAGTGAATATACGCTTCAAAATAACTTACAACAAAGAAGGAAGCTCTTACGAAAAACTACCACAGAAAAAGAAAGCACTTGCAGCAAAAATTGACAGAAAAAGAAATCACATAGATAAAAACATCTCAGTCTATATGCAAAAATAATATGAAGCACATTAGAAAAAGTTGTCTACGGTCTTCAGTCGTATAACTGGCTATCCCGATCTTTATTTTGTTGCTCTTGTTGATCTGGTTGCAAACTTGGGTTTAAATATTAAGTCTATCATATTTCTTGTTGAATAAGCTGGTTGTGATAACGTACAAGGAATATAATTGATTTTGATCAAACTTAAAAGTATATAATATTTCACCTAGGTTCGATTTCAAGCAAAATCCACGCATATTTAATTAGGTCAGAGGTCAGAACACTATGATGGCACCACCCTGACTAACCAAAATCTGATGAATTTTCATATGACTCATGATTAGTATTAACCAAAACAGTTTCTCACCTGAATTACATTCTCAGCAAACTCATGCGTATGTTATGAGTTCAGAGGTCACAACATATGCAACGGGGGTATTATGCAGCATTTACGTTGCTCTTGTTGTTTATATGTGTAGAAAGCCAAATGGGTCATGACCATATCATTCCTGTCTAAAGGGGCCATGTACCACTCGCACATTAACTCATATTTTGCTGTGTAGAGAAAACTGATCAATAGGAATAAGGGGAAGAACCCATGTATGAGCTAAACATTAAAACCTGCCAACCCTGATTCAAATTCGGTGATTGCTATATGTGTGTGTGTGTGTGTACACTAGGTGAGACAGGCCGGAGTACACAGGCCATAGATAGACCCGCCTTTACCTACCGTTAAGCTGTAAACCAGCCAAAATTATATGTGAATATCTGTAAATGGTCAAATTTCACAAAATTTGACAAATAACTGTAGACATATCCACATATCATTTTAATTTTACGGTTAATTTTATTTTCCAATTGCATATACTGAAATGTACAAACTAAAAAAATAAATAGGTATTTATTTACATATTTACTTGACATAAAGGTCATACCGTTATATTTCCGAAATTACATTAAAAAATGTTATATCTCTGTGTTAACCAGGCCCGATAAATCCTGCACCTGCAGGCCCTGGGTGTGTAATCTTTCATATGGCTGGGTCATACCACCGTGGCATCCTCAAAATTCGCTCTGCTTTGTTAGTAAAGCACGGCGTAGTGGCACGACCATCCCATTAAACCTGCAGAACTCTCACTAAAATTTAGGCACCCTAGGGGCCGACCATAGACTCACGATCTCCCGGCTTTGAGTCATGTGCTCTAGCCCTGAGCCGCAAAGGCCGGAACGATTTGATAAATGGAAAATAGGTACACTTTACACTTAGTAAAGGGGCCACCCGGGATTATATAGGCCTATATATATTTAGGTATACGGCGTGAACTGTTGCTGAAAAAATGTCATGATTATTTTATTACAAAATATAGCATTTTATTTATTATTTATTATATACAAAATATATCATTTATTAGGGTAGCCCTCTCATACAGTATGGAAAACTGAAGAATTTAACAAAAAATTGCATTTATTTATTATAAATTTTATAATAATATTATTATTATTTTTATTATAACTATTATTTTATCTAATATATATATATATATATATATATATATATATATATATATATATATATATATATATACAAACACAAGTGTAAAGGCAAACACAAGTGTAAAGGCTTCATATATATAATTTTGCGCTTATTTTTTTTTTTTTTTTTTGCGAGCGAGGTTATCGACATTCGACATCCAGATTTTAGTCTTAACTAGAATGTTTATTGTCTATTTTCGCTCATGTTTCAGCTTGTGGCATTTCATGTGCACACTCCACAATTTTCAACTCTCCATTTCAAACGTGTACATAAGGTATGGAATCTGTGTATATGATATTTGGTACTACTGTAGAATCCGGGCTTCAGCCCAACAACCTGGCATATGCATGAAGTCTTACTGCTGCTTGTTTTTGCCACTTATTTATGACTGCCACTAGACCTAGTTGTGCCTTCATTCATCTAGCGGACAGGAGTAGGCTACTGTTTGGTGCCTATCCCAGTGCCCAAGTGTGATTGTTTCAAGCAGTACATCCATGTATTGCAGCATCACTGGTGCATGGTGTAAGTGTCCTGTAACTGGACCACTGGATACAGACGACCACTGCCTACAGGCAGAGTTGTTACCAAGGTAACACACTAGATTGTTTCAGCTGGCCAGGTGCATGTATCACATTTCGGCTGGGTTGGCCACAAAGTTGGCAGTGATGATGTAACACATGCAGTGGAGTCTAGGATCCTTGCTGATTATGCCCTGTTATTTAATAAATTGATTTTTTTAAAAAAATCACTGATTTAAAAAAAAATATAAAAAAAAATGATTTTTTTTATTTTACTTTTTTTTACAAATATTTTCAATTCAGTCATTTTTATTTTTATACTAAGTGCTTTAAAGGCACTTTATAAGAATGTTACACCCTCTTGAAGTCTGAATTAACAGCACCATTTTTACTTTCTCTATATAAATGCAATACCAATAAATAATCAACATTTTCCAAATAAAAAAAAATAAATAATAAATTACTCTCTGTAGGCTGGATTTATAAACTCTATTAGAAGGAGAATATTCAATAGAGTATTTATTAAGTATTCAAGGGTGTACACCTGTCAAATACATTGACATTAGGCTGAACTTTACTTGCTTGTGCAACATCAGTTGAAAGCATACATGTTATTTAGTTAGTGGATTTCCCGGCGATAAGTAAGAATTTAAAAATGGATAGGTTGCTAGGTAATTGCATCTGTGCAGAAATGAACAATGAGTTCATACATATCATCATATGGGCTTCCATAAACTTTCAATCACTATAAAGCAAATAAATAATATAAAATTAAAACAAGGGACCCATGGATCACAGCACTCAGCTGAATTTTGTAAAATTTTAGCAAATGCAAAATGAGCTTCTAGTTTTTTACATATTAGCATTTGAAAAGTGAAGAGGAAATGGCTTTGCTATTTTGTGATTATCAAATACTAAATATATGAATGCAACACAAATACCAGATGGCGCTTTTTGTACTACATTAAATTTAAGATGCAGGAGCCTCTCATGATCAAATATTTGTAAAGCTATCTGTATTTTAACAATGTGAAAGTAATACATGTTTGAAATGCCCACTAGGAATATATGAAACCCTGTAAAATATAGAATAAGGAAGGAAGTGGAGATCATCTGTTGTATAATAATACCCATTTCGTGCAAAATAAAAATATGCCTTGGTCAAAATTTAAGGTACTGATTTATTATTAATGCTAATAACTTAAGATATTGACAAAAATCAGATCTAATTTTGAGTACACAATTAAATCTTGATTAATTAAAGTTAAATCTCTGAAAAAAAATCTCTAGCTTCAGCAATTCTCATGTTAAATGGGTCAATATATTTCCTTATGGTGCATTATGTTTGTGCAGAAGAATATGTATATTAAAAGTGAAAAAAAGGATCTGCTGTTTTGATTTTAGGCAGACTTGGAGTGTATCAATGGGTTTTTAGCTCAGCTGACTATAAGTCATCTGAGCTATAGTCGTGGTCCGTTGTCCATTGTCCGTCTGTCTGTCTTGCTGTCCGTCTGTTCGGATGTCCATTGGACCTACAAATCTGAAATTCAGCATACAGTTAGATGTCCCCAAAATCTCCTACCATGCTGAAAATTGGGTCAATAGGACTTCGTTCCTTCGAGATATTAAGGAAAAACCTCAATTTTTTATTAGAAATCTATTTTCACACTTCAGGACTGCTTAATATCAAAACCACTCATCTGTTTTTCCTCATATTTACCATAAATATTCCTCTATATAGTTCCTATATACATGCCAAAAATAAGGTCTGTATTTTATAATTTTAAAAAGTTATGGGCTCAAACATAATGCATTTTGTAAAAAATCAGAAAAGATATTTGATTGCTTAACACAAAACATGTTAAAGCTAAGGACTTTTTTCCAGTAATATAACTTTAATTAATCATAATTAAATTGTATACTCAAAATAAGATCAAAATCTTTTAATTTTTTTAAAATATGAGCAAAAATAAAAATTGGTACCTTAAATTTTGCCCAACTTTGGCCACGGCACGTTTTTTTCTGTAAGTACTGTGGATTTAATTTTTACAGCATGTGCACATACAGATTTAATCTGTTAAAATCTGAAATTTGAAAATAAAAGCTACAAAATTAGGCTAGTAATTGAATTTATTTTGGAGGCTCTTGTTGTATTCCCTTGCATTGTCAAGCAGTTCACCCTGGTGACTGTGGGTCATTTAGTACAGCTCTCTCCACTGAGTTGAGCTTGATCAGGCTGTCTGCAGTTAATACCATACCACAGGGGGCCTTTTACTTTGGCAACCCCCACTTCCCCTCCCCACCCCCATTCTGTTGACAGACCTGTACTATGAACTAGATGAATCTTAAAATTAACATTTTTTTCAGCAACGAGCAGTAACAACGGAGACCCCTCCCCCACCGACCCCTTCAATACACAGGACTAATAAACAAGATGAATCTTATAATTTTAATGTTAAATAAATTCTTTTTGATTAGACTTGGACAATTTTGATTGTTTTTAAGAAAAAAAATTCAGGAATGTAATCCTAATATTCAAATGTGATAAAATATTAGGATCCAATGTAAGTGCTAACTGACAAGATTTAAGAAGATATAAATACTTTGTAGCATTTCATTCATATCTCTTAAACTTGGCAGGGCCTAGGTGTGAATAACACTGTTAACTTAGTATTAAAATTAGGAATATTTGTCAAACTTAGTTGGATTAAGTTTTAACACCTATGTCCATATATTTAACTTTTGAAAACTGATTACCTTCACACATTTTTTGTTTATGTTTGTTTATGAAATGTTACTTTTATATAACACTTACCGTAGGCCTATTTGTTCTCTTGGTGCAACACTGAATAGTTTAGCTTATGTCCATTATTCTATATTTTACAGAGTTTCATTTTAGCAGGTCCGTTTTCTCATAGCTTTTCTAATGATAATATACATGAAAAATCAAAAGAAATAAAAATATTTTGCAGTTACTAATATTTTCCAAAATTCAGCTGAGCGATATGACCCATGGGTCCCTTGTTTATGAAAAATTGAGGTTTTTCCTTAATATCATAGGGAACTAAGACCTAGGAAATAAGTAACCGAGAGGTGGTGATACTGACACTATACATGCGTTACAGTTAGAGAACCTTTGGTTTCTCTGTCAGAGGCAACAATTAAGAGCCATTTCATTGACTGGGCCAGTCTAGATAGAGATCTGGGAAGCCAGTTGTGGGTTGTAAAATTAGACCTGTCAAGAGTTTCAGATACCATGTGTTATTTTCTACCCAAACTTGTTAAAAAATATCCCTGGAAGAAAATGATATATCATTAACACGCTATTGTCTCTTTTCTTAGAAAATTTAGGTCGTGCAAATTTATTTTGTGGGTCGCATATTTTGCACCTCAGAAAATGAATGTGTTTTCTTTTTGTCTTTTTTTTTGTTCAAGGGGATAGTCTCAGAGTGAAGCTGTTGTTTTCCTTTTATTTTCTTTTGCATATATTTCATCATCGACTCCCCCATAGAAGAAAAAACACCAAATTTAAGTCTTGGTCAAGGCTAAAAATGGGCCTACATGTCTGCATGGTCAAAATATGTTTCGCGTAAATGGTTGTTTCCTTACAAAGGCCGATTAATCATATTTTCCTGAGGAATTTCCAAATTAGAATTTCTCAAACTTGCAACCCCACTGTGAAGGGACACAATCAGGAGCAATGTTTATACCGGGGGTACCTATTCTATCACACTATCAGTGCAGTTTTGCTTTAAACAAAAGTTTCCCAGCAAAACCATCCCTGCACACAGTCTCAGTACCTGTGATAACAGGACACATTTCAGGAGTGGTGGTACCTCCTTGTACTAAAGACTGGTGGCACCATCTGCAATGTTGTTTGCATGGTGTTCATCAGTATTTTTGCTTCAGGTGAAAATTGCTCATATTTCAGGAGTGGTTCAATGTATTGTTCTGAAATTTTGCATGTCCATCCATCTTTGATACCTCCATCTTGTACTGACAAGACTGGCGGCACCAGCTCCAATGGTTTTGTGTGGTGTCCATCCATACGTTTGCTTTGGGTGAAAATTGCTCATATCTCAGGAGCGGTTCAATGTATTTGTCTTTAGTTTGGCATGTCCATCCATCATGGAGAGTAATCTTGTAGACCAAACAGGTGGCACAACCTAGCTTGCTGTTTTTGTAGAATAAATTTATGCCCTTTTCTCAGAAGTGGTTTTTGTATTGGGTTTAAATTATGCATGTTGGTTACCTCCATCTCGTACTAAAGATTGGTGGTGCCATCTGCAACTGCTCTTGTGTGGCATTCATCTGTGTGTTGGTTTTGGGTGAAAACTGTCCATATCTCTGGAGTGTAAACATTTATTGATCTGATTTTGGGGATACACATAGACACTAGTTGACACCTGATTTTATGGGCTAAAACCTTGTAATTTTAGCATAGCTATTTCAGCTTTAAATAATTTATGATAAAACTTTCAAGCTGAATAGTTTATTTTTCACAAGAATTATCCTAGGGTAGGGTTCTTTAATTTTTATTCTATAGGAATAGATTTGGTTCATTGACTTTTGGTAGAGTCCTAGAAAGCTGAAGTTGGTCTTGGGGCTATAAGTTAGCTTATTTCAAACTGAGGACTGCAGTGGTGTTCTTCTGCAGAACTATTGTTTCAACTTCTTTAACATTGCAAAAATATTACACTAGTCTGTCTGGTTCAACTAGCAGTACAACCCAATACAGTGAGAGTTTAGCTTACAGATGGTTGGACAGCCCCAGTAGGAATTCCATACAAATTAGGTGGGGAATTATGCAAATTAACCTCTCTGCAAAAGCAGCTCATTTTTGAGGATACACCCTCATTTCCATAAAAATCCTTCCTGTCCTAATCACAGTGTTTACAGTGAAGCCAGATTCCTATTGGCTTATACAACGTTGCAACGGGATTATACCAAGAGCTCATGTAGAGAAGAAGCAATATCTCATTTAATATACAGTAAGTACCCATTATTATCCCCTCTTTGCGAAAAGGATATAGTAACGCCTTTGTTCATGCATCTGTCTGTCCGTCAGAAATTGGCTTGTGGATCAGTCTTTCATCTTGCACATATGGCTTACCCATCCATAGACTAAGAATCCTATCCATTTTGAGGTCACGGGTCAAAGGTCACGGCCACAGGACCCACTTCTTGAAAAAGCTTGTGAACCCATTTTAAGCCTAACTGTTTGACCAAAACCTTTCATCTTGCACATATGGCTCACCTACCCATGGATGAAGAACCCCAATCGATTTTTAGGTCATAAGGTCAAATGTAACGGCCACAGGGCCCACTCCTTAAAAAAGCTTGTGGACCGGTTTTAAGCCAACGCGTTTGACCTAAACCTTTAATCTTCCAAATACATGATCATGGCTTACCCGCCCATGGATGAAGAAAACTTTATATTTTGAGGTCAGGGGGTCAAAAGGCAAAGCCACAAGGCCCACTTCTTAAAAAAATGGGGACTTATTTAAAGCCAAACCGTTTAACCAAATCCTTTCACCTTCCACATGTCTCACCCACACATGGATGAAGAACCCTATCGATTTTCAGGATATTGGGTCAAAGGTCACGCCACACGGCTTTTTTCTTAAAAAAACTTGTGGACCTATTTTAAGCCAAATCTGTCTGAAATTGGATTGTGGATCAATTTCAAGCCAAACCGTTTGGCCAAAACCATTCATCTTGCACATATGGCTCACCCCCGATAGATGAAGAATCCTATCAGTTTGGAAGTCTTGGGGTCAAAGGTCACGGCCATTAGGCCCACCTCTTGAAAAACCTTGTGGACCCATTTAAAGCCAAACTATTTGACCAACATCCTTTCATCTAGCAAATACGGCTCATCCACCTGTGGATGAAGAAGGGTTCAAAGGGCATGGCCACAGCTCCCACTTCTTAAAAAAGCTTCTGGACCCATTTTAGGCCAAACCACGTGACCAACACCTGTCATTGTCATCTTGTTCATATGGCTCACCAACCAATGGATGAAGAACCCTATTCAGTTTGAGGTCACAGGAGCAAAGGTCAAGGCCAGAGAGCTGCCTTCCTCATTTTCACACTGTGCAATACACCCATTCTAATGTTTCCCCATGCGAGGGGATGCTCTGCTTTGTGGTGCCCTTGTTTTGTTCATACTGATCATTTGGCAATTATTTTGGTCCCAGCATCTGTAATAATGGTTATATGTAGGGGTTAGGCCAAAAAAAATAAAAGGTATGGTTCTCAGGCACCGCCCGCGTCAATTTTTACCCCCCGCATCAACAATTTTTATTTTGATTTTTATCTTTCAAGAAGATGAATATTACAATTTATGTAGTGCTTTTCCCTGTTTTGCCAAAAAAATTGCTATTTTCATACTTTTCCCTGATCATATGACATTTTTATGGAGACACTCAAAAAAAGGTCAAAAATAAAGTACCGCCCGCCCGCAATGATTTCTGAAAAAAAGTGCCTGAGAACCATACCTTATTTTTTTTTTGGCCTTACATGGTGTCTTTATGCTACACAAGAATTATGTTCCCAAATGTATTTGAACAGTTCTATCCAACCATCCATGAGGTAAACTCTCAGGGTTGTAAAGCTAGTTGAACCAGACAGACTGGTGGTACTGTTTGTACCTAAGGTGACCATTTTTCAAGTTTACTTCATGAATTTTGGCAGAACTATTGACCTTTAACAATAAAAGGACTGTGAGATACTTTGGTAAACATAGCTACTGATAGTACATTTATTGTAAATTAACATAATGATCTCTTTGGGTATTTAAGAAGAGCTGTACAGGCAACATAAATAATTGGTGTCCATATCCAGCTTATCTGTTGGATAATTCAAGAATAAAATCTGTCTGTATTCTGATTTTGCTTTCTATAGGCATCTGTTATTAATCTAAACATTATGATAAAAAAACCTTATATGTAGCTTGAAAAAAGCCATTTTGCTAAAGACTCTCAGTATGCATGAACAGATTTGGCAATATGCCAAGATTTTGCCTGTATTCGTAAATAGCTTGGCAGACTGCCAACTGTAACAGATTTTGCAACAGGTCAAGAGTTCACACAGTGCAGTAGCTACACCTGGCACTTGGTCACCATAGAATTTGAGGCAACTGCCTTCCTCAGCTTAGCTTGGTCAGCTGAGTGAACCAAACTCAAGGGAGTTTTGATGTATTGGCCTGTAGTTTGAGCCTGTCCATGCATCTTTGAGGGTTTTTCCCTACACAAAACTGGTGTTCCCACCTGAAATAATTTTTGCACAGTGTATACATGTGCCTGCTTATTTCTCATTAGGGAATTGGTAAACAGCCTGGAATCATACAATTCAATACATATTGGATAGTTTTGTTATATACAAGACTGGTGGCGCCACCTACAATTATCCCTGCACAGTGTATGTCCCTGCTTATTTCTGAAGAAGGATTTGATATATCAGCCTGACATTGGGCATATAAATCTCAGATAGTTTGTTACAAACAAGACTTATGGCACCACCTACAATTGTATTTTTGGTTTCATGCATTTAAGCATATAGCTCAAGGGTGGTTTGAAATATCTGCTAGAAATTTTGCATGTCCATACATCTATGATGGCTTTCCCATGAACATGACTGGTGATGCCACCTACAATCATTTTGTGTTGTGTACATCCATGCCAGTATCTCAGGAGTGCCATTTGTGTAATTGCTGCTTATACTCGGGTTCAGAATTTTAGTACTTGCATTGTACATGTACATGTCACACATGTACTTGAAAAGTAATGGTCTAGCATGGAAGTATGGTACCTGATGTATATCCCATTTGCACTGGTTTGCATTAGGCCTGTAGGCCTTGTTTACATTTGCCTGATTACAATGTGTGTTTTAATTCAGGTGGTATATAATGAATATTATAAATATGCAGGAAATTAGTTAACCAATATATAGTATAACCAGTATGAACTGGGCAAAGATCTCTCCAGGAATCTCTTTATATTTGATTGTCAGATCCTATACACATATGGATTTAAGGTTACTGATTCTAAATTTTGAAAGTAATTACCCAGTTTACCCCAAAAACTGTTTAGGTTACCAAAGTTTCAAAGAAAGCAATGCCATATTTAATTGTATTGCCTGCTGATCACTCAAGGCCTAAAGTGCATTCCAGGCAATTGCAGGCTTCACTTTGAAGCATATCTGCTGGGCTACCTAACATTGGCTACAGTAAAAAGTCAGATGCCTTGTTACCCTGAGAACCCCCTCCCCTTCCGATGATAGCAAATTGTGTAACAACACAAGAGGTGTCATAGCTTTCAGAGTTTAATTTATATATTCAACAGCTGATACATTTTGATGTTTGATATTACAATTGGCTGACTTACATCACTCATTTTTCTGCTACTGAGTCATGCATTGCTTGAGTAATCACAGTTTTGTTTTCACCTTTAGTGCAGACACTGCAGAAAATTTTAATAAAGGAAAACATCTTTTCTTTTTATTAACATTTATTCAGTTGAATTTTGATTTTTTAAATTAAAAGAAGAATCTAAAATAAAAAGCATGAAAATAATGTAACCACATCATTTTAAGTTAAATTATATAAAAATCAAAAACTTTGAATTTATAAATGTTATTCATCTAAACAATTTGTAATCATTTAATTGTATATAGATATATGGTCATAATAAACCTACTCATCTTCAAGTATATTTCATGATTCATTGCAAAAATAAAACTGCCTGAATAAATAAATCATTTGCATTCATAAGCGAAATTATCAAATTTATTTGATAAATATATTTAATGACAGTAATAAAACTCAGGTCATGTATTGCACTAAAAATACTTTAAAATTTTTCAATTCATGTCTTTGACTGCTGTTACACATTGTTATCAGTTATTATTATTTAGTTACTTATGTTATGTAGTTATATTAAAGTATCACTTTATGTTTATGTTTTTTATATAAAAACCAAGGCAACATATCATCAATGAAGAGTCAGTTTTATGCTTTATAATGATTCTTTCTTGTTTGACTAAATATTTACGTTTTCCTTATTGTTTTAGGTGTGTTCGTGATATGGATTCAGGACATTTAATTCCACAAGACCTGGAGACGTTTATTAAAGAGGAAAAAGACCAGGAGTCTTTTATGAGCTTAGCAACGCAAACTGAAGGATCGAGCATCATTTGTAAAGAAGACAAATTCTTTAAATACAAAGAGGAACGTTTTGATGAATCCACATCATTGGATAAAGGTTTTTACCGGTGTAACTCAACAAATAAACAAGAGAAGACCGAAGAGATTATTGTAAATATAGAAAATGCGATTTCCGATACTGTAGAGAAAACCTCAGAAGTGTGTCCCTATAAATTGGAATCCATAGAATCAAACAAACCTCTAAAGGATACAGCCTTTCAGTGTTACCTTTGTGACAAGAACTTCTCTGAAGTAACACAATTTCTGAAGCACATAGGAAGCCACACAAACCAAAGTATAAATAATTTTGAACATGAAAAAAATGCTTTTGGTTCCAATGAAATGAAAAGAACAATTAAAGAGAAACCATTCAAATGTGCACATTGTAATAAATGTTTCTCTTGCTTATCTGAACTGAATAGACATAATAGAACTCATACGGGAGAGAAACCCTACAAATGTGAACAATGCGGTAAATGTTTTTCCAATTCACATGGGCTTACCCTGCATGAAAGAACTCATACAGGAGAAAAACCATTCAAATGTGAACAATGTGATAAATGTTTCTCTAGTTCATCTGATCTGATTAGACATAATAGAATTCATACTGGAGAGAAACCATTCAAATGTCAAGAGTGTGGTAAATGTTTCTCCCACTCATCTAATTTGACTACACACAACATGATTCACACTAAAGAGAGACCGTTCAAATGTCAACAATGTGGTAAATGTTTCTCCCAATCAGGTGCTCTGACTAAACACAGCAAAATTCATACTGGAGAGAAACCATTCCAGTGTGAAAAATGTGGTAAATTTTTCTCCCGCTCAACTCATCTTTCTAGACACAAAACAACTCATTCTGGAAATAAACCATCGAAATGTTAGTGGTCAGTGTGATAACTGTCTCTCTTTTCATCTCATTTAACCTCAGACGACAAAGTACTTGCTTGAGAGAAACATTTATATTATCATGATATGACAGTCCTTTTCTTCTGCCTATCTAATCCAAATATATACAAAGAAATTAACACTGATCAACAATTTTGTATTAATAAGTTCAGATCATAATAATTAAAAAATTATAACTATTTGTTTATAAAATATACTGAATTTGTTTTATGTATGAATATTATGTCTCATATTCAGTAAAAACTTTTAATAAACTTGAAGAAGATCATACGAGGTGTGCCTGAAAAGTAACGGGGCAGGTGTCACCAATTTTTTTATTTTAATGCCAAACAACAGACCACATGGTTTCCTCTTCAAATGATCCCCTCCAGTCTAGTGCACTTTTCTGTCCTCCTCTGCCAAGTTACTATGCACTGCTGGAAGGATAATTCTGAGATCCCCATCAGCTCCGTCGTTTCCGTCATTCCAATGGCTTCTTCGCTTTGAAAACAGGTCCCTTCATGACCCCTTTGAGCTTGGGTAAAAGAAAAGTCAAACGGAGCAAGATAAGATAAACAGAGAGCTAATTCCAGTAAGGCGATGTCCTTCTAGCCCAGGAAATGCTTGATGCTCAGGCAGTTGTGAGCAGGTGCATGTCATCAAAAGTCAAAGTCGTGTAGATCACGTTCTTGTATGTGAGCGGCATCATCCTTAGTGAGTTTTTGCCACACTTGAACACAATCAGCAGATGTACAAAGAGGTCCTGCGTCGTTTACTTCGTCAAATGTGCGTGAAGAGACGAGAGTTTTGGAAGAGCCAATCGTCGCTGCTTCACCACGACAATCCACCTGCTCACAAAGCCCGAAATGTGATCAATGTGGTATACGTTTCAGGGTTTCTTTAAACACTGCAAAGTCGCCCTCATTGAGCAACACAAATCCTACTTGGGATTTATTTATCTATCCTACTTAGCATTATTTGAACATGAAACGCAATTGTCATTTTCTTTCAAAATTGGTGAAGCAACCCGGTATAGTTTTTTTTAGCTCAGTTGACTGTAAGTGAACTAAGCTTTAGCAATGGTTCTTTGTCCGTCGGCTGTCTGTCTGTCCTTTAAACTGACATGATGTGAAACCGTTGGACCTACGTATCTGAAATTCAGCATACAGTAAGATGTCTCCAAAATCTCCTACCAGACCACAAAGTGGGTCATTATAACTTTGTTCCTTCAAAATATTAAGGAAAAACCTCAAATTTCCATTAAAAACCCATTGTCACACTTCAAGACTGCCCAATATCAAGCCACTTATCTGTTTTTGATTATATTTAACATAAACATTCCTCTAAATATTCCTATGTATATATCCGAATATAGATCAGTTATGTGTAATTTCTTGAAGTTATTGACCCTAACATAATGCACTTTGTAAAAAATCAGGGAAGATATTTTCTCACTTAACATAAAAAATGTTTAAGCTAGAGGCTTTTTTCCCGGGATATAACTCAATTGTATCAATTTTACCTTATGTTTTGCCCAACTTTGGCCATGGGATTTTTAGCTCAGCTGACTTTCAGTCGTGCTGTGCTATAGCGATAGGTCTTTGTCCGTCGTCCGGCCGGCCATCCGTAGGTTAGCAGGGCACAAATCATAACCATAAGGGCTAGGATCATGAACCCTATGCAGTCTTAGAGGTTCTGAAAAGATCTCCTTTCAAACATGAAATTAGGTCACTGTGACCTATATTCTCCCAGTTAATTGGTGTTTTCACCCCTCAGGATTAATTCTTATAGCCAAACTTTTCACCTCAAATCTTTCACATACGGTTCACTTACCAACAGGGGAAGAACCATCATTATTTTGAGGTCACGAGGTCAAAGGTCAAGGTCACAGGAGCCACTATTTTGAAAAGCTTGTGGATACATTTTAAGCCAAACCTTTCATCCAAAACCTTTGATCTTTCACATATGGCTCACATACCAAGTGGGAGAAAAATCCAATAGATTTTGAGGTCAAAGGTCGAAGGTCACAGGATCACTTTTTTAAAACGGTTGTGCACACATTTCAAGCTAGACTTTTCATTCCAAACCTTCCAGCATTGACATATCGCTTCTCTGCCAACAGTGGAAAAGACCTGTTTATTTTGAGGTCATAGGTCAAGTTCTCAGCACCCACTTCTTACGTGGATTCATTTTAAGGCAAACTTTTCAACCTATACCTTCCAACTGTCCTTTATGGCTTACCTACCAACCGGGAAAGAACCCTATCTATGTTGAGTTCAAAAGGGCGGAGGTCAAGGTCACAATACTAAATTGTTCCAAATACTTATGAACATATATCAAGCTAAATTGTCATCCCAAATCTTCAGTCCTTCACATATGCCTCATCTATGCATCACTCAATTTGATTCAAACTTCATATTCATTGATCTTTTTGCTTGAAGAAAAATAACTTAGTAATGTTGGGGTCAGCTGGTCAGGAGGTGTAAGGTTTGCAGGTCAAGTTACTCACATTACTAGTATTTGCCAAGCGATTACTCCAATTTTCAGTGGTTAGTAGTTACCCATCACTCTAGAAAGAATTCTATTGATATGTGGACAAAAGGCTAAGGTCATAGGACAGGGATGTTCACAGTTAACACTTACTTTGTAGACCATCTCTGTTATTCTTGTATATATATATACACCTATTGCACTCCAACTGGTACATCTCACTGTGTGACCGTAATTGTGAGCGACACTTGTGACATATGAAGCCCTTTTGTATCAGCCCTTTGAATGATGAGAACATCAACCTGTTGCCAGAGGAGGTATTTCTAAATGTTTTGACCAGGCATTAAGACTATGAATATTATATTAGGGATTAGCTACTGATTAATAAGATGATGGGAACATTTTACATTTTACTTTATGGAATCATTGTAATAAGCTTAGTTTCCTAGATATTTTTAAATAAATTATCAGATATACAAGCGTTTGTTCTGATAATATGTGGGTCAGTACCTGGATTTAGGATGGCTTTGCTTTACAAGTCTCTTAGTGATGCTTTCTGCGTTTCTTATCTTTACGGTTTTGCAGTGTACCTACCCTGCTGATCCCACTAAAAACGAAGGTGATAATTAAAAAATATTGCACTAACACTTTTTACATTTGCATGTCCATAAATCTGATATGAGAGCTCTCCAACCTAATCATTCCTTTTTAATTATTTTGGACATTCATTAATGTAACATTCTTTGAAACATTCACAAATTTGGTCTCTGATTTGAGGATGTGTGATATCAAATGTCAGACTTGTCAGAGATCCAATATCTTATGTCTGCCATGAAGCCACCTTAGAAATCCTTTTGCCAGTGCAGTTTCTGTATTTTTTTTAGTGTTTGGTTCCTTCTAGAGGATGTTTGTTGATTAATTTCAGACTTGTCAGAAATCCAATATGGCCACCAGCTTTCTTTAAATTTCTTTCGAACATACATGGGCAACATTAAAGACCACCTGTACTGCTGTTGTTCCCGGGACTTGAACACAAAGGATTATGCCATCCCCAGTTGTTCCCTTAATGCGTGCATGGCCGTGCTCATGTCACGGTGTGATGTACTCCAAGTTAAACAGCAAATATGAAGCGGTAAACATCGTGTGACTTCATTTCACGGTTGATCATTCACACGTTGCGAAGCTGCATTTTTCTCTCGACCGCGGGGTCATTAAATTGATTAAACGGCTACCGTTTACCCATGCGTCCCTGATCACTCCACGCAATATCTAACTGTAATATTAGCCTGTTTGTTATAGCAGGCTGTTTGATATTAATTTATCGGTTTTGCTCAGTTTATCTCAAACTGATCTGCTCAGTGTCAAACATCTGCTTGCTCCGTATAGCTGTTTGTACCATGCCGCCGTGCACAAGCACCTCGGAGTTCGTTTAATCTTGGGTGCCTTCAACATTAAAGCAAATCAAACCAAACAACCATCACAAAAGAAACTTTATTTTAGGCTATAGCTACATTTATCTATAAAAACAACTGTTCCCAGGTTCGTAACAATTACAATCTTCGCATTATCAACGTCGTCATTATCTTTGAGATTATCGCATTTGGACAGCTGAAAAAGGAGAGTTTTAGGCAATGCCGCCAGGTGGCACCACACGTACTCCTGGGCGGGAGCTTATACTATCTGACAAAGTCGTGCATATTCGACAGAGTGATTCAGCGAAAAAGAGCGTACGCGAGCTGTGAACATTGCTTTTTACGGATGTCTTCATAGACTTTTCTCCTTATATTGTAAACTACCTTAGATAAGTAAAAATAATCACAGTTTGAATATGAGTATTGAATGCATGATGTGTGAATGAATATATATTACATATATATGAAATCTGATATATTACAATAAACACGTTCTTGCAGCTGTTCGTTGTCTTTTATATAATCCCTCAGTTATCAACCAGGGTCAACCTGCCTAATAAAGACACCTCGCTATTAAGGACAAAATGAATGAGTCCCTTGACTGTCCGCTTTAGATAGGTTTCACTGTATATTCAGTTGACCAGGATTTGGCATAACCCAATATCTTAGACACATAATTTAGGACAGATACTACCTATTACCTCGAAGTAAGTTAATAATAATAATGTAAACAATCATAATTAAAATTCCTAAAATTCTTAAACTTGACTTATTACTGAACCAATGGTTCTTGATTCATCACTCCCTAAGAAATCAGAAAAAAAGGTTTGGTTTTCAGGCACACATCATAAATCAGTGCGGGCGAGCGATTTTTTCAATGTTTGTGAATGTTTTGACAACAAATGCCATGTGATCAGGAAAAGCATGATAATAAAAGATTTTTTTTTTTTTTTGCTTAATAGGTAAAGCACTACATAACAAAAGAAAACTTATCAAAATTGTACTATTTTATCTTCTTGAATGAAATGTCCGAGCGGCTGGAGCTCAAAATTGGTCTTTATTGAAAATTTTTAAAAAAATTGATGCGGGAGGGGGGGGGGTTCAAATTGACGGCGCAGTGCCTGAGAACCTTACCTTTCATTTTTTTTGCCCTAAATATGCTTACTTGAGTTACAGCATATTATTTCCTATTGGCTCTAAAACAAATTCCGTTCGTCTTTTAAATCCGATCATTTTACAAGAGTTTAATTAGTACCAAAATTACAGGAAATTAAAAGCTAAATTAATAAAATATATTAGTATTTGCCAAAACAAAATTTTGCGGATACTATGTTTTTGACCGGGTTTTGCCGCCGCCGCCGTATTCGTTTCCGGAGAACTCCTCTGAGAATACTGGACCGATTTTTCCGAAACCTACACCAATTATCGGGTCACATGTGAACTGGTGCCTAACCATTCGGTGTTGACCTCTGACCTTTCCTCTCTCCAGTGCGTCCATCTGTGTGTGTTTTTGACACATTAACCCATATATCTTCGGATTCGTTTGACCAATCAAGAAAAAAAATTGCACAAATGAAGCCCTTGGATAGCTTTAAACTTACACAAAAATGGTGGCGCCACCTGCAACCATTTTTGCACAGCGTCCATCTGTTCGTCTGCCTTGGGTTAAAATCACTCATATCTCTGCAGTGGTTCGACTAATTCTCCTTGACATTTGGCATGCGTATACATCCTGGATAGCTTTCTTGTTCAATGACAAGTGGCGCCACCTACATTCACATTCACGCTGCAGACATCCATGCTTATATCTCCAGACTGGTTAAACGTATCTTCCTGAAAATTTGCATGTGCCTATATCTCACATAGCTCTTTATCATACAAGAAACTGGTGGCGCCACCTTAAACCATTTATGCACAGTGTCCATCTGTTCGTTTGACTTGAGTTAAAATCACTCACCTCGGCAGTGGTTTGACTTATTCACCTGAATTTTGACTTGTGTATACATCCTGGAAAGCTTTCTAGATTTTATTACAGATGGCGCCACCAACATTCACGTTCAAGCTGCAGTTACCCATGCTAATATCTCCAGACTGGTTTGACGTATCTTCATGAAGTTTTGCCTGTGTTTGGATCTCACATAGCTCTTTATCATTCACAATACTAGGGGCGCCACCTGCAACCATTTTTGCACAGCGTCCACCTGTTTGTCTGCTGTGGAATAAAATCACTCATATCTCAGTGGTGGTTTGACTTTTCCACCTGAAATTTGCCACCTAATGGTGTTCATTTCGAGTGACAGCTCATCGCCCCGGAAACTGTTTGAACAGGCCACAGGCTCAGAGAAAATGGCCCCACACGTGGTCTCTGGGCAGAGCCTGGTGCCTGTCGAGTGTTTTTTTGACAGGCATTTGGTTGGCTGTCACATCAACAGTTTTTTTTTTCAGCAGACAGGCCCACAACCTGGTGTTTAAGTGCATCATAAACGGTCAAAGCAGGCAGCGGGAATATCAGTAGCTTCTTTAGAAGCGCAAGATTTCCGCTGCTTCGGGAACGTAGCTAATATGTAACGAATCTATTTCCCCTTGCCACTCAATCCATGCCTCACTTCACCCGTCCTACTCTGATTTTGGCGGATACACGTAGTTGCTTGTCGACTACCTGTATTCTAGTTCTAAAAGCAAGGATGTAACCAGGGGGTGCCGCAGGAGGCCATGCACGCTGCCCCATTCGACTTTTCAAGGAAGTTGCCAACGTCCAGGAACAACTCTATACAATACTATATCTATACTAAGAAATTTATAGTATAAAAGTATTGTAAAATCATGAAAATAGCAGTCATAGTTACATCGTTTCATTGCCATACACTTTCATGTATAGTTAACGATTTATACATACATCTATCTCTATCTCAGGAACGTCATTCTTAAATTGGCACAGGAACCTAAGAAAATTAAAATAATGGTATCATGCAATTGAAAGAAATGATTAATAGGTGAACAAAATCTCTTGTTAAGTGTCTTAAAATTAGAAAGATTTTGAAGATGGATTGATATATATATATATATATATATATATATATATATATATATATATATATATATATACATATACATATATACACACTTTGGCCAGCGGTTTGACCATACCAAGCCCCCAAGCTCCCTTTCATAAATCCTGGCTATACGACCCTGCTAATTGAAACTTTTGAGTTGAAGTTAGTGGCAATGCAGTGAAAACAAATCAAATGGTTTTGGGATTCTATATTCAGATGCTGTTGACTCGCAATTCATTATCTGCGTTCGTGCGTAATTGCTTTATCCATATCTTCGATTGATTTCTGTTTGGTTGTAAAGACTGTTCATCACACGCCTTCAGTCAGAAATAGACCTGAAAAGGATATGTGTATATATGATAGTAAGTACTACGGTTCATGCTTCGCTAATTATAAGAAAAATATTTAAATTAGAAAAATATCAAAACTCAAACACGCAAAACTGATACAAATAATGAGTAAAATATGAATAGGTGAAAAAAGGCATATAACAAGAAAAAATATATAATATCAAAGTCGAAAAGGCACGGTAACACTTTTCTGTTCTTTTGAATATAGTATACCGCTACAGGATCAGTGATTACCAAAATAAGTAAATTTTGCTGTCAGGGGAGAAGTAAAAATTTCACAAATATTACATAAGAGCTTGTGTGGATCCGGCACATGATTCGGATTAAGGAACGTAATCAAGGAAAATTAAAAAATGTCGAGTCGCTTATGCAAAAAAGAACCTGAGAATATGAACCGAATAAGTGAATGCAAACACAATGGGGACCCCAATATGTGGAGGCCTGCATTCCTAAGAATGCAGATTTCTAATTCGAAGCGCTATACTGTAGATAATGAACTCATTGCTGACTTCTGTGATGTATTTTACTCACCAGCTATACATGCTGTCATGAAGCAGGCCACGTTCCCTGCAATCATCGCTCTGACCACCATTTTGGCGAGATCTCCTTTCCTGACAGGAGCCATGGCCCCAATACCTCCGAGTTGGACGCCGATAGAGGCAAGGTTAGAGAAACCACAGAGGGCGTACGTGGCTATCACAACCGACCGCGGCTGTAATAATATCAACATATATTTCGAATTAATATTTTCTTTTATTTGTAAACACACACATACACACAGTCATATGTATATATATATATATATATATATATGAGAGAGACAGAGAGAAATTTTCTTCCTCAGTTCTTTATTTCTGGTTCACGTACATTATGTGGAGAAGCTTCGGGTAGGTGGCCGGAAAAATATGGACTCTCAAAGAATTTGTATGTTTAATTACAATGAGGAGCAAGTTTGTGGGTTCGCGTCCCTATCTGACTGCCTTCTGCGCTAAGACTCTTGGCCAAAGTTTTTACCACAAGAGTGTGCTCTCTGGACCCAAGAGTGAATGGGTACTGGTCATGGGCGGCAAATTAAGAACAAATAACCTTCTACCGCCTGATATGGCTGATTGGGATGTAAGCCCCCCCCCCCCCCCCCCGGGAGTCCAGAAAAGCTACAAGAATGAACAGGCATGAAAGACCAGGACGGCAAAATGTAAATTTTGATGAGACTGATAATTTATACTCAACCTATTTTCACTACATACAGGTAAAATATGTTATCCTGACAAAACAGAGCAGGGACAAGCCTAATCTTTCAGCACTGAAGGGAGATGGACATAGGAGCCCGTTCGTTTTCATCACATTGACATATTCTCAACGAATTAGAATAAAGAGAAAGATTTTTTTTTTAATTTCATATTGTTTTATTTGGGGGGTGCCCAATGATATTTCGAAATATTTATAATTTTTTTTTTTATAAAAAAAATATCAAAACTGCTACAAACTAACCTGCAATGAAGGAAGGCGACAACGAATTTTTACCTTTAGGATTCACTGAAACCATACCTTGCAAACAAGTTTAACATTCAACAAAATCAATATCTGAGAAAAGTCATTTTATACATATCTTTATCTTTATTGAAGGTCAAGGTCATTGTTCACATGCACCATAACCTGCATTTCTGGCATCTGATTGGTTAGTTAGATTCGTAAATATTCTATGAAATCAAACTATCAAAGTGAGGCTGCTGTAGTGTAGAAGATATTTGTCGGCACTAATGCACACTATAAAATAGATACCCAAAGTCTGGGGTACCAGTGAACGCATGTGAACGAGCAACGAATAAAGCTCGATTTGAACTACATAATCCGGCGTCATCTCTTCTTTATATCTACCCTCCTCACGACAGCTTCCAATGCCATAACACTTGCTCACAAGACGGGGAATCAGGCTGTTGTGTAACATTAATTATCGTTATTTTCATGAAGTGTTTATCTCATTTTACGCATTCACCCATGCAGCTCAAGAGATATAAGTTTGCGTACACACAGATGGAACTGGCGACATTGCGCCCCCCCTGATAATTACCAGCGTCAGAGTGCCTTTACATTTTGATACCCTGTTACTTGACATGAAACAGTCCAATCGTTAGCTGTTTTGGTATACATTTCAACAACGCGTACCATGAGCGAGAAAAACGGCATGAACACAAACACGGCTCAAAAGGTTTACAGAACGATAGCAAACGTGGACGCGATATGGGAATTGACTCGTTACCATAGAGACGGATTTACACATAGGTTTGTCAGTTCACATGTATTGCCATGTATCAGCATGGTTTTTATCACGACTCAAGTTAGGCTTGCTAGTTCAATATAATACCTACTGAGGCGTGTGTTCACGCCTAAGATGGAACAGACTGTACACCCACTAAAAAAAAGTTTGCCCACAAAAGTTCTCACCTCAAGCACTCCGCCAACGAGAGTAGTGTTCGTGGCGACAAGGTATATATCGTCTCCTCTTGTTTCAATGGAGCCGTTATAACTGTCATATAGAGCCTTGTTGCGGATGTAAACCCCAAGGCGATCGTACGCAATGAATTCATTCAGAAACGTCTTCACGCCGAGCAACTGCGCCACCTTGCGGCAGTCAGTTAAATCAACTCCCATGGCAAGCGCTAAGGGATACAGGACGAAAGAGCAGAGAAGCAGGAAAACAAAGATAAACGTCATAAAATCATACTTTTGTGCAAAATGATTTTGTTTGAGATATCAAATGTTATAGAATTTAATTTATTAAGAAACCTGACCTAACATTTCATTCTGGAGCTCGTATTCAATGTAATTCGTAAAATCTTCTGATGTCATAAAAAAGCTTCGATATACTTTAGGCCTTATTATTTTGTTAATACATTACTATTTATGATGTTTTCTCTTTCAAGTCTGTAAAAAAATTTGATCTTTTTAAGTAAACTATTTCAGTATTATCACAAGGGAATCCAAAATATTTTGCAGCACAGATCGTCTTGAAGGACCACTCCATTGGTTTTCAGTTGAGGTACCGTAAATATTACTGTCCGCTTATACATGCTCGTCAATATAGTTTAAGGGATGGGATATAACCCCCCACTTTTTGACAAGGGGAGAATGTTCTTCATTGTAATCACCCCCCCCCCCCCTATATTGCAATTGAAACATATTTATAAATTGAATTATATAATTTTGTTTCATTTATGAGTTTACTATGAAATACTATACGTAAATCTGGTTTAGAATTAACTTATACTGGAAACACATTAGCTTTGTTTCTTAAACCTTATACTTGATTGTTATTTATTGAAATGTTTCATACAGACGCTAAAATGTTTGTATATATGAATGCTTTAAAGATACAAACCTCGAACGTAAGATGAGGATAATCTGGTGGTTCAAGGCCGACCCTGACCCCGAGCCAGGTCAAGGTCGCGTTGACGAATGCTAAGATGGCGATGAAAGCGATCAGGTTAGTAGCTTGATGGGCCACCAGCTTAATTGAGGTGGAAGCCCCCGCTGAGGCCGCCTCTATCACGTTTCTTTCCTTACTATAGATAAAAAATATGTATATCTTGCGGTAAGACTAGCTAATCAAGCTCAATTGTTAATTTTGCTTTACTTCAAGCTGTCGAAAACCATATGGCATCCAACAACAATGAAGCAATTCCCCAGCGACCGACAGTTCGCAAAATCAGCACTGGAAATGGTACTATCCTGTTATAGAGAAAAACTTGCACAACACAATGGCCTGTTATGACCTCATCTTTCAGCATCGTTGCAGCAATAACACTTGGAAACATTTTTTTTCTAAAATACCATACCCTCCAAATCCAAAAAGATTTCCATACGAGACGAAATTATGTGACAGGTGTATGTAAAGAAGTAACATCATAACTGGGTATGGTGAAGAACGAGTTATCTGTGATAGAAATACTGAGAATTTTTAAAGTTCACACACATTGTAAAAAGACTTTTGGTATCGACCATGTTAAGTTTGGAAATGAAGACCCGCGTAACATCTAAATGGTACCGATGAAAATCCTACTGTCTCATAATAATACAAATATTAATCTGGCAAAATATGTCGGAAAACTTTGTACTTCATGAATATGGGGCGTACTTTTCGTGTAAGGAAACGTCTTATATTGAATAAAACATGGTTTTGATTGTAACATATTTATGAGCACTCGCAACAGGAGACAGACCATGATCCGATTGTATGTGCCTAATGCGTTGAAAACTATCAGAGATGTCACAGATATAGATGTTTATTTACCAGCTATAGATGTCTTTATATATATTTAAAACTTGTTTTCAAAATATTAAATTGAAGGCAAACTTCATTTCATCATCATATAAGAAATAAGCGAACTACATATTTGACATACAAATAAAATGTGCAACGATTAAAAGCAGGAAAACTTAATTAAGTTCTGTTAGGTTACCATGCTTTTAGTTGCACTTAATGGGATGACTAATTTACCAGTATGTCTAAGAGTAGGTAAAAATAACATTATATAAGCATTGAAACAAGTAATCACTTAGTTAATAATTTTTTAAAAAGCGGGCGAAGATGAAGCAGAAGCGGTCCCCCCCCCCCTCCCCCCCATTTTTTTCATCCGAAGCAACTTTTTTAAGGGATTCAGACGAAAATTTTCGGCCTGGACCCCCCCCCCCCCCTCTTTACCGGACCTAATGACATTTTTTTTGGATTTTCATTAGTCCTCCTGGGTTGGACCCGCCCCCCCCCCCCACCTTTTCCTTAATCTTTGATCCGCCCTTGTGAAGCCTTGGTGCACCAAACCCACACATTCAGACAGCATGTCCCATATGGCTAACTGGCAAATGGTATAATAAGTCAGGACCGATAATTCGAACCTCATCTTATTGACAATGGATGGGTGGAAACATAAGAAGGAACAGTTTCTCTCCAGGAATGTCTTAAACTACCTGCACCACAGGAAGTTACTGAACTGTTTCAGTTTGGATGTTTTGTGAATGTAACAGTAATTGCTCCTCACTTCAGGATTATTTGCATAGCGCGTGTTTCGGTGAAGCACTTTTGTTGAAATTATTAAAATTCATTTCTCCGAATGTTCGACAACCGGAGTTTCACATATGATATAGAGCTTATATTTCGAAGGCACTTCGATATAATAATAAATATCCATACTATATCCATCCATATTGGTATATCTATATCACTTCGTTGGGAGAAAATTAAGCCGTCATCAATTCAAATTTACACATATTTTGCATCGGTAAACATACGGCCGTTTTTATCTTTACAATGCTACCATGGCAATGAGTATTCGAGTTAAATACGGGTAATGGTATCGAGAGCTTGAGTACAAATCTTAAGCCCGAAAACATACATAAATAATACCTCCTTTTTAGACCTATATTTCCAGAGGGTTGAGTCTCGGATCCTTCTGTTTCTGGGTAACTGAGCTTCGAAAGCGCGAGGGCAGCGGGGGCGGACATGATGGACGCCGACAACAGATGCTCACCCGGAACCTAAAGGAGAGAAAATATGAACAATTAAAATTTTTTATTTATATAAAAAAAAAGTTAATCTCCTATCCAGTACAAAGCATGAATTTTATAGGTCCCCGCCCCGCTTTATACCTTTATTCTTATGGGCTTATTTTATATACTGTATGATCACTGTCAGCAAATGTCAGGCATCTTATGTAATCAATTCTTACTTAAAAATATCAGTTTTTTTTTTCAAAATGTGCACATTTCCAATGACCCTTATGAATCAAAACCGCATTTTTTTCTTTTTATTGGAGCTAACCGCCTCCATTTTAAATGCTAGCTTAACTATAAGTATGTACTACGTGGCAGAGCAGCAGCACTCGTTTCCTCTTATGTCTATCCTGGCTTTTACCAGGCCTGGTCAAAACCGAAACCTTGGTGTGTAGGCGCCTCCATTGTTGGGTCATACCAGCGAAAGGTTCAACCGTTTGTGAATGAAACGCGGCTGTGGGTACGGCCTTTCAATTAAACCCGCAGAGCGTTCCTTGAAACATTTCACCGCTCCCCAGCTAAATTTGAACTCACAATATAAGGCTTGAAGTCCTGTGCTCTGCTCAAGGACACCTCGAGCCGCTTTCCTGAATTCCCGTGTTTCTTTATTTTCATTTGTTGAGTAAGGTATCAAATTATAGCAAATTACCTTTTGGTCAACTTACCCCCATGGCCATGTATACACCCAATAAACTTCCAGAAATAATGGCGAACCCTCCGGCCATAACAGCGTGTAATTCAGATCTTGTCATTTTGTTCAGCAGAGGACGAATCAGCAGAGGAGACTCCGTCTTTAAAATATCGAATGTGAAGATTAAACTGGTGAGTAACTCAAAAGTATAGTAACATGTGAAGTTTTGACTGGTAAATAACTCAACAGTATGGTAAAAAGACGGAAGGTAGCATCGTCGTTTATAACCCTAAAATTGTCTTTTTTTGTGGAAATAGGGGTACTATTAGGTCATTACCTTCGAATATACTTGTGCAAAGATGAATCCGGTGACAATATTGATTGTCAACATAAACTTTATAAATTAATTACCAAAATAATACACATCCGAGGAGGCTGTGTACTAACAGGAGCAGTGTGTAATGATAGGGAGACCCATGACTTACAGATGTGAAGCCAATGAAGAGAGAGAGAGAGAGAGAGAGAGAGAGAGAGAGAAGAAAGAGAAGAAGAAAAAAGAAGAATGTGGGATTTATTATAAAGGATTGTTAATTGTTCATACGTAACATCTGAATAATTGTCAGGTATATATGGAGAGATAGGGAGAGAGTGTAATGTCGCTAATTATGTTTGTTTGGAGAAGTTGTTGAGCGGAAGATATGACCGATCGCTGCGGTTAGCACGGCGCGCGTTAATCTTCTTAGCACCTGATTGCCAGCAAACCTCGGGACGAGTCACTGACCGTGCCTGAGGTCCACCCAGACACGTGGGTACAGGTGTAGCTCAGCTTTCAGATGTAAAATTGTGCATTAAAATCGTTTTAACATGCAAATATGAAAACAAAAGGAGTAAGATTAAAGCATATTCGTGTTATCATACTATACTTAATAACAACAACATGTTGTCATTCACAACAAACCCTTGTTAAGGACTTTATTTTAGCGGGAACGCACGCATGCCGTTTTCGCTCTTTTCTCATAATGGGATTTAAGTAATATGCATGAGTTTTAAATCGATATTTCTCTTTAAGAAAAATCACATACACGTCTAATTTCATACCCACAAATATGTTTACCAAAAAGTGTTTTATTTTTTAAATTGTTATTCTGAAAAAAAGTTATTGGCTTTTTTTCACAAGAAAGTTAATTCTTAAAGGAAAAAAAATAATTTCATATTAAACATGAAAACTTTGTGTAAGGCCAGTGAAAAAAATATATTTTTATGTATTTTAACATGGGCCTACTGAAAACTTGCTATCTGCTACGACATGTTTGGAATAACTCGTTTTGTACAAAAAAAAGTGTTTATTGAAGTGTAAAATAAGAACGTCATTGATGAGAAATGAAAACAAATTATATTTCATCCGTTAGATAATTGTGTAAGGTTTAAAATAAAATATACTTTATGGGCGTTTGCAAAATAATAGGATGATTTATTGGCATTTTAATGAGACTTAAAGTGCAAAGTAATTACAAATATGCCACCTTAAATCTTAAATCTAAAAGGCGTTGTGTGAGGTGGTTAGCTGTCAACTGTCTTTCCTAATGTATCAAGCGTTAAGACAGTCAAAGTAATCCCCAATGTTGAATGCGTCGAAGGCGCCTCAAAGTCCTATATATTATAAAATGTCTTCCAGAAATAAATTTTATATATATATATATATATATATATATATATATATATATATATATATACTGGACATGGTACTTTTATTACGTTTACTCCTATGACTTATCTGCACCCATGACCAGGGTAGAAAAAATAATCAATTATCCATGTTTAATTGACCTAAGAAACTGTTTGTAAAATTAATAGAGAAAAATATATTCAGTGAATTTCATTGGTAAGAGATATATTGAAAACGTTTAACTGTCTGGGATGGTCTGTGTTGAATATTTTATGTATAGCAAATAAAGCATATGCGCCCTGTTCAACATATTCAATTAAGTATCTGGCCTTATTTTAAGCAGTGGATACTCTTACTTGTCCAAGAAAGATGTTTCCTGCCGCGCTCAGGGACTCGGAAGCGGAAGTACCCATCACGTGTTCCATGACGGCCGCCATTTTGAGGATGATCCATTGCATTACGCCCAAGTAGTAAAGTACCGAGACAGTCGCACTCAAGAACACTACCATCGGTAAAGCCTGAAGAAATATTTAGGTGATTATGATAAGTGGGCCGGAGTCAGGGAACATCCTGATGGAGCTAAATGATGTGATCATAACCTGAAAACAAACTGAACTATCATTCATGAATACAGAAGTAGCCATTTGCAGATGGTTTTAACAGAAAAAAACATAAGCGTCAACAATAAGATTCTGTTTTGCTAAATTAGATATCCCGGTATACTGAAATATAAGAAATATAACATTATGAGATATGTGTCAGCTAAATGAACTTAAATATTATATGAATTTTATCATAGTATTTTAATATTCATGTATGAAACGTATACGCTTAAAAGTTATGATTTAGCAATGATTTAATTTAAATTACGTACATTTAACCACCTTGATGCTCTAAATGTGAGACACACACATACAAACCCGCACATTGTAACTCTTATTTTTTTTATTCCTTGATCATACATGTTTCAACTGAGAATAAAGTATAATGACTATATTGCCACCAAAGGTATTGCGCGCCAATTGTTTCTAGACTTGAAATAGATACCTTAAACGCTCTCTGGAATAAAGTTAATGATTTAGAGAACAGAAGGGACATTTCAGACCCCTTCACTGGTCCCGATTCAAATAAGATCGAAGAAACACTTTTTATACTACAGTTGGCGCACAGTTCTTAATTTTATTATTAGCTGCTTGCTAAAAGAAGTTACAGGAAATTCGAAATATAAAAAAAAATATACAAAGCGGAAAGTTGAATAATAAAATTAAACCTCGAAATTACGAAAACCATCGGGACCTCGATAAAATGGCCGTCAAAGCGAAAACTTATTAAAAAGAGCGTCTGGAACCCGAAAAAGTGGTCGCTAAACCGGTGGTCTTTAGGTAATGTTTTTCTGTATTTAAGAAAAAAAATTAAGTGATATAGACTTTCTCGAGTGATAAGAAAAATACCAGGAAGGCAAATGAGTGTTCTCTGTAGGAAGTACCAAACACGAACTCTGCCCCGGCTTCGGTATGCTTCATGAATTCTGCTACTCTGTTACCAAGCCAATTGAAGGCGACACGACCCCACGTGGTACGAAGTATCACGATCGCGAAGAGGAACTGGAGACCAAGACCCCAAACCACCGGGCGCCAACGTACCTAAAGAAGAGAGTTTAATATATGTTACAATATATAATATAGTAAAATATATAAGTACCATGTGGAACATATATTAGATATGTTGGCAACACTTATCTTAGCAGGATCGCTCGGAAATAAGAAGACGGAGAAGAGACGTGTCGACAACACTTACCGGGGCAGGATTGTCTGAGAAGACGAAGAAGAGACGTGTCGACAACACCTACCTGGGCAGGGTTATATGAGAAGACGAAGAAGAGACGTGTCGACAACACCTACCTGGGCAGGGTTATATGAGAAGAGGAAGAAGAGACGTGTCGACAACACCAACAAGGGCAGTATTGTCTGAGAAAACGGAGAAGAGACGTGGCGACAACACTTACCGGGGCAGGGTTGTCTGAGAGGACGGAGAAGAGACGTGGCGACAACACTTACCTGGGCAGGATTGTCTGAGAGGACGGAGAAGAGACGTGGCGACAACACTTACCGGGGCAGGATTGTCTGAGAAGACGGAGAAGAGACGTGTCGACAACACTTGCCGGGGCAGGATTGTCTGAGAAGAAGGTGAAGAGACGTGGCGACAACACTTATCGGGGCAGGATTGTCTGAGAAGACGGAGAAGAGACGTGGCGACAACACTAACCTGGGCAGGATTATATGAGAAGATAGAAGGAGACGTATCGACAACACTTACCTGGGCAGGATTATATGAGAAGATAGAAGGAGACGTGTCGACAACACTTACCGGGGCAGGATTGTCTGAGAAGACAACTCTTACCTGGGGAGGATTGTCTGAGAAGACGGAGAACAGACGTGTCGACAACACTTACCGAGGCAGGATGGTCTGAGAAAACGGAGAAGAGACGTGGCGACAACACTTACCGGGGCAGGATTGCCTGAGAAGACGGAGAAGAGACGTGTCGACAACACTTACCGGGGCAGGATTGTCTGAGAAGACGAAGGAGAGACGTGGCGACAACACGTACCGGGGCAGGATTGTCTGAGAAGACGGAGAAGAGACGTGGCGACAACACTTACCTGGGCAGGATTATATGAGAAGATAGAAGGAGACGTATCGACAACACCTACCTGGGCAGGGTTATATGAGAAGAAGGAGAAGACAACACCTACCTGGGCAGGATTATATGAGAACACGAAGAAGAGACGTGTCGACAACACTACCTGGGCAGGGTTGTCTGAGAAGACGGAGAAGAGACGTGTCAACAACACCTACCTGGGCAGGATTACATGAAAACATGCAGAAGGGACGTGTCGACAACACCTACCTGGGCAGGATTATATAAGTAGAAGGAGAAGAGACGTGTCGACAGCACCTACCAGGGCATGGTTATATGAGAAGACGAAGAAGAGACGTGTCGACAACACCTACCTGGGCAGGGTTATATGAGAAAAAGAAGAAGAGACGTGTCGACAACACCAACAAGGGCAGGATTATATGAGAAGATGGAGAAGAGACTTGTCGATAACACCTAGCTGGGCAGGATTGTCTGAGAAGACGCAGAAGAGACGTGGCAACAACACGTACCGGGGCAGGATTGTCTGAGAAGAGGGAGAAGAGACGTGGCGACAACACTTACCTGTGCAGGATTATATGAGAAGATAGAAGGAGGCGTATCGACAACACCTGCCTGGGCAGGGTTATATGAGAACATGCAGAAGGGACGTGTCGACAACACCTACCTGGGCAGGATTATATAAGAATAAGGAGAAGAGACGTGTCGACAGCACCTACCAGGGCAGGGTTATATGAAAAGACGAAGAAGAGACGTGTCGACAACACCTACCTGGGCAGGGTTATATGAGAAGACGAAGAAGAGACGTGTGGACAACACTTACCGGGACAGTATTGTCTGGGAATACGGAGAAGAGACGTGGCGAAAACACTTACCGGGGCAGGATTGTCTGAGAAGACGGAGAAGAGACGTGGCGACAATACTTACCGGGGCAGGATTGTCTGAGAAGACGCAGAAGAGACGTGGCGACAACACTTACCTGTGCAGGATTATACAAGAAGATAGAAGGAGACGTATCGACAACACCTGCCTGGGCAGGGTTATATGAGAAGAAGGAGAAGAGACGTGTCGACAACACCTACCTGGGCAGGATTATATAAGAACACGAAGAAGAGACGTGTCGACAACACCAACAAGGGCAGGATTATATGAGAAGATGGAGAAGAGACTTGTCGATAACACCTACCTTGGCAGGGTTATGTGAGAAGAAGGAGATGAGACGTGTCGAAAACACTTATTTGGGCATGGTTGTCTGAGAAGACGGAGAAGAGACGTGACGACAACACTTACCTGGGCAGGATTATATGAGAAGATACAAGGAGACGTAGCCGCAACACTTACCTGGGCAGGATTATATGAGAAGATAGAAGGAGACGTATCGACAACACTTACCTGGGCAGGGTCATATGAGAAGAGGAAGAATAGACGTGTCGACAACACTTACCTGGGCGGGATTATATGAAAAGACGGAGAAGAGACGTGTCGACAACACCTACCAGGGCAGGATTATATGAGAAGACGGAGAAGAGACGTGTCGACAACACTTACCGGGCAGGGTTCATGAAAAGACGAAGAAGAGACGTATCAACAACACTAACTTGGGCAGGACTATATGAGAAGATGAAGAGCAGAAGTGTCCGTAACACTTTCCTGGGAAGAGTTATATGAAAAGACACATGTCTCGCAACACTTACATGGACATGGTTATATGAGGAGATGAAGGAGAGACGTGTCCACAACTCTTACCTGGCCTGGGTTATATGAGAAGACGAAGAAGAGCAGCACGTAGACCAGCAAACCGGAGGCGGACACCAGGTTATAAGGGACGTTGTGACGCACCACGTCCACGGTCACAAAGGTCATGATGAATATGAATAATAAAGCGATCACCGCCCTGTCAGAGAAACAAATAACAACTGTTATTTCAGTTGTGAATTACTAATAGTTATCAGTATATGATAAATTGTAAACAAATATGCATCAGATGTTAACAGAAAATCGTTTCCTTGGAGCCACATCACCTGAATAGCGCCGGCAACTGTACATCGCTTTGTATTCCCATATCGCTGTTAAATATATTTTTATGACTTATTTAAACATTCTTTTACAGGGTAACCCATTAAAAAAGATTGCTGTATCTATCACAGGGCCCTGTTAGACATTAAAGTTTACATAATGTGAAATACAATTACATAATTATTGAGTGGCTTTAGAAAAAAAAATATTAGTATGTGATATTTAGTTTTTTTTGTAGATCCTAAAATGTGATTTGTCACATAATTATTATTCAGCGGTAATATTGTACTACCACATGCTTCATATATCTTATACTTATAAAAGGAATTCGGTTGACGTTTGTTCGTAATGTTCTCTAAAACCGCCTGTATACAATACTCTTCCATACATCATTTTAAAGGTTATTATCCCCGCAGTGACATAGGCGATATGAGAATAAAAAAATTTAATGTATATATAATTTTGAGTGATTTTTCCGTTTTTACTGACTTGCACTGAGGTTGGACCGAGCATAGCCGAACTGCCTTCGGCAATGACCGGAAAGCGTGCATAGTGGTCACTCAACCCCAGACTATTGTTCATATGAATAACGCTTGCTTTCAGTGAGGGATTTGAGCATGTCGGGCATTACATTTAAACGAGGCTCTCACCCACGTGCGTGGTCAGTAAAAGAGAAAAACACATGTTTCTCGCTTTATGAAAGGGAGAGTTCAACCCAGGAGGATTAATGACTAAACCTTATTCAAGGTCCAAATTTCAGGAACAAGGATGGGTAGGGGTGGGATGGGTTGGAGTGGTGGCGGGGGTTTAAGGCCTCAAAATGTTTCTGATACGATGAAGGAAAAGGTTGCGGTGGCTGAGAATGGGATATGGACCCTCTGCATGGAGTCCCCTTTGGTCCGCTTCTGCTGCTTACGAGATATGTATATTTCTGTTTCTTTCTTTAGGAATAGTTTCCTTGCAACGTACATTTAATTAATCGTTTATGTGTTCCTCACATCAACCTTATCCTTTATACGTCCAACGATAAAATCCAGTCAAATATCATCGAAAACCTGAATGCCCCCGCGTCTTATTCCGGTTCGCAATGTAAACGTCATCACTGACCAGGTCTTCAAGGTAAACATACCGGGGCAGAATTTCTTGCCACGAGCACAGCGCGACAAAATATATGTAAAAATTATTTATACATATCTTATTGAGACAGGTTTCCCACTGAAAACCTATATTTTCGTTAACTTTTAGAATTAAAAATGAGCCAAAATTCCACATCTCATTCAATATATCTCCCCAACCCCGGTAAAAAGCCCGGTATAACGGGTTTATCAGCTAGTGTATCAATAAAAGTAGAGATTTTTATCATTTACATTGCTAAGATAATCCCCACACGAAACGTTGTCAACCAAATTGCTCAGCATACGAGTTAATGTTTGTATATTACAGAACATTCCTTTTCAGGCACCTTGATAAATTGATTTATTGATAATATATATATTTATAAAAAGTAATGAAATGTTTTTGAAAGACGATAATTAGATAACGTTTAAACTGATTGTAAATTGAAACATTTATATTCGAATATATTAAAGTGTTTTTTTATGAGGATTAATCAGACTAATCTTTTAAGTAGATTCTTGAGGACATAAAAACCTATGATACAAAAGAGTACAAAAAGACAATGTCAAAGCTTCATGTATTTGACCTACCAAGATATTCGGATAGTGTGTGGCCGTATCGTCTCCATGCACGGCCTCGTACACAGACCGATCCTGTCCTTACAAAGCATCTGGAATACTGTCAAACAGAGGAAGAACAAAACGACGCACGTAACCCAAAGCAGTCTGACGGACCCTTCATCCCCGAAGTGATGCAGCATTGAGAAAATGAAGTACACGGCATAATTGGCGACGAGGAACAAAAATAAACCACCACAAATCCAGGGTTTGTTGTTCTCGTAAAACTGGCTTAACCCCTCCTGTATCACAAATATGCGATGAGAGCACACATTGCCATGGTAACTACTATCTGGAGGAGTGGTACCTTCCATTATATGTGTATGACGGGAACTCTGTTATTTTTTCTGAAATTAAAAATATATTGTCTTGTTCATAATGATAAAAAGCAAGCAGGATTAAACGTTTAATAAAAATGCAAATAAGAAACCTCTTTCAGCGCAGTGCCCCAAATTTATCCTTTTTTTATATGCTATGGTGACTTCAAAAGGTTTATAGGGCACTTCAGATGGTTCTTGACAGGACCCGCCTTGACAATGTTCACATAACTAGTGACATGACCAACACATGACTTAACACTTTAATTTATTACATAACAAATCAGTTTAATCGTGGAATGTTTAATTTTCAAATTAATTTTACCTTTATGATGATTTATACCATAATTAATCGTATGATACACACAACACGGAAAAGCAGCTTAGAGTTAAATCTTGGTTGATAATTGCTTCCACAAGGAACGTATGCGTTCATCCTCGTCCGTCTATCTGTGTGTGTTTGTGTGTGTTCTTGTATTATAACTTACGAAAAAATGAATGGAATCTCATGAGATTTTATGGGAATGAGCCAATGGAGATTCGATTTTGGTGTAGATCCGGAAATTGATCCGAATTCAGGAACGTCGTCAACGTTTATTCAACAATGTACAGTCATCGGTGCCTGAATGAACCAGGGAATTTGGGCCGAATAAGGGAATGCGAAACACGGTTTGGGAGTATCGCACAATAGGAACACTCACAAGTCGTAGGCTTACAATCCTTAGAATATAGATTTCTTGTTACGTAACATAGCGTACCCGAGAAACAATTTTAAAAGATTTCAGACAAACTTACCTTAAGCATTTGAAGTTACTTATAAAAAAGCTCAGTAGTGAATTATCAAGGATTTCGTGCAAAAGATCGTCCATTCAAGCTGGCGCTCAGTTGTAGCTGACTCTATTTGTGATTGTTATCATTTTAACACTGTGGCACATGCGGTACATGCGCGTAGAATATTAAATAGAGATGTCACATGTTGATTGCTTTGAACTACTTTGAAACCTCTTCATTAGTCCGTCATTGTATTGAACAGTTGGTCTCAACACGACAAAAATGTGAGGTACTATATAAGTGCACTTGCAGGTCCAGGTCTAGTGCAAACAAATAATAATCAGGTCGTGTAGTAGCTACAGTTTTTATCTCAGTCATCTTAATTCATCGCCCATATTTACTAGATGTGTAATGTAACAGGTGCTTGGCTTCGATTTGTACTTTAAATCAGAAGTCAGGGCAGGTGTAAAGTATTAATAACATTTATTGAACATTTATATTTACATTGATCATAACATTGAACATTTATATTAACAGCTCTGATGATAATATTCTATGGATGAATAAAGAATTATCAGAAAAGTTGTGTTTTCATTTTATTATTACCATTTTAGTGTTACATGTAATAATATTAAAGGATAGGTCCATTAAGAGAATGGCATATTTAACAAAAATAAAAAAATTATTCAAACAATTTTTGTGAACTTTGAGGGAGACTGGCAGCAAAATTTGCTGATTTTATGAAATTGAAATATCCAGAAAGTGGCCACAATTTACTCGGGACGGAGAGGCTCATTTTATAGTTAAATAAAATTAAACAATCAATTTATAGTTGAATAAAATTTAACCATCAATTTTAAGTTAAATAAAGTTTAACCTTCAAGTTTTAGTTAAATAAATTTAGCAATTTCTTCAACAACATTATTTTCGTTTATTTACAATATGTATAATAATTACTAGTGGCAACATTTCTAATACTCCCCTGAGTTGTCCATGGACAAGCAGTATACGAGTGTATTTAAAGGATAAGCGGCGACAGTTTTAGGGATTGTTGGATGTATTGTGGAGGGATAAGTATGATATTTCCGCCAGATGGTAAAGTTTCATAATTCTGACTTACGATTTACCATTGGTCGGAAGGAAACGATGATGGCTGGAAGAATGTAATGTGTTACTTTCGTACTGGACGTTGACGGGACGGGGCAGTGGGAGCGGGGTCTTTGTGAGGCCGGTAAACGTCCAGTGCTGGACTACTGCGCCCATGACCAGTATACCGAAACGTAGGGTTGTCGAATCTCCCAAATATTACACCACAACGGAGATTCGGAGGGTGAAAAGCAGCTACGGTTATCATAACACAGCATTAAATGTGTATACAAATCACATTTTCACCGGAATAAGGAGGGCGCACATCAATGGATAAGATCTAGGCAAGGATCTTACGAGATCAGAACGAGGCTTAAATCAATAACCATAATCACAGGTCGAGAACCCTTATACCAACACACCACTAAACTGCAGCAGATATAACAATTATAACTCAAACGAATTGTTACTGGTTTTAGAAAACTAACGGAAGAGGAATTTCTACTAGTGACGTTATACACCCGAGGGATAAGTATAACAGCGTTTGATTTAAACGCATGATATGGAAATTCAAAAGGGGTTGATACAGAATCATAGCATCGAGGGGGGGGGGGCTGCTCAGGTAAACAAGTGTGCAAGGACTGCAAGTAGACTTAATACAAAAATCTTGCATGCAGAAATGTAATGAAGAAAATGGTCCTTGATGTAAAATCGGGCTCTGTTTTAAAACGGTTTCCCAGATAATCGGTCTAAATCCGCCCGTGTTTAAAAATTTCGTTTTAAAACCAATGGGTTTTATTTCCAGAAAATCTATGTAATTGACTTCTTTTATACTATCAGCTGTCATGGTGTTAAATGCCAGTGGTTTATATATATTTGGGTATCCTGGTACAGTTTTACAGTAAAAGTGACGTTATTTGTTCATATATAAAGAAGCCAATTTACTCGGCTTGTATCTTGAGAAAACGGTTTATAACGCAATTATAATTGTAGGTGTTGAGGACCTGAGTGACTGCATGAGCGATTTATGGTCCGTTTCATCCCCACATTTCCACCTGTTTTTTTCTCGGAAAATTAGTATGGTTATAGCCCAATGAAATGTTACGCAAGCCATGAGGTTTGCGAGGCTTGCCTGCTATGATTTACACAAGCCAAGCAAATCTCATGGCTTGCTTTACATTTCATTGGGCTATAACTGATTTATCCCACATGCCCCGCCTCCTTGGTCGAAGGTCACGCGTGTCATTTTTTTGGGCTACGTACCAGTTCTTTGCCATATTTGGAAAGTCGTCATGCAACTGCACTTGCATGGTCACTTTTCATGACCCTGTGATGCAAGCAGATTTGAACGTATGTAGTTAGAACTAAAGAAAAAACGGCGCATGTGGGATATCTATTTGTTACATTTCAAGGGAGAAAATGATAATGGACCTTATATTAAACAAGGCAAATAAATACCTAACATTTACAGTATTTATGAAACAGAATTATATTAAAATATTGGAAATCAGTCTATATTTAACACTATATCAGACCCAATTATGGCGGTCAAGGTCAGTGGTCAAATGCAAAAATTGGCCTCATTTGACAGCTGCTGATTGGATGATGTCATGTACACACTCTAAAATAATAACACCAGCCAAAACAAAGATGGGTACTCATGCGATGACACATCTGACCATTCAAATGATTGGAAAGAGTAAGTGTAAAACGTTAATTGGAGATCAATTTTATAATTTCTGCTTGTCATATTAGATTGTCACTTCCATATGCAGCTTTCTTGGAAATTATTGAAAAGTACAGCTTTTAAGAAAATAATCTCCAGAAAGCAGGTGGACACACATTGGTGATTCAGAGTATAATGACCAAGGACTTTGCCAAACACATGTTAGTAGTTTATTTATGCAAGTCATTTATTCATTGAAAAGCTCCAAGCATGAAAAAAAAAAGAAAAAAAAAGAATCTTACTGTTATACTAACTGGTATATGCAGTATGAGCTTTATTAGTACACACTCGTGGGGTTTTGCGTATATTATCGGAATATGAACAACCTGAAATATTTTACATATTAGTGAGGTATATATACCAATCAGAAACCGCCACCTTTGTTATCTCAGTCGTGTGCACTCCAGGCCGACCAGTCATTCATGTAGGCCTAATGTTATTGTTGACTGGATTTAGGGACGGTTCGTGGATTCTAATGGATAAAAGATAACCACTGTGTTGTACGACGCACTTTATTTAAGCCATGTCCATTTTTAAATATAACCATAAAGATAAAATGGTAATGTGTATCACATGTACCACTTGGTGGCAGCACATACAAAACAATTTATAGACAGATATCGATATCACTACAATTCATTTTTTTCTTATTTACATATGAATACGCATGAGCCAGATGTCAATGCCATCCCATTGGCTGTGTTTATTCACTGCATAGGGTACTGCGTTATGTAAATATGCTATATATAACCGCTGTATTGGCGACACTTAGTATTGTTTAACGTGAAGGATCCGCGAACAACCAAGACATGAAATTGACTGTTTTTGCCCTGGTGATTTTGGTCGGAGTGTCAGCCACGTTGGCAGGTAACACAGTGCTGTGACATTTACGTTAACGCTTCCAGGTTTCTATTATTACGCCTTTAAAAGTACCTGCTGTACCAATTGTGTAGATTTGGCATTTAAGTACTTTCTATGTGACAATGTGACAATTCAAAATTTATGTTGTATATTTGTGTGAACGGGTTCAATGGACAGCGGTGTGTTCATATTGTGGGATTTGTCTCTCAGTGAATTGGATTTTGATGCCATGGGTAGGACCTATAAATGTGTAAATCGTGTATAGGTTTAAAAGTTTAATTTCGTTAACTGGCGGTATAATTAACATGTTATTCTGAAGTTTAATAATGGAAAAATAACATTTTAAGAAATAACAGGTTAGGAGGGCACAAAACGCTGTTGCATATAGACTATCTTTATTACATCAGCCTTTTATTTTATGTAGATGATGTTTAATTTATTCCAAAATATTGGTCACTAATATTTTTATTCCGCATTATTCAGATCAGAGATGTACGGCCAGGAGCGGCACGTGTCAGTACACCTCCAGGTACTGCAGTGGTCAGTACGTCAGCGGACTCTGTAATGGGGCATGGAATCGTCGCTGCTGTGTGCCAAGTGGTTCCCAGGGTATATCACCTTACACACGCACAAACACATACACATACACAAAATTCTGCCCACTAACACAAGTGCGTACGCACACACAAAGAAACACACAAGATGGAAATTGTAAACAACAGTTTTTTTTATGAGAGCCGGTCGGTGTAAATTGAGGACATAGAATATGGTTAATTTGCTTACGTCTGATAGAAATCTCAATATCTAATTATTTATTTATATATATATATATATATATATATATACACACATATCGTTGAATATGTCACTCAGAGATGCTGAAAAAAGGTATATATATGTGTGTGTATGTGTGTGTGTGTGTGTACAAAGGCATCCCCCCACCCTGGAAGAAAAATTAACGCCACTGCATGATTACGTGAGTTATTTTGTGAACAAACACACACACACACACAGAGGAACGGGGTTGTACCCATACTCCTGGTCTTCACTGGTACACAAAGCTACTGGGCAACCGATAAATTTTTATCAGGGTAGGAAATCAAAACGTTTCATCCTGGTCCGCAGCCAAATTCGAAGAATTCAGCTAGAATAATCCTTGAATGTTTCCCCATTGTTAAGACCCGCGGGTGACGCTTTTTTCAGTTTGTCACACAGTTCCTGGAAAACAAATTCAGTGAAACAGTTGTGTATATCTTAAACTAAGCGAATTTGTTTTTTTTTTAACTGTTGTGTTCATTAACCATGCTTGAATACCATTTATATTTGTTGCTCAGGAGGAGGCCGCTGTACCGTCAGACAATACACCAACTCGTACTTTGTTGGCGATAAAGTCTACATTGACGACGGATTTCGTCGTAGCCTCGACATCGTCAACGGTCATGCTAGAGCCTGCGGGGTCAAGGTCAGCTCGAAATCTTTGTTTCTGTTAATGTGTATGTTTAATGTATATATATATATATATATATATATATATATATAAAACATCTGGTTCACATTCATTTCATTGGCTTAACATTCATTTTGTGTATTATATAGAGTTTTACATAAAATTATATGAAACCTTATTTCCGTCCAATATTCTGGCTTGAAGATCAATCTGTCGTTTGGTACCAAATTCCTAACACATACGGAATCGCCAGTACCAGTTCCTTACTCTGATAAATGTACAAACACATTATTATGCATTCATCAATAACTCCACTATGTTTCTCAGGATAGACAAATTTATGCAACGGTCATTATAGGAAAGCTTTCATTATTCCTAACTTAGTGAGTCACACTACTGAGTTTACAACTTGGTATTACAATAAATATTATATATTACCATTTCAGGTGTACGTGACCCACAGCTGGCGTAAGCTTGGAGCTGTCGTCGGCGGAGCTATTGTCAAACCTTCCTCCAACAGCAACCATCTGGTGGGCCACGCCATCGACTTTAACCTGATCGGTTCTTCTTTCTGTAACTCGAAATGTATGCAAGGCACGTGTTTAAACTTGTTATCTTTGTGAAGCTATAAACGATGAAACGTCAGATATGAAGATACTGTATTTACATCATATCTTGCAGTATTTAGAAGTCATGCAAGTCCAAATGTGATGTTTGGAGCCATTGAAAGGAACATTGAAAGCAATATGTACACATCTATAAATACATTTGAATACAGTTAAACTTCGACTAACGACCATTTTGACTTAGCGACCACATCAAAACAACGACCACTTTTTATTATGATTCCCGATTATTTTATGTAAGACACCGCTTTATACGACCATCTCGTAAATGCGATTCGTTTATCGAGGTCCCGGTGGTTGTCGAGATTTCGAGGTCCTACTGTACATAAAATAAGGAAAGAGCCTGGACTACCCTACTTTAAATTATGCTTTTTTTTTTCTTCAGCTAATTACTGGAAGAGTGGAAACAACCCGTACAAGTGCTTTCTGAATAAAGTGATGATGTCCGGACTCCGATGGGGTGGGGTGTGGTCCACGAAAGACCCCGTCCATATTGATGACTACTACAACCGGAATCTAGATAACTATCGCAGCCTGCGCACAAACCTGCAGGCCGCCTGCAAGCATGTCCCTATGTAAGGCTTTGTTAGCTGCATGGTTTACCACTTGCCTTAGTTACCAAAACATGTAAACCTATCTAAACCAGTTTAATAATAAAACAATACAGCACAAAAGGCTTTCATTATGTATTTTAATGTCTACTTGGAAAATAAATGGAAAAGATGAGTGCAAAAATGCGGCGGGAAATGATTTTGTAACTTTTTTATTCAGAGTTATTTCAATACAGGCAGAATTATGATGTATAAAAACAGATAGGGTTATATTTATATATCGCTTAGAAGAACCAGATAGAGAGAATATTTGAACTGTTTATCAGCAAATAAACTTTTATTATACAACAACTTTAAACCCGTAAAATATATTATATAATAGTTTCAATAATTATACACTGTTATGGGTAGCGTGTCTGCTTACTGAGCCGGTTTATTTGAAACTTTTCGCGATTTTCACTATCTATACAGATACAGAGATCAGAGGGGTGCTATAATTCATTTGTTAACATTAGACTACGGCGCACGCGTGGGTCATTCCATCAGAGTTTTATTATGCATTTATTTCCTTATCTCCCCAGACTGAAAGAAAATAAATATATATAATCTAAAACAGTTCTGCGGGACCTCAGTTAATTTCCTTTATTGGCATTAACAAAGCAGTTGGTGGATGAAATTGGTGTTAAAAGGTGTTGAATCTAGCGATTAATTAAAAAAATCTTCAGAGATTAGGTTTTATAATGGCTTTATTGGTAAGTTTTTCCTTCCTCCTCCTCTGGGTATGCAACCTCTGTAACCTCTAGTAACTGTATAGTGAATCTAATAAATATGAACAAGACCTGGCGGTTCATCTTTGAAACCACAGAGTGTGACCCAGGTCAAACATGCTTCCGCATATACCTGTGTAACACAGGATGATCAGGCGCTAATGGTGTGTGATACTCATCGAAAATGTTTCCTTAAATACCCTTTCAAAGAATAGTTGTCAAGTGGTTTTATGTTATATTAGGCCTTGTAATTATCTCCCCTCCCCCTCTCGTCTCTCTCTCTCTCTCTCTCTCTCTCTCTCTCTCACATTGAATAAAAGCTGTCGCGCCTTGGGGACCCATGCATGGTCTTGATCCCAGTGGTTCCTATAGCACACATTAATATTTGTATATTATGTAACCAATAATTTCCAAAGGGTTGAAACAAACAGGTCTAGACTTGAGAGGGGAGATACAGGAATATATATAGGATACACCATGGCCACCAAAATTATTTATGGGATATACTAATTAAAGTTTGTAAAATATTGTATTTAGCATGTTGCGACGCCCATGTAGTAGTTTTAAAGTAATCCATTGTAACAGAGTTGTCTTTTTGTTCGCGTGGTTTCAAATTCGTGATATTTGAGAAAGGATAATGAAACCTTTATGAATAAGACGCCACATTTACACAGATTTATTCTGAAAACTCTTTGGCATTCAACGTCCATTATATTTGCCTGTAGCGCTGCAAGGCAGAATATTATTATTATAATAATGACAGAGCGTAAATCAATGGTTTCTGTTATAAAAAATGAGACCTTTAAAATTTTTTTATAAAAAATTTTAAGATTCTCAACATGTTCAAGGTTCCCTTGTGTCAAACTGTAACGATTACGATTTCATAAAAATGGAAGCCTCGAAAAACACGGAAAGGGTTAACATCGCGAAAATTTGACCCTGCAAACATAAAGCCATCCACTCTAACCTCTAGTAACTGTATAGTGAATCTAATAAATATGAACAAAACCTGGCGGTACATCTTTGAAACCACAGAGTGTGACCCAGGTCAAACATGCTTCCGCTTATACCTGTGTAAACCAGACTGAATAAGTGCTAATGGTGTGTGACACTCGTCGAAAATGTTTCCTTAAATACTCTTTCATCGAATAGTTGTCAAGTGGTTTTATGTTATATTAGGCCTTGTAGTTATGCTCTCTCTCTCTCTCTCTCCCCCCCCCCCCCCCTCTCTCTCTCACACACACACACATTGTATAAAAGCTGTCGCGCCTTGGGGACCCATGCATGGTCTTGATCCCAGTGGTTCCTATAGCACACATTAATATTTGTATATTATGTAACCAATAATTTCCAAAGGGTTGAAACAAACAGGTATAGACTTGAGAGGGGAGATACAGGAATATATATAGGATACACCATGGCCACCTAAATTTTCTATGGGATATACTAATTAAAGTTTGTAAAATATTGTATTTAGCATGTTGCGACGCCCATGTAGTAGTTTTAAAGTAATCCATTGTAACAGAGTTGTCTTTTTGTTCGCGTGGTTTCAAATTCGTGATATTTGAGAAAGGATAATGAAACCTTTATGAATAAGACGCCACATTTACACAGATTTATTCTGAAAACTCTTTGGCATTCAACGTCCATTATATTTGCCTGTAGCGCTGCAAGGCAGAATATTATTATTATAATAATGACAGAGCGTAAATCAATGGTTTCTGTTATAAAAAATGAGACCTTTAAAATTTTTTTATAAAAAATTTTAAGATTCTCAACATGTTCAAGGTTCCCTTGTGTCAAACTGTAACGATTACGATTTCATAAAAATGGAAGCCTCGAAAAACACGGAAAGGGTTAACATCGCGAAAATTTGACCCTGCAAACATAAAGCCATCCACTCTAACCTCTAGTAACTGTATAGTGAATCTAATAAATATGAACAAAACCTGGCGGTACATCTTTGAAACCACAGAGTGTGACCCAGGTCAAACATGCTTCCGCTTATACCTGTGTAAACCAGACTGAATAAGTGCTAAAAGTAGTTTTATGTTATATTAGGCCTTGTAGTTATGCTCTCTCTCTCCCCCCCCCCCCCTCTCTCTCTCTCACACACACACACATTGTATAAAAGCTGTCGCGCCTTGGGAACCCATGCAGGGTCTTGATCCCAGTGGCTCCTATAGCACACACTAATATTTGTATATTATGTAACCAATAATTTCCAAAGGGTTGAAACAAACAGGTATAGACTTGGGAGGGGAGATATAGGAATATATATAGGATACACCATGGCCACCAACATATCTGTCCAACATATCAATTGAGTATTGCAAGTGGACCGAGTAAAAAAATACACACACACACACACACACACACACACACATATATATATATATATATATATATATATATAAACAGACGGACCTTGACGGATAGCAGGGTGATAACTAATATACACAGAAAGATAACAAATGTAATGCACAAGACGTCTGGATTGTGTCGGGCTGTTTGACAATAAATGTTGTTACACTATTCAGTGTATAAGGCTTTCAGTGTAAATGGTTTCAAGTGCAAAGTGATACAAAACTAAATGGTTTAAAGCTTCCTAGATGCTTCCTGAAGTACTTAGTGAACAAGTTAATGGCTATACTCTCCATAATTATGAGCACATTACAAGTACCAATAAAACCATTTATGGCACTTAAAACAGCCATAAGAATCATTTTTTAATCATGTTAATTCCTAAAAGGAAGTATACGTGCAGGGCAATTCAGTTCAAGTGTATTCTCTTTTCTTGATAATTGCAACAGTCGCATTAAAAAAAATTACACAAAACTGACCATGGCCATTTATACACGCATATATTTAGGCATAAGTGTGTGTGCATATATGTGAGTGTATGTTTAAATCTGGCCGCATTAAATGTTAATCAACACATTTCAACTGCTTACGTACGTTTTTAGATGTGTTCAGATCCGTACACCTACATTTTTATGCAATTGCAATCATACAAGTATCCATGCATTCTACATACAAATAGGAAAGCTACAGACTACACTGAATTTAGGGCATGTCTACCCAAAGACTTGTTGATTTATGTCGTATTATGGAGTATTATTTTCGTCATTCAGTGATGACAGCATAGAAAACTACGTCTTTGGAACCACCCCCCCCCCCCCCCCCCCCCGCCCATTCCGACGCCCGCAACTGAGCGATAATGGAGGACCGGCTGTAGACTGTACGTCCGTGGGAATAAAGTCAAGGTCAAAAATAAATATCAGGTGCAAAACCTGTAACCTAATACTTATATTGTGCCCATAGTTTATTTATCGAAATAAAGCATATCACGAATCTAGGGCAAACAGAAAAATTGCAGAAAAAAGAAAAGGATAAAAATAAAATTGACAGTTTTGCACTGGGGGTAACATATAAGTTCATCCACAAGAGCTTTCTAACCCAAATATTGATAAAGAAATAAACTCATCAACCCTTATAATTCCCACTCTTCTTTGAGAGTGTAGTGTTATAATTGTCGTGGCGTCCTTGGTTTGCTAAAGCATTTCCCCATTAATACTTTGTTCCCTGTACAAGGTCGTATAACCACTGTGTTTAACTTATATTGAACGCTTTTGTCCCTGTGAAACGTTTCGCGCGTTATGTCCCGTTATCAATATTTCGAACACTCATTGTATATATACTGTATGTATCGTCTTACATTGCTTACTTTGTTGATTGGGTGACACATATATACAAATATATAAAGTGAATTAATTTAGCATAAAAATATATATGATTTCTAATATATATACGAGGCTTTATCTGTGACTGGGATGGTTGGGTTAAGTGCGCTTCAGAGGTGGAAAAACCGTAGTACCACTATGGCCAGCTCACACAGATACTTCGGGGATGGAACCCGATACGCCAGCCTGGAGAGCCTAGCGTTTTGCCACCAATATAAATGGTTATAAAGACAAAATAGTTTCATTTTATGGTTAAGCGCTTTTAGGCACTTACATCAGACTTATAAAAATCATTATGTATTATTTATGTACATTTCTATGTATTTTATGAATCTGTATTTTATGAATCATTATGTATCAAATTATTAACTCGCAGCCATTTCTTTTGATGAGAGAAACCTAGACATGAAACATACTCCATGCTGTTTTGATATTTTGAACAAAGTCATTTTGTAAGGGTGAGTCTTAGGCGTTAAAGCGATATCTCTTTCAAGTTATTTTGTGTTATTTCCTTAATAATGTTCGTGACATATACTCTTGTATACAACTGTGTAAAGAAACAACTCTTTTGTCATTGTCACAAATCCAACAAGGGGATCTGACTGCAAGTCAGATAAGCCAGAACATTGCAAATGACCTTTCTACCACCATATATATGCAACCGATCACCTTAGGTTACTTGTCCCTCCCCTTTGCCAAATTTGCTGTGTTTACAACATGTTGCTAATAAACAAGTTGATACATTCTTCACAAAGGCCTTATAAGAACTTTTCACAACCAAAATTACCCTTAAATCATTAATATATACACAGAGGAAGCCAGAAATCGCATCAATTCTTTTTAGAAGGTAGGTGAATGGGCACCTTTAATATAGCTCCTCCTAACTATTTAGCTCATGGTCGGGCCTCACCTGTGTTACCAGGTTTTACCAGAAAAAAATAACACTCCAGGCTAAAACTATCACTGAAAATATATGCTGCACTAGACAGAGGAAATAACTTAAGGTTGGAAGGGCTTAGCCTAATTCTAACCGTGCCTTCATCACGCGGCAACAGATAATAAACTATTCACGTTGACGAAAACACGAGATCTCTTATTGGTTAATAGTCGATGTTAACATAAAAAAAGACTGATAACGCAGGAGTGAGTTATCAGGAAAGGGTAATGCTTGGTTGCATATAGTGGATATAGCATTGTGAATACTCCAGACACTGCGGATATACTTTAACCATGTGTCTTACTGTAGCTCTTCTACTGTTTACGGCCGGTCTGGTCCTGCCTACCAGATCAAACGGTAAGAGATGAAATTATTTGAGACTATGAAACATTAAAATGACAAAAGATACAAATAACACGGACACCTGACGCTTTATCCATAGAATGTTCGGTAAGCTACATTTTACGGACTACAGTAGTACATTCCCGTTTATTCCTTACTTTGGGATTCGGTACATTGTATGGATTTAATATATAACTAAGTTTTAGACGTTTTTAAACTTTTTTTTGTAAAGGCTTGATTGATGTTATCTTTAACCCTGGACTCGTACCCTCGAAAACCATCAGCTGAAGAACCTACAAAACGATAACCATATCTAAAAACTGAAATTTTACGTGAAAATTTAGTTGATATGTTATTCAACGCGTTTTAAGTAAGACAGAAATGTTACCGCGGCAAAATCAAACTTGACTAGGGATTAATTATACGGCTAGACAAGAAAATCTTTGTCTTCCTTATTTGGTCATACCAATTTATGTATTTGTGAAAAACGTGACACTTACATTTAAAAAAATGTTTAATCATTGAAATTAATTTTTAACATATGACGTGTCAGGCATCATCGCAAACATATATATGGTATTGACCTCAATATAAAAGTATAGATCAAAGGCCTGATCGTAGTACTGTTAGCTCGAAGAAGTAAGCCGTTCGACAAGGGACATTAGTGTGTCATTATTTAACCTTTCGGATGGTATTCTAAATCCAAAACACAAAGAAGATGGTCTATTCATTATTCTATATGTTAATGTGTAGTGGCGTCAACACAGGAGGGGAAGGGGTATATCCCCCCCCCCCAACCATCACACACTTTTTAGCAAGGAGGATGGCCAATGCAATTATCCCCGCTGCTTTTCAGATAATTATATGTTTATATTGGAAAAGAAATATAATAATTAGAATTTTTTAGACTTTGGTGGTATTTCTGAGTTTACTATGAAATATTATATATATATAAAATCTGCTTAAGAAGTAATCTATACAGGGATACATACTACCTTATTTTTGTTCAAGCTTCAACTCAATTGTAATATGTTTGAAATGTGCCACACTGACATTAATATATATATATATATATATATATATATATATATATATATATATATGGTCTTTAACGATGCTTATAAAAAGTTGTTCCAACTTTGAACACGATCCCTCCTCAAGTCATTATTCCTACCTACTCCCCCCCCCCCCAAAAAAAAAAAAAAAAAAACCCTGAAAGGTAAATTGACGCCACAGTTAATGCGGATCTGTTAAGATTAATTTTTTTATTTGACCATTTTGGGAGGTAGAATCGTGAATCTTTTACTCTACTCTTAACCACTTTCGGCACGTCCTCACCGTTTGGTTTTACTTCCTTAAGAAAATGTTAATGCATTTATTAACAAAATTCTTCCGCTACTACAAATTGGTCCATTAATGTTGTAGTTTTATCGCCTTTCTTGTCTACATTGAGTATTTGCTATTTTAGAATGGAGGTGCAGAGATAGGAACGGCAGATGTCAGCATACTACGACATACTGTAGTGGAGGTTACGTGAGACGTCTATGTGGCCGGGTCCGCAACCGTGAATGCTGTGTCCCTGACAACCCGGGTAAGACAAAACCCTAGGCGCGGATCCGGGATTTTTTGCAGGGAGTGGTCAATGGGTGTCAAGCATAAAAATAGTCAAAAAAAAAAGGTCGTTGGTGAAGAGCAGGGGGACCCCCCCCCCCCCCCCCCAGAACAATGAGGGTCTCTGTGTTCAAACAAAAATGAAAATGGCAGGTATCTGTCATATAATTTACATAGACCGTGTCTACTACGCTCTTTACACAGCGCTTTACCAATAAGCCTACTACCTATATCGTAAGCGCTGTTTGTTTTGACCTCGTATCCTGAATCTCTACACCAGAGGGGAGCACTGTATTTTGGTCCAATCAGATGAGACCCTGTGCTGGAAGACAAAACGGTTTACCATCCAAGCGAGAAATACATGGTGCTAATGTTGTTCATTTCGTTTTGAGTGACAGCTCATCACCCAGTCAACCATTTGAACAGGCCACAGGCTCAGAGAGAATGGCCCTACACGTGGTTTCTGGGCGGAGCCTGATGCCTGTCGAGTGTTTGTTGACTTGCATTTGGTTGGCTGCTAGTCACATCAGCAGTTTTTCAGCAGACAGGCCAACTGGTGTTTAAGTGCATCATAAACGGTCAAAACAGGCAGCGGAAAAATCAGTAGCTTCTATAGAAGCGGAAGATTTCCGCTGCCTCAGGAGCCTACGTGTCTACGGAAGGAACAAATCGCATGGCTATGTGGCAGTGTGTCCTTAAATACTATATTTTCATTGTGTTCATTGATCTGTCATCTACTTTGTGAAAATAATTCTTCTTTTGTTCAAAAGTTTTTGTTACAGGACCCGCGTATAAAAGCATAAAATATACGTAATCATCGGTGTTTTATCTCAAGCTATTAGTTTATACAAAGGTTTTGAAACAAAACCAAGCACACGTACTCAGTATCTCTAATTCACCTATTTTATACGTGGTTATGTTTCTGTATGGAGTAGACACAGTCCACATGTTTCTTTTTTACTATAAGAAAACTGCTTGACCAAGTTCAAACTTGCACATGCTCGAAATCTCCAATACAAAGAGAAGAAACATGAAAGAAGAACACACAGAAGGAACATCGGTTTTATATTGAAAAAAAATAATCTTGATTTGTGAAATTGCGCTGTATGGCCGCCAGTCGGCGTGCCATATGTTCGGTTTTGCGCCACTGATCGCGCCCGATGCAAGTCAATTTCCACCGGTGTACAGGAGTAAGCAAACCGTTTTAGGGCGATAAATTGGAAGATACCATAATAATTTAAGAAGAACACGCTTCATTGCATGTATGTGTAACATCATTGGTACGTCAATAGGCCGCTTTAAGCTTCCTAAAGTTTTATCATTAAACAAAATTAAAATGAATACAATGGAAATACAAAATAATAGAAACAAAATTTATATGTGTATAATTAAATACACGCCATTTTTATTAAAAAAGTACTGTTTGCACTCTTTTCAAAAGAACTGTATTTTAATTTCTTAGTAGCAGACATGTTGACCAAGACAGTTTTGTATACTATGTGTGATATTTGATTTTAGATTCTAAATGCAAAGAAAGAAGGGGCAAGTGTACACATAAGACGGAATACTGCGCCGGAAGTTACGTAAGAGGACTTTGTGGTGGAGCCTGGGATCGTGAATGCTGTATCCTTGACAATCCAGGTAATATATACAGTGATGAGCACAATTATATATGTGTATTTTTTTATATATCAGTTAGACTTGCCAGGATATTCAGTACCCGTGCCATAATTATAAATTGTAGAGCAAACGGAAATATTGTACTTTTATAAGCGTCACGTGGATAAGCTTTTGTGATTGGTGAAGTGATTTCCTTAGGAAAAAAGGTAGTGTTCTAAGGGACCGTGCGCTTTATTTTATTTCCCCGCAAAAATTTTGATTTTCAATAGAAACTTACAAATTTTGAGCTCCAGTCTCTCGGCCGTTTCTTTCAAGAAGATAAAATAATACGATATTGATAAGATTTCCTTTGTTATGTAGAACTTCTACCTGTATAGCAAAAAATTATGTTAATATCACGCTTTCCCCTGATCATATGACATTTTTATTGAAACATACAAAAAAGTATAAAAAAAAAATGCCATCGCGCACTGATTTCTGAGAAAAAGCGCCTGAGAACCCAACTTTTTTTTGTTGGCCTTATATTTACAAAATATTACATCATCAAAGAGAGGATGATGAATCTGTTATTTTTTTTTATAAAACCATATAGGCCATTTATCATTTATCATACATTTATCATAACGCATCGTGCCAAAACCCTGTGATAATTCTTTGATCCTGTTAATTAAATGGGAAGCTTCATTAGTACAACAAGTTGAGGATATGTGGCGCTGCGTTATTGTCTTACGGCCTGACGCCACCATTCGCGGATCTGAGGGTTTCACAAAGTCATGTTTGTCTTCAGCTAAAACGTGAAGCAGTAAATAATTTATCTTTTTATTGCCTGTTACATTGGTTTCATATGTGACGGACGAAACGATATTTTAAATCAGATTCTAGATGTTCTGCTAGGATGGGCAGCTGTCAACGTAATACAGAACACTGCAGTGGCAGCTACGCCAGGGGATTCTGCAGCGGACCCTGGAACCGTCAGTGCTGTGTCCCCGACCCACGCGGTATGTACAAGCAAGTGAATCTATTTTATTATTTTACTTGGCGATGCATAATGCCTTTCTGTATATATATATATATATATATATATATATATATATATATATATATATATATATATATAATAGAGGCTGAAAAGTCAGGGCTTCTTTCTTATTCCAGACTCTCAGTGTACAAACGTTAAGGGCAGTTGCAAGACTAATACAAACTACTGCAGTGGCAGTTACACCAGAGGCCTGTGCAGTGGACCTTATAACCGGCAGTGCTGTATCCCGAGTAAATCGGGTAAGTCAAGATTCATAAATACCACGCACATATAATAAAAATTATACTAATAATAACAATAATAATAATAATAATAATAATAAAAGTTATTATTATTATTATAATTATTATAATTATTTGTTAAAAAAAAACATTTGAACGGTCCGTAAAAGCGCTTAAAAATTTCACAGACGTTTCAAATTACAATTACAACAACAACAACAACAACAAAAAAAAAAAACAAAAACAGAAAATAAAAAATACAGGACAGTTACCACCCAAAATAATGTTTCTATGTTACGGTCACAATGTATATAGTGAACATTGCCAGCGGCTCTCATATATCATCGATATTTAAAGACAGTAATCAGTAATTTATAGTAGTCTTGATGTTTAATTAGAGTACCCCAAGCGCATCTCCAACATGTATCAGTTCCTGATATTCGTTGGCACATTGAATCTTCTTCTGGTATACTGTCATTCCAAATATGGATACTATATATGTAATCTGGGCCGAACAGAGCATGGCCCAAGCATAGGTTGTTTCACATATTCAACGAAACAAACTGGTATACATGGAAATACGGAGGTATAGCGTGTACACCTGTATTTCAGATGACAAATGTAAGACTAATGGCGGCACCTGTTCTTTCATCGAGCGTTTCTGTTTTGGTCGCTACGTCAGGGGTCTGTGTGCTGGACCGAAGGAACGTCAATGTTGTATATATTAAGTAAGTAGTCACACGCATGTATATGTATATACTTGATTTTTCGTGTGAAAAACTAGCAGACTACGACCCATTCAGCACCTTTTTTTCATTCAACCTTTACTAAGGATTCAACATGTGCATTTGCGTTTAATGGAGCAGCATGGGAACTAAATAATAAATCATTTAGTTGGAAATGAAAACCGGAACCCTAATAAAGTTCAGACTTATTTGTGTTGATATCAAACATAATTTCGAATGATCAGAAACTCTAAAATGGCGATCAGAAACTCTAAATCATCGATCTGAAACGCTAACATAAAGCTCAAAATGAGTTAATTAATATATTCCTGACAACTTGGAGCATAAAAATTTGAATTTTCCTAATATTTGAAATGTTTTACCTTTATTATACAGAAGCCAGACTCTGGACAGAGGTGAGGATTACCATGTTGGTATCAAATACGACCACTTTACTCCCGATTCCTTACAAGAACCTTCTGCAGGAAGATACTGCGATATTTTTTTAACGGCTCAAATAAGATGGACTCTAGCATCACAGTATTTTACAGCATTTTTATTCTCTTTCAACTTGATTATGTACAAAACACCGAGGGTTTTAGGACAAATCGCTGGCAATAAGCAGACGTGTTATTTTCATCAGTTCATATCTTTTCTTGTTAAATAAAAATTATGTGCCATATGACTTGGTCATGAACCTGGGAAGAAACTTGGGTGAAAGCTTCGATGTGAATAGCCACCGGTAAAGATACGTTGGTTTACAATTGTTTACGAAAATGATGTAGGAAGATCCTGATAGAATATATATTTCAAGAAAATATTAAGTATAAATCCGCAGTCAGTCCGAGTAGTAGTTACTATTGGCAATGTACATTCATATTGTGATCATATGGATAGTGCCCTCCTCCAATACAAACCCAACAAAGACAGAACTGGCAGACCAATTGCACTTGTAGCACGAGAATTGAGTCGCTACAATATAAGGACAAGAAACCCGACTGGCAGAGGAAGGACAGCTCACCGAGAACAAAGGAGGCTGCACGTTCTTCCGTGTGGACGAAATGTTAATGAGCGACGAGAACCAGATGTTGGTTTCGCCATCAAGAACAAACTGATCCCAAGTCTGAATGGCGTACACAAAGGCATCAATAATCGCATAATGACCCTACAACTGCCATTAGGGAAGAACAGGGAGGCTACACTGATATGCTCATATGTCCCTACTATGACAAATCGAGTCAACGTCATAGACAAATTCTACTGAGAACTAAATTCTCTCATCGCATCCTTACCAAGGGCAACATACTTGTCATTGTCGGCGACAACAGACCACCACGCTTTGGACGGAGTCATTGGCAAAAATGGCATCGGCAAGTGCAACAGCAAATTGACTTCTGCTCCTTAGGACCTGTACTACTCATGACCTCTTGATAACAAAGACTGTATTTCGTCATCAAAATGGCAACAAGGCCACGGTGATGCATCCTAGACTGAAACACTGGCATTTGATGGACTACATTATTTCCAGGAAAGCAGACAGACAGGATGTCACCATCACCAAGGCTATGTATGGTGCTGAGTGTTGGACAGATCACACATTTGACCTGCCACATTCAAGCTAAGGTCAGCCTCAGGGTAAGAAGACACTGAAGTGCATCGATGTTTCCAAGTTGAAAGTTGACAAGAATGTCTTCTTTACTGACTTCCATAGGAAGCTAATGGAGCTACACTTTGACGAGTTAGATGTCGAGGATGACAGGGCAGCGTTAACAGATGTAGTCCACTCCATCTCAACGGTTGTCCTTAGACCCACAACTAAGAGGCGCCAGAACTGGTTTGATGAGAACGATGACGAGATACAAGATCTCCTAAAAAAACCCAGGCTATATCTTGTGTACCAACAGGACTCCAATTCAACCTCAAGGAAAGCGACTTTCACAACATCCGCCGTTTGGTCCAGACTAAACTGCGCAACATGTAAGATACCTGGCTAAGAGACAAATAAGCAGTTATCCAAAGAAACGCGGATATGCACGATTCTATGACGCTCTCAAAGCGGTGTATGGACCGCCGTCTTCTCGCACATCTCCTGTCCTGATGACCGAGGGATCGGCCTTGATCAATGAGCATGATAAGAACCTAGACCGGTGGGCAGAGTCTGTTCTGTATTGTCCCTCTTCCACCAATGACGATGCTATAGCTCGCCTGTCCCAAGTAGAAACAAACGATGCTCTCGACAACATACCCTCTGTCCAAGAAGTGAGGAAAGCCATCAAACAGCTCCCATGATGTAAAGCCCCAGGCTCTGATGCCATTCCTGCTGAAATATACAAGACCGGCGGACCAACATTGAATCGGAAACTCCAAGAGCTGTTCCTGTCCTTTTGAGATAAAAAGACACAGCTGTGACAACCACAGCAGGATTTCTTTGCTCAGAAAGTTCCTTGCCAGACTGCTCCTTGATCGCCTTATTCTACACCTGGAAGACGGTCTACTACCAGAGTCAATGCGGTTTTCGTCTTGGTATTGGTATTGACTTGACCTTTGCCGCTCGTCAACTCCGAAAGAAATGCCATGGACAGGACCTAGCTCCACCACTGTTCACTATGATGTTTTCTGTCATGCCAGTGGGCGCCTTTTAACCAGGATGATCCCAGAGTCGATGTTAGACACCGCACTGATGGGAAGCTCCTCAATCGCAAAATACTGTATACCGTCACTAAAGTCAGGACTACCATTATCCGTGACCTGCACTCTGCTGAGGACTGCGCCCTGAATGTATCTTCAGAATCAAACATGTAGCACAACATGGACCATTGTTCTCATGCATGTGACAACGTCGAGCTTTCCATCAGCATTAAGAGGACTGAAGTGATGCACCATCCAGCACCAGGAAAATGAGGAGGAACCCTCCATCATGGTGCATGGATCAAACCTGAAGTTGGTGAAAAATGTTTTACATATCTGGAGAGCATATTGTCCAAACCAGCAAACACAGATGAACCCTCCATCATGGTGCATGAATCAAATCTGAAGTTGGTGAAAAAATCGCATACCTAGGGAGCATATTGTCAAAAACAGCAAACACAGATGACGAGGTCGACAGCAAAATAGCAAAAGCCAGCTTTGCTTTAGGTATACTCCGCTCAAACTTCCGAAAGCGTAGAAGAATCCATCTTGAAACCAAGATCACGGTCTACAAGGCAGATGTCATCACTACCCTGCTGTATGGCTGCGAGACAAGGACTTCGACACTCAGGTCCTAACACGTGCCAACCTCCCACCAATCTACACCATCCTTCATCGATCTCAGGTTCTATGGGCAGGTCACGTCTGCCGCATGCCAGATACAAGACTACCAGAACAACTTTTGCATGAAGAACTGGTGTCTGGTAAAAGATCCATCGGAGGCAAGTGGAGGCGCTACAAGAAGAGTGTCAATGCATCACTGGAAAAAAATATCCATCAACACAGATACATGGGAAAGTTTAGCGCAGGATCGAACAACGTAGCATGCAGCTGCACACAGAGGTGAAAAGAAGCTTAGATAGCAAGACCAGGAGGAAACGTGAGGTCCGCACGCAAGGCAAGGATTGCAACAACTTCAACAGCAACCACCGATCACAAGTGTCAAACTTGATCATCACTAATGGCAATGTATAAGCATATTAATGTGATCGTATGAACAGCCTTGTAGATTTAAAATAAATTTCTCTGTAAGTTGCGATAACCTGGAAAGTTCATTTTTCATGAAGCTAAGTTGGGGAAATATACCCATTATTTCAATTACATAAAAAAGGCGAAAACAGTCGCGTTCCTCTGAAGAAATGGATGACATATATACCAACACCATCGGTTACTGGCAGATCGTAACACATTTAATATAAAGACCCTTTACACAGGCTTGCCACCTTTGTGCAACCAAAAAATGACCAGGACGCTCAATGGTCGCCCAACCCCAGAAAAACATGTTTCTGTAACTGCACCATAATTGTTTCAGCGATACTTGAGCCTTCCTTGAACTTCCAAAGCATTTTTTATGCCTGCCTTTCCTTTGCTTCCCGATTGCAACCACCGAGACCATTCTGTCTTCATTCTACAACCACGACAATGCTTGTGCCTCCCTTCTGCCTCCTTTGAGCCACCTTTGAGCAACCCACCTCCTCGGCGACCTTTGTGTGATTGTTTTGAACATGTTTTGAACTCACTCTAGGTAAAACTACAGCATCAATATTTGGTGTATATAAACTACACATTTTATAAGGACCAAATGGTCATGTTCTAAGATTGATTATACAAATTAGTATGAATCAATTCAAAATCAATTATGGGTGGACAAAACAGGTAGCAAACCACACACAATTCAGACATGTCTACAGCGCTATTCTAAAGACCTGTCTAGTCAAAACTAGACATGTTTTCAACTGAAGCTGGGGTCAGAAAGGAAGGATTTTAATCCTTACTAAATGCATGGGTCACGGCGCTCAGCTTTTATATATAATAATATATGATTTGGAAATGAGGCACATGTTGGTTTTGTGTGGTAATAAGTATAAGCTGTATTATGAATTGTTGGTGTTTAGCTTATGTATGATTTTGATAGTATCTTTGGAGACAGGGAAGAGGATAGATTTTTTTTATTAACAAATGGAGTCCTTTTTCACACAGATTTTGACTTGGCCATATATTACTTATAAGCAGCACATATAATATAAGAGTTTATTTATTAAAATTTAATAACAAATATTGTGCCAAATATAATTTTTATTCAAATTAATAAAAGAATGATTTTTTTTAAATAAAATATAATTGAAATGATTATTAAAATAATATTATAGAATATATTCATGAATGCATTCATGAATACATTTTGAAAGTATTTGCACTGTTATTCAAATACTTTCATTTTACCTGCATTCCCATTCTTATGCAAGACATTTTATAATGGAGTACATATTCATATTCGTATTCAAATACATTTGCAAAGTATTCAATACATTTGCAAAGGTATTTATTCAGTTTTAGCCTAACAATGAGGTTGAGAATCCAGAATATACAAAATTCACAAATTTAAATAATGGTCATAAGTATCTGGTTTTATGGCTTTTATTTATATAAAAAAATAAATATAATATATTCACTTTGGACTACTTTCACATCAATCTACACACTAGACACAGCAGGAATCTAGATAAATATTATCAACTGCATCTTTGCCTATCATTAATTTCCTTCATAAGATCCCTAATGATTAGTTCAACTAGATGTGTCGGAACGACACGAATGCCCCCGCCTGGGGCAAATTAGAAACATTTGTTAAATTTTGTAAATTTTTTTAAGTTCAGGAGGTGTTGTATGGTCAAAAGTAGGTCAAGAAGGGCAAAATGCAAACTCGATCTGTAACGGGTCATTATCAAGCAACACACCAAAAATCAGGCCAGTATACAGGCATTGTGAAAAAAGTCCATACATGTGCATTTTTCCATAAAAATTTCTGTTTTTCATGAAATTTTCTATGTTCAGGATCTGTCATATGGTCAAAAATAGGTTAACTGGGACGAAACGCAAACTTGATCTGTAAGTGGTCATTATGCGCCCACAGACCAAACATTGGGCCAGTATCTGTAAGCACTGCATTGCGAAACTAGAATATTAGCAAAAGCTGATAATCAGTTATAAATTTAAATTGGAGAGGTATGTACCATGTTTTATAACAATCCACCAAATGCTTCCTGAGAAATATCCCCCTAAGTTTTTTTTTCTATACTAAGCTCTGTGACCTTGAAAAGAAGGTCAAAACCACCTATCTTTATACTTGACCAAGATTTTGTAAATATGATGCAAAAACACTGAAGTAATGAAGTTCCTTAGTTGTATACCTTTGGAGATATCCTGCACAAAAGGCCAAAATTGAAAAATCCGATAAAATTTCATTAAAAATAAGAAATTGCAGGTGACGCCACCAAAATTGTGCAGCACGTACAGACCATCAGTCCCAATGATCATAGTAAGCTTTGTGAAAATCCACACAATGGTTCCTGAGATATAAGCTAGTGAGTGTTTTTCTATAATCAGCTCTAAAATGTAGAAAAATGGGTCAAGGTCACCCATCTTCGAACTTGACCGAGATGTTATCGGTATACATCTTCACTGATGAAATTCCAACGGGAATCCTTTTAGAGATATCCCGCTCACAAGGTAAAAGTTAACAGATGCGGAACGGACGGACGGACGGACACCCGACAGACAGATGGACGGACGGATAGACGGACAGCTTGGGTGACGACAGGCCCACCAGGCTATGAGCTGAGGGCTAAAAACGGCTGTACATGTACATTTGTCATGAAAATTTATATTTTTCATGAAATTTTCTATGTTTAGGAGCCGTAAAACAATCAAAAGTAGGTCAACCGGGACGAAACGCGAACTCAATCTGTAACTGGTCATTATCTGTCCACACACCAAAAATCAGGCCAATATCTGCAGGCATTGCAAAAAAAGGTCCGTACATGTGTATTTGTCATGAAAATTTATATTTTTTTATGAAATTTTCTATGTTAAGGAGCCGTAAAACGATCAAAAGAAGGTCAACTGGGACAAAACGCGAACTCGATCTGTAACTAGTCATTATCTGCATACACACCAAAAATCAGGCCAATATCTGCAGGCATTGCGAAAAAAGTCCATACATGTGTATTTGTCATGAAAATTTCTATTTTTCATGAAATTTTCTAAGTTTAGGAGCCGTAAAACGGTCAAAATTAGGTCAACCGGGACGAAACGCGAACTCGATCTGTAACTGGATATTATCTGCCCACACACCAAAAATCAGGCCAATATCTGCAGGCATTGCGAAAAAAAGTCTGTACAACTGTTTGATTTCGGAAGGACGGACATGGGTTAAACTATATGCCCCGACCACTTTGTGGCGGGGGCATAATAAAATGATTTATTTTTTATCATTAAAATTGAACTGAATAAGTGACCCGTGGGTCATGACGCTCAGCCGACTGACATGTTGGCAATATGTCGTTGCACAGAAAACTAATTAAGGTAATGCAGGTGGCATCATTGTTCATGCATATTAGCTTAAGTTCATCAAGACCCATGAGCACAACAAATCTGGATTTTAGGTTAAAAGATTCCAGGTCCAATGTTTATGATTTGTGGCCTGTTTTGGTATCAAATTTTTAATTATGATGGGGGGTGCTTAATTAGGTAACAGAGACCTAATTTCAGGTTTCCATGGAGACTTTTCATGTACCTCTCTGGATGTAAAGGGAGAAGATTCTATGTCTACCTGTTACGATTTTAGCCCTGTTAACAGATGAACACATCTTTTAAGGTATCAAAAATAGAGAAAAAATTGTAAAAAATCGAAAAAAAAAAAATTACAGGTGGGACCACCAGTCTGCAGAAACTGATGAAAAACTTCATGATTAATATCAAGACAAAGAATCATGGTGTTCAAGGCATTAGTTGTTCAGTTTCTTGAGCTTTTGTATCAAATTTTTCATTATTCTCGGGGGTACTTCGGAGCCCAATAGTTTGAAGAATATGGGTACCAGAGAACTAATTCCAGGTTTGCGAAGAAACTTTTCATGGGCCTCCCTGTACGTCGAGACAGAAGATTCTAAGTCCAGTCATCAAGATTTGTGCGCTATTAACAGATGACGGCTTCTTTTAAAGTCTAAAAATAGAGAAATAAAATCGTAACAAATCGAATAACACAGGTGGTGGCACCAGTCTGCAGTAACTGATAAAACACTCCATGATTAATATCCATGCAAAAAATCATGGTGATCAATGCATGAGTTGTTCAGATACTTGAGCTTTTGTATCAAATTTTTCATTATCCTGGGGGGTACTTCGGAGCCCCATAGCTCAAAGAATATGAGTAACAGAGACCTAATTCCAGGTTTTCAAACAGACTTTTCATGGACCTCTCTAGATGAAAAGTAAGAAGATTCCAGGTCCAGCAGTTACAATTTGTGCCCTGTTATGAGATGACGGCATCTTTTGAGGTCTCAACAATAGAGAAATAAAATCGCAAAAAATCGAAAAAAAATACAGGTGGCGCCACCAGTCTGCAGAAACTGATGAAACACTCCATGATAAATATCCATGCTGAGAATCATGGTGATCAATGCATTAGTTGTTCCATACTTGAGCTTTTGTATCAGATTTTTCATTATTCTGGGGGGTACTTCGGAGCCCCATAGCTCAAAGAATATGAGTAACAGAGACCTAATTCCAGGTTTCAAAGAAGACTTTTAATGGACCTCTCTGGATGTAATGTAAGAAGATTCCAGAACCAGCGGTTACAACTTGTACTCTTTTAACAGATGACGGCACCTTTTGAGGTCTCAGAAATAAAAAAAAAATCGTAAAAAAATCGAAAAATACAGGTGGCGCCAAAAATCTGCAGAAACTGATGTAAAAGCCCATGATGAATATCCATGCAAAAATTCATGGTGATTAATGCATTAGTTGTTCAGATATTTGAGCTTTTGTATCAAATTTTTTATTATTCGGGGGGGGGGGGGGGTACTTCGGAGCCCCATAGCTTGAAGAATTTGGGTAACATAGACCTAATTATAGGTTTTTTAAGGAGACTTTTCATGGACCTAACTGGATGGAAAGTTAGAAGATTCCAGGTCCTGCATTTACGATTTGTGCCCTGTTAACAGATGACGGATTTTTAAGGTCTCAAAATAGAGAAAAAAAGATCGTAAAATAATGGAAATAGTACAGGTGGCGCCACCAGTCTGCAGAAACTGATAAAACACTCCATGATTAAAATCCATGCAAAGAATTATGGTGATCAATGCATTAGTTGTTCAGATACTTGAGCTTTTGTATCAAATTTTTCATTATCCTGGGGGATACTTCGGAGCCCCATAGCTCATAGAATATGAGTAACAGAGACCTAATTCCAGGTTTCCGAAGAGACTTTTCATGGACCTCTCTGGATGTAAAGTAAGAAGATTCCAGGTCCACCGGTTACAATTTGTGCCCTGTTATCAGATGACGGCATCTTTTGAGGTCTCAACAATAGAGAAATAAAATCGTAAAAAATCTAAAAAAAATACGGATAGACGGCCGGACTGACGACGGACAAAGAGTGATCGCTATAGCGCAGATGACTTACAGTCAGCCGAGCTAAAAATACCATAGGTGACTGGATGGAATACGTGACATTTATCCATCCATACAAGATTCTTACATCATCAGTAAATGCAAGTTAATTTCCTGTTACTCATCAACTAACAAATTCCTTTTCTATTAATTTTTCTTTAGTTTGTTATTAAAAACCAATAAAAATGTATAAGTTAATTGTTGTTATTAGTCAAAACAACTACTAGATGATTTTGGTTGGACACCTGGATCAACTGTGGCTGGCCATAAGCTGCCTGGTTGCCCCAGTGTATGCCTCGCCTCAAGCGTGCATAATATGCTTAAAGGTCAACATACAGGTGACTGAAGAGGGGCTGGGGAGAGCCTGGGTCTGACATGGTCTCATAAAAAAAATTAATAATAGCTACAATTTTTGGCCAATTTCTTTTAGCTTTCTAAACTAAAAAGCTGAAATCCTTATGTGTGCATGATATGAAAATTATATCAAGTGCTCATAGGAAACAAATGTGCCATGGTCAAAATTTAAGGTACTAATTTTATATTAATGATAATAACTTATAAAATTTGAAAAATTCTGAACTAATTCTGGGTATTCAATTGAAACTTGATTAAATAATGTATAAATCCCTGACAAAAAAATCTCTAGCTTCAGCAATCCTCTTGTTAAGGGAGTAGATATATTTCTTGATTTACAAAGTGCATTATGTTTGGGCCAATAACTTAAATCAGTTACGAAATACTGACATCATTTCTGGCATGTGCATAGCGAATGCATAGAAAAATATATATATTATATATGATCAAAGTCAGATCAGTGGTTTTAATATTAGGCAGTCTTGAAGTGTACCAATGGGTTTTAATGGAAAAATGAAGTGTTTCATTAATATCTCGAAGGAATTAAGTCCTAGTGACCAAATTCTTGGCATGGTAAGGAATTTTGGAGACATCTAACTGTATGCCAAATTTTAGGAACTGAGAGTTGAAGCTGGGGAGCTGAGATCTAGCAAACTGCATAACACTAGCTTGATGTAAACAATGTGACATGGTGCTTGAAAACTTGAATACAATATAGTTTTTGATCAACTGGTTTCAAATTTTTGGTTTTAACAGATGAAATGCTAACAAAATCATGCTGTGAAAATTAAATCCACGGCAGTTACAGGAAAAAAACGTGCCATGGTCAAATTTTGGCAAAATTAAAGGTACCAATTTTTTATTTTTGCTATTTTTTTTTTAATTTAAAAGATTTAGATGTAATTTTGGGTATGCAATTTAATTTTGATTAATTGAAGTTATATTACAGGAAAAAAGTCCTTAGCTTTAACATGTTTTGTGTTAAGTGATGAAATATCTTTGCTACTTTCTTACAAAATGCATTATGTTTGGGACCATAACTTTTTTTTAATTATATAATACAGGCCTAATTTGTGGCAGGTACATAGGAACTATATAGAGGAATATTTATGGTAAACATGAGGAAAAGCAGATGAGTGGTTTTGATATTAGGCAGTCCTGAAATAAAAAAATAGGTTTTTAATAAAAAAAAAATGAGGTTTTTTCTTAATTTCTCAGTGGAACGAAGTTGCAAAGACCCAGTTTTCGGCTTGGTAGGAGATCTTGGGACATCTAACATTATGCCGTATTTAGAATTCCTAGGTCTCACGGTTTCAAAACGTGCCACATCTACGGGCGGAGAGACGGACGGACGACGGACAATGGACCACGACTATAGCTCAGATGACTTATAGTCAATCGAGCTAAAAAAAAGAACACCTAAAACGACAACGTAGTCAGAGGTTGGGGCGAGCTCTTTGAATTCAACCATATATACACAAATACAGGCGGATTTTTCATACAACTTCAACAGGCTATCATAATTAGTCACTTGAATAGGTTTATTTTTTTTTCAAAATTAGTAATATACACAAGATTCACACACGAGCGTCTTTTTAAATCCCATGCGCAAGATTATCCTGAACACTATACTGCTAATTGATATAAAATAATACAAATGTTTCCTTTGAGAAACTCATGGATAATACACAAAATTCGCAAATATGTCGATTTTTTTATATAACAACAAAATAAATGATTTATTAAATTATGATTTTATAGATAAGATCTAATATCTTATTTAGAATATTGTATGATTCGTCATGGTTCTGCATAAAAAAAAACAAATAGACCGTATTATCTCAATCTTTGGATAAATCGGGAGTACTTGGAAGCGGCTGCTTATACATGCAATACCACTGGCATTAATCATTAATTAAAAATTGAGATATCTTTGGATAAATCGGGAGTACTTTGAGGCTGCTTATACATGCAATACCACTGGCATTAATCAAATTAATTTCAACTTCGCCTGACAAATGTTAAATTTACTTTACAAATTTATTCACTGATTCTTAAATCGTATTAAAACATAACCCTGACTTATTGAGAGCATATCACCCTTAACACTTCAAACTGCTGACAAATAAATAAGATTGTGTCTTCCTTTGCATTTCATATTCAATACAATTAAACATGCAAAATGATTTGATTTAAATTAATTCATAATTTGTGTATAGAAACTTTTTTATGATACAGTATACAAGTGATTCATGGGTAACCAAGTAGAACCCGCCCTAACACTAAAGTAAATATTCTCACTTTGTGCAATATAAATTAACAAAAAAAAATGCTTTTGGTAACACAAAATAAAAGATAAATTATTAATATTGCACACAAAGCAAGCCAAGCCGATAAGGAAACTTTTTTCTCAAAATAAATAATTTCCTAAGTAATGATTAATCAACAGAAAATAGTGGCTAACATGATAAACAACTCGCACCAAATACGTCTTCTTGGAATGAAAGAAAGATTTTGTTAACATGGGCAAGAACGGCTGCGTAGTGCCAAATTTTGCAAAGCATAAACAGAGTGAAAGGTCCGTTATGCCGTCATGATCTGATGGTCACGTGACGAACTTTACTCCAGGATAATTGGAATTTATACACTTTCATCATACGGAATATATGGTGTGTGAAAATTAATTTAACCAAATGAAATACAGTTTTCAGATGATGCTCTATTTTGTACACTTCGGTTAATTCGTCCTAGGGACGTATAAAGCTTGAGCAACTTCTCGCAGGCATGAATGTGATAATCATGTTCATGCGAGTGTGTACATGTGCAGTATTTTAAAAAATGATCAAACCGCAGGGTAAATATCGTTGAACCTTATCTCTGAATACAAATAATATATATATATTTATATATAAATGTGTATGTATGTATGTAAGAATGTATGTCTCGTGTGTCTCGTAGATATTGTTTACCAGAACTAACGTTAATCTTGCCTCCACCGTGACGTAACACCTAACTCAAATGTAACACAGCTTCATTAGCATATTATTAATATAATTTAATACAAATGTGTATATATTATGCATAAACACACACACACACACACACACACATATATATATATATATATATATATATATATATATATGGACATATAAAGATTAACCTTATGTTTTAAGATGCATTATATGCTAATCAGCTTTTGTTAAATAAGAAAGAACGTGATAACGAATGTACGACTAACCAATTGTGATGGGAGTGACAGAGATCGACTCAAATCTAAGCAGTGGAGAAGGAACATATTCTTTACGTTTCTCTTGACACACAGTTGACAGCTGATATTTATATCTGTATTGCGTAGACAGTTGCAAAGTGTATACATACTAAACCACCAGTATTTATCTAATAAATATATATATACTAATCCACGAGAACCAGAACAGAGAAACATAGCTGTGTTCAGTTTCAAGGAGATTGAGCCACTTAAAAGCTGCACACATCCGAGGTTAAAGCCATGCAGGTTTTATTTGGTGATCTTTGATTAAAAAATTAAAAAAAAAACTTGCTTTTTTTTATTGACACAAATGGGGTTTTCTATTAAGCTTGACAAAACAAGATTTTACTGTATGTAGGTTTGTATGTCTGTGATATAGCGTACAATTCACAATGATTAAGGTAAACATCGCCACAAAGACACACTTATTGAAGTTAGCATGCATAACCTACTCCTAATACGCATGATATACATTGTCGCAATAACACAAATATATTATAACGTTAGCATAAACTTACAGCTACATAAAGCACATGGTAAAATTTTGCCACAAGCTCAAACAAGTTTTAGAACACAACAACAGGAGAAGATTGTCGTTTAAAAGTTATGACATTGTATGATATGTAGCCATAGAGTACTTTTGGACTTTTTTCCCTTGATGGTACTTCCTTTTGCCATACTTGGTGAATATATATGTCATTAACGATAGATGTTTTATCAAAATGTCATTTCTTATGCCAACAAGAGATAGTTCTGATTCAAAAATCGGAATTTATGAATATAAATCTAGGTTGCACGTGTTCGCTAAAACCTGACACACACTTCTTCAATACACTTTAACGTCACATCATCCTAAATGATACTATCTGATCCTTTCAATGGTATATGCCACTACTGTAACAGGCAATAGAATAAAATTTGTTCCTCCTTGGCTGTTAACTATTTACAGTGTTACTGCTATAAACTCACCAGCTAAAGCTACATGTAGTTAATGTGATAAATATATACATCTTACACAAAAAGCCTGGATAAAGAAGATGAAATGTTGATCGTTTCTCTACTGCTCACATAGCGTACACTGGTACTGTATACCACCAGTTTCACTTCAAAATAATCTTAAAATAGTCAATTATTATGCAGGCTTCCTTTGCCATAAATTTGACTAATGCAATACATCTTGAGTTCACACTTTAAGATGGGCTTGGCTTGTTCCGTGAATCATTATACCGTTATTATGGTACATCTTTAGGTCTATATTCCCAAATAGCTCAGGCTTTTGATTTCTTAAAATAGACTGACATCTAAATTGACCTCTCCTGCCTCTCAGTTCATTAATGTAATGATTATTATTTGATGCCATGGTCTATTAAATAATTAAGTAAAATTATTTAAGCCAAAGTTGTCCAATATGAACAGGAATATCACGTGTAGGACAATATAGCTACTATATTAAATGTACATTTGATGGCTTGGTCGGTGCATATGAAACCTACAAATCACAAGTACTAGTATACAGACAGCATGAAGTACACTTCGTTTCAGCTGCCGTATGGTGAACTATTCAAAAGGAGAAATTCATGACAATTTCTTCACATGAAGTGAATACCTGTAACCTCTTCCAGCAAACGATCTTATCTATGTATATATACTCTCTTCATAAAGTCATCTTATACATAATGATGCAATGCTTTTTATACAAATTGATGGATAATGAAAGGTAAAACCGCTTGGCACATCTCGCTATTCAGGAATCGTGTCAGAAAGTTGTTTCTCAGAAACCAGATGGGGCGTTCTTAAAAGAATATGTAAAGTATGTACAAATTTGCATAATTAAGTCATTTTTCTCCACGTTGGTCAAGAAATCATAATGTGTGTCCTGGGAAGAATCTAACGATCTGGATTCTGATTTCAACTCTGTCGTCATCCAGAGTTGTTCTGTTGATGATTCCACCTGATAGGACATCTAACGCTTCTTTGCGTTGCCATTGGCAACATATGCTGCAGCATCACCGCGACCACTGACTATGGTTCCTGTGACACCGTTCACCCTTTTGGATATGAGGTCATCAGCATCCTCACTCTCGGGTTCTGTATCACTTCGTCCATCTTTGTCGATCTGCGAATAAGCACCAACATGTTAATATGTGCATAGCTTTCGGTCATCATAAATAACACTGTGCATCTCAATAAATATAGAAAACAACTAGATAATTTATGATCATAAACCTATGCATTTTAAAAGTTTAAATATGCCATTAAGATTCATCCCACTGAAAGTGAGGTTTCTATATACCAGGCAATTTTCTCAAAGAAATGATTTATTCGAAGGAAAGTTTTGCATTTTCTTATCACATTAGAGTTTTACAGAAAAATACGTACATTGTGAAAAATATAACTGAGTAAACAATTTTTCATTAATTATCATTTGCAATAAATAATTGTTTCATAACTTAAGATTCTTTATAAATTTTTTTGTTTTACATGTACACTGTTATAATACTAAATGAAAATAAAAATTATTTTGCTTGCATATTTGCTTTTACATAGTGATATTATACCAAACGAATATAAAAATTCATTTGCTTACACATTTTCTTTTAACGAATATCAAAATTACCAGAAATATTAGTTATGATAAAATGAGCAATCATTAATATTTACCCAACACCAAAGCTATTGTAAAGAATCAAAATGACAGCAATCACCCAACGCTCTCACCCCTCAAACAAGCACGAATGCAGAGAGAAAAAAAAATAGTAAGCGAACATGCTGAAGATAGCTGGAGGATGGGAAGATAAGCAAATCATCGAGAGTAAAATACAGAGTGTTACAGGAAAAGAAAATTAAAAAAAAAATAAAACTCAATATTATAATGATAAAAATTACACCCAAAAAATGAATTAAAATCTTCCCTTTTACCTTGATTCCTTAAACACCACATGATTCTGAAAACTACTCTGCTCCAAAAAGGACTAAGATACTATGATTTAGTTTGGGTTAATAAGACAGTATATACATGGTTTGTTCTCTCATCTGTCCTTATTGAATAGTTATATTGTATTACCGTATATTTGCAAACATATTTTGGTAATGTATATATCTGATGAAATAACCCTTGTATCATTGGTATTCTAGATGTCCATAAATGGGATAAAGTGGGGTATATACAACACTTTTTCTATAATGAGGACTTCTCTGATAACATCAATGTGTAGTCCTATGATTGGGATATGTATGAATAATTTATACATTTATTAGACGGATTAGTGATGTTTGATTATACAAAATACATGTTCTCATTATCTATACAATGTGCCCTGCATAGTTCTTTCTCAAAATGTCTTTAAAGATAACAACATTGCAATGCTAGATATTAGGAATGGTGTGAGAAATTTTAGGAAACCAGTCACCAAGGGGGCGAGAGTTCCAGCAATCTAACCAAGTTGAACAGCTAACAGAGGGACAAGATAAGTCTTGGATAGCTGCAATGTCAGAACTAGAGACCTCTCTATGAGGGGATAATTTTTCTCTAATTTTGTGTTAATATCAAATGGAACAAACTGTTACTGGTCAGTGTTATTCCACATTTAGTGTAACCCAAATTTGTAAAACCAAATATTAAGACATAGGAATGTTAATAAACAATTGTTTGTGAGAAAGGGTTGTCCAAACACATCTATACTAACATATCAGCGCTGAAATGACAGAAATGATATTTGTCCCAAAGATTCTACCCAACTGTGGTGATACCTTATATAGCATGACTATTATAAACAAGAATCACACATTTGTAAACCTTAAAATTTTTAATATCCCGCCTGTGTTAAAATGTTCAATACACCAGTACAAGTGGGTTTTTTCTAAACAAATATGAAATGCACGATATCTTATTAAAAAAGAGTTTATTTTGCAACAGAGGTGGCAATATGTACCTGCATTTCTTTACATATAGAATATACTTCATAGATATTATATTTAATTTGATAATAAACAAAATGACATCAAAACCAATGAGATAAACAATTAAAAGAGAGCAGCAGATAGTCCAGTGAGTGTAAGAACTGGTTAAGAATAAGCGTTAATAAGGCCGTGCCAAAGTTGATGTTGAACGATCCAGTTATACCATGCTGTAACTCCAAAGAGCATACCATAATGAAGAAAAGGTAGTACAGCCAGAAATGCCTCCTTGTCATCGGACTGTTACCATTGTAACCATGGAATTGCCATGGTAACATTAACAATTATCTTAACAACATAATAAAACAAGGCTTGGTTATAGCTACAGGTGGGACAACATTTGGTCTGTTTTCTTGATATTCCTTGGACTCTGGTAGTCATTGCAAGGTATTGTGGGAAGATGTTAGGAGATGCTTTGGTATCATAAGCACAACATCATGCAAAAAGCTTTATGACACTCATTGAAGGTACATTGAATGGATAATGAAAATTTTCAAATAAGATGAAGATCATAAAAGGTATGACATACTTTTTCCATGAATATCACGGATGTTCATGATAAATGGCAGTCATTTAAGTAAAACGTGTTAAAACAAAAGATTATTCAATTAAATGGCAACCCTAATACCACGTGGAACTATATGATTATATAATACAGATGTTCAAAGTTATCTTTATATCAAATATATGGGCGAGGTAAATTTTACAATTCAACGTGAAGTTTTGTGCACTTCCGAGGCAGCGGAAATCTTGCGCTTCTAAAGAAGCTACTGATTTTCCCACTGCCTGCTTTGACTGTTTATGATGGACTTAAAAACCAGGTGGTGAGCCTGTCTGCTGAAACAACTGCTGATGTGACTAATAGCCAATCAAATGCCAGTCAACAAACACTCGAAAGGCATCAGGCTCCGCGCATAAACCTCGTGTGGGGCCATTCTCTCCTAGCCTGTGGCCTGTTCAAACAGTGTCCGGGGTGATGAGCTGTCACTCAAAACGAAATGAACAACATTGGCTCCGTGTATTCCTCGCTTGGCTGGTAAACCGTTTTGTCTTCCAGCACAAGGTCTCATCTGATTGGACCAGAATACAGTGCTCCCCTCTGGTGTGGCGATTCAGGTTACGAGGTCAAAACAAACAGCGCTTGCGGTATAGGAGTAGGCTTAATGGTAAAGCGCTATGTAAAGAGAGTAAAGGTTTTGCAAAATCTTCCTTTAATAATGTCCTCTTAAGCACATGTCTGGTATGAATGGAATCATATGAGCTGACACACACAGAAGAACTGGTGCATTTAGATATTTTAGGTCTCAGCATCTGTTGACAGTTAAATGATCCTTTTTTTTGTTACAGGGGTGGTTTTAAGCTTATAAAACCACCATCCGTTTGTAGAGTATAACATGTATTAACAAAAAGAATGCCTTTACCTCCTAATGAATCCTGAAAACTATTTTTTATTGCTATTTATCCCAAACGTATCCTAAATGTAAAATTTTCAACTTTTTATTTGATCACTGTAATTGGGAGTGAAGATAAAAATGTAGATGTTAATGCAAACCTCAACTGATTAATATTATTAGTGCTTAATTATGACAAACGTGGAAACACCAGCACAGGGTTGAGCACATAGACTTTTTATATTAAGCTTGTAACTCTTATAAACAGTGCAATATTACTGATATAAATAGTCACTGCTTCCGAAAAAAAACGAGAAGTATTGTAATGGATGGCAAGGGAACCTTAGGTCCTCGTGGCCAGTGTGTAATGGACACGAATCTGGATCTGTCCCAGGTCCAAATGAGACAGCTGTGGTCGACATTACCTTTTCTTGGCCAGCATTTATAACAGAATATATACAGCATGATATTCCTATATTTGGAACTCATGTGCAGCCGCATTTTTTTTTTTTTTTTTTGTTTTCCTTGAATTTTCACTGGAGAAGTGAAGTTGTTTCTAGATGTTGAAACCTCTAAGGTTTCTGACACTTTATTACATGTGACCTTTAATCTGACTGACTCTGTGTCCATACAAAGATCCATTCCTCATCTTACATGTGTTTGGACAATTCCCCTTATGTATTTCTGAAGATTACACATTATAACAATTAAAGGGATCAATGTACTCCACATGAACATTTCTATCACAGAATGTAACACTGATAACACTCCTGGATATGAACATACCGAAGCACAGCACAGGACATGAAAAAAATGGCCTCATCAAGTTAACATCTGCATTAATGATTACATATTTAAGTACAAAGATCACATCATTTTCAAGGTATGTTACAAGGTATACAATATACAGGGACACCAGGAACATAAAATATTGCATACCAGCTGTTACGACCCATAATGTAATAACCGGCCCATAATGTTATAATGGCCCATATTGTAATAAAAACAACCCATAATGTAATAATGGCCCACAATGTAATAAAAAACGGCCCATATTGTAATAACCACACCCTGCCTATATTGTAATAAAATCGCAAGTGGTAAAACGGCCCATATTGTAATAAAATCGAAGGTGGGTAAAACGGCCAATAATTTTATAATTCAAATTCCATGCAAATTAACTTAGACAATTCAAATACTGACTACTCGTGACACGAATGTGTAGTGAACATACAAGTATGAAAAACCACTGGATTCCATAATGACTATCTGTTTAAAACGGTGACCAAGCTAATATGAGCGAAATATGGCCATGATTCATGTTTATCCTTTTGTTGAATCAGTGTTTAAATAGAATGATAAAGTGTTTAAACAATTTATATATATATATATATATATATATATATATATATAAATATATATATATATATATATCGACCGGGGCCCAGCCGTGGAGCGGTGAGATTTGTCATGGTCAGCCCCCATCCAGAGTAAGCGCTCTGCATAATTGGAAGGCTTTGCCCCACAGCCGTGTATTACGTTTGTATCACAAACGAATGCAAAATTTGGCGAGTTCCTCCATGCTATGACTCAGTTATGGGGATGATTACACACCCAGGACCAGCAGGTGCGGTAGTTACCTGACACCAGGATATTATATAAATAACACTAAGCGTGTGCCCTGTCACATATTCCAAACCGAGATTTATACAGATGTACAAACAGGTTAAGATTTGTTAAAAAAGCGATTACACCTATAAAGACTACCGAACGCCACCATCTGAGCCACTGAGAGTTCCTCCAAGTAATAATTACAACTGTTTGTACAATCCATGAAAAACCAGATGTTTGCAATCGCCGAGCGATCGCAAGGGAAGCCTCCCTCAGCCTTTTCCACCCTAACCCGTACCCCTGCCCCACCTCCACCCCTCACGACCAAACACCTACCCCCCCCCCCCCCCGGTTACCCGCAAATGATTGGTAATAATAAATGCGTGGGAAAAGGGAAGGAGTAAATTTTGATTCACAATTACTTTGTCAGTCATATGCTATATTGCTATTTACTATTTTTGCCAATTACTATTCATAGCATTATGTAAATGCCGTGGTCTCAAAGGAATTAAGAAATGTCCCCATTAACAAAATGAATCTAAACAATATGCCTCACCCAATCCCATTGGCCTGTTGCTAGGGGTTTTCCTTGGTTAGCATTCCATATATATATATATATATATATATATATATATATAACTCTGAAGAAAAACAACACTGTAACACCGATCATCAGGTGAACGTGGTTAGAATGAAGCTAACGGCGTGGTTTGAAAGCCGAGACTTTACGAGATTACGAGATTATGCTTTGTGCGAAACAATGGTCAATATTGTAGTAGAAGTTGCCTATTTTGTTGTAAAAACGGCCAATATTATAATAATGGCCAATACCGTAATAATAAATGAGTAACATTGTAATAACTTAACCTCACCTTTACTGTAATCAGCATGGTGGGGGCTGAAATGGGCAAAAAGGCCAATATTGTAAAAAAAAATGCAGTTTAGAAGATTTTGATTAAATATACGTAGACAGCATAAATGTTGACTGTTCCACTGGATTTCCATTATGACTGCATCCCATATACAAATGAGGAACCAAAATGGCTGTCATTTTAGAAGGTATTCTCAAACGACAAATCGCCTGTTAGATTTGGGATTTATTCTTGAGCTTAAACATATGTTATTACAATATGGGCCGCTTTTCCCCACTTCCCGTTTTATTACAATATGGGTAGGGTATGATTATTACATAATGGGTCGTTTTTATTACAATATTGGCCGTTACTACAACATGGGCCGCTATTTATTACATTATGGGCCGTTATTACAGTATGGGCCGGTTATTACATTATGGGTCGTAACACCAGCCAACAGCAGGTTACTATTGTAAAGGATATTCTGTGATACATTAGAGTACAAAGTAACATGACATGAACTGTATTTGATGGCGCCTTTTGGACAATCCTCAGACAAAATAAGAATTCTTCTTGAAACAATTAAATTACTGAAATATGTGTTCAAAAGCAAGTTCCAATTTGTATGCGAGAAGGGTCTTTACTGACAATCAAAAGAAGGATCTATATCATTAAGGTGAAAATTCATTAGCACCTACAATTTTTTTTTTTTCTTCTTTTTCTTCTTGAAACAGTATATTTTTTTAAAAGAGTGTTATTGGCAGCACTGCCAATATATATATAAATATATGTTGTTTTTTTTTTGTTGCTATTCTGAGCAATAGGTATAAGGGTATGGGTTCATAAGTATCAACTGGCCATGTTTTTCCCTAGAAATGTGCTAAAATGATGACAAAAGCAACCCATATAAGAACAGCCTCAAAGCAGAGTTAACATAGTTACGTTCATTCCCGGGCTTTGAAATATGTTTAGAGTTAACTTAAGTATGCTCATTCCGGGGCACTAAGTTGTGTCAAGAGCTGAGTACACTTAATTTGATTACGCTGATTCTTGAGGAGAGTTACAAAGCAGAGTTAACATAGTTTCACACATTCCAGGACATTTAGATGTGTCAATGCCACGGTTAACTTGGATATGCTCATTCCCGGGCACTCAGACATTTCCAGAGCAGAGTTACTTAGTAATACACAGTTTGGGGTGCTATGGTGTGCGCGCAAAAGGAGAGTGCATTTATTTTAATTTTGGGACAAGTCTGTGCACAAAAAGAAGGACAGTTCTGTTAAGGTGTTTTTCGTGCATGCCCTACAAAGGTCTCCTTGATGTCTCTCAGTACCATCCACTGAGAGGAAATTCTGCAAAAGTCTCCATGCAAAGCCAGAGTCCCTCTACACACCCAGTGTATTCAGAACTCATGCAGTGTCTCAAGTCAGTTTAATGTAAACGGTTGCCTAGGCTTTCATGTGGGACAGTCATTTTGTATATCTTGCCAATGAAACCATCAGGACCGAATAATGGCAAAATAATTCCATCTGGGCTTAGAACCAAATACTTTTACATCTGGTTACATTGGTTTGCATATCAGACATGTCAGAACGAAACTTTGGTCTCTATCTGCATTAACTTATGTAACTGTATTCAAGCTATCAAATTTTGCATGCTGTCCTACTCTTTCATGTATATTCAAACAAGACAGTTTTTATCATCTTCAGCCTCATCGTTTCAAATTACTAAACTACTGGAATATCAAGATTAACCTGATTAACCTAATATATGACAATGACCTGATCACTAACTTTGGATAACAAAAATGTGTGTACTCTGAACCTCAATTCTAATCAATCATAAGTTTACTTTCCTGAAAAATAAGAAAATGCCTTTATTTTATTATTAAGGGCTATCAGCTGTCATTATCAATTTTGATCTTTTTTCGCAATTTACACATCTTACAAAATATTCAAGATTTGCTACACACACCTTTTTGAGAAACCTTTTGCTACTTTATGACAATAAAGTCCAAATATTAACTTCATGGATAAAGGGTGGGAAAGAAGCCTCAACACCTTCATGAGGACTATTTCATCATAACCATAAATGTTGATTACCCATCAATGAAATAACAATGTATTCTAAACATTAAAACTTACATTAAATCATTATTTTACTGTGTGGTCCTGAAATGGTTTCATCAACATCATAAGTTGTATTTGCATAAATATTCAATACATCATTCTAAACTTAGTCTTCATAATATTTTGAACCAAAGCGTGCTGCTATGCCAGGAAAAGATCTTTAGCATGCACTGTCTCTCAGCAAAAGATCCTGTTCACTAGCATTCATAAAATGAAACTATAAGTTACAGATATTACATAAGATATGCACAGCAGCAAAGTAATTTTTAAAGGTAGAGGGGGTGAAATAGCAGAAAGATACAGGAGAAACTGCACAAGTAATGCATACAACAAGCCCTAAATCAGCGCAAGGAACTGAGAATAGCCAGGCGAGATAAAATGTGCACAGATATATCAAAATAACAAGGAGTGTTAGAACTAAGTCCAGGGGCAAAATTCATTCCAGCGAAGGAGAAGAATACGCGACAGTCAAGAATGTCAGTAAACAATGAAAGAAACAGAACAAGTTCGTGCAACACAACAGTATAATGAAAACATGGCCGTTTATTGTTTCGGCAGTTATCACCTGTCCACGTAATATGTAGGCGAACACCATTTGTAGAATCATATAGAACCAAATGACATGTAGAACTTGCAGGGTAGCAAGAAGAGCATTGAACACATAGAAGCTTGGGAAATTGCCCAATATTTGATTGGCTTCCACCCAGGTAGTATGTAAGACCCTGGAACACAGCAACAAGAAAACTGTGCCAAAATACATAACATATAGAAGTAACAATCATCGCACATTCTGTAGAAGGCCAGGTTGAATTCTGATGTTGTTGGAGTATGTCTGGATTACATAATAAATACAAAGAAACATGAGTTTTCTATATACACATGAATTGTCAGAGGTAACAGGAGGATAACTGGAGGCATTTGTAGATGAGTGGTTGCCATGGTAACTCCCCATGCTGAAAAGGAAACCAAGTTTAAACCTAAACCGCATGCATCTACAGTGCCATCACCATAGAAACCTGTACACAGCAGTGAGCCCAGCCGCTAGCATGCAGTCACAGAGCAATCCTTATATTCATAAAAATTTGTAAAATGACATATGCAAGAGCACATTTGAGTCAATGTAGTCATTCTTTCATGCAACATTCCTACTAAACAAGTGTCGAAATGCAATTCCTTTTTAAATTCTCCTTACAATAAGAGTAGTCAAAGAGCAAATGCAATGCAGGTGAATCATGCTTTTTTCTTTAATTTGGTATGGTCTTGATTGAAATGATTTGAAGAGGAAGACAAGAAAACGATAAAGATTAATTAATGCAGTATTACCAAAATCATGTATCAATATATATGATTTCAGATATTTTAAGTTTATTAAAAAATAATTTGCTTCTTAATTTTCAGATGAAAAGTAATGAAATTAAATACATGTGTTATAATGGTAATATACTGATTAATAACATTATATTTGCTCTGTAATTTTTATCAGTACTTTCTAAGTTGAGTCAAATGTATTAAGAAACAGATTTTTTTTTATTACATTGTAAATTATTTCACCACTGCCGTGGTAGAATTTATGAGAAAGTGTTGTGGATTATTATTGCAAGATAAAATTATTTCATTTATTAGATGTGATTTTCAATAAATTTATATTCACTGTGACCCAAAACCACAACAGTATAGCAAGCAAGAGGTTACAGTAGTGCTATACATTAAATACAAAGATACTTTACATTATTTAAATATATAAATGAATGGAAATATACACTTATGTTTTTTTACATATAACAGGCATGTACAGTGAACCAAACAGTGATTTATAATTATTAAACAACAGCTCAAAGCTGTTTAAATTTCCAGAAAACTATAATATAATGCATATCTTCCTATTTGAAAATAATAAAAACTGAATACTTGACAAAATCTTTGAAAATAAAATATATCTAGCAGTCTATTTACAAAGACTCATTTAGTTTTTTTTTATCAGTAATAGTTGTGAAAAGTATGTTACATATGATATAATTGCAATGTGTCGGAAACTGTCAATTATCATGGTACTAACGAAAAGTTATTGTATTCACCAAAATCATTGTCGCTAGACACTACATTTTGACTAAATGCATTTTCTGGGTGTTGGGGTTTGCATCTAATGCAGCATTCACAGGGAGCATACAAAAAATACATTGCAATGATCAAGCACAGGCGTGGGTCAGAGGTCAAAGGTTATGCAGGTGGGTAAAGGTGCCACATGAAACAATGATATACAACAGGCCACCGTAGGGTTAGTGAGCCTACCTTCCCTTCTTTGATGAAACTATAGGCCATTCGGGATATCATAATGAACCATATAATGTGAAGTATTAGAAGGACGATCAGAAAGAAGTTGAAGAAATAGTACACAGCATAAAACCCCAGGACATGGTGACCCTCATTCAGTGTGGAGCGCACTATGCTGAAATAGCACAACACAACAGCACGATTACATGGCAACAAAGACCTATAATACATTAAACTTAACCCATGGCAGATCCTACTGTCACATATTGGTATTTCTCTGTCATTAGGGAAATCAGACATTTAAACATCCAAAACTTCAAAATCATGGACAGCTCTAAGACGGCAAACATATCAAAACAAGGAAATCTCCAAATATGGACATCTCCATACAAGGCCATTTCCCACTATGGACATCTCCATATAAGGAAATCTTCAAAATATGACATTTTAGTGCAAAGATAATTTCATTTTGGAAATCGAAGTCAGGACTTTTCCTTAAGGTTGGCATCTACTTTGATGAAACTTGCAAATTTCAGACATGTTCATTAATAGAATTTTTCCATATATGGGAATTTCCAAGCATATATATTCTCTAATCTATGTACATATTGAAAAGAGTTTAAATTTTGAATAATTAAATATTAAGAAACACTTCCAAGACAGAATTGTCCATTGCAGACCGTTTTCTTTTCCTGAAAATGAGTTTCACTTGCACATATTTTTCAAGATAATTAATTTCTTCAAACATCGTGTGTCAGTTGATATTCTACCAGTTTTTTTTTATTTTCTCAAATTTCCATAGTACATTATTAGATATGTGTTTTCACTAATAAACTAACTGATTAACTTTTTCATAATATTGAATGAGTAAAAATGTAGGGTCAATTTTGAATCATGGTCATGTATGTGTTTGTGTATTGTAATAAAAAGAATCCTGTAAAGGCAATCATGACTTGTACTTTTTCATAGCTGTGGACTTAACTATGATCATGATAAGTCTTTAATCAAAGAAGACCATGGATTGTTTGGATGTATGGCATTCAAGTGTTTCAGGTTTTGAACTAGTCTCTTTTGCTGTTAAAAGTTGTAGGCCAAAATGGCACAATCAGTACAGCCAGTGAAAACTTAAGTTTTTAATTTTAGACAGTTTATCCCACAATAATATATATATATATATATATATATATATATATATATATATATATATAGGGGGAATTTTGTTTTCTAAAGACAATTTGAGATCTGCATATACAGAAAACAATTTTTGGATTTTCAAGAAACATGAGATCTGTATGAGAAGAAAATTTGGGTTTCTTACAAAACATGATACCTGTATGTAAAGAAAAATGTTGGTTTCTCAAAAAAGTTAAAATGTATATGAAGAAGAAAATTGTGATTTCTCAAGAAACATGAGACCTATATGTGAAGATGAAAATTTTAGTTTCTTACAAAGCATGAAATCTGTATGTAAAGAAAAAAATAAATTGGTTTCTCAAGAATCATGAGATCTGCATATGAAGAAAAAGATTTGGGTTTCTCAAGAAACATGAGCTCAGTATATGGAGAAGTTTAAAATAATCTCCACCATGCGGTCAGGACTGGATCTGCCATGGGTGGATTGGACAATCTGTCACTACAAACAACACGCTCAGGCTTTTGCAATCATTTAATCTGCAGAACGATGTCCATCTGTGCTTCACCTCCACTTGTTTTAATGACTAGAGCAACATAATAAAACAACCAAGGAGAGGGGTGGGAATGGTTGGTCCACTCTCAAATCAGTTTTATCTTATTATCTAATTGATAAACTATCACTCAAATATGTTTTGAAAAAAATGCAAAGTCAATTTTGAGCTTGTATGGAAGTTTGTGCAGATTTTTTAAAATCATGATAACGAATTGAAATAGCAGGGACATAGCCAAAGGGGGGTGGGGGGGGGGGGGGCAGCGAGCCATGCCCCCCCCCCCCTTGCATCCAGTAATCCCAGTCCCCCTGGAATTTCTCTTAGTCTAATAATGATTAAATTTTCTAAAAAAAACAATAATTAAATTATATATATATATATATATATATATATATATATATATATATATATATATATATATATATATATATAAAATATGCTTCAATTGCCTTTGCAAAACAATTTGCCCCCTACACTCCCTCAATCATAGCTATGCCCCCTATAATTTATATTTTATAATCTTCTTCAGGATTTCCAAACAGATACCTAAATATTCTCCTACATTATGTGTTATGGCTTTTTATTGTTGAGCACTGAGCAGTAGACCAGGTGTGTGGATTTTTTTAACCTATCAATCTTTCATATATAATTTTGTCTATAGTTTTAGTAACAGTGGTGCACATAACAGTGGGATGACAAGTGAGGAGGGGTCAGCTGTGCATGGAACAGACATCTTTATATCAGAACAAGTGTAATGAGATACCTAAAAATCATGTCGCATACATGTACCTACGTTCTGGGGAACATCCTCGCAAGTGGATGCAATGTATGTTTTGGTAAATAACAAGTTAACTGCTGATCAGTGCCACTGAGTGTCCAGATAAGGAAACAAAGCTTAGAATCAAATTGCTGGATAATTCAACTTTACATGACACAATGACTACTTTCTCACTTAAAAATTCAGTATGACATATACTGTCATCTTGCTTAAAGAGATTAAGGCTGACACTATAGCTATAGATATATATTGATAAATACAAAAGGGTGAATATAAAAACTTACTGAAAAGAAAAAGGAAGATATATACAATCTTCATAAAGTGGCAAAGTAAGCAAACAGATTTTTAGTGGTCTTTATGCCTATCCTAAAGATTCTATAAAAAATAATTCAAAGAAAATTGAGTGCAGCTAAAATTTGTGTTCATTTTGTTGGTTTTATCACACAATGGGCACTACTTTTTCTGTTTTTGCTAGTATATACCAGTATATCATCTCTGATATTATAATACGTGCCAATCTTTGTCACAGAAATTCCTCAATGACCACAATGTTACAGCCAGAGAAATAATTTTAAATTAGAAATTTTTTAAATAGTTTCAATTTTGCAATCCAGATGGCACTGTTTCGTAAGGGTGGTACATATTACTGTAATTAAATAAATAACTACTGCAATTTTTAAAGAGAGCCCCTAAACTTATCCTAAGTTAGCGGCAACGTAAGCCAGGGTGTTTGTTCTGAAATGCTCGTGGAAGTTCTAGCACTAGCATTGCTCCTGTAGGGACATTTGCAGTACTGGTAGTGCTGTGAGCAGGATTTGGAATTGAGTTAAGTTGCACATTTAACCGAGGCCATGCCAAATAACTGGAGAAATCAATTGCAAGCTCAGTGGGAGAGGAAACAACCTATGGACACAGCAGAACTGGGGGAAAAGTGGTCATTCCCAGTTAGGTGGTATTGTAAGATTTGCCTGCAAGTCTTACCATTATTTGGTTTACATGTGTATATTGTCTGTGTGGTCACATGTATATCATGCAAACAATGAAACTTGATTAACAACCAGTCTCTTCATAAGTTCTGCCAGGACAGGTAATATAATAGCCTAACTATCTATTATTATTAGCATTCTCTTAACTATTATGAGCATCATCACAACGTATCTATTGCAGGCATTCTCATATCTCATATATTACAGGAATTCTCATAATCTATCAATTGCAGGCATTCTCATGACTTACTTTCATAGGCATTCTTACAACCTATCACATCCCACACAGATATACTAACTACATTCTCAAAGAAACTGCCATCTAGGCGCGAGGCAACTCTTCTAGAGATAATATATGGCACTCATGAGAGATGAATTTACACTATGGTAAGTGACTACGTGTCTGATAAACGGACAGGTCGAGCTGCACTACAGGGACCGCACTAGTACAAACAACAGCCTCTTAACATGCGCATGCTCCCACAAAAACAAACGCTGCATTGTTGCCATGACAACAACGTATTTTACCAAAGGCTACCTTTGCAAGAAGCATTGTCATGTCTAAGAAATCCACACATACTCTGAATGTGTCCAGTCCTAAGTGTGTGTGTGTGTGTGTATGCGTAAGAGATACCTTGCAAACTATCTATGTTCATATAATAATATACAATGCACCATACGGTGATCAAAATATATGCTTCATATGATTATATATAAAAATTAAAGTATACCAACAGATCCTCTGAGTAACATACACACATCTTGTAAATGGTAATTTACATAATAACAGATCATGCAAACGTATTCTACATAATATTTTATACGAACAAAACACAAAACATATTGTGAGATAATATATATCAAGAGTGTGATAATTTTACTACACAAATTATGGGAAATATCCACTTTACAATAGGGACCATTCAACATGGTTGTCAATAATTATAATTATATATGTCATCCACAATTGTCATAAGAAAAAAATCATATGGTTCACATGACACGCCACTGTAAATTTTCTGCATAAAATGATAGACATTTCAAATAATAAATCTTCACTCTGAGGATCAGACAGAATATCTGATAATTTTAACCTCAAGAGATGATTAACTATGTTATTACTTTTACAGTTTGAAATGTTGAGCGATTCACAATTAAGTTTTATGCATATGCAGACTGTCCTGTAAAATATTGTTTTATTCACTGACAACCAGAGTAACAAGAGCACTACAAATGGTGCATAATCACCCTTTGCATGTCTTTTGACCTTTGACTCCATTTAAAGATGAGTGAACTTAGCTGAGAATACAATTCAGGTGGGAAATACTGTTGATTAATTTATATAATGAGTTTCTTGGTTTCTCATGACAACCCCACCAAAATCTGGTGACCTCTGACCTCACTTAATATGCATTGATTCTGGCATAAATGAAACCTAAGTCAGATATTATATTAAGTTGGTAAATATTTCTGTTGAGTTTTATCAAAACCCATGATATTCCTGGTAAGTTATTGGTGCCAGCACCACAAAACCCCCTAGTAACCCTGACCTAATTAAATATGCATCGATTTTGGCCATAATCAAACTTGGGCAAGATAATCTATTGGTAAGTAGTAATGGTGAGTTTCCTAAAAATCCATCAAAGCTGTGGTAGGTTACCATGGTGACACAAAGTTAACAGTCGGATAGACCATGGGTATACCATAAATACATCCCGTTATAGACGGGCTTTTAAAAAATAATAGTTTATACCTTGATGTTACCAAAGTAATCTGCATATTATAAATTTTTGTTGTGGGCTCAGGGTCTACAACTGTGTTGTTTTTCTGCTGACTTAAGTTCGTTGTCAAAAAAAAGGAAACGGCTTGTCATGTAAACCATATGAACAGTTTTCACAGAACATTTGTGAATTTAAAATTCACAACGATTCCTATAAACTTATGGATTCCACCTTGACTATGCACTTCATTTCCTATAAAAGAAACCTCGTCTTTTTTCTTTTTATTTTCATAGAATGAGATCAAGGCTGATGGAATAAGAAGGCTGATTGGGTCAGAAGGGTGTAGCACCATCCCAATTAACAGATTATGTCAATTTCCATATTTTTTCCCCATACTTCCATATAGTTGTTTTTACGGAACTTTGGTTGTGCAAGTGGAAAATACAGCAGTACAGTAAGAAAGATATAAGGGATGGGGTTCAGGAAGCTTAAAATCATGAGAAAGACTGCATGTATGGAATTTAAAGTTAAAAATGCCTTAAGCAATCATGAATATTCTGAAATAAAACACACTTAAGTCAGAAACTTTACATTTAACACATGACACAACGGAACATCATATAAACATATATACATGGCACAAAATTAACTTCTTTTTGTCCACCTGTTATGGGGTCGGACACCTCCAGCAGGAAACTGTTGTGTCTTTTTGTTAGAGTAACATGAAAGGTAAAAAAAAATGGAAAAAGGGCTCCGTGCCTGGATGACATTTACTGAAACCCTGAGAAAACTACCTGCCATTTCAAGGGGTCAGGTGTTAATTTTGCACCCTGTATATATCATAATCCTGAAAAATTCAACATGGGAATAACACTTAAAATACAAATGACATGCAGAGGGTGGAAATTCTCTCCAACAAATACACACAAACAATCACACCATACAGAGGGCTAGTCCTATAATACAAATAATGAGGATGATCAAAAGTAAACAAGGGTGTGCTTAAAAATATCAGAGGCATTACCATGAAGATTTAATTAGTTGGCAATCCAAAACAATATGCCTCAAAAAACTAAATGTAACACAATAAGGACAACACTTAATTGTTTACATTTGAGACGATCCCATGGAAAAATAAACAAACAGACAGACTGACAATCACTGCCTTAAATGTAATCTGACCATTTATAAGATGGGTGGATAGAAAAAGACATTGAGGTACATTAAATATCAAACACCAAAAAGTTATGTCAAACCATATCTGTGAATGGTTCCCATGTAGATTCAGTTAAATCCCATGTAGGTACAGTTAAATCCAATGTAGGAACGGTTAAATCCCATGTAAGAATAGTTTATTCCCATGTACATAGGAACAGTTAACCCCAAGTAAGAATAGTTAAATCCAATGTAGGAACAGTTAAATCCTGTGAAGGAATACTTTATACCATGTAGGAACAGTTAAATCTCAAAGATTCATATATTTCAGATATGAGGAGATTGCTGTATAACAGCATTCACTCAACAACTCTCACCTGAGATAAAAATATGGTAAAAAGAAATGTACATACTGTAAAGGATAAAAGACGATGCGTGTCGCAAACCACATGAGAGTGAATATCACAAATAATGCGTCTGTCAACTTGTGATACTTGCAGTACTTTGCCAGTTTTGCACCCTGTAAACGAAAAATTTGTAATAAATTAACGAGGACTAAACCAAGTGTAATTTAAAGAGTCATGTTTTTCTGTTTTTTTAATCCATTATATGTGTTATAGGCTAAGCTAACATACTCTATTAATAAAACTGGACTGGAGCATCGATATGCAAGTGGATAAAATTGATGAGACAGTTCAGAAAATTTTTGATTCTCAAAGAATCAGCCTAGAATTAAAATATGTTTGTAACCCCTGGCATTTACATATGATCTTATATCCCAGTTCAACAGGTAGTTGTGAACTCTGAAACTTGTGCTCCCAATATTAACAGATTATAGCTCACGTCTGCTCACCGAATAAATTTGACAATCTTACCTCTAACCAGTAATCTACAGCATCATGGACGACTAACACAAGGGACCCGACACGAACCATGTTCACGGACCATGAGAAAACCATCAGTGTTATTGTGGCAAAATGGTGGACCATCATCTCAACAAAATCCTGAAACAAAACAAACTAATCTCAACACCTAACAGATATAGCAGTAGCAAATTCAAAGAAAATTCAAAGAGCAATTATCTTAATGAAGATAGTTATATTCTGAAGTATTTGTTTAATTGATATAAAATACAATATATATAGACTGTGCCTTAACTAAGTGTAATGCATATGCATAAAAGCTTTGTTTTCTAAAATTTGTATCAATTTTGCACTTGTTTCAGTAAAAATGTTTAATCATTTTAGGGTTATGATTTTAAATGTCTTGAATTTTCCAATGTTTCAACATAGCAGATAACAATTACAAATGAAGCAAAGATCTCCACTTATAAATCTTAAATGAAAAGTGTATTATCTTTCATCAAAGATTATCAGCTACCACAGATGATCTGCACCTTAATTTTGATTTTAGAGCCACAATTTTATTTGGAAAGCACATAACACCATATCTAATTGAAAAATAACCCAGTACAATTTTACATAAAAATCCCTTATTGCTTAACATCAACTTATATTTTGATAAATTTTTGTGAAACTTAGTATGTGCATGCGTTCAGGGTGTAAACCTAAAAAAAATATTTTTTATCTAAATTATCCTCTGTGATTCAATACGAGAGCATATACACTGGGAGTATGACCTTAAATAATAATAAACAACTAAACTTTCTTTTTGGGGTACCCTGGTTTATTACCAGATAATATAAAAACTGAATCTAAGAATCAATGTGATGCAATGCAATAAACAAATGTTTAATTTACACTCATACTTAAAAATTCCTGTACGAAACAAAGGCCAAAAACCAATTGACCCTCTGTCATTGAAAAAGTACACATGAAAGTTATGCATGCTAAGGTGATCAACCAAGTGCTAAATACCTAGTGCAGCCTTCATTTCTTGTACTTTCGACACTAAAATGGTAACACTTTCCTATTTTATTGTTTATACTATACTGAGAGTAAGACCTACCTTGCGCTGATTGTCCATAAATAGTGAGAAAAGGAGTGATATGTAGAACCCGAGTTCCACCATATAGTACCAGTAGATGGTATCAGGCATGTGCTGCAAGAGAAAGAAAACAAGAGACAGACTCATTAGAATATTTATAACTGAAAAATAACTGATTTAACCATTAAATACAAATTTCCTGATGAAACAAATTTTATTCATACAAACATGGAAAAGATTACATAGAATAAATATCATTTAATGGATTGAAAGATAAATATGAATAAATAATCAAATAGGATAATGCCATCAATAACATTACTTAACTTCATATGTTCTGTTTTACCGGGTACACTTGAACTGATGAGCATTTGATTGCTTTGCTCATTAATCAGGAAATATATGCCAGAGTGAATTGCTGAATTGAGTCTGTGAAAAGAGTAACTGAGACAGACCTATAGTCCGTTTCACCACCTGCTGTCCATCCGTTTTTTGTAGCTGATTTCCGTAAAAGTTTATATTTTCAATGATTTTCAAGAAAACAAATTATGGAAGTGACAAGATGAACTGCTGAATTGAGTCTGTGAAAAGAGTAGCTGAGACAGACCTATAGTGCCTTTCACCACCTGCTGTCCACCTGTTTTTTTGTAGCTGATTTCCTTAAAAGTTTATATTTTTCAATAATTTCCAAGAAACACCTTATGGAAGTGACAACCTAATATTGCAATTAAGAATTTTACAATTAATCCCCTGTTTATGTTTTACAACATTATAGTCGCTTCACCATGATCTGGCAGATTATGATGTGTTCCTCCATAAGTAGCCATCTTTGTTTTAGCTGGTTATATTTTATAGAATGTTTCAAGAGATCATCCAATCAGCAGCTGTCAGTTGAGGCTGTTTTTACATGTGACCAATAACCGTGACCACCATAAAAAAATGTAAAATGTAGACTTATTTCTCATATTTTCAAAGAATTCTGTTTCTTAAAAAAGGTGTAAGGTAGGTATTAATTTACCTTGTTTAAAATTAGGTCCTTTAATCCTCTACTCTCCACTATAATTGTTTCCCTTGAAATGTAACTAATAAAAAATTTCATAGCAAAATACAGGTGGACATGAGAGGATGAAACGGACTATAGTAATATGAAACTGCCAATACAAAGCTTACCTGTCTTGGATACCCATACCAGCAATGCCTTGTGTCCCACAACCAGGGAGTCTGGAAAACAGTATAGTTATCCCTAAATCTGATGTAAATCTTTTGTAAAATAATATCAACTTTAAGTGTTGCTAGTGACTACACACAAAGAATATTAAATATTATTCAGGCAGAACATTTTTCACATTTCTTTATTTTTTTATAGATTATTTCCTCATTCATTTTGGGTAGTGCAAAATATTTACTCAGCCAATTCACACTACCACTATATGTAATCTGATCAGTTAAAATGATTTTGAAAGGCTTTTGAAAAGAAAATATATTAATATAAAGTTTGTTGCAAATGTTGATACTTCCAGCTAAAGGTATAAAGACATTTTTATATTTTTTTTTTCAGATGGGGAAATTTTTAAATATCACAGGCTTCTGATAGTTTTTAATGCAATTAATATATCTGCAGATCCATACAAATTCACATTACTATAAATTTTCATTTTTTCTGAGATGGTATAATCTTAGAACACAGTGATACTTTCTCATATTAAACATATATTTCTAGGAAATATATAACAAATAGTTAAGTCAAAATGTTTATATTCCTTTGAATTAATTTCAACACTGAAACCTGAAAATCCACAGCTTTCATTATATTTACAGTAAAATTTCATATTTGCCTTCATTTCTGAGAATCTTTTTAAAATAATATATTTTTTATGGAAACCTTAAAGATGGAGACCATCAACAATGTATCAACAGATAGTCATATCAAATAGTGCTCTCTGCCTGGCTAACTCGTGCAGATGACTGACAGGTCTAAACTGTCTTTTTTTTATTCATTAACATTAACACGGACTTAACATTACAAGCAGCCATTAAACTTCCAGTAAACTCAAGCAACATGAACGGCAATAAATGTGCCAGATGAAACCTACCAACGTCGGCATCCATTCAACCTACAAGAAGTGGCTAGATGAGAAAACTGTTGTTTCATTGTAACGTAAAACGTAAAACAGTATCTTTACTGGTACACTAAATATAGACATTAGCCCCATTTACACTTGAAAGATCTGGTTTGACCTAACCAAATCTATCTTGCACTACATCTCATCTTTACACTGGGCTGCGCTGAGTGACCATTTAAATCAGTCCAAATCTCACCTCACATTTACACACAATCATCCAACATGATCTAAACTGGTTCTTCTGTTACGTGCATATTTAGCAGTAGTGGCTAGTGCTGGACTGCACTATATCTAGAGCATATAACTCTAGTTCTATTTATATGCAAAATTAAGTGCGATTAACTGAAGTCTATCATGCGCTAGAATCTAGACCAAAAGCCCCCCAGATTTTGTGTATAAATGGGGCTAATGAAAATACTGTTGTTTTGTGGTCAAGTGTACATGACTCCCACTTAAACAGAAGTATCACTGGCACATTAAGAGAACTTTTAAAGTAATAAAATGAGATAAATGATTCAATATGACAAAAAGATTTCAATTAAAGAAATAATTCATACAGTATAACCTTGATCTCTGTACAACACCAGCTACCCTGGAATTACAGGTATTATGAGGGTAGGGGATATATTAAGGTTTTAATTTGGAATATGATCAATTGAAGACACAATGTAATTGTGTTTTATCATACCATTGAGCACATAATAAAGTTTAATTATAATCTGTTGATCAGACACAAACATGTGGAGAGCAAAACACATAGCTACTAGTAATTAGACCTACTAGTAAACAGCAAGTTTGGAAAATTAGTACATGTAAACAGGAGATCTACAGAAATTTGGCCAGTAAAGGTTGGATAATATAAAGGGTTATGCTGTATAAATACTAACCTACAGTTACACTGACCCTCAGTTCACACAAATAATATCACAAATATAAAGATACAGAATAAAATACATAAGAAGTGAATAAAACAATACACATCTGCAGATTCTGTTATGACCCATTCCACAAACATTTTTGCAAAGTTTTCTCTATATAATATATTTCACTAAAAGCAACTTTGGTATTTATCCTAAAGGGGCCCATTCACCTATCTGACCTTTATAAACTAAAGGTAATATCTTGGGAGTTTTTATTCAAACAAGCCAGAAAATGTGGATATCATCACACACAGGCTGCTTTTTTCTGTTTATATCAATGTGTTAATAATATGTGGGGGCCTGCTGAAATAATCAAAACAAATTCAACAAGGGCATCTGGCAGCAAGTTTTGCAACAAAAGCCCTTTCTCCCTCTGCATATATGCCATCACCACTTAAGTTTATATGTTTTTCCCATTTGTCAACATTGCTGTTAATACATCCATGTAATACAAACATGTTGTTAATACATCCTTTACAAAGGCCTTATAAGAACTTTTCAAAACCAAAATTACCCTTAGATCATTAATATATACATGAGGAAGCCAGAGATCACAAAAATTCTTTTACAAAAGGTAGGTGAATGGGCACCTTTAATGAAGTTCATCACCTTATGGTCTTCTGAGCAGCTTCAAAAACTTATGTTTCTATTATTTTTGTTAAATATTTCTTAGACAAACTTTAAAGAAGTGTAAATTTTGCAAGTCTAAATCTGCAAATAACATTGTTCTTGATAAGCCTATTCTTGAATGACAGTTATAGTAATGATGTGAATATTGTGTAGGCCACCAGTTGAGGAACAGATTGTAAACTATTATACAACATGATCACTACTTCCTTGAGAACATGTGATGAATTTTTATTTTGTTTAAATGACTCTGTGATTAAATTGTGAATAACTGTGCTGAAGAATAAAACATATTAATCAAGTATAAAATGAATACACCTAATATAAATAAAAGAAACATGGTAACAAAGTATATGAAAGATTTTAAAAGTGCATTTTGAATCAAACTTGTGATAAAGCTAGAATGCTTTCTTCCTATTACTGTGTATAAGGATTGAGTATATAAACAAAGGAACATCAAAACATTTCTTTTTGGAAATATTTATTTAACCAACTGCTTACTAGCATTATTTCTTGGACAGTACGGTATATTGTATTTGTTTTTCAAGATGCTGAAGATAACTACAAGAAATAGCAAAAGCACCATAAATGGTGCTGCGCATAATACGCCCGTTGCATATTTTGTGACCTCAGCCGTTATTAAATATGCATGAATTTGCTGAAAATGTAATTCAGGTGAGAAACTGTACTGGTTAATACTTATCATGAGTTATATAAAAATCCATCAGATATTTGGTAAGTCAAGGTGGTACAACCAAAGTTTGGGGACCTTTGACCTCATTAAATATGCATGGATTCTGCTGGAAATAGAACTTAGGTGAGATATTATAATATTGATTAATATTTCAGTTGAGTTTTATCAAAATCCATTGAATTCCTTGTATGTTATCTTGGCGACACCACAAATTGGCCTGTACATAGCAGCCTGGTGACCTCTGACCTCTTTAAATATGCATGGATTTTGCTGAGAATTTAATTGAGGTGAGAAACTCTATTTGTCAGTAATTATCATGAGTTTTGTGAAAATCCATCAAAGCCCTGGTAAGCTATTGTGGCAACACTAAAAGTTAAAGGAGGGACGGACGCTGAGATGGATGTCATAGACAGGCCTTTAATAATAATTTTGCAATGCATAACACTTACTTTGCACATTGTTTATTAATATATACAATAATATATAAATGAGATTACAAAACCTCTTTTGGAAATGTTTATCTGTATTGGTTTTCCAAAAGAATACAAAATAAAACATACAGTGCACTTTTAATGGAAAACACACTTAACTGAAAAATTTAGTTTATTGCTCCACAACTAGAACACTACAACTGCCACAAATTTTGATGTGGCACAGCTTATACACTTTTACCCTAACATACAGAATGTATAAACAGATAAAAAAATGCAGACTCAACCAAAATTCTGTGCATGTTTGCATATTTTGGCACAATTAGGGAACAATATATATTCTCTAAGTCTATACATACTTTCAAGGAAAAAAATAGGACAAAAATATTAAAATATACTCACATCCCACAGTACATATAATCCATAGTAAAATATAACAAAGTAAAAGATGAACCTCCAACTGAAAAACAGGAAAGAAACAAACATTAATAACAGCAAAGAAAGGCAATCCTTGTATATTAATGTAAATATTATGAATTATTAAAGTTCTTTGCCACACCTCTGTCAAACTTGTACATGAAGTTTTGAACCTGTCCTTCATTAGCAATGGTCTTCTACCTGATATGTGCTGCCACCTATCAGGAAGTATATAAATCAAACATCACAGGCAAAAGCCATACAACTTTTCTTGCCACAAACAGTTGAAGACTACTGCAAATCTTTTTGCACTGACCGAACTATAAGCATGACAGCACAGGCAATGTGATTTTTATTTGTAGAGCCCATTCTAAAGTGCTTCTCTATAACATTTGTACAAACTACAAAATTTTCTCAATCCAACAGATTTTATATTTACAAATAGATCGAGATTAACGAACAGGGTTGAGATTAACAGATAATTATGAGATTAAACGACAGGTCTTTGAAATGTATGAATAACAACAGGTGTGAGATTAACAGAGAGTTTTGAGGTTATCATGCAGGTTTTACACACTTTGATACCAGGGTGAAATTCATTCTTACAATTACATGTGAAACTTAATGACCTTCAAATTTTGTGAATCCCATGACTTTAAATGTACTTACAACTTCACATTTCCTTTCTGCTTTTTTAGGATTTTTAATGATAATTATTGGTGTATCAACCGTAAGTTTTCATACTCGGTCATGTGGTTACCTTGTTTCTCTGAACCTTTGCATCTCGTGGGGCTTGTCTTGTACACGTCTTATACGCCACCATCTTTCTATCTGTCTTGGTGTTAAATCCAGCTGTTTTGATAACCTCTGTTGAAAAGACACAAAAAAATATACTGATTATAACTGCTGGGGCCCCAAGTCCTTCTAGTTTGGTCTAGAGGGGCCTCTACCCTAGTTCATCTTCAAAGTGGTTCCTGTATTAGATGAAATAATTTTCCCTGGGTACTCTCAAAATTTAATTTTTCCAAAATTTGTTATTTTACCATAATAAGCTTCCCTGCCCCCCCCCCCCCCCCCCCATCTTCCAACTTCCAAAGTGCGTCAGGATCCTCACACACTGCGGCTTGTGTCCACATGTTTGACTTGTTTTATTAATTTTATTTCACAAAGAGACGCTTATTACGTCGAATGTGGTAATAGGTCACCATTACCTGCCACGTTTTATGTATAAGCTCAAATACATAAATGTGACTTTGATGGTACTTTTAGCTGAGGAAAATGTACTCCGAGATCATTAATACAGGGAATCATTTTTGGTATATCTTTCTTTTACAACACTTCTTAGTACAGATATTTGAGGATATCCTATGAAAATTAAATTTAGAGAATCATTAACATCTCCAGAACTGGTACCTTTTAATATAAACTGATCAGCAGCTATTTGAAATCTCAACTGACTGCATCAATAACTGCATACTCATATGTACATTCATATGTCTTCACCCATCTCTACTCTTATTGGGACATTCAGGACAATAAATTTTTTTTATAAACAAAAATCTCCCCAACTAGAGTTTCTGAGGTCATGTATATTGCATATTAATTTTTAGTTCTAAAGACTGCCATATATCTAAAGCAAGTGTATTCTATAGTAATTGTTGAAAATAGTAAAAGATAAAATGATAAATGAGTAAGAATATTACTGTAATGTAATCATGAAGAGTTTAAATTTCTACAAAATACAAAATAAATCTGAGGAATTAATATTTAGGCATTAAATCCAAAAATGGTTAACAAAACTTTTATCATGACTTAACTTTAGAATGACTTTCTAGTACTAGACATGGGAACAGCATTAAAGCAGACCAGAAGAAGGACCAAAAACATTAAACAAAACTTACGGTAACTGTATCTTTGCTTGGGGCACGTCGTGACTTGCGGAAAGCTTCTTCAAGATGGGGGTCAGGGTTGGCCGTCCTGGGTTCCTTCTCTGAGATATGGTACCAGCGTCCTAGTGGTGTGGCAATATATCTATAATAAAAAAAAAATATCACAAATAAAGTAAAAACACCAAAGTGTACATACAACTATCATCTCTAGAAAGGATTTCCACCATGTTTTCATCAGGTCTGCTGTCAAGGACCTGGGTGATAAAAAGGGCTGTCACCAAACAGCATTAATGTCGAACTTTCAAGTACACTAAGATTTTAGTCCACTTAGTTCTTGTCATTAAACTGCTTGTTAAACACTGCAGAAAGCACAGGTGGTACTTTCTTACTGTAAGATTTGTTTTAGTTACTAGGACTCAAATCTTGCAACAACACAAATCAATCTGTATGAACTATTTGCTCTCCAGTGTCTGTATCATCCTTTGATGTTTCTTAATTTTAATGATCTTCATCATAGAGAAGAAGTAAACTATCTGATTGGCCTATCAGGGTTTTCACCAGTTGAGAACATGATCACAACATTTCTGTAGATACCAGATTTTATTCAAAACTGAACCGTATAAGCAAAACATTAAAACATGGATTTTGTGTTACAAATGATTAACCAGAAAAAAATGTCGAGTCAATGATCAACAGACCAACTGCCCAATGCATATCATCAACCCCCCCCCCCTTCCTCATTAATAATGCACCTGGCCTGTAGCTAGCTAATGTAGGCTCAGTTTTTTTTCTGAATCTTAACCAGCAATTTGTAATTTGTAACACATCCAAAATTCTCAAAGTTAAACAGAATTGTACAGAACATTGGCAAATAGTTTTAATATGTTCATATTTAGCCAAATTAGTAAATATGAAAAAGCTATTAATATATTTGTTTTAGCTGAGGGGATATTATCCACAGTGCAGTTGTACATCTTGTTACAATAACATTAAGTAGTCTATTGCAGACTCTGGCCTAACAAGTAACATGAGAGAGTGAATTAAACCTTTCATCATGTAATTTGACACATGTTCAAAAATCATGTTTCTCCATTTTTTGTCATGCACACAGAAACCCTTGACTTGCTAGGGATATCAATATCACAGGGCCCGAGTACCAGTAAACCTTAGTTCTGTCCCCATGAGTACAGGATAAAAGAGCATGCCACGCACATTAATTAAATACACAAAGAAAGCTTGTCCATTAGCAGCTCGTCCTAGAATTTAAACAAGCTGCAGGAGCCACCATTCCACAGGCTAAAAGAGATCAATACTTTTCTTTAAAGCTTAAAAGTTCTCTTTCATCCTGCTGGGATGTGGGTTTATTACAGTTTTCTATTACAGACAGGGCTTGACATTTACTTTCTAAAGTACATGCAAGCAACTCCTAGCTTTAACCTGCATTTCATTTGTAAGGACTTGCCCTACAAATATCAGTAATTGTGGCCAGGTTGTGAAGTGTGCTCCATGTACATTTTGTCCAGTTTTTTTTTGTATATTAGACAATTAACAGGTACTTTTGGAAAAAATTAGGAAAATTATGAATTTGCTTGAATTGGACAAACATTTTTGAAATTTGACTGAAATATAAGTTAAAAGTTGTAAAGGCTTTCACTGATTTTTTAATCTACTTGCCAAGTCAAGCAAGTCAGAGGTGACTTTTGTTTGTCTTACCGCTACATGGTTTTTGTTAATCTTTTCCTCGCCCCTGGCAAGTGGGAATTCATGAATGTTGAACCCTTCTTACAGGATTCTGTAACTTAAGGTTAACACCAGCCCTCATTTGTTTACCATAACTTAAAGCTTATTCTATTTAAAGTTTATATCATTTAAAGTTTATATCAATGTTTTACCATTTTTTACTAATATAGTAAATTTATATTTATAAGAATTCAAACCTGTTTACAATAATACACACAAAATCCACCACTTAAAACTGCCATTCATTACACATTTGGAGTTCATGGGATGTTTTGTAAGATTTCAAATGTAACAACTCAAACCCTGCCAAAGGAAAATGACCAAGAAAAAGAAGTATTATATTTGGAAAAAAGAGTAGACTTCTTTGAAATAAAGAATGAAAAAAAAAGAGCGACAATTCAAAATTATTTATCACATAAAGATGTGCTTTACATACCACACTTGTGTATATATTTAAGAGCATATTGTTCCTTTAGTCAAAAACATACATTGTGCACATCCCCCGACATAAGGGTAAGGACATTTTCCACATGTTGTGACACAAGCTGGACATTTTCACACAAAAATTGGCGAAATGTCCTATTCTTGTTCTAACTGAACTGCTAAAGCAGGAGAGAAATAGTATATATCGGAATTCTTTCATGAAAAATAAGAGGAAAAAAAGAGTGCTGCTGAGAAAAAGAGTGGAAAAAAGAGTAATTAACATCATTTTAAGGAAATCCTCAAGAAAAGAGTGACTCTTAAAAAAAAAGTGATTAAGAAGATAGGCCTAACTTACTCGCACAACCTGAACATTCATAAAACACTGTGGAGAGCTTTCAGGTTATTTACTGGCATGTTTTAAATGTCTTGTCAAAATGAACAATTCTTGTGAGTGACTCAATAGCTATAAATGTTCAACATATTGCATGATACTGCAGTTTATCTATGTTAATATTTTAGGTTATGCTGACAAAAAGAACTGCACTGATACATGTTCATGAAAAAAAAGTTCAAGTCAGATGACTTGACTGAACAATTTCCATGAAGAATCTTATAATGTGCTGTATTCTCATAAGAGCTGAAATTTTAGAATAGCTTATGTTTTGGGAATTTCTTGACAAAATACAGTATCCTGATAGTAATATTTGTAAAATGAGCCTTAATGCATGATAATTCAAACTGAATGATTAGTGGACCACAAAAGGAAACATATATTTATTTATTTCCTTGTGGAGCTTTCAGTGCAGATTTACTTACAAGGAGCAAATTCATTTTGACTGAATTATTTTGACTGTATTTGTTTGTGTACATTTTATAATAGAAATATGATTTTTTTTATATTTAACAACCTATGTCCTTTGAGCGGCACAGGGAAATCTAATCAGATAACTGTGACCACACACAAATACTTAATGATTACACAATTGGTTCCTGTATTTAAGTTCTTTGAAACAAGTCCCTGGATAGTCACACAGACATGCATGTACTGCCAACTTCAATCAGCTGTCAGTACCCACACAAATAGATCAACATTTAGTGTCCACACAGATGGGCTGCCTCCACTGACCATCAATGCTGAACAAACAGAGCTTGATTACAGAGTAACAGATCCAGCCTGATTTGCCTAACCGATACAGTGGGTGATCTACAAATAGTGATATTTGCCTGAAGTTGATTTCCAATAAACGTGTGATCAAAGAATGGTTTTTGGGGGCTTGAAACTCTGGAGAGTCCACACCCAATGAGTGAAAATTCTCCAGCACAGTCTGAATTTTCAAGAGTCCCATCAAATTATATAAATCATGAGTCTTGGGCATTCATGCAAAGCAAGGGCCATTTCCCAGAATGAGCAAAATGAAGCTTTAACTTAAAACAAATATGTCCATGTTTTATTTTCAGATGACAAAGTCTGCCTAAATAGGCCATTTTAATAATAGTTCTAATGTTTCTCACAATATAAATATTTTACAGTACAAAATATAAGCATAATGCATACATGGTATTAAAGTAAATTTATTATTTATGTTCAGTATTACAACAAAGAATGTGACTAATGATTCATGATCCCACAAATTAACCTGAAAATTAAGCAATTTACCTATGACAAATCATCAATAATTATGGCATACTTAACCCAACCCACATGAAAAAGTCATGTCAAAGTCATAGACAATACAAATATCACTTCACTGATATTGTAATGAAGGTTCTATAAATGGCAGGATTTATCCAAGATTATTTCGAAGGTGAAAGAAAAACTATAAACATTCTATTCTTTCAAAATGCTATGGACAATGATAATGAGGGTAGGACACGTCCTAGTGGTCAAGGCATTGGACTTTGGAGCTGAAGATCCTTGGTTCGAACCCCGCCGGTGCCTCAATGAGATAATGGTAAAATCTCGTTATAGAACCTCAGAGATTTGCTCTAATGTCTTAACAACAGGTTATGACTTCTGGATTATTCCCAACCCTGGGCATATATATAAGACCTGAAATCCAGAAGGCTTAATGATAAACACATAATTCTTATCGTATGGATACTTTCATTCTCATTCAATAGACAGTGCCACCAACAGGCCATGGACCTATCCGTATTTAAAAAAAAAGGACAATGACATGTTTCCAATCCTCAAGTAAAATGGTTCTTTCTTGAATTTTGTCTGACCTTTCAAATATATTAACAAAATCATTACAAATTTACAAACCAATCAACAATTGTTCTGTTCATAAACTAATTTCCTCATTCAACTAAACACCTAAATTTAGTTGACAATTCCATACTGAAGGGGGGGGGTGGAGGGGGGGGGGGGGGGGGCAAGAATGCTGAAAACCCAAAATATAAGGCTGCTGTGGGTCATGATTTTTGTGTATGGGACAGCTCAGGGCTTTTTCTGGGACAGATGGAAATGGGTTACATCAGACTTGCACCTGACTGGTGCAGGCTGAGAACTTTGTGTCTGTTTGTTTTCTTGTGCATTTGATATGCTTCTCAAAAGGCCTAAGGTTCATTGAATAGACTTTCACCGGGCAATTTTTCACGATCTTCACTACTGTGGTAGTCCTTCTTCATCATGATAATCTGACCTACCAGTATATATAATGACTGTGACAAATGACTTGGGACTTCTCATCAATATATGATAATAATTAATGAGACACTGCACCAAAGGTTCACAGACTGATTTTGTATACTAACAATTGCTACAGGTCTCCACTCCACGTGTAAGGTTAAAGTATAAGGGTAGGTCCACATAGCTTGGTGTAACTGAATTAGGAAGAAGAGAAAACTAATATATAGCAAAATGGATTGTGTTATATAATTAGAGAGCAGAAGCAATTAAGGTCTAATCATCGTCAAACAACCTAGGTTTAATTTAGCTTTAGAATTTATATTAATAATAATTTTAGACACAGTGATGTATATATATTTAGAATCATTAGAATATTCTCTATCAGATGAGATATATTTAAAAAGTGTAACAGTGTTCACTTTGAAAATTTAAAACTTGAAATGATTTAAAATTATTTTTTTTATTTGGATATATCTCAAAATTGGCATAGGGTATGTATGTGGAAATAGTATCATTTGAAACTACATACAAATATCTCCAGGTGTTTTTTTTTGTTATGTATTTATTTTCTTTTTTTCATAATGAATTTTAAATTTAAAAAAAATGTGTGATGTTAACAATACTTATTTCGTTTAAATAACGTATTTCTACTACACTAAAAACAATACAGGTAAAAGAAAAAAACGCATTTTAGAATACTTGTTGATTTACCTATATGCAAAATTTGAAGACTCTTTATTCGATGGTTTTTGAGAAATATCGCTCTGAAGACCATACAGTCTCCTGAAATACTGTTTTAAGAAAACGGCCAAAAACTGTTTGGGAAGAGAAATTTCGCTTTGAGTGGAAAACAGGGATATAAGCGCAAGTGACAGTTGTATTTTTTCACTAAATGTTCGGATGAGAAGCAGTTTCAATATATAAATTATAAAATTTAATGGTTTATCAATGTTAAAAAAGGATTTTATTAGGTATCATGACAACTGGAGAACTGTCAAACTAAAGTAGGCGGAGCTTACTGGTCCGAGGGGTCGGTCATCGGTGATCAGGTCATGGGCTACCGCGCCGGGGCACGCGTCAGGTGTGAAGTGACTGATAAGAATGATCACTCTGTTTACTCTGTGCTCTCATTCAGACCACCATATACCCTAATCCAATTAACAGCTTGTCTCTCCCTTTCACAATTATATATTAGACACTACATAGCTAGCAGCAACACATATCTCTCTCTCTCTCTCATTAGATTTATTTACACCAGTCATATACACGCTAAATCGTGCTGCAGCCGCTCTTCCTTTACCAATCGCTCTCATAGCTAAGTCTCTGGCGCGGTTGACTTCGCAAAATTTGTTAACAGTCGACGTGGTGGTGTAACTTGGTGCCGCATTCCTCTCACTAAATTCATTCGTGCAACGCAGTCCCATATTGCTGCACCACCCTCGGCGTTTATCTACATTCTCCACTAATGACACGGGAACCTTGTGATCAGCAGTATGTGACTGTCTCTCGTTCAAATAGCGAATTTTATCTTCGCTCATTCTACTCTATTTTCTTTGACCCATGACGTTCAGTTTGAAGATAGTGTATATTATAGAAGAAGGAAGGATGTATTCAGTAATGGTTTTGGCGATGTAATGATGGACCCTTGGAGAAAATGTTATAGTGTATAACAGGGTCAATATTACAGAAATAACAATTGGTAAATTCATATTTCTGGGTATATTCGTGGTGCCAGGACCCTTATCGGGTGACACTAACATATTTTAGGGCAGTGACATAGACATTATTCGGCGACTGGAGGAGTACGATGTACAGTTTACTTCTGGGTTAGGCGTATAGGGGGACGTGTTTGTATTAATTAGTGCCAATTAGTAAGTGCCGGTAATAAAGATAAGCTCTTTCCCGGCTGACTAACCGCGGCTTCCCCACGCCTGTCAATCAACCATTTGCCTAATACCGCGAGCGCATGGTTAACCAATAAGCAACTTACACGCTGCTAACTCTCGCCGAGCTGACAGTTGGTCCTGTTTGCACCCAACGTGGGGTTAACATCTGAATTAAAATACTTATTTTTCTAATTGATACAATATAACCCCAGGAACGTGTTTTTGTGAAAAAATAGATATAGCAAACATCTATAAAACCAGATGTTTTTCAAAAAAATTAATTTTCATGATTTTTGACGATGATTAGACCTTAAGAACTTGAAAAGGCAGTAGAGCTTCATAAGGGACAACAACACTGGACTATTATTGGTTATTTCAATTAACTGCAGGTGGTGCCTATATATGATTATTCATGCAAAATTTATCAATATGCTTCAATATATATAAGGAACTTGCATTAAAAAAGCAGGACCAGTTTAAACTTATGCTATGGCAAATAAGGGGGTACTCGAAAACCAGAGTATTATCCCACACCCATTATGCTAGAGTGTATTTCTTAAACTTAGCCCATATTTGCTTTGCATGACACTGCAAACAAATTCTGGAAAGAACACAAGATCACATACATAGAGCTAAATAAGTATCATAACTCCAGCTACGCAGCTACTGCCCTTAAGGTATACATAATTAAGGTACATATTACAGAATGGGGGCTAAGATCCAGGACAGCTACTTAGGGGATCATTTAATCCCGGTTTATTATATATGGTGCCTGTAAAGGTACAAACACTGGAGGGCAGGTCTGCTTCATACATATTATATACACATAGCCAGCAGGTTTATTATCAAATGAAAGATCAACATAGCTGAGGATCCTGTTATCATCATTATAATCTCATTAATTACTGGTATTATTATACCAGATTGTTCCTATATATGTGACATGCTTTTCCTCTGTTAAGCTGGTCACATGCAGAGACATGGGTGATTTTAAACTCCATGGTTACTGTGTCTGTATTCTGGTTATACAGTGCACATATATTGATCACAGAGAAGAACATTTTATCTGTATTGTTCTTCTGCGGTTCCATGTACCGGCACCTGTGTACTCAGTGCAGGGCGTGGCTAATCTGCTAAGCTGCCATATACCGTACTCCCAAGGCACGGGCAGAACTTAAACAGCTGTTTTGTTCCTCCAATTCAAGACTGTAAGTACTGAGAAAATCTGAGTCGGAGAAATCTTGTCTAAAACTGCAGTAAAAAATACAATGTCAAAATGAATATCATCTCATTTTTTTACAATGTCCAGCTACTTAGTAGTATATGTCATTTGATTAACTTCACCAAATGGTAGGTATGCACACTGTCTATTAGTTTACTCTCCAATAAGACCTAAGCATTCAACAGAACATATACAGAGGTACCGCTTCAAGAGTTAGGCTGCCAGACCTTTGTGAAGAGTAGAAAATACTTCAGTCTTGTACATCTGCATAAAATTATTCATCGAGAAACACCAGAGTATTTACAAAATCTCCTTCCACCAAGACAAGGGTCGCAAAGTTGATATCCCAGCAGGAGAGAAGATGACTTTACATCAATACGAACAAACAAAGAGTCATACAACAAATCATATATACCAGTTACAATAAGATTCTGGAACCAACTGGAGGATCACATGAAAGAATGCATGAAAGCATTCATTATTCCCACAGAAAAAGTTACATTACAGCACAGGCAAGGGATCAGTTGTATTAACTTATACGAGAATAAGAATGTGATTTATCCAACTTCAATATCATTAATTTCTGTACCACTTTACTGAAAAAAGCTATTGTAAAAACAACAGTTGTTATAATCAAACCAAAGAGTCTGAACATTATTTTCTAAGATTTCCCAAATACAGTGTTTTAAGGCAAGAGATGCTGAAAAACATAACTTTCACAGGAAGACTCAACTTAAACAGTAAGACAGACTTAATAAATCTAAATTTTAAAAGGACACTCTCCATTAACGTTTGAAGAAAACTTCACTTCTTTTCTATTGTATATACGTTTATTAGTGATACACATAGATTTCAACTGACTTATAAAAATTAATGTAACACATGTATGTAATATGAAGGTACATTGACATTATATCTGGAGATTTTCATTATATATATTTAATTACACATCTTACATCACTTGCAGTAATACTTTTATATACAGACTGTTACCCTACCGATGTACTAGTGCAAACCCTACACAAATGCCTTGTGCACTAGGGGATGCACATAAAAGATATGAAAAAAAAATAAGACCTACCAAGTGCCCACAAATAGGCAGGTCACCGCAAACATGCATAATACGCCCGTCTTATGTCTTGTGACCTCGGACCTCATTAAATTGCATGAAATCTACTGACTGAGGAATTTAATTGAGGTGAGAAACTCTATTGGTAAATACGTATGAGTTCCAGGAAAATCCATAGGATTTTTGTTAAGTCACCAAGGTGCCTACATAGTGGGGTGAACTCTGACCTCATTAAATAGCATGCATTTTGTTGAAAAATTCAAACTAAGGCGAGATATTTTATTTATTACATTTGTGATGAGTTTTATCAAAATCCTTCATATACTTCGAGTTATCACAGCGACACCACAAAGTATGCTAGAGACCCATGACCTTTTTAAATATGCATGGATTTTGCACAGATTCAAACTCGGGCAAGATAATCTGTTGGTTAGCAGATTTGGTGAGTTTGGTGAAAATCTATAGAAGCCCTGGTTAGTTACTGCAGCGACACTAAAAGTTAACGGACAGATTGACAGACAGTGCGTATACCATAATACTCCCGTCATATGACATCCATATAAAAAAGGTTTTCTTCTTAATCCAATAGGTTCAATTATTCTTAAATTTATATACAATTTTTTTTTAAATACAATGAAACTTCTGGACTCACAGAACCCCTGTCAGCAATATTCCATCTTTCAGACTTCACGAGAATACAGAGGGTAACAAAGGACTTCTGCTACTGAACACACCGTGAGCTAATATTTCAGGTCATACGGCTTTTTTTCTTCCTTTTCTCCAAAGAGAAAAACCCCTTGCCAGAGTAGACTATTCTGCTCTCCATTTTTTCCTCCCTTGGAGTTGTAACACCAGGTGTTTTCAATAAGACACCCAAGATGTGAATGAATGTACCAGGTGGCCCTAACAGTACCTGACTTTTCAAAACTGCTCATGGAGAAACGACATATGGATAGGTCAAAATTAGTGCCATTTCAGCCTGACATAAGAGTCTGTCCAGATGTCAGAATGCCATGCTCAGTGATGATGTGAGAAGCACTGTAAGGCTCAATGAGAATGCAAATATTTTGGCCATTTTTTTACAATGCCTTGTAGCCTACAGGTATGCTGTCATTTATCATAAAACCAGATCAATTGTTATGTTTGTATACTTTCTAACAATACTTACCATACATGTGCCAGAACAATTATCCCCCTTCATAGTTGTTGAATTTTTGACTGCATGAATACAAGAATTTCAAACTTGTACACGCTGCAAGAAATGACTTGTTATCTTGGGAATAGATTAACACTTTGGTTTTTGAGTTGACCTGTATTATTTTGTGTTTATTCATCACTTGTATCCTAATGTTAGGATTTCCGGCTGTTTACTACAAAACTGATGCAACAGGATGGATGGTTATTGTGGTGCACATTCAGATATAATTTGTATCATGACTGAAGTTAGCCCTGCTAGGGCTTAAGTATTTAGGTTTGGTAATAAAATGCCCAAAATAAAAATGTGATTCCATGTACTGACAGGCGTAACTCAGTGCCAGCTCTTATCACTAAAGCCCTGTAAGGTCCGTATGGTGAATCCCTGATATTTGCATATTAGGGCATCCCAAAGCACTTTGAGCACCTGACAATTCACTCGCATTTGCTTATCAGGCCTTCACGTCTCATGTGAATGGCATCGTTGCTATGAGAATGCAATCAACAGCAATAGACAGCTCGACCCAATTGGTAACATTTGCACTAAAAACATGTATTCAGGTAGTCCATACATTGACCTTTGTGTCCTATGATGTGTCTCTGCTGTCCAAACATTAGGTCCATGGGGCAAATGTAAGTGCATTGCAGACATCACAATGATCTGGTAACGATATATCCAGTTAGCTCTACCCAGATGATAGAAGCAGCTAGCAGCATTTGTGTAAAACCGCATATTGGTTCTCTAAGCCACTGCCAAGTTGCCAACACCCAAATTGTCATTATTGTTTCAGCCAGCAGGTACATGTGTTACATTTTGACTGCACTCTTCACATGTACACTTGAATATCTGGTGCTGGCTGGCTGAGCTAGAGTTTGTTACATTTTGTTTTAACAGGCCCACTTTAAAGAGCGATGGTCTGATAAATGGTAACACTGAGGATTGTAGAGTTGAAAGTCTCATCAAACTCAAAGTAGACGAAGGCCTAAAAATTTTAAGACTGGTAAAATGGGAATATTAGCAGCGAGCTGGAAGCCCGCAATAAGTGATGAATGAATGAATCCTGTTGGTTTTGAAAAAATATATGGGAAACACCAGAAGAAAGACCACCAACTACTGCTGATATCAATGGAAAAGACCTTAGTTCAGCAAGGCAGTGCTGTGTGGTGCTGACTTCCCTTAACTGGCTGAGTTTACCAGTCGATAAAACAGTTGGCCAGAGAGCCGTGATTTAGTTATATAATATGTCACAAGGTTGTAGTACCGGTTCTAAGCGTTGTGAGAAAGCAAGAGTAAATTTGATGGCTGTGATAGCGGGAGGAATTATGTTTTAATAATTGCATCGACTAGGCTTGTCTAGACTGAGGTAGGCTTATAAGTCATATATAAATGCATACTGAGTCAGGTATTAAAGGCTAGAGTTTCTAGTTACAAGATCATTAAGATTGACTTAGAAAAAAATGGCCAAAGGACCATATTGCTAGACTTGATTTGACCAAAAAGATTGGTTATCCCACGACAGATCAAAACTGATGCAACCAAACAGTTACACCGGCACTGTCTGGCTAAAGTTGATCTATGCAGTGAAATTTATTCCACATCAAATTAATATGGGGTTTAGCTATAAAAAGAGGACATACAAATGTTAAACTGGTCAAATACCTCAAACTTGAGGGACCAACTCAGATGTCATTCGGACAAGTTTCCTTACATTAAAACTGAGAGTATAATATAATTCCATCTGTAATTATCACACAAAAATCTCAGGTATTTTTATTTGACCTTGTACATTATGCAAATGAGGTCATGTTGACCTCATTACCTTCTTGGATATAAACTTGGCCACAGGTACCTGTATACTTACCATGAAGGTTGTAGCTCAAGTGATTATGATACAGCGACATGTTTGAGTACTATGAAGGAATAAGTACTCTGTAGGTTTAATTAATATTGAAAACTTGAGTTTTAAGCATGATGTACAACTTGAAGAAATTGCTCACATATTTATATGTCTCAAAAATTAATCATTCTTCCTGTTTGGTTGTTAAATTTGAAATTTTAGTTTTGATTTATGCTTCAACACAACTTTATTACTCATGAGATCTGGCTATACTGGTATATGACTTTTAATCAACTTAGATCATTAGTCAGGAGTCATTTTTCAGACCTGATGGTCTAAAAATGTGTTTGGTTCAATAAATTTTCCTTGAATTATTTGGGTTTCACTTAATTACTGTTGTAAATAAAATTTTCCAATTCCTTAACACAAATCAACAAAAGAAATTCCAATCCAATGCATTTTAAGATCACACTATAAAGTAACTTATATCTGACACCGCATTACAACATGTGACCTCAAGGTTTTATTGTGTATGGAAAATGGCAGCCCCCATGAGGGTTTCAAGATAATGGAAGAAATAAACCTGTCATAGTTTGAGAAGGGGGAGGGGACATGAAAGTACTGAGAGGACAGCATCCAGGCAAGAATCTATCTTTGGAGATAGTTTGATGTCAAGGGGATGTGTACTGGCAATATTTAGTCTTTTAGAGCGGAATAAAACTTTTCTTTACCACACCCAAAATTCTCAAACTGTAGTAGGATAGAGATAAAAACATAAGGATGTGATAATTTTAAGGTTTGATGCTTTGGGGGAACCCCATGCTTTGGCCTATTTTAACATTATAAACAAGTATCAAGATTACAGGGCCAAAGTAAACAAAAAGACTGATGGAAGTAGTGGAAGTCCCAGTTATTGACTGTTACAGCATCTGTTAACTTTGCTGTCTCAGGGAGACACTTCACCAGTCACAGCAGACCACATTAACTGATGTCCTCTGACTGAGATGTAGAAGTCCTCTCAGCGCTCCAGTTGGTAGGGGCTGAGACCCTTGCCCTGGGAGCTCCCTAAGCATAATTTTGATGTCCTCAGCTAATATAATTTAACCTAGTCCAGAGCAGCCTTACCTAATCCTTGTCAGACCTGACCCATGTGTCCCCCCCCCCCCCCTACACACAGGTCCTTACCCTGCACAGGTTAAATATAAGCAGCCTTTGATCCTAAGCTGGCAGCACTGTTACTGCTGGCCCAGCATGTCAAGTATATATCAATAAAATGACATCAAGCCTGAGATATATGATCATAGGGACAGAGCTTCTATAAATGTTGTCATGCCAGCCTTTTCTAAAATATAACCCTTTGATGCTGATCAATAACTTCTTTTTGTGCCTTTTTTACTGTAAATTATGTTTGAGCTTGTTTATCTGTTTATTGTATTCTATTCTGAATAACCCAAAGAAGTACTGGAGTTTACCACTGAACTGCAATGAAATATTGATGAAATTACCTCAATTATCCTACAGCTAGGTTGTATATCATGAAATTAAACCAATTACCCTGCAGTCTCCTGAGATAAGCACACACGAATGACGTGATGTATAATATATATATATATATATATATAATTCCTGAGGATTGACCTAATTATGAACCTAATATTAAATTATTTTCAAGTTAACTGATTTAATAATTTCCTGAATTCAATTTTAATCATGGATTCTTTAAAATACAGAAATGTACCATGATCAGCTTTGCAAATGCTTAAGTGGATGCTACAACATTTGATCTAATGGGTATGTAAGTTTTATATCATGGCCTCTGCACAAGAATTAAGGCGCTGTCATATACTTAACATGGCCTGCAGCTCTAGTCCTAATTACCCCTGATGTATTGACAGCTGTAGTTCATTTAGAAACATTGCCCACTCAGCAGGAGAAACCAAAACACATCTGCTATAGAATGAAGAAACAGGATCAGGCCATGGTTGTGTTACGCCCAACACACATTTTAGACACCTTGTTTGACTACCTATAAAAACACACAGTAGTTCGAACAACACTGGAGTTTAAAATCTGACAATTTACAGCATGTCAGCTCCTGCCTGAACTTAGGATACAGCATGCATGTAAACTGATTCTGTAAACTACTGGTAAATATGACTAACTCGCATTGTTAACTTGGTCACACCATTTACAACAGATCTAGGAAACTTAACTGAATTCAGAATTATATTAAATTATGACACTGTTTTTAAAGTTGCATTCTCTAGTTGCATAATATCAGCTGTACCCATCATATGCATGTTTTTTTTAACCTTATTTAGTTGATATACTCTGGTAAACCTTGTATTTGAAATATTAGTGATGACAGTTCACCCTGAATGCTATTTTCATAACCTGGTGTGGCAACAGGATAAGTGGCTTCAGTATAATAAGTTGTCATTTTCAACGGCCATTTTGGTCATTTTCAAGTGCATTTGTATGAACCATGAGGATTAGCTGATCCCAAGGTGCTGCTGTGTGTGTAAACAACAGATTACTTATGTCCAACGCACAGACATACACATATACCCGTGCATAATCGAGCAACAGGGGCCATAACTTAGATGTTGGGTGATTAGATTATTTCTTAGATCTCAAGTGTTTTGTCACAGCATTGTATGTTAGTAAATCTTTACCAAAACAGATTTAAATTCTTTAATTGATTTCTGATAATCCAGAGAACTGGTATAAAAACTTTACAAATCATAACAGAGGACTAAACCTAGTGTCATCCTGATGGTATCTTTAATCTATGTACATTTTTAACACAACAAATACTAAAATGATAAACTGACCACATTGAGGCTTAGATATCAACTGTCATGTCACACACAAACACTGCACTGTAATGAATAGGACTCTTAAGTGATAAGCTCAGATATTCATGTAATAATCTGTAATATTTATGTAATACTCTCTGACATTTATGAAATAATCTTGGATATGAAGTCACTTGATTATATAGAAATGTTGTGTTCTGTGTGTTCTTGCCAAGAGACTGGACCAGTTGATATTTTGACACTTGTATGCAACAAGCTCCGGCATAACAGCTCTGATATGCAGAATATATTTATCTCAACATGAATTTTCATTTGACTGGAGTTGTTCACTTCAAGTGTCAATCTCTACTACTTGATTTTTTAATCATATGCATACAAATTATATAAATTCCAACAGTATATATATTCTCTTTGGTATGTCAAAAGACCTAGCTGATTAATGATGTATTACCATAAAATTTATTTGACTGATGTCACACAAACAATTAACAATGGCTGGCCAGGGTGGAGTAAGGCAACTTTATAGCAATAAACTGTACAGCTTTCACCCAAAACATTTACAAAACAAATAAATCAATTTAGGTAGAAAACTATCAGTCAGAGAATGAGAAACAAGGGACCAATTGGTATGAGCACTGTGCTTGTATTTTATTATGCTACAATGATTTTCATGTAGAACTTTGCAGCACCAATAACATGAGGTGAAGGGGCCCAGTGGTGTGAGCACTGTGCTTGTATTTTATTATGATACAATGATTTTCATGTAGAACTTTGCAGCACCAATTACATGAAGTGAAGGGACCCAGTGGTGTGAGCACTGTGCTTGTATTTTATTATGCTACAATGATTTTCATGTAGAACTTTGCAGCACCAATTACATGAAGTGAAGGGACCCAGTGGTGTGAGCACTGTGCTTGTATTTTATTATGCTACAATGATTTTTATGTAGAACTTTGCAGAACCAATAACATGAAGGGAAGGGACCCAGTGGTGTGAGCACTGTGCTTGTATTTTATTATGCTACAATGATTTTCATGTAGAACTTTACAGCACCAATTACATGAAGTGAAGGGACCCAGTGGTGTGAGCACTGTGCTTGTATTTTATTATGCTACAATGATTTTCATGTAGAACTTTGCAGAACCAATTACATGAAGTGAAGGGACCCAGTGGTGTGAGCACTGTGCTTGTATTTTATTATGCTACAATGATTTTCATGTAGAACTTTGCAGCACCAATTACATGAAGTGAAGGGACCCAGTGGTGTGAGCACTGTGCTTGTATTTTATTATGCTACAATGATTTTCATGTAGAACTTTGCAGAACCAATTACATGAAGTGAAGGGACCCAGTGGTGTGAGCACTGTGCTTGTATTTTATTATGCTACAATGATTTTCATGTAGAACTTAGCAGCACCAATTACATGAAGTGAAGGGACCCAGTGGTGTGAGCACTGTGCTTGTATTTTATTATGCTACAATGATTTTCATGTAGAACTTTGCAGAACCAATTACATGAAGTGAAGGGACCCAGTGGTGTGAGCACTGTGCTTGTATTTTATTATGCTACAATAATTTTCATGTAGAACTTTGCAGCACCAATTACATGAAGTGAAGGGACCCAGTGGTGTGAGCACTGTGCTTGTATTTTATTATGCTACAATGATTTTCATGTAGAACTTTGCAGCACCAATTACATGAAGTGAAGGGACCCAGTGGTGTGAGCACTGTGCTTGTATTTTATTATGCTACAATGATTTTCATGTAGAACTTTGCAGCACCAATTACATGAAGTGAAGGGACCCAGTGATGTGAGCACTGTGCTTGTATTTTATTATGCTACAATGATTTTCATGTAAAACTTTGCAGAACCAATTACATGAAGTGAAGGGGCCCAGTGGTGTGAGCACTGTGCTTGTATTTTATTATGCTACAATGATTTTCATGTAGAACTTTGCAGCACCAATTACATGAAGTGAAGGGACCCAGTGGTGTGAGCACTGTGCTTGTATTTTATTATGCTACAATGATTTTCATGTAGAACTTTGCAGAACCAATAACATGAAGGGAAGGGACCCAGTGGTGTGAGCACTGTGCTTGTATTTTATTATGCTACAATGATTTTCATGTAGAACTTTACAGCACCAATTACATGAAGTGAAGGGACCCAGTGGTGTGAGCACTGTGCTTGTATTTTATTATGCTACAATGATTTTCATGTAGAACTTTGCAGAACCAATTACATGAAGTGAAGGAACCCAGTGGTGTGAGCACTGTGCTTGTATTTTATTATGCTACAATGATTTTCATGTAGAACTTTGCAGCACCAATTACATGAAGTGAAGGGACCCAGTGGTGTGAGCACTGTGCTTGTATTTTATTATGCTACAATGATTTTCATGTAGAACTTTGCAGCACCAATTACATGAAGTGAAGGGACCCAGTGGTGTGAGCACTGTGCTTGTATTTTATTATGCTACAATGATTTTCATGTAGAACTTTGCAGCACCAATTACATGAAGTGAAGGGACCCAGTGGTGTGAGCACTGTGCTTGTATTTTATTATGCTACAATGATTTTCATGTAAAACTTTGCAGAACCAATTACATGAAGTGAAGGGGCCCAGTGGTGTGAGCACTGTGCTTGTATTTTATTATGCTACAATGATTTTCATGTAGAACTTTGCAGCACCAATTACATGAAGTAAAGGGACCCAGTGGTGTGAGCACTGTGCTTGTATTTTATTATGCTACAATGATTTTCATGTAGAACTTTGCAGAACCAATACATTAAGTGAACTTCATGATATCATAGAGAAAAAGGTCATACGTTGAACTGTACAGTGAAGCCTGTTAATTAATATAAAGCATGATGACGTGTGTGCATATCTATAAACAGTTGTATTGTATGTATTAATTCAAGGATTTTGGGGTGACAGGGGTGTGGCTGAAAAAAAATTATTCCACTTAATATAACAATTACGACTTTGCCAATACAAATCCCCTTCTAACTGCTGATAGATTCTCGCCTGGATGCAGTCACCATAGTACTTTTGCATCCTTTTGTGTGCTTTCATCCCCTCGCCCAAGAAGGTTGTGGAACCCTGGAACCCACATTAAAACCTGGATATGCCAGGTTGAATGATGAAATTATGGGTATACCACTCGTTTATATTCATAAAATATTTAGGATTTTAGTGTCCAAGGTTTTGTTACCAATTTTTCACATATTCAGTCAAAAATAAAATGTGAAAATTAGGTATAGCTTGGCAGGACCACAACACATGAACACACATATAGATTCACATGCTGGTTTACTATTGTATTTTAATCCTTTTACAAGCCATGGTGGTGCATGGGATTGACAGATTCTGTGTCGGGATCTGATTGATCACTATAGCTACCACTGTTGCCTTTTGTTTATCAATAATTTCACTTTGTACAGGTTTTTTTAAAACTATTGCTCCAATACACACTACTGATTATGTACAAGTGCATCTGTCATGAAAAAGCTGTCACTAGCTTTAATGATCAGAACATCTGTGTGCTTGTGTTGTGTTCATAGCAAAGAGTTGTGAAGGGTCTTCAATAACACAGTAATAAAATTTAATATTTATGGCAGCAAGGAGCAGGAAATATCAGTATCACCATCTATTTCAAGCGAACCCTATTTGGGCTATATTAAAACTCTGCCATGACGTCAGTCAGAAGATCTAGGGCAACTGACACAGACAGGGACTGGATATTATTAGAGCCTGGCATCACACGAAGAACTTTCTACAAGAAATCACGACTCAATTTTATTTAATATTAGGTAACCAGAAATTTGCTGTGTCCCCACTGGTAATGAGTAAAACCCTGGGGTCCCAAAGAACATGATTTATTGCATGTGATACAAGATATATGCTGTATACTGTATAGATCTACAGGATATATAATTTTATAGATCTACAGGATATATAATTGTATAGATCTGCAGGATATATTGTATAGATCTATAGGATAAATTGTATAAAAATAAAGGAAATACTGTATAAAATACATGAAATACAGGATATTTTGTATCTACAGGATATATTGCATCTACAGGAAAAAAAATTATCTGCAGGATATATTGTATCTACAGGATATATTGTACCTACAGGGTATATTGTTTCAACAGCTTATATTGTTGCCTTATCAATATCATTCTCATTGTTTTACAGTACATGTATTATATAGAAAGATGTTGAATGGCCATGCTGGTCCATCTCATGGAGATATAGAACAAGAATACACAGAAAAAGTCGGATCACCCCGTATGGGAATCGAACCCATGACCCTACGATTGCCGGTCGTCTGCTCTACCACTGAGCTAACAGGGATCCCCAATTTCCTCTGTGTATCAGCACACTTTCATTGGAACCAGCGAAGTGACGTCACTACTGTGACTGGTATTATACATACTACATGTGTCGACACGGCGACTTTGCATGTAGCAGTGATAAACTGATGGCCTTTTATGGTGTGCATCAAATATTATATAGAAAGATGTTGAATGGCCATGCTGGTCCATCTCATGGAGATATAGAACAAGAATACACAGAAAAAGTCGGATCACCCCGTATGGGAATCGAACCCATGACCCTTCGATTGCCGGTCGTCTGCTCTACCACTGAGCCATACGGGGTGATCCGACTTTTTCTGTGTATTCTTGTTCTATAGTACATGTATTATTGATCCACACAAAGTAGAGCTAAAAGTCTGTGTGTATGGCAACACTCTGAGCGTGCAAGGTTACACACTGTCACACTGAGCACACTGTCAGATGGCAAACACAAAACAATGACTGAAGTATTCAATATCTTCACCTGGTTACCAGACTTAATCAGTCAACTACTGTCATAATGTTTCTTGTTTAGGCCAAAAAAAGAAAAAAAGTATGGTTCCCAGGCACTTTTTATTTCAGAAATCAGTGCAGGCTGGTGTTTTTGTTATTACCTTTTTTGTATGTTTCGATAAAAATGTCACATGATCAGGGAAAAGCATGATAATAACATATTTTTATAAACAGAAAAAAGCACTACATAACAATCGACCCATGGGTCATGACGCTCAGCTGACTGGGAAGAGATTTGCAAAACGAAATTTTATCATCAGAATGGTGGTATATACCCATTCAACTGAAGCATCAAACAGATTAACCACAGGCCAAAATTGTGACTGTATTTATATATCTCAAAAATAGAGAAAAAATGCGTAAACTTTAAAAAAAATACAGGTGGCTCCACTAGTCTGCAGAAACAGATGAAACACACCATAATCAATATCCATGCAAAGAATCATGGTGATCTCTGCATTAGCTGTTCAGATACTTCAGATACATAATTTCAGGTTTGCACAGACACTTTTCATGGGCCTCCTTGCATGACAAGAATGAAGATTCTAGGTCCAGTTGTTACGATTTGTACCCTGCTGACAGATAACCACATCTTTAAAGGTCTCAAAAATAGAGAAAAAAATTTCATAAAAATTTGAAAAAAAAGGTGGCGCACCAAGTCTGCAGAAACGGATGGAACATCTCATGATCAATATGTATGCCAAAAATCATGACCATCAGTATTGTAGTTATGGAGATACTGCAGTTTTTGTATCAAATTTTTCATTCTGTGGGGTATTTTGGAGCCATACAGCTTGAAGGATATGGGCAACAGAGACCTGATATAGGTTTCCATGGAGACTTTTCATGGGTCTCCCTGTGTGTCAAGAATGAAGATTCTAGGTAAAGTTGTTATGATTTGTGCCCTGTTAACAGATGTTTAAATCTTAAAGGTCTCAAAATTAGAGAAAAAAATTCGTTAAAAACCCCAAACAATTACAGGCGGTGCAACCAGTCTGCAGAAACTGATGAAACACTCCATGATCAATATCCATTCAAACAATTATGGTGATCTCTGCATTAGTTGTTCAGATAGTTTAGCTTTAGCTTTATAAAAATATGTTATTATCATGCTTTTCCCTGATCTCGTGACATTTTTATCGAAACATATAAAAAAGGTAATAACAAAAACACCCGCCTGCAATGATTTCTGAAATAAAAAAATAGTTCAAATTTTCCATTATTCTGAGCTGTACTTTGGAGTGCCATAGCTCAAAGGATATAGGTAACAGAGACCTAATTTCAGGTTTCCATGGAGACTTTTCATGGGTCTCCCTGTGTGTCAAGAATGAAGATTCTAGGTCCAGTCATTACGATTTGTACCCTGTTAACATATAACTACATCCTTAAAAGTCTCAAAAATAGAGAAATAAAAATTGTGAAAATTTGAAAAAAATACAGGTGGCACCACCAGTCTGCAGGAACTGATGGAACACCTCTTGATCAATATGTATGCCAAAAATCATGACCATCAGTGTTGTAGTTATTGAGATGTTGCAGTTTGTTTTTATCAAATTTTCAAATTATTCTTAGGGGTTATTGGGAGCCCCACAGCTCAAATGATATGGGTAACAGAGACATTATTTCAGGTTTTCATGCAGACTTTTCATAGGTCTCTTACTGTGTCAAGAATGAAGATTCTAGGTCAAGCCTTTATGATTTGTGCCCTGTTAACAGATGTTCACATTTTTAAAGGTCTTAAAAATATAGAAAAAAAATTCATAAAAAATCGAAAAATACAGGTGGCGCCACCAGTCTGCAGGAACTGATGGCACATCTCATGATCAATATGTATGCCAAAAATCATGACCATCAGTGATGGAGTTATTGAGATATTGAAGTTTTTGTATGAAATTTTTGACTATTCTGGGGGGGGGGGGTACTTTGGGGCCACATAGTTCCAAGGATATGGGTAACAGAGGCTCAATTTCTGGTTTAAAAGGAGATTTTTCATGGACCTCTCAGAATGCCAAATTACAAGATTCTAGGCCCAGCGATTACAATTTGTGTCTGGTTAACGGACGGACAGAAGGACAGATGGACAGACAGACCGACGTCGGACAAAGAGTGATCGCTATAGCTCAGATCATTTTCAGTCAGCTGAGCTAAAAAAGGAAAACTTATCAAAATTGTATAATTTTATCTTCTTGAAAGATGAAAATCAAAATAAAAATTTTTGATGTGGAGGTTAAAATTGACACAGGCAGTGCTTGAGAACAATACCTTTTTTTTTTAGCTTTACAGGGATCTTCCTGCTAATAAAACAAATCAGTGTTTTACCAAGCATACAGAATGTCAGTTTTGGACCAACCAACTGAAATTCAGTATACATAATGCATTTCATGTTTTTCAATAAACTTGGTTTATTTTCAGGTTTGACATTTGCAAAGAAATGCCATCCAAAATTGGGAAGACTGAAATACATAATGTATTTCATTTTTTCTGCTTTTGATTATTTCTGTTTTTAAATATACATAGACATTTATAAATACAGATATATACATACATATATGAATGTATGTATTGCGTATATACATATTAATTTTTAGCTCAGCTGACTATCAGTCATGCTGAGCTATAGCGATCACTCTTTGTCCGTCGTCTGTCTGTCCATTAACTAGGCACAAATCGTAATCGCTGGACCTAGAATCTTGTAACTTAACTCTGAGAGGTCGATAAAAAATCTCCTTGGAAATAGAAATTAGGTCTCTGTTACCCATATTCTTCCAGCTATGGGGCCCCAAAGTACCCCCCAGAATAGTAAAAAATTTCATACAAAAACTTCAATATCTCATTAACTACATCACTGATGGTCATGATTTTTGGCATACATATTAATCATGAAATGTTCCATCAGTTCCTGCAGACTGGTGGCGCCACCTGTATTTTTCGTTTTTTTTTACGAATTTTTTTCTCTATTTTTGAGACCTTAAAAAAATTTGAACATCTGTTAACAGGGCACAAATCCTATGGACTTGACCTAGAATCTTCATTCTTGACACAGAGAGAGGTCGATAAAAAATCTCCTTGGAAATAGAAATTAGGTCTCTGTTACCCATATCCTTCGAGCTATGGGGCCCCAAAGTACCCCCCAGAATAGTCAAAAATTTCATACAAAAAGTTCAATATCTCATTAACTACATCACTGATGGTCATGACTTTTGGCATACATATTGATCATGAGATGTTTCATCAGTTTCTGCAGACTGGTGGCGCCACCTGTAATTTTTTATTTTTTACGAATTGTTTTCTCTATTTTTGAGACCTTTAAAAATGTGAACATCTGTTAACAGAGCACAAATCCTATAGACTGGACCTAGAATCTTCATTCTTGACACAGTGAGAGACCTATCAAAAGTCTCCTTGGAAACCAGAAATTAGGTCTTTGTTACCCATATCCTTCGAGCTACGGGGCCCCAAAGTGCCCCCCAGAATAGTCAAAAATTTCATACAAAAACTTCAATATCTCATTAACTACATCACTGATTTTCATGATTTTTGGCATACATATTGATCATGAGATGTTACAACAGTTTCTGCAGACTGGTGGCGCCACCTGTATTTTTCAATTTTTTACAAATTTTTTTCTCTATTTTTGAGACCTTTAAGGATGCTGTCATCTGTTAATATGGCACAAATTGTAACAACTGGACCTAGAATCTTCATTCTTGTGATGCTAGGAGGCCCATGAAAAGTGTCTGTGGAAACCTGAAATTAGGTCTCTGTTACCCATATCCTTCAAGCTATAGGACTCCGAAGTATCCCTCAGAATAATGGAAAATTTGATACAAAAGCTGAAGTATCTGAACAACTAATGCAGAGATCACTATGATTCTTTGCATGGATATTGACCATTAAGTGTTTTTATTAGTTTCTGCAGACTGGTGGAGCAACCTGTATTTTTTTTTAAGTTTACACATTTTTTCTCTATTTTTGAGATATATAAATACAGACACAATCTTGGCCTGTTGGTTAATCTGTTTGATGCTTCAGTTGAATGGGAATATACTACCATTCAGATGATAAAATTTCCTTTTGCGAATCTCTTCCCAGTCAGCTGAGCATCATGACCCATGGGTCATTTGTTATACATTTTATTCCTTATGATAGTATCTTACTGATAATGATATAGAATCCAGCATTACCTCTTCAAATATGAATCCATTTCTAGACAATACTTGATACCTTCATATCTTAAATTAATTAATCCTGATTGCCGCAAATATCTTTATTTTTTATCATTACTGAATCTAAATTTATCTCAGAGATCACAGATATCTATTCATTCCCAACATTTCAGAATTAAACTGTGTTTAAACTGTTTTGAGGAACACCCCTATCATGCACACAGAATCTTATCAACTGAAATGCCCAATGTTTCAGTATATCACATATTTTTTATCTTAAACCAAATTCAAGATTATGAGAAAGGAAAATCTAAATAGTCTGTCACTGTATATAGAATAAGAGGTACTGTAAATTGCGTGTATGATCTCTCACATTATATGATCCTAAACAGCCTAAGCTTTGCTGTCCTGTAAGTGTCTGTTGAGTACTGTTCACATCTGAGAATGTAGGCTGATAAAGATTTATAACAGCGAAGTGTCTCAACAAGTACTGACTAGAATCTCAAACAGAACTGGACAAATAGCACAAAGAGAGAGAGAGAGAGCGAAGAAGAGAGACAATGAGAGAGACAGCAAGAGAGAGAGAGAGAGCCCTGGCACAATGATCACGCATGTGCCGTGTCTGCAATGTGAAATGTCTGCAATACATGGGGTACTTTTACTAGTACTAGGGCCTTTGCTGATTCTTTCTCTTTCATAGTTCATATGAAAGCCATGAAGTACCTGGCGAAACAACACTCAAGTTATATTTCTATTTTCTGATGGGTATGATCATGGAATGCACCACTGCATCAGAGCTCAGAAAAACATAAATAATTTTTATCTGCATGAAATCACAAGTTTGCTGTGATGCATTACTTTATATCATGAAACTATAATGTGATAAAAAAAAAGTATTTTTTCAGTGGTAATATATTCAGTTTATACATCAAGCTGAAAGAAGTAACAGTAACACATATATTCCAGTCATTCTTAAGACAGTCTTACTATCATTCATGGACAGCAAATCTAAACCCCTGAGGTAATATGGTTCAGCAAAAAACTTGCTGTATGTGCAATTAGCAGTGGAACTTAGCCTACAGAAAAATTATGTTTTGACTGAACATTAATATACCAAAGTAGTGAGCAGCTTTTGGAATGTTAAGAATGTAACAAAATAGACCCCACTTGTATTGATCAGGTATTATACTAAGAAAACATGTAAATTACTGTGTTATTTTGAAACTGAAAATTACAAAATTTAGAATACTTCATGGAAAATGCAACCAATAACTTGCAAACCAGAATGGAATGAAGGTTGGTAAAGAAAATAAAGATTTATAAGTTATAGGGTTTATATCTATAAGTGACAGACCCGAGTCATATGCCAGGCAGGCATGTTACAGCACATTAACTGGTGGTGTTACAGATTTTTTGTCAGGAACATTTTTTATTAAAATCATGCATTATGGGATCTGAATGTCCTTAACAGCGCCATGACCTACTTTAACTGCAGACACAATGTGGCTCCCACCATTTTAAATGGCACACAGTCTGATCAAAGAATCTCGTCACCCAGGGGTACCTTTGTGACCAACAACAATGTTAGCCCCCGTCCTTCAAACCAACCAAGCACAGACACAAACAAAAAGTTTCCTGAGCTGCCCTTACTCAATGCCAAGCACTTAGCGTGTTAAACTTGCTGTATATATATACATACAAAGTCCCTCCGCTGGATATGTCAGGGATTTTGACTGACCTTGCATGATTCATGACTGTATATTTGAATGACACCCCAGTAAAACCATAAAGCGTTAAACCTTACTTGGCCAAGACATTAACCCACCACACTTCCTATCAATTAATAAAATACAGTAAATTTAGCTCAGTCACAGGTCTAAATTCAGGCGTAAACTTAAACAGCACACCTGCCATAAACTCATATACACCTATAAGCTGTGCAGGGACTTTCAGATTTATACAGGTTGACAAATTATGCAATTCCAAGCACTCTGTATGTTTTGATAAAACCACTTAAATGTAAATCTTAGGTTTTAAATGAACTGTTATGTCACAAAGTTACACCAGAGTGATATTAAATTTACTAAATTAATGACATAATAATCAATTGAGATGTATTTATAGAAGCCATGAATACAAGATTCAGTATGCAGGTGAATTGGGCTGATAGGGCCTACTCTGAATCCTGATTGCAGTTATGCCAAAAAGCCACAGCAAGCCATCCTATTGCAACAAAATTGATACACTGTACACAGCTAGCCCTAACAATACCAAATATAAATGTTGATTTAACAATAGGCTGAGTTATGACCAATCTTTTTTGCACATGGTGAGGACTGTTAGAAAATAAACATCACCGGTACTTAAAGCCTGGCTTAGTTTATTCTAAAAGATACAACACTTGAGGCAGTAAGGCATTGTCACAAATGATTGAAATGTTTTTTCCCATACATAATTTTGTTGCATTAATTTTAGTGGCTGGTATTGCTACTCCAATGTCTGGGAAGATGTTTTGTCCAAGTTCCAGAACTGCCGTTACCAAGAGGCTATTTATGGATTTTAATGAAATTTTGCAGAGCTAGGTAAGGTCTTTAGCAAAGAAGGTGGTTCAACCAAGGAGATTAGTAACTTGAGTATCAATTGAGAGTCTGGCTGTGTCAAATGTTGCTGACAGGGGTCATAAAACTTGCTGCTCAAAGGCACACAGAGATGCCGCTGATAAGCCTGGCGCTAATTGATACAGCACGAGACACACCCCTTCAGGGTGACTTCATAACATCTCGTTAAATCCCAGCTGCTTTAAACATGGGCGATAATACGAGAACAACGCTGTCAGTGACAGAGCGAGCGAAGGCTCACTGTTATCGATAAAAATGTCATCCAGTCATAAGCGTCAAAATATTAAGTTATCAACGGATTGCTATAATACATGGCTATAATATATGTCAGAAGTGTGGAAACTGATGTAAAATTTTATAATTCTGAAGTTATTCAGGGAAAGGAAGGGTTACTTTTACCAGTCATCCTACATGAATCACGGCAGAAGTTTATACAGAGTGACCGCATCAATCCCAAAATCGTTCAGTGATTTCTGAACACGAGACCTCTCTAGATACATTTGTAACGCATAATTCTTGACAAAACAAACCCTTTGCGCATTCGTAATTCCCGCCAATGTTATTCCAGTGATTTACCCCTCAGTTACTGGATATATCCCTCTCTGCTTCAGCAAACTACAGTGGACCGCAGATGTAACATCTAGCAGAATCGCTTTAGCAACAGCCCTGCCACCGCTGCGCCTGACACCACAGCACAATAGGCACACAATAGAGTTAATGGGCTTATCAGGTCTTAATTGCAATTAGCGCACAACTGACACTTGAGGCTTTCTTACAGTTGATACTCCAGTCTGTAATCTCCTTAATTCAACTAAAACTGTAACTGGATCATGTTAAACTGCCACTGTTGTGGGCAAGGCGAGGGTATGACCTATTAATCTATAGTCTATGTAGCTAAATTATCAGTGGGGTCAACAGGTACAAATGCACATAAATGTTATGTACCCATGCCAAAACAGGGTAATCACAATTCCAAATGCAAGGAGCTCACAGATGTGGAGTAATCTTCAGTATCCACTCAGTGGTCTGATAGCACCTGTCTCATTTTTATCCATACAGGTACCAGGATATATGCAAATCCAAAGTACCTTTGTTGATACCTGTCTATACACATACTGTTCTTGATCTCCATGTGGTCTGGATAACAGCTATAGTAACCTGTTACCTGAAGCCAAAGAGGGCCTCACAGTGCTATACCCTGATGGTCTACTTATTTCTACTGTCCTGCTATTTAGTGTACAGGATCTAGTCTGTATTCTATATAGTCATATTTAACAGAGTATATTTGTGCATTTGTAAAGAAACATTCATGAAGTATAAAGAATACTGTTATCAGAAAAAAATCTAAAACTAAAACTGATACATCTTTCATTAACTGCCAATATTATAATCTAACACAGTTGATAAAATTAAAACTGCTTGTAAAAGCAGAAAAGGACCAGCCCAGTTTACATTAAGTCCACCACAGGATTGTAAACTTAACACGCCCAGATCAAAATTCTAATCTGAGCCAGCCCAGTTTAAAATCAGACCAGATTTAAATCCTGAAGTCTTCAACACAGGATTTTAATCTGGACTGGCCCAGATCAAAATTTCAATCTGAGCTGGCCCAGTTTAAAACTGGTCTGGCCCGGTCCAAATCAAAATTTTCATCTGAGAGCTGGCCCAGTTTTAAATTGGGCCAGATTCTAATCTGGGCCTAGACATAGTATATATATATATATATATATATATATATACAAAGACCAGCTAAGATACAATAAAGAAGATGTATGTATTACAACTTTACAAGCAGGACAGTATTTTGGAGGAATCAGATTCAAGTACCCCGTTAAAAACAAAACGTTATATTCAAACCATATTACTTTTTAAATCCATGAACTTTTCTGTAGGTGAACCAAACATGTTTATTCCCATCACACTGTGACACTATCACATAGGCAGATGACCTCTGACCTATGATACCTGTCAATACAGATATGAGGTCTGTGTATTTTGACATCACTGACCTTTGTGAACACATGTGAATCATCCCTTATTATGTCTAATATCCTGACTCACAAATTATACAGAGATATTAAAACAAATAAGGGCACTCAAGAGCCCTATCAAAACTATTCTATCTTTTGTGATTTGCATATTGATGTAATGATGACCTTTGCTGCCTTAATGTAAACAGAAGTGCATCATCCTTTCATTTGGAGACCACAATGATGCACTAATATAAAACAGAGTGACATCACACATACACACACACCTTAAAATCATCTGAACTTTGGTCCCATAATTGGACTTGGTCACTAATATTTCTATAGAGAATAAAATACTCAGTGACATGACCGGGACGCCTTAATCACCAGAGCTTTTTGGTCATGTATATCTGGGCATTTCTGGATTCTGGGCCCTGCATCATTTTAGTTGTTTCTGTTTGTGTTAACACTTACTGAATGAAACCCTTTATAAGTAATAATCTGTTTGTCTGAGCATGTGATTTGCCCTATAATCCTATTCTTCAACATCAGTGTGTACATTCAGCACTGATTGAATCTCAATGACTGACTGCATTAATTAGTATTTTTATGTAAACAGAAACCACAAGTGTAAAAAGGTCCTTGTCTAAAACATGCAAAGAAAGAGGATCTGCATGGTAAGAAATAAGATCTTAAGTCATTCAATAAAACACAAATCATATAAATCAAAAGGCAACTTAAAAGGTTTACACTCTAATTACAGGACATTTCTGCAGGTTCTGTTTCTGATGGTTTGCTCAGTCAGGCATCATTTGAAACTGACATAATAGTGGTAAAGGAAACTATGCAGCATACCCATGTACATGTTTAAATAATGCACGGCCACCAGTGTCATTTATCATCACAAATAAAACCAGCACCATCCAGTGTGCTTTGGTGAATAATTCATAAATATGTACATAACAATATGTAGGACTAACAAGGGCTGATATTGTTATGGGTTCATAACTGGAATGAGATTTCAGTTATGGGGATCCTCTTATGGAAAAGCGTAGCAGAGGTATATTGGGATATTTGCAAAATAAACAGAGAAAATGGAGGCAGTTTAGCAAATTTCTTACCAATAATGGCTAATAAACTGTTCTGGAGTAAAAATAAATTATGTAGAAGTGCCCTTATAAGGAAATTGTTAAGATTTCAACTCTTGTTCGTTTTTTTAGCCTGCCATGCATTCATGTTTATCTTTTGTCACATGACCCTGTCCTTGACCTTATTGATATGAGAAAAGTTGTCCTCTGATTATTGTTCCAAATAAATTATATTAAATATTGTTTCCTTAACTTCCATAGGCAAATTTGTTAAAACCTTAAAAGATATAGCCATAAACTTATAAAGGACTTATTGTAGCCATATATTATCATTTACTCATAAGTATTATTCATGAAATAAGATTTTCTTAATAGATTTATTAGCAATAAATTACTCTGGTACACCAGAGGTCAGGTCACAGGTCAGGTCATGGGTGACCAGAGTTCATGCCTCAGCAGCATGTCTGTGTCAGTGATGGTCTTCTGCTCTTCTCTTCATGATAAAATGCTGTTATATTATATATAACAAAAACAGGAGACTCCACATGTATGGAAACTGATATATAAAGGATATATAGGTAGTTTAAGCTGCATCTTATTCTTAATTACTCTTTTATTCTTTCCTTCTGATAAATCAGAAGGACCGCTACGATATTTCGTAAGAACATATTCAAGGCTGAGTATGGAGCCCGGGTCACCTGGTGTGTAATTCTCAGCCTTGCACCAAGGCAAGGGCTGATATAATTAATTATTCCAGCATGGGTTTACGGGCCAAATGATTTACCAGTCTGAGGCTTGCTTAACACTGATGACTGAGACCTACTTTACAATAACATTTATGCAAGTACATCAATATATATATATATATATATATATATATATATATATATATATATATATATATATATATATATATATATATATATATATCTCCTTTGGGAAGCAGTTACAAACCATACATGGACAGACAATTACAATGCATTCAGAATAAGCAACTAATCTATCCCACTAAGGCACTTTATCAATTGTTAATGATTACTGGGATGCTGGGAAAAACTGAAGATAAAATTCAAATTTTTTAATGGAATATATCAATTCAATTAAACAAAAATATTAATTTATTAAAATACTTGTAAATGTAAGTACTTGTATTTTTGTACATATTTTATTATTTATGGACGAGGGATACTTGTTAACTGTACATCATAGTTCCTACTAAGCTTGATTAAAATAGATAGGCATTAAAAAAAAAAATTATAATTAATACAACAATTATTGAAAGGATTAACAATTCATATTATCTTTGCTGATTATAGTTAAAACAATATTATAAGCAGATTAAGTCAAGTATATTTATTAGTACTTTATGTTACTCCTTTAAGCCTTAGGCTTTATTGGAGGGGGAGGGGTCATCCAGTGAAAAGCATGCCAACCAAATACCCTCCTAATGTCTACACCAAAGGTCAAAGATCACGACCCATTACTATCCTTTCAGTCTTTACACTGGAAATGTCATGCATGACTGACCAAAAGTAAGATGTGACAGCGTCTTGACATCGAGGACTTGACATCACACTGACCGTCAAGCATGTGAGCAGAGATGGGCCGGGCCTGATCAGAGTTACCGGCCTCTCTCAACTGTCAGATCGGGCGCAACTTACCTCTCCCAAAAAAGGCGTAAGGTGAACAGCCCAACGGCCATGGGTATTGTCAACCATAAGTCCGATGCCGTGGGAATAAAAATTGTTCCATCTCGCTCCAGACTTTTCCATGTCGCATTTTCTGGCAACCAAAATTCTTCATTCCAAAACCAGTCACTTGCTGCCCGCAACACCTCCATGGTTGTGTGTGACTCATCTCGTGAGAGCCCACGAGACATGGCGTGATGTTATATTGAGCGCCATCTACAGGCGGACAATTAAAATAAAAGTTTTTAGTCTCTTAAACAGACACCCGGTGGCGCTCTATTGGTTTTATATCTTTCATAGTTTGCATGCAGACACTCCAATATATATATCAATTTAGATATAAAAGTGTTTTGTATGTATATGGGAAATCAGGCTTAGATATAATCTACTTAGTCAGAATTGCAGGAAATTAATTTACAGTATAGGCTAGAGAGTTTTCCAGGATGTAACTAGATTTAAATTATATTTCATTTTTATTGTACACCAGAAATTAGAGCAAGGTATTTAACTTGTGTCCAGAGTTTTAATTCCTTGTAAGCACAGTTGCTTTAATTTCCATTTCATGGATTTTTACTATTAAATTCTGTATTTTTAAAGCAACTGGTCCAAACCTGTAGCTTTTCTTTTTTTTTTTTTTGTTATTTAGATCGTACAGTTTGTTGTGCAATTATGTATTTCAGTGATGTGTTTTAATTTGAAATGTATTTTAATCGACCGATTTTTGCCACTCCAATCTACAAAACGTTTAGGCCATTTTGTCATACTTTGAAATATTCTTTTGTAATTTCAGAAGATAAAAATACTTTAAATATCCAGTGATTAAAAAACATGAAACATGTGCACCATTAATTTTATATTATATAAGCCAAATTGAATAAAAAATAAAAAAAAATAATAAAAAAATATAATGCCATAATTTTTTTGTGAACTTATTTGTATTTTTTGTTCACGTTTATCTCGCAAATTTATGATTTTTTATGAGATTAAAAAACTGATATGATAAAAACTTCGGATCTATCACGAATATGCATTCATGATTCCCTTGCCTAAACAGAGTGGGAAATTAAAATACAATGATTAACTCTTTCCATATTTCATATGCGGCATTATATGTAGAAAATCTTAACTGGTGGCCATTTTTTATAAAATGGCAGTATATTCAACAGGATACTTTATAACACGCCACATTCAAATGATTTCTTGTAAATGTTTGCTTTAGCAAGTGACCCATGGGTCATGACGCTTAGCTGACTAGGAAGACATTCACAAAAGGAATTTTATCATTTGAATGCCTAATTTTGTAGGTGGTAACTCTTTTAATCTGCAGCGGTTAACGTTCTTCAATTTCAACAAGGAGAAAAAGTTTCATGATAATATGTCCAGCAATTCCTATGAAATGTAGCCTTTTTGTATGCAGTCAGCCGAGCTAAAAATGACCATGCACATTTTTGAAGGACATCCCTGGATATCAAGACAGAAGATTCGAGGTCTAACAGTAAACTTTTGTACCCTGTCTGACTGTCTGGGTATTTAAAATGTATTTGGCAAATAATATAAGTAATATAAGTCACCATGACCTAAAACGTTTACATAAAGATTGCGCAAGATTTTCCTGAGATATTACATGGGAAAATTCTAGGGTTAGCCAATTTTTTTTACGTACGAAAAATGGTGGATTTTGTCAGTTTTATTCTAGGGTTAGCAGATACAATTTGTGCCCATCTGATATTCAGTGTGCAAAAAATCATGTTTTTCGCCCATAGTTCACAAAATATAAGTCACCATGACCTAATTTCAGATGTCAATACAGATTTACCTAGGATCTGCCTGAATGTCATGTTAGAAGATTAGGCTATAGGCCTAGCGTCTCTCTCTCTCTCTCTCTCTCTCTCTCTCTCTCTTAAAATGATAGAACAAGAAAACACACGCCTATACTAATTCATGGTCAATAAACGATTAAAATGAAAAAAAATTAGTACATGTATTAGTCAAGACACCCCCCCCCCCCCCCCCCTTGCGCTCAACCAATGACCTTTTTTTGACAAATCTTATGCATGACAGGGAGTTTTGGGGGTCGAAACCCCCCTCTGCTCTCAACCAACGACCTTTTTTTGACAATTTTTATGCATGACACCCGTTGATCCCTCCCTGCAAAAATCCTGGATCCGCGTCTGGCTCGGCAAAAAGTCAGAGCGCTCGGTAGCCCCAAGACCGACCTGGGTCAGAGCAATGCCAGCTGTGAACCCATGGAAGCGCTCGGTAAAAGTCCGAGCGCTCGGTAGCCCCACGTGGGTCAGAGCAATATGCCAGCTGTCAGCTTAGGGGAGCTCTCGGTAAAATGTCCTACTGAGCGCCAGCGTTCGGTAGCGGTCGGTCGCTCGGTAAAAAGACCGACCCCAATTTACTGCTGACGTCACTGGAAAACCCTTGGTTATGCCAGGTGCTGATGTGTGGAGCTGACCGTCCCATAACCAGTGGAGTTTACCAGTCGATGAAATAGTCGACCAGAGAGCTGTACTTTAGTTATATATTTTGCACTGAGGTGGCAGCACCTGTTCTAAGCTTTATGGCACAGCAAAGTAGTTTGATGGTTCGATTAGTGGGAGGAATAACGTTTTAACCATTGTATCGACTCAGCCAGTCTATTGCATATGTATACATACAGGATATTAAATTTAATTCAACAGTGCTTCCAGGAATATAATCTTTAAATATTTAAAACCAGGCAGGGAGTTGGGAAAACAAAGCAAATCACGTTAATTACCATTCTACTGAAGCAGGAAAATAATGAACAAATGTTTGCATTAGATCCTCCTTTTCTTATAACATCAAATTTTGTTTATAGTTTATAAATTTTACTATACTAAATTTTTTCTAGTTTACAGAATAACATATATCTCTGAATATTTACGTAAAATCACAATAAATTGAATCAACATTTTTTACTAATTTGTTCAGGTAACATCACATTTTGCATTTTTTTTTAATTTGCAAAACAATATTTGAAAAAAAAACCACGATTCAGAATTCATAATTCTAAATTGCACCTTTATATATAGTCCAGCTGTTAAGAGAAGAATTGTGCAAAAAGTGAAAGAAGCATGAAACTTGTCATAATAGTTGACCAGACCATACTCAATATTTTCAGATATAGGGCCAAGCGAAATTCACCCCATGTTGGTCAAAATCCAAGATGGCGGCCAAGATGGCCGCCGGATTATAAAATATCAATACATTCGGTTATATTTGTCCTAGAATGCTTTCCGAGTGCACTATTTCTATGTTTTCGGGTTCCATAAATTCATTTATAAGGGGTTAAAATCTGTAAAATGACTATGTGAATAAATCCTGGTTTTGTTTATATTGAATTTGTCCTAAATTTGCTTTCATTTACTAGCACATGTACAGCAATCATTATTAGTCGGGTTTTGCACAGTAGTCGCATACATTGTGATTGTATTCAAATGAAAGTGTCATTTGATGGCTTGGGTTTGTCTGTTTTGTCAAGCATTTGGATGCTTGAATTGTAGAACAGTTTTTATTGCAATATTCTTCCTTTGAATTTTCCTTTATTTACATGCTTACAAATGTAATTGCTTTGAAGAAGTGATGGTTGCAAAAAAGTTATCTGTCGAAATCTGCAATAAAATTAGGATTGAACTTGATATGTCCGTAAACAGTAATCATTAGAATGTTTTAAACCTATATATATATATATATATATATATATATATATATATATATATGTAATTAGATTTTACGAGCAGCTTTCATGTAAACCTCTGTTAGTGCAATTGGGAAATATCAAATGCATAAATCAAACTGTGCTGACATTATAAATATATATACACATGTATATATATGTATGTATGTATATATATATATATATATATATATATATATATATTAATTTTACTTAATTGAGCCCTATGTCTGTTTCTATGTAATGTTAGGATAATCGAGTGGTAAAACGCCCGGCTATCTCTACTGGCGCCCAGTTTTCAATCAACATCGTTCCTATTAGTGGGTTGTAATGGCCCGTCCAAAGTGGGTGAATTCCTCCTTGTCCTTCGCTTTCCTCCACCCCTGTATGTATACCACCAAACCCCACCATCCGAGCCTTGGAGCGTGGCTTGTAATAGTAATTATAACTAACTGTCCATATAAACTATATATTATAATAAAATAAATTAGACAATCCATATAATATAGAGTTTATCTTTCTTTTACCTTTTATACCAGACTGAATGCGTGCGTGGCAGGACACAGACCTATGTAAGAAGCTGACAGCTGTCAGCTGTATAGATTCTGCCTTATGTAACTACTGAAATTGTACGTGCTAAAAGTCCCTTTTTCATCAGCTTACCCAACGGTTAAATCTAATAATTTTTTTAATAGTGCACCTTTAAATGAAAGTGTCATTTACTGGGGTAGGTTTTATCATATTATTATTTCATATCTGATTTCCTCTGTTTGATAACCCATTATTTGCGTGCTAACGAATGTATTAACTGCTTTGCAGTGGTGAAAGATGAAAGAAACTTGGGTATCCTGTCTCGTATCAAAGTGGGAGCTTGATATATCCGTGAAGAATAGTTAGGAATTTTTAAAAATCTACAAACATGTTATTAAATTTAACCATCAACTTAACATTCAAATCTTTATTAGTGCAATTAAGAAATATAAAAAAATTCAGCTGAAATTGAATTTACATGGCTACATGTATTTGGACAGAATGTCTGTTTCAAAGGAAAGACTTTTTAGACTTTTGTTTATAATTTATTTAGGCTACATGCGTGCATGACAAGATACGCGCTTAAGTAGAAGGTCACCACTGTTTGCTGTATAGATTCTAAGCTTTTTTGCCATGGAGTGATGGCTTTCAGACTGTATGTTGGCATGAAAACAGAATCAACACATATTTAGAGGTGCGCAACATGTTGCTATATGCTGCCTTTGTATATTATAATACGGTTATAAATGCATGAAATAATCAATATTCATGTAGATACCTTTTGCAGATTAATATGTGATATGGTGATGATGCAGACTTTAGACTGTATGCTCGTATGAAAGAACCAACACGTGTCAGTAAAATATCACTGCCCTTTGTTGTGATGCTTTCTTTGTGATATAGAACTAGTTCATTGCCAACGATTTGCCATTAAAATTCACTTTGCATAATGTGTTTATGTCAACAAAATACTTTTGTTGACATTATGCACATTTGTATATTTATGTAGTACCTGCATGTATTGTTAGAAATGTTCTTTACATGTATGAGTCGGTGCTACCAGGTTCAAGCTAGCTGATCTTTCATGGATGGATGCTCAGAAAATGGAAAAGCATGGCGGGAAGATATAGAGAGTCAAATTCACAAAACAAGGTTAAAAAAATATAATGCATCCTCAGGTTCCAGGCATGCATTTTATCTTCAACTTGAGTACCTCAAAATTCAGAACAAAGTTTGGTTTGCGTTTTTATCGACTTGTTTGGTGATTTTAACTTTTCTGTGCTTTCAGTTTCTGAGATCTGGCACCTCAGTACAGTTACACTCTCCCTTTATCAGTTTTATGTCCAATTGCAGAATGCTTGGGAAACTTGTATTTCATACCATCTGCTTCATTAAGTGAACCTACATTTTGAGAATACACTACTTCTGAATATTATTACTGAACAGAACAGTTTATTACAGCATTCTTTGTAATATTGCCAGCAATTTTTTATTTCCTGTGCCTGAATATTTTCTTTTAGATTTGGCAGGACAAGAGCGTTTTTCTTCTGGTAAAACACACACAATTCCAATTTACTATCGGTTCTTTTAATTTTATGTGCAAGGTTCAGTTTGATCTACAATTTTGCATCTTGTGCACTTGAAGATAAAATATGTATTGAGTCTTCATGCAAGCAAAGAGTCTGGAAGCTTGCAAAAGAACCATTAACTTATAAACAAAAAATTTCTTTAACTTGGATTGTACAACTGGTTATTATAACAACTTCAAGGCACTTTCCATGGGTCGGATGACAAAATTGTGGACGGAATCAGAGGACACGAAGAAATCAACCGACTCTGTACGGACCACTACAACCCACTCTCATGGCAACATCAGTTATAAAAACTTGGTCGCAAGTGAAGAGAGCCGAGCGTTTTACGAATCGACTGTCTCTTCCATTACATAGAAAGAGACAGTGTTCAAATACTTAAAATTGACAAATATATTAAATTTCAGCAGGGTAATCAACAAATACGTTTTACCGTTAGATGTGCTGGTAAAAATGGCAATTTTAGTACAAATTCAATACCAACAAAATCAGACGTCATTCACACATTCATGATACAGACCTCAATCCCTTATAAATAAATTTTAAGGCCCCAGTAACATAAAAAACAGTGCACTTGCAATGTATTCTAGGACAAATATAACCGGCTGTTTTGGTATTTTGTATTTCGGTGGCCATCTTGGTCGCCATCTTGGATTTTTACCAAAACATGGTGAGCTCCGCTCGGCTCCATATCTGAACATAAAGAGTATGGTCTGGAAAATTATTATGCTAAGTTTCATTCTTCTTTCATCTTTTGCACAATTCTTCTCAATATGCAGCTTTACCGCTGGATTAAGGGGAATATTACCAAATTCTTGATAAAAATCCAGCTAATGAGTATCTGAAGAGGTTTGAAACCGTAAAATTGAATTTCTCTGCCCAAAAAACATATTTTTAGAGTATTTGCAATGTTTTCTAGGGACATTATAACTCAAGTTATTGACATTTTCTAATCTGGCGGCCAAGATAACATCTTGGATTTTGGCCAAGATATTTTTTTTCAGCTTGGCCCTATATCTGAAATTCATCAATAAGCTCCAAAGAATACTTTTGCCAACTTTCATGTTTCCTTCATTTTTGCACAATTCCTCCAAATATGGGAGCTTAACCGTTGACTAATATCCATGATTTGGCTCATATATTATCAAATAATGCTTACTGCTGGGTTTAATTATGTTTTAATTCGCTTAAATTATTTGAAAGGGAATTAATTTCTTTTAAAAAAAATGCTACATTACCACAATATAGCATATTCTTTATTACTCCTTGAATAACTATTTCAAGAAAGGTTTTGTATTTTGGAGTGGAACCAGCTTTACTGTTAAAGAAATACAGTTCAAACAATAACAAGTATTGCAATACACTTTGGGGGGGGGGGGGGGTGACGAGAATTACTGTACACCTGTGACAGCACGGGTGCTCGACCAGTGTTGCATCACTAATAAGGTTATATCAAGGCAGGGCTGTAGTTAGTAGATGTGGATTGCCTGGAGCTTGATGATGCATTGAATACCTAAGTGCCTCTGGAAAAAAATCAATAACTAGCCTATTTTTCAGCTTTTACTTTACAAATTTCAGAATTTATCAGATTAAATTATTATGTGTAGCTGATGTGAAAATTAAATCAAATGTAGTTGCAGAACAAAAACGTGCCATGATCAAATTCGGGCAAAATTTAAGGTACTGATTTTATATTTTTGCTAATAACCTAACCTAATTTTGGGTATACAATTGAACCTTGATTAAATAAAGTTAAATCCCTGATAAAAAAAGTCTCTAACTCCAACAATTATCATGTTAGGTGAGTAAATATTTTCTCTGATTCTTTAATAAGTGCATTATGTTTGGGCCGATAACTTTTATAAATTACGTAATACTAACATAATTTCTATCACGTAATTTGGAACTCTATAGGGGAATATGTATGGTAAATATGAAGATAAACAGATGAGTGGTTTTGATATTATGCAGTCCCAAAGTGTGAAAAAAGTTTGAATGAAAAATTGAGATTTTCCTTAATTTCTAAGAGGAACGAAGTCGCAGTGACCTAGTTTACGGTTTGTTAAGAGATCTTGGCGACATCTAACAGTTTGCCGAATGTTTTGATTCGTAGTTCTAACGGTTTCAAAACGTGCCAGTCTAACGGACGAACAGACATACGGTACGATCGATGAACCATAACTATAGCTCTGATGACTAATAGTCATCTGAGTTAAAAATGCATAAAAAATAGAAAAATACAGGTGGCCCCACCGGGAAATGATGAAACACTCCATGACCAATATACATTGAAAGAATCATGGCAACCAATGCATTAGTTATTCAGATACTGGAGTTATTGTATCAAATTTTTAATTATCCTTTGGCCCAATAGCTCGGAGGACATAGGTCACAGTGACCTAATTTCAGGTTTCTAATGAATTTTTATGGACCTCCATGGGTGTGACGTTAGAAGATTCTAAGCATAGCGGATACAATCTGTGCCCCATCTGACTGAGTGCTCAAAATCATGATTTCAGCCTTTAATTCGCGAAATATATGTCGCCATGGCCTATTTTCGGGTTTCCAAGGAGATAGGCCTAGGATCATCCTAGATGAACTGTTAGAAATTTCTAAGGCTAACGGTTACGATTTGTGCCCTGTTAACGGTAGAAATGCTTTACCTGAAGGTCTCACAAATGGGAAAAATGCGTAAAAATTAGAAAAAAATACAGGTAGCGCCACCATTCTTCAGGAAATGATGAAACACTCTATGATCAATATTAATGGAATGATTCATGACAATAAATGCATTAGTTAATCAGATACTGGAACCTTTGTATCAAATTTAAATTATTCTTGGGGTAATTTCGAGCTCCATTGGTCTGAGGACACAGGTAACAGTGACTTAATTTCAGGTTTCAAATGAGATTTGTTATTGACCTTCATTGGTGTGACGTAAGAAGATTCTAAGCATAGTGGTTACAATTTGAGCCCAATCTGACTGAGTGCTCAAAATCATGTTTTCAGCCTGAAGTTCGCAAATATAGGTCACCAAGACCTTAATTAAGGTTTACAAGGAGATTGGACTAGGACCTCCCTGGATGAACAGTTGAAGTTTCCAGGTCTAATGGTTACGATTTGTGCCTTGTTCACGGATGAATGCATCTTTCAAGGTCTCGAAATAGAGAAAAAAATGCGTAAAATAAAAAACTATACAGTTGGCGCCCCCAGTCTGAAGGAACTGATTAAACACTCCGTGATTAATAAGTATGCAAAAGCTAATGATGATCAATGCATTAGTTATTCAGATACTGGACCTTTTACATCAAATTAATAATTATTGGGGGGTTGGGGGGAGGGGGCTACTGACGAGCCCCATAGCTCGGAGGATATGGATAACAGAGACCTTATTTCAGATTTCCAAAGAGATTCTTTATGGATCTGACTGGATGTCAAGTTAAAAGATTCCAGGTCTAACGGTTACGATTAGTGCCCTGATAACGGACAGACAGACAGACAGACAGACAGACAGACGGGAGACGGACGGACAAAGAGAACGTGTTCGCTTTAGCTCAGATCGACTTTCTAAAATTTATTGAACCCAATCTATTCTTATATAATTGAAAGAACCCTACCCTAGGATAATTCTTGCGAAAAATAACAAGTGACCCATGGGTCATGACGCTCAGCTGCAAAGCATGACCTGCGACATCATGGCCTGCGATTCACAACTTCTAGTCAAGTTGTTGAAGAACCTATATTCCAATTTTGTTGAAACTTTCTACGTTGACATAAATATATATATCACATATGTCTATCCATATTGGATTTCTGACAGGTAGGAATAATGAAAGAAACTGCACTTGCAACAGGTTTTCTAAGCTGGCTACCTGGCAGACATAATTGATCCTCATTTGATCCTCCAATAAGAGACCAAACTTATGGAAATTGCTCCAACGAATGTCCAAAACAATTCAAAAGGCATGATCAGGTTGGAGAGCTCACCAGATTTATTGACGTGCAAATGTAAAAAAAGTAAGTCCAATATTTTTTTTTAATTATCACTTTGCTTTTCAATGGGGTCAGCAGGGTAGGTAAACTGCAAAACCTGAAAGAAAAGAAATGCAGAAAGCATCACTAAGAGTCTTGTAATCAAATAAAGCCATCCTAAATCCAGGTACAGACCCACGTATTATCAGAACAAATACCTCTTGGTATATCTGATGATTTTTATAATAATATTCAGATATCTAGAAAACCTAAGTTAATTGCTTTGATTTTATAAAATAAGTAAGTTTATTGCTATGATTCCATGAATTAAAATGCAAAATATACCCATCATCTTATAAATCAGTAGCTAAACCTTAACACTTTACTCTCATAGTCTTAATGCCTGGCCAAAGCATTCTGGCAACAGTGTTTTTGTTAAGCACCAATGACATGTCCTTATCGCTCCATGGGCTGATACAAAAGAGAGTCATATATCACAATTGTCACAGACAATTATGGGCACACAATGAGATGTACCTGTTCGAGTGCAATGGTTATATATACAAGAAAAACAGACATGGTCTACAGTGCAAGTTTTTATTGTGAACATCCCTATGACCTTGGCCTTTTGCCCACATATCAATTGGATTTTTTTAAAGTGATGAGTAACTCCTAACCACTTAAAACTGGAGTTCACTTGGCAAGCAATGTGTGATTAACTTTGACCTCCAACCTTTAACCTCCGGACCAGCTGACCCCAAAATCAATAAGTTATTTCTTCAAGCAAAATACCCATAAATATGTTTGAATACAATCGAGTGATGCATAGATGAGGCATATGTGAAAGACTGAAGGTTTGGGATAAACAGTTTAGCATGAAATATGTTCACAAGCATTTGGAACAATTTAGTATTGTGACCTTGACCTCTGACCTTTTGAACTCGACATCTATTAATAGAGTTCTTCCCCTATTGGTAGGTTAGCCATATATGACAGATCGAAGTTATAGGTGGAAAAGTTTGCCTTAAAATGACTCCACGCAAAAAAGTCGGTGCTGTGAACTTGACCTTTGACCTCAAAATCAACAGGACTTTTTCCCTGTTGGCAGAGAAGCGATATGTCAGTGCTGGAAAGTATTGAATGAAAATTCTAGCTTGAAATGTATCCACAACCTTTGAAAGAAGTGGATCCTGTGACCGTGACCTTTGACCTTGTGACCTCAAAATCTATAGGATTCTTTTCTCACTTGGTAGGTGAGCCATATGTGAAAGATCAAAGGATTGGGATGAAAGGTTTGGCTTAAAATGCATTAACAAGCTTTTCAAAGAAGTGGGTTCTGTGACCTTGACCTTTGGACTTCAAATAAATATGGTTCTTCCCCTATTGGTAAGTGAGCTGTATATGAAAAATGGAAGGTTTGGGATCCAAATTTTGGTTATAAGAATTGATTCTGGGGGATGCAAACACACCCCGTAACTCAAAGAATATAGGTTGCAGTGACCTAATTTCAGGTTTGCAAGGAGATCTTTTTATAACCTCTAAGATTGCATAGGGTTCATGATCCTAGCCCTTCAGGTTACGATTTGAGCTCTGCTAACGGACGGCCGGCCGGACGGACAGACGGAAAGACCACGGTCAAAGACCAATCGCTATAGCACAGCATGACTGAAAGTCAGCTGAGCTAAAAACCATTCAGCTTGACAGTTTCATCATTAACTTTTACGCTGAAAAAGGCTATAATTACGAGTTTTTTCCTGTAAAAAACAGGTTGATGTAGGTGGCGCCACAAAAACTGCATTTTCAAATATGAGTCATGTGACCAACATTTGCACAAAACTTTGTGATGCTAGCTCCTGTTGTTTCTGAGATTATTATGTCAGTATGCTTACTTGGACAAAGGACTGTATACAAGTTCCTGTAACTCAGCCAAATTCATCAAACCCAAATCATTTGAAAACAAGGGACCCATGGGTCACGGCGCTCAGCTGAAGTTTGAAATTTTGGCAATTTTTTTGTTACGAAGACAAATAAATGAGGGGAAAATCCTGGGCCGAGCCGGGAGTCGAACCCCAGGTCGGCGGCAAAGCAAGCTTCACTAGCGAGACAGTTCGATCCGCTTTTATGTCACCCCGTAACAATATGCTATTGTAATGTTTTTCATATACAAGCATATGAGAAGCTAAGAGGAAAGGGGCCCTCCTACTTGGTTATAGTAAAGATCTAAATATATGATTACAAAACTAATACTCTGACAAGAATGTCATGAAAAAAAACAGTAAAAGTTTTGAGATATTGTGATGCATATGAAATATTTACAGATGGACAGGCAAGTGGAGTAATACCTTTATTTCACTTTCAAGGGAATAATGCATTTAAGTTTATATTTAAGCCTATTTTTTTTGGATATCCACTTTTTAGCTCAGCTGACTATAGGTCATCTGAGGTATAGTCATGGTCCATTGTCCGTCGTCCGTCCGTCTGTCTGTCCGTCCGTCCGTCTGTCTGGATGTCCGTCCGTAAGACTGGCAAGTTTCGACACCGTTGGACCTACGAATCTGAATTTCGGCATACAGTTAGATGTCCCCATAATCTCCTACCATGCCAAAAATTGGGTAAATAGGACTTCGTTCCTTTGAGATATTAAGGAAAAACCTCAATTTTTTATTAGAAATCTATTTTCACACTTCAGGACTGCCTAATATCAAAACCACTCATCTGGTTTTCTTCATATTTACCATAAATATTCCTCTATATAGTTCCTATGTACATGCCAGATATTAAGTCAGTATTATATAATTTAAAAAAGTTATTGGCCCAAACATAATGCACTTTGTAAAAAAATCAGGAAGATATTTTGTCACTTAAGACCCAAAGTGTTAAAGGTAGGGACTTTTTTCCAGTAATACAACTTTAATTAATCAAAATTTAATTGTATACCAAAAATTAGATCAAAATCTGTTAAATTTTTTTAAATATTGGCAAAAATATAAAATTGGTACCTTAAATTTTGCCCAACTTTGGCCATGGCAAGTTTTTTTCCTGTAAGTACTGTGGATTTAATTTTCACACCATGTATACACAAGGATTTAATCTGTTAAAATCTGAAATTTGAAAATAAAAGCTGCAAAATTAGGCTAGTTATTGAATTTTTTGGAGGCTCTTGTTGTATTCCCTTACATTGCCAAACAGTCCACTTTGATGACTGTAGGTCATTCAGTGCACATCTCTATGCTCCCCAGGCTGTTGACATAATTTTAGATGTCCCCAAAATCTCCTACCATACCGAAAATTGGGTCATTAGGACTTTGTTCCTTTGAGATATTAAGGAAAAAAACTCCGTTTTCCATAAAAAAAAGCCATTGTTACACTTCAAGGCTGCCTTATATCAAAACCACTGATCTGTTTTTGATCGTATTTAGAATTTTCATTCTTTTATACATTTTCTATGAACATACCAAAAATTAGGTCAGTATTGAGTATTATTTTGAAGTGATAGGCCAAAACATAATGCAATTTTTTAAAAAATCAGGAAATATATTTACTCACATGAGAATTGCTGAACCTAGAGACCTTTTTTCAGGAATATAACTTTATTTAATCAAAATTCAATTGTTTACCCATAATTAGATCTGAATTTTGCAAATTTTTCAAGTTATTAGCATAAATAAACTAGATGTGTCGGAACGACACGAATGCCCCCGCCTTGGGCAAATTAGAAACATTTGTAAAATTTGGAAAATTTTTTAAGTTCAGGAGGTGTCGTATGGTCAAAAGTAGGTCAACAAGGGCAAAATGCTAACTCGTTCTGTAACGGGACATTATCAAGCAACACACCAAAAATCATGCCAGTATATGCAGGCATTGTGAAAAAAAGTCAATACATGTGCATTTTCCATAAAAATTTCTGTCTTTCATGAAATTTTCTATGTTTAGGATCCGTAAAACAATCAAAAGTAGGTCAACCAGGATGAAATGCAAACTCGATCTGTAACTCATTATCTGCCCACACACAAAAAAAATAAGGTGGTATCTGCAGGCATTGAGGAAAAAAAGTCAGTACATATGCATTTGTTATGAAAATTTATATTTTTCATGAAACTTTCTATGTTCAGGAGCAGTCAAATGGTCAAAAGTAGGTCAACTGAGACAAAACAAGAACTCGATCTGTAACTGGTCATTATCTGCCTACACACCAAAAATCAGGCCCGTATCTGCAGGCACTGCGAAAAAAAGTCCATACATGTGCACCTTTTTATGAAATTTTCTATGTTAGAGCACCGTCAAACGGTCAAAAATAGGTCAACTGGGACAAAACGTGAACTCCATCTGTAACTGGTCAATATCTGCCGACACACCAAAATTCAGGCCAATATCTGCAGGCATTGCGAAAAAAACGTCTGTACATGTGTATTTGTCATGAAATTTCATATTTTTCATGAAATTTTCTATGTTCAGGAGCCGTAAAACGGTCAAAAGTAAGTCAACCGGGACGAAACGCGAACTCGATCTGTAACTGGTCTATATCTGCCCACACACCAAAAATTAGGCCAATATCTGCAGGCATTGCGAAAAAAAGTCCGTACATGTGTATCTGTCATGAATATTTCTATTTTTCATGAAAATTTCTAAGTTTAGGAGCCGTAAAACGGTCAAAAGTAGGTCAACCAGGACGAAACGCGAACTCGATCTGTAACTGTTCTATATCTGTCCACACACCAAAAATCAGGCCAATATCTGCAGGCACTGAGAAAAAAAAACCGTACATGTGTATTTGTCATGAAATTTCATATTTTTCATGAAATTTTCTATGTTCAGGAGCCGTAAAACGGTCAAAAGTAGGTCAACCAGGACGAAATGCGAACTCGATCTGTAACTGGTCTATATCTGCTCACACACCAAAAATCAGGCCAATATCTGCAGGCATTGCGAAAAAAAAGTCCGTACATGTGTATCTGTCATGAATATTTCTATTTTTCATGAAATTATCTAGGTTTAGGAGCAGTAAAACGGTCAAAAGTAGGTCAACCAGGACGAAACGCGAACTCGATCTGTAACTGGTCTATATCTGCTCACACACCAAAAATCAGGCCAATATCTTCAGGCATTGCGAAAAAAAGTCCGTACATGTGTATTTGTCATGAATATTTCTATTTTTCATGAAATTTTCTAAGTTTAGGAGCCGTAAAACGGTCAAAAGGATGTCAACCAGGACGAAACGTGAACTTGATCTGTAACTGGTCTATATCTGCTCACACACCAAAAATCAGGCCAATATCTGCAGGCATTGCGAAAAAAAGTCCGTACATGTGTATCTGTCATGAATATTTCTATTTTTCATGAAATTTTCTAAGTTTAGGAGCCGTAAAACGGTCAAAAGTAGGTCAACCGGGACGAAATGCGAACTCGATCTGTAATTGGTCTATATCTGCCCACACACCAAAAATCAGGCCAATATCTGCAGGCATTGCGAAAAAAAGTCCGTACAACTGTTTCATTTCGGAATGACGGAATGACGGAATGACAGAATGACGGAATGACGGACATGGGTAAAACTATATGCCCCGGCCACTTTGTGGCGGGGGCATAAAAACAATACCTTAAATTTTGTCCAACTTTGGCACTGTTGATTTAATTTTCCCAGCATATATGCATAAGGATTTAATCTTTTACAATCTGAACTTTCAAAAGAAATTGATTGGAATGAATAGCTTTTATTCATGTTTTCACACACCATGTCAAGTGTTGTTTACATCTAGCCCACCTAGTAGTACAGCCTTCACTTGCATTATGTAACCCACCCCAGGCAGCTTACCTTGGCCCAGCTTGGCCACTACTAGCAGGCTTCCCCTCGCCCTGCACTCATCCCCCCCCCCCCCCCCCCCCCAGCTGGTGCATAAACTAGATGAATGTTATAATTTTTCTGTATTTTATTTTATTATTGGACATGCTACATTTTAGATTTTGTATTGAACCACCAGGGTTACAATGATTAAAGTGTACATTTAATTGTGTCCACAAAGTAGTGTATTGCTGTGAAAGTCTGGATGTTCATGAGATAAGTAATTCCTTACTTCAGAAGAGTAAAAACTTCACCAGGTGTGAAATTGACTATTAATTCCAGTAATTAATTAAAACTGGGATAGTAATTAGCACAATGATATTGTTTGTCCCTCATTCAACCAACAGTGTGTATATTTTTTTGAAAAGATGTTTTATTTTGTCAAATTTACTTTTATTTTATTTTGGTGAATAAAATAAAGCATGCCCTGAAAACTCCAATATGCAAAACTTTTTAATAGTGATTCAAGGAATATTCTTGTAGATGCCATGTTGTGGCATTATTTTCTTTTAAAATCAGTTAAAACATTTATGATTTAAAAATAATAAAATATATGTGTATGCATAATATGACCCAATGTTTTTTACTCTGTATATATAATGATTGCAACTTTTGCAACAATTCTAATATTTTAACTTATATTTTCAGGTTTTTTAATTAAAAATTTATAAACCTGTAGATAAAATAATGATACAGATAAAAACTTCTTAATGGAAAAGTGGATCTGCTTAAAAAAATAGGATTATATATAAACTTAAATGCATTATTCTCTTGAAAGTGAAATAAAGGTATTAGTCCATTCTGTCCACTTGCCTGTCCATCTGTAAATTTTCGTATGCAACACAGTATCTCAAAACTTTTACTGTTTTTCTTCATGACAGTCTTGTCAGAGTATTAGTTTGCAATCATATATTTAGAACTTTACTATAACCAAGTAGGAGGGCCCCTTTCCTCTTAGCTTTTCATATTCTTATATAAATGAAAAACATTACAATAGAATGTTTCTACATCCACCTTCGTGCTGCCCTCACTTTTCCCTTCTCCGAACCCCATCCCAAATTCAGCCTCAGTAAGCAAGAACAAGATGAATCAGATATATTCATACTTTAATATTTTGTATAACTATTCGTCCATAGGTACCTACGACATGCCAGAAATTATGTCAATATTGTGTAATATGTAGACATAGTGGGCATCACAATAATGTACCTTGTCAAGACTAAAGAGATATTGTGTCATACAGTCACATATTCATAAAATCACTTCATCAGCATAGTTAATCATAACATCATATCTGTCAAATTGAACGCTTGAAGACTACCATACACTTTAGATCCTTCAACAAATAGCCTTATCATCTACTACTGCTTATTACTGCTGTCATTGCATTCATATTTGCTCAAATATATCTCAATTTTCAACCCCTCCTTAATAAATAAAAAATAAACCACTTTATTTGACTCTATTAATCCATCAGTCAGGTAATTTCATTTATCATTTACTCACATATTACATTACATTCCTTTATAATAGCCCAACATGTACATAATATTCATAAGCTTTATCGACTCGATATAGTATCACAGTGGAGAAACATTTATAGTCCAATCACGATCAGCTGAGCGTCATGACCCATGGGTCACTTGTTTTTTTTTTTTTTTTTTTTTTTTGCTATCTGCTATCTAGACTTTATAGGGAAAAAGCGGAAAAAATTTAAATTGTTCAATATTTCACAGAAATAATCCCTGAATAAATCTCTCTCAAGTTTGTTTAAATGGGATTGAAATGTGTAAAATATCAGAGACACGTTGGTATACTTCTTTATACAAATTTTCACAGCATAGAACGAACAAGAAATGCATATAGAGCTGGCAAAGGTGCATCAATGTCCTTAGTTGGTACAGGAGTTCGTCCGAGAGGTCTGGACCCGTTAACATGCGCTAATTTATATCGGCCAATGGTTTATATGGGTCTGCATTATGGTTTAATCTGGGAAGCACAGAATCATTATTGCATGCTTGAGAGAATGAATCCTTTTTTGTGTCAAGGCAATACAAAGATTCTGATAAGGTATTGTCTATGATTGGGCTCCTTCGTACAACAGCATGGATAGATAAATCTAAATTCACTCAGGGAAGCATGACCTGCAACATCATGGGCTGAGATTCACAACTTCCAGTCAAATTTTGAAGAACCAATTTGCCAATTTGTTGAAATTTTCTACGACAACAGAAATATATATCACCTATGTCTGGTTAAAACACAGTGAATTGATGGTCTGAGGAAAATGTATGATTGTTAAGGTATCAAGAACTATTCCCATAGCTTACTTGATACCTGTCAGTCTCAAAAGGAACACCACAAAGGGCAAATATAAGATCAAAATATATAGCAAAAAATCAAGGAAATCCATGCAAGAATTATTGAGAAACAGGTGCTTCTGTATGAATTTTTATTCAATACAAGCCAACTGTACTGCACTTTCATATATGATGATAATATTTATTAAGAAATATTTGACCCAATCCTTTGCAAGATTACATTAATATACGTCTGACTGCCTTCACTTTAACAGTTCTTGAGATAATATGATCTGATCTAAAGGAATTTAAAGATGGTTGCCTGGTGGCCATTTTGGACTTCTGACAGGTCTGAAATCAGACAACCATTCTCTAAATTGGACCAAAAATTGAAGGAAAATTACTGAAACTGCACTGAAAAAAAGGATTTCTAAGGTGGCTAACTGGCAGACATAATGGATTTCTGACAAGTCTGACATTTAATATCACATCCTCCAATAAGAGACCAAACTTAGGGCAAATTCTCCAAATGATGTTACAGTAATGAATGTCCAAAACAATTCAAAAGGCATGTTCAGGCGCTCATATCAGATTTATAGATATGCAAATGTAAAAGTGTAGGTCCAATATATGTTATTATCACTCTGCTTTTCAATGGGGTCAGCAGGGTTGGTAAACTGCAAAACCTGAAAGAAAAGAAATGCAGAAAGCATGACTAAGAGTCTTGTAATAAAATAAAGCCATCCTAAATCAAGTACACATCCACATATTATGAGAACAAACACTTGCTTTTATATGTGGTGATTTATATAAAAATATTCAGATATCTAGGAAACTAAGTTTATTGCTATGATTCCATAAAATAAACTGCAAAATGTTCCCATCATTTTATAAATCAGTAGCTTAACCTTAATGCTATACTCTCATAGTGTTAATTCCTGGCTGAAGTATTCCAACAACAGTGTTTTGTTATGCAGTAACGAGGTACTTATCACTCAGCCTTATCACTTAATAGCCTGATACAAAAGGGAGTCATATGTCACCAGTGTCACTCACAATTACAGCCACACGGTGGGTTGTACTAGCTGGAGTGCAAGCTTATATATACAAGAAAAATAGAGATGGTCTACAAAATAAGTTGACCTGACCTATGACCTTGGTCTTTTGCCCACATATCAACTGGATTCTTTCTAAATGATGGGTAACTACTAACCAATTACATCTGGCCGGGTGTAATTACTTGGCAACCAATGAGTGAATAACTTAGACCTGCAACCTTTAACCTCCTGACCAGCTGACCTCAAAATCGATTAGTTATTTCTTCATGCAAAAAGATCCATAAATATGAAGTTTGAATCACATTCAGTGATGCATAGATGTGGCATATGTGAAAGACTGAAGGTTTGGGTTGAACAGTTTCACTTGAAATATGTTCACAAGCATTTAGAACAATATTGTGACCTTGACCTTTGACCTTTTGAACTCAACATCAATAGGCTTCTTCCCCTATTGGTAGGTAAGCCATATATGACAGATGGAAAGTATAGATTAAAAAGTTTGCCTGAGAATGACTCCACACAAGAAGAGGGTACTGTGAACTTGACCTTTGACCTCAAAAACAACAGGTCTTTTCCCCTGTTGGCAGAGAAGCGATATCAGTGCTGAAAGGTTTGGAATGAAAGGTCTGGCTTGAAATGTGTCCACAACCTTTTCAAAGAAGTGGATCCTGTGACCCTGACCTTTGACCTCAACATCTATAGGATTCTTCTCCCACTTAGTAGGTGAGCTATATGTTAAAGATCAAAGAATTGGGATGAAAGGTTTGGCTTAAAATGCATCCACAGGCTTTTCAAAGAAGTTGGTTCTGTGACCTTGACCTTTGACCTCAAAATAATTATGGTTCTTCCCCTGTTGGTAGGTGAGCTGTATATGAAAGATGTAAGGTTTGGGATGAAAATTTTGGCAAAAAGAATTATTTCTGGGGGGTGCAAACACACCCCATAATTTCGAGAATATAGGTCGCAGTGACCTAATTTCAGGTTTGCAAGATCTTTTTAGAACCTCTAAGACTGCATAGGGTTCATGGCCCTTGCCCCTACGGTTACGATTTGTGCCCTGCTAACGGACGGACGGCCGGCCGGACGGACAGATGGAAGGACGCCGGACAAAGACCCATCGCTATAGCCCAGCATGACTGAAAGTCAGCTGAGCTAAAAAATAGATATTTCTTGGCACCGCAGGTGCCATAGTATCCCCAGACAATTAATCCCCCTCCCACTTTAAGAATAGCCCCCCCCCCCCCCCTCTTCAGCAGCATATACTGACACTTGGCAAGCAACCATGGTTTCTTCCATATATCAACTTGAGAAACAATACTTTTACCAAATATGGGGTCAATACGGTGAATCACTCTCGAGGAAAGGGGTTTACTTTATACTACACATGTATAAAATAGTGAGGTCAGTGGCGCCACCTATCTGGTCGACGAGAAAACTCTCCAATATGGATGTAAATGCCAAATTGCAGACAAACACGTTGAACGACTCCTCAGATTTTCATTTAAAACAAATCTACAGATAAACGCCACACAAAACAATTGCGCAGATGGCACCACCAGTCTTGGGTTCACGATAGAGGAGCCCAAGTTCTATGGACATAAACAGTTTCAGACCAATACCGCACATCACTCCTAAAAAAGAGCATTAATTTATTCTACGGAAACGGGAAAGGTGGCGCCACCTGTCTGGTTTACTAGAAAATTTTCCAAGATGGATGGCATGCCATATTTAAGACCAATACCTTGAACCACTCCGGAGATATGAGCATTTTTCACCCAAAGCACATGAACAGATGGACGCCACGGGAAAACTTTGCAGATGAAGCCACAAGATTAAAGTACTAGATAAAGGATTTCAAGATCTATGAATATGCACACTTTCAGGCCAATAGGGCAAATCACTTCTGAGAACAGGGCAATAATTTATTCTACAAAAACGGGAGGGTAGGTGGCGCCACCTGTCTGATTTGCAAGAAAATTTTCCCAGACGGATGAACATTTTCAGACCAATAGCTTGAACCACTCCGGATTATCATTTTCACCAAAAGCAAGCGTATGGATGGACGCAACACAAAAATGATTGCAGATTGCGCCACCAGTCTTGAATATGAGATGGAGGTATCCAAGATCATTGGACATGCACAATTTCAGCTCAATCTGTCCATTAGTTTGTTTTACTTATAATGCTTACAGTACTGTCAATTGGCAATGATGGGATATTAAAAGGCGCAAAAACAAGAAAATGACAGAATATGGCACCACCTGTCTGCCACAGAAGAGAAAGCTATCCGAGATCTTCTGTCAATTTTATTTTTGGACCAATCCATGCATCCCATATTGAGATATTTATGATTTTGTGTGATGTTCACCATATATGGCACAATTTAAGGTCAAGGCCACTCATAGGAAAGGTCATGGCCCCAGTTTGAATATACATCATCCCGTAACCCATGTCTATATATATGCATAATACGAAAGAAATATGTCCATTAGTTTTTACTTATAATGCTCACAGTACTGTCAAGTGGCAATGATAAGGGTATTAAACGCCACGAAAACAAGAAAAGGATAACAGGTAGCGCCACCAGTTTCCAGTACATGACAACATTATCCAAGATCTTCAGTCAACTTGATTTTTGGATCAATCCATGCAAAAGTTCTTGAGATATCAACGAAATTGTGTGGTTTTCCCCAAAAATGGAATTATTCAAGGTTAAGGTCACTCTCTTAGTAGAGGTCACAACCCCATTTTAGATAGATTAATTAATGCAAATGACATCTTTATTACACATTTACTCTGATAAGTGTATATCCTCCAGATAACCATGATCGGCTTGCTGATTTCTGATTATCTTAACAAGAGGTCTTTGGTCAACTGATGTAATGTTGTATATTTACAAAGATATACTGGCATTATCCTAACTGTACAGCATAAAGGTGTATCCTTAAATTCATATAAAAATACCTTTTCTCAGGAAGTTGTTTTATCCTTGTTAATATCCTTAAACAATCTTGATTTATATATTAGGCGTTTTTAATATTTGTCACAGCTAGTCCACCCAGACAATGTTAACATTTTTATATATAGACAAGCTGTGAAAGAATGTTATACTAAATGCATTATATATATATATATATATATATATATATATATATATATGTGTGTGTGTGTGTGTGTTATGCACCTTGGAGCATTATGTTATTACTCCGTGTATTACGTCGTAGCCGGTATCGGCACCAGGGCGACCAATTACTGACGCTCGTGGGCGACCAAGCCGTTACTGTTAGTTTCATTTTTCACGGTTCAGTAGTTTCAGGTGTAGGCATTATGAAACTAATTCCTTGTGTCTGTTAAATAAGATTATTGATTTCTCGATTTTATAATGTAACATGCTGTATTACTCCTCCGTACTGAGGTTGCATTGTTCCGAGGTGCGTTTCATTGAAATGAAACTTTCATTGAAACGCACCCCGGATCAATAACACGATGCTCCAACGTGCAAAACATTTAAGTAATATGGTTCTACCTTAGCTGTATCAGGCACTATATTGCAAGCACTTGAACCTTCTTTTATATATTTATATATTGCGCGGACATTGCTAAAGCACATTTTATTATTCAAATTAATGTATATCAATCATAGTTAGACATCATAGTAATGTGAATCACATAATATGCACCACACATATATCATCACTTAGCATCCAGCATTCACATTGTTTCATGCAGCATAGTTATAACTTATGAAATTTCTAAATGCATAAACAGGTACTTAAACTAAATTATAACATAAACATTGCCATGGAATCCAAGATATATCTAAATGCAGCACCATCAAAACAGTTCATCATGAGCCATTCTATACTTTTTTCCCCTCAAAATATGAATAAATCTATTTAAATGCATAATCAAATCTGCAATCTAATTTATAATCCATAGCTTCTGAATCAGAAGATACCTACCAATACAAGTTAAATTTAAACTGACTTTGGATATTAATAACTCAAAACTGCTAAGTCTGTTTTATTACTGACTAAACTGGGATTCTACTTACTTTACTTCTGTTAAAGTCTGTTTTAACAAGTCTTCTTTGTTGACTAACACAGAAATTAGCCGAATAAAGCTAAACTAATATAAAACTATAACATATTTATTTTAGTAATGAAAACAAGCATTGCTTGTTTATGCTAGAAACCAGATGTTCCATTTGTAGGAATTCAAAGATTAATATACCTCAAAAATGGTTACATGGAAAAATAATGGTATGAACATAATTGGGCCACAATTATCAATATAATGCAAATATCAATTTTCTAACAGGTTTACAATATTCAATGTAACATGCTTCTGACATTATAATAAAAAAGTTTGCCAAAATAACATTTTCCAATGCAGGCTGTCATGTGTACACCAATTTCAGATTGGCAGCTTGCCAGCTTCACACATACATTTCCAAGTCCTCATGCAGCCTAATAAAAGTCCTTTCATAGTTTATAACATACCTTTTCCAGTGTTAATATTTACCAGGTGTACCATGCTGGATAAAGGGATTAACATTAATCCTTGGTAATCTATTTCCACAAAATGACTTGTCATACTGTTGTGACCTGTTTGAAGGTAGGCCACATCAGAGCAGATCAATATCATAAACAATTAACTTTAACGTTTAACTTCACACGGCAGGGCATATATACACTTATTGGTCCTAGTGAAAAATGCTTAATTGATTGGTAATTCACATAAGGAACCGGTGGTAGTCAATAACAGGAGAGAGCCAGAAAAGGACATATGTGCTTGTGTGTTAGTGTACTATGATGTGTGTGCAGCTAAAAAACGCAGCATTACACACAATAAAATAACTCATACTTGCTGACTGCCCCAGAATTGTGCAAGAATATACACTTTTGGAGTTAATACTATATTGTGCTTCTTTGAATGTGTATCCTGTGAAGATTTTCACAAAACCTTTTTTTACATCTGTAGTTTGAAAGGACTGTCCAATCTACAATGACAAGATATAGTTTTACATACCACGATATAATGGGCAAATATATATATGGTGAGCAGAATTATATATGACAAGGTGATGGCAAAAATGTAAAGATTATTCAGACAATATCAATATACAATTTATCCATACAATATGACATATATATATATATAAATATATATATAATATATATATATATATATATATATATATATATATATATTTATATATATATCAGGATATATCCATCACGCAAACATAACAGTATATTTACATCAATAGGTTTGACGTTAATGATGAGATCAGCGCTCAGATGGTTGTCTCTCAGTGGGATAGTTATGTAGATTACTGTTGGAAAATTAAAGAGTTAGTTCTTTAATGTAAATTTTTAAATCTAATTCAAATTTGCATAACATGAATATCTAAATAAACCATAAAGACTATGCATTGTGACTGACTCTGAGGCACTGAACATAAACTAAATGTAGAAAATATGGTACTTTTTAAACATTTTGGGCTAGAATAAACATTTTAGGGTAGAAAAAGAATAGAGTAACATTACAAGCAGACAAGTCCCATATCTCATTTTTGCAAACACCTGAATGAGTAAAATGAACAATGAATTACCATTGTATACATGGGTATGACTGTTAACTAAACATGCAGTTGCATTGTTGGTTAATAGTTATGCTTAAAATATACCTTTCAAATATTTTTACAAGATTTCTCACATTTGAAAATGAAACTATAGGGGAAAAAAGTACTTTTAAGTTAATACACACTTTTCTTCAAAACAGTGAAATCTATGAACTTTTGTGTAATTTACTGAAAATTCTGAAATTCAAATACTAAAACAGACATTTCCATAACATCAAATTTATAACAATTACTTTTGATAAATAAACAAAATTTCTGCAGCCAATACTTTTGACTGACCCCTTGCTTTGATAGGTGCTCTCTTTCCTATTTTTTTCAATTGTCACGTGCATTATTTACAAACATTACATCTCTCATACCCAGAATGACTGTATGTGAACTATGTATGCCATATACTTATTGAAGACTGGAATACACCACCTTGTATGGATGTACTGGTGAGCGCTCACATGAGAACACAAACATAAGACTGTAATGTTTGGGTTTGAATTCCGAAAAATTGGAAAAAAAAACATTTGATCAAGATAAACCACCTATATGTACCTTAAAATATATAAATTATAAGTGTACACACAAAATTCAAGATGAATATTCATGAAAGAATACTATATTGAAAATAAACAATGTATCAATCAGCTGCAACATCATGTAGCCATTGATTTGTCTATATAGATTAGGGATATATATGTTCTAATACTAATACACGTAATACATTCTGTAATAATCAATTATTTGATAATTAGATCATGAGTTATCCATGAGAGTTCATAAAACCTAACATTCAATGTAGAGAATCAGAACAGGTAAGAGTAAATTATAATAAAATTTGATACAATCCATATTCAATATATATATCTCAGTATTCCAGTCACAGTCGATGTAAAAAAGGGCTCAATACTGCTAAGTAGAGCATATTTACTGAGTATCAAACATGTTGAATCATTGAGTTACTACTCAGAGTTTCATGTCACTTGCGATCTCCGGTGTGTAAACATCAATGTGCATCCCTTGAGTAGTTCAATAGTAACTCAATGCTCCAATGTGTTTGACTCTCAGTATATATATAATTTATCTATAATATAAACTGCTACTTATTCAACAGAGAATCTTATTTCCATTCCTAAATACAAAACAAAGTAAACATAACTAAGTTCCTAAAAATGAAATAATCAATACAATAAAAACTAAATGATCTTTTCCCCAGCCATCATGAAAAATGTAACTGTTCAAAGAAATCTAAAATCTGTGTAAAACATAACTACAGACCTGAAAATCATATCCATTCCTTATAAATTTATAGACAAACAATACAGATCACTTAATAAACAAATGTGGAATATAAGAATGTATGATTAGTCTGGGAGCTAAAAATATGATAACAATTTCAATTCACGATTAGGCTAAGTATATTAAGTATATTAAATATATTTTCTAAAACAGACATAATATTAGGTATCAATAGCATATAGCAATAAGCATGTTAACGTATACATGTACTGGCTAAAAACAGGCAATATTACCAGTAGTTTCACTAGCATAAGCATGTTACAGTATATTAGCTAAATAGCAGGCATCCAGGTAATTTCAGTAGCATAAGCAGTTTGACCTGTAGCTATTGTGTCACACTGACAAAACAGTCTTAATAAGTGGATATGATGGTCTATGTCTTGGTCACTTTCTAAAATATTAAACACTAATATAACAAATATATTATCTATCATACCATGACTAGATACATATATGTGTATTTTGTGCTAAAAATATACCATTAAATATATACAATGTTACTTAAACATTTAAACATACATGTGTGCTGTAGACTTACACAAGTATATAACTCTGACACACGTCTCAACAAATAAAGGCTTGTAAACCTATCCAGCTTCTGGTGCACGTGTTCTTCTTTAGATGGCATGTGAACAGTTTTGACTACTGTGCACTGCTCACATTTGGCAGGCTGAATTTTATTGGCAGTTATGGGTTCAGCCTGACCACATACAGAATTATTCACGAAATAGATGGCAAGTGTGGCCTGATGGAGCAAGGTGTCTGAAAGCACTGCTGCCAGAGCCTTGATAACCAGGCTCCCAAAGAAATATTGGAATTTTGTAAGAGGACTGGAGGTGAGAATAAAAGAGAATTATAGGAATTATCTGGCAGAAATATAGAAAAAAAAAATACAGGAGTTTTCACAGCAAAATCATGTTTTACTTGGTCACTAACCATGGCAATCAGTTCTCAAAGCAGCATCTGAAACTCTGTTTAATTAGTTTAGAAGGCTGTACTGGAATGACTGCAACATTTACATGCAGTTCTGCAAATAAGCTGGATGCTTTCTCTTATAACAGGCTTGTATAACAATATTTATTCAGTACTAACAGTTATATCTGAAACATGATTGTGCAGTGAAAAAACATATTGGAAATGTATGAGATCTTAATGTTTAGATAACCATGAAATTAGAGGAGAACTTTTTTTCATAGCAAAATATAAGAATATGATAGTAAGTGGAAGCCCTGCAAATGGGCAGTTATCACACTCCTACTACTCACTCATATCCTAACTATGGTCATTTGCTACTCTTATGGCAGAACGCATTTGATGTTCTATTAACAAACTGTGTAAAGCCATCTGCCATCTTACATAAAACACACGCTACTCATTCATGTATGCTACTCTCGTACCCTGTTCCTCTCATACTAAATACTCATATGACACTGAAATACAGTTGAATCTGTCTGAAAGACCACCTGTGATACAAAAATACCTGTCTATTTAGACCACTCTTTGATGAACAGAAAGCATTCAAACTGGTTATAACTGACCTCTCAAAAAGACCACCAGTGATTTAAGACCACTTTTGACCAGTCTGATGGGTGGTCTCATAACACAGGTTTCACTGTACTGCAAATTCTTTAATAAACTCATTTCCTACTTGCAATGAGGCTGGTGCAACTAAGTCATGTGCACATTTCATTAGCTCTATTACTATAATCAAGGAGATAACAGACTGGAGTATCAAGTGAGAGTCTGGCCGTGTTGAATGTTGCTGATGGGGGTCATTAAACTCGCTGCTCAAAGACACAGAGATGCCACTGATAAGCCCGGCCGCTAATTGATACAGCGGGAGAGACCCCCCCTTCAGCGTGACTTCGAAACATCACCTTAATTGCCAGCTGCGAAAAACATGGGCGATAATACGAGAACAACACCATCAGTGACAGAGCGGGCGATGGCTCCCCGTCATCCATCAAATTGAAAGTCATCAGGTCATAAGCGTCAAAATATTTAGTTATCGACGGAATACTTTAATACATGTTTAATTATTAATATGTGTCAGAAGTGTGGGAACTGATGTAAATTTTTATAATTCCGAAGTTATTCAGGGAAAGTAAGGTTTACTTTTCCCAGTCATCTGTCATGAATCCCGGCAGAAGTTGATGCAGAGTAATCGCATCTATCCCAAAACTGATCCAGTGATTCCTCAACACGAGACCTCTCTAGATATATTTATAACGCATAATTCTTGACAAAACAAACCCTTTGCACATTCATAATTCCGGTCAATGTTATTTCAGTGATTTACCGCTCAGTCACCAGATATATTGCTCTCTGCTTCGGCGAGCTACAGCGGACTGCTGAAGAAACATCTAGCAGACTTGCTTTATCCAAGGGCGTGCCACCGCTCCGCCTGACACCGCGACACAATAGGCGCACAATAGAGTCAATGGGCTTATCAGGTCTTCATTGCAATTAGCGCACGACTGACACTCGAGGCTTCTGACAGTTGATACTCCAGTCTGTAATCTCCTTGCTATAATGAGAAGCAGAGACAGAACTCATATGCAACTCTTAAATGACACCTTTATCAAATGTCTGACATTAGAAGAATACCTGCAAACAGTAATTCAGTCCACATATTAACTTAGAGAAGTGCTTGATTTGGTGTCTATTTGTAAATTCCTTTATATGTATTTGAACATTTAAAATATACCCCTTTGATAATAAAGCTACCATCACATTTCAACACGAAGACTCGTGCGCTATAGATATCCTCTTACAAGACTGATATACCCTTTGAAGAAAATATACTGGCAGTCAAGACATATTATTATGTATTAGTTATATGATAAAAAGCTCTATTTACAATGTCTTTTTCTATTCCTGGACTGAGCAGATATGTATATTCTATATATATATATGTGTGTGTGTGTGTGTGTTCAAAATTGACTTTCTGATCATAAAATTTTCTGGTCACAAAACATGTTTATGGCGAGGTGCAACAGCATTCTGGATATCTGCTGACTGTTGTTATGACACCAATGTCCTTGAAAACAAATGACATTTCATAATTAGCACAGATGACTGAAATGATAATATTTCACCTGAGTGAAGGACAAAACCTTACTTAGCCAAAACTCTCTGAGACATAACATGCAGGACAAAACCTATAATAGACAAAACCCTCTCACACGAAACAAGCTAAATCATAAGCCCATTCCCTAAATTTGCAGAGTTGTACACAGCCCAATCACTTTCAAATAATACATATTAGTCATTATTTTTTAAAACATTTCTATGTATTTTTGCATTTGGTGTTTTAATACATGTGTCGATATGTAGATCATTGAGGTTCAAGTGCTGTTTTAGTCAGGGCTGGTTTTGGGCCTGGACAGATGAGGGGTAAAACACTTGGCTCTCTATGCTGGCAAACCATGTTCGATCCCGGCGTGGCTATGAGAGTGGGTTGTAGTGGCCCATCCAAAGCCGTGGTTTTCTGCTGTTTCCTCCACCTATAGACACTAGACTATCAAATGCCACCACCTACATCATGGAGAGAGCCCAACTTAGTTTTTACTATTTGTATAATCCATGTAAGTTTATAGTTTTTGTAAGTGTGGGTTTTGACAGGGAGGGTTTTTGTCTGCATGTGGTTTTGTCCTTCTGCCGTTTGACCCAAGTAATAAAATTATCTAACTCAGAGGTCAGTGACTATGTGAAAGTTTTGCTGCATTGTGGCACATTCGGTTCAAACTGCCTCGATGGGCTTGCTGCTGTTGTGTCTACATTGTATGTGGTTTTTGACCCATCTCTGGAAAGACATCACTAATACTACCTGAGATAGTGAGTATTTATATAGTACATTTCATAACAACATGATCGTTCCATCCCTGTCCTTTCAGACATATATTTTCCATAAGGATTCAAATGATTGTGAAATTTTCTGAAGCCTAACACTTCAAGCTGGTATAAAATATCATACATATCCACAAAGTCTTTAACTGTGCTGGCTCGACTGCGGCCATTAAGGCTGACTTCTGGGGTGTGGATCTCAAAAACAAACTGTTTCACGCGATTTAATGATCCTTCCTGCAGAGCTGTTTTCAATGACTCCCATTCGCTGTATTCAATATCGATCTTCAGTACATCAAGGTCTTTCTAGATTTGAAAAAAAAAAAATAAATACATAAATGCCATAAAATTGTGAACTTGACCTGTAACTCAAATGAAAATTTAGAAGTTCAACCTATCTGTCAAAATTAGACTTTTACATGAAAGTTACCATACTGGCATATTATAAAATATTTGCAATTTTCTATTATATTAATGGTGTAATATTCCAAGAAGTAAACACACGCATTTATGTTTAGTGTTACACCACTCAGCAAAATAATCTGCATTACACACCTTGTTAATTACCTCAAGACAACAATGAATGTTATTTTAAATTTCTAAATCTGAATTTAAATATTATTCCAAAATCATACTTACAGTAAATAAATTTGAGTCAATAGTAAGACCTAACCCTGAGGAAGCAACAAATTAGTGTGTTTCTTATTTAAATGTCTGCTTAAAAATGTTTTACCAATTTTTTGTAAATAATATGATATCATCATCCTTCAACCTACAAAGCTACTTACATCATCATCCCCGAGATCTCGGAAGAGTGTACCCAGAGTCTTCATCTTCCAGCCGTTACTTTTGACTTCATTTTTTCCTCCAAGTCCCAAATTATAAAACGCTACTTTGTCCGAATGATGGTGGTCTCCAACACCCATGCTAAATACAAGAATATTCAAAGGTAAAAGTTTCTTGACATTTTAAAAACACATTAATGATTTCACTTGTCTACTTTTGATAGAGTGCCCAATGCATATAATATAATGTAGTTGATCATGATCATTTTAAGAAATTAAATTTAAATTAAGGTTTTAGCAGTTTTTGTATGATATACTGGTATCCAATTTTGTCCACTAGCTTTTAACAAATATCTCAAGTACACCTGCAGCTATCAGCATCAAATCTTACTCATTCTGATAATGTGACTAATATGCCAAAGAGAGCTTTTTGCTATGTTCATCTACTATGTGACTGATTAGCTTTGAGCTGAAACATATTTCTCCCAGAGTCTGTCTATGGAAAATGTTCACTATGTGTGCAGTAGCTGAGTGAAATGAATTAGCTGAATGAACTCGCTGTGTAAAGCCTAGGTCACAACTGGCCATACTGGCTCCTATGGCCTGTTGGCGTCCAAATTTTGTGCAGAATCTCATGTTGCCATCTAAGTCCTTCATGAGTAATTTTGAGGTCGCAGACAGCCCATCAGCATGTACAAAGGAAGTTAGACATGCCGTGCTCTGCAGGCACTTGCTCCCTCATTGTGTGCAACCTGCGTCTTAGACCACAGACTTTCTTCCCATGGTACCCTAAAAATTGCATGTCTCACTGGTGAACTCTTTGCAAACACCTTGAAGGGGGGAGGGCAAACTACATTTGTAGCCTCGTTGTTTGCTGAGAATTAGTAGAGTACGTGCTTACACACTGTCTGCAACCTGGAAATTTGCATTAAGGACTTGCTTTGCATGTGAGATTCTGAGGAGAATTGGAGGGAGCCTGTGTGGCCGGTTGTGACTTAGGCTTAAGCAGTGTACCTTGTTTGTTGTTCTTACCTTGGATCAAAGGCTCGGACCTGACAGCCAAACTGAGAGGAGATGGCATCGTCAAAGCTCCAGTCATTGTTGATCCTACAGAGGAAAGTTTTAATGAGATGTTCATAATTGCTAAACAATCAAAGGAAACAGTGACAGGGCACTGGCTATGGAGTGTGCAATCTTGAGATTTAAGGCAGGGTCAAAAGTAATTATCAGGTGAAAATCTGCCACGGGTTCATACACTTTGAGCAAATGAAATTTTCATGATTTTTTCATGACTTTTGAGAATTTTCTAAAATTCACAACTTTTTAAGTAATTATTTTCAAACCTCAAAAATCATGACTTTTTAAGGATGTACGAACCCTGTGTCACCTATGACTTATTCAGGGCCCATGCAGAAAAAATACAGCATATGAAGGCCTAAATGCTAGAAAATGTAGGAAATTGTAGGAGACAATCTTCCAATAAAAAAATAGGAATATATAGGAAATATATGAGTTATCCGAATCCCTGCTAATACTAAGCCCACATGCCGGTTTTTGATAGTCAGCTGTATTTTCAATCTAGCGCAAACATGGGCAGATAAAAAAAAAAGAAAGAAATATTTTGTATTCTTTAGTCAATATTTTATGTATACATGTATATTAAAATATATTAAAACAGATTTAATGGAAATATAGAAGGTACATGAAAACATCCATTAATAAACGATCATTAGTCCTATCACTAGTCAATACATTAATGTACTGTAAAACTGCTATACCAGTATATGAGGATTATAATGATGTGTAGCATCTGCTGCATTAAAAACCACTGACAACTATGCTGGTGCAAGTGTATACACAGATGAATTTTGACAAATTTACCAGATGTACAAGCCATAAAATAAATCACATAATCAACAGAGTAATCATATTAAGTTGGTTGGCCATGTTACTTTAGAAGTGGATCTAAGTGATTGAGATATCATGCCTTATGATAGGCAAAAATGTTTAATTCTTTAATCATCAGGCTACTGACCAAACATGACCAAAGCCAAATAAAATGAGGAGACTCTTAAGAACATCTGTCATAATCAACAGAAGTGGATTCTTGTGATAGCCATTTTTGTAAGATATCACACTTCCTTTGAAAGATATTTTGAGATCTGCAAGGAGAAACAGAGCTGATCATGACACACACACACACACCCACCCTAAGCCTCGGTCACAACCTGCTGGTCATGACACACACACACACACATACACCCTAAGCATCAGTCACAACCTGCTGATCATGACACACACACACACACATACACCCTAAGCCTTGGTCACAACCTGCTGATCATGACACACACACACACATACACCCTAAGCCTCGGTCACAACCTGCTGATCATCGCACACACACACATACACCCTAAGCCTCGGTCACAACCTGCTGATCATGGCACACACACACACATACACCCTAAGCCTCGGTCACAACCTGCTGATCATGGCACACACACATACACCCTAAGCCTCGGTCACAACCTGCTGATCATGGCACACACACACACATACACCCTAAGCCTCAGTCACAACCTGCTGATCATGGCACACACACATACACCCTAAGCCTCAGTCATAACCTGCTGATCATGACACACACACACACATACACCCTAAGCCTCGGTCACAACCTGCTGATCATGGCACACACACATACACCCTAAGCCTTGGTCACAACCTGCTGATCATGACACACACACACACATACACCCTAAGCCTCGGTCACAACCTGCTGATCATGGCACACACACATACACCCTAAGCCTTGGTCACAACCTGCTGATCATGACACACACACACACATACACCCTAAGCCTCGGTCACAACCTGCTGATCATGGCACACACACATACACCCTAAGCCTTGGTCACAACCTGCTGATCATCACACACACAAACACATACACCCTAAACCTCGGTCACAACCTGCTGATCATGACCCACACACACATACACCCTAAGCCTCGGTCACAACCTGCTGATCATGGCACACAAACACATACACCCTAAACCTCGGTCACAACCTGCTGATCATGACCCACACACACATACACCCTAAGCCTCGGTCACAACCTGCTGATCATGGCACACACACATACACCCTAAACCTCAGTCACAACCTGCTGATCATGGCACACACACATACACCCTAAACCTCAGTCACAACCTGCTGATCATGGCACATACACACATACACCCTAAGCCTCAGTCACAACCTGCTGATCATGACACACACACACACATACACCCTTAGCCTCAGTCACAACCTGCTGATCATGGCACACACACATACACCCTAAACCTCAGTCACAACCTGCTGATCATGGCACACACAAACATACACCCTAAGCCTCAGTCACAACCTGCTGATCATGGCACACACACATACCCCGTAAACCTCAGTCACAACCTGCTGATCATGGCACACACACACATACACCCTAAGCCTCAGTCACAACCTGCTGATCATGACACACACACACACACATACACCCTAAGCCTCAGTCACAACATGCTGATCATGACACACACACACATACACCCTAAGCCTTGGTCACAACCAGCTGCGGTCACAACACACCATAGAGTACCGTTTGGTTTAGGGACCCACTGAAATACTTAAGCCTCAATCACAACCCTCTGCAGTCACTGCACATCGTTGATCTGCATTCGGCTTTTGAAGCTGCAGAAATACTAAAGCAGCCAATGTGTGGGAATGGCAAGGTGTCTTCCTCATTCTCACGGCCTTAGCACAGTAGATAAAGCTAACCTAAGAGTACCACAAGCTAACCTTGTGGAAGCCTTAAAGATCCCTTACGACAGCCACAGGTACACCGTATGTCTCTCAGGTAGCTGAGTAGGCATTAAAAATTGCACGGGCATCCTACATCATCCATCGTATACTGTACGGTGCCCCTACGGAGCCAGTATGTGGCTACCTGACTCGCAGCCACCGCGTCAACCCTAGCTTTTGTGCTATAGTCAGTTACATTCATTGCGGAATGCCTGAGGCCTTTGAAAATATGTACAGTTGCTGTATGTCAACCACATGGAAAAGCCCTAAACACCCAGTGCAGGGCAACCGTATTAAGGTTGGGACTGAGGCTTAGGTTGAGGTGGGGGTTATCAGCTGTGCAAGCTACAATTATCAGAAGTGTCAGACAAAGCTACTCTGTTTATCCAAGACAACTGGATGGCTTGAAGTTTTCTTGAAACAACAAAAGTTTAAAATTTGAAATTCTTACCCAAAGGAGTACACAGTGCAGGGTACCTTGAGGCTGTACGGCTCACTGGTGCAGATGTCCCAGCCTCCGTCACCGGAGTTTCCCATCCTTATTCTTCCTCTACACTGAGCATGGTTGGTGGTCACCAAGCTGTCACAAAACCAAAAATACACCAGGGCTTTCAACAGGAACAAATTTAAGAGTCCTGGATGCTACGGTCAGAATTTCTGAGAGACGCATGGGATTTTGGAACATCCTAAGAGAAAGGGATTTGTCTAAAATTCTGAATGGTAATGTAAAATCTAATAATATATTTGATTATTTTTGTCATTTTAGTGCCTTTATCTGGTTAAAGGTGCCAAATCACCTGTCTGAACTTTATAAACTAAAAGGTTATCCCTTGAAGCTTATATAAAAATAGACCAGAAAAAGTGGATATGACCACACACAGGCTGCTTGTTTTGTTTATATCAATGTGAATAAAATATTTGGGGGCCTGCCAAAATAATCAAAACAAATTCAATGAGGGCATCTGGCAGCAAGTCCGATAAGCCAGTGCTTTGCAAAGAGAATTTTGCAACAAATAACTTTTTCTACCTCCAAATAATGCAACCTACCATTTTAAATTTCATGTTTTTCCCATTTGTCAACATTACTGTGTTTACAAACATGTTATTGATAAACAAATTCATACATCTTTCACAAAGGCATAAGAACTGTTCACAACCAAATTTACCCTAAGATAATTAATTCATACATGTAAGAAGCCAGAATTCACATAAATTCTTTTTCAACAGGCAGGTGAATGGGCAGCTTTAAATATCATGTCATTATGTGCTTCTCTTATTTCAGTGAATGTAAGGATCAGTTGTTGTTTGTCAGTACACATTTTGACTGGTTTGTGTGGAGTATTTGGCAATAGCCAGTGACTGCTGCAAGATACATACAACTCTAATCCTCTCAGTCCTACAGTCAGAAATTAATGAGTCCAGTGGAACGCTCAGACACCCAGAACTAGCATCTGGAAGAGACTTTGAATATCACAGACACTTATCCTCATGTTTCTAAAACCCTGAGGCACATACTGAACATTATTTAAGGCAATAAGCCATACTGGTATACTATGGATAAGAAGTCTACACCTCTCGATATAAATACTAATGTAACTTGATATGTTTGATAGAAATATAACTTGATATGTTCACCTTTGGATATATTTCATATCACAAGAATAGAGCTTAACATTATAAGCAGATACAATATAACAAAAAGAAGGATTAAGTAGATGAGCTACCATTATCAATTTTAGGCTATAAATCCATTAATCATTGAGAAAATGAAGCATTTTTTCATTTATTTGCTCAAAATGGGCTGATTGTAGTTAAATTTGTAATTGTGTCAATATTTCTCAAACCAAAAAACTGGTAGGGCTAATTATTAACTTTGCATGTTTTCAGGGATAATGACTCAATTAATTTCAGGTTTTTAAAATCAATTTCAATAGATCAAGCCTGGATGTAAAGTCTAACATTTGGGATTTGTGCCTTGCTGAAAAAAAAAAAAACATTAGCTGGAAGGAATGAAGACAGACAAAACTTCTTTTCTTCAAATATGGTAGCTTTTGTATGATATTTACCATACACATCTAATAGTTAGTCTTTTTTATTTTAGGTAATAATATACCTGCAACTCTTGAGGTTAAGTAAACCTATTCCATATGCGTTTGTTCTGTGATGGGAGGATTTCATCCCAATCCCAGACTTTGTCCTGATTTGATTGGCTGGTACACATGTGACATCATGGACTGAATTTTATAAACAACTCAGATCTAGTAATGCATGTTGTTTTTATTCTATGCTGACAATTTGGGACTGACAGAGGCAGAAATATTGTGCTTTTACTGAAATCTAGAATTTTTAGTCGCAGGGGATTTCCAGGTGTGTGAAATCCCTGCAGAGTTTACAGTGCTCATAGATGGGCCAATAGTTTTGAAGAAATCACACAAGCTCATGTTTTTAGTGGAAAAATAGATAGAAAAATTGTTTTTTCTCCAGGAATTGGGCTTATTTTATGTAAAATTCTGCTAGTATTAATATTTTTTTCAAAGGCAATTAAGTTTTTTGATAATATAATGAGATTTGGAATGCGTTTGCTTGACCTGAAAGCATTCTCAAAATATTTGCATCCTCATCAAGATTGAGAGTGCAGTCCTTGACATTACAGGATATGCAACTATGACATAAGAGGGGAAAATTCTGCTAGTATTAAAACCACAACCACAAAACTATAATCCACTGATTTCAATACCAATGATGCCCATTCTTTATATAGATATATATTATCTAAAGTTATTGTATGGTTTGCTTGTGACACTGACAGCATTTTGCTGATCAAATAGTTTTGGGCTTTTGATCACTTACTCATAAAAGATGTCCTCAGCCACTGCAGGATCCATCTTAGAGGTGTCCCTTCCCTCAGCATATCTCGTTAACTTGTAGTCCATGAACAAAGAGATACCTGGAAAACGGCTCCGAACTGCAGCAGGGTCAAGACTCCCTCTGAAAATCAGTATGAACCCACTATGTCAATGTAGTCACTTTGGATTTAAAATCTTTTCCTGAATGAGCATCAACATTATTAGAAAATGTATGAAAAGAGTTAAAAATATCATAACACCTAACATTTAATAAGATGTTACTGCACATCTGATTGTGCAAAAACAAAGAAAGAAAAAAATCTCTGTTTTGAATTTTTAGTGTTTTAGTAAAAAGTGTGGAACAATCTGAAAGAACAAAATACTATTTTCAGTAAATAATCGAGATCTTTTAGCATATTTTATAATTCATTCCATAATTATAGTAAACTTATAAATCCTTAGAGAAAACTGGAAATAACCAAGTAGAGGAAGCTGAACTATGTTCTTAGTACAAGTAGTAACTGTTAAGTTACAATAAATACCTTGTCTCAGCTTTCATCTGTTCTTCTCTCTTCCTGAGTTCTTCTCTTTCACGTCTTCTCCTTTCCTCTTGTCTACGTCTGCTCTCATCTTCTAGCTCTCTCCTCCTCTGTTCTGCTCTTCTTCTACTCTCAGCTTCCTGCTTTTTTCTCTCCTCTTCTCTGCGTCTATTTTCCTCTTCGATCTGTCTTCTCCTCTCCTCTGCTTGTCTTTTACTTTCATCTTCCTGTCTTCTCCTCTCCTCTTCTCTCTGTTGGACCTCTGTTCCATCATCTACTACATCACCCTGGTCCTCCTCCTGTTCCTCTTTATTCCTCCTTTCTGCTTCCTCTTTTCTCTGTTGTTCCGCCTTCTGTCTTTGGTATTCTCTCTGTTCTTGCCTCTTCCTTTCTTCTTCCCTTTCTTTAAGTTCTTCTCTCTGCCGCTTATCCTCTTCATCCTTTCTCCTCTTCAGTTCTTCTTGTCTCTGACTTTCTTCTCTTCTCTGGTTATCCTCCTGAATTTTCCTTTCTTCTTCTGTATCAATATCTTCAGGATTATCATCTTCATCAGCTTGGCCATCTTGATCATCTTCATCTTCACCATTCATAACTTTCTAAAATTAATAAAAAAAAAAAGAAAAGAATTCTTTAACAGTGCTTCTACCTCTATATCCAAACAACTAAAGGTATATATATATGTGATTTTTCATACTTTCAATTAACCTATACCCTATACCTTCCTGAAAACTAATAGGAGAGTCATCACCATTTTGAATAGAAGGACTCTATTTCTATAATTTTTCTATAATTTTTTTATTCATTATAAAAAAGTTCTTAAAATTCTTATTCAGTACACAAACTGAAGAAATACATTTAAATATATTTATATAATTGTCTTGCTAGTTATTTGTAAAGAAAGCTTTGTACAATTCAGTTTACAAATTATCATTTATTTGTAATATGTTATCAATGTGCATGATGAATACAAACAAAAAATACAAAAGTCTGGGAATATCAGCAGCAAAGGGTATTTCATAAAATATCTTTTCTCTGTCACTAATGTTGTTTCAACAAAATGATGAAAAGTTAACTGAATTATTAATCCTTCATTAAATATTATAATTATTTGAAACACTTGTGCATATATTTAGTAATTATTAGCAATATAAAATAAATCAAACAAAAAAAAACACTTATGCTGTTAGTCTGAAATAATTCAAATAAAGTTCTACAAACAAAAGGCATCGTCATGACTACAAATTTATTCAAAAGAAATTCTGTCACATAATAAATGCAATTACATATAAATATGATGATTTAAGATTAATTAAAGTGTTTAGACTTTTAGACTATACCAGTTACAGGTTCATGCACTTATGTGTAAGAAGAGGGTTCTGGCATTAAAATGACTTGACACATTCCAAAATTAGTGGTTTATTCAAGCCTAAGTAATCTTGCATGCTGAATAAATCTAAAACTGATAAAATAGGAGGAGCATATATATATATATCAGGTTTCAGACTTTAAAAGACTGAACTGCATGTAATTCACATACATGTGCAAACTCTTTTTGTATTCTGGAAAAAAATATTATTTCATCTGTCACCTTCACAAAGCATTTCATCTGGAATAACTTCATTGTATTGATTTTCCTATACCAAGTCAAAGTGAGTTACACACATAAATTGTTGATAAAATGTCATGTATACGCAGCACCTTTGGAAAAGATCATGCACCGTGATACAAAATAACATGTTCCTGGTGATGGTAATTGACACTGTTTTGCAATTACTGCCATTACTGCCAACAGGATGGAGGCCCCAGTCAGTCTCAAAATGCAGACATCATGCATTGGTATTCTTTGGAATTGAAGCAAAGCTGGTATTAATGATTTCTTGAATAAATGCATAAATAAACATCTAGACTAGGCTGCAATGCCTTCATGCGAACTGCAGGCTTGTACCACATGGGAGGTTGCCATGCCAACCATACCTGCTGCTGTTCCTGCAGTTGCCGTTTAAGCTCTTCTAATTTCTGTTTTTCAATTTCAACTCCCCGCTGAGCCGCAGCAAGTTTTTGTTTCTCGGTATCGAGACTACGCAGCTGCTCAGAGTGATACTTCTGCAGCTGGCTCCGTTGTGCCTGAAGCCTTTGTTTCTCTTCATCCACCTGCTTTTTCACCACACCCACCTGCTGAGCCACCTGCTGATTAGACTGATTCCATCCACGCATCTGCTGGCGAGCATTGTCCAGTTTTTGCTTTTCTAATTCCAGCTGTTTTTTCTGCAGCTCAACCTGCTCTACCTGCTGTTGCAGCTGCCTCTGCTGTTCTTCTACCTGTTTTTGTAACTGCAGCTGTTTCTGCTGTGCTTGCTGCTGGAGCAGCTGTAGTTCTTTGGCTTTCTGCTCCTGATGGTAATTCAGCTCTGTGAACTGTTTCTTTTCATTTTCATGCTGTTGTCTCTCAGCTGCTAGCTTTTGCCGTTCCTCTTGTAGCTGCTGTTCTGCTGTCTTCAACTTCGTCTGCTGTTCCTCAAGCTGATGATATAAATCCTGTTTGACACCTGAGTCTCTATCTTTCGCAGCTACCGCCTCCAGCAGATTTTGCTTTTCTGCCTCGTGCTTTTGAATATGTTCACTTAGTTCATTCTTCAGCTGCTGCCTCTCCTGCTCAAAACGCTGCCTCTCGATGTCAAACATCTCTTTTTGTTTTTGTAAAACATCTTGGTGATTTATCAGATTCCTTTCCTCTCTATCATTTAGGGCTTTCTTATACTTGATGTTGTACGGCCCCTGAGGTGACTTTAGTAAACCTTGTCCTCGTAATTCTTCTTGAAAGCTTGTTGGTTTTTCTGCATTTTCACTATCTGTACTTGTTGTCTGTATATTCTGTCCACAAATAAATCAATGCAGTTACTAGCATCTTAATCAAATGTGTATTACTAAATAAAATAATGTAGTCCAAATAAAATAAGCATTTGTTAGCACAAAATCACAATTATAAAATGTCTTGAAATCACATTTTTCCTATCACTACTTCAATACAAGATGGGACTTGGCATGTTAATTTGTCTACAGGATTCCCTTGCTTCTAAAAGCTGTAGGTGATTATTCTGTTTTACTTTCCCTAAATTGCTTGACCATTGGACATAACCTTTATACCCAGATGTGTTTTGTGCATACTTACCTATGTAAAATCAAATGTGTATTATAACGGCAATGCACAAAATAAACTCCAACAACCACTCTGTTACCAAACTTACCTTCTTCTAATTTAAAGTGTCTGCTATGTAGGAAAAAATATAATACAATTATAATGTCAGGTTTGTGTCCTGAACAAGACATAAAACTTTATAAGAGTATAGTCTGCCCCAGTAACCATGTTTTTTCCGGATAATTTTCTTACATGTGATGCAGAATAAACCTTTCTGGGTCAAAGGTTGCAGAAGCTGCCTACTGTCTGTGTAAACTATAATGCCTTACCTTACCTATTTTTCTTATGAGACAAATAATCTAAAATATGACAACGCAGGTTACAGCATTTAAACTTTTTCATCACTGGAAAACTGACCATAAATAAGCCAAGAAAGTTGATGAGGTCAGTCAATTGAAGGCCATATGCTACAGAGCACTGTGATGTCTAAATGTGACATCACTGTTGTCTAACAAACGCTTCACACAACCATAGACTTGGAAAGTGTAAGAAGGAGGAATGTACTGCCCAGCACATGAAGGAATGTACTGTCCAACTGCCCTGGGAAGCGCCATTCTGGTCCATCAGCATAAATTATGTGAAAAAGTCACAAAGGAAATACTTTATACATGATATATTACTACTTTACACAAAACTGGTGGAACATCTGCATACCTACTTTAGGCCAAAGGGCATATTTTGGAATATTCTTAAAAGAATTATTGTGAAAAAGCATGCAGACAAGGCTTTTGGGATTTATCATAAGTTGCTCCAGTTGAGTTCTGGAGTACAAGTATGTGACCACATGAAGTACAAGGGGATTTTTCATTTTGTTAACCTGAGTCAAAATACAGAAGATTGGACACAGAACATTTTCATACTGGATCTTGCAACCATTTACAAATTCTCAGAAAAAAAATATTTTTTAAGAATTCTGATTAAAATTATTAACATCATTAACATTTAACATCTATATTCATAGACTCTGCAGACTGTATATGATATTCAAGAAAAAAATGAAACTTACAAAAATACCTGTGCCTCTCTTTTACTTAAAAAGTGCTTGAATTTTTTCGGGACCTGTGTGGCTAATTACAAATATTGTACTTCAACAAGTAAGACATAGGTGCGGGATTTATAGTCTTCTATTACTGCTGTAGTCACAGTTTCAGCCGACTTTTAACACTTTGCCTTCCTGGTCTCTCGGGCCTGTTCATTCTTGCTGCTTTTCTCAGCTCCGTGGGGCGCATACAACCTAAGCAGCCATTACAGGCACTACAAGGTTATTCGTTCTACATTTGCCTGCCACCCATGACCAGTACCCATTCACTCCTGGGTCAAGAGAGCACACCCTTGAGGTAAAGACTTTGGCCAGGAGTCTTAGCGAAGAAGGCCATCTCAACCCTTTGGTCACAGGTCCTGCGCCCTAACCATTACGCCACCACGCTCCACTAAGACATGGCTTTGTGGAGTATAGAAATGAAAAAATTGCTGCCATCAACTGTCTGAAGTGACAGTTATATTTGACATTCAAATATGATTGGTGTCATGACTCCAAGGTCCTGTCAGTTTATTTATATTTATACACAAAAGGCCTGCAAGTCATGTTTTCTTGATGACAATTATGGAACTACATAATACTGATAACTACATACTTCAGGAACATTAAAACTCTTAATTCTTAGACAGAGCCCCATTACCATGTAGACCTACTTATGTAGAAAAAAATAAAAGTATCAGTATCAGTTGAAAAATTAACTTGCTATGATACTGACCAACCTTGACTTGATTACAACTTTCTTTTCAACTGTTATATACAAGATATCTCCTGATATCACAACATCCTATCCATATATATCCTCTGGCTTTACATATTTGTCATTACATTTTTTCACAAGTAGCAACTGATATACCTATTTTTTCTAATTTTCACATTAAAATAGAAAAACAAAAAGCTAGGAAGACTGAAAAACAAAATAAAGTGAATGACAAATAGTGACCAAAGGGTAAAACCAAGCTTGCATATACTGAAGAAGTGTAGATGGTAGCATTTGTAAAGTACTACTGATAAAGCTGAAAACAATCACAGTTTCAAGTTGAACAGTCATAAGTTCTACTCTGTTGATGGAATGACAACACTGAGGGACAAACAGACACACAGACATTATATAATACTGTTACCTCCACAATATCTGCGGCATCCTCATCCTGTTGCTTTCCTGTCTTGATCAAATTCTGGAATGAGTAATATTAAGAAACGGTAAGTTATAACATTGGACTTGTGATAGTAAATTAACACTTGATTTTAAAGCCATTAACCTACCTTTTCTGTAGAGTTAATGTGATTTCTTGCTTACTCTTGGTAGGTCTACACATTAATGAAATGCAGATTATTCTTGTTAAGAAACTTTCTTATAACAGCTTTGTTACAGATGCAACCACTTGTTAATCTACAAGATGTTATGAAAGGGGAAAATGTGCCCAAACTGACAAACAGAAATATCATGTAACTGATGGTCACTGGTTGCAAAACACTCTATTGCAAAAGGCATTATTCTAATCCAGTAAGATATTTACATCTTCAGAATTCCATTCTGGTTTTGGAATACATGACAGGACAGTAGCACTTGCTACCTCTCATAAGATATCCTGGTGTTACCCAGGCCCAGGGACAACTGCACCTGTGAGCCATGGGTGTGCAATTGTCCATATCAATAGTGGGTCATATCATGAATGAACCCTTGAAAGGTGCACAATTTCTGTGAATGAAACATGGCTGTGGGGCACAGCCTTCTCATTGAGCCTGCAGCACACTCAAAATGGGTTGAGGCCAATCATGAAAAATCTTACATATTCCTTGGCTTGGATTCAAACACAAAATCTCCTGGCTTTGAGTTCTGTGTCCAAGCCATCCCTAGACCACAGATGCCAGTCTCATAATTAAAAATTGCTCTTGCCTTGGAGAGGTTCAGTTTGTAGATCAGGCATGCAGTGTTGACAGCAGAGTGTTACATGGAGAACTGCCCCCTAAGGTAACTGAGCAAATACTTATATCAATTTGTTTTGTATAAAAAGATAAAGATTACAATTATTTTAAATTGTGAGTTGAATTTGAATGGAATAAAATGATTTGGGAAAACAATAGAACTGAGCTTTTGTTGCCAAAGTTACTGAAAAGGAATTGAACGGGAAATGAAAAATCCAACCCAAGCTCTCATACACGTAAACAATAGATTAAAATCACGAGCTTGAGAATTATACTCTGTAGTGACTGTATTATCCTTACACATCACACATGAAACATTTATTTTACTGAAAAATACAGTGATGTTAACCTTTATTTTCTACAAAGAAATCTTATTTATTTATAATTATAATGGAATCTGATACAATATACGAGTAGAACTTTTATAAAAATTGGTAAATACAGAGAAGAAATCTAAAAATCAGCAAAGCCCTGCTGTAGAACTTACCACCTTATGGTTTGGTAGGAACCTTGTTTTGACTAGACCACGGCTACTGAAACCATAATACACGATGACCATCCCTGTTGTCAAGGCTATCAGGCCCAGGAGGACAGTCCGGTTGCGGGAGATCATGCTAATTGTTGCTGTTATGCAATGAAATCAAAAGAAAACTGATTACAGTTTATAAACATCAGAACATCCTTGATTACATGATTTTATTTTGCAGAAGAAACCAGAGACCCATGGGTCACATTTCTCAACTGACATTTGTAAAATTTTAACAAATGCAAAATATACTTATTTCCATTGTTATATATATATATATATATATATATATATATATATATATATATATATATATATATATACATATATATTATAGCATTTGCTAAGCTAAGAGAAAAGGATCCTGCTATCTGCTATTTGGTGATTATAAAGTACAAGTACTAACTCTTTGAATGCCAAACTAATACTCTGACATGACTGACATTGAACAACTAACTAGTATAGGTTTTTGAGATACAGGGTTCTATTTTAATATATACAGGTGGACAGACAGATGGACAGAAAGAACTGATAACTTTATTCCACTTTCTGTTGATTTTAAGTTTGTATTAAACACTATCCAAGATTATTGGACATGCACAAGTTCAGCCCAATCTGTCCATTAGTATTTGACTTATAATGCTCAAAGTACTGTCAAGTGGCAATGATGGTCTATTAAAAGGCGGCAAAAAAAAGTACATAAGGTGGCACCACCTGTCTTTCGCAAAAGACAAAGCTATCCAAGATCTTTGGTCAATTTGATTTTTTTTTTTTAAATATATTTTTCTGGCAGAGGTACTGACCTCAATTTTTTTAATGCTTCTTTAACTACCTTACACTATAAATGGTTCCTTTTTGCAGGCTCCTATTCAGGGTGTGCCAGTCTGGCGCTTTCCTGTTAGGTGCGCAGGAACTTCATTCATATAATGAGCCCCACGCTATCTCAGGTGTGAACCTGAGCCAGCCAGCAGCTGGTTTAAACACACTATATAGCCATCAGATCTTCCTGAAGAGACTGCACCTACTTTTCCCACAGACAGTTGTCTTCGGTCCCCGAATGAAGTATCCACCCACAGCCCCAATAAGGCTGGGGCCAGCCTGATATCAGGAAGCCGAGCTCCCTGATATCTTCCCAATTATTTTAAGACTCTGGGTAAAAGTCAGGCTTGGGAAGACACCTGCAGCAGTCAGGCTCGAACCCGAGCCTCCCAGTTCACTCGCTTAGTAGTCAGACACACTAACCACTTGACCATCAGGTCTGGTTCAATTTAATTTTTGGACCAAACCATGCATACCTTATTGAGATGTTTATGATTTTGTGTGATTTTATATGGCAATATTCAAGGTCAAGGCTACTCTTATATGAAAGGTCATGACCCTTATTTAAATAAACATCATCCCATAATCGAAGTCTATGTATATACATAATATGAAAGTTATCTTTCCATTACTTTTTGATTTATAATGCTCACAGTATTGTCAAGTGGCAATGATGTGGATATTAAACAGCACAAAAACAAGAAAAGGATAATAGGTGGCACCACCAGTTTCCGGTACTTGACAACACTATCTAAGATCTTTGGTCAACTTGATTTTGCGATCATCCATGCAAGATTTCTTAAGATATTTAAGAATTTGTGTGATTTCCCCCCAAAATGGACCTATTTAAGGTCAAAGTCACTCTCCTAGTAAAGGTCATGACCCTATTTTAAACAGGCTTTAGCCATTCACCAATACCTATGCACATGTCAAGTTTGGTAAAGATCCATGAAATATTTTTTTGAGTTATTGGGTCCAAAAGAAATCTCTGCAACAGCGTCAGCGTGACTGTGCTAAAACCATCTGATCCAGACTTTGTCTGGGGATACAATGATTCTGGGTAATTCTGAGCCCCATAGCTCCTAGGATATGGGTAACAGAGACCTAATTTCAGGCTTCTGAAGAGAACTTTTCATGGACCTCCCAGGATGTCAAGTTAGAAGATTCTAGATCCAATGGTTATTATTTGTGCCCTATTTTGTTATCAAATTTTCAATTAATCTGGGGGTATTTATAAGCCCCAAAGCTCAGAGAATATGGGTAACAGAGACCTAATTTCGGGTTTCCAAGGAGCCTTTTCATAGTCCTCCCAGGATATCAAGTAAGAAGATTCTGGGTCCAGTGTTTACAATTTGTGCCCTCTTAATGGAAGACCACATCTTTAAAGGTCTAAAATTAAAGAAAAAAATGCTAAAAAATTCCAGAAAATTCAAGTGGAACCACAAGTCTGCAGGAACTGATGAAACACTCTATGATCAATATACAAGCAAAGAATCATGGTGATCAATGCATTGGATGTTCAAATAGTGGAGCTTTTGTAACAAATTTTTAATTATTTGGGGGGTACTTCTGAGCCCCATTGCTTGGAGGATATGGGTAACAGAGACCTAATTTCAGGTTTAAAGTTCTCAAAATAGAGAAAAAAAACTTTAAATATCTAGAAAATTCAAGTGGAGCCACAAGTCTGAAGGAACTGATAATACACTCTATGATCAATATATATGCAAAGAATCATGGTGATCAATGCACTAGTTGTTCAGAAACTGGAGCTTTTGTATCAAATTTTTAATTATTCTGGGGGGTACTTCTGAGCCCTATAGCTCAGAGGACATGGGTAGCAGAGACCTTATTTCAGGTTTCAAAGGAGACTATTCATGGGCCTCCCTGGATGTCAAATTAGAAGACTCTAGGTCCAGTGTTAACCATTTGTGCCCTGCTAACAGATGACCGCATCTTTAAAGGTCTATAAATAGAGAAAATAATGCGAAAAAATAAAAAAAATCCAGGTGGCCCCACCAGTCTGCAGGAAATGAAGAATCACTGCATGACCAATATGCATGCAGAGAATCATGGTGATCAATACATTTGTTGTTCAGATACTGGAGCTTTTGTATCAAATTTTTAATTATTATAGGGGGGGGGGAGTACTTCTGAGCCCAATAGCTTGGAGGATATGGGTAACAGAGACCTAATTTCAGGTTTCCAAGGAAATTTTTTATGGTCCTCTAAGACTGCACAGGGTTCATGATCAAAGCCCTTACGGTTACGATTTGTGCCCTGCTAATGCCATGACAGCTAGACAACAGACAATGACCCATCGCTATAGCTCTGCATGACTGAAAGTCAGCTGAGCTAAAAAATCATCAACACACACATATATATATATATATATATTAAATTGTGTATTGTACATGTACAGAAACTGTACCTACATTTGCCTTTTTAATACAAATTTATTTGATTACAGATTAAATTTTGTGTAACTATTCAAATTCATTGGAATAGGTACAATTCCTCTTTAACATTAATGGTACCTTCCAAGAAATATACTTTTGTCTACAAGTACATATCTCCTAAAGAGTATTATTATAATATTAATGAGACAGGATTGAACATATATTCAAAGCCCACAAAAAAATGTTTAAGTATAAAAAAACTATATAACAGCAACACTTGTTATTATAGCAAGGGGATGAAAAAAGTACCAGTCATAAGAATTGATCTTTGTTGTGTATATCAAGTTATCAACATTCATAAAACCATCTGAAAGAATATTTTCCAAGACTAACTCTATATATATAAATTGTACCGTATGCATATAAATTTTAGTTTACGGTATAATGTTTAAACTTAGTCTATATTTAAATTACACTTTGGCAAGTATTGTCATGTACTCATGACATGATATATATCTAACCCTCTTGTCTGTATCACAGGTACAGCTTCTGAATTAAACTACTGAGTGAAGTATAAACTATAAAATACTGACAACTGTATATTATAAATTGTGCCTTGTGCAAGTTGGGGCAATAAATGAATTAATTCACTGGGGCCAGTGGAGGTCTTTAATATCTATCTAAATACATTGGCAGATGGTATATGAATGATACACCCAATATTCACTGAAACTGAGCTTATGGAATCTACATTCGTCAATGTTGTCTTTGTTTGGCGATTTAAATACCACTGGCATTGGAAAGTTATCAAGGCAGTAATCAAACTGATAAAACATTAAAAGGGCACTCTGACGCACTCATAAAACACCTCGACGATGAATCGATCTAACGGATGTTTAATTGTATTATTACCTGGTACGACAGCCGTAAAATCGACTCTGCTCTGACTGGTCCGGCCACGCAGGCAGTAAAGACAGCAGCACCAGCACAGCAGCAGTTAGTGGTTTAGCTCAGTGAACCGTCATATCACATTACGAGGCCTGCCTGCTGACGGTGTTCTTCCTTGTTGTATGCGGCCAGACATATGGGCCGCTTATGGCAACTAATAACAATAATAGTTAATGTCGCCTCCTGGTTCCCGGGCCCTCCCATGTGCCGAGCATGCCCACCTCACACTAAGTAGCGATAAAGATAAAGTAAGCAGACACTTGACTTGAGTTTTTTCCCTGCTTTGTTTTCTAAACAACTTTCAAAGAGTTGCACTACTATTAACACGTAAACTTTATCAAACTAAGGGATGAAATACGTTATGCAAAACCGCAAATGAATTCAACATATATGTTATTTAAAGGCCTATATAAATGCTCATGAAAATATATACGAGTTAACTGTATTATCAGCTAGTGGATTAATTGTAGCATTTTTGTTTGGTTACCTCAATGAAAATAACATATTTATGTCACAACAACGATTATTTCTAGAACGAAATTAATTTTAATAACTCCTAAAGAACGTTAAATTACTTTATTCCTGAATGTATATTATATTATATATATAAATATAATAAATTTTTATACAACTGGGTCTCAATTTTTGCAACTATTATTTATTCAACTGGTTAAAATCAATATGTCTTATTAAATCATGAAATCTAGATTTTCTGAACAAAATGTGCAACGTTTCAGTTTATAATATATATATATATATATATATATATATATATATATTGTAAGATTTGGCATGATAGGTTGTATATTCTTGGTATTTCATGTCACACTAAATGAGTTCAACGGGCTTCTCTCTCTCATTTGCAGCTGTTCTCAATAATATGAATATTTTAATTATTATTATAACTTTACTGATTTTGTTAATTTAATATTTCATATACATTCAAACCTCTGCGTTACCTTGTGACATATCACACATGTATAACAAGCCTTTGTTCCATGATGCCTGGGTACTGATTGCATAATCCCCTTATCTTGGTCACTGGGTCCTTTATTTGTACAGGCCAAGTCCTAATCTGTAAATCTCATGAGGTTAAAGGTGTTTATCTCATCAGGGTGACCACTTAAATGGGGGGTCCCGTGATGTTTAGTCAGCTAGGAGCACACACAGATTGATGATATCACGATAACATATAATTACACTGTATGTAGACCTTGTATATGCCAGGGTATAATCAACCAACTCTCCCTTCATTTCATTGGCCAGTATAGTGGGTGGAGTTCACCTTACCCGTCTGATCAATGGAGTGAATGGGGTGATGTTATTGGTTATATTCCAATGAGAGAGAGAGAGAAGAAAAGCCAGGGTATAATCATGTGTGGACAGATTCCTTTTTGGCCACTCTGCACTGAGGACGCTTTTTATGTATTGACATTTTTTTATATACATTTGGATGCTACTGAAGAATAAAAATGGTTACCTAAGTTGCCGAATTCACCTGTTGTGGCTGTGTGCCACAAGTGCCACAAACTTGCTTGAATGAGAACGTGAATGGGAGAAAGACGAAGTTTAAGGTTAGTAAAGTAACATAAGTTTACAATATATATATATATATATATATATATATATATATATATATACATATGTATATATATATATATATATATATATATATATAAATTTGTGCATACAAATTCTTTCTGGGGCCGTGTTGGTAAATATTAAATATATATCTGTATATACTGCATGTATACTCAGCAGTATATTTTCACACCATTAGGTCACGTGGTCCTATTTGTTTACATGACCTGGGGTCACCAAGCCCTGTTTACATGACCTGGGGTCACCAAGCCCTGAACCTGAAGGAGAGTAGCAAATGGTCTGGCTTTTTCTGGTTGGCTCTAGCCATCATGTGCTGGAGCATCAAAAACACCCCATTGTTTGATTTTTAAATATGTTAAGCATAATTTCCAATAAAATTGACAGTATTGGTCAATTTTTTAAAAATCTATGGCCAATCAAAGAGATGTTGTCCATATGCTTGTTTGGGACTGCTTGGTGGGGTATTTTGGGCTTCACTGCATTCGGGCCAGGATGGTTAAAAAAAGAGATACACAAGCCCCCTTTTTCTTGGTCTTGTTTGACTGAAGAAACAACAAATTCTCAGGTAAAAAAAAGTTTAATATCAGAATTTATTTTGAAAATTATTTAAAAGAGGCCCAAACCTCAGGTGTTTTATAGATGTTATATAGGGAAAATAAATACAGCCACGTGTCCATTACCGCGAGATTGACTTGTGCTGTCACCTGGTGGAACCATTGTAAACTATCAGGCTTAGTTGTGGTGTTTGACCGTCCGGCGTGCAGCCAGACAGCACAGTTTAAATGGTATTGAAGCTGACGAACACTCAGTCCGGTAGCAGCTTTGGACATACACTGGGTAAGTTAAAAAGGTAAAGGTACACTTTCATATGAGAAAAAATCAGTGAAAATTCGCAAAGCTTACACTATAATTTAGTATAAAAGACCACCTTGACAATATCATTTGGTGACATCATGATTTTTTAACGGGCACCTGTCCTCCACAGGAGTATGCCACGGGTTTCATACTGATTATTTATATTTACTTATACATGCAATCCAATCAAAACAAGAGTGTCATCACGCATAGGCCTATATTTGTGTAGAGGAAAGGTATATAGTTCCATCAATCAGTTTCATACATGGTCACCGGGTGGTGTATATATGTATCTAGGTTCTCTTTATTGGCACGTAACATTTGGTCTTGTCCATCTCTGGACCTGGCTTCATATGTTAAATCTGCCTGACGGACGTTGATAATGTTACACAGGTCCAGATATGGACCATGTTCCAGAGGGGCACTGTCTGTTCAAGATAAAATTCTAGCCCTGGTAACGGGTTCCCGACTGCACGGCTGACCAGTTTTTGTATATCTAAGGACGCCATGCAGTGGATGCCCAAACAAATTATGCATGCGGCAGAAATAGCGCGAGCTGGGCAGCCGGCCCGGGCAGGTCGTCGAGTGCAGATCAATGGGGCTTACTGGTGATCGAGTCCGCCGGCTTAGACTGGTTCCTACATTCGAGTCTTGACGCTCCTTGTCGAATCCTCACACCAGTAGAAAAGGACATCTTTCTGTACACTGGAACCAGTCTAAGACCAGGCTCTTCCCGTTCAGACATAACGGAGGGGGCGTGGCACGGGGGGGGGGGGGGGGGGGGGGGGGGGGGGGGGGGGACAGAGCCACGTCCCTTTTCCGGCCCCGAGCCCGAGAGAGACCAGTTCTGGACTACGTATATACATATGTGTATATGTGCATACATGCCGCATTACGTGAAAATTGTCACTGGAGCGATTACCACGCAGAGGGTCTGCATGAACTCAGAGTATCGGGGTAAAATTATACATCTATACACCATCTTTATGTCGTAGACGTACTAGATCCAAGTACAAATGTATATTTACTCCTGTCAGTTCACACATATACGCATATACACGCAAACGCACCTGTTTTTTTTTCACGCATCTACGCACATACGCATGTAGGCCTACGGGTACATGGAAACACAGCTTAGACCTTTTTTTTAAATGAGCATAAGCTATATTTCAAACTTAATTTTTTAAATTCGTATTCCAAATACATATATGAAATATTGTAGAAAAACTCGTTCATCATTCAAATTTACCATTCTTGCTAGTGTGATACGATATAATTCCATGCACGTACCGACAGCGATAGAGATTTTACAGAAGTGGATCCAGGGGAGGGTCCAGGGGCTCCGGAACCCCCCCCCCTCCCTCATTTTTTCGTCCTGGACCCCCCCCCCCCCCCCGCCTTGATCTGAGAATTTTTTCAAGGGTTTTTCATAAGTCTTCCTTGGTTGGATCCCTCTTCTTCCCAAATCATGGATCCGCCCTTGATTTACCTGATAGATCAAAGAACATGCTTTATGAATTTCTTTAAACTGACCAAAAGTATAATTCAATGTTTAAAGATATCAGCTGTATACGCAATGCACATTTACTTAATGAAGCAATGCTGGATACCGGAAAAATGTCCACCATGCACACAGGTATTGTAGATAATTTATATTGTACCACAAAGAATTCACTGGGTACCTTGCAAATCCTTCCTTTTTTAATTAAACATCCCTGTTACACAGCCTTTTCTTTCTTTCTGCACGGCAATAATCTGCGGAAAAAAGTTGCGTGATTCCTGCTATATTAAGCATGATTTGGTTCACGCCTTGTAAAAATAAATATCCTTAAGTGGGAACAGGTGTTAAATATGCTTGCATTTATACCTTTCAACTGATAACAAATTTCGATTTTCCGGTGCTTAAATGACTTGGTTGCAGTTCGGAATATTTAATTTTTTCCGGCAGACGCATATATATAATATTCAAAGCAAGCAATGTCCTGCATGCAGTGATGATAAAATTAGTAGAAGGCAAGATATAAAAATAGTTTTATAATGCTTATAATAACGATATATATATATATATATATATATATATATATATATATATATATATATATAAACATATCTGGATTTATATCTCACCTCCGTACCAATGATGACATGCGTCTTTCAGTTGCTGACCAACTTGTCTACAGCCACCCTCTAGAGGTGTTAGAGTAAAGCCATAAAAAATGACTGAATTGGACATTTGACTGTCTTTCAGATATGCTGGATAGAAACAGGGCTAGCTTGAGTAGAAGCAAGACATTAAAAATTATTATAAAAATTATAAAAATAACGTTGTATATAACATATCCCATATCCGGCTTTATATCTCACCTCCATTCCAATGATCATATGCGTCTTTCAGTTCGCTGACCAACTTGTCAGCAGAGACGCCTTCACCCCTTGCACATTGTAAAAAGAAAGGCCTTAAAATGACGTTAGACGTTTGACGTTGGACGATTGACTCTTTCAAATATCCTGGATATAAAACAGTTCAGCTTGATAGGAAGGCAAGATATATAAATAATAATGATAATAAAAATGTTAAAAATTATATAACATATCCGGCCTTATATCTCACCTACATACCAATGTTTATATGCGTCTTTCAGTTCTCTGACCAACTTGTCTGCAGAGAGTGCCAGAGACGCCATTCCAGTTGTAGTTTCGCGCTCTCGGCCTCTCCAACCAGTACTTGGTTTCCCGCGAGATTTGTAAACGACAGGGGGCGAATAAAAACAACATTAAATGTTCATATAATTTTTCATATTTACAAATATAGTAAATACATTCCATTCTAGAAAGTTTTAGATGGTATTCGAACACAGAATATGTATTTTATATACACAAAACCGAAGCTATCAACACCAAAAGTGATTTCGAACTGCAGGATTAAACATCATGTTTCTTAATTATTTAAAATTCAGATGGGTCTCCATCATATGACGAGATGCAGCGTTTAAAGCGGGTTTTATATACATTTATTAATACATGATCATTCTATGATTTATATACCACTTAAATTAAATCTGAAATGAAATTGGTTGTAAATCACCTAAATAGTAATTATTACGTTAACAGGAAAAGATGATGAAAATTCTTATGATATTCACCAAATAAATGAAATGATAAGTCTTCATTTGATCAACTGAACCTCGTGTCTACTCTGTCCTACATGCTTTGAAAAGTAAAGACAAAGGCAGATATTCAAACTTTTCGAAATTCTCTGTTAAATTGATAATTGATATTTTCAGGATATTTTGAAGCTTTGAAATAGTTGATTAAAGAAGACTTGTACTTGCCTTCACTGTTATAAAAGTGAAAAATTATAAATAATTCAATTCATGACTATGTCTATCATTATATGCGTATGCATCATCAATATATAGATCCGTCATATAGTGTAACTATATATTTGCGTATGTGCATTCATTAATACTTTTAAAACGACAAATCCTATTATATACAAATAACATTAAAAAAAAAACATCTTTCTTCGGAGTTGTATATAATCTCTTGATATCAGAAGCGGAAAGTCGCTTTCAAAGTTTTTCTATTTTTTTTTTTTTCATCCCAAACGTAAACAAGTAAATTTTGTGTGTATTAGATACCATTATGAGTAGCTGTATGTATGTGATCATGTGAATTAGGCAATCGGGTGCTCTCTGCTGAGTCTTTGGGGAGTTCAAATATTGCAGAGGAAGTAACAGTTAGAAGAAGAGGTGAAATATGTACAGAAAAATCATGCAAACAGATTCTTGAAAATGTAATAATGGCTAAAATGGAACAAACGGAGGGGGGGGGGGGGGGGGTTTAGGTATTCATATTGGATTTTGGTGTTTCTTCAAGTTATTTGATTATTTGTACGCCAAATCTGACTACCATTCAGTATATTTTAAGTCAGATTGAATGTAGTTGAAACATCTGGTCTTTCTGTTTGCTTCATCGTTGTTCATATCATCGAGTCACCATCGACCGCACAGGAGAAGTTTAACACAATTGTTAGCACATTTAAATACGTTTTACAGATGCCCAAGACATACAAAATATCAACAAAGTATTCCTGGCATGAGTGTTTCATACGAAAGCAAACACGTTAACGAAAATGAGAAATTGTACTATTGCACACCCTAACCTTGACCTTAAACAGGCGAACTGGGACGTACGTCAGACATTGGAAATTTTCTGCGAGATTGGGTGCAATATGGCATCATGATTGACCAGCTGAAACATGTACAGCATACCCTTACTCACAATTTCACGCAAGTACCATGTATAAATTTGTTTTTTATCTGCATCGTCCAGGTAAGTTCAGGTCAAGGCCTCAGTGTAAAAACGACTGACACAGGGGCCTAGGTGTGTTTCTGCTCATACCATCGGCCCACCGGTTGACCTACCAGTCTCCAAATGACATCGTCCGGCGCGATTCACCCCCTGCATGTGTAAAACAAATGCCTATACCTCAGCTCCAGTCATAAAATGATCGGTCACTGTCTGAATTGGAGATTTGACTTTCTTTCAGATATCCTGTATAGAAGACCGACTAGCTTGAGTCACACCATTTCAGATGATGTTGTCTTGGCACTTAGCGGTGTTACTTTTGTTTACCAGCGTTTGGACAACTGCAGCACAGGAAGGATGCAGGTTTCCTGCGTGGTTAGACAAGTCGAAGGAATGGGAGGAGAGGAGATGGCGAACCAAAATGGTGATGGACCCGAAGTACGGATCACACGTCAACGACATCCCGCGTTCTGTGACATATGTTGAAATTACTCGAAAAGGCTACCTAGAAATAAAACAACTAATTAGGAGAGGTGAACGGGATACAGGAATATATCGCTGCTTCAAAACGTTTGGAAATGACAGGTTTGTACTCAAAGGGGTATATGTTGACGTGTACCGCTGCGTTGAGTTCAGACAAAGAACAAAGTTTGTAGCCCTTTGGAGACTCGGTGAGGAACAAGCGGCCACGGACTATTGTCCGGGAGATTTTGCTCCATTTAGTGAATGGCCTCTTGTTTACTGGCCATTCATGGACCCGGACAGAAATACCTTTGATCTACTCTGGAATCTTGTGCTGGATTACCAGAGCTGTCCCCCACTTGGTGGTTATGAAATACGGATAAACCCCTCTCACAAGAGTCCACTTATGCCCTTAAACAATAAATATCCTTCTCCTCGAATGGAATTTGAGTGCGGTCCAGCAGAGGGGATTGTTTTACTACAAGGTGAGAAGAAGAACTATATAATATCCGATTTAGGAGACGCTGGGTCCCGGATGTATTGTTTGTCGACGTGGGAGGAAGGCGTATACACTTTCAGTGTGCTGGCACCATCTTATTTTAAAGTGAACAGTTTCCATTGTTTACGGTTTAAGACGAGTGATCCAACAAGTGAACCTGCTGTCCTGTTCCTTGACTCTGTCTGTAAATATGGCGACCCTGACCCGGAAAATGAAACATTTATGGAGATTGAACTTCGGAAAACCCCTTCTGGCGGAATCTGCAGCGATTATAGTGACCAATGTTCAAGCGGAAAAATGAGCTGCACAGAAGCTAAACAACAAATGGCTTGTATGGAAACTTGTAACGTCTGTCCTGTAGAAAACGGCACGGTTGCCTTCGACACAGGCATGATCGGATCTTGGATTCTGCAACGGGAGGAGGTACAAGAAGAGATCATTGTTGAGCCCAGAGAGGTTACTTTTCCCGGACTTGGTACATTTCAGCCATATTCTGACACCATAGGTCAAGTATGTATGAATCGAATGGCCGTGCTTAAAGACTCCTTCGAATATGTCCTCGGCCAGGATGCGGTGTCGGGATGTCTGCCCCGTGTGATGTCGTTTAGGGTGAAACCCTTGTCTTCCTCCGTTGCCCTGGTAACCATGCCTGGCACTTCTCCCCTACGGACCAATGAGCATGCGCGTACACCTTCCCAATGGTGCTGGAACAACAGGGCGGAGTACAAGTGGCAGGAGCGGGTTTATCATCCATACTGGCCGTTTACGACACGCAGTCTGTTCAGTTATTCATCTGGTTGGTTCACAGTCATTAAAAAAGACACCCAGGCTTCCGCACCATGTAGAATCGGTCGTTCGTTCGCTCATGCGGATGTTAGCGTTTATCTGTCAAGCCCATCTTGTCTGAACTGTGAATGCAAGGGTGCAATGCACACTGTAGACCAAACAGGGTGGAGCTTTGAGTATTCAGGATGTGGAAACGACACTACTTTACGTAAGATAATGTTTACATGCCTCGCTGAGTATGAACCTAGTGGAGACTACAAGGCGGTCGTCATGGAGACACGTGGGTCTGCGACAGTCGGAGATTCCAATGTGAGGTATTATACTCTGATGTATCCACAGGAGCAGTACAAAAATAAGTATGACGTCATACTTCACGCTACAGGCACAAGTGAATTTAATCTCGTGTATGCTGTAAACACAAGGACTCGGAAACCACTTGTTAGATTGAAGGTACAGCGAGTATACACCAGCACGGCCGCAGTGTCGGTCACTTTGTCTCAACTTTTATTGTACTTTTTAGCAAATGTGAATTTACAGATATATCTTACCTTTCCATTTTATTGATATACGGGAGTTATTTCAAGATGACGCCTCTAATATATCACTCTTTAATTGCGCCATTCGAGTGATTGTAGTTCCGAAACGTATGCCAGTTTTCTTTATATTATTAACCTGACAACAAACAGAAACAGTATATGCATCCCAAAGGTGCCATTGTAATTAAAGAAGCCGATGAAATCATTCTTGTATGTCTATTTGCATGGAAAGGCGAACATTCCCGTTGTCAGCCGAATATCAGGGAACTAGTTTTCAAGAATCCTTTTATACGTATTTACCATTTTCATTCAAATTTACATTAAGAAATATACAGTTAGTGTCAGGTGATATATGTTTTTACTGATACATACCCACCTTTTCGAAAATCGTGAAATATCTTGCACAAATAAACTTATGTAAATCAGACATTGTTATAACCTTTAGGTAATGACCATGATTTTTTAATTACGGGTAACACAGTCGAAGCAGAAGGTGCTAGTAATTTTGTTTTTAAATCGCATGTTTTATATTAGCCAAAGAAAAAGGTATGGTTCTCAGGCAATTTTTTCAGCAATCAGTGCGAAAGGGCGATATTTAATGTTTTACCTCTTTTTGTATGTTTCGATAAAAATGTTATATGATCAGGGAAAAGCACTATAGGACAAAGGAAATCTGATCTAAATTGTATTATTCATTTTATCTTCATGAAAGATTAAAATCAAAATCAAAATTATTGATCGGGGAGGGGGGGGGGTTAATATTGACGCGGCAATGCCTGAAAACCATACCTTTTATTTTATTTTATTTTATTATATTTTTTTTATTTTTGCCTTAATGAAACGTTTAAATTGAAATGGGTAGTTTCATATGTCACGTACCGCAAAGTATCTGCGTCTGTCATTTTGTACGACCATGCATGATATATGTGGAATCTCAGGTGTTCAGGAAATATAGGTAAAATATTTAATGCTTCATAGTTCCTTTTTAAAGGTAATCTCCACTGTTTGTTGTTAGTTTTTCTCAGGATAACTTATGCACACACTTCTTTTTATTTTAACTAGATTGTTCTTAAATTTTGTACCATTATTAATATGATGTCAGCGTAAATTAAAATGTCAACAACATATATAATAAAGACATTGTCACCAGCAGCAATGTGCATTTCTTTTTTCATAACAGATGTAACCTGACATAAGTTGACTGAAATATTGGTTCACAGAGAAAATTGTATATATAAACAACACGTATATCAAGGGGTATGGGTCACATGCCAAATGTCACTTTCTTGATATTTTTAGTAATGGCTTAGATTCTGGATTTCATATGAAACCTTATTTATTTCCAATGCGCAATATTTCATCTGAGAGGTATTATAGGTGTGTTTATGTGTGCATTTGCATGTGTCATGAGTGACAGCTTGTATTTGTCACTCATATTCTGGGGCATTTTATCACTGAGTCCCCTCACCATGTCACTTAATCTATAAAATATACCTGACCCAGAATCTGTATTTAATTTTGAGAATATACGAATATGAAATGCGATAGATGGCATGCTAGTCGCACCTTGTCGAAGACTAAGACCTTCGACCTACATTCCCTTCCACCCACAAGGGTACGCCCAGTATTGAAAAGATCTTTATTTTTTATTTTAAAATTTAGGCAAAAGTAATAAACTTGATCTACTTCCGACACATTCGAACTCGGACTTCGCAGTTTATCCTCTCGGTCCTTCGACACGCTTAACCACCATGAAAAAAAATTGTAAATTGTTATATAATCTTTTTTCTGTTTCTCTGTACTGTTTTTTGTTTCACGGTGCCAGTAATTACTTCCCGAAATCAGCACTGGTGATAAATAATCAATAGAGGTTCGTCAACAAACTGTCAACAAACTACCTCCGATAAGATAATATAAAACAAGGGGGGGGGGGGGATGCACCTCCTAGCTTTGCTTCTATCTGCAGAATGAAAGGTCGGCTGCAATTAATTTATTTTTCTAACACTGTGTATTCCAGACATGATCAGAATGGTATTCTATGATCAGAATAATTTAGGTACTTATCTTTGTTAACAGAAATGTTTAAGTAAGCGTACATTACAAGTACAATTTCTTTGTTATTTCCCTGTTTGAACTACAAAGTAGGACCACGAACGAGGTTATAGACTTATAGTGTGGATTTAACTCTTTTTTTCCGGGGGGGGGGTTAATCAATGATAATTTTTGTAGGTCACCACATATGCATATAATCTGCGTGGTGCCAAATACTAAATGAACTCTATCGAAAACATGTATGCATAACCACCTAAACTAAGGTCTATACAGGGGGACTGCATTCCTCGGTGCTGTAGGGACAAACAGAACCAAGATGGTAAGATCCATCATTATTACTTGGTTGTAATCAAAATCATAATCCGTGTCTGTAATAAGTGTGAAACCATTTATGGATAATTTGAACCCGATTAAGATGATTCAAGGAATCAAAGCACACTCATTGGATATGAATCCTATCAGCTCAAAAGGCCCCGGATCTTGAAAGGAAACGTGTTTAGAAGATGCTTTGATACTCCATATGTTAGAACACAATGTGGATCGCTCCAAGATTAAAGGGGCCCAATAACCTATCTGGCCTTTAAAGACTAATGGTTAGCGCTTAGAGCTTTGATAAAAATAGACCTGAAAACGTGAATATCACCGCACGAGGCTGCTTGTTTTTTTTTTTTATTTCAACATGTTTATAATATGTTGGGGGGCCGCCAAAATAATCAAAATAAATTTAACAAGGGTACCTAGCAGGCAGTCAGGTAAGCTAGAGCTGTGCAAATGGCATTTTGCAACAAGTGACCTTTCTACCTCCCCATATATGAAGCCTACCACCTCGGGTTACATGTTTTTCCCGTTTGTCAACATTGCTGTGTTTACAAACCTGTTGTTGATAAATAAGTTAACATATCATTCATGAAGGCATTATAAGAACTGTTCACAACCTAAAGTACCCTTAGATCATTAATATATACACAGAGGCAGCCAAAAAATAACAAATTCATTTCAAAAGGTAGGTGATTTGGCATCTTTAAAGAACTATGAAACAGCCATTTAATTGGTATGATTTTGCGACTTGTATATAATCAAATTAACTTATTTCTGACTAATAATGTTTCACCTTACACATCCAAGGCCGGTAACTATTCTTAAATGCAGAATGTTTGTTGTTAATTGTCCAAACTTCTCTGGGATATTCATGTATTCCCTTTGTCTTAGTATCGCGATGTACTCCTCCACCTGTGATGCAAGTTTTTTTTGGCGCAAAGATGTCCTCGTATCAATACGTTGACGATGCATGACGAAGACAGCATTTGAACCATGAAAACGCAGCTTTGATCTTACACCTGACCTCTGGTAATTACGTGGTACACGAGTCACGAGCAAAAACGAAAGATGATGGACAAGTAAAAAAAAATTATTTCAAACTAGAAATCTCCATTCTAAGAAATGTTCGTCTCTGTCATGTGCGGGGGAGGGAAGGGGGTTCACTATTATGGGATGCTTTCAAAACTGCATTGACCTTTTCAGCCCATATATCCAGTTTTATTTATGCATAATTATGTCACCCCTCCTATGGGGCAAACATATAGTGTTTGGTCTGTCATCGGCGTCGTCTGTAGTCGTCCTCTGTGTCAACTCTAGTGAACGCGATGACTTTTGAACGACTCAACATTTTTTCATGAAATTTAAATTTGAATTGTTTACACCAATAATCGGTGACCTTGACCTTTATCGTCAAGGTCAAATAGGCCGAGATATATATATTTTTTATGAAACCCACAACTTTTGAAGTATTGCATTTTTTTCCTTGAATTATAAACACAAATGTTCAGCAAAGTTCTTTGGCAAGTTCGAAAACTGGTGACCTTCAAGGTCAAATCATTCGGAATAGAAATTATTTGTGAACGCTTTAAATTTTGAACCACTCATATTTTCATGAAAATTTGACTCGTGAATGATTCTACCAAAATCTATTAAAAAACCGGTTACCTTGATCTTCATCTTCAAGCTCAAATCAGCCGGAATAGAAATTATTTATAAATGCTGTGACCTTTGAAGTAGTTTGCATGGGAGGGAAGCCCATATGGAGGGGAGACATATATATCTAGTTGACTACATTTGTGAATATTCCCTGATGATGATGGTGAATCCGGATCATGTGCCGGATCATATTTATCACAGAGGGTACGGAGTATGTCCATCGGCAAAAAGCTTATGCTTTAATGAAGATTACAATGTATGCGCTGTGTGATATCTTTGTAGAAAGAAAACTGAGCCACTTGAAAAACGTTTTATTTGAAATAAAATGAATAAAAATGTTCAAGGTAAATAATTACATGAAGCAACAATTTTGATTTTGTAAATGTACGCACTATATTAATTTCGGAGAAAAAAACAATGTATAATTTGCTAAATACCCTGAGTTCATAATAACAACGCAGAACTCTAGTTTTTAAATATACCCGTTTAATCTACTCTTATACTGTTCTACACATTCTGGACGTATGCGGTTATTGTATATATACCAACTATACTAAATATGCTGCAGTATTCCGACATGTGATCCCGTGTCATAAACTGAATTGTTTACGTTACAGTTGGGCCGTAATTATGCAATTATGCATACCAAAGTACACCGTAGCATTACTGCATTTAGTCCTGTCCGTGTTTTAACAACCAAGCATTCACAAAGCCGTCCAAAATGTGAGCATTCTTCTCGCTCGTCTCTCGGTGGACCTTGTTTAGCCATCTGGAGTAGACAGGCTTATGACTGACATGCGCGTCTTCGTCTTCGATATCTGTGAACTGTGAAGTATCACATGCTCTTTATACGTGTGTATGTTAGGTAAATACTTGTTAATATATTTGTTACTTTAAACATTTCTGCAAAGAAACAAGCAATAACGATAAAATATTAAAAGTTATGGGACATGATTATGCAATGCTAACTAGGAGTAGACGATTTTTACCACCAAATTCCCAGCGTTTTGCTTAACAATAGATTAAAATAAGAGACTGCATGGCCAGCAGGAATTGCAATCAAGCATTCACAATTTTAGAAGTTAACTCACATGCCAGGCTTATAGGACATCTCACCAATTGTCGTTATCAAGGCCATGGGGCCTAATGAAAGTTATTAAACAAAAATTAACAATGAAGTTGGGCACTTGCACTATATTTCTAATTGGAACACCATATGGACACACCAGGTTTATTAGCACAGACTGTAGAGTTGGTTTCAGCTCGGTGATTCTCTAAAGGTAAAGAGTTCAAAAAGCATTAACACTTGTTGTGTTAATGAGTTTGGGTGCCAGTAGATTTCCATATATGACAATGATATGAATAAATAAGATACACAGTGTTGGAGAGGGCATCGTACTAACAGCTTTTACAGTATTGAATATTATTCGACATGTCTTTGACCAACCCTCACGGTAAGAGTTACAAGGTCTCTTTTTTTACAGAAGGAACATTACTCGTGCTCTATAATACCAGCTTTTACCAGAAAGGAAATTGATGCAAGAATTCTACGTAATATCTTAAATTGAAGGTATCGAAGTTTTGTTGGTATTGTTATTGAATATATGTTTTTAAAAGCCTCGAGTACTTTCCCTTCTTTCAATCCACAATATCTTGATGCAATAATAAAATACTATTTTCTGGGTGTAGATATCCCCTTTCTATAAGTTAAATATATAGTTTTTATAGGTTTTGTCATTTGTAGAATGTTATCAATTTTAAATACTGAGGTATATAAAATTGATAACATTCTTCAAATGACAAAGACAGAGTAAACCCCATTCTTCTTAGGACTGACTTGGCCCTTTTTTCGTGATCTTGATGTCCCGATCGCAGCAACCTGTCGGGCAAACTTCTTAACAATCCCATCTGCCGTTGCCATGACCACTCTAGCGTTCACTGCAGCCCCATTGTCCCGGGCAACATTTATATAAAGCTGAACCTGGTGTAACAAAAAAAGTACACTTTATAGTAACTGAACTATGAAGGGTTTTAAAGGTCTGTTCTATCAAATGATCACTACGGTTCGTTTCACCACCTGCTGCCGACCTCCTGTTTTTTGTTGATAATTTTCTCAAAAGTTATTTTTTTTAATTTCCTGGAAAAGTATATATGAAAGTGACAACCGAATATGGCAATTTAGAATTTTACAGTAAATCTCCTGTTTATGTTTCGCAATTTTTTAGTCAGTTCACGTTGGTTTGGCATATATGATATGTCCCTGCATGAGTAGCCATCTTTACTTGAGCTGGTTATATTTTTTTATAGTGTTTGCATGACATTATCCAATCAGCAACTGTCAATTGAGGCGTTTTTTTTCATTTGACCAATGACCTTGACCGCCATAAGTGGGTCTGATATGTTGTAAAATTAAGACGGATCTCTCATATTTTTAAATAATTATGTTTCTGAATTAATATGTAAGGCAGGTATTTATATATCTTGTTGAAAATTAGGTCCTTTACCTGTCTACTCTGCACTATAATTGTTTCCCTTTAGGGTCTAATGATCATTAAACAACCTTGGTTTTATTAAGCTTTAGAATTCATATTAAAATGAGTTATAGCTACAATGATATATACATATTTGGAATCCTTAGAATATCTGCTGTTGGATGAGATATATATGAATATTGTCTAAGATTTTCCTTTTAAGATTTTTAACTTTAAGTTATTCATTTTATATATTTTTAAAGCGATATATCTCACATTTGGCACAGAGTATTTATGTAAAAATAGTATCACATGGAATTACATACAATTTCCAGGCGTTTTTTTTTATTGTGTGTTTATAATCTTTTTTTCCTATTGAATTTTCAATTAAAAAATGATGATACAAACAATGCATATTTTTTAAATGGTACATAACTGCTTAACTAAAACAAATATCGAAAAAAGAAAAAAGAAAAGAAATGCATTTTAGATTTCATGTCAGCTTACCTATATGCAAAAATTGAAAAAAAAAAACACGTGATGGCTTTTGAGAAATATCGCGCTGAAGACCGTGCAGTCTGTTGAATCGTTGTTTTGAGAAAATGGCCAAAAACTGTTTGGGAAGAGAAATCTCATTTACAACGGAAAACAGGAATATCAGCGCAAGTGACAGTCGTATAATTTTATTATATATTCTGATCTTAATTGGTTTCGATAAATAAGACTGAAGATTAAATAGTTTTTCATGGTGAAAAAGGCGAAATTTAAAATGAAATGACATCTCAAGAACTGTCAAACAGAAGTAGGCGGAGCTTACTGCTCCGAGTGGCTGGTCATCGGTAATTAGGTCAGGGCCACCGCGCCGGGACACGCGTCAGGAGTGAAGTGACTGATTGGCAACAATTACTCTAATCACTAGGAGCATACATTCGAACTGCCAGTGTACTCCCCGCTCAGAATCATACTTGAACACTGTAGACACGAACACCTGTTAGGAACGTTAAACGGATATCATCCTAGAATGACGAAACCTATAGATTCCCGAATATTATATATAGCATAAAATAAGATAATTTTTGTCAACATTTTTAAATGACATATCTTTATCCTTTAAAACTGTATCCAGACTTAAATATAGTTTATAATGTAAAAATAAATAATCACAAATAACAAATTAAAATTTTCATAGCACAAATTAAGTGAATATGAGGGGATGAAACGGACTAAAGTAAACCACAAGTGTATTTTTCCATACATGCAGTGTGGTAGACTAATACTGATAACTTAGCGCTTGTTTAAGTGAGCCCGCAGTTTCAATGCTTACTTAAATTAAGACTGCAGTGCCTATTTAAACAGAGATAAGATTTAAAAAGAAATGTATCCACTTAAGTTTATGAGAAACCAGTACTTACATTCTAGTATACGTCAGTATCACAGCAGACGCCATAGGCGTTTGTCAGACAATTGGAGATGGGATTTAAGCGAATTCATCATGCATCCAAATGTCCATAGACTTTGTTGTCGAGGTGATGCTTTCGAGGAAAAAATCGGCAGTTGCTCAAATATACCCTCGCAAGGGAGGTTGATTTCTCATATTTTCAAATAATTGTTTCGTAAATAATATGTAAGGTAGGTGTTAAATAATCTTGTTGAAAATCAGTTCCTTTAAATCCTCTACACTATAATTGTTTCCCTTGATATGTTACTAATAAAACATTTCATAGCAAAAAAATAGGTGAACATGAGGGGAGAAAAAGGAATATAGTAAATCACAAGTATATTTTCTCCATACATGCAGTGTGATAGACTGATACTGATAACTCGGCGGTAGTTTAAGTGAGCCCACAAATTTAATGCTTGATTAAATTTAGAATCAAGTGCCTATTAAAATGGGGACCTGATTTACAAAGAAATGTATCCACTCCCAGACCAGAAAAAAAAAATCTCAAATGCGGTCAGAGTGGATATCGTCAAGTCTTGATGACCTCTTCGTCTGTAGTCTCTTGGCACCGGCAACACCCAGTGAACCCATGGAAAAGACCACTTTTATGTGTACCCTCATAAGACATCAGAGTCGACACACGTTACTGACTGAGGGCATTCATTGTCCGATTTTTGTTTCCAACTCCGGGTACGTATGTTATTCATCCGATGCCTTCTTATTATGCACGCGGTCACTGTGGCAGGGGCAAGAACACACGACGGTTTGGTCGGACGGGTATGTAACATTTATTGTCCCCTGCCGTCGCCGACATTGACGTTGACATAGAAATGGTGAGCGTCCGTCCGTCTTTCCGTCCGTCCCTTACACATTTGTTGACGCGATAACTCAAGAAGAATTTTAGAGACAGTCCCAAAGTAAGCAGCATTGATGAACCTTATCTAGAGCTAGGCCAAGGTTGAACATGGATGACCTTGGCGCATTTTTAAAGGTCACAGCAGCGATAATGCTAAAATGATGTTAACGCAATAACTCGAAAAGAAATTTAGGTACAGTCACCAATCTTGCAGCAATAATGAATCTTATTTAGGGCTAGGCCAAGTTCAAACAGGATGACCTTGGCGCAAACTTTTAACATTGACGTACCTCATGAAGGGCCAGGTCAGGTTAAAAAAGTAATGACTTTCATGCAATTTTAAAGGTTATAGACGTAATCTGACAGTGTGATATTGACCCATCTCAAATTTCATACATGTATTCACAACCTTTTTTTCTAAATATTCCCACATCAGGCGGGGATATACTAGATCTGTTACACAGATCAACTTTGCCCTTATCCTTTTAATTATGGATTGTACACATGATTTCCGGGTTTAATTTCAGACACTCGCAAACATTCGCGATTTGGGGTAAAACAGATCTGCAACCAGTATGGTTCTCGTGAGTACCAGTCCGAAGGCTCGCATTCTAAAAGACATCGAAATGCATGAAATGCCGACTGTTATATAAATTCCTTCAATAAAATGTGGGAACGATTTTACAATAGGTGCGACATAATAGTTAAATAAACCGTCTAAATAGGACGAGGCTGGAGAAAAATAAGGCAAGTACTAGCAATATATGTATCGTATAAGAACGAAAAGAACCTATTAAAATTATAAGCTGCCATGTGCACAAGTGCGTCGTCACACACCCAAATTACGAACCATTGATTATACTTGCGGCGCGAAACAGGCTTTGGCCGATTGACCTATAACTCACCCTTATTACGAAATCAACCAACCAATTAGATAGGTTAATAGGTCACTAACAATGGTAGCGACTACACTATTTCCAGTGAACTGTTGCCTTTACATATAAAGCATCCCGACTGACCGTCTCGAGTCCCAGTGAATAAAGTTGAAATACCGATCACTGTATGATTAATTTACATTGGCTAAAGTAAATGTTACAGCCATGTGAATGAATTCTAAACAAATGTTCTGTGTGTGGGTCTAACGTTCTACAGAACATTTAAAGATGCCAATTCACCTGCCTTTTGAAAAAAAAGAATTGTGTGATTTCTGGCTTACTCCGTGTATATTTTTATGATTATGGAAAGTTCTTATAAGGCCTCTGTGAAGGACGAATGAACTTATTTATCAACAACATGTTTGTAAACACAGCAATGTTGATAAACGGGAAAAACATGAAACCTAATTATAAGGTTCTAGGTTGCAAAACGCCATTTGCAAAGCTCTCTTCTTATTTGATTTGACGCCTTATTGTCCCAAGCTTCCTCGTGTGATAACTTTCCTAAATATTATCTGATTTCATTCACATTTGGGTCCGTGATTAATCTCATGCTTAACTTGGCTGGGATTGGTTTTAGAGTGTCTGTCTCAAAAAATAATAACACAATATGATATTTCATTTTTGATATGAAGAATCGGCACATTTAGTTTCACTAAGCACCAACAGGGGTCACTAGGCGGACATAAGTTACTTGAGTTTTTGCAGTAACTGCCAGGTGCTGCCAGATGTTGAGCGTGGTTAAATTATTTGCACTTAGTCACCAATTGAAAGCGGAAGCGGGGAACAATAATTCCTTGAATTTGCTTGTTGATTTTGTTATGATTATCTTATAATAAACAAGTTGATATAAGCAAAACAAACAGCCTGTGTGCGGTGATATCCACGTTTTCTGGCTTATGAAAGCTCCAAATGATTACCTTTAGTTTATGAAGGTCAGATAGGTGATTGGAGCCCTTTATGGTTATAATCATATCATGAAGATTCTATATGATTTAAATGGCCGTACACATGCAATTGTATTTTCTCTCAAATTCGTAACAAGCCATGAATCGCGATTCCTTTCATCTGTAATGCTCAGGACGTACCCTTCACAGCAAGAACCTTCTGATGTAGCATCCAGACCATACTTTGTAAGATGACCATAAACCCTGCAATTAGGTCAGAGGGGCCTATACTCTGTTAGTTATCGGACACTAATTTAAATACCAGAGTAGGTATTGCTTGATAGATTACACCTTGGACAAGTTCAGTTGGACCATTCTCAGAAAGACAAGCCTTTTAGGCGATTTTTGTGTTTGGAGTTAAAATTATTGTAGGTCTTGTTCATATTTGTGTGTGCGTGTTTGTGGAGGTAACCGCCTCCATTTTTTAATGCTTGCTTAACTAATCATTATATACATCTGCAGAATTCCATTCCGGTTTCGGACTACGTGATAGGGGTTTACACGCGATAATTCTGGCGTCAACCAACCTATGTGTATCACTCCTGCGGGTCCTGGATGTGTGTCATCCCCTTTGCTGGGTTAGAACCCCCGAAAGGCACACTCGTTTGCGAGTGAAACACGACTGTTGGGCACAACCTCCCTATAAAGTCTGCAGAGTGCTCACCCTGGGTAGGGGCCGACCGTGAAAAACCTCACCGCCTCGACCGAGATTCGAACTCAAGATATCCTGGCTTTGAGCCCTTTGCTCTACCCCCGAGCCACGAAGCCGGTATATCTTATTTATATGCGAATTTAAAATTTTTTCTGTACACCTTTTTTCAGAGCCACCTCAAATTTGATGTACATGTCGTTCTGTTCAATGTTATGTTGTGGGATTGCATTCTTAAAGTCGAACGTCGGTGATTTCGAGCTGCATCTTGGCCTCCCCGATAATCAGTTCGTCGTTTATCAACTTGTCAGGGACTTCACTTTCCCCGGTTTCTACATCTTTGCCTCCCGAACAGATGGGAATATTTAAGTTTTGTCGCATGCAGATAAACAAAGCTATAACATTTACAGTTTACACATGTCTTGATCTTTTTTGTTCTTTGCTTATTTATTTATTTTTGAAGTGAAGAAAATGTTGTTTGTTCTCTTCCTTTTCTTGACGCGTCTCCTCCAGTTCTGGGATATCTTTGGTCTTTTACTGGACCTTTCGCTGGCCCTTAACAGCTGCGGTCAAGGTGGGGCTGTTGCGTGTTACCAGTTTGCGCAACCTGGACCCCACCGCTTATCCTAGCGTTTTCCCCCGATGTTCCAGTTGATATTCTTCGAACTGGCGGTGGCATGCTGTAGGGCGTTCCTCCCAAGGTCTTTTAAGGCAGATATTGCTTTTTGTTTAAGCCCTTGTTAGTCTGAGCCACCAATTTACGCCCCTTCCTAGACTTCAGAATCTGGTTCAGATTATAAGCCAGTGTGGTGACACCTTTTCTGAAGGAAGACCTTAGCTTGCTTCTGGATATATTTGTTATACCCTATGGCTTGGGCCAGGCCGGGCAGTTTATTAATTCCTCTGGACAGTCCGGTTTTGGCCACCCTTCCCATCTAGGAAAGAGCTTTTCTCCCTAACCGTTTTAAGCCGCTGCACAGTAGATTCCCCAACAACCTTTCCTATCATGTACTTGCCGTGGCGAACCCAGGTGGGACTGACGGGATGTGTCCACCCAAGGCCCCGTGCCCCCTCTGGTACTGACGGCCTACATAAACACCGCTGCCTCTCTGATACCTTCTGCCGATCATCATGTTTTGTGATTCATTCCCTTGCACGTTTTCTACGATTATCGTGTACAAATGAATAACAAGACAGGTCAGTACATTTATATATCTTTTTTCTTGTTCATATCAGACAAAGAAAGGTACGAAACGGTTATCTATTCACTGCTTAAATCGTCCATCTCAGTCGCTGGAGGGTTCGTCGTGCCTACCAATTTGTTTTGGTCAATGTTGTCGCTCGACGCCATGTCTGGTTTCAAGTGGTGGGTCCTGGCCCTCTTCTTTGGCTTTTTTTTCCGTCATTCTTTTTCTTAATGTTGGTCTCATTTTCATTGTACTTTCGCTGCAGCTCAGCGAAGGCCATCTTTAAAGCGTTTAGAAGTGTTGCAGTCATTTTTTAGAGATCTTTCTCAGACTTTTGGCAAGCACGTACAGTTTAGTTTTTATTTCTTCATCCACCATGGCGATTTGTCTCGTCAGAGGTAAGACTTCACTGTCTGTTTCCTCGATAAGGACACTCTTGCTCCGCAACACGTAGTGGGGAGTCGTATATATAGGCTGCCTGCACTTCTTATGGTCCTATTGTGGTCGAAGGCGGAAGTGAAAGGAGCACATCAGTTTCCCCTCTCCCGACTTAAACAGAACACGGTTCCCTTTTTCGTCCAGAATCCGAACTTTTATGGTGTCCAGCGTCTTCTTTGCGCCGGCCAACACTGAAGGTGTCCAAACCCATGGGTTTTGAGGCGTCCCGTGACGTGTCTGTCTGTTAGGTCAGAATTGTGCTCTCCTGGTTGGACCCTCACGACATCACCCCATGCCCTTTCATACAGACCTTTGCTCACCAACCCCGGCAGATGCACGTATATATACCCAGCTAGACAGCACATGACAGGCGTGGGTGTGTCATGGTCAGGAGTACCACCTCGTATATGTCTCCCTTATGGCTCAGCGGCGGGTAAACTATGTTTTGATAGTGACTCATTACGTTTCCGTCCCAAAAGTTGTCCGACGTTGTTATCACGGTCAGCTCCCCTCTGTCATCGAGAGTCACGATGAAGGGCTGAAGAGGTAGCCTCAGGTGGTGTTTCTGTTTTCTGAAAGAATGACGGCCTCCCTAGTGCGTTACGGACTTCCACCATCATTTGTGACGATTCGCGTATATATTTCATTTTAACAAAATCCAGTGTGTTAAACTGAAAAAAGAGATGAAGTCGTTAAATGTGAAACGCTCCCCGTCCACCACGTAGCGCAGTAGGAAAGCTTTTGCTCCACCGAGCAAAGTGTGTTCCACCAGTCCGTCAGCGAAGATCCACAGCAGTAGAGGCCACGGTTAGGGTTCACCACCGCATTATGTATGGGCCAGTGGAGGACAGAGCTTCTTTTATGTTCTACTTTACTTGACTCTGTATTCTCTATGTCTGCTCCCATTCTCAACGCTTTAGGGTATCCTAAGATATTTGCAAGCGCTTCGTTCAATGAGAGATAGTATCCTGATTTATATCTATTAAACCTAAATCCCGCTACGGTTTCGGTCTCATGGGTTTCACCATGAGGTACTGCCTGTGTCGGATGTCGACGTTAGTCAGTTGTTTCTTTCGCTCAGCATATGGTCTTGTGCCTGAAAGCATGTGCTCATTTTCTACTTCTAACAAGTTGTGTAGGTACACGTTCATGAGGTCGTATTCCTCCGGGTCTTTTGACAAGTCTTTCTCTTTGATAGATGCCCAACGTATCCCAAATTAACCATTGATACTGTCCAGGACGTATTTAAGCTTATGATTCCAGCCAGTATAAATGGGGGTAGGGTATATATCCCCCTCCACACATTTTGGAAAGGGGAGGGGAAAGGTCAATGATATCACCCCGCTCCCTCCACACTCTTCACAGAATAATATTTATGTATTGCAAATTAAATATGTTAATAATTAGAACGATTGCAATTGGTTCCATTAATGATTTAACTATGATATATTATACCGGAACCTTGTTTGGAATTAACTTATATTATTATATAATAGTTTGTTTTCTAAATCTGATACTTAGTTGTTATATATTTAATGTGATTAATGAATATATTTGAAATGTGTCATACAGACGTCAGTATATTTGAAATGTGTCAAAAAGACGCTAAATGGTATATATATATATATATATATATATATATATATATATATGCGCGAGTCACCCCCCCCCCCCCACACACACACCCAGGAAGAAAAATTGACGCAACTGCTCTGGATCTTGAGAGAAAAAAATGTTAATAAAATGCTTGGATACTCCACATGTTAGAATACAGTGTGTGGGAAAAGGATCGCGTCAGGATTAAAGAAGCGTGGAATCATGAATCTGGCATCTATTCTGTCGGGAAGTATTAATCTGTTGTGATGGGAACCAGTTAAATCTCATTTATCCTAAATCAAACATCATAATGTGAATAGTAATGTAGACCTCACTGGGGTGCTGAAATAAGAAGTACAAATTGCCCGTTATGGAAATTACTTAGGGTTTTAATTTCGCGAAATTTGTGAATCTGAAAAAAAATCATAAAAATACTATGAAACTCTGGGGTATAAGATGCACAAGGGGTGGGGGGGGGGGGGGGTCCCGCATCTGCATAAACAGATTAGTTATCACACCTCTAGAAACAAAAATCAGCAAAATAACCTGTGGATTGTATCGAAACTGGCCCATGGATGCATACAAGCATTAATTATTGTAAAATACGCTGTAAACATGCACAGGGGAGACATATCGACTGTGGCCCAAGTCAAAGGTTAATGATTGAACCAGAATTAGTGAGGTATTGTAATTCTAAATTTAAAATCAATACAAATACTGTTTTTCTTAGATTTTATTAGTTCTGGTGCATCGAGAAACTGAAACCCTCCATCACAAAACGTTCAAAATGAAGAAAATTTCAGCCACACGAATATAAAACCAACCACAGTAAATGAAAACCCACTATCTTAAACTTGGCGCATATATTCCTGTATGCGATGTTGATTTAATTTTCATATGACGCACATATTGATTCAAGTTCATTTCCTTATCCTCTATGTATATGGATGTAAATAATATTTTTCTTCGTTTTTGAATTGCACTTCAACAGCAGTCCGGTTCGGTTAATTAAGGGATTTACAGTACGTCTTATATAAGCTGAACAAGTGACGTATTTAGACAACTGAGTGCAAATGCAGCCAATGAATTTACATTATACAACTTAGTTTCTTGTTTTACAATGGCTTGGATTATTTTCCACTGGGGGATAATTCGTTGAGATATAGAGTAAATATTACCCCTGAACCGCCATAAATGCCCATGGCTTGTTAAATGGTCCTTTGACAGGTATGGGTCTCCGATTTCAAGTTTATCTCACATGGAGTAAAACAATATACATTATCCCTCATTCGTATATTTTTTTATTAATCATTATCAAACATTTCAGACTGTTAAAAACCAATGACCAATACTTTAGCACATAAAGTAATCTGATGCAACTACGTCTTATAGAATTGCGTTCGATGATAAACGCAAAATAATTATGAATTTTTGACTCTAGAATGGAATTTAGGGAAACAAAATAACGAAATAGAAAAAAAAAATATTCTTGGTCTTTTATATCCACGAAATATATTTTCACCTTGTTAATAATTATAGATATATTTATGTTAATTATACTTGCTATAACTATATCAAATAATTAAACCGGTACCGTAACTACTAACCCAAGAAAACCCGACACACATGAACCCCCATTATTCCATAAAACTATACAAAATTATAGTGCCCATTTTTTATGTTCCCCCACTTTGAACCAATCCTTTATCACTATCGCATAATTGCTTCTTTACGATTTTACATCCTTCAGTGTACATGTATTTTGAAACATTTTCGTTTTGCCACTGCATGGAATTCTTCGAAAAGCGTCACCTGGGAGGTCAATCTGAAAATCACCATCAGTAACGAATCATTCTCCGTGAAATGCACAACCTGGATTTAATAGGCCGTATTAACGTGTAAAATGATTTTTATATAGGTTTTCTTCATTTCAGTAAGGATTATATATATATATATATATATATAGAGAGAGAGAGAGAGAGAGAGAGAGAGAGAGAGAGAAACTCGCCTAACGATCTGCTCGATTTAGCTGGCACTTAAAAATAAAACCCTCCCTTTCATGGTCCAGTTTAGATTATGTTTGGTGTTTATATCAGGCATTTAAACATCGTAGAAGTATTCCCCTCCCTTTTCCGTTTAGTGGACACATATTCTGGCCCCACATGGTGAACTGAACCTCAATTATGTATCCATTAGGTAATGCGTTATCATCGTGTTGCGAGGAGGCTCAAACCAGTACATTACATCATTAATAAATGGCCAGACCGGTCTAGGTATGTTTGCGTCATGCTTCAATCGGATCTACCATTAACTATATCCATGACGTACAGTTTTGATTAATCTCACTGGTCAATAAAGATTTTTGGTTGCTTCATATTAACTACATTGGCTTTACTGACAAGAAACTTTTTATCCCCTTCCCGTTGAGTGGACACATATTCTGGTCCCACCTGGTGAACTAAACCTCAATTATGTATCCATTAGGTAATAAGTAAACATCGTGTTGCGAGGAGGCTCCAACCAGTACATTACATCATTTATAAATGGCCAGACCGGTCTAGGTATGTTTGCGTCATGCTTCAATCGGATCTACCATTAATTATATCCACGACGTACAGTTTTGATTAATCTCACTGGTCAATAAAGATTTTTGGTTGCTTCATATTAACTACATTGGCTTTACTAATAAGAAACTGTTTATCGACCTAACAAAGGCTGCAGGGACGAGTCGTTTTGGGGAATTTATTTATTATAGACTTTCACTTTGTGGTCATATAGAATGTACCTCGTTAATTCAGCATTTGTACCCATTTTAACTAAACAATGTAACTGTCAGGGAAGGGTATAACATTGCTACTACCAAGAAAAGTTTGTATAAGAAATATAAAGCATACACGTTAAGCACATACCTGCCCAGTAAAAATCAGCCTGATCGACAAGAAAGGCCCAATAGAGTTTATTAAAAGCTCGAGGGCTCTTCGGCAAAATACTGCGTTCTTGATTGAGGCTTGTGTCTGTTTCGATGTAACAGGCTACAGTGGGAGTACTCATCTTCAAATGAAATTTACAAATGAAAATATTTAGATATTAATACACATTATGAAACCGCTATGTATTAACTAAAGTATAGTAAAAAGATGAGGTAAAAGTGCCTACCTGCGTAAGATTTGGACATGTTCCGGCAGTTGCGAGAAAATTTGTTACTTCCTCGCCCAAGCAGTCACAGAATTTACCAAGCTATATACATATAATTTAAAAATATATAATTAGTTTATTTTTTTTTTCAAAATAAGGAGTTACCATTGTCCGCTCATATTATGATATAAGAGCTTTACCAAGAAAATGCCGACCTTTGATGCCAGAGTGTTTAAAGCTTGGGCCAGTTACGAAAGCGTGAATCCTTAAAAAAAGTACTGATACAACCTCTGTGGCATAATAAGCGAATTACAAAGACAGAACATTCCTTGTATAATAGAGAGCTTAGTGCACTGGGTATACATTCAGCTTGAGTAATCAATACTGGAAGCATAACGCAGTCAAGCGATATTCCTTTGGGAATGAAGGTTTCATTCAATGACAGTAACCGAACTGGCATTGCTTGGTCGAAGCAATATCTAAGAACTGGACTGAATTTTCATGTGAGGAAAAGAATACCATTCAAACTTCTTGTATTTATCACATTTTTATAAAAGGGATGGATGGAAACGATATACATTACTAAATCAAAGCAAGTGTATGGCGCCTTTGATGCTAAGTTTGATGCTTACTTTAGGCAGTTTCAGTTTAGACTTGTACATACTGTTTTACTTTGTAATGATATGTGATATAAAGGGTGTCTTTGTGGAACACGTATGTGTACATATTGCTTTTCTCAACCAGAAATTATATCTTCTCTTATTCGTAAATGGCCTGTGACAGTCATACTTTATCTACGGTTAATAACTTGGCTAGAAGAGGCAAGCATTTTGTTACCTCCCGTTATAGATAAACCACTAATTTTCGGTATTTTTCTGGTAACGGATCATAAACAGTCCATAAATCAAGTTTTAATTATGTTCAAGCAAGGCGTGTATCAACCACGGGAAAAAACTAAGTGTCAAAGGTTAAACAGCATTTTAAAAGGATGAAACAGGAACAAAAATTTAGGAATTTTTTTCATAAAATTTGGATACAAAAAAATAATAAGAAGAGAAGAGAAATAAAAAGAATGTAATGAAGAAAGAGCGGCAAAACAGATATATACATTGTATGTAAGCTAATGTCATATATGATATATGTATATGTGTATACATGAATTCATACGAATAGCAAAATTCCAAGTTATTTAAAATAGTTGATAAAATGCTCTTGCAAACACTATTTTTTTAAAGAGTAAGAATAACTAGTGAGAAAACTTACAAAGTTGTTAGAAATGTCTTGCACTTTTCTCATAATGTTTGTGAAATCGACAATCCAGCTGTCTATACAAAAAAGGAAATTAAACAGAAACTTATTTTACGTTTGAATTACCTACCATATTATGCAATGTTTATTAAAAGGTGTTAAAGTTATCTACTGAATTTAACTTGAAACTATTGCAATGATAATCATTTATGTTTACATCTCAAGAACCATCAGATATTTCTATTGCTTAAAATCGTAAGATATGAAAGCCAGACCTCGTGAAAAATCTACTCTGCTCCACATTAATTCCATGCCATTCCAAAGTTTCGCACGGTATTTGAATATGGAGTTCACGGAATTATTGGTTTGTACCATGCATGCGTTGTGAACCTTAAAAGAAAATTAAGCCACAAGTAAAGCTAAATCGACATATTCGATTTAACAAAACAAAGCGAATTGTTAATAGGACACTTACGAGAAAATAAAATTCGTTAAGGGTACATGTAAGGGCAGTCATCTCACATCGTGGAAAAATTTGTGATGTCTGTTAAAATACGGGACGGGAGATTACTAATAACAAAGTATAATATAATATAATATAATAAGACATAAATTTAAATGTTAAGAAACTAGAAGAGTGTGTGTTAGTTGGTTGCACAGTGGTTTGCTATGCGTAGTGCCTAGGGTATGAAATAATAGAAAAGGGTCAGCAAATGAAAAAAATCACATTGATCTTGTTGCATTGCTTTCAACCTTCATACTTTTGAGATATAATAAATTGCAGGAAAGGTGTTATATAAAAAAATCCTATCGATACACATTTAATATTATTTTACAGGCGACCATGTTGATTTAGGGGCGAAAATCCATTCTAGCTTCTATTCATGTTTATTATATATTTATGGCTAAAAGCGATATATCTATTTCTAAAGATGTTTTATGGTCTGTCCTGTGGAGCAGTATCCATAATGTGGAAAAATTGCTCTGTGTCTGTATTCAGCCACTAATTCTTATGTAAAATCGTTTATGCCCTGTATCCCTCAAATTAACAGACGATTCGTTTTACATTTTTGTTCATTTAATCGCCGTGACTTAAGCGTTAGGAAACGGATATTAAAGATTAATTTATTGGAACCTTAAGTAAGCTTGAGAAAGCAATCGAAATTTACACTGCGAATGGAATTAATATTGGTGACAACTAAAATGTGGACCAGTGCAGGCAAAACAATCACACAGCGATACTTAAAAAATCGATTTGATAACAATCCACATTTTGCCTGGAATAGCCAGTAGGCAATGAAGGAGAGGGGACCCCACCTTTGATCACTTCATTTGCTCAGGTAATATTTACATATCGATTTGTCATGTAGGCATTATACAAGACCCATCGAATACCTCTTAGTACAATCTTGGGCTTAGAAATGTAATTTTGATACCGCAGAGTTAATAGTGATGCACCCTTTAACGAGAAGAAACGTCCATGTTTTAGCATTAATTATGGACGCAGACTGCTGGGTATGTCTAGGGAGTCTAGGGTATGTGGATGTCATTAGACATCCCGCTAAATAAAACAGAATAGAGAGACAAACCTACAAAACGTGTGGTAGAAATGATAATAATGATCGTGTCAGACATTTGTGGGATGGAGTTAAGAAAATGATGTCAGGTGGCGCTGTACACACAAGCGCAGTTGATAATAAATTTACTAGTGCAGAAACTGGAAATCGCCTTTCTTTTAGAAAAAAATAAAGACACATAACAGTCTTCCCGAAATGTGGATAAACATAAAATTATTATTTATCAGGCAATCGTAATTATTTCATCGAAGAAGAATCTTAACATAAATGCATCAGACGAAAAATGTCAGTACATCATACTTACGCAGTATACGCTTCTATAATACAGAGACGGAGAGCACTGCATGTATTCTGGTGGTGCCTTGTCTGATATTACTAAATGTTCCTCCTTTGGCCAAATAACCAAACATAATCTAGCTAACATACCCTTCACTACGGCCCCTTACTTGTTTTCTCGCTCAAATGAGAAAATGAAAAATATTATCGAGGTGCAAAGTTAGGAAGCGACGCTGGCAAGTTTCTAACCAGACATGACATGTGGATTTAGGGTCTAGGTAACAGGGAGCAGCCAAGTTTTAAAGTCATTGTTCTTATTGGCTGTTAGGTTTCAGGCTCATTCATCATGGAATCCCAGCATGAGATTTAATGCCAGGTCCCTAAAAAAACTAATTAGAAATGGTTCACACACCCAGGTAAAAACCCACGTTTGTTTATTTTTAAGCTAATTATATAAACTAATTATATGATTTATTTAAAAATCTGTCCTCGCTCATACACGCATATTTTATACAGTGTTTGTAAGCCTAACTGGGAGGCTTACAACTTAGACGGTACATCATATAAAAGTGGGAACATCTCAAACAGAACTAATTTGCACAGTTTTTATGAATATATATTAGATCTTTTCCATTTTAATTCACTGACATGGTGCTTCAGTAAATTATTTAATATATTTAAAACAAAAAGATACACTTTGTACCCCAACATTGCAATATATTTTATGAAAGGACATTCAACTAATAATTGCACAATAGCGCTTAAGGAGGTTATTGCACACCCGAAGAACGGGTCACCACACTACAGTTGATTTGTTTATGCGTCGCGTTCTTTCGACAGAGTTAATATTCAAAATTTGTTCCATTTACTATGTTTCGCCTGCTGTCATTAGAATATATATGCCGTCATCACACTCTTCCGTGTCCGCTGGCATTTTTCTCTCTGCCGACTCTAAACACAGCCCCTATTTATAGCTTTTTCACCCGAAGCCCACGAACTTCCATGTTCACGAACGTTACAAACACAACGATACACACGCGCCCATAGCGCATGAACAGACCCGAAAATTCTAGACTACAACCCGCGCTGTGTCTCTACACTCCAGAGTTCAGCAAGCGTGGTTCCCATAGCAACGCCCAGGGCTAGCGACTAACTTGAATCAGAATGCCTGCGCATTATAAACAGATACATGTAACATTTTAAAAGGCTTACTGTTATACTGTCGACTGACGTCATAACTATAGACTGGAATATCTTGGATGATTTATTATTCCTTCTTCTTCTGTATATATTTTTATTATGTTTTCATATATATATATATATATATATATATATATATATATATATATATATATGACCTCCAGGGTGGAGTTATGACTAGCAATTATATCTTGTCCTTATTTTAAAGAAGAAAGAAATATATGGGGTTCATTTTAGAAGCAAGTACATAACTGAACTAGAACCAAACGTTGGTTGGATTGTTTATACTCGATAGACAATTTAGCGGATAAAGAAAACCAAAATTAACTGATAACTGATAACATATAATTGCAAAAGTGACACTCCATATTATATCCCTCTGTGTACCAATCCTTATATTTCAAATGGACTCTGCAGTAATTATGCATCTAGAAAAAATACTAATGTGTTTGTGTAAAAGTTTAAGCAAAAAATGAGAAATGGTCGAGCTTCCATGATACTGCAAATTTGCTTAATCCATTTAATTTTAAGTGGAGATGATATCGACATAAACTATTTACTGTTTAATGTATTGTCTCGATCAGCTTTATATATCCAATATATTCAGAGTCTCAGAGTCTCTTCTCAATGTTTGCTTTTACAGTGAATGCGACTATCGTCCATTTAACTAAGCATTTCTCCTATGCTTTGTACATGTATTTTATTGACTTCTACAATCTGTTATAGTTAAAGGCCGAAACTCTTATCACTTTACCATATATTATTATAATTAATATGCATATTGTAATATATTTTTAATACGTATCCTGTAATCGTTTTCTAATAGTAAGCTTTTTAATACTACCAGTTGGTAAGTTGGTCTCACCGTGTCTGTCGATGGAGTACCTCCAGTCATGCTTAGATTGGCTTCTTTTGAGAATACACACGAGATGTATTGGTCGAACTGTTAGATAAACAATCGATCATTGCTCTTAATTATAGCAAATACAACAGATGTGAATGAAAGCAGAATGATAATGAATTCAAATAAAAATTAAATTAATTATGATAATGGACAGTCATATTATGCTTCCTTTCTCACCACAATACTTCCCCCATAAAATGTTAATTTTGATTTTAAAAAGAATTCCATTGGATAAAGTTATATTTATTATAGTACTGCCGACTTAAAATCAATTAACATCTTGTAAAACAAGTGTTAGAGCTCTTTTGGTTATTTGATTATAAGCGGTTAGAACACAAATGTTTCAGAATCTATATAACTTTCATGCTATTTGTAATTGTATGGAAAATTGTTGGGATATATAAGGAAAATGTCAAATTTATCAAGGTAAATACTTACAAAATTATAAGTACCGTTGACTAGTCTCCTGCAAAGGGAATCTTAGATATTCATCGCATGGCCCTATGGACAATAAGATAAAGACGTAATATGTATTAAAATATTACTTTCTCTATCCTGACTCACTTTGTAAATTAACTGCGCAAAAGAAATAAGTTGTTGAATAAACAATACAGATATTCATTCAAGTGTCATCGTGTTATCGCAGTATTATCGAGAGAGATAATGCTTGCGGCTCAAATTCGGTTTTACCCGTCTAAACTTGTAAAGCAATGAAAATAGAATAAGTTAGGAGGTAATTAGTGTCATGTTTCATTGCATTATGGCTCTTTTTTATGGCACTTGGTGCATACCATCAGGTTAAAAGAAAAACAGGCGAACAAGTTCGTTGGAACAAGAACTGTTCTTACAAACCATTCTCATGAGGCACGCAGCGCATATTTAATGAGCCCTTTACAGATTGAAAGTTTTGGAAACTTGCTGGATGTATAATATTAGGCTTGTCCATCCAAAATAGATAATAAAAAAATATAACCTGAAAAATCATTGCCAATATTATCAAGACATTATGACACTGATTCTAGGGACCGCATTTTCGTAATTGTTAAAAACTCATAAGGTAAAAAGCCCTTCATCTGTTAAGAATCTGATGATATGTAATTGAATGTAATAATTATGTAATCCACTATTTTCTTTATAAAAATTATATTCACTGTAACATGCATAAATGTTATATACACTATCACATGCATGTTCAACTTTGAGCGTCTGTCGGTTGGAAAAAAAACTTAAACAATAAAAAATTATTGAGGTGAAATTATTCTGAGACAACCCTCTAGGGAACGGAAGAAGGAGAGAAAAAAGTAAAAAAGCCTGTCATATAAAATAACTTAGACCAACCATCCGTTATGTTTCTGGACTTTCTAGAACACCTTTATGATTCTCTTATAAATCAGCATGTTGGTGAATGTCCATGTATGTTTGTTCAATCTGATCCTTATAAGCATTGTCCTAAGGGCTAATTTATTGAATACCTAGCGAGGACCAAGGCATGGGGGCTGTTGCCATAGAAATGCAAAATAATGGATGATACAATATAGCGATGCAATATAATGAATGATCCTTGCAGTGCTGTTTTGCTATTATTGGTCTAACGACAAAAAAGTTGACCCGTTCACTCATAGCTAAATTTCCTATTCAGTAAGACGAAACCTCATGTAATTACCAATACATATTGTATATTTTCATGATAATAGCTTACTTACCATGGGACGTAAGCACTGTAGTCAACGGAGTCGTTTCAACCGGAGTGGGCGGTTTGGGATAAAGATATTGAAGTAGGAGAAAGATATTGAAAAGACATATATAATCATGAAACTATACTCTTCAAAGTTAGGACACATGGCTAAAACGCATTCATCTTTATACGGCAATATCAATAAAGCATTATATATATATATATATATATATATATATATATATATATATATATATATATCAGTTCTGTTCAAACAGTTTAATCAGATCATTTTTCTTTCAATATTTTTCTGCGGACAACTTTAAACGTTCGGTTTGGCTATTGCGAGCAGTGTTATTTAAATTTGACCTTAATATTTGTCATCATATGGTGAGATTAAAGTTCCCAAATTAGATTTAATTAATTATACTCGAAGCATCTCATGACAGGGTGCAAATATCCATTTTGTAAGACGATTACATCAGAAAATGATTCTGAAAAAAAAATTCTTAACGGAAAACATCATACTCTGTGTAGATTAGTCAGTCTATGTACTTCAATAAAATGTGTAACAAGTAAATATTTTTTTTCATTCTTTGATCGTATTACTATTGTCGGTGGAATTGTCCTTCGGGGAACCTTAATTGCAGGCGTGGTATTCGAAGCAACTAAAATAAAATGTTCGAAATAATTTTAAATTAATTTGCGGGATCTTTAGAAAAATCATTCAACATTCTGCAGATTTGATCTTTATATCTGGGATTAAACTGCATATAATGCATGAAAGGAGTGTACCACCAAAAGAAATGATTTTTGATTTTCTAAGTTGCATAGGAAATCATTATGATAGCATAGAAATCTTCCTAATATTCTGAAGACAGTCGCTTTGCAAAATATGGTATGTGAACAATATGCCGTCCATAAAGCATGTTAACCATTTGAAGATATTAGATTAGGCAGGGCTTTTTCTCTTTATTGTTCTTAAAGTTTCATTTGGGTAAATGTGTTCCTACTGCTATTTTAAGTTTTTAAAGGTAGGAGAGCTAGTCGTTGTTTTCCTTGTGATTGTCTCATATATATTTCATATACACTTTTCTTATTTGGATCAAACCTTGATAATTAATAAAAATATTCTGATAGTCATTTTAGCTAATTAATGTATTCAACTGAACCATTAAAAACAATCCATATAAAAGTAAAAGTATTTTTATAAATGTCCATATGCTGACCATGAAGAAGTTTTTATAATTCAAAGACCGTTAGAGATAACTTACAGCTGTGATATGAATTAATTGAATACATTGACTTTTTCTTCGGTACAAATTCTTTTTAAAGGAATCAGCAACCTGATTATCATACTTTTATGAAATGAGACTTTAGTATGTCTTAAATAAGTATTATCTTAGTGGAAATAAACTACTTAATCTAAGTAAAACTGTTGGGGGGGGGGGTTGATAAATTGTCAACTGCTATATAATTCTGTATGATTTAATTCCTGAGTTATTGAAGGACATTCTCATTTGATATTTGCACCATTGAAGTTGCGGGAGTAAGGGCGAGAGACAGCAAGCAAATATTTTACATTTAACAACCCATTGTTACTTTGTGAAATATTGTCATGGAACTTGTCTTGGCTTCTTACTCTTTTGATATACCACTACAGCTCAGTTGAGATAATATTCTGATATTTTCACAGACTCTCGTTCAAAATAACAAACTACGGCTACCATTGTGATACTTGACAAACGTGTAACCATCTGTGAACATCAATACCTACAGAAGAAAACAGGTAACTCCAACATATAAAAGAGAGTCATATAACCAACTAGCCCAAAATAAAATACTCACTTTTCCAACATCATGGTACGTTTCGTTTCCCCCCATTCAAAATAGACATCGAAAAGGCATTATTATCTGGTAGTATCTGCTGGGGACATATGGCTTGTGATTTTTGGTAGCAGTCCTGGATGGATCTGAAAACCTGAAAGAATATACACGCTTTTTATAAAAAAAAAATGAAAGAAACCTACTCAAGAGTAAGGGTTGGAGGGAAACTTTAATTATCATATTGCCACATCTTATTACTCTAATTGTCAATTTCTATATGAATTCTATGTACATAACAATGAAATTTAAGAAAAATACAGTCACCCTTAAATATTACAGTTTAAAGTATTTGTTTTAATAAATAATAAAAATGGTGTAATATTACTGCGGTAACCAATTAATAGCTGAATAAAAGGTACCTGGCACGAAAATTATATACCCAGACAAGTGTTACCTTGCTCTCACTTGGTGCATCGGAACCCGTGCGTTTGTTAAATTTGCATTCCATACAGATACAAAAGATCTGAAACTGAGATAAGGGAATGAAATAAGTAAATTAGATTCCAGGCACAAGTCTGTTTGCATAATTTGACACTACTTATTTTTCATTGTAAGTATAATAAAATACTAGGAATTATGAAAGAGCATGTATTTTAACATCCTTGACAACAGGTTTTTAGTTGTAAATTTTCTCAGCGAGGAAAAACAAAACAAGTTACAGGTCTTAGTTACTTCACTTCAATTGGGGGAAATGTTGACATTTTTATCAGTGTATCTCCACTTACAAGTAGTTCTAATTGATCACGTATATCTACACTAACTTTTGTAAAAATACCTATCCCTACCAATTTTCTGACGTGGTGTTGGTTTCCGCTGAGCATATCAATCACAAGGGGCATTGGACATTCTTCAAAATAAACCATAATGTATAAAACGATTCATCTAAACACAGCTTCAATTAAAACCCAATTGAAATCAGTATTGCCAAAATATTTTTTCTAGAAAAACAATGATATGAGAGTACCATATTACATGATTTAAACTTCAGTAAAACATTCGCAAAAAATGTTCTGTAATTCTAGACAGTTGTAAAGGAAATACTGGTTATACATGTGTGTACATGCGTAATGAACGTAGGCTTTACCTCCACCAGTGATCGTTGTGAAATTGAGCTCCTTATCAAAGGTGGTACTCCGTAAAATCTCAATAGGATCTGCTGTAGTAGCGCTAGCTTTCTCAATGCACTGCTCGGAGAACATGACCACCTTGAAAATACAATTGATTATTGGAAAACACAATTATTATTCCAAAACCAAGGTTTGGAGAGCGTGATCAATTAGAAATTTTGAAATTGATACACTTGAATTGAAAATAAGTTATAAAACTAGATCAAATGAATATCTAAAACTTACTATACATGCAGGGGGACAATCTCCTTCATTGGTCAAGGAGAAACGTTCTGTTTTCTCCATTAAGCACTCCATGAAAACTGCCAGCTAAAAAGATTAAAATTATGTCATATGATGAAATATTTTATACGCTCTTACACATTTAAAACTACAATTGTAACATGGTGCAAGTTGTCTGTAATTAATAAGGAAGCAATTAATATTAGATGAAACAGCAGGAAAATGATCGGAAATATCTCCATCTGTGGGTTTATCTAATTGGATATTCTAAGTTATGTGTAAAGATGGAAGCTACAATTTGACTCTAGGCTTATGTGTTTGGAAAAGTAATTTCGGCGATAGGTATTTACAACATTGAAACTAACCAAAATTTCGGCTTAATCAACTAAATAATACTTATCTGCAGACAACGAAAGTTGCCATGTTTGACTAAATTTCTCGTACGTGTTTGAAACATTTTAATTAAGAAATAGAGGGATCAATGGTTAACATTTGTGCAACTTCGCCTGCGGTGTGACGTGGGGCAGTCTGAATGATCTATACTTCGCAAGGGACTTCGTGCTCCAGAAAAAAACCAAAGATTATTTAAACTCTAATTTAATCCAAATGTCGAAATGAACGGTTTGAAATAAACTTTTTACATACCGCTTTTATTGTTTCGTTTGCCATTCTGGTACAACAAGGCGTATCCCTACATTGGACTATAGGAAAAAGAATCATGTTAGCATTTGCTACAATATATGAAGTGACAAATGCAGCGTTTCAATAAAAATGTTGCAATGAAAGAAAATTATTTGAAATAAGCTGGTCACTAAAGATATTGCTGGGGAAAAATATTGTGTTTTTAAGAACAGTGGTTATCCCTGTGGGTATTCAACAACAGTTATGAAAATTAATGAAAAATGCAGATGCTTTGCGCTTCAACTTGACTGTGCTGCTGCTGTAACTCTTCACGTGTTAACTTATTATTGAGTGAAAACTTGTCTTTTTTATGTCTCCTCGCTGGTCGCTTGAATTAATAACGCCGGTAGTGTGGCATAGCTGTTACAAAGGATCGACCTCATTCCCGAATAGTTTGTTGCCTCTGTTTAGCATTACATTATATAAACACTCGAATCATGTGTCATGGTTCCACAACGGCATTTTAACATCCCACCAGCTGTCACTGTTGTTTATTTGGATGAATATTTTTTTCCCCAGAAACATAATAACATACTAAAATGGGAGCCGCCTAAAGTTTTCCATTTAATGGCATACGACGACATTTGCAACTGGTTCCATGTTGATAACAGTGAGTTCTACAGGGCAAATAAGCACAAGTGTTCTTTGGCCAATGATAATTTCCTGTAAGAAGTGAATAGCGTCCTTCGCATCGTGAATTCTAAGGCCCACCGCATAACTTGGTGATCATTGTCTGAATCTTCCCCTTACAATTCTGTTCCGACTATGTTGAGATTTTTGCTTCAGGTTCATTTGAATTGACTTTGGTAATTGTAACCACTCTCTTTCTTTAATATACCGGTTGCAGTTTAACTGGGATATGTATATTCAACGTACTTTATCAGTAAACCTTAAAGGGAGGCCTAATAACAGCAGGTATTCTCATATTCCGACGGTTATCAACGTCTCGGTCTTGTGAAATTAGTGACAAATGGCGTCCTTAAATCAACACGCTTTGGGCTAATGATTTCTGCTACCATATTTAAGAGAGTCGGAACATGAAAACTAGCATCCCCAATCTGGGCCACAGGTATGTATACAAGACAGTCGTGCAGGCTATAGGCAGCGTCCTGAAATCATGGGAAACTACTCTTTAAGTTCTGAATATGGTCCTATATTAAAAAAAATAATTTTTCAGAAATTTTGTTTACTATTAGGTCATTTGTATTCCCATCTTGTCACAAAAAAAAGTGTTGTTTACAATACGAGTGTTAGGGTGTATGCTCCCCATGGAGCCGAGAAAAGCTACATGAATGAACATGGCCTTAGACCAGGAAGGCAAAGTGTAAATTCGGATGAGGCTCTTACGGGGTGATATCAGACGATAAATCACAAACCTTCAATCTGTTTACAAACTTTTCAAAGCTTTCGTAAGTAAGAGTCTTAACGAAACTGAAAGAATCGAATCTAGCCGCAAGTACTTTTACAAGTACCTGTAGGCTAAGCTGAAAACAAAGGATTACTGTGTTTGCGACAATACCTGCAATATATGGTAGCTACTGTGTTTCTATCTGGGTGCATCCTGTGACGTCTAATGGCCTATATAAAGTATATAATCTGTGATTTTGGAGCGATTTCCGAGCCTTGCTTGCGAATGGCCCGGATGCTTTCTTGGCAGTAGCAGGGGCCTGGTTTTGTTTATTGTTGAAATTGAAGCGCATTTCAATTCGGAAGGAAATTCCACGATCACTTACCTTTGTGAAACAAGAACAAAACTGTGAAGAAGACGAGTGGCTTCATCTTCGTTTTGGATGAAATGGAATAAAATACGTAAGATTCTCGGTTCTCATATATGTTCATATCCGTTTACCAGGCATATCAGATCTATTATTGGTTGAAATGTATTGGAGAGTCCTATCTCTGCATCCTAACCTAAAAGCTTTAGGAATGAATTGTTATCTCTGTATATAGGCATGCGATTGCCGCGCCTAGCAGTTGTGGAATAACGTGATAACATCTTTATGGTCATTTAGTCTTATCAATAGATGCAATATATTAAATACAATTATACCTTCTGTCAAACCGAGAATATGCATTTGGGTTCTTTCCTCAAATGCTATCTCAGTACCTATAATCTAGTATTGCCGCCTCGGGCATTCATATAAGGACGCATTAACATCTTTATGGACTTGATGACTGATTAAGTATATGATTGTAAATGAGTTATGTCTCCCCTCGAAAGTGATGTAATCATCGGTTTTTCATTCGAGGTATGTTTCTGGCAAACAAGGAAGTTTGATCATATGTTGATCACAAACCATACTATTTGTATTTTCTTACTTGAAACTAAATCTTGTTCAGCCATTACACACATATGCTTAATAAATTTGAAATATAATGTGGGACTACTTGTCCTTTTGCGTTTCATACGTGATCACTATATCATAATGTCCAGGTAACTCATAATACATATTATGATTAATCAAACAGTATGCAAAACATTGTAAAATCATTCTGATACCAACAATAAACAATGACAAAATCCAGTCGTCTATTACAGACATATTGTTCATATTTACTCAGATGTTTAAATGAATTCATGTCTCTTATGTTTCTTTTTTTTTCTCATTTAAGTTTCTTCTAACTGATCTACAGGCTGTGTCGTAGACGCCGGTGAATGAGCAATTTAAAATATTTCAATGTAATCAATGTGTTTTGAGATTCAATCAACCTGCATGTGATCATTGTATTATCAGATTCGTGCGACAAGCGTGTGAAAATTATTATAATAAATAATAAAAAGAAAAAAGAAACCAAACAGAAATTTAGCTAATATATTGTTACGGAACCTAATATCAACAGATCACGTATGCGTGATGAACATCAATTTTTTCAAGGAGATAAAAAAATCAGATTCTGTAACACTAGGCATTATTTTATTTTAAAATAACCCTAACAATACACTACACTATATCAATACAATTACACAATATAACAGCAGTATAACAACAAATCAATACGATCACACAGTAAAATAAACAAAGTGCACAGTACCTGGATACCACCACTGTCACAGCGATAAGTCCTTTAAAATGTATCAGACGGACGAACCGTTCACACAAATTTTCTCGGAGAATAACAGTCCAATGTAAAGCTCTTATAACAATCCCGAAAGTAAACTGAAGACCAAATAAGGTTGGTCACAAATCCAAAAGAAAATCTGAAGAAAATCTATAATTCCCGTACTTAGCGGAATAGGTCCCACAAACTGACACACACGCTTCCGTGTCCGCTGTAATATTCTCTCACCTCTCTCCCGGCTCTCAAACGCGGCCTCTATTTATAACCTTTCCTCCGAAAACTCTAGAAATTTTCCTTTCACGAACAATCCATAATACACAGTACACACGCTCAAAGAACATTCTAGAATTGGAACGCTGTGTATCTAGGATCTAACCAATGCGGGTTAAACCGAGCCTGCAACATCCAGCCAGGCGAGGCCGCTACAACACGAGCTGCGCGTGGCACACAAACAAAATGCCAACAACACATGGAACATCCGTGTGCACAATAAAACAATCATCTGTTAGACCGCTGCACACAATAAAAGGGGCACCTGTAACTATATATATATATATATATATATATATATATATATATATATATATATTAAATCGAGATCACGAGCCCTCTGTTATGAATAAAAGGGATGGCAGATCAGCCACAACGTGGAACGTCAATCGCAGTATTTCTGGTCTGTTAATACAGGGACAATGTACATCCTCTGTTACTGGTAGGGAACATCCCTGTCTGTTCTCTACGCAACAACGGCTGATGTCTTCACTATTCGTCAGATGTCGCTGGAGTATCATACACAACATCATTCGATTACTTTAATAATCGTGTTGTTTTTTCGCCATATTTCTTATTCAGCAGAAAAATAGCATCTTACTTTAAATATAAGATGGCTTAAATTTATGAAATAACCCTAAGAAAGTTGACCCCCCCCCCCCCCACATAATTACGTGAAGTAATCTACTGAAGGTTTGCCGACTTTAAAAGCATTTATATCGCTGTGGCTTTTTATTCGGTCTCCCACAGCACCGCATTTTTGTAGCATACCTATATTTTACGCAAACCAGACATTTATAATATAAGGTTGATTTCGTAGTCTAATCCATCGTACTGTGCCTTCCGTATCGACATAAATATCTTCCATTAATATCAGTATGACCCTCATAATAGGCTCCATACTTATTGTGAGTTTTCCACTTTCAAAGCAAAATAATTTGATTATTGGGACAGCTTTATACCTGGGCCCCCGTATGCTAGTAAGACTCCGTATGTTTGTGTTTGGGAAGATACTTCATTAATGTGACCGCTTGTTCCTGATGAACATTCATAACGACCTCTTCCTATGACCTTTCTTGTGATTATGTCGCCCTTCATATCTTGTGCTAAATAACACAGTACGTGGAAGCAGAAATTATTTTTAGCCATATTTTGATGTGATTACAGTCAAGGTAAGGAAAGCAAATTTAAGTAGAATACGTTAGTCGACAAGCGACTACGTGTATCCGCCAAAATGAGAGTGGGACAGGTGATGTGAGGTATGGATTGAGTGGCATGGGGGAAACAGAGTGAGGTATGATGCATATTAGCATGGATGTCTGCAGCCGAAATGTGTATGTAGGTTGCGCCACCTACCATAAAATCCAGAAAGCTGTCCAAGTTGTATACATATGCAAAATTTTAGGCAGATAAGTCAAACCACTACTTGTATATGAGTGATTTTATCCCACTGCAGACAAACAGAAGAACGCTGTGCAAAAAATGTTGCAGGTGGCGCCCCCAGCTCTGTGTATGATAAAGAGCTCTGTGAGATCTATATACATGCAAAATTTCAGGGGGAAATGTCAAACCAGTCCTGAGATATAAGCCTGAGAATCTGCAGCGTTAACATAAATGTAGGTGGCGCCACCTGCCACAAAATCCAGAAAGCTATCCAAGATGTATAAACCTGCAAAATTTTAGGCAGATATGTCAAACCACTGCCGAGATATGAGTGATTTTATCCCAAGGCAGATTAACAGATGGACGCTGTGCAAAAACTGTTGCAGGTGGCGCCACCAGTTTTGCGTCTGATGAAGAACTATGTGAGATCTATACACATGCAAATTTTGGCCCGATCGGTCAGAAGGTTCCCGAGATATGAGCTTGGGTGTCTGCAGCATTAACCTTAATGTAGGTTGGCGCCACCTGTAATAAAATCAAGAAAGCTATCCCGGATATACACTTGCAAAATTTCAGGTGGATGGGTCCAACCAATGCAGAGATTTGAGAGATTAAGGCAGATGAACAGATGGACGCTGTGCAAAAATGGATGCAGGTTGCGCCACCATTTTTAGTGTATGTGATAAAGCTATCCAAGGGCAACATTTGTGCAAAATGTTTAGCCTGATCGGTCAAACGGTTCCCGAGATATGTGGGTTTATGTGTGGAACCAGACGCACAAATGGACGCTGGGCAGAGAGGAAAGGTCAGAGGTCAACCAAAAATGAAGGCGCAGCAGTTTACATGTGACCTGATCATAATCCCCAATTAAAAAAAAAATCCGCCCAATGGTTACGGAGGAGTTCTCCGGAAACCGCAGCGGCGGCAGCCGCATAAAAAAAACATCTTTTCCGCAAAACTCTGTTTTGGCGGATACAATTAGTGGGAAGGTCGGTTAGATAGGTGATAGCTGGAAGGGCCCCATTATACTTTTAATATCACTCACCAAAGTTAACAGCTGCAAAGAACTTATTATGACGAAGCAATAGTATCAAAATATTCTTCCAGGCAGGTATGATTGATCCATAGCTATGGATGGACAGGATGTCACTTGAGCTGAACACAACTGTGCTGATAATGGATCTGCCTGATGAATATTATATAAACATGACTATTAACATAACTGTTATGATCACAATCGTACATGAAAGAAAGAAATATTAAGCAAAAGCTGTTAATTAAACACAAACCAATTTAAAACATGATCGCGCCCGATCTAATGGTAAAATCCTCCGTATCATTTTACATTGTATTTGCTCTGATGCGCTAAGCATAGAGGTGAGGGATTGTCGTGACCATGTGTCAATATCAACCAGCCGCGCACACAATGAACACAAGAGAACATAAATTAAAGACCATTTGACAGAGCAAATAAAAACTACCTATACCCCCCATAAACAGTCAATGTTCTGAGTGTCGTTATTAAACATTTACGCTTACCAACTAGGCACTGTGGAATTTCAGCTGGCAGGTTGCTAAGCTGAAGGTCCTGGAATAAAACGGCTAGACATCAGGAGACCCTATATAGCTTTTTGGGAGGCATACAGGGGTTAATGAGTTTATTTATATGATCGTATTTGGGTTACAAATTAAGTGGATGGACCTAGTTAGGTATCTTCAGTGGAGAACCAACGATTTCTTTTTTTTTTTTACTTTTGTTCTCCTTCTGCCATTTTCTGTTTGAGCTAGATCTTCAATATGACTGATTTCTGAAACTAACATTAGGGCAAAATATTAGTCCTAGGTAACACATTTGCAACTGATATTTATTTTTGAGCTTGGTCTTATTCTGAAGTTCTTCAACTCCATGCCTGATTCGCCATTATTGCTAACAGGCGGACCAATTGGCGATTGCTTACATCTTTTTGGTATTTCGAATTAATGACAGACGTAAGCGCATGACGTTAATAATGACTAGTAAGCTAAGGGCACGTATATATAAAAACAGGTGTGGCTAGCCTAGGGTACGATACAAGATAGTGCTCACATTAAAGCTACAGAAAAATAATCCTGCTTTAATTTGTTTGAAGAAGGTCGAAACCTTCATTAAATTATATGATAATACTGTGAGCAGCCATGAGCGACACGTATTTCATATTAATTTTAGGGGTAGGATGGCGATGAGGGGATTGGCAGGGGTGGCTTTAGATGGATATGGGTAGGGTAGAAGGGCTTGCCCCCCTCTTTTTTTTTTTAAAATCTAGGATATATAATAATACATGTATGCATTTAATACCGAGAAGCAGAGATGGGTTTTGGGTCTCGCACCAGTTCCTTCCCATACTTCTTAGGGTTACTCTAAAAGGGTTCTTGACGGTTCTTTTTAGAACCCTCATGATTCTATCTAGAATCAAAGTTTTTCTAGAACCCATTTCTCACTGAAAGGGTTCCATCTGGCACGTGGAGGTTCGTGGCTTGATCTTTACTTGTGATAAGTTTCCGGGTGGAACCTTTGTTGTGGCCGGAATTCCCGATGCGTATACTCATATAAACTCTAATAGCTCTCCCGGCACACTTTTTTACCTTTATTTTTTTTCTTTATTTATGTCTTCCATAAAATGGTGGGGGGGGGGGAGATAATAGTGTTTGGTCTGTCGTCTTCGGCGTCATCTGTGTCATTTTCTTTTGAACGCGATAACTTTTGAACGAATTAATATTTTTTTCATGAAATTTGAAACTTTGTTTCTTTCAATATCTCGGACGAGTTCGAAAATTGTTGACCTTGATCTTCATCATCAAGGTTAAATACGACGAAATAGAACCTTATAGTAAACCCCATAATTGTATAAGTATTGCATATTTTTACCTCAAATATGAAACACTAATTGTTCAACCATGTACTTTGAAGACCTTGACCAAGATCTTCAAGTTCAAATCAGCTGGAATAGAAACTATATGTGAATGCTTTCACTTTTTAACCACTCCTTATATTTTCATGATTTCGACTTGTGTAATGTTTCTACCAAATTCTCGGAAGTGCTAAAAAAACACTGACCTTGACCTTCATCTTCAAGGTCAAATCAGCCGGAATAGAAATTATTTGTGAATGCTGTGACTTTTGCTGTATTCCGTATTTTTCCTCAAATTTGGGCCCATAGGGAGCGAAGACATATATCTGTTTTTGCATTGTAAATCTCATTCTTATTGATTAATTTAATAATTCTATTCTTCAGCTTTATATAACTGCTAACAGTTGTGTTTGTATTCCTTACATGAATAGATAGAACTTATACCAATTAAGGCATTGCCCCGAATGGTAAAAATACCAAATCTGATATAGACAATATGGAAGGCACGTGCAATAACAACTCAGTTAAAAAAACTTACATTTAAAGGCAAGTAAGTTACTTTAATAATGTACTTTATATAATTTTGAGAAATAATTTACAAAAGGCATTTTTTTATTCATTACGGAATTAAAATGCATATGTCCATTTCTTAATAAATGTGTCAAGTATTTACCTTAAATAACCAACCCTGTGTGTTGCACGTTATTGGTTTGCGTCTTGATCTACAACTGCACGGTAAACCACCGTGGTGTGTTAATGTCATTATAGAACATTGATTAACAGACAGCGGTGCCGCGGGACACTAGTTCAACAGGGTTTGTGTGAAGCGGCTCCGCCGAGCCGGGCACCACGACTTCGATCACAAATCCCGTGGTATATGCATTTTTGTATGGTACCAAAAGCCGATATGTTGACATGTCGCACTGACGACCAGCCGCTATCAGTAACCAAGTCTCTTTCACAGATGCCACTTACCTGTCTTTCTGTCCCGAGAAGAAAGGTTTTATCGCCAAGCCAGCCGAGGAGTACTTTAAAGTTAACCAAAATTTCTAGATAACATCGGAGTAGATTTGGAGATTTGGACAGGCAAAAGGGAAAGGTAGGTTGTGCATAATGAAAAATTATTTTGTTATTGTCATAAATAAATTATTATTCCACTATGATTGTATGGGCACATGAAGAATAAAAATTCGTTTTCCGTACACCTAATTAGATCCACAGGCTGTATGGAGTCCGTATCCTTTATCCACCGACACGCGTTTTCACAAGACTAACTCCGCTTACAGTCTAAATTGATGTATTAAACGACAAACGTTTTAAAACTTCTTCTTAAGTATTAAAGAATGATCGGAAGTCCTTGTTCTGTTATCAAACGTCGCCCCCCCCCCACCTCCAATTCTTAGGTTTCATTAAATAAAATGTTCCTGTATGAGTATCCAGCATGGCTTCACAACACAAGCCTGAGTACTACCTGATTATGATATATTTATTTGGTACTAAATCGACCGTTTCCATTAACTCTGCATGAATAATCCTTTATTCGAATGATACACTTTCATTCCACTCCACCAGGCTGCCGTTATTATATTATTATAATAATTTTCATCAGAGTGAGGGTACAACGGATCCAAATGCTGCGTGTCGGATGAACGAGGCTGACTAAATTGTAAATTATTTATAAAGATAATGATATAACAGTATAATGTCAAACTCAATAGCTATATCATTACTTTTCAACAATTAGTCAGTAAGCAAACCTGGGACAAGGAGGGGACGACTTTTGATAACAGGCATAGGACTTCCAATCATGTTTTAATACTTCCGAAATAAATTAAACCATTTGTCATTTAATACAACAGTTTGTCTAGTGTTTGCCATTGCGGCGATGACTTTTAGAATAGAGCAGAAAGCATGGATGTTACATTGTTGATGGTGGTGTATATAGTCCTCATAATTCCAAACTTTTCTACAATACTCTTAATTACAAACGTATAAAAAACAAAAACGTTCCACTATTCTTGTCCACCTGATTTTTCGCGATTATCTCCACGCAACACAATCTTGGCAAAAAAAATTGTACCAATAGCAGAAAAAGGAAAATGCATAATTTTTGGTACCCTTTCTGTTTACGATTTAATTTATGACGTCATCACTGCTCCCTGTCATGTACATTTCATAAGCCGGTGGCAAGATGTCGCTACAGAATAGACTAGTTACTCCTAAATGACTTTAAGTTGTTTTCAGGAAAATGGCATAAAGTATGTCATTATTATTTCCATCATGATTAATTAAGCATTACCTCTTTTGGCCCTAGGGGCAAAAGATTTGGGCGTTCTTAACTCCCCCAAAAATAATCGCGAAAAACAGCTGGACAGGGATAGTGGAACGGACAATATAGATAGAGAAAAAAAAAGGTATGGTTCTCGGGCACTTTTTTTCAGAAATCAATGCGGGCGGGCGATTTTTTTATTTTTAATTTTTGGCATGTTTCGATAAAATGTCAAATGATAAGAGAAAATCATGATAATAACAGATTTATTTTGCTAAACAAGTAAAAGCACTAAATAACAAAGGAAATTGTATGATTTTATCTTCCTGAAAGAAATGTCCGAGCGGCTGCAGCTCAAAATTGGTAAGTTTCTATTGAGAATCAAAATAAAAATTTTTGATGCGGGGGTTTAAAATTGACGCGGGCCGTGCCGGAGAACCATACCTTTTATTTATTTTTTTTTGGCCTAAGGGTCAACCAACTCAAACAACAAAAAAATGGTGCACATACACAAAAATAAAAAAAAAAGAAAAGCAAAGATATAGGTGAATATATCCTCCATCAAGGTTATTCCGAGAGGTAAGATGCAGTGCTAAAAGGAAAGGACCTTTTTCCTACAAACATGGAAAATGCAAGAACTTTTGAAAAAAAAGAGGACTTGAAAACAAAATGCTATCCTTTAGAAAATATCATTCGGTAGGAGCTGCATTATGGACCGGACCATCCATTTTGAACTAATGATAAGGGGTAAGAGATTATATTACTGCAGGATAACTGGATCACAAGAAATCTTTATTGAAACATAAGTGCTCCTTTCTGTAACTGTACATCTGGCTATAATTTACAGTTTGATCGGGCTTCACGTTGAGATAAACTTCATATGTCCTCGACAGCTCAAAAAAGGTATATTGTTTTCTGCATATCTTAATGCACATAGCAACAGATATTTAGTTACAAATGTTTATCTTTACAACTTACTCTTTTTATTGGGACTCCGGATAAGTGAATATTAACATTTACAAAATATGTTGGGAAACATGCAAGACTCATATTTAAAGCATATTCTGTATTGTAATTTTAACTTTATTACTTTTGGGCAAAATTGGCTCGGACTCAAACAGGGAGCCCTAGACTCGTTTCAAAGGAATAGCACAAGGACTTAGACTCGAATGTTTTGACTCGAATGACTTCGACTTTGACACAGATAGTGTGGACTTCATAACAAAATGCACAACTGTTGACAGTCCACGAAAAAACATAATTCGTATTATGTTTAAACAATATTAATCAATTAAAAAATATTCACAAAATACCAGCGCCCCTGTTTGGATGATAAAATTGATCAAACAATATTAATAATTCATAACCCAGTCCGTCTGGTGGTAATTCATGCTGAATATTCATGTTGTTCAAATACTTAACTCCTGAATTGCTTTTTACTAATTTACTGGATTTATTTGAGATTACTTTTTATTTTAACACAAGCAGAATCCTTCGACATGATATAAAATGGGAACATTTTAAAAAAAATATCAAATTTTGTAATAATTCTAAATATTTTCATGCAATAAGATGTCCAAGCAGGTTTAAGTTCTGAGGCCGGTCTTTCTTCTATACCGCCGACAGAGAAGCGAAAAATTACCTCTGTACCTTTGTACAATTGTCCATTATATTATATAACGCGTAACATATCCACTTGATAAGTATAAATTTAAACCTCTCCTTGGGGACACCTCCATAAAGTGGGCCCCTCTATATAGTTGGCATTTTCTGAATGTTCCGTTCTATCTTATCTTTAATATGTATGTTGATTCCCTCGTGCAGTGGGCATCGCTACAATGTTAGACGTTCGACCCAGTCCCAAGAGTGCCCTCATTATAAAGGTTTCACTTTAGTTTAGTTCAGGTTATTTATTACATTTTTTTTATCTTGACAGAGACTTGCATGGTCCATCCCATCTTTTCAGTCAATTCTGATGCGGTACATGATATTGGTTGGTTTATTTGTTGATACATACAAGAAAGTTTTTGTTCGTTTTCGACCAGCGTTTGCTTAACAGCAACTTATATTTTCAGTCTGAATATTTTATACAAACACGACCTTGACGAGCATGTATGTTTGCCTTTATTATAAATTTATGAAATACATTGTTAAACTTGTCTTGATAATAGTACAGAAAAAAATCATTTATAGTTTAATCCTGACAATATTTCGTGATGATATTTTTCTTTACAAACTATGGATTTTTTTCTTTGCTTCCAGATAAGCAGTTTAGAATGATCCACATCCTTAACTTGAAAAATTGGGACAATATGCCAATTTTTTACAATTTTCGTCAGTGTCAATTACCTTAAACAGTTATCCTGTTTGTACAAATGGAAGGGTTAAACTAGTGATAAAAATAAACTTTGACCTAGTTTTTTTATCACCAACATATAACACGCCATATTGATCTACACATAAACAATAAATATTGGTAAACTAAAACCAAAGAATCCACTATCTCCACAACATAAAAAACAACATATTATTAACAAGATTGTCTCTGTTGTCTTGGGAGAGAGCTCGACGTATCATTTTAATGCAGACTATAATCAAAGTCGGCAATATGTACAGCTTTGTAAGTGGCTTTCTCCGGAGGCAGAAAAAGTAAAAGGAAGGAACATGCTGTCGTCAATAAACACACAGTCTGTTGTGATGTCTCTGTATTGATTTAAGGTGCTGTTCCAGGCTCTCTTGTCTCTGCCAGATTACTTTTCCCGTGAGCCTCAGTTACAGGCGGAGTTTTAAAGAAACGCTAAGCACAATTTGTTTACACCATTGAATTCACATATCGACCTGTATGAAATAAAACTCATCTCGTGAGAAATCTGTTTTCATCCGACCTTCGCAGCTTTTGGGTTATCTGTCAATACATTTGTCAAGATGTAAGCCGGCCAATGTAGGCTTAGATCTGATAAAACATTAACTCAACGTCTTGTTTAAAAAACGCTAACGATTCCCCGTCCTTTATAGCCCACATAAATGTGAAATTATACCGGCTTCTGTGGCCTCGGGGTAAAGCACAGGACTCAGCCTGGAAGGTCGTGAGTTCAAATCTCAGCCATGGAGCATTGAGACTTTTCATGGTCGGCTCCCACGGACAGGGTGAGTGCTCTGCATGCCCCACTGCCATGTATCACTTACAAACGAGTGCATGCGTCTTTTATGGGGTTCCCTAGCAATGGGGTTTGATTACACTAATAAGATCCGCAGGTGCAGTAGACACCGGATCCTGGTGACACCAATATACAAAATTACATGACAAGGAGCAAGTGCATGCCATTGCCCTCCTTGTCACTGAGGCCAAAACCGAAATGGAACGCTGTAGATGTACATAATTGATTAAGAATTAGTTAGGATAGCATTTATAATGAAGGCAGGTACCTTACTGAAAAATGTGAAATGATGTTTGGGAATCCTTTGAGAGTTATAAAAATTGCATTTTTGGGACTTCATTTTTGAGAAACTTCTCTAAATTCAGCAAATTTGAATGGAAGGGTAGATATAGGAAACGATAGGATGGGGAAAACTGACAAGAATTACTCTGTGAGAACACGTAACCTGTGAAAGTGGAATGGGGATTTAAACGAGGTAGGATTCGTGGAGAATATAGGAAGGACACCTCTCTCTCTCTCTCTTTCTCTCTCTCTCTCTTTCTCTCTCTCTCTCTCTCTCTCTCTCTCTCTGCACTCAGTGATACGTATTTCACATTTTGATAACAAGGCGCCCAAAAGCGACCTACATCCCCTTAAATCAGCATTCCTGCTAACAGGGATATAACGTCAACAGATGGTGCCCACGGATGTAAGAATAAACGGTAACAGAATCTGACAGAGTGGTAGCAATACAAGCTTCAGGACTGCTATGTGCCGTTGTGCAGGAGAGACCTGGCTCCATATCGAACTCTTGCGGTCTCCACCATTCTCGTTCGATGTCGTAACTCTCTGGCTCAGATATTTAAGTGGTTCATGTCTCTGTTAAGCACAACAGCTGTCACAGATCAATGGGGCCTTCATATACACAGTAAAAGACTATAGGATCGTGGCTCTGACTTATAATGGCATTGCTTTTCTATTTTGATACTTTCTTTGAGAAAAAAAGATGGACCTATGCCTTACTGAAAAAAAATTGATATGGCATTGATTAATTTATACACTTCCTGCTAGTAACGCTGATATTCATTTATTTTATATCTGTCTTCCGACAGGGGCATAGCCGGGATTTACCTAAGGCGGGGGTGCCTGGTGCGTGTGTGTGTGTGTGTTTGCAGGAACATCTCCTGTACAAACGGTGGGAGAAACAGTTGAGATTGAAATATCAATTTTCTTGTAACATTTTTTTATCACAGCATAAATGAAATTGAGAATAAGTGGAAAACATGTCAATTATTACAGTCAAGATATTAATAATTATTTTGGCATACATGATTCCTCATCTCCAGTTGTTTATAAAATAATTTTCAAAACATAAAAATATATCAGTCTTTAAAAGTCTTAAATAAAAAGTATTTACATCTGCAATATATACTAGAGAACTATCCGGTTGAATGTATTTCTGACTCTTTGCATGAGAAACTATAGTTATCTCAGAGTGGACCCAAGTCCGGAGTGGGTTGAGTCAGATTCCGTACTCCAGTCCTACGTCACTGGATACTGCCATTTATGGCTACTTTTATTCTTACTCAGGGCTGACCCGAAAATTATTGGTCATTTTTATAATTTAAAAGTAGAGAGGACATCTCGTTCATTATGTCTCGTGTTTGTCTCCGCCATAATTATACAAACGATAGTTCAAGTTCATGGATAAGAATACTATATAACAATGATAGTGCCGGAGAAATGAAAGCCATCAATAATATACATGACATAAATCTTATACAGCGCACATTTTATGTTTACTGTTCTGCTGTTATGGTTGTTTACATCTACTAATGTCAATAATCTTCGGTATTTTAATCAATTCTATACGTTCCTCTTATAGTTGAAGACATTACAGATTCACAAGGCTATTACATGTACAGGAAAGTTATAACTAGATTAAGATCGAGTTACATGTCCAAATAAATTAAAGTCACAGCATTATACAAACACACATACACACGGACAACTGACGTCAACTGCTTTGGAGGACTATACACAGCAAATCGTGGAATGACTCGGTGTTCGAACCGCATAATAAATGACGTATAGATCATGAGCTGCACAAATATATAGATTTGTCAAATAGTCCGGAGCATTATAGCAAACAGGTAACCTGATCATATGAATATTCAGCTCGCCTGATTTTAGTCTATATTCATTATATAACTATAAAGGCACAGTGGGCCGCTTATCACACGGGGCTCGGCGGGGGGTCAACAAACATTAAAGAGTTAATACGGAGTTGTCATGCGGGCCATGATACATAATTTATCTCATTCACTTGCTGTTTATCTAAGGTCTCCCTGAATAAACTTGCGCAGACTGTCATAGGTTTACCGACACCAGGCAAGTTTTGTTAATAAACACGCCCGGCCTGGCAGACTTCTAACTTTGGATACGAGAGCTCCTCTTCACCTGTGCTTTACATGTGATTAAACGTGTCCGTGTGCACCAACACCGACCGAGCTGTCAAAGCTGATAATCGTAGGTATTCTCTTAAAATCATGATCGGTAATTAGTTTACAAATGTAACAATGACACCATTAATTTTATTTACATATATATATATATAAATGTTATTATCATTGAGAGAGTAGTCTCTCATCTTTTATACACAATATATATGTGTATGTTAATTTAGTCTTCTCTGGTATATGTGCTTTATTTGATGTACCCACTTAAGGTTTAAGAGCTCTGAACCCTCCCACTTCAAGCCACGTTGTCATGTTTTATTATATGTGACTGCGATAAATTTTATCTGAACATTGTTATCGATAGACATAAATGTAGCGTAGCCAACAGTTATATATATATATATAAATATATATATATATATATATATATATATATATGTGCATATAGTCAAATTAAAATGTTTTCCCTCAGGCACTGAAGTGAATGAAGGATTATTGGTTCAGAAAGAGATGAATACCCATAAATATTTTGATATTTTGTATTTATATTGTTACTTGGTTCAACTCGGTCATGTGGCCAAGGGATATTGCGCTTCCAATTTGGGTCCCAATCCCACCGTGATTTCTACAAAGATCTTGAAATATTGCCAAATTTGAATGGTTATTATACCTATGGTACTTTAACAGGAACAAGTCTTATAACCTTATCATTTATCAGGACAGTTTGATTCTGTGTACCTAGGTTTGAAAGTGTGTCAGCCATAATATAAAACAAAATATGTGATTTTATTTCCATCGTAGAAATTTGGTTATTAAATACCATCTGGCATTATGGCTAGACCCAATGAGATCTCGCCCTATCATTTACTGCCCTATTCAGACCTCAGTGACCCCCGAGACAGGACTCTTTTGCCCGTACTGAAAAAGAGTGGTTTTCTACTTTTTTTTCAATGCACGGATATCTGGTTTATTTTCATTTATTTTTAAACCACCTAGGATAGTAATAGTCATATGACATATTATTTGATATAAAATCTCTTCTGCTTGATAAACATCTCATCATCGTCTTTCTCAGCTGAGTCCTTGTGAACTCCTGATCAATCACTGTCCATGCAGCGTCCATTCTCGGTCGTTGCTTGCATTATTTCCTGGTACAAGTCTGCATGGTTTTTTGAACAAACAATGTTTATATATATTAACAAAATTTATATATATTTGTCCTTTATATTTGCAAATGGCCTTACTCTGTTTAAGAGCAGTATGCGAACAGGGAATTGGATCAAAATATTAAATGTTGTTGTATGATTTTATTTTGTAAAGCATGATAACAATCATAAAAAAGGTGTATGACGATACGCATACATGGATACATGTTACAATACATTGAAAGGTTTACATCACGTTTCCCCCTGCCAAATATAAATGTTACATTCCTTCAAGTCGTACATGAAGGTGGATACAGTTAATAAATAGGCATGGTCCATTTCAACAATTAACATGTTACGGTGTGCATGCATATAAAAGCGGACTGAACTGAGTCGTGCTGAAGTTTACTTTTCCATCAAAGCGGTTGCATGGAAGCCCCAAAATGTGCCACAAACATGGGTTCGTAATAGCCATCGACCCAAAATGTTCTCCAGATAATATATATATCGTTTATGAAGCGTACTCTGATGGCTAAACGCAACATTTATTGTAATATAACACAATATTTCAATTTAAAATTACTGTTCCCTTGGAAAAGCATTCATTTTGCTTGAAAGGGTTGGTGCTGTTTAACCGTTTAAGCATATATTCGGTTCTCGATTCCATGTCGAAAGAAAGTGTTATAATCTACCGGTCAAATTTAGAGTGGCGTCAAGGTGTCTTTAAGGGTGGGGAATGTGGGAGAGTAATTTAAGTGGGTACAACTTTGTTATAACCATATATATATATATATATATATATATACATATATTTATATATAATTATATATATTTGTGTGTGAGGGTGTGTGTGAGTGAAAACATCTGAGCATAAACATTTATCCTCAGCCGCTCGGCCACACTCCCACGCCCACATCCATTTTCCTTACTTCCTTTCATTACTTGATTATTATTACAGGTTCTGTTCAGGGCGTTAACATCTGTTGTGTTCTTATATTTTTCAGATTTACCTGGTACCAGAAGTATCCGCCATGTAAGATATTTCCTTGAGATAAGACAAGGGGTGACGGAGGTGTACTTGAAGCACTCCATAATGACGTCACGGAAGATAAACTCTCGTCAAGTCTCGCATAGATAGATAACATCGTCACCTGACGCCTTACCGGGAAATAATTATAAAATATAACCATCACAATGGACGAGGACGACCTGCTGGAGCTACACCTGGTAAGCTGTTGAAAATACTATATTTACTATTTCATTCTGTCGGCACTATACGATACATGTAGATTTTGGGGTGACCAGAGTTTACTCATTCTCAAAGTACTCGTACTCATGCTTACATTCGAAAGTACTCGGTACTCTTAGTCGAGTACTTTCTTAAAAATTAAAAAGTACTCGAATTAGTACTCGAGTACTCTAAAATTATTCATAAAAAACAAGTATTTTTTAGTACTTTTGAGTAGTTAATATGTTTACATTAAGACACTTATACATTAAATTAATGCCAAACAAATACCAAAGTGCGTTTAAGTGATTATCTGAAGTGATTAAAATTTAGTCAGTTTCGTTCTTCTAATGAAGGAACAATCATTATCTCAACCTTAGAAGGGGTCAAAGTTAGATGCCATGATTAAAGTGAGTAGTTACGATCCCCGGGTGACCTAGAAAGGAAGTAGAAGGGGGCATCAGGCTGGATCATGGAATATTTTCCTGACGAGATATAAACTATATTATTATCATAGATTTGGTTTTATTATATACCAAAGGTTGTCATTGATTTTCTCTGGTGTAAACTGCAGTTAAAATAAAAGGGTCAAATGAAACCAAACTATCCCTTGCATACTTTTTTTAATACATTAAGTATAGTATCTAGAAAATTTATAATCGTGGTCAAGATCAATCTCACAATGTCATTTAGAACTAACTTGGAATTACATATAAAAGCCTCTGATTGGTCATTTAGTGTCATAAAAAATCTTGATATTTAACTGTCAAAAAGAGGTTGGCAACGAAAATAATTAGCAACCAAACATAGAATAATTGAGGTAATGAAATAATAACGTTGGCATTTGATGCTAATCAGCTAATTTCAGCTTTACACTTGTTAAACATTTTTAGGCAAAATTTGGATGGACACTCCCTGATGGAACATATTATATAAGAAGTGGTACTTCGTCCGTAATATCTAAAGTGCTATCGTAACATATCTAAGCTGGTCAACCAGCCCGGTGAAAAAAAAACTCATGTAACGACCTCCATCGATTATTTTTGGATACATCAGTCCCCGGGGTCTCCGATACTTTCTAGACTATTTCTTACACATTCCAGGCATTTTTTAAAGCAGGTAATCAGAAGCGGAATATATAATTGTTGATATACAGTTTATTGTCCATAACTCTGATGTCTCTCCTGGCGACCCGGGTTCGATCCCCAGCATGGCCATGAGAGTGGGTTGTAGTGGCTGTCCACGGCCCAGGTTTTCTCCGGGTTCTCCGGGTTCCTCCACCTCCAGGCACTACCGTATGCCACCACCTGAGCCATGGAGGGTGCCTAGATTAGTTATAATAACTATTTGTATAATCCATGTAAAATAAATATGTTTATATCGTAACTATTCCCCTAAAAACTTAATCTATATGAAAAGAGTGCATTTGTATAACATATTGGCTTTTATTTATTTATCACAAAACTAAACATGTTTAACATTGATCAACTTGTTTACAGTTGTAGTTAAGTGTATATATTGCGTAGAATTGACGATAATTCCAAAATATTTCGAATGGAAAATTGAAAAAAATAACGTACCGTTGAGACCTCTGGTGGCGAATCAATGCAACATAACATGATGTGCATGTTATCATGTTATCTGGTGGTCACAGAGCTATTAATTATGCTATATATTGGTTGGCATTAGGACGGACTCCTTAAACTAGTGAGAATGTACGTGGGTTTTTATTACAAATGTATAACAAAACAATTACCCACTGAGGAGACATACCTGTGAGCCGAGGAAATCATTCTTCTTTTATCAGTGGTATCAGCACGCTATATTTAATCATTAGCTAATATAATATATATTATTTTTATTGATACAACAATATTATATCATTATTTACATAATATAAAACCGAAGTCCATTTATGAACAAAGTACTTTGAAAAATACATGATTTATTAATATTTCAATCGTATTTCAATCGTAATAATCTCAGAATTGTATGCCTGCCCTTCATTCCTGCATGAACCAGAGATTGAATCGGGCTATATTTCAAGCAGGTTTCTTGCTATCTATATTGTAATTCACGCTGGCACCAATAGACATTTGTCACGAAACTCGTTTGTGACCGGGTCCCTGAAAGGCCTGGATTTTTTTTCTTGAATTAACTGGAACGATGCCAAGTGTCCTAAGGTGGGTAAATACCCATACAATTTCCCAGAATTCCTAATAAAGGTGACTATTTTGAGATCGGTTATTGCAGCTCCTTCTATAATGAACTTCGTGAAATAGACAAAAACGGTATAATATGACAGGAAAATATTCCGTGACAAAAAAACAAGGTTTTTTTCTGATTCTGAAAATGCCACTAACAAGCAATAGCCATTACACAGGATTTCTGTTATTGATGTATAACTCAGGTAACTAACTTGGCATTGTTAAGGTTATTGAAACAAGGGGAATGGATTCAACCCCCGCATTATAATCCCGGGCGGGGTAAGTGGTACTGACGTGTTCTGGGAATTTAAAATCCATTCGAGTATGCGAGGTCAAGATCACTATCTATAGAACAGATATACATGATCGTGTTACTGGGCGTGCACGAGACCTGTGTCGTCAAGCAACAAACACCATCGTTTACTTCCGCTCATTGATCTTTGCTAGCTCTGAGGAGTTATCAAGTATGTAGCTGAGGACTTCGTAGCCTATACGTGTAGAGGATTAGGGCTTAACATGGTATTGCCGAACGTATAGACTGGTTTCCCACTCAATCATGTGCCAATGACTGGTCCTGCGGAGACATGGAACAAACCATCAGAGTGATCAGCAACACACTTATATATGCCACAGTTACAGGCTTTACCCAGACGAGATCGCCCCTCATCTGTCTTTAACCGCTCATTTAATTGACAATGCCGCCCTTCTAAATATCAAGAATAAGTTTGTGATTTTTACTTAGAGCTTTATTAAATTTCATGCTTTGGTCAAATACTACTTCTATATTTAAAAAAAAAATGTCCCTTCGACTTTATCGACCCATATACTCATATTTGCATTTCAGTGGCTGCATGAATAGAAAAAAAGTAGCAGCAGAATTTATCAGAGGTGCTTTTTAATTCCCTAAAATGAAAAAAAACGTTGCTATAACAAAGATATTTAGCCCACAATCAGTCATAATCCCACAAAGTAGACCCCGTCGCCGCCGCAAGCCGAGTAAAGATTCAGCCGAGGCTGCCGAGTTTATCAGGAGGCGCCGCCGATATTTCATTAAGTCAAATTGAGTCTATTACGTGCAGCTCAGGTTGGCTTGAGAAAAAATAATACAAAGAGATAAATCTTTTACAATTAAAACTTCCGAAACAAATGCTCAGAATTGATTTATTTCCTTTGTTACTTATCGCTTAAAGAAACTGTGTGATCGTTTAAGTATGAAAATGTAGCTCAGGAAATCAGCAGGATAAACTCTACTCGGTATTTAATAACAAACTAGTGAAATGTAAAATTGATGTAATATATCACCCGCAATATAGATAACTTGTTTAAATGAAACGGATCCTTTGTAACATAACATGTTACTTTATCAAATAAATAGGCTTTCAGGTCAGTTTAAGCAAGCCGACATTTTGCAAGCTGAGTCGAGCTACCAAACTCGGCTTACTACTAAAGTCAGCCGTCTTTTTGTCCAAACCAGTCGCATGTGTGAGGCTAACTCGGCTCCGATCTTTACCACACAGTATTGTATATCAATATTTTTCAGCGTGGTCTCGTGTGGTCGTACCTGATTAGGCTCGGCATTTGTATCTCTAGGGGGATGGGGGCATGTCCTGTCTCCATTTTACAGTGCAATATGTATCAAGCCTGTACCAGCGGCTACTGTAGATAAATAAATTTATCTCCTCTGCACAGTAAAACCAATATACATGGAAAACCTGCCATTTTCCATGGGTTAAAAGAGCAAGGGACATATATATTTACCAAAAGAGAAATTATGTCAGTGTTGACTGAAACTAGTTCATAGCTAGTACGCAGGGGAGTGATGTATGGAAGACCAAGAGAGGTTTGCACTAGTAACGATACTGATAAAATACTAGTATATCAGTTGCACAGTTTCCCTCGCGCTGTGTTTATGTTGATCTGTGATCGCACCTGGTCCACCTTTTTAAACACTCGTGTACAGGAGTAAGCCAAAGATTTCAAGGTAATGTTTTGGCAGAGTATCGATTTATTTCAAAGAATTGACGCTATTTTTTGCGTTAATTTTAACATGTTTTACAAGTGATTAGGTCCCTTTAATCGTCCTGGGTCACGTTTTGGATTAGATAATGCTCTCCCAAATACTTCGGGTTTTTTTTGTATTAGCAGGTCTTGTATCCTTATTAGCACATCTATTTCCTTTGGGAATAAAAAATATGTTTTGCATTACCTTACGTTGTGGGATTCATTTAATATATTCACATAGGCTTGGTGAGTTAGTTAATCAAGAGATACTGTAAATTACGTTCTTCAGATCTGTCATTCCTACAGTGCTGATCTGATTATATCAATTTTATCTATCTTTATTATGTTTGTATTTAACCGATTTTAGGATATAGATTTTAGGTCTATTTTGCATCTTATGGTTGAGCCTTCCCAAACCAATTTTCAGTCCTTCCAACAGAGGGCGCTGTTTATTAAAAGAGCCACTTCAAAACAGAACGAGTTTGGAATTTCTCTCCGAGATAGTGATGCATTCAGACAGATTGAATACGTAAAAGCTTGAAAAATAAATCGCTAATTATAAAAGTTCTATTTTATATGTTTAGGGCACAGAATATCAAAAGAAGTTGAAACATGAAGGAAGTAATCTCCGTTTTCATGTCAAGATATTCTGATATTAGTTGTTAAAACTAGTCATAAAATTAGTCAATAAGTTTCTTGTAGTGAAATAAATGTTTTAGTCCATTATTTTTATATGTTTGAAGTATATGGTCTTGGTTTACTATTGCTAATAACGATTCTAAAGAAAGCATTACGTTCGTTTTGTTGGCTTAAGTAAAACTATCATTGCCACTGCACATCAGTGATACGCGCATGCACGGCCTACCATTACACATTGGTTATTGGTAAATGTGATACGATTTTAAAAGGATGCTGAAAATATATCAGATATCACAATAAAGGAACGCTTGTTTATACCCTGTATGCCAAACTGTTAGCATTTTGTAAAGGAAGACCATTCTATCTGGACAATTACAATACGTAGAAATTTAACTGATAAAGAGAACATAGGAATAAATATCATATGTATAAATACGTAATTAATAAATTGATAATTCCATAATTATTGTTATAATTTTATTACTTTTTTTATTATGATAATTATTATTTACTTTTTTTAGCCCTCAGCTCTTCGGCTGATGGGCTATTGTCGTCACCCAAGCTGTCCGTCCGTCCGTTCGTCCGTCCGTCCGGCGTCCGTTAACTTTTACCTTGTGAGCGGGATATCTTGAAAAGGATTCACCGTCAGAATTTTATTTCCTCGGTAAAGATGCATATCGACAAAATCTCAGTCAAGTTCGAAGATGGGTGACCTTGACCTATTTTTCTGCATTTTAGAGCTAATTATAGAAAAACACTTAGATGCTTATTACTCAGGAACCATTTGGTGGATTTTCACAAAACTTACTACGATTATTGGGACTGATAGTCTGTATACAAGTTTGGTGGCGCCACCTACAATTTCTGATTTTTAATGAATTTTTATCGGATTTTTTAACTTTGGACTTGTGAGCGGGATATCTCGAAAAGGATTCACCGTAAGAATTTTATTTTTTCGGTGAAGATGTATATTGACAAAATCTCGGTCAAGTTCGAAGATGGGTGACCTTGACCTATTTTTCTACGTTTTAGAGCTGATTATAGAAAAAACATTTAGAAGCTTATTTCTCAGGAACCATCAGATGGATTTTCACAATACTTACTATGATCATAGGGACTGATTGTCTGTAACTGCTGCACAAGTTTAGGTGCGCAACCTGCAATTTCTGATTTTTTATTGAATTTTTCTTGGATTTTTCAACTTTGGCCTTGTGAGCGGAATATCTCTAAAAGGATTCACAATAGGAATTTTATTTCTTTGGTGAAGATGTATATCGACAAAAATCTCGTTCATGTTCGAAGATGGGTGACCTTGACCTACTTTTCAAGGTCACAGAGCTTATAATAGAATAAAACTTAGAAGTTTATTTTTCAGGAAGCATTTGGTGGATTGTTATGAATCATGGTACATACCTCTCCATTTTAAATTTATAACTGAGACATGTACAGATATACATCCATGTGAGAACAGATATTTAGTACTTGTTACTGTTACCACCTCTAAACACTGTTCTTTTGGCTGAGGGCTTTTGTCAGCTTCTGCTGATATTCTAGTTAATGATGTACTTCAAAATGAAAAAAAATGAAGATAAAATAAATTATATCAATAATATAAATAATGATGATAATAATAATAACATATATATGTGTATATATATATATATATATATATATACATATATATATATATATATATATATATATATATATAAATCCTTTAACGCTGTTCTTTATAACTGCATCATAAAATTTATAATATTGATTATGATAATTCTTATATTTACTATTGTTCTTCCAATCTTAGAAGACATCCTCATGGAATTAAAACATACAGACAATTCTATTCACTTCAACAACTTAGCAATTCAACAAATGACCAACAAGGTTTAGTACAGTTTTAATCTAAAGCCGTAAACCTGCCACAAAGGGTCGATCGTCAGTTTACGTTTGCTTGAGTTCAATTGAATAACTTTACCCGGAATTCCAGTGTACTCGCCACGCAAGTGTTCAAGACTGTCAACACCCTTAAACAGGGCAGTTTCTATCGAAACTATGTATCTGGAGATTTGGGGTCACCATCAGTTGTATGTCCAGCGGCCACAAGTACCTGCCATACATTCAGTGCTTCTTGCAAGAACCCTTCCTTATATTTACTCTGACTATCTGCTATACAAAATTGATTATAATAAGAAGATAGTTCATTTGATTAGGGTTAAATTATGCACATACACCAGTGAAAACTGCCGCACGTTGTGATGAGTTGGAGAGCGTGGCCGCATAATTCCCTGAGTATACATGTTATAAATGAGTTTCATTTATTGTATTTGGGACGCCCGGTCTCACGGACTACGCGACTTCGTCGGCAAATTAAGGTAGCAGTATCAATGTATGTTGACATGGGAGTTATTCCTGTCATATGATGTGTCAGTTCGGGATCAGAGTTTATGACTACGGGCTGACCGTGGACGTGCTGAGCTAGGATACCTTATTGTATAGGTGTGTCAACCGCTACTTAAGTCATTCATATGTCAAAACATATCATATATGTGTGCAGGGAATAATGCTAGTCCGGACCTAGAGACAGGTTGGTGAGAAAGTTGGTGTTCAGGTTAGCTGTATTCAGGAAACGTGCAATATGTTTCAGGTAATATAATTAAAAAAAATTTATTTACAGGTGTAGCAAATATTTGATTTTAAAGAATATATACCTTTGGAATGCAGGAGGTAAATTTTTGACGTAAACATTCTATTATTATTATAGGTAGATTATTCATATTGTTATCTCTTAAATGTAAATATATATATGTATAAAACGAATGATATTTTTATAATACATGTTTATATGCTCAACCGAATCTTTCTCGGATTTACACTGAAGATTATTATAAGTCCCAAAAATACACACACATACACACACACACACACGTATATATATGCCATCTAAAGAGAAAATAGGTTAGTAAATGATTTGAAATGTATATGAAAATAACATTTATGATAATGACGTGTGCAGGGAAACGCGCATGTGCATAAGAAACGTAAATAGACAAATATTTTGAAAAAAAATAATAAACCTAGTACATTACATATATTATAACTCTGTGTATCTTACCCATGAAATCCTTAAAAGTTCGTGATGTTTCAAATAGACTCGTTGATAATCTATACAGTTTCATTAGTTAGTCATTAGGGCATAGACTAATATAATTTATAAGCATACTTTGCGATAAAATTTAAGGAATGTTTGTAATACATCTTCGAAGAAAATACAAACAGTTTTTAGTCACGCATTTTTAATTGGAATATATCGATTTAATTTATTTACTTTTAAAACTTAATATAATTAAATATTTTTTTCCAGTGGTATAAACTACACGTCCTGCGTTAAAATGCTGTCACGATGTAGGGCTAAAGTGAATTAATAAGCATATATATATATATAAATGAATTTTCAATCATTTTAATTAAGCCTACTTCATGAGGCTTATATAGGGGTTGATCCTTTTATATCTAAGTTTATATTTAGGTAAATTAATTTGTTTGTGGAGCTACTTTGACCCTCCCGAATGAAAACTTTCGATATCATCGATTTTTTTTCTAGATCTTTAATATGGTTGATTTTAAAAAAGCTAAAATTTGGGCACAATAGTAGTCCTACGTCACAGATTTGCACCTAATATTTATATGACCTTGACCTTATTCCAAAGGTTTTTTATATTCTAAGGGTTACAAGTGATCCCTTGGCGATTGCATACATTCAGTTTTTTTTTTTGTAATTTCAGACCCACCGCAACAAGATGGAGGGGCGGCCACGACTTAAGCAGCACGACAATGTTCAGAAACAAATATCAGCCTGCGAGAAGCTGCTGCAGCACGCCATCAGCAAGTTCTCTAAGGACAAGCTTCATCAGATGCTGAGACTAGTGTCCCGCGGGGTCACCGCCACTCCCCGGGGGCTCAACCCATACAACCCAACTGAGGGGGATCCGCCCCCACTACGCTCCCTCAATCAGCTGAGGGATTTAGTGAAGGACATCGCGCAGGAGTCAGAAAGGAGGGGCATACAGAAGGGGGAAGAAGCGTACTTGCTCAAATTCTTTGAAACGTTCTTCAATGACGTCGAATACCTGAAGGAACTCAAACAGTATTTTGATGAGAGGATTTATACATGTCTCTATGAGTATTTTTATGATCCTGAAGACGATGAAGCCTATGCTGCACCTACGTTAAAACGTTTCAAAGAAAATAATCCTCCTAATGGCGTGGTCTCCCCGCGGGATTACAAGAACAACAACAACAATAACCATTATAAGCAACCAGACTTGAGAAGAACAGCTGATGAGATTGAAAACACAAGAGCAGATGATGTTCTAGACCTAAACGCGATGAGTGAAAAAGACAAACTATCATTCGCTGTACGCGAGATGTACAGGCTCAATCAGCTATGGGATATGTTATTCACAGAAGAGGAGTTAGACTTAAATTGTTACGACCCGGACTCTTATCATGAAGTCGTTAATTACCAGGATTTTGAGGAAATTGAACCAGTTTTGCGACTTGTTCCAGACCTTTTTGTCAAAGGATACAAATCAGTAGAGCTGGCTAAGTTATGGTGGACCCAAGCTACCAAAGTATATAAGGATCTCTCCGGTAAACGAAACTCAAATGAAGGATTTAGAAAGCGAATCAGTGCCTTGGAATCAAAAATAGAATCTTTAGCAACTGACATTGCGAGAGAGGAGGAGTTGATCAATGTTCACAAAGTGGAGGTCCGCTCCCTGGAGGAGAGAGAGAACAGGTACACGATACTCGGTGAGAAATGTGAGCGGGTAGAAATGAGGAAGAATGAACTCGGGAAAAAATACAACGAATATTTACGGCAGCACGAGAACATCACTGAGGAGCTGGGAAGTTCTACCATGGGGATATCCCGGCAGAAAAGGTTGGAAAAATCTTTGAAACACATCAATACCAAGTTGGTAGAAACTTATAACGAACTGAAACTTCTGACTTATCATTTGGAAATCCTGCAGGAAGACTTTCAACTAGAGCTAGAGCTCCGACCCAGCATCATCCGGTACGTGGACACAATGAAGGAGAAATTACAGAACCTGGAAGAATCAGTTAGTGATAAAGTACAAGACAAAAGGAAAGCGGAGAAAAGACTGGCACTCATGAAGACTAATACTGATAGAATGAAAAACGTAATGCGGAGATACCTGCCGAGCAGGGAGACGTCAGAGATTGAGGAGGAAAGTCCGTCAGTGGAGTACGCTGACGACATCACTTGGAGGTTTGACGAGGATGACGTAGGGGTGGATCCTGTGTACGAAGAAGACGAAAGATCCCCCAAAACAAACTCTAACAATAAACAAGTCCGATATCACGAGTTTGATGAAGTCCACACTTACTCCGCGGATGATGAGTCTGATGTAAACAAGAAACCAACGACAACTGACGAAGCCGCACCCCCGAGGAGGGAGCCGCGGACTGTGGGGGTTAAAGGTCCAAAGACTCGAATACCCAAACCAGACCGGTCAACTGATTCAGGACTAGGCTCTGATAAGTCTAGTCCGCTAAAGACACAGTCGAGAATACCTGCAGAAAAACGAGCGGCCCGTCGCCCGAGTAAGCTCCCCAAACCTACCACTGTTAAAGCCATAGTCCCAATTAAAACATAAGTCACTCAACAAAGGTATGTATATATATGTGGTCACAAGGTCCATTGTGGATGACACTATCATGACACGAAACGATACTAAGGAGAGGCAATTATTGCCCTCTAGGTGTACTTTTCGGGGGAAAAAATTGACAATTTTTTTAAATTAAAAACATTTTTCTTTTCCATACAATCCTTCATATATTTGCATATATTGGATATTTCAGCAGTATTATTGTTTTATGGAATCTTTGTACTATATTTGTCATTTTAAAAGATAACAGGCACACTGAACATATTTTTTCCGGCGTGCCAATGGCTCCATGAAGAGTCCCACATCCGAATATTTTTTTATGTAAATTGCTGGTTGTTTGAATAAGAAGACATTAGAAAGTAATAAAAAAAACGCATCGTGCTTTGAAGCGAGATCGGACATAAGGATGACACAGAGAATATTTACGATAACGTTTGGAACATACTTTGTAAGCTTAACCATCGAGTGAGATAATACCCTTTTACTGCGAGAGATTTCTACATTATCTCCAGACTCTGTATACAAGTTATCTGAAGAACAAAGCTGTGTTCGATCGGCAAATACTAACACTCGTGCCAAGTAATAGCCAACTGTGACACTGATGTTTTATGAAGACTTTGATATGCAAATCAATCGGCTTTTGTTATATTTATTTCTGTTATCATTGAATAAATTTATGTTTGAAAACTGAGTGTCCCTGCGATTGATATAAAATGAAGTAAGTCAACAGGTTGATATCAGACCTTCCCCGCCAAAAGTGCAACAACTATCAGCGAAAGCTTACACTAACTTTGTCCTTGCCCGAATGAATAAGTTTGTTATAAGTAAATATCATATTTGGTTTCATCCCGAATTTGCAATGTAATCACCTACCTTATCCATAACAACCAGGCTTTTCATAGGAAAGTGTCTGTCCAAAACTTCTAAACTGTATTTGTTCTTTGAAAATAATTACTATTCTTATCTATATATTATTGATAAAGAGTATGCGGACGGTCAAGTACACGCCATGTGGCAGACCGCAGAGCTGGTATATAAATTTGACTGAGCGTTTAAAGATAAACATTATTGGGGTCCTCTCCGTCAATTGTATTCATGATGTATAGAGCACATGATTAGGTCCCTGACCTTCTTTCTTATATTCCCGGCAGGGATTTTAAGGGTAAGCGTCTCTTACTCTCGAGGTGTCTTTCAGATGCACGGTTCTTTGGGTCCGAGCTTAGTATCAGACGCGCAGATTTCTGGCGGTAGGACAAAGAGAATCAAAGCTGGCTCCTGCAGTAATCACTGGTCATGATAGACTTGCTCAAACAAACCATTTCATTGCGTAAACACTTCGCCCTTCTTTGTTAGTCGGCTTGACTTTGCAAAGCATAATAATCTTCCCTTGGTCATCGTGATATTATGGTAACTCAGAACGGTATATATATATATATATATATATATATATATATATATATATATATATATATATATATATATATATATATATATATATATATATATATTTATAAATATACCCATTGTGTTTATTCATTAGGGCTGCCTCAATATAACGATACATCGACACATATCGATATGCGGCATCGACCAGTTATCGATTTGTTTTTGCTAACGAAAATTAATACAGCCCTAACCTAACCTAAACTATGATCTTATCTATTATAAAGCTAAGTCTACTTTTCTTTTATTATCTTGATCTTTAAAGACTTAAATTAGATCACGGGTATTGTCATTTGATCGATTGGATTAGGAATGTATATACAGCTGTATATGATTCCATGACAAGCCGGCGCTTGTGAGCGGTTTTTGGTCTTTTTATATTTTTACCATAAAAAAATAATCTCAAGATGTTTTAATGAGAAATATTATAGAAGGAAAACAGACTGGCGCATACCAAGCCTTAATATATATACCGTACAACAGTGTCTGGATGAACTCCATTGTTCAATTTACAGATGTTCCCTAAAAGTATTTGGTGATTTTTACTGAAATATACGTAATTGATTTTTCACATTAAATGGGCTCGATATTTTTTACCTGTCACAGCAGAAATCTACGAGGCAGTATTTTGAGTTCCATTATTTGTGAATGTCATTAGGAAATTTAATACAGAAACAGAAATTTATTAAACCAGTTATGAGAGTGGACCGACGTCTGGTTCAGATAATAGCCACCATGATTAAGTCACCTTGAAAGACTGGCCGAAACTTGGGCGGACAATTTTCATCCCTACCAAAACTGAAGTACATATTATATCTTATAAGGCCAAAAGACGAACACCTTTCTTCTTTTATAGGAAACTGCTGCAGGAGGTTACTGAACATTTTAAATAATAAATTAAATTGGTAAAGTCATATCAATAACCTAGTAATTAAAGCTTATATATGTCTAAATATTTTGGCCACAATGAAGTACATACTACCGAAGACACACATTGGAACGGCTTTATTTTACTGTGTCGACCTGCATTAGAATATATAGAAATGATATTTGGTGCCATACCGCATCTTGAGGACAAATTAGATTAAGGACAGAACCAGTGGGGTTATTTTTGTGTGGACAACTTGAGGGACATTTGTCGATCTTCGGAAAGATTGGATGGGAGTCTCTTAAAGCAAGTCGTACAAACCACAAGATTACATTATTTTATAACATCATCAATGCTTTGGCACCTAATCACCTGAACGACACTTTTCTGATTGAGGTAATACCGGTCGGCGATCTATTATTTCATTTGTGCCGGTTGTCCAAAGAACTAAAAGGTTCGGGAAATCATGTTTTCCTTTCATTGTGTTGCTCTTGAGTAACCTGGGGGGGGGGGGGGGGGGGGGAGCGGCTTGTCCCTACACTCGGAAGCAAGTGCGTTATTCTTTCTTATTAAAATCAGAATAAAAAAAAATAAAAAAGATTGAACGATTATCTGCTTACAATGCTAGTATCGAGTAAAAGAAAAAAGATATTTTCATAATGTTTTATAGATTCTCTCTCCTAATATCAATTCTTCTCTGTGGTTTTTAATTATGTCCCATATACCTAACATATATTGTTCTACATGGATCATAGACTCTCTCGAATGTTATTATGGGAGAGGAGCTTCAGACCACCCAACCCCACAAACAAATTCGAATCCAATCTTAAGGAATTACATATAATGCTAAACATAAATTCAAATCATGGTCATCCGTAAATCCATCTTAAATTTGTAACCATCCTGAAACCATTGAAACTCCCCTTAGATAGACACTCAAGGGACTGGAGGATTTTGTCCGTATTAGAGTGAGTTGTCCTGTTTAGAGGATTTTGGCATATTGCGTCAATTGGTAATTTAGTGTTTCTGATATCCTATCTTTTCAATAAATGTACGCCTAATTTAAAATAGGCTAAATAAATTCGATTTAAAGTTAAATATGCACTTGCAATTAAAAAAAAATAATAATTAAAAAAAAAAAGATAAACATCATCTAGGCGCCGCAAACTTATCTTGGCAGTTTCCCTTCGACGTACCATGGTTCATCTTCTAAGCAAGCGGCAGTACATGAATGGTTGCACTAGGCACATTGAAGATTAATTATTGACAGCATCCGGACAGCATGATTATTTATTAAAGGACAATCTTCACCACGCATTCACCATAAAAAATGCAAACTGTCACAAACTTTAATTACGGTTCTTCGGGCCGATCACAAAGCACGAACGGCAGTCTTTGATGGTTTGAAAGCTTATTTTTTTTCCTAATCGACCTGCCAATCTTAATTGATTAATCATTATGTTTTCAACACATTTATAGAAATAAAAAACAAATTTCGAAACTGTATATTTACACATAACATTCCAATTCACGCTTGACCCCGGGGTGTCGCTTTGACCAAAACCCGTTATACGAGGTCATGAACTCGGAGCGCCATCTCCCGGAAAATATATGAAAAAAAACTATAACTCGCGAGTTTTGTCCGCTTTAGACAGATATGTACTGGATGTGCTGGCGGGACTGGAAAGTTTTTCCGTTGTCCGGGAGAGTGAGTTGTCCGCTTTACTGAGTTTACGTTAAACATAATATAGAGGAAAAATTGAAGGGACTGAGATTTAGTGTCCGCATTAGTGAGTTGTCCGCAAGTAGGAGTTTCACTGTTTAAAGAATTGTTTTCCCCTTTTTAAAAAATTTCTTATAAATTTGGTACCATAAGAAGAGCAAATCCTAGTACCATACAACCTTGAAATATGGGGATTGAAAAGCAAGATGTGTAAAAAATATTTGCGAAAACAGTGGAGGGAGTACGATTCTCCTCACAGGCTCACCAGGCTGACGCACACAGGAAACTACCGTCTGTGCACTAATATCACACATTTGCTAACTCTAGCGCTATGAGAATTATTCCCCGAAGATTGTATCGACCAACCCTACTGGCCCATGGACATAATTGAAAACTCCACTAGAGGTCACTCAAGTACATGCTGATGTTACAAGCGTGGCGCTAGCGATATAGTTATATTTGAATCAGCCGAACATGTGCCTTTTGAAACCGAATTCAGGCAGTGACCTTTCGATAATGTAATAAGATAATATCTGATTCTATTGTTTCTCGACCAGTCTTTTTTGTCTTACAATCGATGAAGAGGTTTTAAACAATAGCATGACAGCTATTGACAAGTGATACTATCAAGAACAATAATTATAGCATTCACGTCAAATACACATTCAATTTATAAAACACAAAGCTATTGTTTAACTTTCTATATGTACCGTTATACACAAAGCAGGTTACCTGTGGGAAAAATCGTACATCTGGAAGGAGTAGATCCTGAAGAACAAGTGGTACCTGAGACGCCCAAGTCTCACTCTCTAGGTAGCAACCTTCCCAGAAAGTCCCGGGTACATTTGAACAGAAACCGGGCAAGATGAACATCACAGGGACAGAACTTTGTCCGTGTGGACCCACAAACATGTCATAAACAATATACAACCGGTGGCCTACCTCACCAACTGCCAATTTTGACTGCAGTCGTAGTTTCTTTACAAGATAGCATTACACAGTCTCTCCCTCTTTTATTCATTTTCCACAGTCTTATTCTTGGCGATCTGTGATGTCAGATCTTTCAAACGCTGACACTTTTGCAGGTCTTTCAATGAAAGGATACGCACAAGTAAGGTTAACATGGCCAGTGACTAGACGTGACCTGTTTTGGGATCTATAACCTATTCCAATTTGGTCAATTGAAGTGTCAAAGCATTTGTATTCGTGACATTAAATAATGGCACCTCCGCCGTGAAAGACAAGATTGATTGCATTTTGACCTGAGGGTACATATGCAAATGCAATGTCTGTGATAGGATCAAATGTACCAGCGCAACAGAAAACATAGAATCTGAACGATTTTGACTGACCTAAATGCTGTCTGTCCGAATCTTCATGTGAGATATCTCTATTCTTAACGTATTTTTCGTGACCTGTAGAGCAGACAGATTGCTTGCTGTTTTCATCTAAGCTTGCCTTGTTGTCTCAACGGTGTCTCGTATTCATCTTCAGGTCAACTCAACTGAACTCCAACATTCATGAGAGCATAGCAAATATATTACTAGAATGGCTTGTTTTCGCACTTGCAAAAACAGATGTCCCCCCCCCCCCACCCCCATTGCATATAGGTTATCTTCAGTTCTTCCATAGTGATAGGGGTCACAATAACCCTTCAAATGTTATCAAGTTTATAAGACAAAACTATATATCGGCTGATTTGACCTTCAAGATCCTGGTCAAGGTCACCATTTTTCGAACTTGGCGAAATTTGAGGACAAAGTTGAAGCGGATCAAAAGTTATGGGGTTCACAAAAAAATTATATTTCGGCAGATTTGACCTTGAAGATGAAGGTCAAGGTCATCGGATTTCAAACTCTTCCGAGATTTTGGTGGGAACCATAAGCGTGTCAATTTTTTTTTTTTTTTTTTTTGGGGGGGGGGGGGGAGGATATGCAGCCCTTCAAAAGTTATCGCGTTCATAAGATAACCCAAACAATTTTACATTTCGGCAGATTTGAATTCAAGATGAAGGTCAAGGTCACCGGGTTTCGAACTCGTCCGAGATTTTTTAATCGTTTAATATATATATATATATATTGTTTCGGAACCTATTAACAACAGATCACGTAATCGTGATCAGCACAAATATTGTTACGGAAATAAAATAAATTAGATTCTGTAACACTAGGCAGCGTGAAATGTCTAGGGGAATGAATAAAGACGTCAATAGTTTTTTGTTAACAAATACTTATAATTTATTCTTAGAAAAATCCTAACATTACAATACACTAAATTAATACAATTACACAGTATAACAATAAAATGTACAGTACCAGAGTGTCCAGATCCTATAGGCTTTGACTTCTGGATACCAACCCTGTCACAAGCTCAACAAGAGTCCTTTAAAACCATAAATAGTAATAATGCAAAGGCAAACTGGAGACAGTCCGTATTAAATCTGTATTGAAATCCGTTGAATATATGACACCACTGCAATTATCGGAAAGGTCCCAAACTGCCGAGAAAATGATCAGCACACATATTGTTACGGAGATAAAAAAAATTAGATTCTGGAACACTAGGCAGCGTGAAATGTCTAGGGGAATGAATAAAGAAGTCAATGGTATCCTTTCTGCCGGCTCTAAACACATATATAGCTTCTCACCCGAAAATTCTAGAAATGGAAAATTCCCAAAGAACAGTACACACGCACATGAACAGATCTGAAACATCTAGAACAAAGAACGCTGTGTCTCTATGCTTTAGACCCCACACGCGAGCCAGCGCCCGACAAGCGAGATTCCCATAGCAACGAACTATGCCCGCGCTACATGAATCAGAATGTCAACAGACACATATGTTACACTCCTGCGCACAATAAAACATACACATGTAACAATATATATATATATATATATATATATATATATATAGAGAGAGAGAGAGAGAGAGAGAGAGAGAGAGAGAGAGAGAGAGATTCACATGCGTGCAGCTAGGAATCATTACAGATAATGTATAGGTTCAAAGTTGAGCTTAGAAAATAAGTTCAAAGTAGCTTCTTGAAACTATAAAGTGTTTACGACGGTTTAATTAGGTTCATACTTACAGTACTCCACTAATAGTGTCTTGAAATGGTTGCTAGGCATAAAGACCGTATCGTTGATATGGTCATAATCACTCATTTGAAATGGCAAAGCTGAGTAAAAAGGTGTATCAGGCAACCTGGTGACGTATAATGTGACAGGGTTGACACGGAAAAATGATGTTACTAGTAGCGGGTAACCTAGTTCCCACCCACCCCACTTTCCTTCCCTTTCCCTCTACAGCAACATCACCAGAAGTTACTCTGCCACATGCCGATGCATAAAGCGTAGCGTGCCGGTAGTGACCTCTGGTGGTCAAAAAAGTAGACCAGACCGATCGTGTGAATAACACCTGCGGTTCAATGTCCTGAGATACTTATCTTTTTTTTCAAAACGAATTCCGGCCTTGACCTTTTAGATAATCACATGATTCAATCTGTATTGATTATCGATCAGTCACCTTTAACTTATCTAATCGATGGAGAGGTTGTAAACAAAAGTATGGGTACTTCTGACAGGTGATCGCATCGACAATTCAGGACAGGGTACACGACCTACGCTCTGTCAAATACATATGCATTAACGAAACACTAGACTTAAACGTAAACCAGAATGGGCGCGCTCAGAATTGCTGTCGTCTGCTTACTGGCGCTGGTGACGTCACAGGCAGCAGAATATGAAGTCGTCTGTGAAAAACAGCTCAATGAGTGTGCGTGTCAGCTAAAACATGGAGGAATCATAGATATATGTAAACTGGATAACCACAGCCCATTCACGCCAACGTAGGTATTTATTTAAACAATAAATGTAGAGAACACTGGGTATTTTGGAAACAGGGTATAGGGAACACATACACGTGTGTGTTTTATTACGATTACAATGCAATGCAGGGTGGTTGTATTTATAACGTCATAATTCGGTTGAGAATTGCATTGTTACTACACTAATTGACGTTTAACACAACTAAATTAATCCAGGAATCATACTACCTGTAAAGAGTTGATGCCCTTTTTGCTTAAGGGGAAAAAATATAAGTACTTTTTAATTGAAAAATGGGGAATTCCATGTAAAAAGCACCAAAAAAACCTAGAATAATCCCTGAACAACTTGTTTTTTTTATGAAAGATTTAATCAGAAAAATGAAATATAAAAGTAGTAGTAGTAGTAGTAGTAGTAGTAGTAGTATAGTAGTTGTAGTTTGATAATAGCAGATCATATCATTCTTGACGTTAAATGGGTATTATGCTGGGTATGCATAATAATGGGTATTATTATTTTTAATTTAACGGTAACTATCCGAAAATGTAACACTAATTAAAAATACCGCCCTTGTCACCGTGTTTAAACAACTATACTTATTTTCAGTTTTATGTCACAAGGCAGGGATGGCTTCACATACCAGTACAACCCGCTGACTCCGTTCCATAAACCTCCAAACGTGCAGGGGTGTTTCGGAGTGGCCGTAAGTCTGCCTGTCGGTTTGTGTCTCTGCTTGTCAAGGAAAGTAATGTCTGCAGTATTAGCATTTTGTAACAAATATAATTGTCCTCAGCATCATGCAAAATATGTTTTCTTAAATTCTAAAGAAACCTGTTGAGTAGTATGAATTTTTGTTTACATTTGTTTAACACCCCAGTCACAAGATTCATAATCTGCTCCAACCATGGAGACAATCAGGTCATTACCCCCAATATATGATGGGATTTCAGATTCCCCTTATAAAGTATGAATATTTAAAATAAACTTGTATTTTCACTTTTAAATTATCAGTCTTACCGTAATGGTACAAAATTTCATATATCAAATTATTTTTATATTTAATTTACATATCTTTGTCTCATAATAAATGATTTATATCCGCACTGAATCTTATACTTATGTCTTACCTATGATCAACTGATATAGTGCTACTAATTACTGTTGCTTATTTTATGTAAACGTCAACACTTTATTCATAAACTGTCTATAACAATAGAGAAGGTAAACCTCCCCTGTAGATAAAGTTCAATTTCCATACAATCTCCATAAATTTTTATAAATGCTTGTTGGTTGGTTAATCATAATTCCCATATTTCAGGTATGTCAGTGTTTATCTGAGACTGAAGTGTATTCGGTCGGAAATCACGTGTACGCGAGATTTCAGACGGACTGGAAAGGGCTCTACATCGAGTATTATACGTTCCCTGACAACCCCGGCGAAGTATTCAGGTCAGCCAATTAAAATGTCGCTAAAACTTCTAAATTTCTTAAACTTACACACCTTTCGGATTATTTAACATTCGTTTGACATAAAGAAGGCTCCCTTTATCTGAAAATATTTTTTCTCCCTCAGTTACATGAAGCTTTCAATATGTAAATGAAAGGGTTTTCCCCTTTTTTTGTAAGAACCTCCCGAGTAAACTGAATGTCTACAGCTCTCTAACTTTTATTAAGTCGAATGCCCCTCATGTATCGTAGTTGCATATATAACAACTACAACACAAAATCCCTGTTTCTTTTGATTTAACATGTGCTTAGAACTATACCATTAGCTGATATACCTGTGAAAATTAAACCATTCGTTTTCAGAACATCTCGTGTATACCTGATATGTGACCATGGTCAGGAGAAATTTGAAGCAATCGGGGAGACAGGGAATACCACCGGAGTATATGTGAGTATATCATATTATCAATATATATTATCAAATGAAATATACTGAAGAGCTAGGTTTTAGCTCGAAGAAAACAGTCGATATACATTTGGGGATAAGCACCATCAATGAAAGAAATCTCCTGAAAGAAGTCCTGTAATTGATGAATTAAAGAATTAATATTAACCTGATGTAATTCTATTACATTCCTTCCAGTTTATATATCTTTGTCTAAACGCCCTGCATGGTTATAATCTTGATCTTTGTACTATTAGGAGCTGCACCTGTGGAGTCGATACGCATGCGCAAACCAAACGTCACCGGATAAAGAAAAGAAACCAGATATTTATCGAATGGATGAACAATCCTACAGATCAATCTCTAGCTATATTTGGGATATGTGTCACTTATTGTAAGTGTTCCTACGTTTCTTAAATGATATCTGCTACATTTACTACCGACAGCTAATCGGTTCATTCAAACAAGTGTGTGTTTCACAAACTCAGCTTTATACGTACCACGGATTCTATTCCAAGATTAATATCTGGAGAAAATCAATAAATTTACATCATCTCTAAACATAAATTGATAGATTTGTTTGTGCTTTAAAAAAGATACAGATATTGCTTTTTCCTTTAAAAACTGATTGGTCACGTGGTGTTCCCCTTTTCAGCTATTTAATCTTTTGAGCCAGATAATATTTATGCTTCATTGAGTCATTATTTATTTATTTATTTAAGCTTCGCCTTTGGGGTCCTTGGTCTAGTGATTGCCGTCCACAAGTCACTCAATAAAAAGGACAAAGGGAACAGTTACTGAAGGTGACACCCTCGTCAGATGAGAGTGACTGAATATATATCGTGACACATGCGTTGTCTGGTAGAGCGTCGAACTTTGAGGGAAATTAAGTAAGAAAGGAATATAGATGCATACGGACAAACTTTTTTACGTGACAGAAAGTTTAATCTTTGTTAAAAAACGTCAATTTTCTTTGCCCCCCTGTACATTGTAAAACTGGAAAATCCCAACTTACCTGACGAACAAATTTAACATTCAGTTGTATGATAAGGAACATACTTATGTCAATTTTGCGTTGCTATATTCAAATGTATTGAATTTCAGTTTAATTGGTTCAGTTCTTGTTTTTGTTTTCTTGCCATCAATACCAACTTTTAACAAATACATGACCAACAAAATTGGGTTCCACTTAGCGTCCTATGTACATGTATATTTGAAAGATAGATATGAGTTCTGATAAAACCGTTGAATTTTCTGCCACATTTATAATATTAAAAGGGAATTAAGAAACATATTATTTGCAATATAACTATAAATTAAAACCAGGATAAAAAGAAAATCTGTTAATTCAGAGATTTTCAGCTAGATATTTTAAGCGAAAAACAGAGGTGTCCGTAAAATTTCGGTTAATTTGTATATGGAGCAGCTGAATCAGAATTGAATTAAGTGATTTTGCGAGACCACCCATGTGTATATACGACATTGTTCTTTACTATGATAGTAGTCTTTGTAGGTGTGTTTATACTGCATAATTCTTTATGACCATTTCACATTCGTCTTCTTAATTAATTTAGATTTAATCTATATTGTAATTATCAGTGATGTCACTCAACCGTTACTCCGCAACTCCTCTCTGACCACACCTCCGAGATGCTCCTTTTTTGTGTTAAACTGTAACATTGCGAAGTGTTGCTTACGGGAAGGGGGAGGGGGGGGGGGGGGGGTGGTCGCATATCTCAGAAACTATGCGAGCATGTATATGCAGCTCAGCCCCTTGAAATCCCGGTCGGATTTTGACTCGGTCCCTGAAAAATTGCGGTCGGACGAGTTCTCGCCGGTCTGTCCCAACGCAAGAACAAGGAATATGTTAAAATCTCTATAAAAATCCAAAGAACGTGTAAAAAATGTACCATTCTACATTCAAGCACACTCTATCAATATTAAACATTATCATGTGCCTTGTGTCTAGCACAATCGATCTATGTACCATTATCAATCCCCGTGTGATAAACAGCGTGAGAAAACGTAAGTGGGTCTATTGATTTCGATATGATAACCCATTTGTTTATTTGAAACCTAATCGATAAATAGAAAGCACATGATTCCAATAATGCGATCATAATAACGAGGCCCCATGAAACAGAGAGACGGAATTTGAAGACGACTACTCGTGGACAGTGAAGATTTCAAGAATGAAGCAGACGACCGTGCTGTTTTTTATGATTCTGCTGGTGATCTTTTCCAAAGCTGCCGGCGGAAATGTCATGTGTGCGCGGCGCATAAACCAATGCGCATGCGAAACTACGGACGGCAGGGTCATTGACCTTCGGCCACTGGACAGCAAAGATCCATTCAATCCCAGGTGACTACGTGTTGTTTAAATAATAAAACGTTTACAAATAAGATCTCGAACGTTTGATCGCTCATATTTCGTTTCCTTAAATTATGTAAGGATGCCTGCTTTCGCCATTTAAAAAAAAAATGAAATAGGACTCAAAGAGCTCATATGTACTATTTAAGTACAAAAAGCCTTGCCTTGTCTTGCCAGAAGCTGATGTTAGTTGCAATTATTGTACTTAGACATCGCAGATTTCCAAAATTATTCCACAATGATTATGGATCCAAATCAGGCAATTCTTACTTAGGACTCTAAACGTCCCCATATATATATATATATATATATATATATATATATATATATATATATATATATATATATATATAATTGTTTACTCTTATGAAAAGTTCAACACAAAGGCAATTAAGCGGATTAAACGCACAAACTGAGAGAAGGACAGATAGGAATGAGAGAAAACATACCGTCCTTCTACTATCTCTGGAGCATTCTAGATCTTGAGGCGATAATAAAACTTACTGGTCAGGAATAACTGAACACAGGCAAACGGAACCAGTCTATTAACTGGCCAACACATTTGTAATATTATCATTAATTTTATGTCCGTATTCAGATTCTGGGCAGATGCCGGCGGGTACAGGTACTCCTATAACCCGTGCACACCTTTCCACATTCTTGAGGATCTGAGCGGCTGTCGGGGCGTGGCGGTGAGTAACACACAGAACTGAACACAAACAGAAGTTAATGAAATAACCTGCTTTTGGTATTCGAAAATTATTTTCTAGTACAACCATGATGGCCTTTTTTTTTCACACGCGGGCGCAAAATGTACAAGCCAAAACAATCTCGGCCCAGTGACCAGTTTGCTATTGTCTACCGGTCATTGAATACGTCTGAATCATTGCATGCCAGCTCCAAAAGCATGGTCCTGAATTATTCTTAATATCTTAGCATGTTTTCTGTACAATCAACCAGGATGTTATGAAAAATAGTTTCTACACTAAAAAGATACAAAGTTACGGTGTGTGTTCAGTTAAGCCACACCCGACAAGTTTTAGTGCTGTTTACGTCAACATGTGCATTGACCTATGTCTATGTCTTTTTTTTATGTTAAATCTGGTTTGATCTTGTTGTATACAGGCTTGTCAGACACATATAAGTGACAAATGTCACTACGCCGCCGGACATCACGTGACTCTGGAGTTTCAATCAGATGATGACGGTCTGTACCTGAGGGTCTACACGCCAAGCACCGAAGCCGCTTACACGAGGTGAAATATATATAAAATACACCAGGCAATGTCAATAGCTTTCTTACCTAAACAATATGTTTCATATTCAGCCTTAGTGTCAACAGGTCATTTAATGGCTATCCTTTAACATCAAATTTTCTTTTATTAAGGTAACAGCAAATTTTCTTTTACTAAGGTATACTTTTCAGTTCCTACGTTCGGTCCGTTCCGCTCCCCGTACGGGGCCCGTAGATGAGAAATATCTATTAAACGGCTATCATCACCAATTTCGACGCTCTAGCTGAGTCACATGGGAATGTTGAAAAATAATTATATGCATATGTTGCAGCATACCCTGTTTCTATACACGTGTTTTATATATTCCTGGTTAGAAGATTTTCTTAACAGTGATGGCTACTGTTTTGGGAAAATCTAGTACACGTGTAATTTTTTTTATATTTAGCACATTTACTGTTTCTGTACTTTGTATTTAGAACTTCGAAAATCTACTTGGTTTGTGACCCTGAGTTTGAAGCAAAATTCGAAGCGACGGGAGAATCAGGAAACATGACAAGTGTCTTTGTGAGTATAACCAAAAAAGAGCTGGTGACTGCTTTTGTAGGAGGAGAGACAGCATGGCCGACTCACTGCAGAAATATCAGTCCAGCTGACAATAACACGCGCTAGGGACTGAGGCAAAATATACATATGATAATTATGATCCATTGGGATCCAGTCATTGTTTCTTATATTAACAATGTGATATTAGTGATTTTAAGTGATATTAGCAATGAAGTTTGAACAACAGAATCAACAACTTGTGTCCTTTTCATCACTATCGTGTTAACACAGAACAGGGAGTGATGTTTGTAACATTGCAAACATATACAGTATAGCACGAAGATAATTAATCTCTGCCAATAATGTCGACTTAGCAATCTAAGTAGAAACAGTATATGGGTCTGGAATGAGAGTATCTATTGGTAAAAAATTGTGTTCAAAGTTACCAGTTATTAATTTTAAATGTTCATTTATTTTGTTTGTTTGTATGGACATGGTATCTAATTTGTATCTCTACAGGTGATGCAACTCCGAAGTGCGCATGCGTGTCCAAAGGATTCGCTTCCTGTTGTGGAGGCAAATGAAAAGATGACCCCTACCCCAAGACAGAGTCATGGTTGGTACAGCTATATTTGGCACAGACTTTACGCGATGTGAGTATAACCTCACTAGTGTTATAAATTTATGTATCTATAATTTAGCCTAACAATGCTTGTATTTGCTAAAATACTTGATTTTGTATTACCATCCATCGTACGCAGAATATTCTGTGAGGATACAACGATGTGTATAATAGTTATTCGCGCTTTTAAAAGGCCCCTTAATCATCTCAGGTTAACGTGCATTTATGGTGTAAATTTGCGATTCTGTGAATGTCATGTTCAGTTTTCTTGGAAATTTCAAGGTTATACACGTGACGCATCAGTGGAATACACAACTATATCTTTCCGTTGTAGAGCGGTTTTAGGCATCCTTGTGGGCGTGGTAACTCTATGCCTATCAAAGTCACATGACAGTAACAAAGTCATATTAATCAAGAAGAAGGAAGGTGATTTCACGAAACACATCATCAGACATGTGAATCAAAACTCTAGGAGTTAAACTGGAGAAATATTAACAATAAAATGCAACGTTATCTGAACACTGAGTCGTCTTTTCGTTGTAGAACAATTGCCTGTATCATCGTGGGCGTGGCTTGTCTGTGTCTGTCAAAACCACGTGACCTGAAAACAATTTACATAAACATCACACGGGAAACTCGCCAACGACGAGATACGCCTCTACATAATGTGTATAAACCATACCTGGACAGTGGTCTAACTAATGTAAGCTTCACATGAAAATGAAAATGAATATGGCCAACTATAGTTTCATACTTTATACATATATCATGCATGAAGAATTGTATATCCATAGGAACACAGCAATTAGCCCGGTGAATAAAGTCGTAATTGATATTGCATGGTATGTGAGGAACCATAAACAGCACCTAGTTGTATTAAAAGTTGGCTAAAATGTGAAACATTGTTTCTTTTGTATTTTGGTGTTATGGCACGTTATGATTCGGTGATACCCTGTTTTGCCTGCATGTTTTCATAAAGATGTAAGAAAATCATATGTTTTGGTATATCCAAAAAAGAGAAACTATAGAGTATTATACAATACGACCCCTACATTCATCTAATCTGATACCACGTCTCTCAATCAGCGAATAAAATATTTTAATTTAGCCAGTTAAGAAATATAAGTTAAAGCACTGAATATGATTTTTGAACCCAAGTTAATAAAGCGTGAAATAATAATACGGTCGGACCCCTTTAATCCGGTACCATCGGGAATCAAGATTCGCCCTTCAACAAGAGGTCGTTTCTACTCGACTCGTTATTACTTGTCTCAACTGTCAAACTTTAAAACCAGAATTTGTTACGTTTCAAGGAAACCTTCTGTTTACATTCCACATGCTTATGCTTACAAAATATTACTTATTCCGCAAAGTCATTGCCGCTAAAACACCCATGTTTTTGTATTTTGCCTTGAAACAATTCTAATTCAACACACTTGAACGGACTACATTGTCCTCATCACTACATTTATACCTACGCCTCTGCATGATGTATTCAAAACCCCGGTGCATTGTGGGGGTCAGATTTTGACTCAAACATTACCTAAACAGCAGAGTCGTATTCTTGTGAGTGTTTCAGACCAAGTTTTGTGGCCCGGACCCGCTTTTCCGGACCTGCATGGGGACCTTTTTATTAGGTTTTGTCTTTAGTCCCCCGGGGTTGGACCCCACCTTTTTCTAAATCCTGGATCCGTCACTGCAGTTCTTGTTGTCACGAACAACACTTGTATTTAGTCAAGACAACATATTGCGGAGCAACAACAAATTTAGATTATCAGATGCCGAATATATTTGCCACTAAAATAAAGGGTAACGGTAAAGGTATGGTTTGTCGTCTGATATCACAGATGATGTGAGTTTCATCCGGCTTTACATTTTGCTCGCCATGTCTATCGGGTTTATTCATCCTTGCGACTTTCTCGACTCCGTTGATAGTTTACACAACTGCATTTCATAAGAACTTACAGGAATCATAACCAGATGACGGTTATTCTTTCTACATTTGCCCACCGCCCATAACGTTTATTATCGATTGCGTTTGCTGTGCCGGAACGATTAGAACAGGTACTGCCACCTCGCGTCAAATTATATAACTACTTTATGGCTACCTGACCGACTGTTTCATCTAGTGATAAGAGCTGGTACTGCACCTGCGGAGTCGATACGCATGCGCAAACCAGACGTCACCGGACACAGACTTCAAACCCCATTATATCGAATGCGGGAAGGTGACCTCAGACCCATTTCTTACTATATTTGGGACATGTTTCACTTAGTGTATGTTTTCTTTACATTTTATCTCTTTTTTTTTCTAGTCTCCCTGGGCAAAGCTATTCTTTCTTTATCACCTCTGCCTTAAAGGTTATGCTTACACCCGTGATTGCTGTTAGAAAAATTAAGCAAACCTACTGAACATAGAGTTTATATTTGATTCCAGTCTGAGTAAGAAATCACACATTCCCACTGTTTCTAAACGGGCATATTTACAACTTAAAAACATCGAGTCTTTTTCAACCACGATTGACTTTTGAAGTTTTTGCATGAATCTATTACATCACAGTAATATTATTGCAATTCTTTACTTCTTGGCCTGCCTCCAATCTTTAGCTCATTACAGCGCGTTCAGAACCCGGTAGCACCGGTGACCAGCGAGGCTTTACGGAGTCATCACATTACTCTCATATTGAAAATTCTCCACTGGCCCCCTGCACGTCGGCGTATAGAAACGGGGCTTAGGTGCATATTTAGGTGGGCCTATCGTTATCTCTGAACCCACAGGGTCTCTTAGATCAGCTGATCTAAACCAACTAGTAGTACCTTTCACCAAATCAACTGTAGGTATGGTACCAGCCTTTGGTCATTCAGGGACTAGAATATGAAATACACTACCTTAGCATTCAAAATCTAAAGAGAAACTCGATAGTTTTCAAAACAGCTGAAGAGACGTCTTTTTATAAAAGCGTTTGATTGTGTGCTCTTGAAGGCTACATGTTTGTTTAATTGGATATCTGTTTATGTGAATATCTTAGTGAAACATTAATACTGAAGTTTTATTTCTTTTTAACTACTTATGCAAATTTTTATGCAGCATATCACATTTTTTTTCTCAGCTAAACCTTTTCATATGTATTGCAACATGTATAAAGCGTTTTATGGCGCTTACATGGTTTTACTCTAACAAAAAAAATTCTTAGTATTATTATTACACAAAGTCATTAAACCAAGAATTTGACAACAATATTATTGTTGAATATGAATACATCGTGCGCAAGGAAGGCATCACAATTCTGTTAATCTAATGATGTATACTAGATATTATGAATCACAGATGTTGTCGGAAAAATAGAGATTAGTTTTCAGTATGTTTGAAGTCTCTTCTTCAAACACACTGCAACACAGAGGACAACTACTCAGCCAAGAAAGATACTGATAATCTGGCAATATTAAACAAACTCATTATTTTTGTTTCTGGTACAATCGATCTAGATGTGTCTTTATCATTTTCCGTTTGAGACATAGCGTGATGAAACAGGAGTGTACATATTGATTAGGAGGGAATAACTTGTAATTTGGTCCTAAAATCGCTTGTTTCTAACATTACTACCTGTATTAAGAGGATCTTATAAAAAAATGTTAAAGATTTCTGTTCAACACCAGTCCAGGGAAAGCACTGTCTTGTATAATGAAGCACATAGTTGTATTGTTATCTTTGCTTCTAGTGGTGCTTTCAAGTGTAGCCACCGAGAATGATTTGTATGTTCGGCGCATAAACCATTTCGCATGCGAAAATACAGACGTCAGGGTCATTCACCATGGGTTATTGGACAGCAAGGATAAATCCTAGGTAAACCTTATCATGTTTAAAATAATTTGTACTGTACTAGGATTTATAGATTTTGTTCAGGTATATACAGTTTTGATAAAGGGTGTATGATAAGAAAAGAATAATTTTATGCACTTTCATACTATTCTGCTTTACATCGTGTTTGACCAAGAATTGTGTACATTTCACGTAAACACGCCTCTAAACCTCAAAACAAAGAACATATAATGGCTTGCTAAATAAATTTTCTGAAATTCTGTGAAGATAAGTATTACACTAATTAACATATCACTTTCTGTTAATTGTGTTATGCTCGCTTGTGTATAGGACTTGACAAATATCCTCACTGTTTCCATATTTCTTTAAATCTATATGGTCTCTTAATTTTTATACACGATAAGGGAAAAAAAAACAAGAATGTATACTTTATTTTTGCCCCATTATTTTACAATATTGCCACCAGATGTCACTACCCAGTTTTAAGACGCAGTGGCATCTTCTTTGGTAAATGTTTCGGGAATCCTTTGTTTATCCAATGTCTCCTCTACTTCTCGTGCTATTAAGGACTGGGACATTAATGGGCTCTAATCAGACCATCATTTAATAAAGAAGTGTACAAGGTTGCTTCCTTCCACATGGGGCCGTCTGTCTTTGAGTGGCTTCCGACCAACCGCTACACCGGAGCGTCCGTCTGTTTGTCCATCTGTTGTAAACCGTCAGCCCATGTTTAAGAAGCATTCCTCGGCAATAAATAGCTTTTGACACGCATGGAAATCTTGTTGAATTTTCTTTCATAGGTGGCCCCGCCTACATTTCTCAAGATTGTTTGGAAGTGTTCCGTGTATAATACTGATAATCATTTTTTAGCAAACACTGGCACGATTTCCACGAAAGGCAAGACTAGGAGTTTCATGACAAACATATTTTGTCTTACTGTACTTTGTATGTTGAACGTACAAGATTTTTCCGGCTCGTGATCCTGAACTGGACGGCAGATTTGTAGTGGTCGGACAAACAGACTACTTGAAAGTGTCTATATCAGTACAAACGGGACATGGATGCTGGTAATAATTGTTGTTGTAAAAGTACTGATTACATGAGTATTCCTGGGAGGAATGAAGCGGTCAGCGGATAAGGGCGCGGGTACGGCGTCCACTCGAGAATCTAGCTGCGGAGAGAGTCTAGTGGCAAAGGGACGTGTTTCGACAATGTTTACAATGGAAAAAATAGATAGTGTTCATGTTTTAGTGACAATACTAAAAATAAAATCTAGAGGGCAGAATTCACAACTGTGCCCGAGGGAACTGCATTGATTATAGTATGGCACATGTCAGGTGGGACGATATAACATATAGCCTTGTAGCGTTGAAATGCAGAACTTAACCTTTTATTTTCAACCCCCGTCAGCATCTAACAGGTAAATGGCGAGATATTAACAAGAGTATAATGGAAATGACTTAAGGTTAATTCTTACTATATCCTTATTTCCTGGCCCAGTGGAAAGAAAATATGAGGCGTCATTCAATAGATAAGCAAATATACAGCCCATGTGCGAATCACTGAAAACATATACTGTCCTTATGTGACAGGAATTATAGTACTGGTAACAATGCCTTGGCATACATTTGTATTTACTGTGTTAGATAATTTGAAGGACGCATTTTAACAGTAAAATGTTCAGTTATTATTTTTCTGATTGATTTTATTATGTACTGTTACGAAGACAAATTGTTCAGGGAACAACATTTGGCCAATCCCGGTTTCGAACCCATGTTGGTGGTGCACAAGACCGGCGTATCAACCGCTTCGCTGGAAGGGCATGCTTCGCTAGCTAGACAGTTCGGTCCGCTTTTATGTCACCCCGTAACACTCCCCCTCTTAAAAGCGTTCTGCTATCAGAACAAGACCATTATCCCAGAAGTCACACTTTTGTGAGCTTAATCCCTGGGCCACAAAGTTTACCGTCACGTTGGACGAGCCCCCATTTTGTTACGAAGAAAAATTGTTCAGGGGAAAACATTGGGCCGATCCCGGTTTCGAACCCATGTTGGTGGTGCACAAGTCCGGCGTACCAACCGCTTCGCTAGAAAAGCATGCTTCGCTAGCGAGACAGTTCGGTCCGCTTTTTAGTCACCCCGTAACAGTTCTTCAAAAGGTGATGTAGCTCCGAATTGTGCATGCGTGCCCTAAAGATATACTTCCTGCCGTAAGTGCAAGAGAACATTTCTTTACACAGCGTCCCAGAATGTACAAATATAATTGACATGGACTTGCGTAATGCAAGTACTAGGATATAAGAATACTTTAAAAATGTGTCCATTTCTTCTAAAACTGCTTCCGTCAAAGGAGCCGGATTACCTTTTGGTTAAAGGGCAGTTTTGAGCATACTTAAGGCGTGATATCCAGGGGCAGGATACCCCTGGACCCTCCCCCTGGATCCGCTTCTGATATCTTTATGTCTATTAGAAACACGTGACAGTAACAAGGCAACTATGATCAGAAATCTTCATAAAACAAATCACCAAATATGTACGAAATAGGAAAAGATATACAGGGGATGATCAATGAATGGAAAAAAAATGGAAAAGTTACGAATAGTGAACACTGTATGCTCTTTACTTAAACTGTTGCACATTATTTTTTTTGTGAAATATATAACTCTAGCTATAACTATGTTTCTGCTAGTCGCCGAAATATATGTAAGGTCAAATAAAGATGTAAGGAAAGCATTCTGTTTTTTTTTTTAATTAGCTCCTTAGTCAAATGAAACATCAAGAAATGATTCGATATAAGCCCTCCGTTCAACCGTTTCGTGGCGCGTGGTGGCGTAAGTGGAGCGTGGTGGAGTACTGGATAGGGCGCTGGACTTGTTACCGCAAAATTGTGGGTGCGCATCCCGTTCTGACCTCCGTCTGCGCCAAGACTCCTAGCCAAAGTCTTTACCACAAGGGTGCGCTATCCCAACTCAGGAGTGAATGGGTACTGGTCTTTGGCGGCAGGCAAATGTAGAACGAATAACCTTCTAGAGCCTGATATGGCTGCCAGGGTTGTATGCTCACCAGGGAATCGAGAAAATCTACAAGAATAAACAGGCCAGAAAGACCAGGAAGGCAAAGTGTAAAGTCGGCTGAGGCTGACATTGTCAGTGAATACTAGCCAGTGTGAATACTACCCACAGAAGACAGGCACCTACGTCAGGTATATAAAAATTGGAAGGTTATTGTTTGAAATTGACAGTTTGTCACGCCACGCATGTCGGGACATGTCAACAAGTGCAGATGTTTATTGTTATGATTACAGCCTTAATGACGCAGGGGACGGAAGTGTCCTTGGTACTGACGTAAAATTGAAGTCCTCGCCGACGGCAAGTTTCCGTGACTTCTTTGGAGAAGTCTAGTTTATGTCACTCCCCTAGAACACCTCCAGCATGGTGTATCTAATTATAGCAGGACACGCTTCAGTGAAGACCGGTCTTCTATATATGTTGTGAGTTACCCATGCATTATACAGCATAAAACTTAACCTACATCACCACATATGTGGCCACCTATGATAGCCGCATCTTAATACTGCATGTCAAGTATGTGGCAGCTCACAGACTTTGATTCAGTGAGTGAATAATGAACAGGCCTTCATGTGTTCGGGCAGAAATCAAAACTGCTAATCATATCCAACGAAAAAAAAGTTTACAAAACACTGTTCACAGGCCATCTGAACAATAACACGTGCCAAAATCGGGACAGGCTTATATGGCAAGATTTGCTTGGTTAGATTTTTTTATGCGTTCCCGGCAAAGCTAAACGTTTGTTCGAAACATCGCACCAGACGTTGACGTAGAACAGATGTCACGAGATTGGTTCAATTGCCTCCTACATTATACAAGGATTAGATGTCACAAAAATTTACCCTTCCCACCCCCCGTTGAGCTTTAACATCATTCATTTTATCGTATTTTTCCAATTTATTCGTAATTGTTTTTCATTCTTATTTTCAGATTTCTTTTTTGTTCCCAAACAATAGGATTATTATGTTTATTTCTTTCCAATTCATAAATGGAGGATATTTAAGAACAGCTGTGTGATTTACCCCAACGAAATAGCATCTAACTATACATACTGAGAGAGCCCTCTAACGTATTTCAAGCACATTCAACAAGGACATCTGGCGGCAAGTCAGATGATTATAATTTTGCAAAGGGCGTCTTACAGCTAATTGTCTTTCAGCTTCCTCGAAGCACAATGTTGAATGTGCTTGAAATACGTTAGAGGGCTACCCCCAATTGTTATAAACACATGAATATAAACAAAACAAACAGATTGTGTTCGATTTGATAGAAAGTTTTCTGGCTTCTTTTACAAAAGCTTAAAAAATTATCTTTATTTAAAGGGACATAATCAGGAGCAATATTATGCCTAATTTTCACACTATCAGTTTAGTTTGCTTTATACAAACATTTCCTAGCAACACTATGCAACACCATCCCAGCACACAGTGTCAGTATCACGCAGACGGTTGTTTAACACCTGGTTATATGGCTCAGCGTGTTGATAAACACAGTCTACGTGTCTTTTTACCATACTAAGGCCCCGTGACCGGAGGCCCGATTGTGAGCCGCAACACGCGATGTTTCAGCCAGCGGGAACATGTATTACATTTTTTGTGCCAAGTAAGTCAGTTGTGTTGTGACTCCGCGATGCACATGGCCCCACGCACTGTGTTTATAATGACACCTGAGATCTCGCCAAGTCCACTAGCTGTTTCTAACACTCGTTTACTGTAAGCAAACGGTATTAAGGCAATATTTTGACAGGAACAGATGAATTTTAAAGGGAAGAAGCTAATTTTTCATGTTAATTAAACATGCTTTACAGGTGATTGGGCCCCTTTAATACACATCCGATATCGAAATCGGCCCCCTTAACAGAATAAGTGGTTAAATAGCGCTCCGGACCTGAAGGGTTGGTTCACCCTAGGTGCGTGAAGCGATTAAAAAAATGCTGTTTGAGTGAACATACCATCCGGTGTTTGTATTTTATACACTGTATTCAGATTGTACACATATGTTCTAAAGTGTAGGACAGCGTTGATAATCTTGCTTAATTCTGTGGCATAAAAATCTAAAGTAACGGTGAGCGCATGCGTCACTTATCATTACATTACATAGTTCCATTTACACCCGTTTATAGTTCTTCATTTCAGTGCACAAGTTTTTTTAGATCAATGCACAAGTAAAAGAAAGGGTGGACATTTAAAGGACAATCAAAATGAGATCATACAATTCTGTAGCCAGTTTTTGCGAAAGAAAACTGAATCATGAGCAATCATATGGAGTGCTAAATTATGCATGTAAAATTCGACTTTTCCAGTGCAGACAAACGGGCGATTTGTAAAAATGTATATAGATCCTTACTGTCAAAAGGTACAAATAATATTAAGCGGTGACATTTTATTTTAAAAATGAACGGAAGTCTGTATATGAATTCACAGTATGCAAGTATGATAAGGTCGTATAGTAAAACAGAATAAAGTTTAAAATGAATACTGAGACCTTACAATCGTAAAATCTTTAAAATACTTTTTCTTAATTATTTACGTAATCCCTAATTTCTGTTTAGTTGCTTTAACGTTCTGTATCAGACGTGAGACATATCGTGGTAACACTGTGTCGACTTCATGGTTTTTAAGATAAAGCTTGCAGTCTTTCTCATAAAATTTGCTCATGCACTCGCCCCGGAAATGGTGCACGTAGCCATACTTCCGGTGGGAAACCGTTCGCGATATGTAGGAGTTAGCATCGGGTGAAAGTTTGACTACCCCGTGCCAGTTCCCGGTCAGAAAACGCTCTGTGTGGAAGATAGATTTTGGCTGAACCTTTCCTACTGGCGTGCGTACTTTCCGAGATGCCATTCGAAGTTCTGTTGTGTTTTCTTGTCTCAGTTCTGCCAATTTATCAAAGTCACTGAAGTACCAACCAGTTCTGAAGGTCAAGGCCGCGGCGGCTGGGGTTTCTTTGTATGCACGTGTTATCATGCTTGGCAAGTCCTCATTCTCCCACGGGGTCAGAAACTCATCCAAATCAACTAGTAACGTAAACTCATACGCATTCACACTTCTGTAAAGACAGTCTTGAACTGATATTAACGTAGCTTGTTGACCGATGGAATATTCCTCCCCCCGAGATAAACTTTCAGCAAGCTCGTAGATTCTTGTATAAAGCGGAAACGGAAGCACTGCTATAATGCCTATTTTTCTATAATAATCCAAAACTCGATTCGCCTTGCCTTTTAAAGTGGCGTTCTGTACAATGAATGAATTTACTCCGACCAGCTTGTGAAACTCTACCCATTCTATAAGTATATCAGCAGGTATGTCCCCAGTCAGCGATTTTACGCATGCGCCTACCCGTGGTCCTTTGACGTCACTCGGTCTCGAACTGTTATCGCTTTTTATTAACTGTAAAGTAACGCCCGTGCTTTCTGGGTCAACAGTTAAAGTCACGTGACTAGGATTTGATATACCTGACGGGAGCAAACAGTGCACTACTTTAGCAGTATACGGCATGTCGGGCGGCCAGCGTGAATCTATGTCGTCAATCACACCCCTTATTGCAATACGAGTACTACGGTCAAGAGTCACGTGGCAGGTGACGTTTAGGTTATTCTTGTTCTTAGCCAATAAAAATGCTCTGATAAAATGTCTGCGGAATCGCAGATCGAGGAAAGCAGACGACACAATTATCTCCTTGCCGCCAAGCTGCTTCGCTGTGGGAGGAATGTTTGTAAATACTAAATCCTTCAAAGATAACTTTCTCTGATCAGTATTTACAACAGCAGACGGTGGTTTTGTCGACGACTTATATTCTAGTTCAGTCGGCGTTTTCGTGCCTTGATTTTGGTCTGGACCAGCATTTTGAATCCCTGAATGATTAATATTTGAGTCGCTAGTCTTGGTTTTCAGCTCGACACGGAGATGTTGATTAATGCTGACGTCACTGTTATTGGCCGAAGGATCAGGTGACTGTATTGCTGCACTGCTATATAAAACATGGTGTTTCTGAACCAATCCTAAACCAACATTCTCTTTGTAATAAAATACGACGTTCCCGATTATTTGACCAATAAGGAAGAAACACAATGCCTTTAAACTTAGCCTAACATAAAAAGAAGCCATCACACATTAATTTGTACACTGTGTCTAACAAGCTGCTAGATATAGATAGCTATAGATGATCCCTCATCATGAAAAGAAAGATTGCATATCCTTGTACCGGTCTTCTGTTTCTGAAATAATAAAACAACACTATTTCAATTTACGGTAATACATCAGCGCCTTCTGGTATTAATTCTTGCAACATTGTACATATATACACACCTTTTTCTTTTGAACATCGTATAAATGACAGTTTGTGGCAAATTATCTCTACCGTCATGGTGTCTTTTTATCACGATATGTGTGTGTGTGTGTGTGTGTGAGGGTGTGTTTGTGTGTGTATCGTGTGTCTAGTATAGGACTGCCAAGGGGTTTCTCAAAGATAAATGATTCAGGTGAACACTATAGATGGCTCTGGTAAGCAGTGATGATGGTATCATAAATAACAAATTCAATTTAAAAAAAAATGTATTGAAATCTAATATTAGAGTGGACTAGTTAGTAAATCGTTTTGTTCCGTTTAACATCTCGTAGTGCATTTACTGATCTAATAGCAACACTATTCCAGGCACTTAAATGGCGAGCGTCCCTGGGACGCCTGAGAGATGAAGTCAATGACCCCTATGCACACTATTCATTTGTAATACTAGACGTCTGTAGCTGTAGACTCGGTGTGATTTTTATGAACTCTTTTAAACTGTAAACCTGTTAGAAGATTAAAAAAGTAATGTAAATGGTTGACACCTTTTGAAAAAGACTAGCTGTGTGTACGTTCTTGTACACAAGCTTTCGGGTGCTCGGCCCTCTTCCTCAAGTGTAAATGGAGCTGTTCCTCAGGTAGCTGTTCGCAGTATGGTTCATTTGGAGAGGATTCATGAACCATATATTATATATATATATATATATGTGTGTGTGTGTGTGTCTGTCACAGAAAGAGACTGTTGATGTATAACTGTACCTCGTAGTTTGTGGTTAAGCCGATGTCCTTGTCGTCAGGGATGGAGGTCATCAGATGTTCCTGTAGCTAGGCGTGACATGAGGGTCCGGTTTAGTGATACTTATCTTCTCTAGTGACCTCTCAGATGACCGGTCAGATGGCAGACCATTATAAAGGCGCAGACGTACCATAAACGCTCGGCCACACTCCTCGCTTCATGGCACAAAACTTCATACGTATATACATACAACAGTCACTGTTCACTCAGATCCGTGGTATATATGCTTGTACTAAATTTAACACCGTTATTAACTTCAAGTTGGTGCACGCATGACTCACACATGTTAAAACTTGGTCCATTTTTCAAACATCTAAATCTTTTCTGGTATGTGAACACATTCATATAATTGGATCGGAGCGACGGGCTTTATATTATGAAAAAAAAACACAATGCAACACTGACACTGACATGTATGGCTGACGTAATTAATAGGGCATTTCATTATGTCGCATGGTCGTCCAAGACAATCTACTCAGAGCTAAAACGTTCCCCGCCCCGTTAACGATGAAAAGGTCAGTGTGTGTCTCCGGGGCAGGTTCGTATGAGTGCGTCGGGGGGGGGGGGGGGGGGGGAGGGGGGTCTGCTGGCTACTAGGAAACTTAATTATCAAGCAAACGTGTTCAGAGTCCCATTCAACTATCATGTAAGACATTTCCTACAACAATTTATTAGTACAGATTTTCCATAAATTGAACCCATTTTCTGAAAGAAATAAAAACATATTTTTTTTTATTTTACAAAGAAATTCGAGATCGTATGATTTGATAAGACGTTGGCAGCCCTTCTGTGAGAACTGTAAAATCGGCAGTGACGTCAGGCACAGGAAAACTCCTTAAGACTAAAATCTAGACTCAATAAAATCTCTTGGTATGTCTCACACATTCACCATCAACGTTTCACAAAAATATTAAAAAACACGAAAATATTAAATTATTTCCAAATACTGTCCATGACATCATAATTGCACCAGCTAGCCAATCGCATCATGGCGTCCTATTTTTAACACGGTGACCTGACATTTAATAAGGTCTCTTTCTTAAGGCCCGTTTCTGTCAATAGCCTTGGTCTGACATAGCCTGAACATTCAGCCTCTATTCAGAAATGGGGTCCTAACATCTGAGGGGGAGAGTTTCTCCTTCTGATTCGAATCATCCCTAAAAAGGCAATCTCATGCAAAATAAAAGGGGATCTATGCAAATAACCTAATAATACCCGACAGATGGTATAGATATGCATGACGTCGCCTGAGAATAGAACCTCCTAAGCCTTCCCAGCATGTCTTGTCAGGCTGTAAACAAGAGCCACCGAGGTAACAATAATCCAGTTTTCTTGAGTAAGTTCCAATATTTTCATATATACTGAATATAAAATTATCTAATTTATTTCTCAATTGAGTCAACACAATTGTATTATGCGTAATATGTAGGGGTTTTTGCATGCCCTCACACTAAACGCCGAATATCGTGGTCTCAACCACTTTGGTTAGATCTGACCAAGCTTGAGAGGGAAAACTCCCCATCTTTGGACCTGTAACGCCAACAAGAAAGAAAAATTATATTGTTAGCAAACCTATGAGCTTATGCGATGGCGCGGCGTCGTCCGTCCGCCGTCCGCCCGCCGTCAGCCGTCCTTGGTCCATGCTGTAATTCAGAAACCGTCGGAGCTAGCAGCTCCAAATTACATGTAAGAATTAGTCATATGTGAAACTTGGTGCCGTAGAGCTTATAATTGGGTATCTGCATTAATTAAGATTTTTATAGAGAAAAAGCTTAAAAATCTTTAATAATCTTCTTCTCTGAAACTGTCCAGCCAAAGTGTCCAATATTTCACAGAAATGTTCCCTGGAACAATCTCTCTCAAATTTGTTCAAATGGTTCCAGTTCGGTGATTCTGACCGGGTTACAGGAAGTTGAACTTTGTCATATGCATGATAAAATTACAATCTCTGAAACGGCTGAAGCTATCATCATCAAATTTTATGTTAATGTTGAGTCATATCTGAAATTGATGTATTAGTGGCGCCACCTGCATTGGTCTTTTTGTTCGGGGGTCAACGGTGCCCGAAGCATACAGAGGGCTACAAAAATACTTCTTCTCTGAAAGCGTAAAGCCAGCTATTATAATATTGCACAGAAATGCTCCTAGGGTAGGGTAAGTTTGTTCAAATAGTCTCTGTTCAACGACTTTTGGCCGAGTTATGGGAAGCTGAATATAGTCAATTGTTATAGCAGCCCATTTCTGCTCAGTGGCTACAAGGATCTTCTTCTCAAAAACCACCGGGTCAAATTCTTTCATTTCAGGAATGAATGATCCTTAGATGCTGATAATTCAAGTTTGTTCAAATGGTTTTGATTCTCTGAATTTCCTAAATTTTATACAGGAAAAGTTAAAAAAAGATATCATAAACTTCTCCGAAACTGTCCAGCCAATTGTCCAATATTTCACAGAAATTATTTCATGAACAATCTCCCGCAAATTTGTTTGAATGGCTCCAGTTCGGTTCTAGGAGGTTTAACTTAGTCATCTATGCAATAAAGCTTTCAAACTTAAAATCTCAGAAACAGCTGTAGCTTTCATCACCAATTTTCTGCCAATGTTTGTCACATGAGTCATATCTGAAATTGAGGTGTTGGTGGCGCCACCTACATTGATCAAGCAAAAATGTAAGTTTAGACTCTTCTAGCTTATCACTTTTTTTCTAAGAAACTGTTTAGCTGATTGGTTTAAACTTTACAAGAATTGATCTGGTAATGTTCTGTCAGTTTTATAAGAATAGATTGGGTAAATGCAGCTTTAAACAGCAGTGTAGCCAATTGAAAAGGCTTTCAGTGTTTAAAAAAGATTTTATAAGAATAGATTGGGTAAATGCAGCTTTAAACAGCAGTGTAGCCAATTGAAAAGGCTTTCAGTGTTTAAAAAAGATTTGGCAGCATGGCAAGTTTTAATGTGCCAAGTCAACAGTTCAATCATTGCACCCAGGTGCAGTCCAGACATCACCATGGCAATTGACCTGGCTCTGCCTGGTGTCCAGATACAGTCTAGACTTATAGACGATGTGTCTAGACACATAGTCTGGACGTCTAGAACCTACCTACTGTGTCAGATTTTACAATAGGTCAAGTTACGCTTTGAATCTAAAAATAACTTTCGCAGACTTCCAACCATTTCTGATTTGCCAACAGGTCGAGTTTCAGTCTGTAAGAATCAATGGTAAGTTCGCTCTGTAAGAGCCAGTGGTGCGGTTACATGTGGCACATTAAATACCCTTGACCTGGGGGAAAGCTGAGCCTCCATTGCCAGGATGCATGAATAGGTGTGACTCAATACCAAGGCTAAAAGAGGAACTTGTTATTTTTTCCACATCATCGTGTTGGCCGCACCAGAAGGTGACAACTCCTTTGTAGGCGTTGTAGCTTGTATATTTTATTGTGTGGTTGGGGAAAACCTGACTGATCATGTTTGCTATGCTTATTTCGTTCTGTGCCTTGATTGGGTCAATCCCTGTCAATGACACTGGGATTCAGGTTTTTTTTTTTGGCGAACCTGTGAGCTTATGCTATGGTGCGGGGTCATCCGTCGTGCGTCTGTGCGCCGTGCTTCGTGCGTCGTCTGTACGTTAACCATAGCTATCTCCAAAACGGCAGAAGCTAGCATCATCAATATTTGTTGCAAATAATAAGTCATCTGAAAAACTCAATTGGATTTTGTTTTTTTTTAACTGCATTTTCTTCGATTTTATAGGGAAAAAGTTTAAAAAAGCTTTAAAAAACTTCTTCCATGAAGCTGTCCAGCCAAATTGTCCAATATTTCACAGAAATGATTCCTGGAACAATCTCTCTCAAGTTTGTTCGAATGGTTCCAATTTGGAGATTTTTGGCCGAGTAACAGGAGGTTGAACTTAGTCATCTGTCCCGAAAAGCACACTAAAATTAAAATCTCAGAAACGGCTGGAGCTATCATCACCAAATTGTAAGTCATATCTGAAATTGAGGTATTGGTGGCGCCACCTACATTGATCTGGTTTTTTTTTTACAAGCAAAAATGTAATTTTAGACTCTTCTAGCTTATACACTGTTTTATGATGAAACTTTTAAGCTGATTGGTTGAAATTTACAAGAATTATTCAATGGTAGGGTTCTGCCAGTTTTATAAGAATAGATTGGGTAAATGCAGCTTTAAAAGAGCAGTGTAGCCAATTGAAAAAGGCTTTCTGTGTTTGAAAACATATTTGACAACATGCTGAGTTTCAGCAGGCAAGTCAAGAGGTCACTCAGTTCAACCAGGTGGGGTCCAGACATCACCATGGTAACCGACCTGGCTCTGTCTGGTGTCGCGACAATGTGTCTAGACGTCTAAAAAATAAACCTCCATTCATACTCCCAAACTTTGCACAGGTTCGTATTAGGCCTGTAGGCCTTGTTTGAATCGTGAGCGTTACAGGCTTGTAGCTAGTCTGACTGTGTCAACCGCATGCGATTCTTTTAATAATAATTACACTTTCTGTCTTCGTAACATTTATTAACCGAATTTCGATGAAAAAGTAAGAGATACTTTCACTGGGCGTACCTTATCAGGCTATGAGAAGCACTGTGGCAGCGCCATCTGTTGGCTCCTGAGAAAGTTAGCTACTGTGCCATCCCCCTTAAATATGAATATGGGAAGCAAGTGTTTAGGATGGCTGTGGTGCCATATTCTGATGGGTTGCATAAACCCACAGACCCGCTATGTAGACTTTGTAAACATCAAAAGTGGACCCCGCAGGTCAGGTTTATTTTTCTATATTTAATAAGAGAAGTGGTGTGCAACTGCGGGATTTTGACTAAGACGGCTTGGAATTATGACTAACGATAGTCAAAATATGCTTTCAAATTAGTATTGGCCATGTTGACCCCACAGAATGGTACAGAATACTTCTGTTTGATTCAGTACATATATTGGTAAATAGTATCAAAGGCTGATTTAGAATTTATTGGAAGGCTGAGCCCATGCCGTACTAAGTTCTAACTTCTTGCGGCTATGGCTCGGGGTATTGTAAATACCCGTTTAGTTATATTTTTTTGCGAATTATGGTTCAATCGTCATCTGTATATATTTACACAACATATCATTTACATAGCATACAATCTGCTGTGCTTTAACAATGTTTTTAAAGTTACAATAAACATCATTCGAAAAACATCAGGCCACTGGAGTGCCGGAGAATAGCCCGACAATTCAATTAAAAATGGAAATACATCACTGATGTCATGTGCATAAAACGAAAAGGACCTTGTGTTTTCCTTGGGTCTGGTAAAAAACTTATTCTTAATGTTTTGGGCTAAAGTCAGATTTATATACGAGTCACCATGGTAACCGTTATGATGTGACAATCACAAGTGGTATAAGGACTTTAGTCTATGACAGTGTTATCTCTGCTAAATCGACGGTATATTAAAGTCAGCTATTTACCTCCCTTTTCTTTACAAATTATGTGATTTCTGGCTTACTTTCCGTACATATTCATGAACTTTAGGAAGTTCCCATTAAGAAAAGTTCTTATAACGCTTCTGTGCAAGATTTAAATGAACGCATTTGTCCAAAATCTATTATTAAACATAGTACCTGACCCGTTGTTGACAAACAGAAAAAAAAACATGTAAGCAAAGGTTGGACGTGTGGAAGTGTAATGCCCTTAGGAAAACTCTGGTTCGTCTGATTGTCACCAGATGTCCTTGCTGAATGTGTTTGGATTATTTTCATGCCCCCTGCCGAAGTTATAAGCACGTAGTTAAAACCAAAACTGAACATCATGTCGGCATTTTCCAATCTATTTATTAAAGATTAAAGGAATTAAAATTAGTTAATAAGCGTCAGATAACGGAATAGGCCCCTTTAAATTACTCGTTGAAGAGTGATGCACTGTCGTCTCGTGAACAATCCATGCGGAACACATTTATTCAGCTAATGTACGGGCCGTACCAGTATACAGTAGGCCTACACGCGGTGCAGAATGCATGCAATTCCATATCACACCACATCCAGCATATCATTGGTATCAAAGCATGTATACAATATAAACAACAAAGTACGATATAAACAAATGTATACAATATAATGCGCGGCAGTGGATAACTCACAAACAACAAAGGTTTTGTGATAGACACTAGAGCAGAAACGCTTATTGCCTGTGCCCGATGCAAAATAACAAGACACTTTCAAGGAAGCGATTTAACAATAAATATGATACAGAGAGACAACAGGATAATGCCTACATAACCAGAAGTGGATCCAGGGAGGGGGGGGGGGGGGGTGGTTCCAGGCCTTTTTCAGCCGCCGCAATCTTTACTTAGGGTTTCAGACCATATTTGCGGTCTGAACCCCCCCCCCCCCCTCCCCACACACCCCTCTTTTTCCGGACCTGGGGACCTTTTTTTAAGGCTTTGTCATTAGTCCTCCTGGATAACTCCCCCCCCCCCCCCTCACTTCCTAAATCCTGAACTGTCCCTGATAACACCCTCAGTTCCTTACCATAAATGAGAGTATTTAAAGAACGTATAGTTTATAGTTATTGCTGGCATAAACGATAATAAAGAGCAACCATGATGTATACATCCTGTAATAAAAGTTCAATATATCATCTACTCACCATGTACATGTAAACAGGACATAATTATTTAGCACTTAGCAATACAGCATGACTGCGAATTCATGACACAAAATTAAATAACATTGCAAACTGCCTGGTTAAAGCAGCACATACATTTGATATGTATAAAACACTATTAAAAAGAGCATAAAACACGACGGTGGCGAATGTGATATATACGTCCGGGACTTCAGGAATCAGCGTGATTCATCACGTATCATCATAATCAATACAGCCATATTGAATCAATATTTGCTTTTGTTTGATAATATCTGTTCGAAGAAACGCCACGATGGATTGGTACGTCTTCGATTATGTATAATCTTTTTTCTTCAATAATGGGTGACTCAAAAAAAATTCCTTAAGATATCTTCCACTGTCTAGACATGGCCCTTCAGTTAGACCCTGTGCAACAGACACAGCCTATACCAGAATACATGACACAATCATAGTGGTGGATGTGGGATAATAGAGGCTACAGGACTCCTACCCTAAATGAGGTAGTGGATAAATTTTCTTACATTCCCTGTTCAGACTCCTAAATATATATATATATATATATATATATATATATATATATATATATATATATATATATATATATATGTTCATTGAAGGAAAACGCCCCGACAGTAGACTTGTTAGAACATATAGATGGGACTGATACACTGCTTCTATTATCGCCTACCCGCGATCATTATTTTCTTAACTGTCTGACAGTGATAATATATTGGGCATGTCTTCGCGGGACTAGTCTACCGCTTGATAAGAAATATATTGCACTGGAAGGCACTGATATGAAATGAATGATAATAACGCACAACAGAAGTCATCAGAGTTTCAGCCTGTCCTTTGCCACCTTAACGTTATGTGATAGGCGTGTGACGTACCGCTGTAACACAGTGTCTACCTCGTATTCCTGTAAATATCGCTTACAATCGGCCTCATAGAATTTAAGAACACATTCTCCGCGGAAATGATGAACATAGCCGTACTTTCTATAAGGAACCGTTATGGATGAGTAAGTTTTTGTATCAGGTGGCAGTTGGACCACTCCGTGCCAGTTTCCTGCCAGAAATCTTCCTGTATGGAAGATTGACTTTGGCTGGTTACCTCCTACAGGAGTTCGTATTCGCCGAGATGCCATGCTCAATCCTTTAACACCGGCATCTTGTATTTGTGCAATCTTATCAAAATCATTAAAATACCATCCAGTATTGAATGTTAGAGCCGCGGCCGCCGGGATATCTTTGTAAGCACGTTGTACCATTTGAACTAAATCTTCGTTTTCGAAAGGCGTAAGAAATTCATCCAAATCAACAAGTAAGGTGAAATCGTACACATTTGCGCTTCTATAAAGACAGTCTTGAATTGAAACCAACGTAGCTTGTTGGCCAATTGAATAGTCATCCGCACGAGATAAAGGTCCACTTTTGCGCGCATGCTCATATACTTTAGCGTAAAGCGGAAATGGAAGAACCGCCATGACACCCAGCTTTGAATAAAAACGAAGCACCTGATTTGCCTGACCCTCTAGGGTAGCATTATGTACAATAAATGAATGTATCCCTGTCAGTTTTTGAAATTCTAGCCATTCTATCAGCGTATCAGCAGGAAGTCTGCCTGTGAGTGACTTTACGCATGCGCCGATACGGGGCCCCTTTGTGCTCTTTGGTCTTGAATTATTATCTATCTTTATCAACTGCATAATGACTCCAGACTTTTCTTGGTCCACAGTGATCTCTACTTGACTAGGATTTGATAAACCAACAGGAAGCAGGCAGTAGGCACCGGTTGCTACATACACGTTGTTTGGCGGCCAGTCTGGATATATATCATTTAATTCTGCCTTTATTGTAATTTTAGTTCCTCCATCTATTTGCAAGATGCAATTGATTTTTGGGCGGTTTTTCTTTTTAACCAACAAGAAGCTCCGAATGAAATGTCTAGAGAAACGTAAATCAACGAAAGCAGACGACACGAACACTTCCGCTTCGCCAACTTGCTCCCCTTTTGGCGGGATGTTTGAAACGACTAGATCCTTTAAAGATGGTGTTATTAAGTCTTGTGTGGAAAGATTTGATGCCAGTGGAGGCTGTGGTTTGATAGTAGGTTTGACCTCAACATTTTCATATTTTATGGCAGTTCGGGATGTTGTCTTACGATTATATATTTCAGGCTTCGTTAAAGAATGCGGACTGCTGGAATTTTTGCTGTCGTCACCCCCATCGGACGATCGTAATTTTTCCTTGTCTCTGTACACATCAAGCATGTTCTGCCGAGTATCAGGGGGTTTAATGTATTTCACAGTGACATTTCCAAGCAAATTCCCGACCAAGAATAGACACAGGACGGTAAACCCCAGCCGTAAATATGAAGTACCCATCATTCAGCTTCTGTTTGTCCTCATCACTGACTGCCATCCATGTTGCTTTGTAACAGTCACTTGGGATGTCCCAGTTTACACCACCTATAAAGATAGAGACAATCTTTATGTACTTACAGAGGTTGTACATTACACGATAAAGAGAAATTTGTTTTAAATGTTATCCATCGAAGAAGTTATACGGAAGATATATTAAGACTGATGAATGTATGTCTGTTTGTAACACTGTTTGTATGCAATATACCCGCCCGTGTTCAATTTCAAGAAAGATTGGTTCAAAAGAGTAACCCACCGATTTAGACGGCATGCATAATTTGACTTGTATGTATGTTTGTTATTTAATCTGTATGCAGGATACCCGTGGAACTTACTGATGAACTGTGTAATAAAAAATAATACACAACATTTCTAAAGCACCCTATACATAAACTAGAAACGTGCTCTTAAAATGCACCTACTAAGATCAACTACCTCAAATACAACAAAATGATATACAATCAAATAAAAACTGGTTTCTATAAAAATATGTATTTTAACGTTTCATAAAACGATAAAGGTCAGTTTATCCCTGAAGTGACTAATAAGTTCATTCTACAATATGGGAGCCAAAGTTCAAAAGGAATTATTCCCGTATGTAATAGTCCTTGGATTTGACACTTTTTTAACTGTACGGAAGGTATTAATCTAAAAGTTCAAGATGGTGGGTACCGGCCAACTAGTTTACTAATCTACTCTTGAACAAGAGCAATTAGTCATTTAGAAGAGAATAGTAAAACCTATACTCCATGGGTAGCCAATGAAGTTGGATATGGACAGGCGTAACTTGATCTCTCGTTATTTTAATATTTGCATGGAATATTATCAATGACCAGATGTGAATTATACAGGATCATTCAATGTATCTCTCTGGACATCTATCACTCCCGTTGATGATGACACTCGGCGGAGTGATTCTAAAGTGATTCAGTGTGGGATTTATTGTGTGGGTGCGATATCTATTTTTGTATAGTTTTGTGTATGTCTGTGTATGTATATAATTCTTTTGTAAATGTATATATGCATTTACAGGTGAATGTGTTCAAGTGTAGTTATGTATTATAAGTGAAGTTATATGTATGAGATTATAAAACATTTTCATTTTCCTGATCACTCTTTAGTTGTTGAAGTTGGTATGTATGTATCATATGAAATATAATTTCACATCTTTGTGTTTACTGCATGTTGTGTACTCCAAAAAAAATGTATGGTTCTCAAGCACCGCCCGCGTCAATTTTAACCCCTCGCAAAAAAAAATTTATTCTGATTTTCATCTTTCAAAAAGATAAAATAATACAATTTTGATAAGATTTCGTTTGTTATGTTATGCTATTACCTGTTTAGCAAACAAATTCTGTTATTATCATGCCTTTCTCTGATCATATGACATTTTTGATCGAAACCTACAAAAACAGGTAAAATAAAAATCGCCCGCCCGCACTGATTTCTGAAAAAAAAGTCCTTGAGAACCATACCTATTAATTTTGACCTTATATTTCTTTATAACATCCATACGTGTTTGTATGGACAGGAGAACATTCATTTTGACCACCAGGCTATTTTGTAATCCTGGTTAAATAAATATGTTTAAACTAAACTAACAAGTAACACAGTGAAGGCGGAGGTTGGCACTCTGTAAGATTCTTCTTTACACTCTGACGTCATATGATGCTCAGCCATGTAACCCTGGAACCAGGGTCAGCATAAACAGGCAAACAAAACATATATGGCTACAATTATTATCCTATTAAATAAAATGCAAAGGAACGTTGCTTAATGAGCCATAATCAAACAATACCTACCATATACGAGCAATAATTAAGGCTAAAAGCGGCAAATAAAAAGAACCATTCCACCACGATCTAATGGAAGACACTTAGATATCCGTCGGATTCTAGGTGTGGGAGACATTAAACCATCCATGCAGGGAGACGTATATTATATAGTGTCGAGCAAAAGTGAATAATTAACTAGCAGTCATGTTTGTTATATGTTGGGCGTGCGCATATAAACGGAATAAGAGACGGTCATTTATTACAACACTGGCAATACAATTCTAAAACAACATTCGCTTCCACATTATTTTTTCTTTCCCTGAGATATAAATCGTGTGAAAGGGACTTAAACAATCCCGTAAACAGGTCACTAAACTTACCAGCTTAATATGACTGTTCAAATAATAAAATAATAACCAAGGGTTTATATAGCTAGCCGCCACACTTGCAAGGTTAAGCAAAGGCATGATGCATAAAAAGGCAAGGTCATAAATCATGTCAGCGTTTGTTCTATGAGAGGCCTTTTAGAATCTTTTTTTTTGTTCTCCCTATATATTCTTTCATGGTACCGTGATTCAGTTTAACACAGTCATCTATCACGTCAATATATATATATATATATATATATATATATATATATATAGAGAGAGAGAGAGAGAGAGAGAGAGAGAGAGAAAAGAAAAAGAGAGAATATTGATAAATACTTTTGTGTATACTATGTGTCGTTGGTGTATATATCTAAGTGACCAAGAAGTGGTACAGTCATTTTCCTAATAATCAGAACATAATATGATGGTGTACAAATAAATATACATATCAAGTAATGTTTATGACATAAACGTCATTACTCCTTGTATTGGTCAGTTACCTTCAGGTTAACATTTCACATGAATTAGGGAAAATATTTTACTTTATGAAATGTTGTACAGGACCAACACCTATGAAAAAATAATTCGTCGACTTTGTACTTGGTAAATTTGATATGCCTTATTGAACTCGAAAGTCTACAGGAGGCCATCCAAGTTTTACATCTTTATTCTATGTATGCATTTCCACGCATAAGCTGGGCTTATTTCAACACACGAGCGGATTCCCTGGGAGAATGAGAAAATGTCTCGCGTCCGGGTTGGTTGGCCTTCGAATTCTAGTATTCATTGCATCCTGGTAGGCATCCTAGTAGCTTGTATGGTAAGTGTAATGTGTAAAACATACCCTGTGCACTGTGCTATACATGTATACTACTTTGACAAGCCTATACGCAGTAATAACACATATATACACTATTATACAGATGGACGTTAGTGCATGATCCCGTGACGTACACGGAACGTAGGGTCATCTGTGTGGTCAAGAGCCGTTACAAGTCACGGCTATTAATATCATTGTATGCCCCTGAGCCCAAAGTTGGATTCAAGATGCTTAATGTTGTACTTGTTTTTATCGTTAACAAAGTAAATAAATAAGGACCACCTTCAGGCAACTTGACTGCAACAACAGCCCTATTCCCGTCCTCCACACATCCACTCCCCCGGACCCCTGTACTTAGATAATCCTCAAGACCCCCCACCCCCACCACCCAATCCCAAATCCCCAACTGCCGGCACTCTCCTATTCTATCAGGATGTTTGACTTACCAAATTTAGAGTTTGGTTTAGAAAGTTTTCCATAAGAAAATATATGCGTAGGGTTCAGAATGACTTTGGAAATCTACTATTGTGTTTTATTTTATAGCATCCTATAATAGCATAATAAAGACATCTCAAATAGATAAAAATTTAACTTTCCGTGTGGCAGTTGATGTTATAGAAATAAAAAAAGTTTACCTACCTGCAGCTCCATTAATGAAAAGACTCCAGAAATCTACTGTTGTACGCGTGGTCTTGTTGTACAATATATACGGTGTCACCTTAAAACAGTGAAAGAGCGACATGAAACATACTACACAACAGTGGCGTTTATATCATACTGCATGCAGTAAGTGACGTTTCTAGTTCGTTTCACCTAGCTCGGTGCTAGTTCATGTCTGCTTCGTGCGTATGCATATACTGAGCTATATATATATATGTGTGAGGGAATGCGGCCTGGCTATGATATAGGACATGGGGAGCGACATTTCATTATCAAACGCGTGTATATACAAACAGTAGCTTTTTTCACTGAATAACTTCCCCTCTGCGCACATCATACAAAGACTCCCTTTTTTTACACTAAGGGTATAGGTAATACACCATTTAATTGTTTGGATCCGATAAGAAACCTACTTACCTAATAACATTTTCTTCTAGCACAAGATACACAGCCTTTTGCCAACTGTAATTGGAACAGTCTGTCTGTGTGTGTGTTCTGTTTCTGTATTAACATCTTCATCTGGTACAATGACGCATCATTCTTAGATCATAATGAAGAATGTTTCTAAACTTTTATTTTTTTTTTTTTTATTGAAATATCGTGTTTATTTAAGGAATAATGTAAAATAGTATTGCTCCATATGATGGAGACAACCGAACCTACAAAACAATATAAAGGACATATGTAAGGCCCAAAAAAAATAGGTATGGTTCTCAGACACTTTTTTTTCAAAAATCAGTGCGGGCGGGCGGTATTTTATTTTTAACCTGTTTTGTATGTTTCGATAAAAATGTCATATGATCAGGAAAAAGCATGATAATAAGGCAAAAAAAAATTAAAGGTATGGTTCTCAGGCACCGCAAGCATCAATTTTAAACCCCCGCATCAAAAGTTTTTATCTTGATATTCAAAAAATCTTTCCAATTTTGAGCTGCTGCCGCTACGACATTTCTTTCAAGAAGATAAAACCATACAATTTCCTTTGTTTTTTAGTGCTTTTACTTATTTAGCAAAATAAAACTGTTATTTTCATGCTTTTCCCTTATCATTAGACATTTTTATCGAAACATACCAAAAAATTTAAAATAACAAAAGCGCCCACCCGCATTGAGTTATGAAAAAAAGTGACTGAGAACCATACCTTTTTTTAATTTTGGCCTAAAAATTTGTTTTTGCTAAACAGGTAAAAGCACTACATAAATTGTATTATTTATCTTCTTGGAAGATAAAAATCAAAATAAATATTTTTGATGCGGGGGTTAAAATTGATGCGGGCGGTGCCTGAGAACTATACCTTTTATTTTATTTTATTTTTTTTTTGCCTAATGAGTGACAGTAAACTAAGAGTTGACCCGCTATAAATAGCTTGACTGTGAATGTGCGACAGACTTGAAATGGGACGACAACTACAATATAGTTGAACGAAACAGACCGTGGACGGCCAGATTGAACGACCCGCAGATCAAGCGAGAACGGAGCAAGTAGCCGTTACCGACCAAACAAAGAGTGAAAACATCAAAGTATACAATCAAAGACTAAAACACTACATACAGTTGACAATCAAATCCAGCTAAGCAAAGGTGGATATGATTAATTGAGGTAAGCCTAAACTGCAACAACATGCATAAACAGAAAATGGAGAGAAAAAAGGTATTTACAGGGAACGTTAATGCGAGTTCAATGTCCGTAAACATGACCGTAATTTAATTGATCATTAATTTTTTTGTGTTCTTTTCAGAGATAGGGGTGTGTTTATGTACAGTTATATACCATTGAGGTAAGTCCATAAGTGTGTCAGAAAAAAATATCATTTTATATTAGCTCCTGTCACTAAACCGCTTGATACCCAGAAGACCATTCCCTAACACGATCACTCAGACCCTCTTCTGCATACAAACTGTTTGCAAGTGATTCGTGCTTTGCGCTAGATCTCTGTCTTATTGTCTCTGCAGGGATGGTATGAGTTCATTCAGGTTCGTGTGCGTGTCTGTGTGTTTGTTCACAACATAACTCACACATTCCTGCAACGGAATCTCATGAAATTTTCAGGGTATTTCAAAAATAGGCCAAGGAAGCATCATTTGGATTTTGTGTGGACCCTCCTCATGATCCGGGTCCAGCAAGGAATTCCAAGAATATTCACAAATGTACATTAACTAATGCACGACTGGAACCCAGGTGTTCACAAATGAACTTGGGAGTGTTGGCCGAATAAGAGAATACAAACACGTTTTGGGGAGCATCCAGTAGCGGATCCGGGGGACCCCTGGACCCCCCCCCCCCCTTTTTCATCCGAAGCAACCTTTTTCTAAATGTTTCCGTAGTCCTCTTGGTTTGGACCCCTGTCCTCCTTTTCCTAAATCCTGGATCCGACCTCGGCATCTCACATAAAAGACCGCCGAAATGGCGGAAGCCCGCATTCTTGGGAATGCATCTTTTTAGTTTAAGTACATGTACACTGAATAAATATCGATAGATCATTACCATGCATGCAGGAACCCTGCCATTTTTTGAGTCCTTCCGTTATTTTATCGTAATATATTTCCTGTTTTCTCTGTTAACAAAACTTGTCTTAAAAAAGGAACGATATGTTTTCCAATTTTTATTTATTCCAAGATATGTGATGAGTGTATTGTGTCTTACAGATAGGTTCCAGATGTAACCATAAAACAGACATGTACAAATTCGTAAAATACAAGTGAAAATTGAGTTCATATATGACAGTTAGCAAATTCAGAATAGATGTCATTAATCACTCTACCATCACCTGTTGTGACGTAGCGGGAACACGGTGAGATTGAAAATGCTTAAGCAGTAAAATGACGGATTATGTCAGTGCAGGCGCGGATCTAGGATTTATTTGCAGGGAGGGGTCAACGGGTGTCATGAATAAAATTGTCTAAAAATAGGTCGTTGGTTAAGAGCGGGGGATGTATACACAACTATAAACCAAAACAAATAAAACAACAAATTCTACTGTTTGACTGTACATGACGACAATGATTCCAATTTAATGTGACGCTGTTTTTTTTTTTTTTTTTTTGTTAATATCGAATAGAAAAAGTGCACATAACAGCAATTATCATGGCTAAACTCTCGGACCGAGAAAAAGGCCCCTCAAAGTTGTTCATTTATTCGAGCTATGATATTGACAACACATAGTAAATTACGATCCTTACCGTATATAGAGGAGTGCAAGCATACACACTTAGGCCAACCATTCCAGGTGGATACGGCGTCAAGTTATCACAAGAGATTAACAGCTGGCGACATCGTTGGCGTAAATCTTGAAGATAAACCTACTTAATTGCTATCGGATCACGCCAAATAACTCGGATCTTCATTTTAGTGACTCCAATGAAACAAGCGAAGTACCACCGCTTCGGTGTTCCCCCCGAGGCCGATGTGGGCTTGTGAGTCGTGTGTTGAGTAAACATGTCGTGCCACCTCCCAGGCCCACCTCGCCATGGTTCACAGATATCGCGGTACAATGTAAATTTGACGGTGGACGGCACTGTTTTAGTTCACTCAGTGCACATTTAGGTCTGCATGACAACCTATTCACTACCATTAACGACCTCTCAAGCTCGGGTTGGGAAGTCGAGCCGCATTGTGACCTGCATTGAACAAAGCCACAGGAAACATTATAACAGTGGAGAGACCAAAACTAGTTATATATGATATAAAGAAGAACTTAAAAGATTGTCTAAATGTTTGATTGCCCGGTACAAATGTAGAATAACTGACGCACCTCTATGAGGCACGGCACTTGTATGGACAGAAAACGTTTTTAAAACCATCTTCATCTGTCTTAATTTCGTCACTTATTTTCAACTGCCTTTTACTTCTTCATAACATCAATTCTAATCACCATTACGTCCGTCCGTATACGCACATCGCTAGTCAAGACAGTGCTTGAGTATTTCTACATTCGCTCCGATTACCCCAAAACCACAGGCGCTTTAATCCCTGTTGGTTCACAAATTGGATTAAACCGTTTTAAATCATGTGTATAAACGATCTCCGAACCTTTTCAAAGCGCTTAACCAGTAAATATTGCTTGTCAGTATCTTGTTTATATGAAAAAATACAAGGCCGGCATCTGTATTTACAACAGCATTACAACCATTAATTGGTATAGATCAGGACAGAATGATATGCAACCTTTTGATTGGGTTCTCAAAATTGTACTAGGTACCAGTCTATACATTTCTTGATTAAAGTCAATCACAAGATGACAAAAAAAAAAATAATAATTTACTGATAAGCATTTTTCCTTGGTAAATCGCCCGTAGAAGGGTAGAGGATTGTTTATATAGTTGAGTGAAAACTGTTGAAGTCAATATTTGTACCAACAGGGATTCAAGCGCCTGTTCCCGAAACGAGCCAGAATAACTTTGGGTTAATTTTTGCGATTCTACTATGAACAAAATGCGAAAAGTCCAAACCAAAACCCTTCAACTTTTACAGAAGCCAATCCAGTGGGATGGTCCATTGGGTACGGACCCCCCCCCCCCCCCCCCACACACACACACTTTTTTTTCAGCCGCCACAAACTTTTTTAGGGATTCAGAACAAATTCTGTGGCTTGGCCTGGACCTCCTTTTTCCGGACCGTGGGACCTTGTTTAAGATTATGTCTTAAGTCCTTCTCAGTTGTACCTCTCCTGTTATTCCTAAATTCTGCTTCCGCCTCCGATTTAATTGCAAGTGATGTATGATATGGACCTGCTTTATGCAAAGCCCCGCGCACTAAATAGTAAATACTAAAAAAAGCTTATCAAAATGGTGTATTAACATCCTGCTTCAGTTAGAGTGGTTTATATCTGAAGGAACTGTTAACAAATTTTCAAATAAAACCTATCATGTCCGGAAGATGGAGCTGAACGACATTCACGATGAAGAGTTTATGAGAGTCACTCAATCTTACTTTATAAGGCCTAAACATGACCATGTCGGGTTATTGCTGTACCGTTAGATATAACTAACAAGTCTGTGTAGATTTATTTTAAAAATCGGGAAATCCTATGCGCGTGTTTGTTTTAAGCACATAAATCATTTTTCAAAACCGAACGGAGCTAGAAATGAACTAAGAGGCACAAAACGAAAAAAAATAGTGGAAGATCTAGCTCTAATTAGCATGCAGTGAACATGGACTCTTTACAGTTTCTCCGACAAATTTGCTCATGATAAACTTTTAACCTGTTATTCTTTTTAATTTTTCGAATTATCTGGTTGCGAAGCAAATGACATTACATAACTATGTAAGTAAATAACTTGTGTTCAAATATTTATGTGGTTTTTGTTTAAATCCAGGTTACCTTGAAAAATACAACAGTCCCCGCTCTCGCTTATAAAGGTTATTCATGCAGAATATCATGAATGTACTGGCTATTGCAATTTAAAAAAATATTTGAGTGTTAAAATATTAGGCAGCCTCTTTGCTTCTCTGACATAATATTCAACCGAAATGTGCGAGTTTCTCAACATTCTCTGCATTCCCTGCATTCTCCGCATTCTCTGCATTCCGAAACTTACGAATCTAGCCGATGATGCAGAATATTTCGTCATTTTCCACAACAGACTCGTCCCCTAAAAAGTATCATGTCACCTAGAATAAACCAGACCAATCGTGAGCTACATTAACCAGTATTTACTTTCTATCAACCCTTTCCATGTTTAAAAGAGAATTCCGGTATAATTCCGTGACAGTCAAATCACCATGACAATATACAAAGAAGTCGTTCACGGGTAAAGTAAATGATAGCTATATAATCATGACAGGCGTAGGAAGTGACGGCGGTTACTATAATAATGGGGTACATTCCATGTACATTTTGGTATATTCATGTCGAGATTTGTATTAATTCCTCATGTTTAGTCCAATTATAGAATTGCCACTGCAGTGCAGTTTTCGGATTTACCAGTATAACGGCTCCACGCAGGCCCTATCTGTTCAGTTGCGATGCCTGCTCAGTCAGCCATTCATGGTTTCATGGATAGTGGTAATAATGGTAATTTGTCTGCTGCATGAATAGTCGTCAGGTGGGATATATATATATATATATATATATATATATATATATATATATATATATATATGCACTCAAAATTGTTGAAACCATAATTTCCCATAATGACCCATGCATCTGCTCTCTGTGCCACAATTATGGGAGGAGTTCCCCTTTTAATTCTCTGCTTTTTGTTTATCATTGTACTCTTTTATGGCTATAAGTTCCGGTGCTCTGGACAGTACGTGTGACTCGGAAAAGATATATTGTAAGGGTATTTTATGGGCACATTCCTTCGGAAATAAAAAAAGGAAATACTCATCATTTTTTTCCCTTCGATCACTACATAAAATGGAATAGAAAGAGAATACTGAAATATAAACCATACCTTATTCACATGAACAGAATGAATAACAAATCTTAATAGATTACCATGTGTTAATGGAAAATGTGCTCATTAAAATATTTCTTAAACTTCATTTATTGCAAAGATCACGTCATAGACACATTATCAGCCCTGAAATGCAGTGAACATGTGTACAAGACCAGTGTATGTTATGTTGCAATTTATCCGAGATCCCAATTGCATTTATTGCATTCGCCTTCGTGTTATGGGCAGGATTAGAAGCAGGGCGAAAATAGACAAACACCTGCGCCTGATCATGTTTATTAGCTACTTTTCTTCTTACGTATAAGTTTACCTGGACAGCTGAGTGGTAAACCGCTCGGCCTTCTCCGCTCGCGACCCGGGTTCGATTCACAGCGTGGCTGTGAGTGGGTTGTAGTGGCTCGCCCAAGGTTGGTGGTTTTCTACGGGTTCTCCGGTTTCCTCCACTCTCACCAACGACTAAGCGCCAACATCCATGGAGAATGCCTCGTATTAGTTATTATAACTAGTTGTACAATCCATGTAAAATAAATAAAATTTATATAAAAAAAAATATTCTAAAATGCTGTTTGTTTGAGCTTGGTTTCTTGGGTTTGGCCATGAGTGGTCGGAACAAAATGAAAATCAGGGGAATTGAGGAGCTGCATTATAAATTATTGTCCCAGGCGGCCGTGAGACCAGAACATTGTAAATTACTGAGGTTTACCGCCACGAAGGGTTTGATCTATTGCCTTCTCCAATATCTTCAGGTCATGTAATTTTAAGTTAAATACCATGATCAGTCATTCATAGGCACCTGAGCAGTTTCGAGTAACCAGAGGAGGTTAGGTAGGTATGAAATTAAATTGGGCGTGGAAATGGGCATTTTTTTATAACACTTTCCCTAGTTCTTCACGTTTTTTACAAACCAAAGCCTCATACCAACTATATAATGAAAACCATTGACTGAGGACGAAGGCTGTACATGCAGGCAGATACTACACGGGTTATGCAGTGCTATTCATACATCGAGACTATATATGTCTCGGTTAATACCATAATGGTATGACGTTCGTCGTCTATTTTTATCCGTCCTTCCTTTGTTACCTACTGAAGCACAACGTATAAACACGAGCGCTGTTAATTTACCGTGGTCCTATATAGGTCAATTTGTTCGGTCGCTTGTCTGTTTTTAATGTGATACACATGCCATCCACTAATTACAGGGCGCACTCTTTCATCTGCGCGTATTTTGTATTCATTTACCATTCCAGTTTCAATCAATCATTCGTTCACTCAGATTCAAACCTCTGTTACACAGCTTTCTCCAACAGATGTCAGCACTTTAACAGATAAACAATGTCCAAGACCAGGAAACCCCTAATCCCTGATTTAAACCGTATAAACAGAAGGTAACCATTATCACTGCTGTCTAGGCATCATGTATACAACCAAAAATGCATGTAAACGCAGACATACAGACAGACGGACAGATAGAGACGGATAAAATACAACCTCCGTCCGCCTGGGCAAAAGGTACCAACAGAAATCCAACATCCACGTCCAGGTGGGATCAACAACCTATCAAAACACAGGAGCTCTTTCAATTTCCATCACTGGAATAATTTTTTTTTCAGTTCAAACTCAAACAGAAAATTGTTTCAATTTAGAAAATAAGTTCGTTTTCCCATAAACTGTATTTAAATTATTGCAAATAAATAACTAAAACAGACCCCCACCTACAAGGCACTCTGTATGTGTCAACGTTACTGTTACCCGGGAGATTATTTTTGAAGTAATTATTCAAATATGCGTATCTTTAAAGTTTAGACCAAATACTTCATAGTGTTTGCAGTGGGGTATGAGTATAATATAAAGAAATATTTGTATATAATGCACGAAAGTATCTATTTTTTTTTTTAATATCAGTTTCGATTTTGTCACTTTATCAGAAGTTGGTTCTGGCATAATGGTAAAATATAGGGACAAGCCTGCCGGAAAGTCCTGAACTTTGGAGGTCAAAGGTCATTCAAAAAAGTTCCCATCGCACACTGCGTTTCCAGGCAGAGGGCGGAGTCATGCGACGGAAAGAAACTAATGATACCTACACGGATATATGTCCTTTGTACTTGAATCATTAAAGACAGGTGATGATCCGGAATAATTCTGTAATGTCCGCTGGCATTGTGTCCCGGACACAGACCGTGACCACCGAGGGCCTGTACACTCAGTACACGTCGCCAGGCCAATAATTAGACACGCATGATGCCCCATACATGTAGATACTCGTATTGTGATAGTGCCACCAAAAGACCGTTAACTGCTTTATATATACGTATATCTTTGCATATGTGAGGACGTCTTTTTGGAATGGTAAACTTCCTACATTCGTAGAGACATATTATTAAATTAAAAAGTAGTATATATTTATATTTTTATAATTACATGTATAGTTATATGATCTCTGTACTTCTCGTTCCCAGACCCATACTTAGAAACGCTTGATAAACCAAAAGTATAATATTATGCAGCGACATCTAATGTCCGTTGGCTGGTTATGTATATGTATATCGAGTACTACTCAGAGTTTCACGCAGATGTATAAACACCGGCTATCGTCAGGTAACTGTTGCCTAACACGGACACCAAGCTATTCCAGCAGTTACCTGACGATCGCCGGTGTGTAAACCTCGGCGTGAAACTCCGAGTAGTAACTAGGTATAACTTTATCGTGTTTAACATTTTATATATATATATATATATATATATATATATATATATATATATATATTCTTGTAATTGCCCTCGAGTAAGGTGGACTATACATGTATACATATGTTTTTGGCCCGTGTGTGTATAGATGTGTACATTCGTGTCTGTTTGAGTGTTATACTTTGTAACTGAAGGACCGAGATTAACATGCATCAACAACACCTGTGCCAATCAATATTTCTTGCATGGACTTCTAAACAAGTTATACGACAGGGGCGGATACAGGATTTAGGAAAAGGGGGGTCCAACCCAGGAGGACTAATGAAAACCCTAAAAAAAGGTCTCCGGATCTAAAAAAAAGGGGGGGATCCAGGCCGCAAAACATTGTCTGAAGTCCTTAAAAAACGTTTTTTTTTTCTGATAAAAAAGGGGGGAATCCGGACCCCCCCGGATCCGCTTCTGTACGAAATTGTTACTGTGTCTCTACACTTTATATATTAACAAATTTTATTATCTGATACATGTGGTCTGTTAAAGGCTCAAAACATTATACTTTTGATATCATAAGAAAAGGTTTTTAATTTACAGGAGCTGGGGTTCACTTCAAGCGCATGTATAAACAACACTCCTGAGGATTCGTCTATGAATGTAAAATGATTTCAAACCATATCCTTTGCAGATGATAGGAGTGACTTATATATGGTTTAAGTACGGGATTTATAAGCATACATTTTTAATGGATAGATATGCTTACAGAACTCATTAATAATTATAAAGTAACTACATAAGTATGTGTCACATTTTGGAACAAGCGTATTCTCGATTCCTCGACTCTACTGGTGGTGTGGGATACAGGGTATACTAGGTGAGGCCTTCAATCACCAGGCCATACATTTTGTAATCTGGGGTATTTCAAGCAATCGAGCTACCGCTCACCCTTTTCTCCCCATTGTTAAACCAATGCATGTTTCGTTTATATCGGTCGATTGGGTTACCGGTTGATCTTTAGACATGTTACATATCATATATATATATATATATATATATGGTCTTTCAACATGACTGACAGCCTTCATGGGAAAATTATCTGATACAGCAAAAAGAAATTACAATTTGCTTTGTACGCTTGATTGTCGCGCGACTGCTATTATATTAGCTCTGCTGACTGAAAGTCAACTGAGGTATAGATATGGCTCATTGTCCTTCGTCCGTCCGACCCTCCGTTAGCGAGACACACATCGTAACCACTGATCATAGAAGCTTATTAGTTAAAATCCATGGAGGTCAATAAAATATCTCCTTGGAAACCTGAAATTAGGTAACTGTGACCTATATCATCCGAGCTATGGGGCTTGTAAGTACCCCCCCCCCCCCCGAATAATAAAAAATGATACAAAGAATCAAGTGTCTTGATGAATTATGCATGGATTGTCATGAAACTTGCCTTGAATATTGACCATGACTAGTTTTATCAGTTCTTCAAACCGGTGGCGCCACCTGTATTTTTTTCTAATTTAAAGATCTAGTATCTGAAACCTGGTGTGTTAATTGATCATAAGCGGATGCCCTATAGGCCTCGTAATCACTCTATCCGTCCGCCTGTTCGTCTGTTCGTCTGTCTTTTCATCCATCCACAAATTTGTTAATCCAGTTTTGATTGACATATGGATTCCAAACTTATGTTCCCCCCCCCCCCCCCCCCCCACGAAAGCAAGAAACCTAATGATTTTTGGGTCATCATGTCAAAGGTCAAGGTCACTTATTAAAAAATATTGTGGATGCATTTTAAGTCAAACTATTCTTCTCAAACCTTCGATCTTGCGCATTTAGCTGACCTGATAATTGGGGAAGAGCCTTCTTGCGACACCTGTTGGAGAAGCCCGGTATACCGACAAAAAATCAGATATCAAGTAATGCAATATAAAGATACATTTCCTTTAGATTAGGAATCGTTGATGGAGCCTCTGGTTTGTGTCTAATATTAAATATAATTTACCAGAATACAGCTGGCGATTACCACGCACAATGTACATGTTTTTGGTTAAGGTGCACTCAGTTTTGAGTCTTTGTCACATAAACCAGCACATGGTCAGAGCTAGTATAGGTTCTTGGCACAATGTTTGCTTACAGCGATAGATTGCGACAAACGACCATATACTGCTTGGAGCTATTGAGTTTTACTGTCAATTTGTGTCATATATAAAAACCTGGTAAACTTGGAATAATGCAGAAAGTCAATGCTGCTTTTTGAACTAGAGGAAGAAAGAAGGCGAGGGCAAGTAAAACGGTCTTCGAATATGACATACGCAGAGTAAAACATTTGTTTTGTTTTCATCTCAATTCATAAACCACACCTTATGCATATTTAGATGATATATATATATATATATATATATATATATATATATATATATATATATATATATATATAATGTCTTATTGAAAACTAAAAACGTTGTATTGTATTCGGTACCTTTTATCCATGCAAAAAACCACAACTGGACGCTAAGCTGGTCATCAGAAAATACGTGCTGCTGGACGTCCTCTCTGTCTTTGCACTGTCAGTTTAGAACAGATTTGTTTGCTCAGTGACGTCAGTGTTTTAAAGGCGATGTACGGATCCCTTTTCCTTCTTGGGGCGGGGACTCTCCGTGACGAAGAAATCTCCGATAGCAAGAATTATCCGGATGGCTTATGGCTGCCTGGGTCCACGTTTTACTCGTTGCTTTCTGCTAACATGGCTTTGATAAACAGAAAGAACACGTTGACACGCGAATTAAGGGGAGTGACCGGCTTGAATATACCCATTGTCAATGTAGTTAAATACGTGAGCATGTAAAGCCCAGTCATAGAGTGTTAAATAAATATACCGGACGGTCGCTTACAGAGTCCTGCAGGGTTAAAGTGCTTAAAAATGGCCTAGCTGAGGCCTTGTCTGTTTGATTCACTTTCTATTGGTCTAGCTGTCTGACATGCACACTCACATATAGTCCAGCAGCCACGACACTCAGACTGGTTATTCGGTCTTAAGTTTTATCTTTATGGATTTTGTTTGCTTATATATCAGATATAAAAAATATGTTGGTTGACCTGATATCAGCCTTGGGCAAATTTAGCTAATTAAAAATTAATACTAAAATAATACTAAAATAGCAACACAATAATACGAAATTTGCAAAAATACCATAATTACTTTAACATTTGATTTAATAGGCCAACCAGTATATGGATTCTAGGATATTATGACACAGAGAATTCCTTTCTGGAAATGTTTTAGCCATAATGACATCCATTTTCAAAAGGGCTGTACTGTTAAAGAAAATGTGTCACTCATGAATACATGATGCACTGAACATGGGATCTGGTTAATACCAGTTTTTCAAAGTATGTTTTGTTTTTATATTTTGGTGTTAAATTAAACTAATTGACCACTTAAGTAAAGATAAAGATGCCAAAGATTCTGTAAAAACGGCTTATACATTAGATGTTAATACTTTCCTTTTTAGTTATCTATATATCATCATATATGGCCTTCATAAAAAAACAAGTGCAAACATGCGCAAAACTGCAGTTATCCACACATTAAATTTTCACAATGCACAATTTGCACTACTGTGAGGCCAAAATTAATCATATTTACAACTGAAGCAAGTTTTTTTTTTTGCGGGGGAAGGGATGGAATTTTTGCCCCCTACATGAGATATTCCAATTATCCCCCCCCCCTCCCCCCCCCCCCCCCCCGGGCGATTGCAGCGCCCTCTATCAACTACAGCAGTCCATTCAAGATAGATGTAGTACACTATTTTACCACTAGGGGACAGCACCTCGTCTAAAATTCCCGTTCTATGGGCCTGTTTTAAATCTATGAAATACACCCGAAGGTTTTGGCCTCTTTTGAATGACTAAAGAACTAAATTCCTATATTCCTGCATAACGTGTATCTCTTTGTCGCTTTTTTCTGGCCTGAATGCAGTGAAGCAGAAAAACGAACTTCCAAAACAAGCATTTGAATACCACATCTTTTACTGGTCACATTAAAAACAAATAGTATACAAACTTAGTCAATTTTGTCTGAGATAATTCTGATTTCATATAAGAAAAACAATGGTTTTTAATATACCGCCTGTCATAATGGTTAGAGCTAACCAAAGCTAGCCAAACTATTAAAAAGTATATCTCATCCTGAAGGCGAAGTGACCCTGGGTAATGGGTAATGGTAAAGTCTGTTGGGCTTTTTCACCCGAGCCTAGTGGCTCATCAAGCCGGAGCTAATCCCGGTTTCTGTAGCGTGAAGCGACTTAGGGTGGGACGCTAAGTTCATCGAAGGTTTCCTTCCCAGTATTTACTGGTACCCATTTCTACTGCTGGGTGGGCAGAGGCACACTTGCGGTTGGGACCTTGCCTCAGGATCTTGGTACGGTGGGGGTCTGGCCGGGATTCCTACTCACGACCTCTCGATCATGAGCCCGGCACCTTAACCATTATACCAAAGTTAACAAAGTTTTGAGTGGAGATGCTGATAGCCTGATAGACAGAGCAACCAAGTAACCAACAACGGAAACAAAACATAATACCTCGCCACATTACAGATTTATTGTAATATAGATGACTTCATTTCAAGTCTTTTAACGTTTGCGGTCACATATGCTCATATAGAAAACTACTTAAGTAACCTTTGACAAAGTAAGTAAAACTGAAATGTCGTGGAGGAAGGAGAATGTATCATCTTGCATAAATGTTATGAGACTCCGCCTCCTTTTTCCTGCGACAGCTTTGTCCGTATCTGCACCCTCCATAAAACTGGTACACCGTAAAACAAAAATAAATGTTCTTTTTACCTTTTATCATGCGAGGAATCTCGTCTTCATTGACGTTCTTTATTTGGATACTCTCATGGACTGATTGGGGAAGTGTTTTGGAAATGGTGGTTACTATGGATACGATAATACCATAAATGAATTTCCTGGATCCTAATACACTTTAATCCATGTATTTATTGACCCTCTGTGTGGAATGTTAAGTAATATTTAGCATTTATGACAATAAGCTAAACTTGCATGAGGCTAACAGTAGGCCAACGCCACCATTTTTTACACGTGATATGTGGGCAAACAAAATCCATTGAAAAATATAAACACCCCAAAACAAGCTTAGCAGAAAAGTTGACCTTTGGCTAGCAGACTAATATACGGACGTGTAACTTCACACATATTGCATATATGAATACGCACGCACGCACAGTAAGGTAGCGCTGCGCTAGTGGCGACAAGACGGTCCAACTGACATACACATTAATGCATAAAAATATACATACGTACGTATAAAACACTGGTTCAATGTCTATAGCTAACGAGAGAGATTTAATAAGACTGTGTTTACTGTATGCCCGTAAAATACTTCATAAAGTACAGCAGATGTAAGATTATTTCAAGAATTGAAAGGATTGACCCGAAATATATGACTGAATCACAGATCTATATGGAGCAGCTTTTTTTTCAATTAGTTTCATTCCATTTTACATTCGAGAAGGCCATGTGGCGTTTACATTTGTGAAAGAATGACTGTACATATTTTCTTATCTCTTTATCATAATTGGGTAAAATTATGGGCTACGTACGTATCTAAGTAATGCCGTCCTCTAATGAGCCTAGGAAAAATTTAATATTACGGATTTTGAATGAGTCCAGCCAATTTCATGGGGGAATTTCATTTTTTTTCTTTAAAATTAATTTAAGTAATGGAGTGTGTACAGGAAATGACATAATTTCCGTAGGCACTCTAAGCTCTGAAGTGAAATAAGACACAGGAAACCGCAAAATTTCACAAGAAATTATACGCATATATATATAAGGTAAGTAGTGTTTCTTCCACTTTGTCTGCACCACATTTTCAAGAGAGAATAACACATCATGCATTTAATCATAAAAAAATTCTACTTGTTTCTGACTCTAGTCTTTGACGTTACATTCGCACAAAGTGGTGACGACAGCGACCCGTCTCCGGGTCCCCGGGCCAATAAAGAAAGCATGTGGAATGTGTTTAAATCACTGTGACTGGAGAAAAGACAGCTCTCTGGCAAGAAAAATGTGTTCAACATATGCTGCCATCTAGTGCCAATAGGGTTAACGAAAATACATCTGCAAGAAACACAGTTGGAGCTTGGGGCTCTATAATCATAGTCCATTCATGGAAATTAATTCATGTCCTATTATACTCCAGCTGGACGAACAAAAATCATTATGATGTAAATGCAGCCATTTTCGCCTTGTTTCTCGGATCCAAGTACCAGTACCCGCGCTGACAGCAAGAAAAAAGCAAAAAAAAAAAAAAATAAAAATATAATAATAATGAGTGATTCCACCAATATTGTTGATTTCAAATATGTTATATATACATTTTTTTACATTTGATATTTTTATTCAAAGACCCTTTTTCAAAGCGGAATAAATAAAATAAATAAACCCTTTTCATATAAGTCATAGGTCGATTCAGGTTGATATCATTCAAGGAGGGCGCGAATGAAGGCTTGGTATAAAAGTGCCCTCTGCTTGCAAAGACATAAACTACGTTCTTTTCGCAAGTGGCCGGTACTACTCTCCACACAGTTCTGCTTTTACTCAATACCGCTGGGTGTCCTTCATACTTGTGCGGAGCTTTGCTGTCTGCATCCATCGCTCATGTCAACAAACGGTGAGCGGTCAACTCAAAACTGTCTGAAATCGGAAAATCAGAAGTGCAAATCCGACGAAACCAGTTTATAACATGAGCAAGGCTGAGAAAGATGTGGACGACTTCTTCAACCTCTCTGGTAAGCGTTGTAAGTGCTAAAACGCAATTTACAAGTAACGGGTCATTTAATGAGGGAACTCATGTTTCAACATGCACAGTGCACAAGTGATACTCTGATACATGATGATCATGGATCATTTGGCAAATCAGCCTGTCCCGTGTGTAATCCAGTCTTCATTATGGATTGTGAAATACTAATTGGTAAAAGTGCAATAAGTGACTTGCCTGAAATCTCGCCTGGAAATGGGACCTTTGGGCCCCGCGGGTGCGGATGGGAGCCAGGCCCTGCACATCCTTTAGTGGAAACAGGTGACATGATAGACTGGTGCTGGGGCAGGCATTTAAAAAGAACAAGCCAGCCCCTTTGGTCAGCAGGGAAGCATTGTTGACGACAGCCATCCTTCCCCAGCACCAGAGGACCCCATTGGCCACGGGCAGCACTGGCTGGCACATTCTGAGGGAACAGGTGCATGCAGTAATTATTGTGGCCAGGACACACATGCTGTTATAAGGCGCAAAAAGAAGTCACCTGTCGCTACTGGCGCTAGGCAAAAACCTGGATGACCCCCCTTGCCAATCAGAGCCGCCCTTTCACAGGCATGTCTGCCCTGCAGTATGACTGCTCAGGCTGACAATGGCTTGGCCAAGCAGCTGCCCAGGCAACCCCCCCCCCCCCCCCCAAGTTGGTTTTCCGCTCTTATAAAAAACACTGTGCATCTTACATGAAAGAAAACATGTCAGGCCAGCAGATAACAGACTAACACACCAGAGAGGAAGGTTACACTGAAGTTGGGCCACCACAGCCCGGGGAAGTCAGGTGGAGCAGCTTTTAGACAGGAAAATTATATTGCACTTTTACCAGTAAATTTACTTTCCATACATTTGTTGTCATATCCCTACCAGGCTACCAAAAATTAAACTGGTAATAGGGATTGTATTATCCGTATACTCTATCCACTATTTCTTGCTAGTTTATTTTTTGGCATAGGTGCATTATTTGGGGGTCAACTTAGATCAGTTAGAGAATAATGAATGAATGAGGGGATGGGGTCATTTGTTGTTTTGGTGGCCAGAGTTGATCCTCATAAAATACAGTTTTACCTATTTTTGGTGAAGCAGACAATACCAAAAAAGTTGCATCAAGGAAAGAACAATGTGTTGAACAAGTATTTTTTTTATGAATGAGCAGTTGTCTGGTGATTGTATGTCAAAGTATTGACTTAATGAGCTGTAGTATTCTGATTATATATTTGCTTATGATGAAAACTAATGATACGGAAGTCATTCTGCAGTTACTGGCTAGGCATGGCCCACTTGGGGCTTTGTGGCTTCTTGTTGCTGTAGCTTTCTCCGGTCATCCTTACAGTAAAACATTGGCGGCTTCTTGCAGATTCCTGATGGCATCATCACGTCTATCAGCTTCCATCAAAATTATCAAAATTCTCGCTAGGGACTTCCTAGGGTCATTCTCCCAGAGAATGAATCACCCCCCCGAGCTGGTCGAATAGTGTTAACTACTTAAGCAAGATTATATATTTTTCAAGGTGCCTTTTGGAGATGCCGTCAGAGTCTTAAGGAAATCCACACAAAGTATAATGGTCATTTTGGTCAACTGTGCATTTTTCTCATCTGTCCATGGCAGAAAAAATATTAGGTGTCTGGTTTGTATCCAATAAAAGTCAAATAACCAAAGCCAGGTATACAGGGAAAGTGGAAGGAACCACAGAAGTGAAGCTAAGTGACAAGGAAATTTTTTTAAGAATACTTAATAATATTATTAATATAATACTACAATCAGAACCTATACCCATATATATGTCTGTTCGTTGAAACAGTCAGAATATAATTACCAGTCAGCCACAGTGATGATGTAATAATGAAATATTATTACTCCTTTTTTTAAGGTTGATTAAATTCCAGATTACACTGTCAGTGTTTAAAATCTAATTTTAAAAATAAATGTTAAGATGTTCAAGAAACAATCTGCTCGAGTCATTGATCTCATTCCTCACTCAACAACATAATCACAGAAAAAAAACATCATTAACTTTGTGAACCTGATAATCCATGGCTTATATTACACTATATTAAACTTTGTTCTAATACTTGCTATAGGTTATTTGTGAGTACTCATTTACTTTACAATTTTGTCACAAATGAGCCCCTTTAAACAAAATATTCTGAGGTGCCTTCCAGATTGATAAACCTCATTTTCAATTAACTCAACAAATTTGCAGAGAAAAGTGTTCACTTAATGTTCTGTTGCAAATATAGTATCTGCAGAAATTTACTTACAGAAATTATATTGTAAAATTTACATTAATTTATATTATATATTTATATTAGTTTAATTTGATAAACTGATACATGGCTGAGTGGCCCAAAATTTGTAAGATCTTTCAATGTATGGATATATATATTTACAGTGTTGTTTTTCTCCAGTGTTACACACACACACACACACACACACACACACATATATATATATATAAACACGTTATCATTTCATTTGATAGGTTCCAGGTCTAATACAGTGCGACCATCCAGCCAGCCACTGGCCATGAAGACCATGGATGTGACTGGGGCAGCGACTGAGCTGCACATTGACCTCAACAACATGGATGATCCAGCGTTTGAGGACAGTAAATATGTGTTGACCAGTCCACGCTCACTGGAGGCTTGTTCTCGTCTAGCTATCAAGGTATGTTTCACACACATATAATCAAAACTAGATGTATGTAATTGACATCATCACCATAGCCCCAGTTCATGCCTTGCCCTTTTAACCTAATTATGCTAATGCACTCCCACACAGAAGGCCTTCCATGCCCATGGTTGTCAGAGCTCTTCCCAAGACAATAGTGACTTCACAAAATCTGATGACGTATGATGTCGCATTGACTGACGTCATGAGCTTGAATTGCCATTTTCTGTTTTCCAGTGCTGAATACTATATCGCTGTCATTGTGAAATGTTGGCCATATTTTGGATCGTTTTATACAAATTACGTACCAGGTAAATATTATTCACTAGGTGGCCATTGGAATGACTCCTGCAACCTTTGGCCGAGAACTTTTTATACTGTCTCCTTTGTATAAAAAAATATTCCAGAAAAATGCATACACAGGTGCTAGTGGAAACTACACTTGTTCTGTTTGGGAGAATCACCCAAATTATGCAAATTTTTGCGCCTGTGGGATGATTGACCATTTACTTTGCCAACGGTAACTTGATTGGTAACTCTTAACTGCTCTGCTCATGATTATTCATTGAATGAATATGCTCACACAGAGTTTATGGAAAGGTCAATTGCCAAGTAATCTCTGGAAGCCTCCCCAGTGAGGCTGACAACTGAAGTATAAGGGGAGATCAGCTACAGAGTGTACAAAATTGGGAACAGGGTCAAGGTAAAAAATGAATATTAGTCTCAATCTGTTTCCTATGACAGATATTGAGCCCAAATTTCAGATATGAAATTCAGGCTATTTGGAGATCTATCTAGAATAAACCAAAAATGTCAGAAGAAAGAAAAAGAAGAAAGAATGCTGATGAAGAAATCAAATGATCCCACGTTTAACATTCGCAATAAGGAGTTCTAGGCAAGGCAGGATGTTTTAATGCGGCTGAAGGTGGTGTACAGGCATTTGGCCCAGAGTGGGTGTGGCCACTGCTGCTCTGCTTGCTTGTTCCACTTCGCTTCTTGGACTCAGTGCGTGGTGATCTGGAGTTGACCTGGGAAGGCGTCTTTGATCCTTTTGCACTTTGCTTGGTGTGACATTCTCAACAATATACATACACTTCGCTTCTATTCTCTTCCTTACATTTTTACTGGAAGCCAAAAAACTGGAATCTAATTCCCCACTTTTGTCATTAGTGAGGGAATTGGTGCGGGTCGTTATAGGGCTAAAGATGATCAGTTTGAGCCCCAACTCCACTTTTCTGCTGCAGTAAAAGAAAGAAATTTTGAAATTAGTGATTTTGCATGGGGGTTACTAAGTATACTGGTCAGCCTACAAAAATTTTTTACCCAAATATAAATATAGAAATAAACTTATCAATACCTATAAGACTTCCCCTTCCTATGAGGGAGGCTTAATTATATTTGTTCATCTGATATATATTCACCATGTACTCTTTTAGGATATGACACATTTTATAAACTCAGAACACAATGGAACCTTCTTTTTACAGCTATTGGCTTGAATATGGGTTTAGCCCATGATATAGAAATGTCTGTATTACAGAGGTCTATGACTTAAGAAGGTTCTTTTCATCAGTATTTTGGCATCTTCATTGATATTATCTTCATTAAATATCTTGCAGTTAACCTAGACGTTTTTGAAAATGAAAGAATGGTATTTAATTTAGCTTAAATAAAAATTTTCCTGGTTATATCTGTTCAGTATTTGTAGGTATTAGGTAATATTCAGGGTTGTTAAACACTTTCAAGATTTTATAAATTTTCAAAAGCAAGATTAGATGATATCATATAGTATTAAATGGGATTAAGTTTAAACGAATTATTAACACAAATCTATTAAACATTGTTCATTGCAATATAGTGCAATAGCCTTTTATGAATCATTGCAAAGATTTGTATATAAATAATAATAACTCCATCTTTCTGTACATTTGAAGCAGATAATAAAGCTTCATCACTCTCATGACATTACACCACCTAGTTTACACCAGAATACTTAATATATCTTCCTTTTAACATACACTCTGTTTCTGTATTTTAGCCTGTGGAGTTACTACACAAGCCACTGAGAGAGTTTCAGGAAGAGCTGCTACCAAAAGGCATTGCCTTGAAAACAGTGTATGCCCTGTATGATGAAAAGGAAAAAGAGAGGCTGGGTAAGTTTGGATACAAATAAATGGAATGATGTGCAGACATGGTACTGTGTGGTGTTTTCTCAGAAATTCATGCCACATCATTCCAGCTCAGGCACCTCCCTCAATCTATGTCTATGATGGGAGCCTCAGTTGAGCTAGCACTGTGTTGACTGCTGTTTAAGTACTTTCTGACTTAAGGCCCAGGCACACAGAACATGGCAAAGTGCTGCAAATACTATACTGAATAAACTGCTGTGCATTTTTGCGGTGCTGCAGACCGGAAAAACTTTTTTAAACTCTTCTGTGCAGCTCTGCGCAGCGCGGCATTTGGTGACGGTGTGGACACCTCAGTGTATTTGCACGTACTCAACATTTTCTTCAATGCAGTTCAGGGCAGCACAGCATTGGGTGTGAACGGGCCTTAACTTACCTGTGTACACAACAGTAAGATAATAAATATCTTGGAAGGGGCACACTTTTGCCTGGACAGTATATATAGTGAACTAAAGTCACTTTTTTCAAGGAAAAACATCAGTCAGATAAGTTTGGTGAGCTGAGATGTTGTCTAATTTTAATACCTCTACATGTTATATCTTATGGACAAATTGTGATTTCTAATTTATAATTATAAACTTTGTCATTTAATGATATATTTGCATAATAAATTCCCTTCTGTTGCTATGTACTCTGGATAGTTTAATTTTTTAAAGAATTAACAGTTCATGCTTTTTTGCTTTGGAATGTTAAGATAAAATACTAAATTCAGTAAGTTATTTAATAATTCCTTAATTATAGAGATGTGGTATGCAAGAAAGGTAGTTGCACTACTAACAATATATTCTGCAATTTGCAGAAGAATACATCATTTGTTTAAACTCCAGTGTAACCAATAGGAAAAAATATTGGAAATGTGTACAGTGCCTGTTCATATCTTGTTGCTTGTATCATTTCATGCAATGTTTTACAGATAAAATGGTCCTTTGTCGTGAACTTCGGAACAAGCTCATACTGGAGGACATAGACAGTGGGAGCAGTTATGTGTCACCCCTCATAGTGACACACCCGAGGGAGACCAAGAGGGCGTGGGAGGAAAAACCAACACGGGACTATGAAACTACACCCGTCAACCAGTCAGGTTTGAGCAGATCATGATTAAATTACATTCTGTGAAATCTGTGTCTCTTAGGCTTTGTCATGATTAGTGGATGGAATGCACTAAAGGTATGCATTACATCCATTTGTATTTCTTTAAAGTTTCAAAGATTTCAAATTAAAAGTAAAACTTTGTTCCTCTGACTTATTTGCATTATGAAAAAAAGCTTAAATGTTTTACTGAGTTTGTCTTTTGGTCCATGATGTACTACCATAATTAAGATGTTTTTCTTTTTCTAGGATTATTGTTGCCACTTCTCACACCATGAAAAAAGTCATGAATTTCAAAATATTATTATAATTCAGTACTTAAAAAGGAAAGATTTTGGAGAATTTACAAAAAGTCATGAAATTATATTTGCAGGGTGTCTAAGAATGTGTCTCATCCATGTTCACTTTCTGACAGTAAATGACTTGATTTACTTAGTCAAAGTTCACATTAAAATAACCAAAAGCATGGGGGGAAGGTTATAAAAAAGGTCATAAAAAATTTGATGTTCAGGAAGTGTAGGAACCCGGTAGAATACTTTATAATACTGAAGCATAATGCAACCTTTTTTTGTAAATATCTACATGTCTTAATTCCAGATTAGAGGCATTTTTATCTTAAATATAACTTAATGATGGCCTCCTCTCAGCTAAGCAGAAGACAGTTTAAAGTTCCTGACAAGTTTACTAGTTGTAATTCTGCTTAAATGATACTTACCTTGTTGTCTGCTTTCATTTTCTTAATTAAAGAATATTCACAGTAAAAATACCTTTATATTTGTTGTTTTTTCAGATGAGGAGAATATTGAACCAGCCAGTCTACAGAGGAAGAGGACTGCTCTGACAATGTCAGTTGGACATGACCGTGTGTCTCCTGAGGAACTAGAAAAGAGGTTCGTATGATATTATAATGATATAGAGTTCTGCCTGACATCAGGTTTCAGCAGACATCTGCAAATTAAGTGTCTATTGAGATTCTATCAAAGTGTACCCAGTAAAGTGTAAATTAAAAAACTGTTAAATATGTTAGTGGTAGCTTCTGAATTTACCTGATATTTTATGCAAAGAATGTAGAAGAATATCTGTGTGTGATTTCTGTCCATCAGGTTTTGTTATCAAAGATGCACTTGTATATCCTAAGACTAAAATTAAGGAAGCATAAGTTTGAATGATCTAATGCTGGAAATAAATGTTTTTAAAACAAGGAATCCAGGAAAGCTGTCAAAAAGTGCATACATACAGGATTTGTACTGTATGGCAGAGTTGTTGATCACAGAAAAAAAATAATTTAATAATATTTTGGACTTTATTCATGGGAATAAGGGTCAAATCTATAATGTTATTTTGCAAACAGAGACTTTAAACACAATGTCAGTGAGTGCAAATGTGCAGAAAATAATGAGTTCAGTGAGGCAATATCTGAATAAATACCTCTGATTGATTTAAATATGAAGTTGAGCTTTTAATTTGTAAATTGCTGGTGTACGATGGTTGGATTGAATGGCTGTTTTAGAATTCAAGATATTCAGGACAAGTCAAGGAAACTGAGGGAAACCATTTTACAGGACACAAACAGACAAAGGAAGCCTAAACCGTACAGAAAGCCAAAGAAAAAGGTCATCATCGCTGACCACAGGAAACACAGGTAAGATCCTTACACCAATTTATAAAAAAAACCTCATCCAAGTTACTGGAAATACAAATTTGTTTACCTGATATTATTATATATGACAAGTGTACACTGATATTATAATAAATGGTCAGTTAATGATCATCAGTTTTATTTGCTAAGTTGATGAAAGTCGTCTGAGGTGTAGTGAACACCATTTGTACCTTGCCCATCCTACTGTCCCTGAATAGGGCACAAAACTGCTTGGCCTGGAGAATTTCAAACTTAATGTCCAGGAAGATCCTGGGAATATCTCATTGCATACTTGAAGTGTGGCCACTTCCACTCATTATCTCCACTTACAGCAGGGAAGGAGTTATGACTGTTGTTTGTTAACTTGAAATATGTACAAGGAGCTTGTTTTCTCAGGAATTGCATGACAGATTGTTCTCTAAATCTTTATGAGTTAGCACACAAAAGGCCAGACTTCTCGGGAATGACAGTCCTGCAGGATTGTCATTAAATTTGGTGTGTGTATTGATCTTGAAGAATTTTAATTGCTGCAGTAGACTTTGTACATAACTTAGTATATTCTTGTATATTCCTTCATGTATTTTTGAGGATGACAGAGATTTTAAATTTCACATCCAGACTGGTCACTATAATTGAATCTCAAAGAAGGCTGATATGCGTCGTCCGTAGACACCCCAGGTTAAAGTTTTTTGTTAATGCTATAACTTAGCAACCACTGACCCGTCTACTTTCTTACACATATGCAATATTTAGGTGGATATTAATCCCCTCTATGATTTGGGGATCAAAAGGTCAAAGGTCAAGGTCACAGGCCCTGGTTTTTTATGAACAAGTCTGGTTAAAGTTTTTTGTTTGGCTCATTGCTCCATTTGCTGATGAAGATATTTCAGTTAAACTTGTATATGTATACAGCGATAATACCTTGCACAGCTATTTAAACTTTCCCCATCATGTTGCAATATCTGGACCAGTAATTGACCACATAACAAACAGATTTGTACAGATCCCAGCCCAGCTCAGGTTAAAGTTTTGGGATAACTCTTTATAAGTCAACAACCACTTACCATATAGCTTTAATATTTCATATATGTATTGTATAGGTGATTAGGAATCTCAAATATATCTTGGGGGTTAAAGGTCAAGGATTCCTGAATGCCCCATACCGGTGAGCTCTGTTGTCCTCGGACAACTTGTTTAAACCTGCCTTGTTCACATCTGTTAATGTATATACTACTTGTTCTCATACATTCTGGTAGAGGGCACAATTTAAAATGGGTAGTATAACATATTTAAACTGTGCCACACATTTATAAAATAATTGTATAATGACTGGATATAACATTTCCACCTTTATTTTAAAGTTTGTCTCTTGTTTTCTTTTATCTTAATAATTACTGGTCCACACAGTATTATCCAGCCAAAAAGTACACTGTAGCATGTTACCGAAAGTCCATCTAAAAACGTATATCCTATAATGTAACCAAAATATTTCCTTGTACAATAATTCAATATACAGACAATTGATTGCTAAACACTGCTCAAGATTATGTTATCTAAAATTACATGACCTCTTCCAAAAACACCCAAAGACTTTGTAAATATTCAAAGTCCCTGTATCTTCTATTCATAAAACATTGCATTATATAAACTGTTCATCTCTATAGTGAAGGAGTAATTTAAATAGGTTTAACCAATCAGCCAGATATATGTGCTGTGTTAGTAATTGAAATGCTCACTAGGGGGCATGTCATTCACTTTTCACCAGGTGTCTTGAGAGTTACATGATTCCACTTTAAAAGATTCTGGTTTAGTGTATGTAATATTTTCGTGAGAATTTTTTTTTTACAATTTTACACACACAAAATTGTTAATACCAAATTCTACACAGTAGGTATGCTGACATTTGGAAAGCCTGAACTATCTCAACATTCATTTCAAGTCTTGTAAATTGATAAAAAAAAATGTCTTAATATACAAGAAATAATATTAATCACACCCTGTGTCTTTATATAACCATCACTACCACCTATTATAAACCTTTTTGCGTTTTTACTTTGTAATTCTGGTCTTACTTACCTCAGATATCTAGCAGTAGCATTTATGCTTGTGTACATATACATTAAATAGTGTTTCAGCTAGCTCTAAAGAATCTCCTCAGAATGTGAAAAGAAACCTTCTAATCAGCATTTTGATGGAGGTTACTGCAACATTTTTTATCGTGAAAGAATTATCTAAGACATTCAGCTAATTCTAGATCTGTGTTAGATTCTGAACAGGTTAATATAGGATTTTGTAAGTAATTCCAACAAGTTGACAAGTTTAACCCAACTCAGCTATAGCTTTATCTCCATCCAAGCATTAACATAGTATACCTGGTAGTGTCAGGTATGGTTATCAGACTGAGATGTAAGTGTATCATTATAAAGAATCAGTCTGAGTTATAGTTTCATCACTATATGCCTCATCCTCTTATCCATCACTTATTTTGTACAGGTACATACAGTGTGATATACAACTATCAATCTTACCTGACAACTCATATGACTCCCTTGCCTAACAATGTGTCATGCGGCTGTGTAAAGGGAACAACCGTTTTTACATGAACACAGGTCAACTATGCACTGGGAGAAACAATATTTCACCATAAATGGCATGGGGCAAGTGTTTTGTTTTGATTTTTACCATGTAATAGTGTTCCTGATATTTCATTTTTGAGTTGAGTGACAGTGCAAGACTTATTGTCAGAAGTATTATGTAAGTTCATGGTCAGTGTTGTTATTTCTCTGTCCTTTAAACATTGTTATATTGGCCAAAAACAAAGCTGCACAGATTTTATCTACTAACTTGGGTACATGACGTAGCCTACTAGTAGTGGGTACTGGTTATGTCCATGTTTTAAGGGATAAGGTCATGGCCTGTAGGTGGCACTGTCTGTTGAATGAGGATGAAGGTTTACATATGCATGTATACATACAATAAGATTAATCTGTTATTTTAAAGCCTACTGGATATTTAGTTTTTATATGCACTGGGTTAGGAATAATTCCAAAGTCATAACCTGTCATTAAGACAGTAGAGTGATTATCCGAGGTTCTATCAAGATTTCACCATTAATGCCATTGAAGCACCAGCAGTGTTTAAACCAGGGACCTTCAGCTCCAAAATCTAATGCCTTAACCAGTAGGCTACGTACAACCCCACCCAGTAGTTAGGTCTTTGGACTGCAAAGTTGAATGTCCCTGGTTGAAACTGCACCATAGGAAGATTGGTCTTCAGGTTATCTAAAAAGTAGGCAGATTTCAATTAAATTTATGGAGACCTCAAAAGGGTGGTCTTGACATAAGACAGTATATGTAATTTTGAAGGTGAACCTTTTTGTCTGTCTGTTCTGATTGCTTCTGTATAAACAGTTATATACAGATTATAATCATTTACATTTGTGGATTGTGGGGTGTATTCAGTGCATTTAATTGCTACATTTGATTTTATTGTAAGCAGTGATAAACCTCAGAATTGATTGGTTTCAATCATTATTTCTTCACATGTACCATGCCATTGGAATCTTGTCAAATTTGACAGCTACAGCACATCACAGTGTCAAAGCTCTTTATTGTGTATGTTGCCAAGATTTGGTTTCAAATTTCAAACAAATAGAGGAAGATGTACAGGGGTCATTTAATTTGCTAAAATTAACTAATATTCATTGTTGTGAAATATTGCTTTTCTTTGAAAGAAAATTTGAAATTTACTGCCAAAGTAATAACTGAATCAAGAATTCATTTTAGCCTTATATTAATTAAACATAATGATTATGTAACCATCCAGCTTATTTGGCAGATTATCCATAAGTCACCTAATTGACCATAAATTTATTTTAAGCTCATCAATTTACCTATATATGAAACAGATTAGTACTTCCTTTTTCTTAACACTTCAAATCTTAATCATTTTTAATTATGAACAGTAATTTAAACTGATAATCGCAACTGCTAACTTATCAACTTTTGTTTTTTCTTAAAATGCTTCATTGTGTATATATTATATGGCTGCTATGAAATATACCTGTATATTCACAGGTAGTTAAACATAATTACTCCCTTCTCGGTCTTCATAACACTTTAATACCCTGTGCTGTCAAGGAAGGGTGTATTTTAATGAGGCCATAAGTATAGTTAGTATTATAGTCCAACCCATGACCAGCACTAAACGAGCACATACCAGGAGTTAATGTTAGTATTCTGTAATCACATCTGTCTGTCAACGTCAGGTATGTCTTGAGGACAGCCATTTAAGTAGGCAGTTATTTTTCACGGATCAGCTACCTACCTGTGTGTATTGTTTGTGTTAGGTTCAAATGGATAACAGCTGGTTGTCCAGACAGGGAATCTTCAGGTATATTCATTAAGAAGCAATATAACCTCAAAGGATAAAATGTGTCAGGTAATAAGATTTTGCTTGTTAGATTTATATACATGTATTTATTTTTATATATAGGTGTGCTTTATTTTTATTATAATGTGTAATTGGAACCAGCCACCAGATGTATAATATGGAAAAGGAGGTCACCTGTGATTTACCTGTATTGTTTGCATTATGTATACCAGTTTAAATATATAATCTTTTTACATACGTAAAACTGATAGAAAAAATCACTACTTTCCTCAAATTAAGTAAACATATGCTCAGTAACAACTTTAATATCAAACTCTAGGCTTGTCTGTGGTTGTTTCCTTACCAACTTAAAGATGCCTCATAACGTGCATGATAACCATGATAATTATACACAATTTATTGAGTTTTAACGTGAGCACTGAATTTTAGAATATTTTATTGAAATACAGAAGGTACATGAAATAATTGATTAATAATCGATCATTGGTTGTTTTATTTTCTTTCAGTCATTAAACATGATTTTACAACTAATTCCTATTACTACATTATTAAATGCTCAAATGAAGTTCTGTTTTCCTGTCAGAAGATGTTGCCGTACTCCCTTTTAATATTTTATTAAATCTTCAGGTTTATTAATTTGGAGTATTTGTAAATGTGTGAATATCTAAAGTCACTGATACCAAGAGCCGCTATTTACCTGACATTTAGTAATTATTTAAACAGTTTTTATACAATACCAATTTTTAATTTGTCATGGACATGGTAACTGATGTAATATCATATTAATGATAAGGGTTAATTACCATAGTAACAGCGGTAATATCATACCAGTGATAAGAGTTGCCATAATTTCTCCAGAATTAATATATATACCATCTTTATCCCAAAATATTAAATCACTTCTGTTATAAAATATAAACATTCCTAGCCCACACACCATGCAAGGACACATTTTAACAGGGCCTCCCATTTTCAGATACAAAGATTTTACAAAAACCAAGCCTGTGTGTTATGAGTTATTTTATATAACAGACATGTGCAGTCACCATAAAGCATATGATATGTGACATAATTACAAAGTCGGACAACATGATATACCATGAATATATGATATATATCAGTTTTTTTGCAATCTTTTGTTCTTGGCCATGGCCTGTGAGCTTTAACGCTGGTATTCTGCTCAGGTTATAGTTTCAGTTGTAAAATTAATTAATGGAAAAATAAAAATAAAATTGTCAGACAGGAGCAAGTAATCATAAATGTCAAGTATGTGCTAAGTATGGATGGTGATTATTACCACCATAAAACATAACAACAGTGCAGTCCAGCTCAACCCTTTAACATGTGACATAGAGGTTAATTACCTTTAAATTGACCATTTTGCAGGACAGAAACATATTCAGGGTTACACCTGTTTTAACTTCATAGTCAATGTTTGTTTAAAGTTATGCATGCATCTTTCCAGGCATTTTGTGTTGATTAAACTCAACTTCTGCACACCTGATGTCAGTATAGGGTATTTGTATCCGCAAAAACAGAGTTTTCATATGGGTTCTGCCACTGCTGGGTTCATTTCTGGAAAACTTCTATGAGAATTTTGGACCAATCTTTCCGAAACTCAGAATAAATACCGGTATTCACTCATACCTTCCCATTTTTGTAGAATACATTGATGTCCTTTTCCCAGCAGTGGTTTAATTTGCGGTATTGGCCTGAAATTTTGCATGTCCATAGATCTTAGATCTATACCCCCATCGCGTACTCGAGACTGGTGGTGCCATCGGCATTTGTTTTCAAGTGGCATCCATCCGTCCGCTTGCTTTGGGTAAAAATTGCTCATGCCTCAGGAGTGGATTGATATATCAGCCTGAAATTTTGCATGTTTATCTGTCTTGCATAGCTATGTTGTAGACCAGATAGATGGAGCTACCTGCCCTTTCGTTGTTATAGAATACATTGATCCATGCACTTTTTCTCAGTAGTGGATTGGTGTCTCGGCCTGAAATTTTGCATGTTCATCCATCTTGGGTTGATTTCTCATTCACAAGACTATGTGGCATCACCTGCAATCACATATTTGTAGAATATGTTCATGCATTTATCTCAGGACTGGTTTCGTGTATCAGCCTGAAATTTCATATATCCACAGATTTTGGGTCCCTATGGTACAACCATTTTCACATAGCATAGATCCATCATACACCAGTCAGGTGGGGCCACCTACATTTTCTTTTTTGTAGAATATATTGCCTTTTTCTCAGGAGTGGTTTGATGAATTCACCTGAAATTTGAAAATATGCATGTCCATTGATCTTGGAATGGTTTATCTTGTATATGTTACAGGCAATTTGTGAAACCAGGCATTTCGTGAAATGACTGAAATTTTTAGGCTTTTCGTGAAATGACTGTTCACTCAGGCATTTCATGAAATGACTAAAATTTCCAGGCATTACACGTAATGACTGAAATTTGGGCCCAGTCATTTCACGTAATGCCTGAATGCTATTTCTTGCTGAATGAGAACACCCATGGTCGGTTGAAAATCAATTTATTTTATTTTTCGCTCTTGTAATACAGAATATTGTTTTAAAACAAAGCTTTAATGCAGGAGCACTTTGAAGTGCAATATATAACCGCTTTTTACTTATTACTGCATGACAGACTGTTGTGGCAGCGACTGTTACACTTCAGATTGGCCGTGGAACACTGACACCTCCTGGAACTACACTTCTTTGACCCAGAACTTGCACAACTGCAACGCAGAAATCCTTGGCCTCCTGAAGCACTCTTTTTCAGTGCTTCTCTTACAGATATCCTCTCTTCTGTGTTGATATCAGTGTTGGTCAGTAAACGTTGTGGGCAAAGGGAAAACTCATTTCTGGTGAACTTTGACTTCAGTATCCCAGCTTTCACGCCAATGGTGTACAGGTCGTTTTCATTACGGTCTACGATGACACCAAAAATGTTTCTAGGATCCCCTCTATCTCTATCCACAGTTGGTATGGGCACCGCCACATTGTCCCCTACTTCTCCTGCTTTTAAGTCTACACGGCTTCTCTTCACTATACGTTCTGCCTGTGAGAGCTGTGCTTCTCTTGCCCTCTTGCACTGTTTGTTGATATTTTCTTGCCGAGAAGCTAACTTGGTCCATGCAGGGCTTTGTGTTTGATCAGCGGAGGCGACAGAAAGCAGCTCAGAGGAGGCAACAGAAGGCGACCCAGGAAAGGCGACAGAAGGCGGCTCAGCGGAGGCGACAGGCGGCTCAGCCGAGGTGTCAGCTGGTGGCGCAGCGGGGGTGTCAGCTGATGGCGCACGGAGGCGATAGAAGGCTGCTCAGGGGAGGCGACAGGCGGCTCAGGGGAGGCGACAGGCGGGGCTCAGCGGAGGTGTCAGCTGGTGGCGGAGCGGAGGTGTCAGCTGATGGCGCAGCGGAGGCGATAGAAGGCTGCTCAGGGGAGGCGACAGGCGGCTCAGGGGAGGCGACAGGCGGCGGCTCAGCGGAGGTGTCAGTTGGTGGCGCAGCGGAGGTGTCAGCTGATGGCGCAGCGGAGGCGATAAAAGGCTGCTCAGGGGAGGCGACAGGCGGCTCAGTGGAGGCAGCAGGCATTGGTTGGAGAGTAGCGAGAAGGTCCTCTTCAGTCTCAAGGCGCACAATAATCTCCTGTGGCAGACTTGTTGATGGCAGTCCAACCTTAGGTTCGGAACCAAACATGGCTGCATAAGGTGAACACCCAGAATGGTACGCACTGTTCTTTTGATTCTGTACAAAACAAAGTCCTAGAGACCAGTCCAGTGTTTTGTTATCTGACAGCCAAGCAGCTAGCATATCCTTAATATCAGAATTGGCTCTTTCCACAGAACCCTGACTCTGGGGATGGCGGGGCCTGCCATGGAAAAGATGAAGCTGGGACCACATACCTTTCAACTCACGTATGACTTTGGCAGTAAACTCAGATCCATTGTCCGACTGGAGAACGCACGGAGCACCGAATAGCATTATCCACCTATACTGGGATTTTGGGCAGGACTGCATATCTATCAAATCTACTTGGCTACGGAAACCAAAGTCCTGAGATAATATTGGTCTAACAACAACCCCTGTGGTTTTTGGTCTCTTCGTCTTTTCCTGGCAAGGCACACAGTAAGATTTGAACAAGTCTACACACTCTCTTGTTATGTTTGCATACTTCTGACATAGGTGTTTGAGCATGAGGTCGTGGCCACCATGCCCGGTTGCAATGTGCGCTCTCTGGATAACTTCATAGGTTTCTTCTATACATACATAGTACAAGGGGGGATCCTCCGGGGACGATCTTTTCCGTATGAGCTGTTCAATATCTCCACACTTGAGGACCTCGTATCTGCAATTAAAGTGAATAATAATGTTCGATTAATTCCTAAAATTGAAAAAAAATATATACTATACTTACAGTATATTCTATACTTAAGACAAACTGGTGACAAACTGTCTATTGTAAATACACAATGTTTATCAATATCAATTAGATGACCCGCATTTTTTTAATGTGATGCTAGTGATAATTTGCGCAATTAAATAAACGAAATAATTTTTTTAAATATTTCACAACATATATCAATTATATATAATATATAATATATAAAATATATATAATTATATAAAATATATGATAAATAAAAAGTATAGATAAATCAAAATAAATAACTAATAATCAGGAATTTGGCATTGTTCTCAATTATTTCAGAATTGGAACAAGCAATGTGTGGTAATGCTAACTTCTAATAAAGTAAATTAAATGTATATAATGATGTCTGACTTACTACTTCCGTATATAGTAGACATGCCTTGATTTGGTAGAAGTGCTCTGGGAGTCATTCTTCAGCTGATCAATTGTAGTGTAATATTAATCTCTAGGAATCAGATACTTCTGACACTTTGCGTACTTTTAAAACAATTCTTCTCTAAATTTAAGTTCATTGGCCATATTCAAAGAGTGAACAAATGACAGCAGTTCAGTTGTCATCAACAAGTGACAAGTGATGAACAAAATTCTGGTCACCTCTTATACCCCCCAATCTCAACAGTAAATCACTGGAGGATGTGAGCAGATCAAGGTAATTAACTGCTGGCAGACCCGTACTGTGGTTTGAGCAGATCAGCGATTCATTATGGCATGTGCCCATAACATTCAGCCCTAATGAGCAGATCCCTGGAGAGCATGTGTGTTACCAAACTGACCTGTGACTATGGGCTGCAGAGATCTGAGCAGGTCAGTTGATTTAGCAAACAGTCATAGTTGATAAAATATCATGATGTAAGCAGATCAGTGGTGAATAAGTGTCATTGACAATGTACACAGCCAAAATGTATGCATGGACCACTTGTGGTGACTATTTTGAAAAATAAAACACAAGAAATGAAGATTCGGTTGTTACACTAATTGCCTAAAACACACTCAGGCAAAGTGTGTAAAAATGATCACCAAATTTCAGTCATTACGTGTAATGCCTGGAAATTTTAGTCATTTCATGAAATGCCTGAGTGAAACAGTCATTTCACGAAATGCCTAAAAATTTCAGTCATTTCACGAAATGCCTGGTTTCACAAATTGCCTGTAACATATATAAGACTGCTTGGGCCACCTACAATCAGTTTCCTCTGTTATCATCTGTAGATTTGTTTTTGGTGAAAATTCCACATATATGAGGAATTTAATTGGCAACTCTGATGCCACAAATTTGGAGTCATGTCAGGAACATTTAATGTCTCACTGTAATTTGGGGAATCCATATAGTCGCTTGTAGACTGCCGCTTTTCTAGTTTTATCATTAGTCTTGGCACCAGCAGTTTTATTCATTCATTAACTGATAAGTTAGTAACAGTGTAAGCAGCAGGGAGCAGCAATAGGTTTTAGATTTGTGAATAGTTTTGAAGAGTAAACTAGTTGTCAGATAGTCCTGTACTGACTGTAAAGCTCATTTGTGCAATGGCTGTAAAAGGCCTCATGTATAGGATTCCTCTTCTTAGACACCAGTAATTGAATAGGTGGAGTTTCCTATGTTGAGATGTTGTGTGCTCTCAGTTGTATATAATCGTAGCATAGTGTACAATGTGCTTTTATCTTACTGCTGGTAAACTGGGGCAGTCAGAAAATTCCTTGTTTGTGTAAACTCACTGTCTTTTTATCTTAAGGGCATACCTGCATTTGTGCATATAGCATAATAGGCAAAGAAAGAAAAAGTTTCATTATCAGATAAAATACATAAAATAATAATTGGTACCATACTACACATATGGGCTTGTAATTAATATCTTGTACAAGTGAATTAAGAATTGATCGACATATCACCAGTTGAAAGGTATGCGCAGTTTTCATTTTCAAGGATATATGGCCCAGTCTATTTATAATGAAAGTAAAAGCTAGTATTATAGTAATAACATTTGCTCAAGATGTGAATAAATACCGGTATGTGTAATTTTTAAATTAATTGTTTATCATTTCAGATTTTTTAGAATGTTCATTGAACTGATATTAACTTGTACACATAAACATACACACAGACCTATATGTATATGTGTTCTTAAATAAGGTCTGGGAGCCTGTGCCTAGTAACTTATATCTTGTACAAGTGAAGAATTAATTGACATATCACCAGTTGATAGTTACATGCAGATCTTATTTTCAAGGATTTATGGCCCAGTCTATTAATAATAAAAATTAAAGCTAGTATTGTAGTAATAACATGTGCTCAAGATGTGAATAAATACCGATATGTGTAATTTTTAAATTAATTGTTTATCATTTCAGATTTTTTAGAATGTTCATTGAACTGATATTAACTTGTACACATTAACATACACACACCTATGTATATGTGTGTACTTAAATAAGGTCTAGGTGCCTGTGTTACACACCTATGTTTGAGCAGCCTAGCACTATAAGGTGTGCACTAGTCATTCATCCTGTTGTCATTTGATGCACAAGTCAGTACGGCCCGTTGGCCCAGTGAGGCCCGAACCACACTTCTCCCAAAAGAAGTTCAGTGGAGCTAAAACGGCCATGGACGGGTTACCTCACTCAGGTGTAACGCAAGTGAAGATGAGCAGAGACTCCTGAAGTACGACAGACCAACGAATCAAATACAACCAGGGGCTCTTATTAGAGCAGTGGTCATGGTTTGTTCATACAATAACATTCATATTACATCTGCTTCCCAGGAGAGTACAAGTTGTATATACCTAGTGGTCTTTCCCGCCCTCACCTGAGAGAGGTCGTTAAACACCTGACCTGAAGTACCAGGTAACATACATCTGATACAGGTGTGTACAGGTATAGGTTTACCTGATTAGCACGGTGTCACATGTTTCATATTCACGGCACGCTTTACCCTCACTCTGAAGTGTACTGCACCCTCGCTGTACAACAAGTGTACCACCCAGATCTCTGAATGGATTGTACCTACCTGTACCCTCAGATAGAAAGGCCATAACAGGAGGGATTTAACTACCTGTACATCATCTGATATATCTTACCTCTGTGGATTATCTCTGGATATGCTGGTGCAGATAAAATTTTATACTGATTGTACTTTAAAGTGCTCTTAAATTTTTGAACATTTAAAAAGAGGTGTGTTATCTCTCAAATTTTCTGACTGAATTGACAGTGATTAACTATTTCCTTTAATTTTATTTCAGACATATATTATTTAATTTGAACTTTCTTAAATCAAATAAGATACTATATGATGATGACTTATAGTAGACTCAAGGACTATAAACAGTTAGATCAGTGGCTTTGCACAGGTCACAGGTGAGTGCTGCCTCTCAACATATCTTGACTTTAAGAAGCATTTCCGGGGAGTGTATTGATACAGGGTAATTACCTGCTGTAGTTTTTATTTACATATGTGTATCGATAAAACAGAATATTAAACACTTACAAAGCCAAGGCCAGGAAGATGAGTATATGAGATTATAAAACATCAATGCAAGTTTGTGTGACAAATAAAACAGTTCACAATCATGAGTAACACAAGGCAACAACGGAACGTAAAAACCACTCTGGAACGGCAGGATAGCGCAATCTCGCTGTCAACAGATGCTACTTTGTCACCAAATGAGGATTCTCCAAAGTCCCCGTTAAGTCCACAAGAACGTACTACACGTGCAAGGTAAATTATTTTTCTCTCATCACTTAAACTTAAAGTTGAACATCTTTGAATGTGGAATCCATCTTCTTGGAAAACTTGTATGGACTCCTTTCTAAATTTTGAGTCCTCTTTTGATACACACACATGGCCACTCACACACAGATTCAATTTTCCTCCTCTGGCTCACCCTTGTTATTGAGTACCATAAAATCTTGATATGACCTACCTGATATTAGAAACTTTTATTGCTTTCCACCCTGAGTTGAAGAGATCAGGGAAAATGACTCTGGGGTACATTTGTATTATTAAAATGGTTTTTCCCATTGTTCTATATAAATTGCAAGTGCAGCATTATATGCCACAATCTTTTAGTTGTGTACTGTCAGTGTTCAAACACAAATTTCGAAATTGCGCATCCATTGTGTGCAACACTGTTTCCTCATCAGGGCTCTACATTAACTTTTGAAAGAACTTGCCTCACTGGGCAAGTAATATCTAGCTTTTACTTGCCTTTTATGAAATTTTACTTTCCCTACAAATATTTTTGATTGTATTAGTTGTATTCAAGAACAGAAAGATCCTTTTTCAAGCCTTTACTTGGGTAAAGGTTTATACTGGAAGCAAGTAAGAGGCTACTTCTAGTTGCCCTGCTACTATTTTCTGGAACTTTCACTTGCCTTGGGCAAGGAATTAACAGTAAATGTTGAGCCCTGCTCATGTGGACTACCTTGAGGTATGCTAGAAAAACACAATTTTTGAGACTTTTGTACATCAGTACAAACAATAACACACTCGTACACAAAGCTGTTCTGATCTTTTAAGTATAGATAACACATAAAATTAAGCAGCATGTATCATATATGCTGTTGTTGTGTTTGAGAAAAATATCACAGATTATGTGATAGTGTCATCTGTATTTCAAACCTAAATACAAAAGTTAGGAATACAAACACACAATTATGTACATTATGGTACTGCTATTTGGTTCGGATGAATCCATCATATTCTGACAACAGGAATGTTTTCATCTTGGTACATGAATATATAATACCCACTAAGAGATTTCAGGTTTAATGATTTAATTGTTTATATAGAGACTGAGACCTACAAAGTTCTGTTCATTCACATCATCATCATCATCATATATATATATATATAAATAATTCTGCTTAAAAAAAATGATGTTGCACAAATACTAAATTCTCAGGTATTTTTGCAAAATCAACTATAAAATGAATTAATATTTATATAAAGCAACTAAAATCTACAGCCACACATTGTTACTTAGATGTCAAACAGTTTTGATATTTAATGTGTAAATATTTGAACACAAGAATTAACACACATATATAAATCATTAAGTGTTCCAAGTAGTATTACAGTGTGGGAGGCTGAGGAATCTTAAGAATGTGGTGATTTATTATGTCATATCAAGAGCCACTCACCATGAAACCACAAAGAAATTTACCACGGTGTGGAGAAAATTCAGTTTACCAGCAGGTATTCAAATTTTTGTGATTTAAGAATGGAATGTTAAAGACAACCAGTGATTTGAATGATGAGACTTTGAAGCAGTTAATTACTGTGGTCATCCATTAGGCAGACAGATGAATTAAACTGGATGAAATGTTAACCCAGCCACGAGTTAAAACACTCAGCTTGAAGGTGTGAACAAAATACAAAAGAACCAAGTTTTTCATCATGAGACTTTGAAGACAAAATTTTAATGTGTATGTTATATACCTCATATAATATATTTGTTTAGATAAGATCCAGAAGAGTTTGATGCCCTTATAGTTGTAGTATGGTTAATGGAACTTTTGGTTCATGCAGTATTTGTGCCTTCAATTACACCAAAAAAAATATGTTTATGATTTACAGTTTCTAAGCTGTATCAACGCAGTTAGAGATAAAATTAAATAATGAAGATTCAATTTAGACTTAGCTATAAGTATGATATATGGTATAACTTGTTATAAATATGAATATATATATATATATATATATATATATATATATATATATATATATATATATATATATATATATATTTCTAACATGTTAACATAGATAATATCATAAATGGCAATAATCCATTTAAAGGAGTGTGTTTATTAACTTTAGTTAACTGAGTAAACCTTGCCTTAATTGCTTGGTTACAATTAGATTTTCAGTTTATCATAATTAATTTGCCACTTTTAGTAAGCCAGAAATTGTATCATTATATGATCAACTAACATCCTCAGGAAAGTCATAATTTAAATAAAACAAACATATTAGACATATGGCAAAAAATGTCAACTTTGGGGAAAACCAACATATATTTGATTAATTTTGAATTTTAGTCATTCGCCAAAAATATCCATTTCTGCACATGTACACTGCTAGACACAAAATAGATCATGAATATACATTGCAAGGCAAAGTAGAGAAACATCAGAAGCCGAATCCTTCAGAATCTTCCATTCAGTGTATGATATTAATGTAAAATGAGCTGAAACACAAACAGATCAAGAGGAGATGTAGAGCGCATCCCGTACATAGAAACAGCTCTTTATAGCTTGGTACTAAGTATTTAAGGTATATAGAAAATTGACCTCTGGCAGCTTATAATATTTACAGCAATTTCAGGGCCTGTTGCCCAGCAGTAATTATTATTGTCAGATTATTATTTTCATGTTCTGTCCCCTCACTAAGGATGGTATTTATGCCGTCTCTCTGATACGACAGAACACCTCCTGTCTCTCCATATTTTCTTCCGGTTGAATGATCACAAACTTTACTGCTGTATTCTGTGACATTAATCTGTGATTGGGCACTGTGATATGCTCTGTTGAGTGAATTTGAATTGCTCTGCTAAGGCACATCACTGGCTTTTTTAATAGCTGTGCCTTTGTGCTGGCCTATGCATACAGTGATAATATCACTCTCGCTTATGTCTTCGACCTGACTCATGAACATACCTGAACCTGCTATTGGTACCTTACAGGTACAATTTAATGTTAAGGTTCAGGTATTATAGGTTCTATGCCATATATCATCTGTGAATAGGTGCTTTTAGTGTTGACCTTGCATACCACTTCAGCTTGCCATTCTTTGAGTGCCATATTTATTTTCTTCCATCTGAATACATACTGCATTGTCAGTATGATTTTAATGCCAATAAGAATACGCTAAAAATGGTCATATATGTTTTTTCACAGTATACCTAACTTTATTTTCCTGTCCATAAACTTCATGTAGGTCATACTTGTAAGCATAAAATCCTCGGGTATTGTAGGTCTTAATTTTGAATCAAAGGTGTCAGAAGGGGTAACTGAGGTTAAATTTTATCGTCATATGAAAATATATTACCATTATTATTATTATAATTATTATTATTTTTATTATTATTGTTGTGTGTTGTATAATTTAAGTAATATATGACAGACACATGAATATTTAACTTATAAAAAAAATGTAAGGTCATGATATTAACAGATGTATTATAATTTAATAATAGGCAGAAAAAAAAATCTTGTTAATACATGCGTGCTGATATTTCATCATTACGTATTCCAGCTTCGGTAACAAATCCATGACATAGGCTAATGTATATAACATTTCTCTCACAGAATGATTTGATGTTAATACAAGGTTACAAGATTGAATTTTCCTCATTATTCTCAAATAACTATATAAATTTCTAGAAAGCTTGGGTGTAAATTTAAAAATCACTTTAGTTGCCATTATAATTTTGAGAGCATGATATGGATTCGAGATTATGAATAAATTTAAAGTATCACTTCAAGTAGTTATACCTGTTCTATCAAACCCCTGTCATCCTACATACAAATATATAAAATGCACTACTCCCTCCCCATCCTTGATCTACAATTAACCTTTGACCCTGACACCCTTTAGGGTCATAAGCCATACAGGAAGCTGTGGAGTGTCAGATGGTCGTTTCTGAGACGGAGACAGATGTGCTTACTGCGGGAGTTATGTTAACTTTGTTAAAACTGCTTCCTTTGAAACAGTCATAGTGACTTTATGAGATGTGCAGCAAGCATCTTTTGCCAAACATTTCTACATCACTCTGGTATTCCTCAGGACAAAACAAGATAGATCTGAACAACTCACCAGAAATCAAGTAAGGATCAACTTGAAGAGTTTGTTTAAACTTTGTCAAGATAACAAGTTGTAATTAAATCTTTTTAAGATTCATGAGGCATCAAGAAAGTGATGCTTTAGAAGTCGTTTTTAGTCTGAGACAATCTAGCTAAAAAAAGATGATTTTATGATAATCACATCTCTATCATTATCTGCTTTTCTGTAAGAAATTAGTGGGTCATATATTAAAGTCTGTTCTTGAATTATGTCAACTAGATCACTGTAATTCCAAGTATCAGAAAGATAACCAGGTGTGAGAAAGATTGATTCTTAATTTGTGGAGTCCATCTTAGAGCCTTTATATATGAAATTTCAGTGTTGGGATGATTCAGTGTTACAAGATGAGAATCAGCATTAACTTAAATACTAAAAAAGGACATGATCTACCATCTAATAGAGCAGAGAACATTTCAGTTTTAGGGCAAAGGACCAGGATGAAGGGAGCATCTAGTCTATTTCTGCCAGACTTTAGTATTAAATAAGGGTAATGCTTCTTAATTGATAACAGGTATCAGTTTGAATACAGAAGCTGTCAGTATAAAAGATTCCAGTCTGATCTTGTTTTTCGGCATTTTTTTAGAACACTTTCATTAATCAATTCATGGATGACTCCCTTCCACAGGTTGTAAAGTGAGGTGTACAGCTGCTGCACTTCAAATCAGGGTGTTTTAAAAGGTTTTCAACAATATAATGTGGTTAGAGCTCTGCGATTATCACCAATTATCGATTAATCGAATCGATGTTTTGAAAATATTTGATTCTCGATTTTCTGTTTTTATCCTCGAGAATCAGTCCACTAAATTTCATAGATTTGTGCCGGAATATTGCTCATTTCAACATGAAAACTATATTCAAGGTCGGTTTTTCAGTATCTTAGTCTTGCTGTAAGATGAACTAGGATGCAGATTCTAGAATTCACAAGGTAAAAAAAATTAAATTGTAGTTCATTCTTTGTTTCCAAAGTGGCAGCAGCATGAGTGTAAGCAGTCCCCATACTGTCCAACTGTCATGTAAAATAATCGATTATTAATCAATAATCAGTTGCCATAAATTCTGATTAATCGATTACAAATTTTTTTAACAGATTCCTAGCTGTAACTGTGGTTGCCTTTTTATTTTGGTGATATCCCAGAATGTTAAATAATTGCAAATATGAAACCCTCAGGAATAAGATGCCCCTTCAACTAAGATGAATATAAAAGGGCTGATGCAAACATATAATTAGTTATCAGACTTCGGGAAACAACCTAACTGTGCATGGTATCGAAACTTGCCCATGCATACAAGCATTAATTATTGTTAAACATGTGGTAATCACTGGAGATGTATCACCTGTGACATAAATCACAAGTGATAAAGGAGCTAGAAATAAGTGGGATAGTGTGGGATTGATTCTGAATATAAAATAAATACAAACACTGCTGAAGTTATTGAATTTATTGATTCTGGTGCAGTTGTGAAAATTAAACCCTTGTGAAACTTTCAAAATGAAGAAATCACAAAATTTCAGCCTTGTGAATATAAAGCCAACCACAGTAGGCTATGTTTCAGAGTCTGAAGATGTTATTTGTCATGGTTCAGAATCATGGTAGCAAGGTGAAGGCTCAGTTAGGGTAGCATACCTGGTGAAACCCTGTTATATAAAAACAGTCCATAAGTTGTCTGAAATCCCTATTGTACCCTTAAAGGATACATATTTTAAGGTTTTTTCCTGAAGGTTTACATATTTTTAATTTTTCATTCATTTTCATGTGACTTTTAATTTTTTTCAAATTTTGCTATTTTTATAGTGGACCAAAAATAAACTACATGATAATATCTAAAAACCTTTTATTTTGCTTTTCATATACTCTGTCTCTTTCTGGTTGAAATTTTAATCTTTTTACTGAATCAGAATTTAAAATAAAAAAAAATATACAAACATGATAGTTGAAAAAAACAAAAAAAGGGTTTTGATATATTTTTATAGTAATTAAGATTAAAAGGACTTTAAAACAACATTTGCACTGATTTTAGATATAGCAGTTTTTACCAGGTTTGCTAACTTACAGTTCAAACAGCACATTTTAATAGTGAGGACCCAGTATGTTTCAACATTAGAGCTCCCTGCACAACCCTGTATATAATAAGAGACCATGTAACAATGCAGGACCCCTGCTGATCAGAGGTTTACCTGTATGGGAGATGTTTGGAGGACACTTGTGATGTTGACCAGACCTCTCTAGGGAGTCTGTCCATGTTTACTGAGGGTCAGTGTCGGTGTTTGACCAGGGATGGGCCGGTAGTGATCATCTGTAACTGACCACTGGACACAGGGTCACATCCTGATGTTGTATACCTTCACTAATTGTTTTATTGTGTTCTTCATTTACCTTCTTACCTGGAAGCACACAGGTGTGTTATCCTGATCAGTTTGAAATACCATGTACTGTCTGTGTGGTTTAGTGTATATTGCTGATGCATCACTATCCATTTACTCTATTGATAAAAGGGTTGGGATTTAGCTACTTAAAGCAACAAGTGACTGTTTATTCAGTTACTTTTGTGCTGATGCTTAAAAACACTTCCACATTTATATTATTCATTTACCCAATATTTATAAAGCGCTAGTATCCACAATTTATACACGTGCACTGATACAATATACAGAAAACAAGTTCAATCACATCAGATATATTATCTGTTTTGTATATTTATGACAGTATGTTTTTTATATATTTATAAGTGATTCATTTATGTTAATTAACTTTCCACCTGGTCACCACTTAGACTGATGCACAGAAATGTAATACTATGCTGACCATTTTTTTTTCCATTGATTTGTAGTGATAATTTTTCTTGAAATTAATATACAAAATTACTACCATGCTAACAATGCCAGTTGGACTATTGCTGAAGAGTTTACTGTGTACTGTATGATCAGAATCAGATGCTCCTTAAATGGTTAATCCAAGTGAAATAAAAGCTTAGTTATCTGCTTTAAAACACATGCATATATCAAATTGGTGTACTGTTATAGGGTTCACACTATGAATGTATGGATAAAATCACTATAAGCTTGGTAGCAATTATATACCTTAAATCTTTATATAACTAGGAACATATTATAGGCCTCCTGCAGGGTTAATACCTGCTGGATTAATACAATCGCGGTGACAGGTGTACATTCCAGTCTGTCGTACATTCCATCATGGTTGACCAGACATTGACCATGAGAGGAGGACCCTTGAGACCAGGACTGACCAAGGGGTCCACATCTCCAGCGTATAGTCACTGGGATTAACCTTGTTAGTATAAGCCGTTCTCACGCATGACTTATCGTGACTGTGTGCTGAGAGCTGTTGAAACAGGTGTGAACAGCGTACCTGCCCTCAAGTGTGTAATGTCTACCTGTGCCCCCTGCCAGTGTCAGAATTCCGGCCAAGTTATATTAGATTTCACATTTAGCTGACCCTCATGAAATTCTCAATAGTTAGCTAAGGAAAGGACAGATCCATAGAAAAGGTTCAAATATTAGGAAAATGTCAGCTTAACCTCAGAAATCCTATACCTTAAACACAGATATAACTTAAACTAGAAAAGCACTCAGAGAGTGCAGACCTCCACCAAGGCAGGTCATTACCCCCATATGGCATTGTCAGAAATACATCATGTTTCCTTAAAAATTCGTGGATCTAGATGGTGATCCAGACCACCCTCAAAATTTAATCAGTTGATCCTTGTATCATTTGCCATTGTCTGCCAATTCTAAATTTTTGATTCTGGGTTTATAAAAATATGTTAATCTATAAGTCAATTGGCTGTCTTCTTTCTAATGAAATGGACAGAGAACTCAGCTGGCAATTGAACAACATTTTAATATAAAGAAATAAACACACCTCACTTGTCCAGCTTTAATAATGAATGTTTTAAGACAAGAGAAACTGTCAGAATTTATGCCAGTAAAACTATTATAAATGAATTAGTTATGGGCAGGTGTCTCCTTTCTCAATAGTGAACCGCTGTTGCTGTGTATCATCTTGCATTTGTTTATCCTTTGCACCTAAAACTGTCTGCCTACCTTAATATTTTATAGTTTAAATACAGTAAGGCTCATTGTGCCTTAATCACTTAAGAAAAATAACACACTTATGTCAAACTACTGATTATATCAGTCTCCTCTAATGTGTCAAAGTTTTCTGTTGTTTTTTTTTTCACTTTGATATAACATGGTTTTCCTGTGTATTCAGAAAACCCTCTCTGTTACAGACACCACTCAAAAACAGACAGATTAGGGAGTCCTGTGCATGCAAATTAATAGTAGACCTAGAATTCTGTAATGATACTCTCTAATACAGTCACTTCTCAAATACAGAAAGAAACTTCACCCCAGTATTATGTGGTGTATCAAAGTGAACACTGCATGTGTGTGCAATGGACCCTATCTCAAAGACCATCTGTCTAATCAGACCACCTCTCTGTGAAGACCACTTATAGTGTACCAAAAGCATTCACATTGGTTATAACTGAACAGAACAGAGTTTATTCAGGAAAAAGGCCTCAGGCCCAAAGTTCCAAACATTTCAACAATAATTCAATCAAATAATTGCATTAATAGAACATAAAGTAGCAGTCTTATTATTAATTAATATATAATGCAACAAACACATGTAACATGACTGCATACCTTAGTACACAATGTATCTATATTGCCATCATCAGTGAGTATGTAACACATACTTTAACCATCTATTATTCTTCGTCTCCTCAAAAAGGAATAATATACATATGCAGCAACATTCATTATCTCAATATGATTGTCTAAATTGAATAATTTAATAAAGTTTTGTTCATTTGGGTAATGTAAGTCTTGTCTAAAGTATTTTATCCTCAAATCATTATATAGAATACATTCTTGCATAAAGTGAGCTTCATCCTCAACAATATTGTATCCATGATGTAAACAATATTTACAGATCCTCTCTTCACGAGATATATCATTTTGACGACCTATTTCTATAGCCAATTCATGATTGGAGCATCGAAGTTTAGCAAGTGCTATGCGATGTTTCTTATTAGGAATACAATATAAATACTTTTCAAGAGTTAGCATAGATTTGAAAGCACCATAATAATATAATTTACTACACAACTCAATATCACTATGCCAGTTTTGAATAGCCATGTCTCTTATTTTAATTTCAAATTCTTTCAAAAATTTATTCGCATCTCCAACATACTGTGCCATCCAAACATATCCAAAACCAGACTCAAATAGCAATGTTCTTACTTGAGATACCCAATTTGATTTACCACTGTTGTCTAAATTCCTCAACAAACTGTACACTTGTTTCTGATACCTATGTTCTGGCATATACAGTAATTTAACCCAAAACTTAACACAACGTAATAAACAAGTTACAAACAAAGGAAATCTGCCACAATCCCCTAATGCTGCTGCATTTGGAGTATTCTGGCCTACATTTAAAATATATTTACAAAATGTGTACTGCACTCTCTCTATAGTTTCTGATTTCTTAAAGCCCCATAATTGGTTATAACTGACTTGTCTAATAAGACCACCTGTGAATTAAGACCACTTTTGGCCAGTCCCATGGGTGGTCCTATTTTTACACAGGTATTCCTGTATATATATGCATACACCTCTAAAGTATGGCACATTTTACATACACTTTAGTAGATACATATTATCCTAAGTAAGGTGCTTCATGTTAAGTGTGTGAAGACATTGTCTCTGAACAGGTGCAGGTGACGAGGGTGTCAGGGATTATGAAATGTCTGTCAACAGCATGTACCTCTACTTGAGGCTTCATGAGACGACCATGCAGCACTCCAAGGCTGAGTGTTGTACATTGATAAATACATCCAGTGTCAGTACTTATACTTACCTGCTGGGTAACATTTTATTTATCTGAGTGAGTTATGGTGTGGCATCCTTAAGATTACTTTAGAAGACATTAGGGTCTGAGAAACCTTTAAAAGCTATTAATGGATCCCTGGGTTTGGTGGCACTGTTAATAGAATCATGATGATATGGGTAATAATATTGAAAGTTACACTCTTCATGCAGTTTTAAATGCACTTCAGTCATTCAAGATCTCCTTTGCTATAACTGCATTATCGAGGGTGAGGATTTTCTTTAGATTTTCACAGCAGTTTTAAGATGACTAAGTCAGCCACTCTGATGTATTTGCTAGAGTATAATTCTGAGATGGGCAAAGTTGCTTCTACTTAATCTTTGTCTCTGAGGTATCAGTGATCACAGCGTTATCATGTGAGTAAATACATCTTTTGATGTAGTTTGCTGCACAAGCCACAGCAAGTCAGATACAACCTTTAAAAATAGGACAAGTGTACTTTACTTGATAAACTGTTTTCATGAAATATTTTATAATCTTAATAATAGAGCAACTTAACAAGACTTATGCTGTTTCTTGTGTGTGTGAATCTTGGTACAAAACACAGATGGGTGAAAAAACTGAAGTAGTTAATAGACTTTAAAAAAGTCCTTGACAATCAAGAAGTATGCTAGACAGTTTAACTTACTTCCCTTGTGGGTCAATTACTTCATGACTTCTCCTAAGGGTGGGGCCAGGAGGGCACTTAACAGTCAGGACTTTTACTTCTCAATCCTGTGCTTGAGATTACCTGACAGATACACAGTGATATATGGCCGTGATAAGAGATGGTTTGTGTATATTCTCAGAGCCAGTTGTGGATTGATACAGGGCAGTATTGGCTGCAGTTTTAAATATGCCATCACTTATCCTGTAATCAGTGATACAAAGGTAGACTAAAACTCATCCTTGTTAAGTACAGTGATGGTATACTAATGCTCGGTATATGACATATATACAGTGACGATGAACAAGCTTTACCATCCATAGAATTTTTTTTGTATATTATTAATTCTTTTCTGATCACAGATGTCCTGCTATTTTACCAGTCAGGGAAAGTAACATTTATTGTTAAAACAAAGTATTTGGCTCATTCAATAGCAAAGTGTTATTTTAATCATCCTATATATGGTCTAAAGGTTGTTCAGGGGAGCATCATAATGGAAGTCCCTGGCAAAATATTTTGCTACTTAAACCAACTGCTTTCTATCCAGAGTTAATAATTACATGCATAGGTGTGGGAACAGGGGGGGGGGAGGCATTCTTATAGATGTACCCCCCCCCCCCCCCAATCTTTTGTCAGTACTAAATTTAAAGTGTTAAATTAACTGAAATATTAATATATAATTTTTCTCTTAAAAATTTTGATTAACTTAATTTGTAAACAACACACCTTGTTTAGTATTACTGAAGGTGGTCCATCCTTAACGTGTGCACTCTGGTATGTATATTTTAATTTTAATGCATTTTTTTAGAAAATCATATGTACATTCAGATCTTTAAGTCATTTTAACATAAACATATCCTGTATGGTTCTGTTGAACAGCTGGTCAGACTTTTCAAATGCATCTGGCACAGATTAATTTACTTGGCCTTTCTTTCAGTATTGAAATATTGAACTATTGATATATGTGGCCACCTCTGGTCAGGCTCGTTTACAGCTTTTGTTTACTTGTATGCCATTAATCAGTGAAGTCGCAGGAGAACAATGTGTATGCTAAATAACCGTTGTACAGATGAGTGGTTTCTCACCAGGCTAAGATCAATAAAGCTTACTGTGAATGGAACAAATCATTCATACACTACCTCTTGGTGGGAACTGGTATCAGTATTCACTTCCCCTTTGACCATTCTACCATACATCACATCTGTTGGCTGAACTTCTCTCTTGAGATTTATGCCATCTTGTAGCATCCCTTTTTCTTCCTATCCCTGGTCCACCATTCATTATATGGAGAGAAGCCTAACAATCTGTACTTCAGAGGAAAATTTTGATGTTTCTGTATTGTTAGCCGTCAAAAATCTGTTAGATAATATATGTAATATGTGCTTGTGCAAAATCAATGGTATTGATCTGAATGTTTCTTGAAGCGACAGGACTTAATTAACATCTGAAGGTTTCTTTGTTGATTTGTTGTTGTTGCCAGATCTGATGAGATTGTCTTTGTGCAGGGCAGGAAATAATGTTAAGTTTATAGGTATACGTTTGCTGCAGTTTGTGCACACTGTAGGAAATTAATTCTAGACTAATAATTTTTTTTAAATTTTAAGTAGTTTTGATAGGGAGTGAGAATGTTCTCTGCTTACATGTGTGATAGATTTACAAGTACACTATCAAGCGAAGAGAAGCATGTCAACAATGCACAAACCACTCTTACTCAGTCACAAACCTTTTACAGTGGAGTTTAACATATTTACTGAATCCACGCATCGCCAGCCAACCAGAGATGATGCGGCCATCTTTTAACATTTGGTCAAGTTTACCCTGGCTTTAACTCAGCTTTAATTCCTACATCACTTAAGCTTCATTTGATGCATTTACATCAACATCAAACACGGTGGTCAATGTCACACACTGCTGACCAAAGGCTGAGAGCATGCAGTGACCCCATAATATCTGTTTTGTATGTACAAACACTTTGAAAACTCTGCTAATTTTAATGCCCGCTGTATGTATGTGCTCTTTATGGCTAGTTGAGTATATACAAAACTCCTGGCATAGACAAGGGTGACAGTGGCCCTGCCAGTGTCCCTGTGGGTGTGTTTACATATTACCTGGAGTGTTTAAATTCACTACAGGAGTTGTATGTTAATAACTGATACCTGTTGTTACAGGTAAATACTCAAGGAATTCTATAAACAGACCAGTTTAGTGAAACCCTTGATTTTGATTTGCTTTAATTGCAGAAATACTTAAAACTCAATGATGTTGTCAAGTGAAGTGATTGCACTTATTCCAGATTCTTTATAATTAATTTTGAATCATTGGCACTACTGAGGGAGCTTTCTAAAATGTACTTGACATTTTGTTTACATATAATGTATATGTATGTGCAGTAGGTTTGTTTTCTAATATCTGCCTGCAAGTTAAGAATTATACATCACAGAATTTCTGATTGAACATCCATGGGATTTTTCATCATGTAGGCTGCAGCAAATCCAACATACAGAATGCTACAAAGTACAAGTCCATGGACCAATTGTCCACAGAATGTTAGATTGGTCATGTGTTTGTCAGTTACCAGAAAGTGGGAAATATTAACACTCCATTGGCACTTATCAATGGAAATGCATTTTGCAACTATGCTGGTGAATACTATGGCTGGGTTTTTGATTGCAAGGGTTTCAAATTTGGGTGTCATAAAAGTAAAATTATTAGGAAAATAATACTTTTGTGAATAGGACACCCAACTGATTCAGGTGAACATTCATTTTGTACAGCTGATCAACTAAAATCTTAATTTAATATAATCCATCCCCTTTGGCAGCATTGCAGGTCAAAGACTGATCCTTTAAAATAATAATAACAGATTTTTATATTACCTCTAAATCAAATACTTATATAATAGATAGGCCTGTGAATTGATAAGGGATCTTCAATTCAATTTGATTATCAGTTATTTCCTTTCGATTTGATTCACAGTTCAATAATTGTATAAAGTCACAATATTCTGTCAGAGACGTATATCTGCTAAAAGTTTTCATCCCATATGATGCTGGAAGATTAAGATTATTATGTACCTGAGAATTAAGGCAGATCAAATAATATTTAAATCTTTTCACCCATTATTGTGCTAAAATCTATTGATGGATATAAGGTGACTTTATTATTTTAATAACAGTGCTACCTTATCATGTATGCTGTTTATCTGTTCAGAGGTAAGAGCAAGAAACCGAAAAGGTATTAAAATGAATGAAAATGCATTAATTGATTATTTCATGCCAGATTCGATTATTGATTAATGATTGGCTTTGATTCATTGCATCAATTATTGGATGCATTGTTACAGCCCTAATTATAGATAACATCATTCCTTTGATTTATCTGCTGATAAAGGAGAAGGAATTTCCACTCATTATATCATCACAGTTCCCTTGGGTCTTCATCAAGTAGTACATGTAGTTATAGTGATGCTATGTAGGTTGCTGTATGTATCATGAAATCTCGTTAATAAGACCCTCAGGAAACATTAAAAAAATTAAAATCACAAAATCTTAACCTTGTGAATGTGAAACCAAACACAGTTACTCAGAAGACTGGCTCTCTACAGGAGATACCTCAGATGCAATAAAATAGACTTATTTGTAGGTACTTTCCCATTTGTTAAAGTACATATTAGTGTTGATTGATAAACAGGTCCCCTGCCAGGACACAGTAGTAAGTTTGTGTCCACCATAAGAAAATCACAGTGTGCATTTATAATGTTAATTTAATAAGAACCAGGTCTGATGTCTGCCCGGGTGAGCGTGAATACCTCATCATTTGGTTTCTGATTGATGGGGAGTTTTGTGGCCAGGCACACCCCTGGAGGACATCAACTCCTGGCTTTTCACGAGGTGTTCCAAACCATGTTTGTATCTGAAATGGCCCTGGCTCCACGATAAAGGATTTTACAATGAAAGCTTGTGTGAAAGGAGAGGACCTGCACTTGAGTGAACTCATGTCTTTCTCTCCTTCTGTTTCTCTCCTTTAAGACCAGACATCCCTCAGGCCATGCAGGGTTTATAGCAATGTCTGTACAAGGACATATTTACATTTTTATCTATTTGTCCATGCCCTTGGACCTGTATGATTTTCCATTGGTTAGACTGGAGTATATACCATCAAAGATATACAATCTTAACAATTTTAATTTTATTTCAAATGCTGATAGGATGTATACATTGTGATAAAGACAATAAGAATCTATTAAAATATTTTCAGGGATCTTTAAAGTTCTTAAATTTAAATGTAAGTTTAGCTGAGAATAACACTTTTTTGGAACCATGCCCTAATGCTCAAATTCAAGTAGGCTTCCAAATGTCTTGTTATTTATGATTGCACTATATATAAGTAAACCTTAATGTCTCAGATCAGTTGCAAATTCCAGAGACTCTATTACCTGCAGTCATTTATGGTATTTGTTCATGAACCCGTTGCTGTTCTGTGCAAATTTCTTCTGGTAAGAACACCTGTTTGATAAGTGTTTCAGCCCTTGTTTAGTTGTTTTCCCTTATTTTAAATATAAATAATAATCTTTTCTGAATGTTAGTGATAATTCATGATAAGATACTGTGGTTTGCTTTATTTTCGTGAGGCTGAAATTTTGCAATTTATTCATTTTGAAAGTTTTGATTGATTTAAAGTTTAGAAAAGAATCCTACAATACATGTCTAATTTCTGGTTCAGTCATTAAATTAGGACTTTGATATATATATATCACAATCGATATGTATCACAGTCTGTGCCAGTTTCATAACCAGGCACACATTAGGCTGCTCTAAATGAGGTTGTTTTCACAGGTCATCTAAATGTTTGATGGGGCATCTTATTCCCCAGGGATTCGTATTCGCGATTATAACACATTCATGAATATTGCAAAATTTATAAACCCTCATGAATAAAAAGGCAACCACAGTAGCCTTGCTAAGTTCATTCATATACAGATATGACTATTGCAATATTCCACGATGTGTGATACAATGTTGTGTGTCTCCACCTGATGAATTACCTGTTTGATACACCTAGTGTGAAGGGATTATCATGTTTGGTTAGACCAGTTGTCTGACCAGACATTTGGGTGCAGCCAAAAGATTTTCATATTTTGTTAGCATGCGCTTGGCAATGCTTTGATCTACAATACCTTTGACTCTCAATATTTTGGCAGGTTATTTGACGATCGCTTTTCCTTTAGTGAGGAAGACACTAAGTCATAGACAGGAGTGGCCTGCTCAAATATCTGAGGGCACATGCACTCATGTCAGCCACAAGCAATAGGGCCGGTATATATGTGTCAGTATGGTTAATGCTGGATTTGATGTTTTTTGCACTTAATGAAAAGTACTGCATCAGTCATGTGACAGATTTATATTATAAAAGAACTGAATGGTGTTTATAAAAGAAGATTGAGACTAATGTTTATAAAAGAACTGAATAATGTTGGTGAAAGAACAGAATTATGTTGGTAAAAGAACAGAATTATGTTTGTAATAGGACAGAATGAAGTTTGCAAAAATAACTCAGTTACTTAAAGATCAGAATTATATAGAATTTATAGATACAGAATAGTAGCTAGGATAGCAATTAAAAGATTGGCTTCCATTATTTTTTATCTTGTACCAAAACATTGGGACTTTGCCTGAACAAACTTATGTTTACAGTAGAGCCTCACTATTTATCAATCATATCAAATGATATGACCCAACAGGGCACCTCAGTACCAAAATCTTTCCCTGAAATATTTTTTAATGTAAAAGGTTTAGTCTTATGCACTTTTCTGTTTGCTAAACCAGGCATTGAAGTGCCTAAATTTTTATTATAACAATTTTTTTTCATATGCATTTGGTATATTAAAACTTAGTTATGCAGGTGTTTATGCTGTTCATAACAGCAAAAGCATGCAAAGAGAAGAAATCTCACAGCACATAATAGTAATTATTAAAAAAAAACATGTGCCACTTCGCTTGTATCTAACTAGGGATATGTAACCATTTGTAAAGGTAGGGATTCTTGTTTTGGGGTGGTGTAACCCTCTTGGGGTCAGGGCCACCTATTATTTTTACACCTGACCATTCACACTGATCCATTCTATCAGGTAAAACATCCCTGACATATAGTGACAGTAATATGATGCTACAGGTGAACCTCAAACAATGAAGCAGTATATACCTGTATATGTACATGTACAGGTAAAGTCAGAGCATGACGATATGAACAGGTATCAGTACTCGGTAATACACAATCACACAGCAGCGATGATGAACGGGTTCACAGAGCTCAACCGGGCAAACATTGTCAACAACAAAGTGACCGTAAAGTGTTACCTGTTCCTCTCCACATGTACCTGGCGGTGACCTCGTCAGGTCACAGTGGAGGAATGGTTTGTTTATAGGAATATGCACATGTATTTTGTAAAATTTATTTTGTAAAATTTGATTGGATTGGAATTTCTTTATTTGTTATGGAACAAAGAGTCATTCTCCAGAGAAAAACTAATTCAGAATTAAATATCTAGTGAAGATTTTAAAAATTGTTATATTTATAGTGAAATATAATATTGGCTTGTCTTTTGATAGATCCTTTGAATGACCAAAAGATATGGTTATATGGATGGGTGGTCAGACCTTTAGTGGTTTAGTCATTGTATACCTAGTTGTGATAAAGACACAGTAATTGTAACGCTTTGTTGGTCCTCTAACATTTACAACTATGAGGTCATTGGATAATGTATACAAATTCAAGAAGAGGTACAACCCTGATATGTATTATATACACACATATACTCATACATATATGTATGTTTTGATAAATCTGCTGACTGTTTTAATTATAACATCATTCAATTTGAGTTATGAGTTTTGGCAATTATGAAATTTTATATAATATTAATGCTGTTTATAATATATAATTATGACTGTTTATAATATATAATTATGACCATCAATAGGACCTCGATAAAGTGGTAGCATTTTCAAGGTGGTTGTCTAAGTGAGGTCCTATATAAAGAGCAATAAGGAATTAGGACCATGAACAGGTGGTGGTTAATTAGAGGTGGTCCCTAAACGGAGATGGTTGTTAGGCAAGGTTTTACTGTATATATATATATATATATATATATATATATATATATATATATATATATATATAATGCTACAGCGAGATCTAGTTAGCAGTTAAGGCATCTTTCTCAAGAATATTTATATTGAAGAAAATATTATAATTCATCTCAGCCCTGATATGAAAGACAAATGTGTTTTGAGTGGCCTTACATCCTGAGTCCTGGTATAAATATATCTAAATACACATAATATAGGAAGTGGTGCTGACCTTATGTACACACAGGTAACAGGGAGACAGTGTACAAAAGGAAATGATGACAATGCACGCACATGTCGTATCACAACCGGCGTTCACAAAGTGACTGACAATAAGATCTGGTTGACATTCAACATTAAACTGTTTGTGAAATTTGCACCTCAGTGGATCATCTTTTGTTGGTATTGACTTCATAATGCTCTGATCTGTATGGTTTGCTCTGTATAGATTCATCGTCAGAAGGCTGGGTCAGTCATCTAAGTGACAGTAATACAGGAACAGGATCCTGACCCAACCATGTTCTTTTGACATTCATTCATACAACAACTGGAGATGATTTTCAACAAGTGTCTATGGGGATTTATGAGTTTCTTGCTGAGATCAAAGCAGCATTTTAGCCATGAAATGTGGTTGAAAGTGAATATTTTGGGATGTATCTGTATTTTGACAAGAAACATCAATTAATTTGACAGGTGGATGGATACCAAAGACTATACATATACATGCATGTATATGTACATTACATATTACAAATTACCTCAGATGAATTATTCAAATGATGAGAATAAGCAGGCCGGCTTTAATTCAAAAAATTTATTCATAAAAATATTGCAGAAAATGGAACACCTTGAGGATAACTGAATGTGGTATGATTAAGGAACACTGGTAAGTTTAATAACTAGTGGTAAAATATGCCAAACTAGATGCTTCTGCTATGATGGAAAATTAACATCTGCAACACAGGAGAGCAATGAAAATTATAATTTAATTTTTGTGTATTTGAACAGCAGTACTCATCAGACATGATGATGATGATGATATTAGAGTAGTGCACAGACTGCATGTTATGGTAACCCGGCGGATCATCTATGGAATCTATTGGTTTTAGGTATGAACTTCAGAGTTTTCACAATATTTGACTGGACCATCCTGAATAAAACCTATGCTCTTTACACAGCGCTTTACCTACTTTAGAAGTGCAAGATTTCCACTGTCTTGGGAGCATAAATAAAACCAAGGGGAATATTTTTAAATGGCTGGATGGATAAAGTGTATTCCTAAAATTGTCTTCCTGAGAGATAAAACAATAACAGTATTGTTCCATACAAGTACCAGCTGTATAACCATTGACATGTACAAGTATGTATATAACTCACTGGTTCTCAGATATGTAATTACATTTTTTATCTGAGCAAAATACATCAGTCAGTTCTTGGGTGATGAACCAAAGAAACTATAAAGACATAATATTTGAGGTTATGTAAGAATATCTGAGCATCTTAGTGTGTTCAAGATTCTGCAGCCGTATCAGAACCAAGATATTGCCATCAGTGGGTCTACGTTCACATCGGCATGACATTATCAATGTATATTTGAAATTACTAGGGAAAAAAGTAGCTACTAAAGGAAGCAAACACTTGACATTTACCAGGAAAAGTCTTAATAATATGTCTCCTAAGTAGGAATACCTAGTACAGGTATACAGATGTGTGCATCCAGGTTTTCTATATCTTGTGATAAGAAGATAAGGATAAGATAATCAGGATGCCAGCAGGACTGTGGAAGTTTCTGGGACTGATCTACAGACCTCTCGGGAATGTAAGACATCCAGATGAGCAAACAGAAGAAGAAAGGTGATGAAAGTCCTCATCTTTCTCCTATATCAAGTTTACCTTAATAGTTTCTTTAGTGGTATTACAGTTTCAGCCTTGTTTGTCTCAGTACAAGTCTACTCTGTTTAAGTATGACCTTTTTAAGTGCCTTAAAAATTTATATGGTTTATAGTATTGCCAAGAGGTATTCATTAATAGATTTAAGTGTAATTTAGTTATTTTAAGTATTTCAAAGAAGGAAGGGGGGTAGGTTGTTTTGGAATTGACCATTATCTATGTAGGATTTGGGAATTTTTCATTTGTTTTTCTGTTTCTGAAAAAATAAATGTTCTGTATTGATAAAAACACAGGTTATAAGGAAATAAAAATAAATATTGTAACTAACATTGGGAACTTATATAAAACAAGTGAACAAAACAGGCTTGAAACTGTTAACAAAGATTTCATCATATTTTGTAAACTAGATTTATACATGAAAATGTTGATTCATAAAAAAGGATATGTTAAAGGATTAGACAGCTGTAAGAGGGATAAAATATCCAGATATGTTAAAGGATTAGACAGCTGTAAGAGGGATAAAATATCCAGAATAAAAATAATAATTTTTTTTTGTTCCTGAAAAACCTTGAAATAACCTAGGGAATGCAATCCAAACTTTGTTGGAACTTAATTGGTGCTGGAATGATTACTTCTGTTAGAAAAGCTTAAAAAGGAGCACTGACATGAGGGCATTGCATCACATTAAATCAGTTGAGTAAACCTTGGATGAACAATATGCCTAACACAATAAGTTAAAGGAATTTGACATAACTGTTATAAGTAGTTAGAAATGTTAAGGAATTCTTTTTTTTAAGTGACCTTACAGCACAATTATGGATATACATTCCTGTATGTAATAGTATATGGGTACACTACTGAATGTGGTTCAAGCTTGCACTGAATGACCTCATGCTAGTCACCTTGTCATCAACTTATCTGATCAAGGTTACGAGAGCGTGAAGCACGGAACATGTCGGAATGCAACGCACAAGATTTACAATCACACAGAAAAATCTAACAATATACAACATGCAGACAGCTGTCAGATGGTGTTCTTCATTCATTCACGAGTGTCTTTCATGTTCCATAAATTATAAAACTTTTAAATTGCAGAATTTAAATTTGATATATTTGTATATATATTTCATATTAATTATGATATTTTGATGTCTGAAAATAATATGCAGATCTTATTCTTGTTGACATTCTAGCTCTTAAAAATTCACCCATTATTTATCTTCAGATATGATATCTACTGATTTGCCCCTCCCCCAACCTACCCAAATTAGAAAATGTCAAAAGTATACACTTTGGCATAAAGTATTCTCCCTCATACCTGTAATGGATGTAACAGACATCTGTTGGTTTCAAAGCCTATATACTTTCTTTATACTAGTTGTTCCATGTATATTAGAAGGGCCAGTATTAAAGAAACCTGTCTCCGTGTCCATGAATAGTTCAAGGTTTCATCATGTATCATGATTCACTTTCTCATGAAACCACATTTCTGTTCATCATGCTATATGCTAGCTCTTTACATGAAATCATTCAAGAATTCTGTGTTAACAGAGGCTGAATATTGTCAGATAAGTACAGCATAAAATTCTTATTGCAGCTGTTGAGCCAGCGTCTTCCTCCATCAGGTTAGAAAAAAAAAGTGATTTCTGTTCCCTCATCAAAGGTTGGGCGGTCTCTTTGAGTTTGAGCATATGTAGTCAGTAATACTTGACTTCATATAGCACCACAATGTTACATCCTGCATCTGATGGGTCATGTGACCAGTCAAGTGTAACATTGTTATAGCAGTCGTGCTGTCTGCTTTCAGCATAGTGTGTTCTCTGCAGCTGTGTCAGTGGGTATTTGGTTATGTATGTTTATATATATACAAGTTTATCCAGGGGAAAACAAGTTGGTAAATCAAATACCCTAGTTAGTGTCTATAGGCAATAAGCTCAATTTTCCTGATTAATATTTTGATTAAATAAATAGCAAATATAAATCTTTGGTTATCTCAAAGTATTTTATTTTTCAAAGTCATAATCTTTGGAGATCTTAGATTTGGACTTCAGCATCTTGTATCAAGTGGTAGCAATCATTTTGCTACTGAATTACAGACAAGTGCCTGTTTGTCTGCAACAGCAAAACAGTATGCCTGTAGATTTAGTATGTTTAATAATTTGGTACTGCATATATGCCAAAGGGACCACCTTAATTTAGCCCCTCAGATTTGTAATGATTAGTGGCAGTTTTATCTTTAAAATGAAACCAAAAATGAATTTCTTACTTAGCATCCACAAGGAGAGCTGTCTTTGAAATTAAAGAAAATATAATGGATTGAAAACAAGTCAAATTATTTCACACAGTGAAGGAAACTGTAATGAGTGCTAAGTATGACATCACAATTTATGTGATAATGATGTAGTCAACAAGGATAGCATATGGACTGATGACAATCACATTTGATGATTACAGAAACTTTCCTGTTCCTTATGGTCATATTTGAGAGTTCTTTAACTCTACACTTATAGCATCATTCCTATTCTCAGAATATTAGTAGCTGTACAGAATCCAATAAACAGCTTCAGAAACCAAAGTTGACTTTTTTGATTGATTAATTCATCATTTTTAAAAATTTCAGACGGAAGCCTACAAGAGAGAGTGATCAGCGAATGCCAAACACAAGCTGTTCTGACCTGTCAGTGGCGTCCTCTGGTGCTTCTAGTCGTATCTCATGGTTACGTGATCCACGCAGTGAAGCTCGACCAATCACAGACACAAAACTCAGGAGGAGGCTGACCAGCGGAGGAAGTGCTCGTGTCACTACCAAAGTGAGTTGATTCTTTAAATTAATGACTATTTAAATAATATTCAGATATTAAGATAATTTGAAATTCATGTTTGTAATATAAATTAGGGGAAATAAGATGTGTTTTTAAGTAATTCCTGCATATTATCTGAAATTATTGGATTGTGGATTTATATACTTTGTGAAATATTTACTCAAAATATGGCAACAGCAATCTAATAAATGGTCTTTGCTGCTAATTAAATTATTGCTTGTCTTTGCTGTATGTGTAATGCAGAATGATTGGGGGAACCTTTTAGTAGTACCTGCTGTGATTACATTGGTAGCTCTTGAATCATGTTTAACTGAAGTACCGGCAATATCATATGTTTTGGCTTAATAATAACAACCATATCAGAATCAGAGAGAACATTCTTGGCCTTTTGATGATTTAAAGCTTAAATTTCTGTGTTGTTTTGTTTTATCAGTTGGACAAATCCTACAACACACCTACTTAGTACTGAATATGCCTTTTCTTGTGATGCTGAAATGTTAAATAAAATGCATTTAAGGAAGAAACGAAAAATGACTGTTAGTGTTACACTTCAACACTTGTTTTATGCCAGCTGCCCTTTGGGAGTCCGCTGGACAGATATAAATCCCTTCCTAATGTTTCCCGCAAGGTGAGTATTATAAGTGGTCTTCAGCTGTGGGCTGTTGGGAAAGCAGTGCGTCAGTCATACTCTGTTTAAGACCAGGTACCTGCCAGCATTGGCCTAGCTTTTCTCTTTCACACTCCAGGGTTGTATTTTGTGATTTTACTTATGATGGTTATTGCCAGGAACCTCCCCAGCCACCTCACATTAATTGGTGATCCTTCCACTATCCTTTGTGCTCTCATTTAGCTAATATTTGTAAATTTATTACAGAAAATCCAGACAGACCATGTAATGGCCTTGGTCTTTCTTGCCCTAATTGTGTTGGACAAGCTTTTCCACCAGTACTCATTTCTTTATCTGCATGAATTATCTGCCTAAATTAGACCTTTACACATGATTTTCAGTTGTGCCTATATGGCACGGTATAAAAAATAGGAAAAATGTTTGATTTGATGTTTACATTTTCTATATAGCTATATATATGTTTGTAAAGGCCAGGATTGTAAAACGAAGTTTATGTGATACATGTCTGCAAGAATCAAGTGATGGCAGTCGATACTCAAAGCAGGAAATAGTGTTAACATCCCAGAATGCATCTCTTTGGAGTGATACTGTAGAGGGCAATATATATTGTTCTTTGCTGGTATGGCAGGTGTCCAGGTTTTATCTGTTGAAATTTTTTTTGTTTTTTTTTCCTGTTACTGTTTCAGATTTATGCTTGCATGCATTTCATATAAATGTTTTTATTTCAGCCTGTTTAAAACCTGTGTGGTTCGATCTACATGAACTGTTGGTGTCTTTCTTTGCATGAAAATGTGCATATATATTTTCTGCTGTGTTTGCTGAAGTTCTTAGCTAGATAGGCCTGATTGTTTGTATGGATGTCCTTGGGCTGTGTTTGTGTGATACTTTAAAGGCTTTAGTAGAAATATGGGTACTTTATTGTAGGTAATATTGGTTCCCAAAGTGACATAAAGAATAGCAGAGTTCTGCTTTATAACAACTCCTTCACTGCTTTACAGTTATCTGGAGACTATATCTTTTTCATGCTAAATAAGGTGTTTTAAATTGTTATATTGTCTAGCTTGTATGCTGGTGATATTCCAGTGGTGGTGGTACTGTTTATGTTAGGGATTACCTTATTCAATGAATTTCTTGTCACTGAGACACTGAGACATGCACCAGTTAAAAGTATATGTTTCATTAAAGCAAATAGCAGGTACAAATTTACATTCAAATGCAAAACAAAAATTTAGCAGGGTGTGCCCTAACTATATAAACTGTAATTGCATATAGAGTTTTATGTTCATAGATTTTAGTTCCATCATCTTATGCAGCATCATATTGATTTATCTTTATCCTTTAATAAATACTTGACAAGAATGATGCAAATATATTTACACACACACATATATATATATATATATTTCATCACAGGACATTGATTACATTTGTCATGATATTTAGTCATTGTTTCAATTAAAAAAAAAATATTCTCCGTGTATGTGTGTGTGTCTGCATCCACAGATTACCTCCCTTATTTTTACTGGTATTATAAAGAGAAGATTTTATCTCATTGAAATAAAACACAGAATAGTAAAACGTGACAACTCGATGTGTCTTTTAGGACGAGAAAATTCTTCAGAGGATGCTCGCAAAGAGAGAAGAGGAAGCAGAGATGAATCACCATCGAATTAATTCACAAACGTCTTGGCCCGGCCACTCTCCCGTCAACAGTGACGATCCCAGAGAGAGACGACATACAATGATAGAGAGCAAGAAACAGAAGGAGAGGAGGAGGGTGGGTGCATAAAAAAAAATACAAGTTAGCATAAACTCTCCAGGGCTTGAAATTTACTGTTGCCAACTTGCCCGGCACAAGTAACAGATTTAGAAAATAGTGTTAGGGCAAACAAAAGTTACCCCTCACCTGGCTTACTCAGCAAGTGGATTCAGTATAAACATTTTTCTGTTTTTTTCAGTAAAATACCCAAATAATGTTTGTCCCATACAAATATATTAATTATGTCTTTACCCTATTAATTACCCATTAATTGTCTAATATACAATAAAACTGGCAAAGGGTAAAGGTGTGGGGCACACTTTGCAACCTGGCAATAACTGATTGTGATTTTTATTGGAAAGTCCAAATTTATGTAGTACAAGTAAAAGCTAGATGTTACTTGTGTCACTTTAGAAAGGTAATGTTGAGCCCTGCTCTCCCAAGATTGTATTTTCTGATAGTTTCTTTATCTCTTTTCCAAATATCTGTGCTTGGCACTTAAGAAATGAAGATTTCTAAAAAAAGCAGTATTTTTATACATACACTTTTCGAACAATTTAAATATGGTTGTATTTAGCTCTGTCTGGAAACATGAACTATATATAACTTCTTTATGTTTTCTACTCTGACGATTTCCATGTACATATACATGTGCACACAATACATTTGACAATAAATTTGACAACTTAGTGTTCAGCATTACTTTACATCCCTTTGTCCAGGTGAATTACAAGTCTCCATTATATGAGGTTTTACACCAATCAGTGTTGAGCATACAGAAATGTCCCTGTTTCCAGACCAGCTTGAATAGAGTTACATATTATTGGATTAGCCAAACGCATATATTCTATTCAGTCTTGTACAAGTGCATATATAGCAAAACTTGCTCCACTTGTGTATGCAACATAATACTGAATGATACATCACCAAACAGTAAACCAATAACTGAAGAGCAGTGCTTAGTGAGTGTAGGAATACCTTGAGTGATGACATTAAAATGTTCCTTTTCAACTCCCCCTCACATTGGAGATAATAATTGACACATTTAGAGTGACTTCAGATGAAATCTCCTCAGACTCTACAGAATCACTAGTGAATGGTGACACCCCTGGGTTGTGTTGACACTGGGATGCTCTGGATTTGAACCTATAATTTCTAATGTCAGCTAAACAGCAGGAGGTAATGCTTGTCTAGGTGTTGAGAGTGTTGTCAGAAGGAGTACCCAGGGGTCAGGTCCATATTAAGGCTCCCTTTTCTGAACTCAAAACCTTAAAGAGGCATTCTCTAGTCGCATAAAAATCAGCTCTACCCATCAAATGCATGTTTTTTTTCATTATATTTAGTTCATATCCTCTAGTAAACCTTTTATCTGAAATATAAGTGATGACAGTTCACCGTGAACACTATTTTCATAACCTTGTGTGGCAACAGGATAAGTGGCTTATACTAGCTGTATAATACGTCATCATTTTCAATGGGTATTTTGTAAACAAAAGATATTACTTGTGTCTGATGCACAGCCATACTGCATCTGTGCATTATTTGACCAGTTGAGCACCTGAGGCCCAAAAAGACTGGGATTATTTTTTAGATCTCAAGCGTTTTGTGACAGCTTCATATGTTACTAAATCTTTATCCAACTAGATTTATCTTCTTTAACTTTATTTGAGAATAATCTTGGTCTTATTACTTTATGATGTGTAGGCATGGGTAAAATGGAATGTCAAATTTGCAGCTCCGTATCACAGCACAGAAACCCATTTGTTAGTTTTACAGGCAAACACAGCATAAGCTCTTAAATTCTCAGTATCAGCACATAGTATTATAATGCAGTCGGTACTTAAAATATTGGTGGTTGATTGAAAACTTAAAAAAACATAATCTTACAAGTTTTTGTTTCATATACCATATACATTTCATTTTTATGGGTTCATGGATATAGCTTGGGAATGGATGAGTTCACTTTAGACTTAACTTATTTTAAAGATCATTGTCTTTTGTAATAATTAAACAATACATGATTTGTAGTAAAACAGTTCCGCATACTTAGAGGTCCACTAAGGTCCAATAAAAGTTTTAAAAACATTAAAAGAATAGTCCAAGTTCTGATACTTTCTGACCCGCTTTAACACTGGAATTAGAAAAGCTTTTATGATGAAATGCAGAAAAATTAATAATTATGTCTCTAACATCATGGATGCCCAGGTAGACTGTGCTTTTTGGTCTCTTCATATCACATATTGATATATTTGAATTGACCTGAATTGAAACCTTATCAACAAACCTCTGTTTTATATTTCTATGATACAAATCAAGGACCATTCCCCTGCCAGCTTATATCAGTAATCTTTTTTTGCAAATCATTGTTTCTTCTAATCAGATGGCTTAGGAAAAAAACTTGATTTTCTCACTCTCTTTGAACATTGTTATCATATTTAAATGTGGCCATGGTAAAGATTAATCACATATCTGTGATAATTTATTTAACAGATGGCAGTGGAGGCCAGACGAAGACAGGAGGAGGAGGCAATCATCCGCCAGAAAGAGGAAGAAGCCGAAAAACAGCTCAAACATTGGCAGATGAATCAAGAAAAGCAGCGCCTACTCAGGGTGAGTGATAGGTCAAGGTCAGAGAGCGAGAGCAAAGGGCAAAGGTCACATCAGTGCCTGGCAAGGGTGGTTCCAGTTGACAGAATAAGAAAAGGTTGAGCTGGGATGAGTTGATGGGGGCAGGATATTTATAACACTGTGTGTACACGGGAGGAATTAGTGAGCCATGAGATGTCATGTTAGCATTGAGTGTTTATTCTTTTTTACACTTTTTGACATAATATATTGTATATAATAAAATATAAAATCAGCTTTTACTTTCTGGCTGACTGGTCGTGTCAAGCTTAGATTTTATCTGAATATTAAATATATAGAAGGTAGAGCTATAAAACAGTAAAATGAAAGTCAGTATATGTGTACTCCAAAATTACAACTCCATGATATAAAATATCATCCGTGTGGTGTGTTTATTTGTTATGTTGAAAATCATCATCAGCCCTTATGGTCAGGATGTGTACAGTCCTTTAAAACCTGAAAGTGCTTCAATTAAAATGATAATTTGAAGGCAGTGAAGTTCTTGAAAACAGCCCTCCCACCTTGAAAAGCCTTTGAGTTTTATAGCATAGCAATCATTCCTGTTTTCTGTCGCTCCTATAAGCACACTTTTAGATTCTGTCCTAATCAAATATTGAAGCCTTGTCCTTCAGCATCATGTCAGATCATTTGATACATCTATATTTCACAACATATGTATACAGGTTAATTAACCTGCATGAAGCGAAGCTTATTGTTTTCACTTGATTTTGTGTGTGTCTGCACGATATCTGGAGACGATATTACAGATGTTATTGAAATTTATCACATAGGTTGGTTTTGTGAAAATGTCCAAGCAGTTCAATTTTGGTGTAAATACAAGCATAAATAACCCCAGAATGAGTGTTTTATGGAGTTTTATATCACATGTTTACACTAGGATGTAGCATGTAACGTTATGCCATCATTGAACAATAACATCAATACAAGTGCCGTTTTTCTGAAAGGCATAAATCAACATACAGCAAGGGGGCCATGTTTTTTTTTGTTTGTTTTGTTAATAGTCAAGGACAGCGATACCACAATGTCCAGGGTGTTTTTCAAAATATTTTCAGCACAAACTTTCAAAACTGTCTTTTGTGCAGGGTTTGCATCCCAATATTGGACACTTTTTAATTCATAATCAAACAAGAAGGCAAAATAATGTTTGTATTATAAGAATTGCCTTGTACATTTTTCTAAGTTCATGCACTCCTTACAAAATGAATGTACATATTTTTACTTTTTTTTTACAGATTATTAATCTGCGTGTACTATTTATTTTCATTTCTGTACACAATTAACCTACACAGTCACACTGCACATAAATCTTATCTCAGAGATTATTGAGCTTTTGTCTCTATTTTTATGGAAGAAATAGAAAGAGTTTGTAAGAAATAGTTCTCAGTGCTTGTGAACTCAAATTTTTAAATGACTTTTTGTATTTTCTGCTGCAGGAACAAAAAATTATTGAGCAGAGGCACAAAGCAATGCAGAGGAAAAAATCTCAGGTACTGTCAAATTGTCTTTAACTTTTTTCTCCTTATCTTACTGGATCATACCAAAATTTTAATTTAATCGTCATTATTCATTACATAAAGAGTTCCTTGTTCTTAACCAGAGGTCACTACTGCTATATACTGTGGTTGTCTTCTTATTTGCGGTGGTTTTAAATTCGCGATATTCGCGGTCGCTCCCTGACCACGAAAATGAAACCGCGCATGCAGTTTTGAATGCACATATACCAGACCATAATCATTAATTTCAGAAGCTGCCGATAGTTTGCGACAGTTGATATTTATCTTCAGCTACGTAGTGATTGTCCATTGAGCCTGGTGCATATACGATAAATGATTCAGGGAGAATGCTGGGCCCATTTTAAATAATATCGGTTGGCTTTGATGCAAAAAACCTGGACCCTTTGCAGGTGCGTGCTTACTCCGGCGGACGCGCCCGGCAGTTATTCCTTTCCCCCGGCACATGACTGGAAAGTGTCAATGCCCGCTGGGCAGTAATATTTAAAAATTACGTGTATGTGTGCCAAGTTAGATGACATCCAGTGCCGCTTAAAAATGAATATTGAGTAGAAGGTACTCGTTCACATTGTGCCGTATTTAGTCATGTTAATGAATAAAATTTGCCACTAAAGTAGTGAACATAGCCTCTAGGGTTGCGCCATCTTGTAATTGTATAAAAGACTAATTCTGTGAAATCATGACGTGCCAAACGATGTATGATTGGCTAGTGATGACGTGAGTTTTGAATATATTTGAAAGGTTGCAGTTCATTTTGGGGCCAAAGTGCCTTAAAACAGTGGAATATTATGTTTTGCTTCAGATTTTAACTGTGAGAAACTGAATACGGTTCCTCCTTCCACCTATATGGAAGTAATTAGCAACATATATAAATGGCATTCAAATTATCCTGGGCACATCCCTGCCTTTGATACTGAAAGAAGGGGGCTACCTACAGGCGTCCCTTGTTGGTTGAGCAGGTGATTACGACTCGACTTTTAATTAACAGGAGTAAGATACCCTTATCAAGACAGTTTCCCTAAACAAACTTAATATACCGTTTTGTAGTTACAGGTTGGCTTCTCGACACACCTTAATAACATTTGAGTTGTTTTTTATGAGCCTCGGCCCTGAACTAATTACAACCAGCGGGGTCAATGCTTCCCGCAGGCGTCGGCTCAGCCGTCTGTGAATATCGAACATGCGATATCCGGACAGAGGAATAGGAGACCTAGATAATAGTGAAATCACCGGTAAATGAACTATTTTTTATAATGAAATATACTACTAGACCAATGATAGAGCGCAAAAAAGGAACCCCATGAAACTTTTAAAAATATAAAAACAGAGAAAATTCAGCCCCGCCAATATAAAGGCAACCACAGTATATTGTGGTTTTGTACAAAATCTTTTCCAATGCTAAAGGCAAAGCTTTCCAGTTATCTAAGTATTTCTTTTTGATACAGATTTACTGGTATTTTTATATGGATGATAAATTTATTAATAATTCATAAGGAATTAATGTTTAACCATACAGTTAAGCTAAGGCTTAAATAGGGCATCATCCATGTAATTTTGCCAATATTAATCCACAGATCATTGGTTATGAACCAAAAGAATGAACAGTTCCTTTGCAAATGTTTCAAAATTACATACCAGTGACATACAATAGTCCTACATAATATTACAATGTATAGAAATTGTTTTGCAGTTATTATCTTAAGACTTTAAATCCAAGGAAGCCATGTAATTCTGTATCGACCACATGTTTTGTCATGATGATGTGGAATCATGACTGGGTCAGATAGGTCAAGTCTGTAGCCTTTACCAGAAGTGATTCAATATAGGGAAAGTATGTTGTAGAGTGACCTCTAGTGGAGATTAGATGTACCTAGTGCACACTAACAGGTGGTGACACCTATTGACTTATTTTAAAACCAAACTGCATGCATTTGACTCTTTTTCAGTTGATATTATTTTCTGATCTCAGGGAAAGAATACAATAAAAAATTCATAAAGATAAGTCATGAAATTTAAAAAGTCAAATTTAAGTTCTTAAAAAAGTGATGTGAAATTCATTAAATTTTATTTTTGACTGTTTGGATATTCTTGTATCAATGTTTTTGTATTATTGTGAAATAATAATTATCAAAAAAAAAAGATTTTATCATTATAAATAATAGGTTTACAATTAATATAGTTAAGCACACAAAAACACAGAGTATAAAAAAATAAAAAGTAAAATAGTGTTAAAGTCCATTTTGTGTAATCGTTTAATTAAGTGTATCTAATTACGTTGGATGACTCCCTTTCTTTATTCCCTGGACATAGAAACACTGAATCTAAAGTTATCAAACCCTATTGTTTTGCTTAGAGCCACAGAAAGTCTTCATAAGACAGATATATCAGGGAAATAGACTTAATGAAAAGTCATGACATTTGATACTTTGGAAGTTCAAAATGATTTTGTTGGAAGTAGGAACTCATTGAAAGTCATAAACTTTTTGTGCTTATTTTGAAAAAAAGAAATCATAAAAAGTCATGGCAATTTGATTCTTTGAAGTGTGTGAACCCTGTCATGTTTTTCATTTTTAAAGGAAGAGAGAAAAATTCAAAAAGAGGAGAAAGAAAAGCACCAGAAGGAGGTTGCTAAGGAACGGCAGCAGGTCAGCCTCCAGCGTGCGCAGTCCATGAGGTCCGCACGGGAGCAGCAACAAAGAAAGGTACTGGTTTTACACTAGTCTAATACAAACTGTAATGTTTCAAAACTGAAATGTTGCAAACTTCTGTTACAAACCATAATGGTATAAAACTATGCTGATGCAAAATATAAGGTTGCAATTGCTTAGTTTACAAACCGTAATGTAACAAAATGTAATGTTACAAACAGTAATGTTACAAACTGTAATGTTACCAACTGTAATGGTAAAAACAGTAATGATACAAACAGTTATGTTACAAACTGTAATGGTACAAACAGTAATGTTACAAACTGTAATGATACAAATGGTGATGTAACAAACTGTAATGATACAAACAGTAATGCTATAAACTGAATGATACAAACAGTAATGATACAAAATGTAATGATACAAAAGTAATGTTACAAACTGTAATAGTACAAACTGTAATGGTACAAACTGTAATGGTACAAACAGTAATGTTACAAACAAATGGTACAAACAGTAATGTTACAAACTATAATGATACAAACAGTGATGTTGCAAACTGTAATAATACAAACTGTAATATTACAAACTGTAATGGTACAAGCAGTAATGTTCAAACTTTAATGATACGAAAAGTAATGGTACAAACTGATAAGGTAGTCTTACACACTGTATTGTTCCAAACTACTTTTACAAACTTTTATGTTATAAAATGTGATATTACACACTGTACGTTTACAAATGGTAACAGTACAAACAAAAATTTAAAACCCTTAAAATTAGAAGCTATGATGTTACAAAATGTAAGGTTGCAAATAATTATTTTACAAACTAATGTTACAAGTTTTTATGTTACAAACCCTTATATTACAAATTGTAATACAAGTCCTAATGTTTCTACCCAAGTGTTACAAACTCTTATGTTGTATATTTATTGTCTGATCATTTCTTGGATAACAGCTTGCTTTGTTTAAACAAACACATAAACAGGCAGTTGTAAATCACCACCAAGTACCATGAACCTGATCAAAAACATCAGACCCTTGAAAGTTCTGTTTCATGGACACAGGCATTTTTAGCTCAGCTGACTGAAAGTCATCTGAGCTATAGCGATCACTCTTTGTCCGTCGTCCGTCTGTCTGTCTGTCCGTCTGTCCGTCCGTTAACCAGGCACAAATCGTAACCACTGGACCTGGAATCTTCTAACTTGACATCCAGGGAGTACCATGAAAAATCTCCTTGGAAACCTGAAATTAGGTCTCTGTTACCCATAACCTCTGAGCTATGGGGCTCCGAAGTACCCCCCAGAAAAATGGAAAATTTGATACAAAAGCTCAAGTATCTGAACAACTATTGCATTGATCACCATGATTCTGTGCATGGATATTGATCATGGAATGTTTCATCAGTTTCTGCAGTCTGGTGGCGCCACCTATATTTTTTTGATTTTTACGAATTTTTTTCTTTATTTTTGAGACCTTGAGATGTGGTCATCTGTTAACAGGGCACAAATTGTAATGACTGGACCTAGAATCTTCTCTCTTGAAATTCCAGGAGGCCCATGAAAAGTCTCTTTGGAAACCTGAAATTAAGTCTCTGTTACCCATAACCTCTGAGCTATGGGGCTCCGAAATACCCCCCAGAATAATGGAAAATTTGATTCAAAAGCTCCAGTATCTGAACAACTATTGCATTGATCACCATGATTCTTTGCATGGATATTGATCATGGAATGTTTCATCAGTTTCTGCAGTCTGGTGGCGCCACCTGTATTTTTTTTATTTTTATGAATTTTTTTCTCTATTTTTGAGACCTCATAAGATGTGGTCATCTGTTAACATGGCACAAATCGTAACAACTGGACCTAGAATCTTCATTCTCGACATGCTGAGAGGCCCATGAAAAGTCTCCTTAAACACTTGAAATTAGGTCTCTGTTACCCATAACCTCTGAGCTATGGGGCTCCGAAGTACCCCCCAAAATGGAAAATTTGATACAAAAGCTCAAGTATCTGAACAATTATTATATTGATCACCATGATTCTTTGCATGGATATTGATCATGAAATGTTTCATCAGTTTCTGCATTCTGGTGGCGCCACCTGTATTTTTTCAATTTTTAGCTCAGCTGACTGTACGATTTTTTCCTCTATTTTTGAGACCTTTAAGGATGCTGTCATCTGTTAGCATGGCACAAATAGTAACGACTGGACCTAGAATCTTCATTCTCAACAAACTAGAAGACCTATGAAAAGTCTCCATGGAAACCAGAAATTAGGTCTCTGTTACCCATATCCTTGGAGCTATGGGGCCCCAAAGTACCCCCCAGAGAAGTCAAAAATTTCATACAAAAACTTCAATATCTCAATAACTACATCACTGATGGTCATGATTTTTGGCATACATATTGATTATGAGATGTTCCATCAGTTCCTGCAGACTGGTGGCGCCACCTATATTGTTTGATTTTTTTACGATTTCTTCCTCTATTTTTGAGACCTTTAAGGATGCTGTCATCTGTTAGCATGGCACAAATCGTAACGACTGGACCTAGAATCTTCATTCTCAATACACTGAGAGACCTATGAAAAGTCTCCATGGAAATCAGAAATTAGGTCTCTGTTACCCATATCCTTCGAGCTATGGGGCCCCAAAGTACCCCCCAGAGTAGTAAAAAATTTCATACAAAAACTTCAATATCTCAATAACTACATCACTGATGGTCATGATTTGTGGCATAACTATTGATCAAGAGGTGTTCCATCAGTTCCTGCAGACTGGTGGCACAACCTGTATTTGTTCGGGTTTTTTTTTACGAATGTTTTATCTATTTTTGAGACCTTTAAAGATATGAACATCTGTTAACAGGGCACAAATCATAAAAACTGGTCCTAGAATCTTCATAATTGACACACAGGGAGACCCATGAAAATTCTCCATGGAAACCTGAAATTAGGTCTCTGTTACCCATATTCTTTAGGCTGTATGGCTCCAAAATACCCCCCAGAATAATGGAAAATTTGATACAAAAAGTGCAGTATCTCAATAACTACAAAACTGATGGTCATGATTTTTGGCATACATATTGATCATGAGCTGTTCCATCAGTTTCTGCAGAGAGGGTGCGCCACCTCTATTTTTTTCAAATTTTTACGAATTTTTTTTCCCTTTTATCGAGACCTTTGAAGATGTGGTTATCTATCAAGAGGGTACAAATAGCAACAACTGGACCTAGAAACTTCATTCTTGTCATGCAAGGAGGCCCATGAAGAGTGCCTGTGGAAACTTGAAATTAGGTCTCTGTTACCCATACCCTTCAAGCTATAGGACTCTGAACTATAGAAGTATCTGAACAACTAATACGGAGATCGTCATGATTCTTTGCATGGATATTGACCATTAAGTGTTTTTAGCTCAGCTGACTGTAAGTCATCTGAGCTATAGGGATCACCTTTTGTCCGTCGGCCGTCCGGGCGTCCGGGCGCCTGTCCGTTAACAGGGCACAAATCGTAACCGCTAGAACTGGAATCTTCTTACTTGACATCCAGGGAGGTTTATGAAAATTCTCCTTGTAAACCTGAAATTAGGTCACGGTGACCTATATTCTTCGAGATATGGGGTTCCGAAGTACCCCCAAGAATAATGGAAAATTTGATACAAAAGCTCAAGTATCTGAACAACTAATGCATTGATCATCATGATTTTTTGCATGGATATTGATCATGGAGTGTTTCATCACTTTCTGGAGATTGGTGGCGCCACCTATATTTTTTTTATTTTTTACGATTTTTTTTCTCTACTTTTGTGATCTTTAAACATTTGGTCATCTGTAAACAGGGCACAAATCATAATGACTGGACCTAGAATCTTCTGTCCTCACCTCCAGGGAAGCCCATAAAAGGTTTACATGGAAACCCGAAATAAGGTCCCTGTTACCCATATTCTGTGAGCTATGGGGCTCTGAAGTACCCCCCAGAATAAAGATGTGGTCATATATTAACAGGGCACAAATCATAATGACTGGACCTAGAATCTTCTGTCCTCACCTCCAGGGAAGCCCATAAAAGGTCTACATGGAAACCCGAAATAAGGCCCCTGTTACCCATATCCTTCATGCTCTGGAGCTCCGAAGTACTCCCCAGAATAAAGATTTGGTCATCTGTAAAAGAGCACAAATTATAATGACTTGACCTAGAATCTCCTTTCTTGATATGCTGGGAGGCCCCTGAAAAGTCTCCTTGTGCACCTGAAATTACATCTTTGTTACCCATATTCTTCATCCTATGCGGCTTTGACATACCCCCCAGAATAAACATTTGGTCATCTGTTAACATGGCACAAATCATAATAACTGGACCTAGAATTTTATTTTTTGACATGCTGGGAGACCCCTGAAAAGTCATCTTGTAAACCTTGAAAATAGGTGTCTGTTACGCATATCCTTCATGCTACAGAGCTCCATAGTACCCCAATGAATATTGGATGATTTTATACAAAAGGTCAAGTTTGGAAAAAGTATTTCATTCAAATTTGACATTCAGATGATAAAATTACTTTTGTCAATGTCTTCCTGGTCAGCTGAGCGTCATGACCCCTGGGTCACTTGTTTTGTATTTTATGTGCTATAGTATTTCACAGTTTATTGTTATTATGTACTATATTCTCCACAATTTTTCTAGAGAAAATATAAAATTTGCCACCCCTCACTCCATAAAGAAATGCAAGGTTGTTACTTGAAGAAGTTTAGAATTGGGTTTATTTCCACAGAACTGAACATCCAGTAGCCATTATAACAATAATTAAGTGTGACTGGAGTGACACAGCTGTGAGTTTGATATGTTTATTTACAGGAAAAGAAGTTGAGGAGTTACTACACTAAAAAGAAACATGAAGAGCGATGGCAGGAACTCCAACAGCAATACTCGTAAGTTGGCAGGGAATAAGTGTTACATGGTCTTTTCTAAACAGAGGTGGAAAAGTTACAGAGAATATCTGTGAAAATATTCATTATACTCCAAGAAAATGGGATTATTACCAAAGCTTAAATTATAATTGAGCCTCATGTTTTATAATTATATACTTTATTCTATCTAATAAGTACTTTTTGAATATATGATGTTTCTGATCTATTAACTGTCTCATCATAGTGGTATGGGATATACACAATCAGTAGTTCCTAAATTTTTTTATGAAAACAAAACTTTTTAGCCAATATGTCATAAATTTAATGTTTAGTATAATGTCTCTAGTGTTTTAAAATGATCTTCTAGGCTCTCGCACAGCATAGCATAGGGAGAAAGCATAGGAGCTAGGGCTAAGAGCCTAGGGTCTGTGGGGGGTAATTCTCAGCTTTGCATCAAGTCAAGAAGCAGAGAACAATTTTGTCTGTTTGATGATTTCATGGAAAAATTTTAATTCAATGTTCTGTCTGCGTCGCAAATTCCCACAGCTGCAAGAAAGGAAGGATTTGTCAGAAACAATGTTTCTGATGTTGTGGATTCTGTTTTCATTCAGTTGTCACATGTATTAATGTGAATGCTTGTGATTTACCATAGATCTCCCATTAAAGGTGCCCATTCACCTACCTTTTGACAAATAATTTATGTGATTTCTGGCTTTATCTTTATATATATTAATGATCAAAGGGTAAGTTTGGTTGTGAAAAGTTCTCATAACGCCTTTGTGAAGGATGTATGAACATGTTTATCAACAACATGTTTGTAAACACAGCAATGTTGACAAACGGGAAAATATGTAACCTAATGTGTGAGGTTGCATATATGCGGACGTAGAAAGATCATTTGATGCAAAATGCAATTTGCAAAGCTCTGGCTTATCTGACTTGCAGCTGATGCCCTTGTTGAATTTGTTTTGATTATTTTGGCAGGCCCACATATTATAAACATGTTTTTATTAGCTCAGCTGACTGTAAGTCATCTGAGCTATAGCTGTGGTCCTTTGTCCGTCGTCCGGCCGTCCGGCCGTTAACAGGGCACGTTTTAAAACCGTTGGACCTATGTATCCAAAATTTTGCATACCATTAGATGTCCCCAAAATCTCCTACCATATCGAAAATTGGGTAATTAGGACTTTGTTCCTTCGAGATATTAAGGAAAAACCTCCGTTTTCCATAAAAAAGCCATTGTAACACTTCAAGGCTGCCTAATGTCAAAACCACTGATCAGTTTTTGATCATATTTAGTATTCATATTCTTCCATACATTTTCTATGAACATACCAAAAATTAGGTCAGTATTAGGTATTATTTTGAAGTTATGGGCCCAAATATAATGCAGTTTTTAAAAAATCAGGAAATACAGTGGAACCCCGCCTTGCGACCACCCCACAATTGCAACCACCCCACAATTACGACCATTTTGCTTGGTCCCGAATTTTTTTTAGTTGATTTATGTTAAAAAATGACCCACAATTACGACCACCCCTGAATTCAGAATTACGACCAGATTTCCAGGCTCCAGCGCTAATGCGACCCCCCTAATGTGACCACCGCCGAGAAGTACTGAAACAACATTTGTCACGAGTCAATGGCTGCGTCTTGTCACAGGCGCCTTAACGAAAGATCAAAGCGGGTAACAAGGTTTCTTAACCCGAGTTTTAATCTGGTCCCGCATATCTTCCCGACTCTGTGTCTTCGCTGAGACTCGTTGAGGTGTAGGTTATAGATCAAAGAGGGTAACCATCGGCCTGATTACTTAATGAGCCGGTCTGACCTGGGGTCAGTTGTTAATTGCCCCTCAGTGATCACCTGTATTACAGCTACCCTAAGTGTGGGGTTGTGGGCTAAATATTTCAACTCATCACATATTGTTCGATCCTCATTGGTAAAATTAACGACCTAGTTAATCCCAAATGTGTTCATACCTTACTGACACTGAGTATTGAGCAGTCAGTAAAATGTATAAATAAAGCTTGCATGGGGGAAAATCCCTCACATTAACTTGCCTTTTCTGATAGATCGTTGTCAGTTTATTTCTCTACTGGTTAAGTTTGCATTTAAATTGCTTGCTGATAGGCAACCATGCCTCTGAAAGAGCTCTCCTTGAAGGATAAGTGGCGTTAATCAAGGCGGCAACACCACGCGCAGTCAGCACCAAATGGCTCAGCAGTTTAGCGCCGGGAAAACTCAAGTGCACGAATTTATACTTAAGCGGAAGGCTAAATATATGACAGCCACGTATTATGTTCAATATGCATTCAGTAGGTTGTAATTGTATTGCCTTAGTGTTATTATTTGTTAATCATCAGTCACTACGTATGTGTACATGTATATTAATTTTTATCATGAATAAATACGTTCAGCTACACACACAAAAAAACATTCATAATAAGGCGCCTCTGCTAAGTAAAATATTTTGTTATAATTCACATTAAAGATATGCAATAGATAAACTCTGATACACATTAAATATCAGCGTGTTATATGCGACCACGGTAAGTTTCACAAATACGACCATCCCCAAATTACGACCACTTTGCTCAGTCCCCAGGGTGGTCGTAATTGTGGGGTTCCACTGTATATTTACTCACCTAACATGAGAATTGCTGAAGCTAGAGTCTTTTTTTTAGGAATATAACTTTATTTAATCAAGATTCAATGGTATACCCAAAATTAGATCTGAATTTTGCAAATTTTTCAAGTTATTAGCATAAATGAAAAATCAATACCTTAAATTTTGTCCAACTTTGGCAATGGCACTTTTTTTCCCAGTAAGCACTGTTGATTTAATTTTCACAGCATATATACATAATGATTTAATCTTTTAAAATGTGAAATTTCAAAGGAATTGATTGAAAAGAGTAGCTTTTATTCAAGTTTTCATACACCATGTCAAGTGTTGTTTACTTCTAGCCCACCTAGTAACACAGCCTTCACTTATGTAATTATGTAACCCACCCCAGGCAGCTTGCCTTGGCCAAGCTTGGCCACTACTAGCAGGCTGCCCTGCACCCCCCCCCCCCCAGATGGTGCATTAACTAGATGAATGTTATAATTTTCTGTATTTTCTTTATCTTGGCTATGCTACATTTTAGATTTTGAATTGTACCACCAGAGTTACAAAGATTAAAGTGCATTTAATTGTGTCCACAAAGTGGTGTATTGCTATGAAAGTGTTCATCAGATAAGTAATTCCTTACTTCAGAAGAGTAAAAACTTCACCAGATGTGAAATTGACTAGTAATTCCAGGAATAAATTATAGCCAAGATAGTAATTAGCACAATGATTTTGTTTGTCCCTCATTCAACCAACAGTGTGTATATTTTATTTGATAAGATGTTTTTATTTTATCAAATTTACTGAATCTTTTATTTTATTTCGGTGAATAAAATTAAGCATGTACTGAAAACTCCAATGTGCAAAACTTTTAAATAGTGATTCAAGGAATAATCTTGTAGATGCCATGTTGTGGCATTATTTTCTTTTAATTTCAGTTTAAACATTTGTGATTTAAAAATAATAAAATATATGTGTATGCATAATATGACCCAATATGAACTACACTCTGGATAAATAATGATTGCAACTTAGAATTCTAATATTTTAACTTATATTTTCAGTTTTTTAGCTCAGCTGACTATAAGTCATCTGAGCTATAGTAGTGGTCCATTGTCCGTCGTCCGTCTGTCCGTCCGTCCGTCCGTCCGTAGATGTGGCACGTTTTGAAACCGTAAGACCTAGGAATCCAAAATTCGGCATAATGTTAAATGTCCCAAAGATCTCCTACTTAGCCGAAAACTGGGTCTTTTTGATTTCGTTCCTTTGAGAAATAAAGGAAAAAACTCAATTTTTTATTAAAAACCTATTTTCACACTTCAGGACTGCCTAATATCAAAACCATTCATCTGTTTTTCTTCATATTTACCATAAATATTCCTCTATATAGTTCCTATGTACATTCAAGAAAATATGTCTGTATTATATAATTTAAAAAAGTTATGGACCCAAACATAATGCATTTTATAAAAAATCAGGAAAGATATTTGATCACTTAACACAAAACATGTTAAAGCTATGGACCTTTTTTCCAGTAATATAACTTTAATTAATCAAAATTATATTGTATACCCAAAATTAGATGAAAATCTTTTAAACTTTTTAAAATATTAATAAAAATAAAAAATTGGTACCTTAAATTTTGCCCAACTTTGACCATGGCACGTTTTTTTCCTGTAAGTACTGTGGATTTAATTTTCACAGCATGTTTTTGTTAGCTTTTCAACTGTTAACACCAAAAATTTGAAATCAGTTGATCAAAAACTGTAGATTTTTACAAGTTTTCAAGCACCATGTAACATATTGTTTACATCAAGCTAGTGTTATGCAGTTTGCAAGAGCTCAGCTCCCCAGCTTCAGCTCTTAGTTCCTTAAATTCGGCATACAGTTAGATGTCTCCAAAATCACCTACCATGCCAAGAATTTGGTCTCTAGGACTTAATACCTTCAAGATATTAATCAAAAACTTCATTTTCCCATTAAAAACCCATTGTTACACTTCAAGACTGCCTAATATCAAAACCACTCATCTGACTTTAATCATAAATAATATACATATTTTTCATTCTCTATGCACATGCCAGAATGATGTCAGTATTGGGTAATTGTTTTAAGTTATGGGCCCAAACATAATGCACTTTGTAAAAAATCAAGAAATATATTTACTCCCTTAACAAGGGGATTGCTGAAGCTAGGGATTTTTTGTCAGGGATGTAACATTATTTAATCAAGATTCAATTGAATACCCAAAATTAGTTATGAATTTTTCAAATTTTATAAGTTATTAGTATAAATGTAAAATTAGTTACTTAAATTTTGCCCAACTTTGACCATGGCACGTTTGTTTCCTGTGAGCACTGTTGATATAATTTTCATATCATGCACACATAAGGATTTCAGCTTTTAAGTTTAGAAAGCTGAAAGAAATTGGCCAAAATTGTAGCTTTTATTAATGTTTTTATGAGACCCTGTCAGACTTTGGCTCTCTCCAGCCCCTCTTGAGTCACCTGTATGTTGACCTTGTTGAACTTTCAGCAAATTATGCATGCTTGAGGCGAGGCATACACGGGAATCCAGGCAGCTTATGGCCTGCCACAGTTGATCCAGGTGTCCAACCCAACTCATCTAGTAGTTTTAACCAACTACATAACAATAAACAATAAATTAATAAATTTTATTGGTTTTTAATAAAAAATTAAAGACAAATAGAAAAGGAATTTGTTAGTTTATAATAACAGGAAATTAATTTGCAGTTACTGATGATATAAGAATCTTATATCGATGGATAGAATGTCACTTATTCCAAATAACACCATGCAGTCACCTATGGTATTTTTCAGTTCAATTTTAATGATAAAGAAGTAAATCATATCATTCATTACTAATCATTAGGGATCATATGAAGGAATTTAATGATAGACAAAGATGCAGTTGATAATATTAATCTAGATTCCTACTGTGTCTAGTGTGTACATTGATGTGAAATTAGTCCAAAATGAATTTATTACAGTTATTTTTTAATATAAATAAAAGCCATAAAACAAGGTACTTATGATCATTATTTAAATGTGTGAATTTTGTATATTCTTGATTCTCAACATCATTATTTGGTGAAAACTGAATAAACACCAGACATGATGCGAATACTTTGTAATTGTATTTAAATACAAATATGATTATGTACTCCATTATAAATTTCTTGCATAAAGAATGGGAATTCAGGTAAAAATGAAAGTATATGAATACCAGTGCAAATACTTTCAAAATGTATTCATGAATGCATTCATGAATATATTCTTTAATATTATTTTAATAATCATTTCAGTTATATTTCATTTTAAAAAATCATATGATTCTCTTATTATTTTTAATAAAAATTATATTTGGGACAATATTTGTAATTTTTTTTAATTAATAGTTAAACCCTTATATTATATATTCTTCTTATAAGTTATATGGCCAAGTCAAAATCTGTGTGACAATAGTACTCCATTTGTTAATAAAATAAATGAAATCAATCCTCTTCCCTGTCTCCAAAGGTACCATCAAAATCATACCTAAGCTAAACAACAACAACTCATAATAAAGCTTATATTTATTACCACACAAAACCAGCATGTGCCTCATTTCTAAATAATATTTTTTATCATATATAACAGCTGAGTGTCGTGACCCATAGGTCCCTTGTTAAGAAAACAAACAGTCCCTGTGGGGTGATATCCACTTTTTGGGCCTATTTTATAAAAGCTCCAAGGGATTACCTTTAGTTTACTAGGGTCAGATAGGTGATTGGGCCCCTTTAAGTTATGAATACATATAATGGCAACCAGTTAGGTGGAGTTACAATGCTGATCTGACCAAACAACATGTATTCCTTATTTGGTAACTGAGCATGCAAGTTGCTTGCACAATAGCTAGCCATAGATTGCCCCTGCAGTTAACTGTGATTATAACACTCATACACAACTGTGAGAGTGAGATTTAAAATATATCAATTGATTAATGTTTATTACTTCTATGCTTATTGTATATTTGACCACTGAAAAACATTACTGTTCTATTCTCAGCATTATTTGCACCATTGAAGTAAAAATATGAACATAATAGTACACAGGCCTAAAACATTTTACATGTAAGATGTCTGCCGGGCTGTTAATACTTCTGTTCCCTCTGGACAAATAAATCAGTTGTTGTTACAGGTGCTTCATGCTTTCAAAAATAGTTATTTTTTATTACAGGCCTTTTGACATACCACATAATGTGGACGTTGTTATGTAAAAACCATAGGAAATATTTTTATTCAATTTCCTTTCTAAGAGTAACAGATAGTAACGTGCTATAACCCAAGTTAGCCCACTGGTGGGCTGGCAACGCAACAGAAACCTGAAACTTGTTGCGTCGCTGTCGGTGGCTAGCTGTCAAAGCCAAGCCAAAAGAGGTATACGCTCATCGAGCAGCTACAGATTGCTGTGGTCAAGACCTCAGCCCTGTGCCCTCCTTAAGCATGTTCTCTGAGCCAGCATTCGCAGTGCCACGCCAAGCCAAGCAGGGAGCCGTAGAGGGCACCAGCATCCATCCTGAGCTGTTGTCCTTTTTAGAAAGCTACAGCATCCACAGCCACAAAGCCAGAAGCAACCCACATTCCCTCTACCCATCCCAGCAGCGGAGACCCAGCCATGCCATTCAAGAGCCGAACTCGCTCCTGTGAATGACACTACTTCGAGACGTGGCTAGCTGTCAAGCAGGTGGATTTGAATGTACAGTTAGAACAAAGGAAAAATATGCTGCATGTGGGACAGATTTATTTCAATTTAAAACACTCCAACTAATTCATGTGCACAACAAAGACTTCCTTGTTTGATTAAATACAGTATTATTATAATTCAGGGATGATCTGGACAATCTGCGGTCAGCCATGGAGATGAGACACTCAACGGTAATGTCAAATCGTGATCTGACCCGCAGACAAAAAGAACATGAGATTCACTTGAGCCAGTAAGTATAGCAGTTCACACATAATAATACCAGTATTCTCAGTGTCTTATTTTAATAATCCTGCCTCATCTTAAAAAAGAAAATGAGCATTTATATCAAGTCATTTGGGCAAAAAATTATCTAACTTGTTGATGAATGTACCTCAGTTTTCCTAGCAATTTTATTTAGTTATAAAGATTGTTTTTTTTTATTTTTAACACTCTTCTTTTCTGGTCAAGTTAGACTTGTACAGTGAGAAAAGTACTGCACCATTATCATATGTCAATCCAGGTCTGTTATACACATTTTATATTAATTTGAAGATTTTACTACTGATTACTTACTTAATTACTTTCGACTTTGGGCCAGTTTGTTTAAATATCATGTCACTTAAAGTTGATAATTTTTGGGGTCACATAAAAAAAACGAAATCTTTCTAACAGTTGCAACAGTGATATCTTTTTCAGATACCTTTTAACGAAGTCCCTTAATTCAGTTTCGAGTTGTTTCACTATTTCAATGTTTTTCAGAGCATGACAGCATTAATTTAATATAATTTTTTTCGAAATTTTCATGAAAATCAGATATAATACCAACATATTATTTCTTTTTTTCTAAACCATTATATTATGTATTTTACAGAAGAGAATTAGACAAGAAAATCAAGAAGACAAGAGAGTTACAGAAACAGATGGAAGAGGAGATGCACATGTGGCAAGATGAACTGCAGACTTATAGGAAACTGGTAGGTGTCTTTTAATGTTGAGGTTAACATTAGCTGCAGACTTACAGGAAATGGGTAGGTGTCCTTGGATGAAGAGGATATTGTAAAAGTTCCTGTCAAAGTGAATCACATCAAAGTTGTATATTGGTTAAATGTTTTTTTTTATAGAATTTTACAGGATGAAGTATCAGACATAGCATAGTGGTCAAGTTTACAAATTAAAGGATTGCAAGTGTTGAAGACATATTATGATGCCATGGTCTGTATGCCTGGCCATCTGTCTGTTAACTTTTAGTATCACTCTGATAACTTTAATTTTGGGGATTTGTTTGATTTTCATGAAACTCAGCATTACTACTTACCATTATTAGAATTATCTCACACAAGTTCAAGTATGGGCAAAATCCATGCATATTTAATAAGGTTACAGGACTCTAGGTGACTTTGCGGTATCGCCACAAGAACTTACCAGGAATATAATGGATTTTGATAAGCAAAATCCATGCATATTTAAAGAGGTCATAGGTCACCAGAATTTGATGGTGCCTTGATGTTTTATCAAAAATGTTATGGATTTTCATGAAACTCATTTTGAATATTTACCATTACAGTTTCTCATCTGAATTACATTCTCAGCAAAATTATTGCATATTTAATGAGGTCAGAGGTCACTAGATATGCAACAGGCATATTATGCACCATTTGCGTTGGCTCTTGTTAGGTAATTTGTGGATTCTTGAGTTGCTTGTATATTGTACATGCAGACAGAAGAACGTGCATCAGAAGTAGCAACTAAAAATACACTGGAGAAAAAGAAGAAAGCACAGAAGGAGAGAGAGAGATGGGAGCAGCAACAGAGGAACAACATGAAGAGGTAAGCATCATCAGCACATTATAGTAGAATGTCACTGTACAGTAGCTTTTAGTCATGATAATGAGCTGACATATTAAGCCATATGGTTTTGATTCACACTTGAGGAAGGGGGCCGAGCACCTGAAAGCTTGTGTACAAGAACCTACACTAAGCTTGTATTTTAATAGGTGTCAACCATTTTAATTACTTTTTGAAAGCCATATGGTCCAAACCAAGTTCTATCTTTCTATATTCTGATTTTATAAAAGGGGTCATCACTATCACATCATAATGTGATGATACTGCACCGGTCCCTGTAATTATTATATAAGCTTACATATAAAGCTTTGTATTCTTGACCCAGTTGCACCTTTCTATATTTTTGTTCAGTGAAACATTACATCCAGTTTGTAGTGTATATTAACTAATGGGTCTCCCTGCTGTGCATATTTTCTGTTGTCAGTGTTAATAGGAATTGTAGTGCCTGATGCATTAAACAATAACAACTAACCACATAATGGTTAATCATGGGGATTTGATCTTGCAGAACATTGTGAGCTTCAAAACAGGTGCATGACATTCCTTTGAGGCCACTGCAATTGGTACAGCTGTACCTTTAAGATACAGTAGAGTGCTGTATTTCCGAATACTGAATTTCCGAAAACTTGTTTTTCTGAAAATTGGGAACTGAAAATTTATTCGTATTTCCAAAATATTTTTCAAGCATGTCAACACCTCAAATTAATTTTTGTAATTACGAGTCACAAAGGTCTGAAGTCAGGTGGTCAAGCCGAGTGGTGACCCTAATTAATTAGTTCTGGGCCGATGCTGTCACCGGGGCGAAGGTGTGATAACTACAGCTAGTGTATTATCAACCATATCTCATTTGTACTGAAGCAAGCATACTTTGTCGGCTTGGGCTGGGATGTCAGGCCAAACAACTTAGCAGTTTACTCGCAAGAGTATTGGTGAGGTATCACATGCACATCACTTGTGCTCAAGTTGGTTTTGATGCGAGGCCATAGCACTCGGGCCTGGCCATACATTTCATTCCGAGAGAGCAATTGTGTCACTTACTCAAACTTGCCGTTACTCAGCTTATTTTTTTCAAGGAGAACACAAACCGAACACGGTTGTCTTGCTGTCACCTGCCAGAGATATGGATTCAATGAAAAGAAAACAGACTGTGTTATGCGTATGCATATGTTAAAGAAACTAACTGAACTACTATAATGGCAATGTCATTTGACCTTTCCCTCCTGTGAATTTGTTGGAAAAAATGGCACACAAGTATCCTAAAAACAGATTAAAATGGGTTTTACCTATCAAACTCTGCAATAAATCTGATATTTTTATAAGTTCTGGTCATAAATTACGTGGGTCCTAAAGAAACACGGTGTTCCATCATTAATATAGCATCAAGTTAATCATTAACTGTGTTACAAAATTTGCCTTAGACCCTCGTCCAAATTTCTGAAAATTTGGTTTTTTTTTTTCAAAAGAAAAGCTTGTCCCCCGTTGCTTTTGGAAAAACGGCACTCTACTGTACTTGTAATATCTGATGTGAAACTAGCTTTGAATGATGATCAGTTCCCTCCATGTCATTTCAGTGTTTGCACTAGTACAGGTAATGACTTCCAAGGTTAATAAGAACTGAAATCATGAAGGAATGATAATTACATACCACTATTTTCAAATACATCTCTCCATTCTCATTCACCAGTCATTGCTGAACACAGTTCATGAACATATCCTTAAAACAGTGCCTTTACCAGTAATATAGGACAAGTCTTGACTCAAGTCCACTTTTTAAAGGACTTGGACTTGGAGGGCCTTGGATTTGGACTTGTTGGTAAGGACTCAAGAAGTCAAGCCGAGTCAATCTGGAGTCAAGTAGCAAAGAAAACTCATCATGTACTATATAACAATGGTACACATGGGTGAACTTCTAACGGAATATTACAACAAATAAGACTGTACATACCAATTTTTAGCTATGCATCAGAGGCTAAACTTAATTAATCAGTCAAGTAAAGGGCACTTGTAAACTTACATAAAATTTTCATGATTATCCCAAATATCCTTTTTTAATGTCTGTTAATAAGAATATTTGTATTGACTCAGTCTTGGACTTGGAATTGGGCTGAAAATGACTACGATTGAAAGGAGGTGGACTTGGACTTGAACCTCAAGGACTTTGATTTGAACTCAGACTCAAGTGACCTGGACTCAGACTAGTACTCAGACTTTGATGGTGTGGACTCAACTACATTACTGACCTTTACTTTTCATATATTAAAATAACCACCATCATGCATCATTAAATCCTTTCATTCTGTTAATAAATATTTAATGTAGATTAGCACATATCTATTACACATCAAAGTAACTGAGAAGGCATCATTTGAGACCATATAATTTGAAGAAGCCATCATGAAATGTTAAATATTAAATAGATTAATGCATATAGATGGCATTTTGTTTGTTTTACAGATTATTATCTCAAGAAGAAATGTGGCGGGAGGAGATAGAGGCAGAGCTGGCACTAAAAGATGCAAAGAGCAGAGCAGTGATGCAGGACAAAGCAGAGGCCATAGCAGAGGTAACTTCTGTCACCTACTTTTTTATATAAGCCCATCTATGATAGGATGTATTATGGTAAACCCACAGACCATCCCTCTGTCTCTCCGCTGTCCGTCCTTTAATTTTTAGTGTCACCAATAACTTAACATTGATTTCATGGATCATCATGAAACTCACCATAACTTCTAACCAATAGATAGTCTCGCCCAAGTTTGACTATAGGAAAAATCCACGCATTTGTAATGAGGTCAGAGGTCAAAAGGCCATTTTATGGTGTCACTACGATAATCTATCTGGAATATGATGAATTTTGATGAAACACAAAAGAGTATAAAGGTATTGGCAGCATTGATCCATGTCTCCATCTGACTGTCCATTAATTTTTATTGTTACTGCAATAACTTACTGGGGATTCAATGGATTTTCATAAAACTTACTTTAACTATTGAGCAGTAGATTATCTCAGTGAAGGACAATTATTGTCAAAATCCATGCATACCATGCATATATTACAGAGGTCACCATGGTTCTTTATGGTGTAGCCGTGATATCTTACCAGGAATATGATGGGTATTGATGAAACTCAACCTAAATATTAACCATTATAATTAATATCTCACCTGATCTTGATTCTTGGGAGGATCCATGCATTTTAATGAGGTCCGAGGTCATAAGACATCCAATTTGCATACTATGCACTTTTGCAGTGCTCTTTTTTTTTTAAAGTGCACTTCTAAACAGCTAAGGGACAAAGTTTAATTAGAATAATCAACATTACAGATATTTTGGGTCTTCCAATTAAACAGGAAACTGCCTTTTGTGCAGATTTTAAAATCTCTCATTGTTGATACCAGTAACTTTATCTCACATTACCAGAGCTTCTACTCTAGTGTTAACTTCCAGAACCACATTTTGGCCATAAAAAGTCAGTATTTTTTATTTCTTCAAATGTTAAGGTTTTCTTTACATTTAATTCTGATATATATTGACCTGTTCATTAATATTGACTTAGCTGACCATATACAGATTGTCCATTGTTTTTTTTTTTAAGTAATATTATGGAAATATTCACATCATATAATCAAGTAAGGCACTTTATCTTTGATTCCCATGTTTTATTATATTTCTTACATTTACAGTATCGGGAATTAGCACGATCTTCACAACTCTTGCGAGATGAATTACGACGCCAGTACAGCACAGGGAAGATAAAAGACATGGACAAACAGGCTCAGCTAGAAGCACGTGTCGGTGCCGGAGTGAGAAGCGCAACCAAAAATATGTCTACACTCACCCTGGGATAGGCCAGCACTGACATCCTGCCTCGTTTCCATTCGTTTTTACATTCAACTCGTTTTACATCCCGTACCATTCATATAACGTTTGTCATATACGCCTGTGCATGTTAAATCATTGATGACATCATAACCATGGTTTGTATATACCTGTTATAAAACCGAGACTGTGTTTTAGTTATAGATTAATAAGCATTGCTGTATTAAAATACAGATGACTGGTGCTTTTTGTATATATTTACATATGAAAAAGATGGAGACCATTCTCATGTTGGAGAATGATTTATAGTTGTAGTTTGACTGTAACCTATCTAATATTGAGGATTCAGTGTAATTCATGGGGTTTTAATTCCGTGAGTGATCAGTATGCATGAATGGAAGAACCAAACAAGATTTTGCCAGAAATAGCATGATTAAGATTACCAAAGCTGTCTTATTAAATATGTATAACTTAAATGGAGCGAATGCAAACTATAAGGTCTTACAGTAACCCATGTTTTATGTAGACAAAAAGCACAGGCTCCCTCTGTGCCAAGATGACATCTAAAAATGTATTGAATTATGCTTTGATAAGTTGAAAAAAATGACATAGCTGCCATAAGTGCCTGTTTTAACCCTTTCATAGGGCATACCAAAGGCATTTAGAACTGTTTTGGGCTGTTTGTTTGAATTCAGCTCAGGAAGGTGGTTTCAAACCTCTACCAATGCAAATCCAGTTATCCGCTCCAATAAAGTGCCGTGTGAATGCTCAATTCACAATCAAAAGGGAAAAGACGTAGTTTTGAGGCAGCATCTTGGTCACAGCGCAAGCATGAATGCCTGTGGCAGCATTTGTTACATTGTTCCACATATAAAATGTACTCCTTGTGCATTGGTGCTAAATACCTTGGGAAACAAAAATATGGTTTGAAACTGATTTTGATCAATTTTTGTTGCCCAAAACCTTTTTAAAATAATCTTGTGTTTGATGGGGCCTAAGTTACATTAACACTTGCATCATATGAATCAGTGTATACCTTATAAGAAATCTGCTGTGATGAACAAATACCAGGCAAGGTTGTATCTTCTTCATGCAGCATGTAGTCATCTAACACTTATAACATCCACCTACTAACCAGGCTGATACACTGCAGACAAACATATTTATATTAAACACATATATCAGTGTTTACTGTATCTAACAATGTCCGCTGAAGCTGAGCATGTTCATATTACACATGCTTAAATTAAAAGAGTATATGTTAGCATGTTAAATCTGCATTCAGTATAGGCTGAACACATTTCACATGCTAAATGGTTTCTAATTGAAGAATAGGTTATTGTCCTGTTTATATTCCTGGGTGTTAAATTCCAATATTTGATGTGTATTAAATAAAATTATCTATTCAATCTATTAGAAAATAGTCTAAAAGGTAATAATCCCACAGTGCACAGGATGCCCATTTTGTTTATATCAACCTATTTATTACATGTGGGGAGCCTGACAAAAGTCGAAATCCACACATAAAAAAATATCTAGCGCCAAATCCAACAAACCAGAGGTCTGCATATGATAAAAGATGGTGTCACATTTACTTCATGTGCTCTCACCAACAACAGCTGGTGAGCAATACACCACCTCTGGTCACATGATTTTACTGTTTGTCAATGTGGGCATGTGTAACTTTGTTTATTAACAGCTTTTTGGTAAACATGCTCCTGTGTCTGTCACAAAGTTGTTGTAAGAATTTTTCTTAGCAGTAATAACTATATCTCATTAATATGTACCCAGAGTAAGCCAGAAATCACATATAATTTCTCTGAGGGCATATAGCTGCATAAAAAAGAGATTGAAATAATAAATTTAAAGCTTGCCCAAGATGTGAATGTACAGTGAGTTGATAAAAAATTAATTAAGATTTGCATGTGCACCTATTGGGTTTATAGTATGAATTATATGGTGCAAGTGCCCGATTATTTTAAAGCTCTGATATTTAGCATACATTTTTAGGTGAATGTTTTCCAGATAAATTAGGGTTGAAATCTTACTCAAATTAAAATTGAATGCAAAAGAGCACAATTGTATGCAGTTCTTCTACACTAAACCCCATAAATCTGCATTATTTTTTAACCCTACAACAGTCCGATGTGGAATGAACCGTTTAAAGTAGCAGTTAACACAAGATTTGAATGCTTTCATGCACATATTGACTTGAAAAAAAGCTGAGGTTTTTTTACAGGCTTATAACTGTTTAAAGGTCAAGGGGGAAATGGCTCTGAGAATTACATTCATACAACAGCACATGCAGTTAATTTTATTTGATAAAATTGTTGTGGTCTTGACTGTGTACACACACATATATATAAATATATATATATATAAGTGTATATATATGTATTTATATATATATATATATATATATAGTAATATATATATATATAGTATCATATACATATATTGCTAGTTGCATCATATTGATGGTTACAAGTAAGATTATGTAAAATATTAATTTTAACAAAATGAGGCCACTGAGGATTATAACATGAACATGTGCTCACAAAATGTTTTGTCTTGTGTACTAATACTATGCATCATATATACACTTACTTGTCATATGTCTGTTTTCTGTGATATCATGATACTATTTTTAGCACACCTTTACAATCATTAGTTACATGGTTTTAATTATGTAGACCGCATGTGTTAACACCATAGTTATTTTATTTGTTCTAGTTTTATGTCATGTACTGAGGAGTTGTAGATGATACATAATAAATCCAGTTATATATAATGTTATGTATGTATGAACTGGTTAATATTTTATTTTATAGGTTGGATTTAGTGCTAAAAGTTGATATTTTGTACATTCCATTTTACTTACATCAGTACAGACACTGACATTTGTTTTCTCTGTTAGCCAGTATGGGAGGAGGTAAGCAAATATTGTCAGAGTAAATAAATTATACTATTTACCAAGGTGTTAATAATCTCTGTATAAAAACCATGCGAGATCCACATGCAGTTTGATGGTAATCATTCAATAAAGGCATGTTGTGACAGTTATATGGTCTAGGCTTTATGTTTGTTTTAATGGTCTGTTTATTGTATAAAACATACCTTTGTGTGTCTGTCTGAAACATTACACTCTCCCTATTAAACATATCATGATAACACCTGTTTAATTCGCTGATAAGATAAAAACAGATGGACCTCTAATGATTTGATCTTATCTGGTTCATATAAGAAGTTAACTAAAATTAAATTATTTATTTTATAGATACCACTGTGTAAACACCAAATTTTGAAATCAAATTAAGATATGAATAACTGTGTTTAGATGTAATGCGATAAAAGATTAAAATGCTAAAATTCATTTAAGATTAGTGTAATTTTCTTACTTTTTAGGATTTCCAGTGTCATTGAATATCTAGACAAGAGATAAAATCTATGTGAATCATGAAAGAGGACCCCAATACAATTATAAATCTAATTATCCAATTGCTCAATGTGACACCAGAGGTCACTACAAGTTACACCGACCCCCGTCATTTTCGTTAATAATCTTGTCACCAGATGGTGCTACGTTTACATCCGCCTCTGCATCGACACTTCCTGTCCTGTGGAAGAGGATGAGCCGACTCCGTCCCAGTTTTATAACACCAGTTTAGCTGAATATCTTTATGTCCATTCAAAATGCCGGTTTTAATAAGCGAGTCCATCGAGACATCATAACAATCCACTATAATTACTTATCGAGTTGTATATTCACGGCTAAATGCCTGCAGTACAGGTACAAATTTTTAGCTCGGCTGACTATAAGTCATCTGAGCTATAGTCGTGGTCCATTGTCCGTCGTCCGTCCGTCCGTCCGTAGATGTGGCACGTTTTGAAACCGTAAGACCTAGGAATCCAAAATTCAGCATAATGTTAGATGTCCCCAAGATCTCCTACCAAGCCGAAAACTGGGTCTTTGCGACTTCGTTCCTTTGAGAAATTAAGGAAAAACCTCAATTTTTTTATTAAAATCCTATGTTCACACTTCAGGACTGCCTTATATCAAAACCACTCATCTGTTTTTCCTCATATTAACCATAAATATTCTTCTATATAGTTCCTATGTACATGCCAGAAATTAAGTCTGTTAAATATAAATTCTTTAAGTTATGGGCCCAAACATAAAGGACTTTGTAAAAAATCAGGAAAAATATTTACTCACTAAGCATGAAAAATTTTGAAACTAGAGTCTATTTTCCCAAGTATATAACTATGTTTAATTAAGATTCAATTGTTTACCCAAAATTAGATCTGAATTTTGTAAATTTTTTAAGTAATTAGCATAAAAATAAAATCAGTACCTTAAATTTTGCCCAACTTTGACCATAGCACGTTTTTTTCCTGTAAGTACCATTGATTTAATTTTCACAGCATGTAAACATAAATATTTAATTTGTTTAAATCTGAAATTTGGAAATAAAAGCTTGAAAATTAAGCTAGTTATTGATTTTTCTCTTGAGGCTCTATTGTATAGTCATTTGCTTTGATTACAGATTACAGATGCAGGGTCCAACTCCAGGTCACTGGAAGTCAGCTATGCCAGATTTCTGATTTGTTACAGTCACTGGGGGAGATCCCCTGCTGTGACAGGTGTACAGTTATTCTCATATAACCACCCCAATCACCCCCCCCCCCCAACCCCCCATCCCCCCCCCCAACCCAACCCACCAAGTGTTCACTATATCTCCTTGATTGTAATGCTGTTTCAACTCTGATATGCAAAAACTTTCCTTGAAAAAGTAATTCAAGGTGTAATCCAGAAGATGCAATGTTGTGTAATGTAGCATTTTTAAAGAATCATTTTTCTTTTAAATGATTTTACCAATCATAATGGAACCCATCAGTGTGCTTAAATTATGATAACATATGAAGCACATTATGGATAAATAAAGACACAATTTAAAATTGTGAAGTCTTAATCAAGTATTTTTTTAGATATTTATTGTTTTGCAGATTTAAAAGATATATTTTTGTGGTAAAAAATAAATAAACATTTGTATGCATGAAATGGTGTTATCTGACAAGATTGGATTTATGATGATGCAATTGAGAATTATGAATCAACTTTTATATTCAGATATATATGTTATATTGAAAATGTATAGAAATATAAACTTAAATTTTAAAAAAATTAATGTGATAAAAAATGAGGGTTTATTACAAACATTTGTTCATTATTTTCCTGCATCAGCAGAATTTGAGATAGGCTTTGTTTGCCATGTTTGTTGTTAATTAGTTATATTTCAACTGTATACATTTCATAAAAAAAACATACATTTAATAATATATATTATACAAAAAAAAAGATTCGATTGAACAAATGTGTAAACTACTGAAAAAAAGTCAACAGTTAATCGAAAAGCCAACTAATGATCATGGTAATTGTACAGATTATTTGTTCACAAACTGCTCAAATGCTTCAGTTTCAACATTAGGAAACACATGGTCAGTTCACAAAATATTATTTGCAACAATTTCTTGCTCATCAATACAAACTAATCATATAAACCAACCATGGCCTTTATTACCTCTTCCTCTTACACTTTATCTCCATTTGATATTATTTTAGATTTTTACCTTCAAGGTTAACGTCAGCTGAGCACAGTGACTCAAGCACCATGTAACATATTGTTTACATCAAGCTAGTGTTATGCAGTTTGCAAGAGCTCAGCTCCCCAGCTTCAGCTCTAAGTTCCTTAAATTCGGCATACAGTTAGATGCCTCCAAAATCCCCTACCATGCCAAGAATTTGGTCACTAGGACTTAATACCTTCGAGATATTAATGAAAAACTTCATTTTTCCATTAAAAACCCATTGTTACACTTCAAGACTGCCAAATATCACAACCACTGATCTGACTTTAATCATAAATAATATACATATTTTTCAATCTCTATGCACATGCCAGAATGATGTCAGTATTGCGTAATTGTTTTAAGTTATGGGCCCAAACATAATGCACTTATAAAGAAATATATTTACTCCCTTAACAAGGGCATTGCTGAAGCTAGAGATTTTTTTGTCAGGGATGTAACATTATTTAATCAAGATTCAATTGAATACCCAAAATTAGTTCCTAATTTTTCAAATTTTATAAGTTATTAGTATAAATATAAAATTAGTACCTTAAATTTTGCCCAACTGTGACCATGGCACGTTTGTTTCCCGTGAGCACTGTTGATATAATTTTCATATCATGCACACATAAGGATTTCAGCTTAGAAAGCTGAAAGAAATTGGCAAAAAATTGTAGCTTTTATTAATGTTTTTTATGAGACCCTGTCAGACTTTGGCTCTCTCCAGCCCCTCTTGAATCACCTGTATTATGCATGCTTGAGGCGAGGCATACATGGAATCCAGGCAGCTTATGGCCAGCCACAGTTGATCCAGGTGTCCAACCCAACTCATCTAGTAGTTTTAACCAACAACATAACAATAAACAATAAATTAATAAATTTTTAATTGGTTTTTAATAACAATTTAAAGAAAAATAGAAAAGGAATTTGTTAGTTTATAATAACAGGAAATTAACTTGCAGTTACTGATGATATTAGAATCTTGTATGGATGGGTAGAATGTCACGTATTCCAAATAACACCATGCAGTCACCTATGGCATTTTTCAGTTCAATTTTAATGATAAAGAAGTAAATCATATTATTCATTACTAATCAGGGATCATATGAAGGAAATTAATGATAGACAAAGATGCAGTTGATAATATTAATCTAGATTCCTACTGTGTCTAGTGTGTACATTGATGTGAAATTATTCCAAAATGAATTTTTTACAGTTATTTTTAATATAAATAAAAGCCATAAAACCAGGTACTTATGATCATTATTTAAATGTGTGAATTTTGTATATTCTGGATTCTCAACATCATTGTTTGGTGAAAACTGAATAAATACGAGACATGGTGCGAATACTTTGTAATTGTATTTAAATACGAATATGATTATGTACTCCATTATAAAATTTCTTGCATAAAGAATAGGAATTCAGGTAAAAATGAAAGTATATGAATACTCGTGCAAATACTTTCAAAATGTATTCATGAATGCATTCATGAATATATTCTTTAATATTATTTTAATAATCATTTCAGTTATATTTCATTTTACAAAATCATATGATTCTCTTATTATTTTTTATAAAGATTATATTTGGGACAATATTTGTAATTTTTTTAAATAAATAGTTAAACTCATATTATATGTTCTGCTTATAAGTTATTTTTCCAAGTCAAAATCTGTGTGACAATAGTACTCCATTTGTTAATAAAATAAATGAAATCAATGCTCTTCCCTGTCTCCAAAGGAACTATCAAAATCATACATAAGCTAAACAACAACAACTCATAATACAGCTTATATTTATTACCACACAAAACCAGCATGTACCTCATTTCTAAATAATATTTTTTTATCATATATAACAGCTGAGCGTCGTTACCCATAGGTCCCTTGTTCTCATTTGATACGTTTAAGCCGGGCGCCTATTAGACCGGTATTTGTCGTGCTACGTTTATCTGCATGAAAACATAAATCAGAATATGACGTCGGGCAGTAGGAGGATCTTTCATGCACATTGCCCAGATTTAATTTATTCTTCGCCGCCCCATAATCGAACCTAGAGTGCAACTACTGAGCTCGAGGTTCGCAACTTTGCGGGATTGCAATCCCAAAACCACAACAGCAGTTTCATATGATTTGTCCTATGTCAAAAGTTCGTTGACATCGAAAAGAATAACCCGACGCTATATCTGTCGCTAGATAAGATAAAATTGTGTGTCCAAATATTAGTGCCCATGATTTTCATCAGCCGGCAAGAGGTTTCGCGTATTCTATTTTTTCAATTGGGTTCGCCGCCACCAAAGCCGCGGCCGTGTTCGTTTCTGAACATTTTTTTTTAAACTTGGCAACATAGTAGATTTACATTGGATCGGATGCCAATGATGACTGGTGGCGCCACATACAATTTTTTTTATTGTGGTTTATCATCTTCCTATAGGGTATGATGTGTCAGCCCGATATGTTTCATGGTCATTGATCTTATGTAACTTTACCTCGTATCCTAAGCGGCTGGCGTCACCTACAATCGTTTTTACCTGGCGTCAATTTATGCGACTATATTTCTGTAGAAATCACTCATCATATCTCAGTGTGTATTGTTTATATGCCCGGATCGGTATCTTATCTAGCATTATCATACAAAAGACGAGTGGCGCTACCCACAATCTCGTTTTTTAAAGACATCCATGCACATATCATCAGTGATCTGACTTATCAATATGAAATTTTGCAGGTCCGTCCATCTTGGATAGCTTTCTCGTGCACAAGACAGGTGGCTTTACCTAAAATCTGATCATGTTTTCGTATTATACTGTTTATACATTCATGCACTTATCTCAAGAGTGGTGTTAAATATCGGCCCAAAATTTTACATTTTCATAGATAATTGGTAACTTAATCTCTTATTTAGAATGGTGGCGCCACCTGCAACCATTTTTTGCATGTTTTCAATCTGTGCGTGGATTTTATTACATATATCAGGAGTGGCTGGACATAACACCCTAAAATTTCGCGGGTCTAAAGTTCCTGGAAAGCACAGTCACGTACAAAGTCTGGTAGCGCCACCTACAATGTTTTTTTGTGGTGTCTGGCCGTGCATCTTAGGACACTTTGGCATCTCTGATACCAGGAATTTGTAGAGCTCTTCCGTCAATAGACATTTCATGTCTTAATTAACCTATGGCGTTGTTGTCGCTTGTCGACTGCCCTTTTCCTATGCCAGATTCGGCGTAATACATACATCAGGTTTTAAACTCCCCAAAGCAGGTACATTACCCTATAGTAAACTATTTAAAATAAATTGAAATGTTAAAAATTGAACTTTTATTTTATTTTAAATCGGAGTAAATGCTCGTTGTGTGTACTTTTTTAAGGGGGCTCAGCTGTCTTTCATTCATTGTGTGCTATGGCAATCACCCTTTGTCCGGACGACCGTTAGCACTTCACGTATCGTAACCGTTTGACCTGGACACTTCTAGCTGAATATCCTGGGGGTTTCTTTTAAAAATCTCCCCAGAAACCTGAAAATAGTTCACTTAGGCCCGTATTCTCCGAGGAATGGGGCTTGTTTGTGCATCCCAGAATAAAAAAAAATTCAAAAGCTCTAGTATCTCAATAATGAAGTGTCACGAAGGCAAATTGTTGAGGAGAAAATAGTGGGCCGATCCGGGAAGTGAACCCATAACCGTGACGCACACGTCCGGCGTACCAATCGCTTCGCCAGCTAGTACCGTCCGTTTCGACCAGTTCGGTCCGCTTTTATGTGCACCCCGTAACATTTTTTTTCTATTAATTTGAGACAGTCAAATGACAGAAATTGTATGAGTCTCTCACCTGTGATTTCATCTAGTACCATGAAACCTGTTAAATTTATTGATCCTGAAAAAATTTATCTATTCATGAAGATTAAAAAAAAATATTTTTGACCCATCTTTTCCTCTTATGAAAGACTGCCAAATTATATCAGTAGTATATATCAGTTTCTCAACTGTGTTTCCAAATTGCGTAGTGAAACCTAGTGTGTTCATTTTGTCCTCCCCCCCCTCCCCCGCCCGGGGCAGATATATATATATATATATATATATATATATATATATATATATATATATATATATATATATATATATATATAATATATATACAACTCTGAAGAAAAACAACACTGTACACAGAGCACTTTACATCGGAGGGTAACACTACCTTCTATATATATATATATTTGGTTTTTAGTTCCGTCGTCTGTCCTTGTCAGTCGTCGTCTGTTATATTTTGTGAAGGCGATAACTTTTGAATGCTGCTTATCTCCCGAAATTTGAAACAAATTATTTCAACCAAAATCTCGGAGGATTTCGACAGCTGGTAATCTTGACCTTGACTTACAAGGTCAAAGCAGCCAAAACGTACATAATTTTGTAAACCACATAACTTCTTAAGCACTGAATATTTTGTCCTCATGTTTTACACATAGATTTTCAACGAAGTTACCAGATAAAATCGAAAAATGATGACCTTAACGACGACCTAATTCAAGGTCAAATAAGCTAAATTTTAGTTCATTGTGGATTTCTTATGAACGAGATAACTTTGGAAGTACTGAAGATGTCCCCCTCAAATCTGGTACACAGGTTAACTCCACAACGCTCTTTGACAACGTCAAAAACTGGTGACCTTGATATTGATATACAAAACCAAATCAGCCAAAATGTAAAATCGTTGAGAACCTGATAAATTTTGATGTAATGCACATAATGCCACATATTTTCTTTTAATATGTTAAAATGTTTCAACGAAGTTCATAGAGGACTTTGAACACTGGTGACGTTGACATTTACCTTGGCGGTCAAATCAGCTATACTTCGTCTTGAGCACTGAATTTTCGGATGTAATAACTTCGGATGAATTGCGTATGTGTCCCTCACACAAGTTGTTTCCATAAAATTCTCTGACTGGATTCAGTATACACATGTGTAACCCGTCGACTCTGGTGTCAGAGGTTCAAAGGTGATGATCACATCTGAAGTTAATCTCAACTTAGTTTTGAGGTGATAAAATTCATGTTGTTTATGTTAGCCTATATTGTCAGCTGAGTGTCATGGCTCATGGTAACTTGTTAGTTTTAATGCTGTCTAACCCATTGTTCATTAAGATGGAGATTAATGGTAAAAATAGTTAAACGTTTGCATTTTATATAAATAATCATTTTTTTTGTGAGGGGGTGAACTAAGTATAGGTATGGCGCTTTGTCCGTTAGCAAGGCACAACTCGTAACCGCTGGATCTAGAAACTTCAAAGTGTTCATCCAGGGAGGTCAATAAAAAATCTCCTTGGAAACCTGAATATTGACCATGACTAGTTTTGTCGGTTCCCGAAAACTGGTGGTGCCATATATATTTATTCTAATTTTTACGATTTTTTAATGTTTTTTCAGACCGTCAAATGACAGCAATTATGTTAGTGTCTCAGCTGTGTTGTCATCCAGTGCCATGAAACCCGGTGTATTTATTGATTATGATTGGTTTCTTCAGTTCCTGAAGACTGGTGGCACCACCTGTATTTTTTTCTATTTTTGATTAATGTTTTCCTTTACTTTGAGACTGTCAAATTATATTGATACTATCGGATTTGCAACTGCGGTTTTATCTGTCTTTGCGTTGATTATTAGGGCCCTACTTGAATAAGTGGATGCCCTATATTTATCACCCTGTCCGTCCGTCTGCTCGTCTTTCTGTACATGTCTGTCAAATTTGTTTCCCGATGTTAACTCCAGTTTGGATTGACATATATTAATTTCATACTTGACTTATATATGGCCCACCTCTAACGCAAGAGCTCTATTAATTTTGGGGTCATGGGGTCAACGGTCAAGGTCACAGGACCCACATAAATTTAGAAAGATTGTGGGTGCATTTTATGCCTATACCTTTTCATCCCAAACCTTCCATCTTGCACATATAGCTGACCTACCAATAGGGAAAGAACCTGATTGATTTAGGGTCATGAGGTCAAAGGTCAAGGTCACATGACCCACTTCTTTGAAAAAGATTGTGGATGTATTTTAAGCCCATTTCATCCCAAACCTTCTGTCTTCCTCGATACCCATGGGTCTCTAGTTTTGTGAGGGTGTGATGATTATACCATGCATGACATAATAGCATGTGCATAACGCTGGAAAAGAAAAACACAAATGTGCTCAAATAAATGTTTTATTCGGCAATTAATTAGTCCTGGTGTGAAAAAAAAGATACACGTGCAGATCATAAATGACTATCCAAAGATGATTCCACATATATATCATATACAATATGATATAAGACAATTTATTAAATAAAGTGAACAATAGAGACGATATAACATTTGTTGCATATTTATATTACCTCAGATAACATGTACTGTGGGCCTGTTCAAGGTCAGTTCATCGTAGGCCCAGGCCTAGTGTATTAACTATCAACCATGCCCAACATATATGTCGTATATATGGTGTATATGCTTCAGTATTTGCTTTGAAGTTTGTTATCACATGACTGGCCTGAGACATTTTATCTTCATGTATATGTCAAGCTGATAGTTAAATATGGCATGCATGGCATTATTGATAGACAGATCTCTACTCAGGTGTCTTTGAGGCTTGATAATTTCTTAATAGCGATTACCCACTACCTGTGATATCTATTTATATCTATCTTGTTCATGTGTCACCATTTTAGGGACTTTTGTCAATTTTTGAATTAATTAATATAATTATATTTGGAAGCTGTATGAATGTGCCCATTATTAGTTGTTTCCAAAGCTTCATTTTGTGCTGTCCTAACATTGGTATTTTTTTCAACAGATGGTTATACTGTACATATTACTCATCTTTGTGCATGCTCTTCAAAATGTTTGATAAAATCATCCTTTTTACATTTAAATGCAATTTGTATGAATAATTCCATATTTTTTTCTATTCTGTCTAGACTCTTGTGAAAGCTTTATTATGTACTTAAAGAACCACTGTATATGCTTAAACCTTGCTAGTAAAATATTAATGGTTCTCTACACATTTAATTTTACCTTGTTGTATTTGTGTAAATATATGTGTGCGATTGGCCCCTACAAAACAATTAAACGCCCAGAAACTAATTATAATTTTATATATAATAATCTCACATTTGTGACGTTAACAGCGAATTTGGTCCTAACAAACACACGCACACACACCCTCACACGCACATCAACCTGGTCACCCAATAGGTGACGAACAGACAATCTGCCCCTCTCTGTCTCTCTCTGTCTGCCTCTCTCTTTGTCTCTGTCTCTCTGTCTCTCTCTCTCTCTCTCTCTGTCTCTCTCTCTGTCTGTCTCTCTCTGTCTCTCTCTGTCTGTCTGTCTGTCTCTCTGTCTGTCTGTCTGTGTGTCTCTCTCTCTCTGTCTCTCTCTCTCTGTCTGTCTCTCTGTCTCTCTCTCTCTCTGTTGCTCTCTCTGTCTCTCTCTCTGTGTCTCTCTAGCTCTCTCTCTCTCTCTTTCTCTCTCTCTCTCTCTCTCTCTCTCTCTCTCTCTCTGTCTCTCTATCTGTCTCTCTGTCGTTCTCTCTGTCTCTCTGTCTCTCTCTCTCTCCAACAACACACATGCAACACCACTCCCTTTTATCCCATATAAAATATAATATAATATAATATATATATATATATATATATATATATATATATATATATACGCCAGCAATATAATTTAATCAGTCTCGACTAAACATTGCCGTTGGCGTTACGATCATGGAGGCCGCGGCGCTCAAGCTGTGGGACCCCTACACTTATTTGCAGGTCATAATTAAGTTATGAATCAAATGGTATTTATTAAATCATTTATTAATGACACCTGAGTTACAGCTGTCAAAATTAGCCATTACCTTTCCACAGTGGTACACAGAAACATAACCAGAACATGGTTATTTTTATCATTTGGCACATCGTTAAATACATGCATGTGCATATCATAAAATTACATTGTTTATTCAATAATAACGAACAGATTTGGAAGGGTAATTAAAAAAATGTGATAAATTTTATAAATAACAGAGAATAATAAAGCTATCCTTGCACAACTAGCGTGACCCATTTCATTTTACCCCTTAAAACAACTTAATCGCATGTATATTTAATAAATGAAAGGCCGGGCATGGTATCATATAAATTATATACACATCCCAAATCAGAGTTAGGGAAATTCAATAGCGAAGCTCAGGAGTTTCTACATAGGTAATTTCAATTATAGGCCTATACCAGCTAAACACACACACATATATATGTACATTGACCCAAAATCAAGATCTTGTCACACCCCAGACAATTTGGTATGGTGTATCCTGTTGGCCCTGTATTTTTTGTGTATATTTTAAAAATTGTTTAATTGATGTAGAGAATTTTAATTACCAACTTTCAAAAAGTCAGATATCAAATGGCGTGATACTAGCAAATGGAATGATACTAGCATATACATTATTCAAACACAAACACAATATCGTATGTATGTATACAAGAAAACACAATATAATATATGAGTACAAGTATATATACTATATGATGTTACACTCTGATGACGCTGTCTGGTTATATCAGTGATGATATATATGAGAAGCAGTCAACTAAAACGGACCTGACCTAGCTGAATCCACGGCTGTATGAAGGAGAGGATGATGCAATATCTGCTGACACAGTCAACTTCATCACCTGATGAATCATAGCATGTTATATTATATTCTGTATTGTATTATATAGAATATGAAATCATTTGCATGTGATAATATTAATTAAATATTCGCACATATAAATCTTGTTTGAATCGTATATTTCTTGCAACATATTAATAATTTATATCAAAATAAAGCAGTGTATAATAAATCAACGATTTTATTATTTATTATTTATAAAACATATGATATATTATAAATAAAGTACACTCCAAAATTTTTAATTTATATTATTCTAAACTAATTAGATTATTATTTTCCCAGAAGAGATAAAAACGAAACATATATATATATATATATATATATATATATATATATATATATATATATATATATATATATATAACTCTGAAGAAAAACAACACTGTAAATTTAGTGTGAAATCATCAGGTGAATGATCGGGTCGCATCCCGTGAAACAGACTATTGTGAATTTACAGTGTTGAGTGATACCGCTCTGGCCTATAGTCTGTAGGCCATAAAGTACTTTACAACGGAGGGTAACTCTACATATATATATATATATATATATATATATATATATATATATATATATATATATATATATTAATTTGAACATTACACAGACGCGCGTTTGACATAAATCAAATTATTTTGGTAGCGCACGAACGAACTAAAATTAGATTGCCAATTCATTCTCATTCACTATAAGAAAACTTGCCAACCGCCATAGCTCCCCAAATGTAGTCCTAATATATATATATATATATATATATATATATATATATATATATATATATATATATATATATATACCGGCCTTGAGTTCCAAGATAAACCAACCACCAGATGTAAGGCGTTAAACATTCATGTCTGGTGCTTACACCAAGGTATTCAGTCTTTCCTTTTTCTCGACTAGACTCGTCTTCCTAATATTAGAACTGACCTTTCCGATCTAACTAGCGATACCTTTCGGCGAATTCGAGTGTTCTGGTCAGTATAATATTGACCAAAAAGGTATATTTTATGTCTCTAAACTGAAAAAATAATCTATTTTTAACTGTGAGGTTTCTGTTGAATTCATTAAATTATGTATCTAATATATATCTCTTAAGCAAACCTGAATTGCTGAATCGTTGGACCCGAACACAGCAGACGACCATTATATGCATGTGCAATCCGTATGCTCATGGATAGGGTCTATTTGAGAGTTTCTCGGGCTCATTCATATATATATATATACGTCATTCAACAACAGCTTCAGCGATAATTCCGAGTATATTGGATTATAAATGTAATTTCCTATCAGCTGTTTATAATGCGTGCCCAATATTGTTTGGTCTCCTAAGAGTCTCTGTGTGTTTGTATATATATATATATATGTGTGTGTGTGTGTGTGTGTGTGCACTAGTATATATGACACGTGGAGTACCAAAAAAATTTTACCATTTAGAATGGACAATCAAATACCGTTTTATGTCCGTTTATAAGACATTGCTAATGGCTGCTTTAATGGTCTAATGTTACATATTCCTTATTATTTATTTTTCTAAGTATCTTGTGAGCAATCTTAATCGCTCAGGTATAAAATTTAGGAGAAAAAGAAAAAAATAAAGATAAGAGAAATAAAACCGTAGCAAAAATCATTGCAAAGCCAAAACCTGAACTTGTTAAGTATATATGAATACCTACTACCTTGACCATAGAGTAAAATAGGCCTTTAATGTGCACTACCTTAAGGATCGATGTAGGACTGGTGCTCTGGGGATTTATGTTAAGGAAATAATATAAAATAGGCCTACAATTAATATAATTTTCATCGCCGCTACTGTTAAACCTTTGTAGGAAACAATTCTTTTAATTATTTTTTTCTTTGTATTGAAATAAATGCCCATATTCTTCTGACGAAACGTGCAATAGCAATAAGATATATGAGATGATTAAGCTATTTTTGGATTTTTTGTTTTGGCCTAACTGGGGTTGATAAACTGTTTTGGGGGGCTTTGCCTACTATTAATAGCATTGCCGCTACTGTAAGTGTTAGACCTTTGTAGGAAACAATTCTTTTAATTATTATATTTCTTTGTATCGAAATAAATGTATATGTATATTCTTCTGATAAAACGTGTAATTTCAGTAAGATATAAAAGATGATTCAGCTATTTTTAGATTTTTTTTGTTTTGGCCTAACAGGGTTGATAAACTCTTTTTATTGGGCTTGGCCTTTTAGGTTAGACCGCAGTGCGCATGTCAAAACAAGGGGAATTTTCCCCCTAAGTGCACACGCACCCAAGCGATAACAGCTGTTTGATAAGAAAGGTGGTACTTCTTGAACTAAAATATCCCTCTCTCCGGGCCAGATATACTTTTGAAACCTCAACATATCAATGTATCTTCCCAAAGAAAGCTAAACGCGCGCCAAAAATAAAATACAGTAGGAAAATAAGTTGCGACTTTCAATGCATGACCGTCCGGAAAATCTCGCCCATTCTCTGATCACGTGGACCGGTTTCTCCCATATGGTCCTGTAATGACCTTGACCGCTCATTTGTGCCCTGGATGCCGGTGAGAGAGGCGTGTGTTACAGCGGTCCGCCAGTTACGGTCGAAAATGTCATTCAAGTTGGAGAAAGTTCTCATCTCTGATGAAATATCGCAGAAATGCGTGGACATATTGAAAAACAATGGGATCAACGTAGATAAGATTACTAATTTGAGTAAGGAAGAACTTATTCAGAAAATTCCGGTAAGTTTTAGAAGTACGCTCAAATTTTAAATTAAAAATATATATATCGATAAAAACATTGAATGAATCATCAATTTTGAAATGGAACAAGTTTATATTTATCTTTAATGTTGTACTAAAGTATGGAAACTTATAATACATACATTGTATTTTGCATCACTGCCATCAGTAGACCGTAGTCCATGCAGCATCCATACATCAATGTCATCATGTTTAACTAAATTACTGTTTCTCCAAAATTATAGATTTAATTAACAAATGTTATTCATTGAAATAAAAGATCCACTTGTTATTTATTACACATCGCATAACATAGTAAGTTAGTTATTTAATTGTTACTTGGATGAACAGTGATGGCCAATTTACGTGGCCCATAGGCCATTATACGCGTACTGTTGCTATTTAAATGCCGGCTTCCCGTATGGGGCGTTTAAAAGAGGGAAGTGTGCATGCCGGCTGGAGAACACTTCAAATACCCACGTTTCAAGCTCACGTAGGCCTATGTCAAATACAAAAAAAACCCGCAATTCTAAAAGAATTGAATATCTTAAGGTAAACAGCCTGTGATTATTTGAACTTGGTATAAGATATATGTAAATTTTTGCTGTTGAACTAGCTTTCATTTTCATAATAAAACAAAAGTGATATTTAAGTGGACGAAAGAATAGCTTTGATCTGACAGTATTTTGTTTTTGATATTAGACTAATCAATTAGATTTTATCGGATTCACATGGATAAAAACATCAATGAATAACCATTACACACAGGCAGCAGCTGTTTTCTCTTCGCTGTTTGCTTGCATATAATTATTGATTCATGTTTAAAAAAAAGGTTGTACATATTCAGAACCTTTATGTGTATGGTTGTATCAGTAAAGTCGCAGAAAATTTACCAAGGTTTGAACTTCCATAAAAAGAGTAGTGTGAAGCGTATGTAGGGTCGATAAGTAACAAAACCTTTATTGAAGTAGAGGCTTTTATTAAAGGGATCGCCTGACTGGGACCAGCTGACTGGGGCATTCACATGTATTTGGTTTGTACCTGGTTCACTTTGTTGGAGTGACCTGGCCTCCACCTTGAATGAAGCCACTCTCTCCAGATTGGAGGTTTCAGAGACATTATTCTCTTACTCTCTTATATCAGTGTTTCTTGAATGTTTTAATGTCTCAACTTGGTTTTATAGCTAACCTACTTTATATCAAATGGCATTCTCAATGGGTCTTCTCAATGGCTTCTCTAATTTACTGGAATTACAATTACAGAAGGCCCATGGTCACTGGAGACAGAGGTTTCATGTTCTTGCATGCCTTGTTGTCAATGTGTCCTTCTGTCAGTCTTGTTTGCTGTTTTTCAAGACTGTACAATATCTAAAAAGTAGTTAACAGATTTCATTAATGAAGCCCAATCACCTTTCTGACCATTATAAACTAAAGGTTATCCTTTTGAGCTTATATAAAAGTAGGTCAGAAAACGTTAATATCAGGCCACATAAGCTGCTTGTTTTGTTTATATCAAAGGGTGTATTATGTGGTGGCCTGCCAAATAAAAAAAATCAACAAGGGCACCTAGCGGCAAGTCAGATAAGCTAGAGTTTTTGCAAATGGCTTTTGCAATAAGTAACCTTTCTCTGCATATATATGAAACATACCACCTTAGGTTACATGTTTTTCCTGTTTGTCAACATTTCAGTGTTATCAAACATGTTGTTGACAAACACGTCCATACATCTTCAAGGAGGCCTTTTAAGAACTTTTCACAATTGAAATTACCTTTAGATTATTAATATATACACAGAGGAAGCCAGAAATCACATAATTTATTTTTCAAAAGGAAGGTTAATGGTAGCGTCAAATTGAACCTCTGGCATTACGAGCAGATTACTGGCACCAGAGTGTCAAGACATCTACATCTGAGGATCGCATTATAAGGCCTCATGAAGATGCAAATATTTTCGTCATTTCTGACAACGCTTCATGGGCTACTGGTACACTGTCAATCAACATAAACCAGACCATTCGTTAGCATTTTTTGTGTACTTTCTAATAATACAAAATATGAACGAGAAAAGTTCCTGTTTAACCCAGCACATTGGTAAATCCCTCGGCATGTTTGTTGAATTTATCACCGCATAAACACAAGCATGGCTCGCACAGGTTACAGGACGCCGGCTACTTGCAGGCGACACAGGAAATGACCCGTGTCCATAGAGACGGTGTTTCAGTTTTGGTTGCGAGCTCACATATACACTATTGTGTTTATTCACCATTCTAAGCAAAATATTGAGAATATGGGCGGTTTACCACAATATGAATGCAACCAGATGCAAGACCACTGTGATACATTCCTCCATATTACTAATATCACGACTTGAGTAGGCTTACCAGCCCAATTGTTTGATTGCCTACTGAGTCGGGTTGTCACGGCTAGGTTAATGGGCACCGTTAAAATTTCATTGATGGATCTGATTGAGCCAAGGAAGGCTGAATTACAAGATATATAAAACATTTATAGAAAGTCTGACCAGCTTTAGTTCACATTTTGCTTGGGCATGAGCTTGAAAAGGCTAGGAAAACATTTATAAAGTTCTGACATAATTCTTCATGATATCTTGTAACTGTATGAATTAAATCATGAATGTTCAGATCATAAGTGTTTCTGCTTTTTGTTGGAGGTGTACCCTTGTTGTGTACTTTCTAATTTCACCTTGACTTTAGTGCTTTTCTAAACAAGCAGTTAAAACAGCAGACAGATAAATGAGTTTAAAGATAACCTCTGTGTATCTATGTTACCTTGAGAACTATTTATAGATTGCTTTGATCTCTAATTTAAGATGAGATTAGATCTTTCTCTGTTGGTCGATCTCTGTCTGTGGGTCAGAGGAATAAAATCCCATCAATATGGTCTTGAATTAATGGAGTTAAATGTCCGAAATACCCTCCCTTGCAAAAACTTAAAAGGCCTGTCCTAAACGTCCTAGTCTGGATCTTTCCAGTCCAGAATGTCCTAGTGGCCGAAACGTCAGTGTCGGAAACGTCCTACATTCATCAGAAAGCTTGGACTGACATAAGAATATTTGCTCTTTTAGAAAGCTTCTCACACTGAAAATCTCCATATTTATTTAAAGACTTTTGGTGAAAGTCTTGCAGGGCCAAACACTGAAGCTGTCAGATTCAAACCCACACCTGCTTTAGTGTACTCCTGGAGTAGTCATTAGTGGTGGGAGTCAGCTCCATTTTCATAATCGATCATCAGTTTGGGCAAACCAATCGATGATCGATTATTAATCGGTTCAGACAATTTGAAGAAATATGCAGTTATCTGTGAAACTACTTTCTTCAGCTAGCCTGCATATCTTAGTAAGAAAAGAAGTTTTTGCCTTTTTATATTTTCCTATTATAAATAAGATATGCTATACAAAGTATCATTTTAATAAATTATATTATCAAGAATTAAACTACAATCCAGTACGTCTACTTAATTGCTGGCCCTCATACAGGGCAAACATCACTTTGGCCTGTAAAAATAAAGGCATTCTGGAAAAAACAATCATTGTTATGATGTAATCGATTGTTGCCTATGGTAATCCAGCACTTGAAAGTGGCAGCAAAGCGACTGACTTGTGATAAAACTCGATGATCAGCCCACCACTAGTAGTCACTAACCAGTGGCTGTTGACCAGGGATGGGCAAAACCCATGTTTTAAGCATAAAACCCAGCCCAGTGGGTTTTACTGGTTAAACCCGGGTTTTATGGGCAATATAGTTTCAAATTGCAACTGACTGAACTCAAAATTTCTTGTATCTTTGTATCAATGAAAGTTCTGCTGCTGTAGAACATGTATTCTCTAACTTTGGCTACATACAACTGCTATTGTGCCTTTTGTGGACATTCTGAACTGGACTCGTAGCAGTTTGTATAAAACAGTTTGAACATAATGCATGATGTGTCATAATAGCATTGGTGCATGACACAAATTCTTGCTTGTGTGCTTCCCATTAATATCTGTGCTGTTGCTCATCTATTGGTATTAAACTTATTTCATGGACCATCACTGTAGTTTTTACTCTATTTGATTGTATGCATTTTATGCAACAATTCTGAGATTGAAAAGAATGCTTCTAAAAAAACCCAAATCATATTGCCCTTTAAAACCTGGATGTGGGTTTTAAGGCATATTGCCCGCCCAGGTAATAAGGGATTTTACCCTCCCGAGTTTACCTGGTCGGGTATTACCTGCCCAGCCCTGCTGTTGACACCAGAGTCAATTAATATTTCTCTGATTAGCTAATTAGGTACTTGGTCAGTTACCAGTTCCTGTGAGTTACATGAAATAGTTACTGTCCGGTTAAGAGATTGTACGTGTGGCATTGAGCAGATCAGCTGAGATATGCACCACACTGTATCAGATGTTATAAACAACGATAAGATCTATATACATGTCAGATAAGAGCACAGAGATAATCTTATCTCCAGGTTTATTGGTGTACACTGTGTAATGTAACAAGAACCTCTGAACTGTAGAGTATAAAAAAGACGGCATTACATCTCCCATGGTTTATTTGAATCATGTTCTTGTTATGTTTGCTTTGGTTTAGTGGGATTGATTTTGAATAAAAGAGCATTTTCACAGTGTGGTTCTAAAGATGCGACTCTGACCCAGCGTTCTATAATATTCAGATCATATTTAAAAGGCATCAAAGTTAATGTATAATATTTTATTTATCTGTAATATATTTGAGGCATAAATACTAGTCAGTCAGTGTGAAATAACCCGTAATAATGATGGATTGAAAAAATAAAAATAAACAGCATGAATTGAAAAACATAATAAATAGAATATGCCAAAGTTTTCTTTAATTTTAAGTATATGTTCAACATACTTTGTTAGTGATTGGGGTAGACAAGTGTAATTTAATTGCATTGAGCTAAATAACCCTAACCAAGACATAAACTTCACAGGTCAAATTGAATAATCATCATGGGCAGTATCATCATTGTGAGAGGTTCCAGAACCCTGTTATTATGTGGTATCTGAACCACAGACTGCACCTTCTTGGCCTTTTCTGGCCAACCTCTCACTTAAAGTGATTATCCTGAATAAAAAATAATAAAATATAAATTTATAAACAGCATAACATCTAAATTATATCATATGTTATCATGATTTGGTCATGTTTGTCATCTCGTCAGACCATATTGTGCACTACATGCCAGGCCTTTATTAAGGCAATAAATGCCATTCAAAAACTTGTTCTTTATTACTGGTATATTAAGTGTATATTAAGTAAATATATATATTTTACCAGGAGTATGATGGACTTATAGTGAGGTCAGCCACCAAGGTCACAGCAGATGTGATCCAGGCAGCAACAAAACTGAAGATCATCGGTCGTGCTGGCACGGGGGTGGACAACATCGACACGCCGGCAGCTACGAAAAAAGGAGTCATTGTGATGAAGTAAGAAGTCTTGTACATTGTGTACATAATTATGAAAGAAAAAATTAATATTTCATCATTGCAGTTATATGTGTATCGTTATCCATAAAATAAGGATGAAAATTTCAAAACATTACTAGATAAGAAATAATCATCTTGCACCTGTGTTATGCAGATATGATTTTGATAACTTTAGATTAAAATTAAAAAATAATAATTCTTTTGTTAATGATTTTCATAAGAACATGCATGAGTAAAACAGTTTGGAAATATTAATAGATAAAATCTACAACAGTTGATTTTCAACAGATATTCAGGATGAATTAACTTTAAATTTCCATATCTTTGGTAATAAACTTGAACTTGATAGATACTGGAAGGTAGAAGACCACATGAATTTGTCTCCACCTTTTATCTTGCCTTGCATAAAAGATGTATATACCAGAATATATGATATATTTTTCATGTAAATAATATTGTATTTTACTATGTACTATCATTTCATATCTAATGATATGACAGGTAGTGGTACTTTTACACTCTGTTTGTTAACAGTACACCCGGAGGAAACACCACAAGTGCAGCTGAACACACGTGTGCTCTCTTAATGGCCATGTCCAGGTGAGGAAACTAAACACACCTACATACATTACATGCATACCAGTACTGTAATCGTCATTATGAGCACCCCCATTGTAATGAGTCCCCCCCCCCCCCCCCCCCCAATGGATTTTTAGCTCAGCTGACTACAAGTCAACTGAGCTATAGTCAGGGTCCATTGTCTGTCGTCCGGATGTCCGGATGTCCGTCCGTAAGACTGGCACGTTTCGACACCATTGGACCTACGAATCTGAAATTCGGCATACAGTTAGATGTCCCCAAAATCTCCTACCATACCAAAAATTGGGTCAATATGACTTTGTTCCTTCGAGATATTAAGGAAAAACCTCAATTTTTTATTAGAAATCTATTTTCACACTTCAGGACTGCCTAATATCAAAACCACTCATCTGGTTTTCTTCATTTTACCATAAATATTCCTCTATATGGTTCCTATGTACATGCCAGAAATTAAGTCGGTATTATTTAATTTAAAAAAGTTATGGGCCCAAACATAATGGACTTTGTAAAAAAATGAGGAAAGATATTTTGTCACTTAAGACCAAAATGTTAAAGGTAGGAATTTTTTTTTCAGTAATACTACTTTAAATAATCAAAATTTAATTGTATACCAAAAATTAGATCTAAATCTGTTAAATTTTTTTAAATTTTGGCAAAAATATAAAATTGATACCTTAAATTTTGCCCAAGTTTGACCATGGCACGTTTTTTTCCTGTAACTGCTGTGGATTTAAATTTCAAAGCATGTTTTTGTTACCATTTCAACTGTTAAAACAAAAAATTTGAAACCAGTTGATCAAAAACTGTAGATTTTATTCAAGTTTTCAAGCACAATGTCACATATTGTTTACATCAAGCTTGTGTTGTGCAGTTTACTAGAGCTCAGCTCCCCAGCTTCAGCTCTACGTTCCTTAAATTTTGCATACAGTTAGATGTCCCCCAAATCCTCTACCATACTAAAAGTTTGGTCACTAGGACTACATTCCTTCGAGATATTAAGAAAAAACTTCATTTTTCCATTAAAAACCCATTGTTACACTTTAAGATTGCCTAATATCAAAACCACTGATCTGACTTTGATCATATATAATATACATATTTTCTATACATTCGCTATGCATACGCCAGAAATGATGTCAGTATTGTGTAATTGTTTTAAATTCTAGGCCCAAACATAATGCACTATGTAAAAAATCAAGAAATATATTTACTCTCTTAACATAAAAATAGCTGAAGGTAGACATTTTTTGCCAGGGATATAACATTATTTAATCAAGATTCAATTGTATTCCCAAAATTAGTTCTGAATTTTTCAAATTTTATAAGTTATTAGCATAAATATAAAATCAGTACCTTAAATTTTGCCCAACTTTGGCCATGGCATGTTTTTTCCCTGTAAGCACTGTTGATTTAATTTTCATATCTTGCACATGTAAGGATTTTAGCTTCTAAATTCTGAAGTTATAAAAGGAATTGGTCAAAAACTAGCTTTTATGAAAGTTTTATGAGACCATATCACACCTTGGCTGTACTGAAGCCCCTCTTTTATGTCCCCACATTGACCTTTCAGGCCAATTATGCATGTTTGAAGCGAGGCACTCTGCAGCCAGCCAGCTCTTGGGTGGCTTCAACTGGATCTAACTGTCCAACCCCCTCCACTAGTATTTGTTTAGGCCATAAACATAACAATAAACTTTTTTTTAATTCTTGGTTTATGATAAGAACTTAAAAAAAAAATAAATGGAAAAGGAATTTATAGTTAATGAGTTACAGGGGATTACCTTGCAATTACTGATCATTTATGAATCTTTCATGGATGGCCAAAATTGTATTTCAAATGACACCATGCAGTCACCATTGGGTATTTTTCATTTCAACCATAAAAATGAAAAATAAATAATTAAAATAAATTGTTGTTTACTATTAGGGATTATATGAAGCAAGTTAAAGATAGACAAGGATACAGTTGATTATATTAAATTAATCTAAATTTCCAGGTCTTTTCCAGGTGTTTAACTTGTTGGTTTATATTTATTACAAAATTAAAATAATAAATAAATATGTCAAAAATTTAAAATATTACTCAGACAATTGCTCATTAAAGATTTTAATTTGTTTGACTTATAACTCATGGTTGTATCAGTTGTTACATGATACTGGCTAAATAATCAAAATTTATATTGCTGGTCCTTTATTTCAGTTCATAAAATTAAACATTCCCAACTCCAGTTTGCTCCTGGTATGATATATTGGGTGTTTTGATCCTTGGATTAATTTTAACACATGTATTAGTTTTATAGCTGAGAATGCTTTTCTTTTTTTCCTGATACCATTTAAAAAATATAAATATTCAAATTTTTCCTGTTAGTGCTGTGGATTTAATTTTCACAGCATGTACACATTAACATTTCATCTGTTAAAATCTGAAATTTGAAACCAATTGATCAAAAACTGTATATTTATTCAAGTTTCCCGGTACCATGTCTTCATTGTTTACATCAGATCAGTATAAATGCAGTGTACTGGGCAGTTACATAACACCTTCAGGTCTGACCTACTGCCACTGAGTGTCTGGGTCAGGCTGGGTCAGGCAGTAATTACCAGAGAGCCTCTCTTTCTCTCTCTCTCTGGCAGTCTAGGTCTCTCTTTCTCTCTCTCTCTCTCTCTCTCTCCTCTGCTTTTTCTCTTTCTTTCTCCATCTTTCTTTCTCTCTTTCTCTCTCTCTCTCTCCCTAATTGCCTCCCTTCCTCCCTCCATCCCATTCTGTTGACAGGTCCTATAAACTAGACACATAAGCTATAAATGTTGATGCAATTTAGAAATGTGAATCAACTAAAGTATTCACAATCACATGTATGTTATACTGTAAATTTATAGTAACATTCGGAAACTTGGATTAAAATTATGTAATGAAAAAAAGGAATAGATGCAAATGTTGTTAATTTTTTCTTGGCTCAGTAGAATGGGGAAAAAAATTATTTGCTTTGTTTCCCTATCTTTCTGTCTGTTTTAAATATTTAATGTTCATGAATAAACTTTTTTTTATAAGCACTGTTGAATTAAATTTCATATCCTGTATGTATATGCAAGGGTGTTGTTACTCTCACCATCCCCTTTTTCATCCCACTGAGGCTTTGCTCCTTGGCACTGTGAACAATAGTTCTATGGCTATAGCATAAAATTTAATAATTAAAGAAAATATCTACAGAGAGACAGAGGCATTGTAACTCTGATCTTAACAACACAACACAACCCCCCCCCCCCCCCCCCATCAAGTCATTGCACCTGTGGAATTGGGAAGTTATGGCAACTGTATACATATCATAAAATTGATAAAAAAGGTTTACCAAATAAATTGGATCTCATCAGACAAATGTGTAAACTGTTGAACTGTCAACAGCTTATCAAAAAGGTAACCAATGGAAAGGCATGGTCAGGTCTCAAATATTATTTGCAACATTTTCTTCAATCATATAAACCAACCATGGGCCAGATTACCTCTTCCTCTCAAACGTTATCTACATTTCATCATATTTTTAAGATTTTAACCTTCCAGGTGGTTCAGTACTGTTGACCATTTGTCCATAGGTACCTATGTACATGCCAGAAATTATGTCAATATCATGTAATATGTAGACGTGAGGGGCATCAAAATAATGCACCTTGTCAAGACCTATCTTGTCAAGATATTATATCATACAGTCACAAATTCATAAATCCCCTCATCAGCATAGTTAATCATAACCTTGTATCTGTCAAATTGAACTCTTGCAGTTTTCCATACACTATAGATCCTTCAACAAATAGCCTTATCATCATTATACCACTGCTTAGCATACGTCATTGCATTCATATTTGCTCAAATAATTTGCTTTTTTCGACCCCTCCCAAATAAATAAAAAAAAACCACTATATTTTACTCCATATTAATCCATCAGTCAGGTTATTTCATGTATCATTTACTCACATATTACATTATATTCCTTTATAAAAGCCCAACATGACCATGATATTCTAAGCTTTATCTACTCAATATAGTATCACAATGGTGATACATTTATAGTCCAATCATGATCAGCTGAGCGCCGTGACCCATGGGTCCCTTGTTGAGAGATATCTTTGAGAAAACGGAAGGGATGAACCATTCATACCTGAAGAAACTTTTGAAGTACTTGGGGTCATCTTTATTTACAACCCTCACCTGATGATTCTGATGGCATGAAATTATGTCAAGGGGTCCTAAACCCATAAATATTGGCTAAAGAATTTCCCCAGAATCCTCAAAAAAGGTCATATCTTAACCTAGAACAGCACGGGGGGGGGGGGGGGGGGGGGAGGTTACAATCAATATTTGATCAAATTTAATTTTTAAAGTGCTCCGTTCACTCATTATTTTGAATACGCTATATAAAATTAAAATCATGTAAAGGGCCTCTGGTAATGATGGATTAGGGGGTTGTATTTGTTTACGGGTGCTTATCTGCTCTATTTTATAACATTCAGTTTTGACAAGAAACATTTAGCTCTTACTTGCCTTACATACATTTTTCTTGCCCTATAAAAATGATTTCTGCTAAATGATTTTCTGTTATATTGCATGTAAGACAATCGTTTTGAATGTCTGTTTGTTAATCATATTTGTATCCCCAGACAAAGTCGGGGGATACTATGTTTTCATACTGGTCCCGCCGCCGCAGCATATAAATCTTGTTGGCACGATAACTCAAAAATATTTCGTAGATCTTTGCCAAACTTGATATATGTATAGATATGGGTGGGATGACGACGCCTATTAAAAATGAGGTGGTGACCTTTACTAGGAGAGTGTCCTTGACCTTGAATAGGTCCAAATTTGGGGAAAATCACACAAATTCTTAAATATCTCAAGAAATCTTGCATGAATTGATCCCAAAATCAAGTTGATCGGAGATCATGGAAAGGGTTGTCATGTTCCAGAAACTGGTGGCGCCATCTATTATTCTTTACTTGTTTTTGTGAATTTTTTTACCCCCAAAATTGCCATTTGACAGTACTGTGAGCATTGTAAGCCAAAAACTAATGGACAGATTTCTTTTATATTATGCATATACATAGATATGGGTTATGGGCTAATGTTTATTTAAATTGGGGTCATGACCTTTCCTACGAGAGTGGCCTCGACCTTGAATATTCCCATATTTGGTGAAATTCACACAAAATCTTTAATATCTCAGTAAGGGATACATGGAATGATCCAAAAATCAAATTGACTGAAGATCTCGGATAGCTTTGTCTTTTGCAGAAGACAGGTGGCGCCACCTTGTGTCATTTTCTTATTAAAATGATGTTAACGCAATAACTTTGTAAGAATTTTAGGTACAGTCACCAAACCCACAGGTTTGATGCATCTTATCAACGGCTAGGTCAAGTTCGAACATGGATGACCTTGATGCATTTTTACAAGGTCACAGCAGCGATTATGCTAATACAGCTGGCGCCACCTTGTGTTGTTTTCTTGCTTTTGCACCTGTTAATACCCCACCATTTCCACTTGACAGCACTGTTAGCATGATAAATTGAAAACTAAAGGACAGATTTCTTTCATATCATGCAAACATATTTTTAAGTAAAAATTTTTTAAAATTTTAATTTAAAAATTTTTTTTTTAATCTTGGATATTTTTTCTCTTCTGCAAAATACAGGTGACGCCACATTGTGTCATTTCCTGCTTTCGCACCTTGTATTATCCCCCCATTGCCACTTCACAGCACTGTGGGCATGATAAGTTGAAAACTAATGAACAAATTTCTTTCATATCACGTATATAGATATGGGTTATGGAATGAGATATATTTCAGTTTAAATCATGACCTCTCCTATGAGAGTGACTTTTACCTTAAATATGCCCATTCTTATAAGAAACCATGGTGGCTTGCCAAGTGTCAGACTCTGCATCTGAATTCAAGATGGGATCCTATTCTTCGAGGCTGGGAGGAGCGGGGGGGGTTAACTGTCTGGGGATACTATGGCACTGCGGTGCCAAGAAATATCTAGTTTTTCTTCAGTTTCAGAACAGATAAACATACAGGTAATTTAATGTACAGAGATTTAATTATGATTGTATTTCTCCAAAAAGAAAATGGCTAATTGAAGATAACTTGAGATTCAGGCATTTGGGTGAAGGGCTATGTTGGACCAACTTGCAAAGTTTGGCAAAAAGGAGCTGAGTGTTGGTTGCCCTAACACTGTTTTCTGGAACTTTTACTTGCCCCAGGAAAGCAATTAATGGTTACTTTGAGCCCTGAAATGTATACTTAGATATGCAAAGTCATTGCTGTTGTATTAGCTGAAGTGAAACACTTCCTGATTAGGCAGTAAATAAAAGTTTGCCCCACTTTTTGTTATCATAGCAAAATTATGACTACAAAGTAAAATACTATCTATTCCTAAAACTCAATCTAGGCCAGAATTATGGATCTTAACTGCTAGTAAAACCAAATTCATACTTGTGCCATTTTAGGATATATTTAAGTTGAATGATTTTAATAATTATTGAGTGGTCAGATGAAAACCCTGTGACAGCAGAAACAAATTTTGATATTTGGTCAGTGAAATAGTGAGGAGCCTTTGAATCAATTCAGTTTATCAAATCATTACCTTGAGTTTAATTCTCAATTCAATTATTTCTTGAGTAGTAAATTTCAGACTTTCATTTAAATAAAAGCATATTTAGAAAAATATAAATAAAACAGTGGAAGCCAATTAACTTAAGCAAGTAAAGGAAGAATGCATCTTAACCTCTTATTGCTGCCACAAGTTTTGTTTCTGTGAGAGTGCAGAGGTTTACTAGTGAGCATTGAATCTTAGATCTTGCGCGCACACACAATAGTCTTGATATCAAAGTTGAACCACAATAGTCTTGATATCAAAGTTGATAGCTCACAGAGGGCATTGTTGTGGTACATGCAAAAACATGACAATTAAAAATTGAAATATTTGTATTCTTTCTATTTTGACAGGCATATATCAGCAGGAACAGAATCTCTTCATGCCGGTAGATGGGACCGCAAGAAATTTATGGGTAACGAAGTTGACGGCAAAACACTGGCTATCATTGGCCTTGGTCGTATTGGACAATGTGTTGCCACAAGAATGCAGGCATTTGGAATGAGGGCAAGTTGTTCATACTGCTATGGTAACTAAATCAAAATCATTGGATGTAATGGCAAGGTTGTAATTGGCAGTTCCAAAAGGAACCTTCAATAAAAATGCTCTCACAACTTTGTAATGTTTCATTTACAGTACGTTGTATATTTATTTATAATTTTATGATTTCATGTTGATGTAATAATCACAAGTTTGTTAATAAATTACTTGTGTACTTCAGTTTGCAAAACAATTTTAATGTGGCCTTATTGAAGTGCTTTCCCAGCATATATGATACTGTGGACATGGTCCGATTTCATTTCCTTGCTTTGAAATTAGTAAAAATAAGCTATCGATAATGTTTCATTTAATAGTTCAATTGAATGCATACCTGAGTATGTAAACAGTATTTAAATCACTAACACTACAGCCATGTGACAGATCTGAGTAAATCACACAGATGCAGGCTGAAAAAACTGGGTAATTTGCAGAAATTAAATTGTGAATTATTAATGTTTGATCACATGATGTAAACCTATACCATGAAAATGGCTTAACAGTACCTGTGATATATTTTAGTGATGTGTTTAGTAATTTGTCATTACTTTAACAGACGATTGGTTTTGATCCCATCATCCCTGGGGAGGTGAGTGCCACATTTGGGGTGGAGTGGATGCCATTGGAACAGCTGTGGCCTCAGGCTGATTACATCACTGTGCACACCCCCTTGATACCACAAACTAAAAGTAAGTCTTTCTATACTTTAACTCAATTTCCGAAGGTGCCTCTTTTTATGAAAAGGTATAAAGAATAACAATCCATTGATATATATATATATAAATATATGTATTTATATTTATATTTATATATATATTTATTTGTGTACTTCCTGTATGTTTCTAAGCAACTTCAAATACAAGACCACTCAATTAAAAACTTCTTTAGGGAATTTCTTGAAAAATTGGCCATATTTCAGAAAAGTCACATTCATTAACTGGGATAACCTGCTGTAATATTAAATTAAATTCTGGTAAGGCCAGATCATATTTACCAGCAATGACTGTTGTGTTTTGGCTCGACTACAGACATTATCTTTGTTAAGAAAAATAATTTTGCTTTTACACAATTTAGATTTTTCTTCTTATATTAACATTAGAAATTAAAAGACTAAGGGTAAGTAAAAGTTCATTTTAATACATTTGACAGGTTCTTTGTTTTTCTGATTATTCCGGGGAAAATATTTATATATATGAGTTTACAGTTTATTGCTGTGGTGGAAAGGTCAGTTGTCTTGTTTGTTGTTAACCTAATCAGAGTTTGATTTAAAGAGCCTGAGTTGGGTTGCTGTACTTAATTTTGCAAAATGCTGGAAAGGGGCTTTGATTTGAATAATTAAATGAATATTCATGGCCAGGTTGTATTTTTCTTTTATCTGTACTTTTATTACAGATTTGATCAATGAGAAAGTGTTTGGGATATGTAAGAAGGGCGTGCGTGTCATTAACTGTGCCCGTGGAGGAATCATTGATGAGGACGCTCTGCTGAAAGCTCTACAGTCTGGTCAGTGTGGAGGGGCAGGGCTGGATGTGTTTGTACAGGTGAGGATTAAGTCTGTTTAAGTAATATTTGGTACACCAGAAAACCCTGTCAAAAATCAAGGTTGGTGGACTGACTGTAGATGATGTCATCAATAATTGACCCATTTCACTACACAAGTGACACCTATCAGGGAAGACAGACACTGGGTGTTTGAGTCCATAATATCCACCGAATATAGAATCATATTTCATACCACAGGTTATAAATGGCAGTAATCCTAGCTTAATGTTATAGTGAGGTTCCTGCCAAAGTTTCTGGTTCATCTTTAAATAACTTGACCAGACCTTTGATGAAGGCACATTGTACCTTAACACAGCAGACAAATGATATGAGCAGTGTGTTTGCTCTTGGAAAAGGTTTTTAGTGCCACCTGGCAAGCATGTCATCATTCATTGGTTATTTTCACTAAAATGCCAATCTGAATAGTGTTAATTTTTAACCAGTTCTATCAGAAAAACTGTATATAAAATTGGGAGATTTGCCTTGACTGGTATGGTTCTGTTATACTAGGGGTAGCCATCCATGTGAGTTGGCTGGGAAACAATTTGTTTTAAACCAGCATGGAATACAGACCAGTTAAATCTTTGTGTAGTGTTTGCCAAATAAAAGGAGCCTGCTCAAAATATTTTGTTCTCTTTCATGTTTTATTGATCATTTGTCACAAGCCTTGTACTGGTATGATCATTCTTCTATTATATCATCTTTTTGTACACAGGAGCCCCCAACAAACACAGATTTAATCAACCACCCGTTAGTAACATGTACGCCTCATCTTGGAGCCAGCACACAAGAAGCTCAAGTACGTGTTGCCGAGGAGATCGCTCAGCAGTTTGTGGACCTCTCACAAGGCACAAAGCTTTTTGGAGCTGTGAGTAATATTGGTATCAGGCCACAAAATAGTCATAGCATTGAAACTCTAATGTAGCAATGATTGCCTGAGCAAATATATGTGTATTGCCTTAGATTCAGTGAAACGGCAGTGTTTCTATTATAAAATGTGCAGTACCTTTAACTTTCCACATTTAAATATTTACAGATAAATAAACCTATATATACGACCGGTAAACTTGTTTATATACTGATAATTAGTGTTAGGAATGTATTACCATGTTTAATGATTGAGAGAAGAAACCCACGGATGATCAATTATAAATCTATTATTTTTGTACCTCCTATATTACTGAAAATCTGCTGTGTAGAATTATACTTAAAATAATGACGGAGTAATTCCTGTCTTGCCTTGTAGATCTTGCTGACAGGTTTACTTATAATGGCCAGGGTCCTGAAACATGTTCACTTTTTTCACTTCTCATGTGCATGCTTAATTGTTTGAGACTGATTATTCAAACATGCAACACATATTTTGATTATGAAAGAAAACTTCAATCATTGATATTATTGATTAATTGGCACACAACTAGTGTTAATACATACATAGTATTGTATTTGGATATTATAGGAGTGTGGTGCTCATGTATATAACACATATTTCTGTCAAACTGACATGGTTAAAGGTGTAGCCTTAAAAGACATCATGGAAGCAAACTACCTGTTATTGGGTTTGTATTTACAAAACCAACATATTTGTTGACAAACTCTCTGAAATACTGAACTATAAATAATGATCAAATGATTATAGCTGGATATACAGGAATGTAGAAAAAAGATAACTGAAAAAAAGTTCCTTTGAAAGTAGATATTGGCAACTTAGACAGGTTTATGTTTACAGATAAATGCACAGGCTCTCACATGTGCCCTGAGTCCAGACACACAACCATGGGTCAAACTGGGTAGCTGTCTAGGCTCAATGGCTGCTGCTATCACTGGTCAGGTCAAAGGTCAAGCTCAACTAGAAGTTGTCACACAAGGTATGCAACTCTGATCTTTATTTATTAGCTGCAGATAATGAAATATTATCACAAAGGCTATTTGTAAAGTTACCTGTTATCCTAGGTACTACAAGCCATATAAACTTAATCCATACAATAAATGTCTTAGTTCTATGGATTTCTCACTCCCATTTATATGAGGAACAAGTTTTTTTTTGTGCAAAAGAAGACCATATTTGCTAATTTGAGCTGGGGCATAATTTCTTTAAACAAATTCCTAAAGGTATGGAAAATTGATTAAATTTTGCCTCGATCATTTACACCATTTCAAGAATTCAAGGAAATGTTTTGTATTTTCAAATTAAGCAGGCAAAATATCACATATTGTATCTTGACCAATACAAAAAAAAATTGCCCAATTGCTTTCTCAATATTTTGTGTCCCCGGAGTCTGTCTGTCCCTCTGTTTGTCCATCTGGTTTTCATTTTCATGCAATGACTTTCCTAAATATTATCCAAATTCATTCAAATTTGGGTAAGTGATTGCTCTCATCCATACCTTGGTTTGGTTTGGTTTGGGTGTGTCTTACTGAAAATTTTTTATCGTCAGCTCCAAAGCAAACAAAAAATTATCCCTTTCGACTGCAATGAACAACACAAATTATGATATGTGGAGACATCTTCAGGGGACAAAGAAAATTAAAACTAAATCATATTGAGAAAGCAACCAGGGGACAACAAGAGGAGAAAGCGGAGGACAAAAATTCCACAAATTTTCTTGTTACTTCAGATCTTGCTTTGTGACAAGCAATTTATGATAATATATAATGGCATATTTAGCTGAGCCAATGCTGTAATAATCATGGTCTCTGCTGCAATAATATTCGAGTTTAAATGCCTCATGTTTGTATCTATATATAGAACAAACTCAGTGAGTGATTTTATAAATGAGGATTTTTAGTATTCTAATCTGAAGTAATTTACATATTAGCAGCATTCTTTGTATCAGTTAATTAAAATTCTTTATCTAGGTGACTACCTAAAGAAGGCAGGCAGCTACATGACGGCAGCAACATTGATGGGGGCATTGAAATCTCAGGAAGCTAATGGTCTCAACATGATCAGCGCTCCAGCTTATGCCAAGGATCTCGGAATTCAGGTAACAGACTTTGCAGCATAAATAAGATGTACTTCTCAATTAAATATGTTAATCATATATATTACCACAATATGCATAAAAATCACCTGCAGTAGAGTCACTATAAATGTTCATAACATTTCTACTATTGCTGAGGATAAGAATTAACCCTTATTCATAGCACCATTGTTCAGATAGTCAGGCTGATAATGTTTAGATGAGTGCACTTACACTGACATACAGTACACAATTTCTCAGAAACCTCCCAAGCCCCAATTTTTTGCTCAGCTGACTATAAGTCATCTGAACTATAGTCGTGGTCCATTGTCGGTCGTCTGTCCATCCGTAGATGTGGCACTTTTTGAAACCGTAAGACCTAGGAATCCAAAATTCGGCATAATGTTAGATGTCCCCAAGATCTCCTTTCAAGCCGAAAACTGGGTCTTTGCGACTTTGTTCCTTTAGGAAATTATGGAAAAACCTCAACTTTTTATTAAAAACCTATTTTCACACTTCAGGACTGCCTAATATCAAAACCACTCATCTGTTTTTCCTCATATTTACCATAAATATTCCTCTATATAGTTCCTATGTACATGCCAGAAATTAAGTCTGTTAAGTATAAATTCTTAAGTTATGGGCCCAAACATAATGGACTTTTTAAAAAAATCAGGAAAATTATTTTCTCACTTAACATGAACAATTTTGAAACTAAGAGTATTTTCCCAAAATTAGATCTGAATTTTGTAAATTTTTTAAGTTATTAGCATAAAAATAAAATCAGTACCTTAAATTTTGCCCAACTTTGACCATGGCACGTTTTTTTCCTGTAAGTACCATTGATTTAATTTTCAAAGCATGTAAACATAAATATGTAATTTGTTTAAATCTGAAATTTGAAAATAAAAGCTTGAAAATTAAGCTAATTATCGATTTTTTTCTTGAGGCTCTATTGTAGTCATTTGCTTTGATTACAGATTACAGATGCAGGGTCCCACTCCAGGTGACTGGAAGTCAGCTTTTCCAGGGTTTCTGATTTGTTACAGTCACTGGGGAAGACCCCAAATAAAAAAATGAGGATTTAATACAAACATTTGTTCATTATTTTCCTGCCTCAGCAGAATTTGAGATCAGGCTTTGTTTGCTTTGTTTTATGTTGTTAATTAGTTGTATTTCAACGGTATACATTTCATTAAAAAATACATATATATTTAATAATATATATTATACAAAAAAATAGATTCAGTTGAACAAATGTGGAAACTACTGAAATGTCAACAGTTTATCAAAAAGCCAACTAATGATCATGGTAATAGTACAGATCATTTGTTCACAAACTGCTCACATGCTTCAGTTTCAACATTAGGAAACACATGGTCAGGTCACAAAATATTATTTGCAACAATTTCTTGCTCATCAATACAAACCAATCATATAAACCAACCATGGCCTTTATTACCTCTTCCTCTTACACTCACCATTTGATATTATTTTAGATTTTTACCTTCAAGGTCAACTTAGCTGAGCACAGTGACCCATGGGTCCCTTGTTTGTTCACTTTTTCCTGCTTTTATCAATTGTAGTTCAGTTAGAAGAACCGACACTGGTACATATTAATGACCAGAGGCTTGCTGAAAAAGATTAGGTTTTAAATTGGTTCTAAATAAAATAGAAGTTTATGTTAAAAAACTTGTAAGTTTATTAGGAAGTATATTTCAGACTTTAGGGGATAACACTTTTACATTTTAAAAAGGTTATGACCAGCCAAAACAGCATGCGTAAAGACCATTAGGTTTTAAAATTGTTGGCCTGGACAAATTGTGTGAACGATCCTTTGTCTTACGCAAGCCTTGCCCAAAATGAAATTGGCGCAAACAGAGCGCAAACCAGATGACATTAATTGACAGTAAAAATAAATATACAAGTTAGATCCAAGTGCAGAGTCATAGTGGACCAATACCCTCATAAATTTTGATCACTTTCATCCTAAAATGGATTATCAAAACCTTGCCCAGTAAGAAGAATATGGTCTTCAATTATTATCAGTCTGTAAAAGTCTGTGGATGTGTTACCGTTTATCCTCATGGGCTATAACATTTATCTTTGACAGCTGGTAGATGGCGCTGCAAAAGGGGACTTCTAAACCCGAAGTTAGACTGTCCTGAAAATTAGTTCATATTTCAGATTTGAATATATGTGGAAATGTTTTAATCAGTAAGCACTACTTGTACTCAGTAAAAATAGAAAAGAATTGTTGTATTTTATGTACATGTAATGAATTTATAATTAATTTTGAAAAAAAAATTTATCTTTTCAGTGAAGATTTTGGTCATGTTTACTCTAATGTGGGCCTGAAAATTTAGATTATGGTTTTCAATTCATCAGACCTATCTTTCATTAATGAAAAAAAATTGAATGATGATTAATTCTTCATTAACCTTTTATTTTTAACATGCTGCAGGTGAAAAGTGAACATAAGGAAGGTGATGAGACTATGGTCACTCTGGCGGTCAAGCAGGAAGATGGTCAGTACTTCTCTGTCTCTGGACACGCTAACGGTGGCAGTCCGGTGATAACTGCTCTCAACGGTGCCAAGTTCACCCTGGGTATCGCCCCCAGCAGTAACATGGTGGTGTACCGCAGTCAGGCAAACCCTCAAGTTTTACCTGCTGTACTTGGTGAGTGATAAAACTAGTGATCATTAGCATTGTCTGTGAAACACTTAAGTTATTCTACATCTCCTTTGCTTTAACCGCTGCATTGTGTTGTGTGCCAACTCTTTAAGTTTTAAAAATTTTCATGTTTTCAGGCTCACTAAAATGCACTCAAAATGGGCACCTAGAATGTCATCATATTGGTAGATTTATCTTTAAGGTTAACCATATTTCATATTTATTTTGAGGCAGAGGCTATTTTGCTGGTACAGGTAAAATAGCCTATTACATAAAAATGTCTATTTTGCCGGTACAATAAAGATGACACCCAGTAAATACATAAATGAGTCTTTAATATGAAAACTTACATGGGGGCACTCATCTAATTTAGAGGAGTTGTATAAGCAAGTGTGAGTTTGTGCCTTTGTGGTCACATCATAAAGGGTGAAGCCTGCTGGGCTATTTTGCCCTGCCAGGGTAATTTGCCTGTATCGGCAAAATAGCCACTTTGTTATTTTTATATTTCAAAAATTTCCAGTAAGCTTAAGCAAACCCACTTAGTAAGGACTGTTGAAAAATTGATAAAGAAAATAAAAAGCTGAAAAAGACATTGAATGTAATGCAAATATAAAAAGTGTCAGAATTTGTTTGGGAAGGGTTAAACAAATGAAACATTACTCTCATTGGTTTGATAACAAATCTAGGCTCTGTGCCAGGTTTGGTGGTGAAACCCTGAAGTTTTGCTTAAAAAAGCAGCGGGAAAAGCAAGGGAGATATAAAATGACTGCATAAGAATTGTAGTGATCTTGACCACATATTCATATAAAACCCTTTTTATTCTTAATTTTACCACATTGAAAAATGATCAACTTCTGTCAGTATTTTACCAGAGGTTTTACGATCATGGTCAGTACAGTGTCAGTCCTGTATCTCAAATAAGACAACATTACATGGTTATGCCATACTGAAACAAATTACTTTGTCATTTAGTTTACAGTTCAAGTCAAACCACTTTTGCTAAATTTTAAGAGTTTGGTATGATCTTCAGTATGGGACTTGATTTATATTACTGGACTTGAACTTAAAGTTCAATTTGAAATAAGTTGAAGATTTCAAATCTCCAATTTCTGATTTCAGGAGCTATTGCTGCCGCGGGCACCGCCATTCAAGGCTGTAGCATATCACAGGCAACAAATGGAGAAGCTTGGACTGCTGTTTCTATAGCAACACCCCTGAAAGATGTTGAGGTTCTGAAACTTAATGTCAACTCCGTCCACCAGGTGTCTCTATAGTCATGGACAGTTCACTTCCACTGTGGCCACTTGGTTTCAACACAGGCATTTAAACAGGTGCACATCAGAAGATGGTCATTTTTTTTCGTAACAAGGCGACAGTGGCACAAGGAGGAATCTGTCTTCATCAATCGAAGTGGACCTAAATGCAAACTGATTGTGCCTTGTACTTTGTGGTATAATAGAGACCTGCAGTATTTTTGTTTACATTAAGACCACTAGAGGTCGTTATATTACCAGCTGTTTCATCCAACATGAGGTGAAGAGTGAGATTTTACTGGAGATTACAAACACCTTTCACTAAATTGTATATAAAAAGTTTATACAGATTGGCCATTGGGAGCAGGTAAACTGGTCTAGAGAGGTCTAGTCGTTCAATTGGAAAAGCTGGACTATTTAGTAATGTTCATATATGGTTGGTTTTGGACAAATTTATATTGTTGATATTTTGATAATTAGACATAGCACAGAATGAAGAGTCCACATGGTTAGTGAATTCTCAGATATTTTTGTAGTTCAGGAATTTTCAGCAAGTTTCATATAGAAATGCTGTTGTTATGAGGTGCTTAATATCGCACAATACAATTTTACTGTGTTCACCTATGGGAAGTTTTTTCAAGAATAATTTCTGAAATAACTGACATACTAAACACTTGTATCTCTTTGAGTATTGTTTAAGATATTTAAGACAACCATCTTGTGCTTAAGGATATATGTGTTAGCCTGATAGGCTGCGACAAGAGCTTGTAGGGGACCATTTACGTTTTGTATGTTTCTTTCCGTTTATGTTGATGATTACAAGCAGGTTAAGTAGATGGTCATTGTTCATCTGTTTATATGCATATTTTCTCTTTAGGAAGTATTATGATATAATTATTATTGGGAAATTAACAGTATTTCTTCGGGGGTAACTATTTACAATGATCATTGCATCCTGTTTATTACATGTGCATCCGATTCATTTTTTCCTTTCATAACAGAATCCATTTTATTAACTCATTTTGGATATAAATAGGTTAATCGATTTCAGTCATTTTGAAAAGTAATGTATTATCTTTCTGGTAGGTTGATTCCTTAATGGATATTATAATAGAATCATATTCATTTGTGTATATATGTTTCTTTGAAGTGATATTTGTACATACACATTTCATGTGTGTTGAATTATTTTGAGACAGTAAAGAATTATGACTTGGCATATAAGTAAAAATATCAAATACCATTCAATAATGTTCTGTTGTAATATACCAACATTTACGGAAAATGTCCATGTTGCTTCTATAAATAAATGAAAATCGAAAACCAGAAGGATTCCACATACACCATATCACAAATGAGGATGAAGTCGTACAAAAGTCTTTACCAATTTAGGATCACGGTATAAATGTGGATTTTCAAGGTGTTTATACCTGTAGGCATGCAGGCTGGGCGTCCAAAACACCTGGTGCAGCTAGACCCAGTTTTGGCTCTGTTTAAAAGCAAGTGACCCAGGGGTCATGACGCTCAGCTGACCAGGAAGACCTTGACAAAAGTAATTTTATCATCTGAATGTCAAATTTGAATGAAATACTTTTTCCAAACTTGACCTTTTGTATAAAATCATCCAATATTCATTGGGGTACTATGGAGCTCTGTAGCATGAAGGATATGGGTAACAGACACCTATTTTCAAGATTTACAAGATGACTTTTCAGGGGTCTCCCAGCATGTCAAAAAATAAAATTCTAGGTCCAGTTATTATGATTTGTGCCCTGTTAACAGATGACCAAATGTTTATTCTGGGGGGTATTTCAAAGCCGCATAGGATGAAGGATATGGGTAACAGAGATGTAATTTCAGGTGCACAGGGAGACTTTTCAGGGGCCTCCCAGCATATCAAGAAAGGAGATTCTAGGTCAAGTCAATATAATTTGTGCTCTGTTAACAGATGACCAAATCTTTACTCTTGGGAGTACTTCAGAGCCCCAGAGCATAAAGGATATGGGTAACAGAGACCTAATTTCAGGTTTCCAAGATGTTTCATGGACCTCCCTGCATGTTAAGAAAGAAGATTCTAGGTCAAGTCATTATGATTTGTGGCCTGTTAACAGATGACCAAATGTTTAAAGGTCTCAAAAATCAAGAAAAAAATTCTTAAAAAATCAAAATACAGGTGGCACCACCAGTCTACAGAAACTGATGAAATAAGCCATTATCAATACAAATGTAGACAATCATGGTGATCAATGCATTAGTTATTGTATCAATTTTTGCATTATTCTGGGAGGAACTTCCGAGCCTCATAGCTGAAAGGATATCAGTAACAGAGACCTTGTATCAGGTTTCCATATAGACTTTTTATGACTGTCCTTGCATGTCATGACAGAAGATTCTAGTTCCAGTTGATATGATTTGTGCCCTGTTAACAGATGACCAAATCTTAAAAGGTTTCAAAAATAGAGAAAAAAAACAAAAAAAATCGAAAAAATACAGGTGGCGCCACCAGAATGCAGAAACTGATGAAACATTTCATGATCAATATCCATGCAAAGAATCATGGTGATCAATATAATAATTGTTCAGATACTTGAAGTTTTTGTATCAGATTTTCCATTATTCTGGGGGGTACTTCTGAGCCCCATAGTTCAGAGGTTATGGGTAACAGAGACCTAATTTCAAGTTTTTAAGGAGACTTTTCATGGGCCTCTCAGCATGTCAAGAGAGAAGATTCTAGGTCCAGTTGTTACGATTTGTGCCATGTTAACAGATGACCGCATCTTATGAGGTCTCAAAAATAGAGAAAAAAATTCGTAAAAAATAAAAAAAAATACAGGTGGCGCCACCATACTGCAGAAACTGATGACATTCCATGATCAATATCCATGCAAAGAATCATGGTGATCACTGCAATAGTTGTTTAGATACTTGAGCTTTTGTATCAAATTTTCCATTATTCTGGGAGGTACTTCGGAGCCCCATAGCTCAAAGGTTATGGGTAACAGAGACCTAATTTCAGGTTTCCAAAGTGACTTTTTATGGGCCTCCCTGCATGTCAAGAGAGAAGATTCTAGGTGTAGTCGTTACGATTTGTGCCCTGTTAACAGATGGCCACGTCTTCAAAGGTCTCGAAAAAAGAGAAAAAAATTCGTAAAAATTTGAAAAAAATAGAGGTGGCGCACCCTCTCTGCAGAAACTGATGGAACAGCTAATGATCAATATGTATGCCAAAAATCATGACCATCATTGTTGTAGTTATTCAGATACTGCACTTTTTGTATAAAATTTTCCATTATTCTGGGGGGTATTTTGGAGCCATACAGCCTAAAGAATATGGGTAACAGAGACCTAATTTCAGGTTTCCATGGAGAATTTTCATGGGTCTCCCTGTGTGTCAAGAATGAAGATTCTAGGTCCAGTTTTTATGATTTGTGCCCTGTTAACAGATGTTCATATCTTTAAAGGTCTCAAAAATAGATAACACATTCGTTAAAAAAAACCTGAACAAATACAGGTTGTGCCACCAGTCTGCAGGAACTGATGGAACACCTCTTGATCAATAGTTATGCCACAAATCATGACCATCAGTGAAGTAGTTATTGAGATATTGAAGTTTTTGTATGAAATTTTTGACTACTCTGGGGGGTACTTTGGGGTCCCATAGCTCGAAGGATATGGGTAACAGAGACCTAATTTCTGGTTTCCATGGAGACTTTTCATAGGTCTCTCAGTGTTTTGAGAATGAAGATTCTAGGTCCAGTCGTTACGATTTGTGCCATGCTAACAGATGACAGCGTCCTTAAAGGTCTCAAAAATAGAGGAAGAAATCGTAAAAAAATCAAACGATACAGGTGGCGCCACCAGTCTGCAGGAACAGATGACACATCTCATGATCAATAGTTATGCCACAAATCATGACCATCAGTCAAGTAGTTAATGAGATATTGAAGATTTTGTAGGAAATTTTTTACTTTTCTTGGGGGTAATTTAGGGCTCCATAGCTCGAAGAATATGGGTAACAGAGACCTAATTTCTGGTTTCCATGGAGACTTTTCATAGGTCTCTCAGTGTGTTGAGAATGAAGATTCTAGGTCCATTCGTTATGATTTGTGCCTTGTTAACAGATGACAGCATCCTTAAAGGTCTCAAAAATAGAGGAAAAAAATCGTAAAAATTGAACAATACAGGTGGCGCCACAAGTCTGCAGGAACTGATGGAACATCTCATGATCAATATGTATGCCAAAAATCATGACCATCAGTGATGTAGTTATTGAGATATCGAAGTTTTTGTATGAAATTTTTTACTACTCTGGGGGGGGGGGTATTTAAGGGCCCCATAGCTCGAAGGATATGGTTAACAGAGACCTAATTTCTGGTTTCCAATGATATTTACATGGACCTCACAGTGTGTCAAGAATTGAGATTCTAGGTCCAGTCTTTACGATTTGTGCCTTGTTAACAGATGTTTACATTTTGAAAGGTCTCAAAAATAGAGAAAAAAATTCATAAAAAATTGAACGATACAGGTGGCGCCACCAGTCTGCAGGAAGTGATGGAACATCTCACGATCAATATGTATGCCAAAAATCATGACCATCAGTCAAGTATTTAATGAGATATTGAAGTTTTTGTATGAAATTTTTTACTTTTCTGGGGGGTAGTTTGGGGCCCCATAGCTGGAAGGATATGGGTAACAGAGACCTAATTTCTGGTTTCCATGGAGACTTTTCATAGGTCTCTCAGTGTGTCAAGTAAGAAGATTCCAGTTCTAGCGGTAACGATTTGTGCCCTGTTAACGCCTGACAGACGCCCGGACGGCCAGACGGCAAGACGGCCGGACGGACGACGGACAAAAGGTGATCCCTATAGCTCAGATGACTTACAGTCAGCTGAGCTAAAAACGTAAAAAATAAAAAAAAATATAGGTGGCGCCACCAATCTCCAGGAATTGATGAAACACTCCATGATCAATATCCATGCAAAGAATCATGGTGATTAATGCATTAGTTGTTCAGATACTTGAGCTTTTGTATTAAATTTTGCATTATTCTGGGGGGTACTTCAGAACCCAATAGCTCGGAGAATATAGGTCACAGTGACCTAATTTCAGGTTTACAAGGAGAATTTCCATAGACCTCCCAGGATGTCAAGTAAGAAGATTCCAGGTCTAGTGGTTACGATTTGTGCCCTGTAAACAGACAGACGCCTGGATGGCAGGACGGACGACGGACAAAAGGTGATCCCTATAGCTCAGATGACTTACAGTCAGCTGAGCTAAAAATTGAAAAAATACAGGTGGCGCCACCAGAATGCAGAAACTGATGAAACATTTCATGATCAATATCCATGCAAAGAATCATGGTGATCAATATAATAATTGTTCAGATACTTGAGCTTTTGTATCAAATTTTCCATTATTCCGGGGGGTACTTCGGAGCCCCATAGCTCAGAGGTTATGGGTAACAGAGACCTAATTTCAAGTGTTTAAGGAGACTTTTCATGGGCCTCTCAGCATGTCAAGAGAGAAGATTCTAGGTCCAGTTGTTATGATTTGTGCCATTTTAACAGATGACCACATCTTATGAGGTCTCAAAAATAGAGAAAAAAATTCGTAAAAATAAAAAAAATACAGGTGGCGCCACCAGACTGCAGAAACTGATGAAACATTCCATGATCAATATCCATGCAAAGAATCATGGTGATCAATGCAATAGTTGTTCAGATACTCGAGCTTTTGAATCAAATTTTCCATTATTCTGGGGGGTATTTCGGAGCCCCATAGCTCAGAGGTTATGGGTAACAGAGACTTAATTTCAGGTTTCCAAAGAGACTTTTCATGGGCCTCCCGGAATTTCAAGAGAGAAGATTCTAGGTCCAGTCATGACAATTTGTGCCCTGTTAACAGATGACCACATCTCAAGAGGTCTCAAAAATAAAGAAAAAAATTCGTAAAAATCGAAATAATATAGGTGGCGCCACCAGACTGCAGAAACTGATGAAACATTCCATGATCAATATCCATGCACAGAATCATGGTGATCAATGCAATAGTTGTTCAGATACTTGAGCTTTTGTGTCAAATTTTCCATTTTTCTGGGGGGTAATTCGGAGCCCCATTGCTCAGAGGTTATGGGTAACAGAGACCTAATTTCAGGTTTCCAAGGAGATTTTCCATGGTACTCCCTGGATGTCAAGTTAGAAGATTCCAGGTCCAGTGGTTACGATTTGTGCCTGGTTAACGGACAGACAGACGAACAGACAGACGGACAGACAGACAGACGGACGACGGACAAAGAGTGATCGCTATAGCTCAGATGACTTTCAGTCAGCTGAGCTAAAAAACAGAGCTAAAACTGGGTCTACTGATGCAGCCTCTTATCTGGCCCCACACGTACGGACTCCATCGATTCATCTGTTTGTTCACTAATTTAGCGCTGCAGACTATCAACCATCGAAAACCCCTATCAAGCACTCGGACAAGTGGAGACAAAATTGTTCAGTCAAAAATTTCCAATCTAAAAAGGAGGAAAATAATTAAAACCTTTTAACTTGGTTCTGGCCTTTAAAACCCTTTTACATATCCGTTTAGAACTGGTATATTCTGGTGGTCATAATATCCGGTACAAACCCCAGTTCACGCCACTTCTGGTTTTGTAAAAACACATTACCACACCAGACCTAATCCCCATCAACCAACGTGCACAAGACATGAATTACGTTATACCCTTGGGTTTACACACACAAAAAAAAAACTGACCACAAGAGATGCTTATGGGAACCACACTGCCATTTCTGGGGATAAATGCGAATTATACTTTTTATACAGTATTATGGTATAACCAGCGTCCGTTTCATTTTAGTGTCGCCGCGATAACTTGCCATGGCTTTGATGGAGTTTCATGAAACTCGCCACAACTAGGCCTATTTACCAACAGATTATCTCGCCCTAGTTCGATTATGGGCAACATCACGCTTATTTAATAAGGTCACCTTTCACTAGGCTACCTTGTGTTGTCGCCGCGACAACTTATGAAGAATATGAGGGATTTTGATAAAACTCATCAAAAATGTTAATAAAACAGTTCGCCTAAGTTCGATTTCCAGCGAAATCTATGCATATTTAATGAGGCCAGAGATCACCAGATTCACGACGGACGTATTATGCGCGTTTTGGGTGCTCTTATAAATTTTAGTTGTGAGGCTCGAACGTCACCTTCCATATTTTTCAATGACAAAACCATTTAAATAAATCCATAATGGTCTAAATTACTTCCAAAATTTTGTGGATTATACTTAGGGTGTTACTTCCCCCGCATCAGAACCCGTTCATTACCTTTCGAGTAATATAGCTAAAAGACTAACGAACGGCGAAACCTAAAAACATACTATCTGCAGGCGGAGGTAAAACAAAATCACCCGCCAAAGGTAAAACACGGTAACAAATGTCTTGCGTATTTCAAATTCTGTTTTTAGCTCAGCTGACTATAAGTCATCTGAGCTATAGTCGTGGTCCATTGTCCGTCGTCCGTCCGTCTGTCTGTCCGTCTGGATGTCCGTCCGTAAGACTGGCACATTACGGCATACAGTTAGATGTCCCCAAAATCTCCTACCATGCCGAAAATTGGGTCAATAGGACTTCGTTCCTTCGAGATATTAAGGAAAAACCTCAATTTTTTATTAGAAATCTATTTTAACACTTCAGGACTGCCTAATATCAAAACCACTCATCTGGTTTTCTTCATATTTACCATAAATATTCCTCTATATAGTTCCTATGAACATGCCAAAAATTAAGTCAGTATTATATAATTTAAAGTTATGGGCCCAAACATAATGGACTTTGTAAAAAAATCAGGAAGATATTTGGTCACTTAAGACCAAAAGTGTTAAAGGTAGGGACTTTTTCCAGTAATACAATTTTAATTAATCAAAATTTAATTGTATACAAAAAATTAGATCAAAATCTGTTAAATTTTTTTAAATATTGGCTAAAATATAAAATTGGTACCTTAAATTTTGCCCAACTTTGGCCACGGCACGTTTTTTTCCTGTAAATACTGTGGATTTAATTTTCACAGCATGTATACATAAGGATTTAATCTGTAAATATCTGAAATTTGATAATAAAAGCTGCAAAATTAGGCTAGTTATTGAATTTTTTGGAGGCTTTTGTTGTATTCCCTTACATTGTCAAGCAGTCCACTTTGATGACTGTAGGTCATTCAGTGCACATCTCTATGCTCCCCAGGCTGTTGGCATAATTTTAGATGTCCCCAAAATCTCCTACCATACCGAAAATTGGGTCATTAGGACTTCGTTCCTTCGAGATATTAAGGAAAAAAAAAACTCCCGTTTTCCATAAAAAAAGTCATTGTTACACTTCAAGGCTGCCTAATATAAACCACTGATCTGTTTTTGATCGTATTTAGTATTCACATTCTTTCATACATTTTCTATGAACATACCAAAAATTATGTCAGTACTGGGTATTATTTTGAAGTTATGGGCCAAAACATAATGCAATTTTTAAAAAAAATCAGGAAATATATTTACTCACCTAACATGAGAATTGCTAAACCTAGAAACTTTTTTTTTCAGGAATATAACTTTATTTAATCGAGATTCAATTGTTTACCCAAAATTAGATCTGAATTTTGCAATTTTTTCAAGTTATTAGCATAAATAAAAAATCAATATCTTAAATTTTGTCCAACTTTGGCACTGTTGATTCAATTTTCACAGCATATATACATAAGCATTTAATCTTTTAAAATCTGAAATTTCCAAGAAATTGATTGGAAAGAATAGCTTTTACTCATGTTTTCATACACCATGTCAAGTGTCAATTTTAACTTATAGTTTCAGTTTTTTACTCTGTATATATAATGATTGCAACTTTTGCAACAATTCTAATATTTTAACATATATTTTCAGGTTTTTTAATTAAAAATTTATAAAACCTGTAAATAAAAAAATGATTCAGATAAAAACTTCTTAATGGAAAAAGTGGATATGCTTAAAAAAATAGGATTATATATAAACTTAAATGCATTATTCCCTTGAAAGTGAAATAAAGGTATTAGTCCATTCTGTCCACTTGCCTGTCCATCTGTAAATTTTCATATGCATCAAAGTATCTCAAAACTTTTACTGTTTTCCTTCATGACAGTCTTGTCAGAGTATTAGTTTGCAATCATATATTTAGAACTTTACTATAACCAAGTAGGAGGGCCCCTTTCCTCTTAGCTTTTCATATTCTTATATAAATGAAAAACATTACAATAGAATATTTCTACATCCACCTTCGTGTTGCCCTCACTTTTCCCTTCTCCGAACCCCATCCCAAAGTCAGCCTCAGTAAGCAAGAACAAGATGAATCAGATATATTCATACTTTAATATTTTGTATAACTATTCGTCCATAGGTACCTATGTACATGCCAGAAGTTCTGTCAATATTGTGTAATGTGTAGACATAGTGGGCATTACAATAATGTACCTTGTCAAGACTAAAGAGATATTGTGTCATACAGTCACAAATTCATAAATCACTTCATCAGCATAGTTAATCATAACATCATATCTGTCAAATTGAAAGCTTGCAGACTACCATACACTTTAGATCCTTCAACAAATAGCCTTATCATCATTCTACTACTGCTTATTACTGCTGTCATTGCATTCATATTAAATAATTTGCTCAACTATATCACAAGTTTCAACCCCTCCTAAATAAAAAATAAACCACTATATTTGACTCTATTAATCCATCAGTCAGGTAATTTCATTTATCATTTACTCACATATTACATTACATTCCTTTATGATAGCCCAACATGTCCATGATATTCATAAGCTTTATTGACTCGATATAGTATCATAATGGAGAAACATTTATAGTCCAATCACGATCAGCTGAGCGCCGTGACCCATGGGTCCCTTGTTTTATGATATCAATGGAAGGATAAAAAAAAAAAAAAACACTGGCATTTTACCTCGGAAATTAAGTGAATGCGTCTTGAAATCGCACGCAAGTAACCATTGATAGAAAATATTACTTTACCACGTCTGTGGTATTTTGTATGCGCTGGGTTGTCTTTAGACTGAAGTCAAACGGAAGAAGATCATTGAACACATCATGCCCAATCATGATGTTAAACATATAACCCTATGTCTCCAGTACCGGTAGGGACCCCTTAATTCATCGGTTTGAGACTCGTTCCTTTTCCGAGTGAGTAGGATACCTCCTTAAATATCTTATTCAAAGTAACTTTCTTCCTGCAATAGTCTTTTGTGTTGGTATCATTGATTATAGATTATCATATCCAACAGACTGTAGCCCACATGTGTGTGTATACTGTTAATGAATATCCTACATTAAAATGTGTACCACAGAGACTAAAAATCCATAAAAGTCCATAAAAATGGGCTCTTCAATTAGTGACTGGCGCAATTTGGAGTCGATAGATTGCCCCTGCAGTTAACTGTGATTATAAAACTCCATACACAACTGTGAGATTTAACATATATCCATTGATTAATGTTCAGTACATCTATGTGTATTGAATATTTGAACACTGAAAAACATAAATATTCTATTCTCAGCACTATTTTGCACCAAGGAAGTGAAACCTGAACATATAAGTACACAGGCCTGAGGCATTATATAGGACTGCCACCGAAAGCAAGACGTCTTCCGGGCTGTTAATGCTTCAATTCTCTCTGGACAAATAAATCAGTTTATGATGTTACAGGTGCTTCATGCTTTTCAGAATGTTTTTTTTTTATATTATAGACCTTTCAACTTACAACATCATGTGGATATTGGTATGTTACAACCATAGGATATATTTTCATTCAATTGCCATTCTAAGAGTATCAGATCGTATCGTGCTATAATCTCAGTTAGCCCTATGGCTACACAAGAGAAACCTGAAACCTTTTGCGTCGCTACACAGACACCAGATAATCTGCTTAGTAAGCACCTTAAACATCTGATCTAGGATCATGGGGGGGGGGGGGGGGGGGGGGGCACCAGACTCAAAATATGGCGTGGCTTTCAAGTATTATGCGTATATCATTCTATTTCCATGATTTTTTTTCGAAAAGGAAGGCGCGCCCTCCGCGTCGCATCTATATTCGTCCCTGTTGAAGTACAAATATATACAGTATAAAATTGATCTGTAGTATATAAACCAATATACTACAGTATCTTACTTCATGTGGAACAATATTGATGGCTTTACCAGGAGGATTGTCAAGCTTCATGTGGATCCCGATCATCGACTACCTCCCTATATCTATAATCATTCTTTCATCTACAAACCAATCCATCAACAACACTTAATTTGTATCAGCTATCAACAAAACGCTACTGACAGGCTGTCACTATAATAAAGTAAACAGCAAAACAAGTAAAAGTACAGGCAGAAAGACGTAAAATGACTGACAGTGAGGGGTTATTGCTTAAACTACGTTTAGAGCCCAAGTACTACCAGAATGGTCATTCGAGTGTGTGTAGTTAAATCATTGATATGATAATCATACATATAATCCCAGTTAGGCCTACCCCTTTGGTGGGCCGGCGACGCAACAGAAACCTGAAACCTGTTGCGTCGCCGTCGGCGGTACATGAGGCCATACATCCGCATCAGTTCGGTTTACTGTAGTCCGCTTGAAATGTGGACTACAGTAGTCCGGTTTACAGTAAACCGGTTTCTAGTGCGTACAGGCCAACCCATTTCTAGTCGGAACGAGTCCAGTTTCGGCGAAAGGTCCTGACCGCTTCTCCTGATGTTGCCCCAGCATGCGTTGCGCGAGGGAGGGTTCAGTTGCAGGTCGGAATCGGATTATAAAACAAGTGCGGACAGCAAATTAAAGTTGTGTTATATAAACGGGTTAGCCTTTTGTAAAGCGAACTACAGTGCGGACGCAAAGTGGTCAAAATCGAGACAAAAATAAACCGGTTTGGTGTAATACGGTTTAGAAGGGAACCAAGTGCGGATACAGCCTAAGGCATGTTATGTTTTTCTTGAACAATGCACAGGAACACGCTCATGTTCTTGAACAAAAACGGTCTCTGCTCATCAACAGAGGTATGAACAGGAACATGTCCAATGAACGAAAACAAACCCAACGTTTCTGATGGTCAGGAGTGCGCAGGACTAGCGGAACGCCACCTTGTGTCTATGATAGAAACTAAAGTTAGCAGAGGAGCCCAAAGGTTATGTGACGACATCTAGTGGCTGTTATTTAAACTAGAATCGCGAGCACATGTTGCTGGAACGGCTGCCATGATTGGTTCATATGTATGTGACAAGCATACTGATTGGTGGATCCACGTGTTTTGCGTTTTGTTGCCAAGGTGGTGGCGGAAGTTGATAGTTATGGCGGACAGGAAGGAATGCAAGCTCAGGAAAACAGACCAGATATAATCTAACGGGCCTATTCTGACAAACATCAGAAGGTAAACATTCTCAAGTCTTGTATAATGTAAAAGGGGAATCTCTGTGAGATGTTTCCTTTTCTCGAGACTATTTCATGGTTACTCGAAAGTTTAATAAACATTGCATTTACCGTCATGTCATTTGTGTTTGAGCACTACTGCGACTGTCACAGTGTTTACATTTCTGACGGGCGATAATGAGGGAAGAAACATTGGATAAAGTGCAGAACAGGTGATCTGCCTAAAAGTGGGGCGCGAGTATAGAATCCGGTCTTCAATTCCAAGATGATTCTAAACTGACTGGACCGTCTCATATTAGTAGTAATCAACATTAGCCATGGCATGCCTGATGATATGACATCGACATGCCTCTTACTTCTCCATTACATGAATCCTAAACATCATTACGTCCGTCCGTATACACCCATAACCTCATCCATGAAGACCGGATTCTATACTCGCTCCAAAAGTGGCTTATTTACTGAGGGTCTGCCCTTATAAATTTTTCTGTACTACCATAGAACGCAGGCTTCAGCCCAACAATCATACGATTCATAGGATACTGCTGCTTGCATCTTAATTTTGCCACTTATTTTTATCTGCCACTTACATTCTCCTCTGTTACATATATACTGAACATCATAACGTCAATCCGTATATACTCATAACCTCGTAGAGACAGTGCAGGAGTGATCCTACATTTGCTCTGAAGCCAGCGTTCTATAGTGGCTCCAATTTTTCTTTGCTCCCACATCGGGCTTACCTGATGATTCCATCAGAATGCACACATTTACTTATTCATAAGATTCACATAAAAATTTGTTGCAGAATCCACAACTTGATACAATCACAGTTGTGGGAATGGCCTGTTCAGTAAGTCCCTGCCTTCATTTATCTAGTGGACAAAATAGGCTACACCTGAGTGATGTTGGGTGTCTATCCCAGTGTCCCTGTGCAATTTTTAGCTCAGCTGACTGTAAATCATCTGAACTATAGCAATTACCCGAAATTAGGTCATAGTGACCTATATTTTGTGACCTAGGGGCTGAAAACCTGATTTTGAACTCCCAGACAGTCAGACAGGGCACAAATTGTATCCATAGGCCTAGAAACCTTTAACCTTATATTTTGGGAGATCCTAGGCAAACGTCCTTGGAAACCTGAAACTAGGTAACTGTGACCTATATTCTACTACCTATAGAGAAAAGATGTCATATGAGCACCCCTGAATGTCAGATGGGTACAAATCGTATCTGTGAGGTGAAATTAGGTCATGGTGACATATATTTTATGACCTACAGGCCGAATACAAGTTTTTTTTAGCATCCAGCCAGTCAGATGGGGCACAAATTGAATCGATAAGGCCTAGATTCTTCCAATGTGACATTTAGGGAGGTCCTAGGCAAATCTCCTCGGAAACCTGAAACTAGGTCCCTGTGACCTATATTCTGTGACCTATAGGAAAAAGATATCATATGAATACCCTGATTGTCAGATGGTGACAAATCGTATTTGTTAGGCCTAGAATCTTCTTACACAATTTCCTGGGAGGCTCTAGGCAAATCTCCTCGGAAACCTGAAACTAGGTCCCTGTGACCTACATTTTGTGACCTATAGGAAAAAGATATCATATGAATACCCTGATTGTCAGATGGTGACAAATCGTATTTGTTAGGCCTAGAATCTTCTTACACAAATTCCTGGGAGGCTCTAGGCAAATCTCCTTGGAAACCTGAAATAAGGTCATGGTGACCTACATTTTGTGACCTACGAGACAAAAACCTGATTTTGAGCCTCCTGAATGTCAGATTGGCACAAATCCTATCTGTTAGGCCTAGAATCTTCTAATGCAACATCCTAGGCAAATCTCCTCAGAAACCTGAAATTAGGTCATGGTGACCTACATTTTGTGACCTACAAGCCGAAAACAGGATTTTGAGCACCTAGAAAGTCAGGCAGGGCACACATTTATTTGTTAGGCTTAGAATCTTCAAATGAAACATTCTGAGGCAACCTCGGCATATGTCTGTGGAAAACTGAACTTAGGTCACCATGATCTATATTTGTGACCTTAAGGAAAAGAAGTCAAATAAGCACCCAGACAGTCAGGGCACACATAGTATCAGTTAGGCCTAGAATCTTCTAATGCAACATTCTTAAACATCCTTGGCCATTGTCCTTTTGAAAACTGAAACTAGGTCATTATGACCTATATTTTGTGACCTTTAGGAAAAGATGTCATATAAGCACCCAGACAGTCAGACAGGGCACATATTGTATCTGGTAGGCCTAGAATCTTCTAATGTAACCTTCTGAGGCATCCTTGGCCAGTGTCCTTGGAAACTGAAATTAGGTCACAGTGACCTTTATTTTGCAACCTATCAGAAAAGATGTCATATAAGCACCCAGACAGTCAGACAGGGCACAAATTGTATCCATTAGGCGTAGAATCTTCTGACAGAAAATTCACCGAGGTCCTAGTTAAGTGTCCTTGAGAACCTGAAATTAGGTCATGGTGACCTATATTGTGTGACCCATGGGCTAAAAAATGGTTTTGCGCACCCGGACAGACAAGGCAAAAGTTGTATCCATAGCCCTAAACTTTTAACCTGACATTCAGGGAAATCCTTGGCATTCTCCTTAAAAACCTGAAATTGGATCCTGGTGACCTATATCCTGCTAGCTATGGACCAGAAACATGATTTTGAGCACCCAGACAGACAGGGCACAAATTGTTTCCATTTTCCTTGGAACCCTCTATTGTAAAATGCAGGGGGGGGGGGGACTGGGCAGGTCTCCTATGAATCCTAAAATTTTTATTTTCTGTCCATTTTTTCAACACTGTAACTTTAGCCATAGGCTCTTCTCACAGACAATATATATAACAATAATAAAAAAACATGAGCACCCAGTCAAAATTAGCTGAGTGTCATGGCCCATGGGCCACTTGTTTCAAGCAGCAGTGTGCATGCATGAGTTATATCATCACTGGTGCATGGTGTGATTGTCCGTGTAACTGGACCACTGGCTACACACGACCTCTTGTTATAGGCAGTGATGTTGCCAAGGTTACGCACTGGGTTGTTTCAGCAGGCCAGGCGCATGTATCACATTTCAGCTTGGTGCGCTAGTCAGTTGGCAGTGATGATGTCACAAATGTAGTGCGCATGGCTAGCCTGAAACAATCACCATGCACCCAATCTGCATGGCTTTATCACAGGCTAAATGTACTCAAAGTTGGAACATCGTCATCACCAGCATGCGCCCCTGTCTGCTAGATAAATGAAGGCAGGGGCCTGTGGCTCTGTTTTGAACACAGAGCCACAGCTGGGTCTAGTAGTAAATGGGTCTTTCTGGTAACTTCACCACATTCTCACCTAAATATATTAATGAAACACTATACCTAACGATCCTTGCAAGCCCGCGGTGATTTAAACATAAAAATCTACAGGAATTTGTAATGAGCCGACGTTGATCGACTGGTACCTTGGACCGACAAGTTTTATCGCCTGCTTTTTTAGTTCAAACAGCGATAAGATCAGAGGGGGTACCCAGTCTAAATCCCATGGCAAAGGACTGTGGGTCACTGGTGTAATCATGGCGGCTTGTTTTATATGTAAACAGAACAACTCTTGGCAAAATTATGGATAAGTAGAGAAACTGAGTATTATTTTGGTGCCATTACTTTGCAGAAGTTTCATAAAACATCCAAAGACAACAAAAAGATAACTATTTTATGTTGACACCGTTTAAAATGTCACTTGTATGATTCCAAAGGGGTCTCCTATTTGGAACCTTAAGGCTTTTTCATAAGGGTCAGTCTCAAGACATTGATAGTGAGCAGCAGAGTGAATCAGAAAAAAAGCAACTTGGGACGAGACAACATAAAAATAAGACAACATCATACTTAAATTCAATGTAAAATTCAAGTATGAGTAATGGCAGTTTACAGCAGGTCATTTACACTGTACTTTTACCGAAATATACAATGTTGCATATTACTTTGTTAATCTAAATCAGTTTGAGTTATGTGTCAGATAGAATTTGAAAAAGGAAATTTATTGGATAATTAATTCAATAATTCATTAATTGGAAGAGTCTGTATTGTCGGCTAAGCAGTGTCAGAGTCTGTGCAGTCTTTGCAGTTGACAGTGTCTATATTGAGATTTTGGCCACTGTAGTTATGCATGCCAGCTGCAAATCGACCATGTAGACTGCCAGCTCCTAGTGGCCAACAATTTCGGCTGCAACCTTGAAGGAGCCACTGCTAGGCCTTGACTCTGGCCAGTCAGCCATATCTGCCTCAGTTTAGGCGGGGGAGCAATATTTTGGCCGGCAAGCTACCACAATACTAGCAGCCTTTCTTATTGGCTACCTCATTACAGCATACACAAACACATATTTTGACCTACCTAAAATATTCAACATGAAAAATGAATTTAATCATTGGTAAAACTCAAGCTCAAACGTACCTGTACTCTTCCGCACACACACCTTCAAACAAAAACAGGTAATTGTGCATATCAGAGGTTTTTTTTAAAAGGCATATATTACCAGATTGAATGCATTTTCAAAAATTCTATATATTCCATAAAAAGTAGAAATGTATATTTAGATTGATAACAAATATATTTGATTTGTAATGAGCAAAAATGCTCAAATATAGCCTGTTTTTTGGCAACGTCACCAACATCATGCATAAGGTTATTGTGGAAGATGAAAAATTTCAGCCAAAAATTTTGATTTAGGAGACACAATGACTCTCAAACAACACCGCCTTTATTTCTCTTAAAGTATGTACATCTCCTGAATAATACAGAATATTACTTTTGTTAATAATTTGCGTTAGAGATAAAAAAAAACCTTTAGAATAAAACCCTGTAAAATGCACAATTACCCAAAAACATCTACACTAGCACCCTCAAACAGAAATAAATAAACAAATAACAGTTTATACACAATTATATGTATATATGATAATTAAAGAATCACATCTGTTTTGTAACTTTTGTTTCATATTTTAATCAAAGAAACTCTAATAATACTGCAAAAAATATAAATATATCATGTACATATGAAAACAATATATACAGATGTCCTAAAAGAAATGTTTCTGTCCTGTATATCCAACTATTACGTAAGGAAAACAAAATAAAAAAATACACACATCTGAAAAGCAGAAACGGGTCTGGAAAAACTTTACAGGGCTCCTCCTGGTCATGAGAAAAATGACCAATGAAAAATGGTCCTGGAAAATCCAAAAATGTTTCCACACACAAAACCTTGCTAAAACATATATATATATATATATTATAATCAGACCTGGGATCAATTCCAAATTGAGCTGGAATTTAATTGTATCCCCAGACAAAGTCGGGGGATACTATGTTATCATACCTGTCCCGCCGCCGCCGCATATAAATCTTGTTGGCGCGATAACCCAAAAAATATATCATGGAACTTTACCAATCTTGGTATATGTGTTAATATGGGTGAGGGGACGACGCCTATTTAAAATGAGGTCATGACCTTTACTAGGAGAGTGTCCTTGACCTTGAATAGGTCCAATTTTGGGGAAAATCACACAAATTCTTTAATATCTCAAGAAATCTTGCATGGATTTATCCCAAAATCAAGTTGATAGAAGATCATGGATAGGGTTGTCATGTTAAAAAAACTGGTGGCGCCACCTATTATTCTTTACTTGTTTTCGTGCCGTTTAATACCCCCAAAATTGCCACCTTACAGTTCTGTGAGCATTTTAAATCAAAAACTAATGGACAGATTTCTTTTATATGATGCATATACATAGGTATGGGTTATGGGATGATGTTTATTTAAATTGGGGTCATGACCTTTCCTATGATAGTGGCCTTGACCTTGAATATTGCCATATATGGTGAAAATCACCAGAGTTGATAGCCATATGGATTTCAAACATGACTTATGTATGGCCCACCACTAAAGTAAGAACCCTATAGGTTCTAGGGTCATGAGGTCAAAGGTCCAGGTCACTGGACTGGCATTTTAAAAGATACTGTGGATGCATTTTAAGCCAAACTTTGATCCAAGGTCTTCCATCTTAAATATATAGCTCACTTGCCAATAGTGGATGATCCATATCAATTTTGGGGTCACAAGGTCAAAGGTCAAGGCCACAGGAGCTATCTGTCCAAAAATTAGTTTCTGGATGATAATTCCTGCTTTTATTGATGTATTGATTTCAAACTTGACTTATATATGTCCCATTGAAAAAGCAAAACTCCAATTGATTTTGGAGTCATGAGGTCAAAGGTCAAGGTCACAGGACACATCTTAAAAAAGATTGTGGATGCATTTTCAGCCAAACGTTTCATCTCAGACCTTTCATCTTGCACATATAGTTCATCTGCCAAGAGTGGAAGACCCCTTTCAATTTTGAGGTCACAAGGTCAAAGGTGAAGGTCACAAGAGCCATCTGTCCAAAAATTAGTTTCTGGATGATAATTCCTTCTTTTATTGATGTATGGATTTCAGACTTGACTTGTATTTGACCCATTGGAAAAGCAGGACCCGAATTGATTTTGGGGTAATGAGGTCAAAGGTCAAGGTCACAGGACACATCTTAAAAAAGATTGTGGATGCATTTTCAGCCAAACGTTTCATCTCAGACCTTTCATCTTGCACATATAGTTCATATGCCAAGAGTGTAAGACCCCTATCAATTTTGAGGTCACAAGGTCAAAGGTGAAGGTCACAGGAGTCATCTGTCCAAAAATTAGTTCCTGGATGATAATTCCTTCTTTTATTGATGTATGGATTTCAAACTTGACTTGTATTTGACCCATTGGAAAAGCAGGACCCGAATTGATTTTGGGGTCATGAGGTCAAAGGTCCAGGTCACTGGACTGGCATTTTAAAAGATACTGTGGATGCATTTTAAGCCAAACTTTGATCCCAGGTCTTCCATCTTAAATATATAGCTCACTTGCCAATAGTGGATGATCCATATCAATTTTGGGGTCACAAGGTCAAAGGTCAAGGCCACAGGAGCTATCTGTCCAAAAATTAGTTTCTGGATGATAATTCCTGCTTTTATTGATGTATTGATTTCAAACTTGACTTATATATGTCCCATTGAAAAAGCAAAACTCCAATTGATTTTGGGGTCATGAGGTCAAAGGTCAAGGTCACAGGACACATCTTAAAAAAGATTGTGGATGCATTTTCAGCCAAACGTTTCATCTCAGACCTTTCATCTTGCACATATAGTTCATCTGCCAAGAGTGGAAGACCCCTTTCAATTTTGAGGTCACAAGGTCAAAGGTGAAGGTCACAAGAGCCATCTGTCCAAAAATTAGTTTCTGGATGATAATTCCTTCTTTTATTGATGTATGGATTTCAGACTTGACATGTATTTGACCCATTGGAAAAGCAGGACCCGAATTGATTTTGGGGTAATGAGGTCAAAGGTCAAGGTCACAGGACACATCTTAAAAAAGATTGTGGATGCATTTTCAGCCAAACGTTTCATCTCAGACCTTTCATCTTGCACATATAGTTCATATGCCAAGAGTGTAAGACCCCTATCAATTTTGAGGTCACAAGGTCAAAGGTGAAGGTCACAGGAGTCATCTGTCCAAAAATTAGTTCCTGGATGATAATTCCTTCTTTTATTGATGTATGGATTTCAAACTTGACTTGTATTTGACCCATTGGAAAAGCAGGACCCGAATTGATTTTGGGGTCATGAGGTCAAGGTCCAGGTCACTGGACTGGCATTTTAAAAGATACCGTGGATGCATTTTAAGCCAAACTTTCATCCCAGGTCTTCCATCTTAAATATATAGCTCACTTGCCAATAGTGGATGATCCATATCAATTTTGGGGTCACAAGGTCAAAGGTCAAGGCCGCAGGAGCTATCTGTCCAAAAATTAGTTTCTGGATGATAATTCCTGCTTTTATTGATGTATTGATTTCAAACTTGACTTAAATATGTCCCATTGAAAAAGCAAAACTCCAATTGATTTTTTTGGGGGTCATGAGGTCAAAGGTCAAGGTCACATGACACAGCTTAAAAAAGATTGTGGATGCATTTTCAGCCAAATGTTTCATCTCAGATCTTTCATCTTGCACATATAGTTCATCTGCCAAGAGTGGAAGACCCCTTTCAATTTTGAGGTCACAAGGTCAAAGGTGAAGGTCACAGGAGCCATCTGTCCAAAAATTAGTTCCTGGATGATAATTCCTTCTTTTATTGATGTATCGATTTCAAACTTGACTTGTATTTGACCCATTGGAAAAGCAGGACCCGAATTGATTTAGGGTAATGAGGTCAAAGGTCAAGGTCACAGGACACATCTTAAAAAAGATTGTGGATGCATTTTCAGCCAAACGTTTCAACTCAGACCTTTCATCTTGCACATATAGTTCATCTGCCAAGAGTGGAATACCCCTATCAATTTTGAGGTCACAAGGTCAAAGGTGAAGGTCACAAGAGCCATCTGTCCAAAAATTAGTTTCTGGATGATAATTCCTTCTTTTACTGATGTATGGATTTCAAACTTGACATGTATTTGACCCATTGGAAAAGCAGGACCCGAATTGATTTTGGGGTCATGAGGTCAAAGGTCCAGGTCACTGGACTGGCATTTTAAAAGATACTGTGGATGCATTTTAAGCCAAACTTTGATCCCAGGTCTTCCATCTTAAATATATAGCTCACTTGCCAATAGTGGATGATCCATAACAATTATGGGGTCACAAGGTCAAAGGTGAAGGCCGCAGGAGCTATCTGTCCAAAAATTAGTTTCTGGATGATAATTCCTGCTTTTATTGATGTATTGATTTCAAACTTGACTTAAATATGTCCCATTGAAAAAGCAAAACTCCAATTGATTTTGGGGGTCATGAGGTCAAAGGTCAAGGTCACAGGACACATCTTAAAAAAGGTTGTGGATGCATTTTCAGCCAAACATTTCATCTCAGATCTTTCATCTTGCACATATAGTTCACCTGCCAAGAGTGGAAGACCCCTATCAATTTTGAGGTCACAAGGTCAAAGGTGAAGGTCACAAGAGCCATCTGTCCAAAAATTAGTTTCTGGATGATAATTCCTTCTTTTACTGATGTATGGATTTCAAACTTGACTTGTATATGTCCCATTGGAAAAGCAAGACCCAAATTGATTTTGGGGTCATGAGGTCAAAGGTCAAGGTCACAGGACACATCTTTGAAAAGATGTGGATGAATTTTCAGCCAAACATTTCATCTCAGATCTTTCATCTTGCACAAATAGTTCACCTGCCAAGAGAGGAAGAACCCTATCAATTTTGAGGTCACAAGGTCAAAGGTGAAGGTCACAAGAGCCATCTGTCCAAAAATTAGTTTCTGGATGATAATTCCTTCTTTTACTGATGTATGGATTTCAAACTTGACTTGTATATGTCCCATTGGAAAAGCAAGACCCAAATTGATTTTGGGGTCATGAGGTCAAAGGTCAAGGTCACAGGACACATCTTTGAAAAGATGTGGATGAATTTTCAGCCAAACATTTCATCTCAGATCTTTCATCTTGCACAAATAGTTCACCTGCCAAGAGAGGAAGAACCCTTTCAATTTTGAGGTCACAAGGTCAAAGGTGAAGGTCACAGGAGCCATCTGTCCAAAAATTAGTTTCTGGATGATAATTCCTGCTTTATTGATGTATAGATTTTAAACTTGACTTGCATATGTCCCATTGGAAAAGCAAGACCCAAATTAATTTTGGGGTCATGAGGTCAAAGGTCAAGGTCACATGACACATCTTTAAAAAGATCAAGGTCACAGGACCAACATCTTCAACAAGATTGTGGATTGTTAGATGGAAGAAACAATAAATATGCCAGGTGTCAGTATATGCTGCTAAAAATGGGGGCCTATTTTTAAAGGGGGGGCCTACTATGTCTGGGGATACTCTGGTACCTGTGGTGCCAAGAAATGTCTAGTTAGAATTGAATTTTACAGGCTCCACTGAATTGATGAACAAAAGTTCTGGATCTCATATTTTACATAGTATGGCTCATTGGAACTTGCTCAAGGTCAGAGTGAAGATCAGCTGTGCAGTATTTGATTAAAATCAAACACAAATGCCTCTCATGGGGGACACAAGTCACATGTTAACAGCTTAAATGCATCTTAATCACTCTTCCTGAATTGGTTGTATCAATAAATTTAGCACACCAGAGATGGGATCATAATATGATATATAGTAATAGAAATATTCAGATTTTCAAAGTTATAGTAGTATAAGACCTATGAAAGAGAGGTGGTGTGCTTGGACCATCTATAATTGGTAAAGGGCCACTGGCCTCAAATTGACCATGTCAGCCTCCAGTGCCCAGGGGCAGGCAATTTCGGCTGCCAGCTCAAATGAGCCACAGGCCATCACTGACCCTGTCTGGTCAACTATGTTGGCAGCAGTGTGTACCAGAGAGCACCATTTAGGCTGCCGGGGCCCCTCATTACTAAGTGCGTAAGCCTTAGACCAAGTAGTTTTGTTTCTAGTTTTCCCTATATTTTATACGAGGGACATGCACAAATTCTATTTTATTATTAATTTTTTAATCTGATGGTCATTAGAAATCCAGATAAACCTTAATTCAGATTTGGGTAGTTTATCTGATCTTAAAGTATACAAATTTTGCCTAACAAAACAAGTAAAACCTTGTTTAATGAGGTCAGAGGTCACCAAACTTTGGAGATACTTGTCCTTGCTGACTGACAAAAATCCTATGGATTAACATGAAATTCATTATACATATTTAACAGTAAACTTTCTCACTTGATTCACATTCTCATCTAAATTCACTCATATTTAATGAGGTCAGAGGTCACCACACTTTTGAGGTACCTTGGTGACTTACAAAAATTCCTATGGATTTTTATGAAACTCGTCCAACATATTCACCAATAGTTTCTCACCTGAATTTCATTCTCATCTAAATTCATGCATATTTAATGAGGTCAGTGGTTGCCAGATACGCGACAGGCATATTATGCGTGTTTGCGGTGCTCTTGTTTTTAAATGGTAGGCCCTTGAGGCAGTGGGAGAAAAAATAAACAATCCCAATTCAATAAGGGCAGAATGGTGTGACTTGAGAATAGTCTGGGGACATGCCCAAGGCACAAATCTATCTGCTGACAGGGTTTGGGTGTGACTGGACCTGTAGGTGCAAAAAAAAAAAGGGGGGAATGCTTTCTGAGGGGAAAGACCCAAAACAGTGAATAAAAGTACCTGGGATGTACAAAACTCTGAGGCTATTTCTGTTACGGACAGTGATATCAAACTCGAGTGTAGACTTGCACTGGATTCCAGACACGAGTCCACTTTTTTAGGGACTCCAACTCAGACTTGGACTCTTGGGTCCTGGGCTCAGACTTAAACACAGAGTCTGAGGTAAGGATTTGATAAACCAGGCCCAGTCTTTCTCGAGTAGAAAGAAGAAAAGTTCTTTCAAATACTGTGAAGACTTATATTCATATGTGAACTGCTAACAGAATATTAAGGAGATGTTTATATATTATCAGGTGTTAGTTCTGCATCAAGAGATAAATCAAGTATAGAGGGTGTGTATAAATTTACATTAAAACTCATGATAATCTCAAATTTCATGTTTCAGTTTCTTCTAATAGGGAGATTTATATCACACTTGAACTTGGACACAGGATCCAAATGACTTAGATTTGAAGAGGGTGGACTTGCACTCAGACTTGAAGGAATTAGACTTGGACTGGGAATGAGTGGTCTAGATTCAGACTTTGACTCAGATAGTGTGGACTCGACTTTATCACTAGTTTCGGAACTTAAAGGTTGCCATTCACCTACTATATAATGTAATTTCTGGCTTCCTCTTGTGTATATATTAATGATCTAAGGGTAATTTTGGTTGTGAATGTTCTTTAAAGGCCTCTGTGAAGGATGTATGAACTTTTTTATCAACAACATGATTGTAAACAAAGCAGTGTTGACAAACAGGAAAAACATGTTACTTAAGGTGGTAGGATGCATATATGCAAAGGCAGAAAGGTCATTTGTTGCAAAACACATTTGCGAAGATCTGGCATATCTGACTTGCTGCCATTTGGCTTTGATTATTTCGGCAGGCCCTTACATGTTATAAAAAAGTTGATATAAACAAAACAAGCAGCCTGTGTGTGGTGATATCCACGTTTTCTGGCCAAATTTTATAAAAGCTCCCAGGCTTATGTTAAGTTTATATAGGTCAGATTTGTGAGTGGGTCCCTTTAAATGTAATTCAACATGCATTAAAAAGCATTAAAAAGCATATTTGTGTAAACTCGCCTAAAAATACTTAATGATCTCAAGTCCTAATTTAAAGTGCTTCTTGATAAAAACTTTTTGGACTCCTGACTCAGCCTTGGCATCAAGTCCCAAATGACTCAGACTCGAAGATGGCGGAATTCGACACAGACTTAAAGGACTTTTACTTGAACTTGAGTGGCTTGGACTCAGACTTACACTTAGACCTTCATAGTCTGGACTCAACCACAACACTGATAATAACACATTGTGTCAGAGAAAAATCCTTGCACCTAGTGAATAATAAATACTACAGATCATGGAATGTGTATATAATCTTTAGTGGTGCATCAGATTATTAGTTATATCAATGATTGTTTTATTGCATAATCAATTAAATTGGTTGTATTTTTGCATGATTGATTACAAGCAATTTTGTATGTACATTCAAAGAAGACATATTAACTAGAAAAGATATCCTAATTCACTCAGAAAGATAAGATAGATGGAACACAAAGTAGCAAACAGCATGAAATTGAAAAGTGAGCCTTGCGCTGCAAACAAGTATCATTAACTTGGCCATTACCTTGGTGATCAGCATAACATACAAATTAGACTGAATTTACTAGGTCAACATTTTTGGTACAATTCTATAAAGCAAATTTCACTGTAACATAGAAGATAAAAAAAAATGATCGATTATTAATTGATTAATACAAAGTGCAGGTTATATAAGTACAAATGCACTCCTTGTTAACAATACATTATACATGTGTGAATTTTAAGAATAATTTTCCATATTGACTACAAACAAATACTATATGCTCACACAGTAATGCACCTTACTGATGTCATGTTCAAGAGATGACTGCAGTGTTAGATTCACAAGTACATGTATATACTTTGGTTGCTGATGGACATGCCAACCATCTGCCATATTATAATCACATATTTTTAAATCTGAAAACTTCAGGCCTTGTGAGCCTGTAACTTGATTATACATGAATAGTTATAATAAATTATGGAACAGATACGTCACCTTAATGCAGAGCTTGGCGGTATTGCATGTTGCATTGGCGAAATTACCTGCACAGCTGATCATCAGTGTTTTACTTTTTATTGAAAAAAAGGTCTGACATTTCAGGGAATCGTAAATTAGCAAAACTACCAATTGAGAATGTTACCCACTGGTATCTATTGTATTTTGTTTTGTAGGATGAGTGACACTGCAGAGGATGATCTGGTGCAGAGCATCAAGCAGCTCATCATTGACCTTCACCCTTATGTGCGAGACGCCGGGTCTGTTGAACAAGCGGAGCACACACTGACCCACTTAGAGGAGATCAATGAAAATTTCCACAAATATGATTTTGTCAAGAGGTTGAAAGCCAAGATAGAATGCCATCTTGGTACTTTAATTCAGGAAGAAATAGAGAAGCATTCTGATGCTCCAAAAGATGACATCCTTGGTCACGAATCACTCGTAAGCAAAATCATAAATGATGTGCTGAACTGTAAGGAATACATTGACATGACAAGGGATTTGAAAAAGAATATAATGATTGTTTGTGATCAGCTAATACAGAACTTTGACCAGGAGTTTGGATCTGTTGGGCAAATGAAACCATATGACACAGAGCGTAGTCATGCCAGACATTCTCTCATAAGTGATTGTGATTCTTCCATAGGAGACAGCACATTTAACCAGAGCACTATTATGTTTCTGAGTCCTGAGCAGTATCAACAAATTGCTGATAATCTTGACAAACACAAGAGGATTAACATCAGAATTGATGCACTGAAGAACTTATTCCAAGTGCCGTACATGGATGTTCAGAATTATGAAGTCTGGAATTTGATAAGACAGGCTCTGGTAGATTCTCTACTTGATCCTAATGAACAATTGTGGGGACTTGCTCTGAAATACTGTGCACGTGGGTTTTTCCAGCATACTGGGCACACCAAAGATGTATACAGCATTCTTGTGGATTATTTGTCAATATTTTTCAAGTCCTGGAAGACCAGTATCCCTCATATAAAGAATGGTGTTGACTGCAGCAGGCCAGAGATAATAAGAATACTCAAGACTGTCAGGCTTCTGAATGAATTTCAGCAGAATATCACACGGTACTGGGTGCGCTTCTCAGATCGTGTAGTTATTGAGATCATAGAGAAAACACTGCAGCTACTGAGTGTGGGGGTGCCTGGGTCACCTGGGTCTAACCTCCAAATGGCTCCTGTACATTTCCTTAGTCTGGTTGATCTTAAAGCAAACTGGTTCATCAAATGGATGCACGGACATTATAGTCGAGCACATGTACTGCGTCTTCTTGAAGTTCACAAGAACATAATTGAAGATGCTGTGCAGGCCTGTTTTGCATATGCTGCCTTTAAACCAAGTGGACATTCAGGACTGGCACCTGAATATTATGCAGATAGGAACATGAAATACAGTGGGCCTGAGTTAGAGCTAGTCCATTTTGTGCACTCACTGCATTTAGTTTGCCGTTTGTTATGCCATGAAGCAGGTCAGCAGTTGTTCCCAATGAACATACCAGGAAAAACCCAGCCAGTGACTCTTACTGACCTACTGGTGGTTTTGGTGAAACTTATTCATAGAACGAATGTGCAGCCGTCAAGCAAGTCTAATATTGCACAGCTTGATCCAGGGAACCTAGTCACAACCATGTTTAAGAAGTTATGTAGTTCTGAGTCAGTTTGTGATGTGTGTATCTGTAAAGATGAAGTGATAGAAACATTGTTGATGCCGGTAAACCAGTGGTTGGCAGGTGTACCAATCACAGATATAGATGGAACCAGAGCACTGGAATCCACACTCCTGCACGTGGCTGATATCCTTTCTGCCATTGCTTCCTCCAGCAGAGGGCGCCAGCATCTTCTTTATGGAGAATCAGGTGGAAAATTTACAAGATCCAAATCTACTGCAGTTTACCTCATCGCAGATTTTGCCAGGAAGGCCCTGAATGGCGACCTCTCCATTGAATTTGCACCGTCACCATCTAATGCTGTTGTTGGTGCATTTGTCTTCATCTGCAGACAGCTGTACAACACATGTGAAGGCTTACTGGTCATGTACCCATTTGATCTCCATACATGCATTGCTGACGCTTGGCAAGTAGCAAACAGAGAAGCTGACAATGCTGCGACACCAACACCATCAGCCAGTGGCAGCGAGTTCCAACACACAAATCGGGAGAACCAGTACCTGATTCTGTGGGAAGACACACTAAGGGACAATCTCCTGAACTTTACAGGGACTCCAAAGGGTGTCCTCTTCTTGCAACAGACAGGGGCCTTCAATGACTGTGTACACTATATGTACTCAAGGTATGCTAGGAAACTTCAGGTCAGTAAGTGTGAGAAGTTTGGGTATGGTTTTATGATGACGCAGGTTGCTGCCACTGCGCCGGGCGTAGCAGCATTGCAGTATACTGGTTTTCTAAAAGCTCTGATTAGAGAACTCTGGGGAGCTATTGAAGTCATTGATGATAAACCAGTTGTTAATCCAAAGCCTTTTCCTTTATGTCCTGTCGACAAAGCTGGAAGAAAACCCTTCACACGATTGCTGAATATTCTATCGGCTTTCCCAGCTGTTTATGAAATCCTTTCAAACCAGGAACTTCCCATGAAGAAAGAATATGGAACTCGTGAAATACCACAGAACCTTGTAGGGTTGTTAGACCGAATAGTGATGATAAACTCTGACGAAAAAGTGTCTTCTTTGTACAATTATGAAAACTCTCATGCCTTTGGCCTGAGAGTTTTAAGTGTGATGGTTTCGTGCTTGGACACTATGCTACTCTTGCAATCGCAGTACAGCTTTCAGAATATTTTGCTGCAGGCACAAGCGGAAGATACCCACAATGGTGGCAGAGATATCATCATTGATATGCTGTCTGTAGAACGCAACTATGTGCTGGTGAAATCGTTCTTAGTCGGAGGACCAACTGAAAGAATTTTACCGCCAAGGGATCTGGTGGGTGGAAATTGTGGGACAGATCTCTTCCCTCATTCAATGTTTAGCTCTTTCCCCGTACCAAAAGAGTACATTCCCAGTGTCCCAAACCAGAAGAAAGCAAAAGGAGACCCAGAGCTAGTTAAGTGTGTTGCTGAAGCAAGGAAAGGTACCTGCGGACCTCAGTGGTTGGAAAAATGTCGCAATACCTACTTTGGTGTTATCAGAGACCATCCTGAGAAAGCACAAGGATCGGTTCTGCAGGATATGCTAGAATGTGTCATCCAAGCAGAAAGTGCCATTCCTGAAGTAGTCACATTTCCTCTCAGTGATTATACAGGAAGTGACAGTGCCCTTAAGAACTATAGTCTCTCCCAGAGTCAGAAGCTTGGTGTAAGCATTGCTATCCGGTATGGCGTTCATCTGAAACTATTATCATCTGGTAGTGATGCGGAGGATAAACTGACTCAGCTACTGAAGCGATGTGGGTTTTATCTCCAGATGCAGCAGAGGAGTACACCAGAGCACGGACAGCTGCAGTGGCTTGCGGGGAATTATGTGGGATTTGACTGGTTCAGTGCCAGCGTGTTCCTTATGATGCAAGGTAATCTTGAGCGAGCATGGCAGTTCCTGTACAAATTCTCCGCGCTGTCAGCATCAGCATATCTATGGGCGCCGCGCCTTCACAAGTCAATCCATGTGCCAGTGTCTCTCATGGCTAGTGGCATAACACCGGTATACTCCAGCACAGGACACAACGTTGAACTGATTCTTCAAGCAGAGGCGCCGCATGTATTCTCCGCTTTCAGAATGTCTGGCTACTCTCCGTCCCAGATCAGCCAACATTGGTTACATCAGTGTTTCTGGAACTACCTGGACTGGCCTGATATTTGTCAGTATATCTGTGTGACGCTAATGAGAGGCGTGGACTACCAGGTGTACATATGCGTAGCGATTCTCCACTATCTTCAAAGGGAGGTCTTACTTCATCACCAGCAGCAGGACCTGGTGGTGTTCCTGAAGGAAGAGCCAATTAGAGGCTTCCATGTCGGGGAACATTTGTCTTTCATGGCTGACTTGGAAGCCAAGTTCAGAAAAACAGTGCTGCCAGACATGATGAACTTGGCAAAAGCCTAATTAAAATGTTAATCAGCGATGAATAGTAAGTTGTCACTGTGACAGAACAAAACCATGACAATGTTGGCAGCCGAATTTTTAACTTGTGGATAGTGACATTTTAATTTAATGATAGCTTTCTGAAAATTTGTTTCTGATTTGTTATTACAGTATTCTTATTCTGTTACGTGTTATGTGTCAAAAAGCGAATTTTTTGACCGATTTAATAGGATAATATTTCACAGCGTGTATAATAAATACTTTGCTAATGGCAGCTATATTTCATAAAAGTTGTCCATGTCCAAAGCAGCTGTTGAGATTGTTGGATATTTTGCAAGGTGACAGCATCGTGATATTAGAATAATACTTTGTTGACATTCGTGTTAACACTTTTTCAATTTAGCCTTTTGAAAGATTATAATAGCTTGTTTAATTTTTCCCCTGTATTGTTACGTATGCAGTTCCTCAGTATGAATATTCATGCTGATAGTAATTATATCAAGCACCCACATACACGAGTATTTTTCAGATAGTTCAGGAGACACAAATGTGTTTTTATCTAGTATTTTTGCTAGCAGTGGGATATAAATTTAAAATCTAGTTTTTAAATTTGGACGAAATGAACCAATTTGAATAATCAGTTTTAGGTTGAACAATATCCTGCTGTATATAATAATACAAATTAAAAAGGAAATTACTAAAAGCTGAAATTTAGTTAGGCGTGGTCATATTGCTATCACAGTTCTGTAACTGCACTTCTTTCTCAGCGGTTATACATTGCAGTCGTTCCAGATCTCCGCTAAAACCGCTACATGGCATAGCACGAGTCTCCGGGGTCCAACACCAGGGCTGGCACAGGGCAAAGGAATCTTGGCTCTGTGCCAGCCCTGGTGGTGAAATCAGTGAGACTTTTGCTTTACATAGCAGCGGTTAAAGCAAAGTGGATATAGAAAAACTTTGGTGTATCACTACAGCGTGAGAAGTGTATTCTGTAACAGGTCAGGAGATGTTTCGTGTGTATATGATTCCCGAACTTATAGAATGAAATGATACCCAGTCCAGACGCCGTCCACTGTTAACTAACGTTATTGAGCTTCTGTTATACAAGTGTCATTTTACCCAAATGCTTCTTTCACATGACAGGTTGTTGGGTGGTTAATTATGAAAAAAAAAAAATTATTAGTTTTTTTGTAATATCGATCATTAAATAAATGCATTTTGTAGAATGCCTCTGCGTTATTGCTTTATTTTTTCTTGAAGAAAGCGCCCTTAATGTAATTTGCTTTTCTAGATTATGATAAGCAATGAATTTTACCGTAGTGTAATTGGAGTAAATTTCAGTTGAATCCCTCGTTTAATTCTTAGTCGCCTGCAGGTATGTGTGTGCATGCGTGCGTGTGAGAGCTCGTGTTTTAATTAGGTCTCTGTTACCCATATCCTCCGAGCTATGGGCTCAGAAATCCCCCCTCCCCCAAGAATAATTTAAAATTTGATACAAAAGCTCCAGTATCAGAACAACTAATGCGTTGATCGCCATGATCCTTTGCGATCCTTCACCATTCATCATGGAGTGTTTCATCAGTTTCTGAGGACTGGTGGTGCCAGATGGATTCTTTATTACCCATTTACTGCTCTATTTTTGAGACCTTCAAAGATGCGGTCGTCCGTTAACAAGGCAAAAATCGTAACCACTGAATCTTTTTACTTGACATCCAGGGAGGTCCATGAGAAACTCAATGGAAACCTGAAATTAGGTCTCTGTGGAGCTAAAGGGGTCAGACGTACCTACCAGAAAAATTTAAAAATTTATACAAAAGCTCAGTGTCTGAATAACTAAAGCATTGATCACCATGATTCCTTCCGTGCATATTCATCATTGAGTGTTTCATCAGTTCCTGTAGACTGTTGGGGCCACCTAGAATTTTTCTAATTTTTTACGCACATTTTTCTGTATTTTTGATACCTTCAAAGATGCGGTCGTCCGTTAACAGGGCACAAATCGTAACCATTGAATCTTCTAACTTGACATCCCGGGAGGTCCATGAAAAACTCCATGGAAACCTGAAATTAGGTCTCTGTTACCCATATCCTCCGAGCTAGAGGGATCAGACGTACCTTCCAGAAAAATAAAAAAAAATTATACCAAAGTTCCAGTGTCTTAATAACTGCTGCATCGATCACCATGATTCTTTGCGTGCATATTCATCACTGAGTGTTTCATCCGTTCCTGTAGACTGGTGGGGCCACCTAGATTTTTTCTAATTTTTCTGGTTTTTTTTCTGTATTTTTGATACCTTCAAAGATGCGGTCGTCCGTTAACAGGGCACAAATCGTAACCATTGAATCTTCTAACTTGACATCCAGGGAGGTCCATGAAAAACTCCATGGAAACCTGAAATAAGGTCTCTGTTACCCATATCCTCCGAGCTAGGGGGCTCTGACGTACCTACCAGAATAATTAAAAAGTTTATACAAAAGCTCCAATATCTGAATAACTAATGCATTGATCACCATGATTCTTTGCATGTATATTCATCAGTGAGTGTTTCATTGGTTCCTGTAAACTGGTGGGTCACCTAAAATTTTTCTAATTTTTACGCATTTTTCTGCTCTGTTTTTGAGACCTAAGATGTGGTTGTCCATGAACAGGGTATAAATCGTAACCATTCAACCTAGAAATTTCTTACTTGACATCATGGGGCGTCCATGAAAACTCCCTGGAAACCTGAAATTAGGTCTATGTTACCCATATTCTTTGATCTTTTGGGCTTGTTAATACCCCCTCAGTATAACTAAAAAATTGATACAAAAGCTCCAGTTTCCGAACAACTAATGCATTCATCACCATGATTCTATGTCTGCACATTCATCATGGAGTGTTTCATCAGTTTCTACAGACTGATGGCACCACTGATTTTTTTAAATTTTTTTACTAATTTGTCGTCAGTTAACAGGGCACAAATCGTAAACATTGCACCTAGAATCTTCTAACTCGACATCCAGGAAGGTCCATACCACCAACAACGTTGGCATTCAGATGATAAAATTCCTTTTGTGAATGTCTTTCTGGACAGCTGAGCGTTATGGCCCGGGTTCCTTGTTGGATCTGTTGTCGTTCATTCACCAATGAAAATACTTTAAGCTTTATTTGAATTGCAACTGCATGTGAGATATAACTGCTTTTAGTATAAGGGCTTATCAAATATATGAAATTACATGTGAAGATAGAAATTGCCAGAATTAACAAACATAAAAAGCGCTATAGTGCGCCGTTTTTTTTTTGTTTTTTTTTTGTGTTCACAAAACAACACGAGTAGGCGTCCTTTATAAATATAAGATTTATGGCCGACGAAAGCGTCATGGATTTACAAATACCAGAAATTCTTGTTTTGTGGACACAGGTTTACGCCCTTGACTAAAACACAGCGGGCATTGACGTGAATACTAGTATATTTTATGGCAGGACGCGACAGGTATATCGCATAGTTTTCTAATGACTGCACGATCAGCCCGCACCGTTCGTTACGCTCTGCATAGTAACTTTTTTTTCTGCAAAGAGAACACGAGGTCAGCCGGTACAGACATGTCGCACATCAGATCAAACGGAATCTGGCGAGCCGTGTAATACTGCTTTATAAGTGTATTTGCCCATATCAGTAAACATATGCGTGTTTGTACACATAACCTAATCAAGATCAAATTAATCGCATATTTAAGTTTATGATTTCCTCCTCTGATCTGTTGCCGTTACAGTTACATGTTTGCAAATTCGCTGTGAAAATCACAAAATAACTATATACGGAAAGTATCTTTCTCTCTTGTAAAGAGGTATATAAGTAATTTTACAATTAAGGTTGTATCCTAATACACTTTATACGTATAAACATATCTTGATTATATGGAAAGTTATTTTTAAAGACCAAACAGCAGTACCCAAGGAAAACCAGTTATTATAAGCAATTCATTCGTTGCAATCATAAACCATTCATTCGTTGTTTTATTAATCATTAATCTCGGACGATACGGCACCCCAACTAAAATAACATTTCGGATTAATCTAAAGGAATTTACATATAAAAGTGCTGAAATGGCAGTGCTAATGACCGATTTACAATGTAATCGGGTACCATCAAGTACATTTGAGTTAATTCATACTATATAGACTCGCGCCCTTCATCTTTATGTTATACTCGCCATCTAACGGTAATAAACTTGTGCTCAGTGACGTGATGAAATTGGTGTTGGCTTCAGATAAATGTTTATGGACGATGAAGTCTACTAAGGGCCAGCCCCTAGCTCAAAATACACTGTGTATTAATCTGAAATATATGTTTTGCATATGCATATTTTGTATATATCTATTGTGGAAACTGGAAACTGTGCAGCCTAGTCATGACTTATGTAAAATTATGGTTATTAGAAAGGTGAAACGAATAAATATGCCTTTGGAGTTAATATTTCTAGTGAAAGCATTTGATTAATTTTGATGTGTTGCTCAATGGAACTTAAGAGGTAAACTGTTCCGTAAAGTAATTGTAGTGTTACAGACATGATGGAATCATGCCCCTGTCACTTAATTGTTTTTTGAGAGCTGGATGGTCGCAGTCGGGCGTTCAGGTGAGACCTGCCACAACTCTATATACAGTCCGGTATAAGCAGACGCTACTGTTAACAGTAAATGCAATACCTACTTATCGGACAAAGTTGGCAACGCCCAGTACATTAAGCAAATGCATCCACTTTCATCACAGGCATGCGGTGATCTGAATTCATTATCACTACCTCACAGGCTTTTAAGTATTAGGTTCCGTTAAAATCACCTTGCGACATGATCACAAAAAAATGCATGAACAGTTGTTACGGCTTGTATAAATATAACCCTCATAGTATTCAGACGTTATAATTAACATTCCTTTGACGCTACTGTACGTTTCAGTATGTGAATTATTCATACAATGAGCAAGTGGTTCACCGATAATAGGCAATTTCGGATTGTATTTTATCCAGAACAGTACAAGCGTCTTTGTCTGACATTAAAGAGCAGTACGCGGTATAATATAATTAACATATTCGACACCTATTGCACTAAATTTGAATGGCGTACATATCTAACACAAAGCGGATAATGCAAGATTAGTGTAACGCATCTTTTCTCTGTATCCAGGGTATGACTATTTCAGCAAGATTGAACTTTCTTAATACGTTTCTCTATTTCCATACTGCAGCGCCAAGGGGGGGGGGGGGGGGTTGCTGAAACCGAAAAAGCGCCCGAATTTGCATTTCGTACTACTTATTATTTATTTATGTTGTTTATAAAGACTAAGTTGATACTGGGAATACCAATTTCCCTATTTGAGTCTAATATTCAGAGGCAGATAATGATTTCTTCAGTTACTAATCTGTATACTATGTACCGTAGGAGGGTAGACATGTTTTATCAGGGGGAGGCTATGTATGAACTATGAGCTATGTATACTGACTATATGAGCTATGCAATACTCACACTATGGACACATGTATTCATGTCGTGATAAACTTCTACTTCTGTTGTTTTTTAAATGCAAGGATTAATTTGAAATATTTGAGCTTTTAATGAAAATTATTGCGTGTACTCTCTATTTATGGAGGCAATAAAGATTTACATACATACATGTTGGCATTCCTGGCTTACGTTTTCCCCTGAGCCAGGGTGCTTGGTCCCCCTCTTTACCAAAAGTAACTATTCGCCCTTGTTCTTCGTGCAATTAAGAAATCTTTATAAAGGAGAGATGATTATATCAAAATCATAGTGTTTTATACAACATAAAAAATATGCCAATTCTGTGTGTGTTTGTGTGTGTGTGTGGGGGGGGGGGGTAATTATTAAAACAAATAATACATGAATTCCCTAATAAGTAAATGAGACAACAGAGATATGAAACCTACACCGAGACAGTGTAGTTGGCATGTCTATTATCACCGCGTTTCAATCTTAGTTTTAATTTTGTCCTCATGAACCTACAGTGGATAAGTATGTCCTCCAAGGCCAAGAGAAATAAATAAATGAATAAAATAAAAAGTATGGTTCTCCGGCACCGCCCGTGTTAATTTTAACCCCCGGCATAAAAAAATATATCTTTCAAGAAGATAAAATAATACAATATTGATCAGATTTCCGGTGTTATGTAGTGCTTTTACCTGTTAAGGCAATAAAGTCTGTTATTTTTATGCTTTTCCCTGATCATATGACAATTTTATCGAAACATACAACAAAAGGAAGAAAAGAAATATCGCCTGCCCGCACTGATTTATGAAAAAAGTGCCTGAGAATCATACCTTCTTTTTTTTGGCCTAACAGGACGATAATCTCAGGGTTTAAAAGATGTGATATATAGTATATAGGCAAGTGGATAATTTGTTTCCTTTCCAGTGTGACGATTTGCAAATATAAGATATTTATTAACCTAAGCATTTTTAATACACCTAAACATATTTTCTCGCGCATGCTTTTGTTAATGCACACGACATCCTTCCCAGCGTCTTCTGAATCGCTTATAAAGCATTTCCCAGAGAAAGTCAAAATGAAGTTTAAGAACACTTGCATGACAATAACCACTGTTGTGTCATACCCGAAAAGCACTGTATCCGGACAAAACTCAATGAAGCGTGGAAAATAACATGTCTCCGACATAGAATTAATATATATTAGCCGCGGTATTACATATTATCACAACATATGGTAGTTATACTATTCATCAATGTATAACTATACAACTGTATACAGGAAGTTAATAAGAAATGGCCAGTTTGTTAACGGTGCGTTGTTGCATGGCTTTCTGAACTTGACACATTGTGTAGAAAGGTTTCACATCCGCCATAGATTGTTTGAAATCAGAATAACACGCGCGTCACAATAGGCATACACAAAGGACCATCCATATCTATATATTATACTATATAAGGGCGTGGTATCAGAATATTCTGTAATACTGTGACTGTAATTTTTTACGTAACGCGTATATTTGGATTTTTTTTATTTGCTGCGTCATAATATATTATAATATAGATACGTAAAATGCATACTCTGGTTGGCTTTTTATTCGCGAAGGCTTCAAATTCGCGATGTCCGCGATCAGGAATATATCACAAAATTAAATCTTCGTAATAAAGACGCTCTATATCCACATAACTGAATATTTAATTACAACTCATTAACCTCATTGGTATCATATTTGCTTTAGCTATGCTTATTGCTTTGCAAGTAAAAGATATTGATATCGTGAATAATAACAGCTATATTATGTAATCTGCAATTTGAACATTGATATCATAAATATTACTAGGTTTTCTATTATTATCAGCGTAAAATGGACAAGAATTTCCTTTGGATCCATGTCATATTATTAAATGTTGGCGAGTTTTAAATAATATATTGTGCACTGAGGAACCATCATGGAATAATCGAAGAGTAGATAACACGAGTTTTAAACGCCGCGATATGCCGTTTGCCGCCTGGCATTCAAATTGAGTTAGTGTTCAGACATGCTAAGTTGACGATGGGCAGTCTGTGTAAGGGCTGGTGTAAAAAGGGATCTTATCCTTTTCTGAGTCTATATTCCAATTGCTCGCAAGCATAAAAAGATGGTCATATTATTCAATTTGTCTTTTCACATTTTTACAATGTATATCTGCCATTTTTATTCATTTGATCTCTTGCTTTATAAATAACTAGCTGATAAACCCGGTATACCGGGCGTTTTTCCGGGGTTTGGGAGATATATTTACTGAGATATTGAATGTTGGCTAATTTTTTATTATGAAAGTTAAAAGAAAATATAGATTTTTAGTGGGATACTCTCGGAATACGATATGTACAAATATTTTTTACTGTTATTTTGTGGCGCTGTGCTGGTGAAAAAAAAATCATACCCGGTATGTTTACCTTGTCAGTGATGGTTTACATTGCGAACCGGAATGAGACGCGGAGGCATACAGTGCTTTGTTGATATTACCGAGCATTGCGCACAAACGTGAACCGAATTCCTTTTATAAGTATTAGATTAACCTAGTGACGGTAGTTGCAATTGCGATACGTTTTGCCCATAGTGCGGGCTCTGTCGGCTTAATTTATGGGAAGATCGTGCCCCACGGCCGTGTTTCACTCACGCATTTGCGGGGGTTCTTCAGTAGTATGACCCAGCTACGTGGACAAATAGGATCCCAGGGCCTGCAGGTGCAGTACTCACCTGGCCTGGTTAACACAAGGCTTTAAATGAGAGGAAGCGTGTCCTGTCACGTGCATGGTCCAACCCCGAAATGGGGGTCACCCCAAATTCCGTTATCAAGGATTAGGATAAGATCATATATATTATTTTTGACGTTACTTTAAAATTATTTAAAATGTTCGTTAACTGAGCTCTTGTCATTCCCTTTGCAATTTGATACACACCAGACCTCATTTGTTTCTAAAATCACTGAAAACGTCTTAGATAAGTGCGCTCTAACTTACACGGTAAAGTTATCTATTCATGATTGGATCATCCCATTTCATTGCTGAATTCATCCCACCTCGCGGTTCTTACAACCTAAGCTCAGATAAGTTATCATGCCTCCCAATACCCTGCCCATTATCTACCCATATCTGATTCTACATACGTCATATCTCAAAATAACGGTTGTAAAAACGAAAAGGCATTTCATGTAGGAAGCCACACCGAGTGATAAGACAGCGAGCCTGTTTATGTGTTTCTGTACATGACTCATTGCCGACCAGATATTGTTATACTGGACTTGTTTCTGGATAAGGTTTCATGAAAAAAAATAATCTAGAACGTGTAATGGTGAATCACTTTTTTTTCTCAGTAACTCGCTATTCATCAAGTATATTCATCACTATCTCACAGGATGTAATAACATTCTGTAGTTATTTGTAAAAGCACTCGGTCACTTCCCTTTTCACCTGTTGATGAGGACTGATTGCTGTTTCTATAGCTGTGTCAGATTATTTTACAAAACACACAATAAAAACAATGCCAAAAAAAAGAATTATAAATAGAAATACATGTAAATAGACGTGAGACGTTGACCCAAATAACTGTTACATTAATATTACACTTTATACACTGACGCACATAATGCACAGATTAATCACCTTTACTGTGTAAATCAAAACTTTTTTATGGCTTACCTCACCTACTGCAAACAACATATTCTCTATTACTTTTTAATTTTATTTCGATATAATCTGGACCACATCAAGTTATTTCCTCTGAGTAATCAATTACTAAAAAAACAAAGTAAACCCTTCCTAGTGGGCACCTCCATAAAATGGTCACCTCTATAAAGTGGGCACTTTTTGGCAAACCCTTTTTTATAATTATTTGTGTAGCTTTTCTTACCTCTACATATTGAGCACCTCTATAAAGAGGGCAGTTTGGCACGGTCCCAAAGGTAACTACTTTATAGAGGGCCACTTTATAGATAAACTTATAAGATATGCCTCCATCTCTGTTAAAGAAAATACCATATAATTCAAATTTTATCTTATGTTATTTGGGAAAAGATGTGGATACAAACATATCTATATTAGAATTAGGTCCATCTTTAAAACCATGACAGTAATATATTACAATAACGCCGCACTAGGTATATTTGTCTCCGCGTTATTTACGTAAACGGGAATACTTCACACAATCAACTTTACCGATTTATGAACTATTTATATAGGTTCTTTATTAGACATTAAAACATTTTATTGATCAAAGTGAAATTAGATTACCCATGTTTTCTGTCTTCATCAATATACTGCCATAACAGTTGGTAGACGGCGGTCAAATCTCCCGTCCATTGGTGTAATTATATATAACGTGCAAGACATGTTTAAAATGTTTTAAATGTTTAAAAATACGGTAAAACTTCACCAACATGACCCCATTATGTTAGTGGTGATCGACATGTTAGCGGGATTGGTGCGTACTTTAGTTGTTCTGTCACGTTAGCTGCTGGATTATATAAGTGGGGTGGTAGTGATAGCGAGGTGGTGGTGTAAGGGGGTTGGTAGTGTTTGTATTATGGTCATATTAGCTAGATCGTCTTTGTTGATGATTGCAAGACGTTCATATTTACGGAGTAGTCGTATTAGCGGTATGTTCATGTAAGCGAGATGGCCCTGTTAGCGGGACGATCATGTTTGCGGTATGGGCATGATGATGGGGTGGTCGTATTAGCCTGATAAACATGTTAGCTGGGTGGTCGTGTTAGCTTGGTCATCGACAAAGATGGTTTTATCTGTATTTGAAGGAAAGCTCAGTAAATCTTCAGCCAGCATGAGATCTGACCTTGCTAACTTCATCTCCGCCGGCAATGACATATATATCTCCGATCATTTGCATTTAATCATATCTGGAAAAAATGATCCACTATTCATTTTATACCTGATGGCAAACTGGAGGAAGAAAGCGATTCCTCTTACTGTTGATACACGCAGAATCGTACTTTAATTCGGCAGTAAGTTTGTATCTTTATGCTCAGAGCTGGTTGTTTTTAGTCATGCTTGAACATATGGCAAAGCGTGAAGGCTTTAGCTGGTCACGGATGAATTAGCCACAGTGCATTACAATAAAGAACAAAATCGCTCATGGGTGAATAAACACAAGGCATTCGTGCCCTGCAGCAGTAGTCAGACGATCTGAGCGCGCATGCGCAGGTAATGTATTAAAACTGACACATGTGGCTGGAACAGTGTACACAACAAAATTCCGACTTTTAAGGTGGTTTCGTGCAGAGGGTAAAGAAACAGGTGTATCGCTATATTTTAATACTAAGTAAACCAAACGGATCGTTTGAAGAAAACTGCGAATTGGAGTTTAATCAAGGTAAGGACAAAAGAATTTTCGCCGACTGTACATCAAGTCATTATTTATTGGTGATCAGAGTAGTGCTGATCTGAAATCAGGACAGCCGAGGAACAGCGTCAGTATTATATACTGAGGTGATACATATGCTTAGGATTAACACGTCAAGGCCACCAAGAACCTTCATTATTGATTTACCGAACTTAGAAGAAGAAAAAGTGAAACTTACAGAGACTTATCAGAAGAAGCACATGCTGATTAAGTGAAGTTGCAAATGAAAGAAATAGTTTCCAGTCAGTGTGTGAAGAAGAATTGAGAAACAAAAGGCAGCGTCTTATGATGATGATAATGATTGATATGATTAGCATGCATCAATGAATCTGCTTTATATATATGTAATAACCCCATACGTAACGATCTGTTATTGAACCGTTGTTAGTGAAGTAAACGGCTGGTTATTCTGTGTCTAAGAGTCGGTTTATAGAGGTAGTCGTAAACCTGATAAGATATTTGATTTAATTTTTGAGTAAAGGAGGCCAACCTGTATGTTTGGAAGTTGCTGGAAGTCTCCAGTACTATTTGATAGATCTACATTTATATGGAAGTCACGTCCCGGTGCCGGAGTACACAAACGACGATGTTACAATCCATTACATTCACGACGGTCTGCATCACGCTGACATGCGCAGTGGGAGTAGCGCTGGCTCATCCACGTGTTTTCACTCGTGGAACTTTACGGTAATTTATCATGTTTTTATTTATTGATTTGGTCTCATGAACACAGTCTAGGCTGTAAAGCTATAATTTATACTCATAAAAAGGAGACCACACATACAGACCCCAGAAGCCATGACAGAGCATGAAAGAAAGAGATATAAGAATAAAGTTGTAACGAATAAATATAACCACGGTGTACTCGTTTGCCACTTACATACATAATATTTAACATGCTATTTCACATGTTTGTTATTAGATGTTTTGTCGGCAGTTAAACAGATCTGAACCTACTAGTGATGAGTCCCTATTATGTATGTACCCGTTGAATGCCACTTTTGTGTATTTATATGTTATAAAAGAAAACTCTCAAATAATTCTATTTAAACCTAAGTTTTCCCGGAGAAATTATTATTTTGTGTCAGATACTCTTTGACTTCAAAGGGCTTACTATGCATATATGAGTCTACAGTATATATGTCCTCGTATGTCTGGTCACCGTTCATCTAAACCCGTTACTTCATTAACCAATCAGTGTAAGGGAAACGAATAATTGAAAGATCCTAAGTCCACATATATCTGATAGACGATGGGGTAAGGGTTAAAGTGTGAAATACATAATTGAGAATATTGAATCATCATCTATCTTCAGGCATTGTTTCCTTTTGGTGTGGCTTTCTCCATCATGTAAGCATGGGCCTTGTGTTTAAAGAGATGAATTTTCATTTATTAAATATAATATGTGTGTATACTTTCAAACGTAAAAACTAGTTATCGGATATATGATTTGATTTCTTTATTTGTATTCAGATTTTACCTTTACCGTAATATATTTTTCTTAATTTGTATTGACTCTAGGACCCGGAAGTTTATAATTTTCCACTCATTTCCATTCATTTGAATCTATTTTCATCTTATCACTTATTGTAAACTCTATTTACAAAAATTGAGTTCACCATATTATATTTAAAAACACCGGCACTAGACATCTCCAAAGAGTTAAATGCATTCCTGGATCGTCCAAATGCAATTTGTGCCATCTAATCTACTCAGACACTAGTTTTATATAAGATTAGATAAAAACCCTTCATGTAACGATGAAACATGTAGTTAAATATATAAAAGGTAGTTAACAAGAACAAAAGTATTAAATGTGTAGTGTTCACCATAACCATGCAAGCCATATTTATCGCTTTGTCCGTGCTTATACTCCTTCTGCCATGGGCCTTATTTGTGAAGAAAATGTAAGGTGGCATGTTCTTACAGAAGACCCCCGGTCAAGAAAAAGAGACACTCGTTAAAAATCTGCTCCCGACAACTAAACTCTCCTTCTGATCAACGGTAAAATTCCTTCCCAAAAAATATCACAATTTTCACACAATATATTTTGACAAATACATGTCCAATAATAATAAAAAAAAGAAAAATTGCACACTTTTAACACTTTTTTAAACCTATATTTTAAATTATATTTATTTAAGCATACATCATACCTGATACCAAAATTTGATGTAGTCTTATAGGTAGTCCTTTATGTATTAAAGGTGTTTGTCCTCTATGAAAATCAGCAAACGTTAGGTAAGGCAAAGGGGAAGAGTATATTGATTATTAACGACATGATATTAAGAAAAGAAAAAAAAAAACTAGACACTTACATGCAGTAAGTACCTGATAACTATTATATCTGAAGTGTTCAGAATCAAACAGAGGTCATGTACCTTGGTGTAACACTCGTCGATTAGCCTGAGACACAGTTAATGATTTGAACATGAAGTTAGACTTAATAAATAACAATTAGTTACTCCCGGAAGTACGTTCCAGTACGTCGCTGCTCATTCTGATCGTGACCGGTGTGGTCGTCACGGTGGTACGTCATTATATGTCCTGTCAGCTTAAAAACACAGCAAAAATAGGGTACCTCTGAACAAGATTATTGTTACTTACGGTAACTGCCGCACTTGCTTATCAGCGCCATCTAGTATTAAAAGTTTGAACGATTTAGAAGTTTAAGATATCATTCTTTTCGATTAAATGTTAACTTAAATCATATTTCAATGCAACGTAGTGAAGCTTTATGTATGCCTTTTAGCAATCAACTCAAATGTATAAAAATGAACAAAGGAATTAGCCAGATTTAATGAATTACTCAAACGTTATGGGTTTCACTAAATGAACACAAGATGGCACTGAGAAGCAAAAGCGGGAGTTACCATAAATAACATAAACCTTTTTCAAATGTACCCCATTAACATTGAAGCCACTCGGACAGAGACGGGTTTCTTTTTTGCCTCTACAATTTTATTTATAGGATTGCACATTTTCTTTCAAAGACTGGATTACTATTTTTTGTTAAATCGGGTATAAAACTCTATATTTATCGTTTAGTATGAAAACTTAATATGAATCTGCATAGTGGATAAGAAATCGAAAATGGTAGCATATAAAAAATACGGGATTTGTGGAAAAAAAAGTAACTGTAATAAAACTTATCATAACATGTACTTTTAGGATTTTCTTTTAATATAAATATTAAACATTCAAAATTTGTTCAGAAAGCTTGTGATGTAATATATTCAGTAAAACAAAATAATTATAGTTAATCACAGGTGCCTCTTCACATATGCTGAACTAGACTGTCCCACATGGGGACCTAAAGGAGTAATTCCAGAAAATTCTTTCTCATTATCATGTTTCTTCAGAGCCATACAATTATTTGTTATTTTCTTACTTAACGTAAAATACCTTAACGGTTTCCAAGTATACAGCAGATGTTTCGTTATGATTCAAAAGGCTTTTATTTATTGTGCTGATATATATTCCCATGCCTGATGGAACTGGCCAGCTGTTTTGTTGAAAGTGTTTTATATAAAGTCTGCTTTTTATCTGAACAGGACAGAAGAGGCAGAAACGTATCGCAGAGAAAAGGTAAGGCCTGTATGATTCATAATGACGTTATGCCCTAAAATAACTGCCCGAAATCATGCATGCTTGGCCCCCTAAAAGAAGAGACAATTAGTTCTGGCCATATGTGATTTCATATACTAAAATGTACATGGCATCTTATCAACATTCGTTCATACCTGTATTAACATTATGTTTTCTCTCAGCTGAAAACAAACACACATGCATATATATATATATATATATATATATATATATATATATATATATATACACCACCCAAGTCACTACAGTTGTTTTAAATCTCTTAGTCATGAATTTGGGCAAATTTTTGTTTTATGCAAAATGGTGTTTTCAGCTAGCAGTTTAAAACTAGTTGCCTGGAACTTGCAAAGCTTGCTTGTTGCAGAAAGAGGAAAGGCACATTGGACATTAATATCATTGACGAAATTGAATAAGATGACTATCATTTCTTAATATGTTAATAAATGCTAGTATTTAAGGCAACATTTTCACGTTAACTGACTTAAAACTCTCCCTGATACTGCACCTGTACTGTTATTTATATTTCAGAGGGGAGTCACCAGCGGTTCAGGTAAAGCAATTTTCATTATTTGTATCAACTAAAGAAATAGACAATTATATAAATTTTATTACACAAAATCTCATCATGATGAATATTTGATGCCTTTGGTTTTAGTGATCCACATCTACAATATGTAATAATCTATATTATAAATGTAATTGACGGTGGTAGACTTAACTGTTGTCATGCAATTTCTAGGCGTTCACGCCTTGGAAATGTACGTTTTTGATCTTGAATTGTCGGGAACGATGTTTGTCCCAAGGGGGGCCATTTTCCATAATTCTTTATAAATTCAGAGAAATTTGACATTATCTCCCTAAGGGCTGTCGCAGTGCAGGCTATCTTGATTTACTTCAATTAGCCCGGCCCATGTCAACTCTGACCACTAGCAAACTCGATGCATACATGATAAATCACCCCAAAGAAACCCTGTCCTGTACAAATCCTACATGCAGTCATCAAATGAACATGAACTAAGGCATGTTATTAGAAAAAAATCGAAATTGTGTACCGTTAACTCTGACTGACATTCTGCATAACATTATTTCCTTACTAAACATACTAAAACAATGCAAAGGATGATTCCCTTGACAAACGTGTATTAATTGTATAAACACGCTACTTTTTTGCTAGAATCTGGGGTTGGTGAGTGGGACGAGTGGAGCGCCTGGATTTGTGACGTCACGTGTGGGCAGGGGACTGCGACCAGACAGAGGGTTTGCCGGTCCGGGGACTGTCAAGGTGTAAAAAGAGAGGAACAACTGTGTCAACACAAGCCATGTAATGGTAACTACATTATTGAACATACAACTTACATTCAACAAGACTGAAGTGGTTTTGCTCCTGCGTGTGTGTTTGTCTGTGCAAGCGTCCTGGTGTTATATAGGATATTGTAACGTGTTTTCTAATTCAGGTAAGAGCAGCTTGGGTCCGTGGTCTGATTGGTCCTGTTCTGTAAGTTGTTTCCTTGTACATGTGAGAGCAGCTGTAGTCCGTGGTCTGGATGGTCCTATTCTGTACATAACGTGTCTTCTTGTACATGTGAGAGCAGCTGGAGTCCGTGGTCTGGATGGTCTTATTCTGTACATAACGTGTCTTTTGTACATGTGAGAGCAGCTGGTGTCCGAGGTCTGGATGGTCTTATTTTGTAACTTGTTTTCTGGTACATATGAGCGTAGTGTTGTCCGTGGTCTGCTTGGTCCTGTTATTTAATGTGTTTTCTTGTACATAAGGTGCAGCAGGAGTCCCTTGTCTACTTTGACGTGCTCTGTAACATGTTTTCTTATGCAGGTGAGAGCGGCTGGGGTCCGTGGTCTGCTTGGACCTGTTCTGTTACCTGCGGAACAGGAGCTTTTAAAAGAAAGCGCACGTGTTACGGCCTTTGCTGGGGGCATTCTCACGAAGCCAAGATATGCCAGCGACAGCTGTGCCCAGGTATCTTGCTGAGCCTATAAAATTTTCTCAAAACGTTTAACTGTCGCTTCGAGACAAAATCACCGATAAATTTATATAGTTACCATAGCGTCAATACAAAACTTATCCCTTTGCGTATTTTGTAATAATATGATATTGTAACGTCTGAAAACTTAATTATATTTAACAGGATTTATAAAACAAGATATTTTAACTAGTCGTTTGATATCAAAACATTGTTCACATCTGGTTAAGCTAATTATCTATATTATTGAATATAGAGGGGGAAAATGAATTCGAGATATTGATATTGTAATGTAGTTTAATATTTGCCGCTAAAAAAGATGCTTGTATGCTATTACCGTGAGCTTAAAATTGTGTACTGTTTATTTTTTCAAAATTTAAAATGTTAAAATTTATTAAATTGAATGATCATTTCTAAAATATGTATATTATCAGCATAAACACTGTACCAGGGTGAAAATGCAACATAATTTATGGGTCTAATCTTATTTTTAAATGACGTGGGTCTATAATTAATTTTAAATGACGTGTTAGATGATTTTGAATGAGGGGTTTTGGACAGCGATGTTACCTTAATGCCAATGGGCAGATGTATTGATAAAGAATTGGAGCAAGAAAGACAAATGAAATTTATTGGCTGTTTAAAGTAATGTGTATTCCGCATTACGTAATTAACCTCACTTAATTCAGGTTTTGGAGCATGGGGTGAATGGGGACCATGGAGATGTGACGTCCAGTGCGGGGTCGGCATGGAGACACGTGTGAGGGTGTGTTCAGCAGAAAAATGTATAGGAGACTCTACACAGAGGCGGAGGTGTCAGAGGCCTTCTTGCACAGGTAAGACACAGGTACATAAAACACAGAGAAAATCCCATTCAAGTTTCACACCCACTTCATCACTTCCGACAATATAGTTAACCTATGATTCATAGACATAGGTTAAGCCGTAGAAGTGTGCCTCCCTAAGTTGAGAACTAATGCTTTTTTAAATAAAAAAATCCAAATACTTCGTTTTAACAAGAAAATATCAATGACATACCATGTGAAATTGTTGGTATAATTTTCCGTATTTATGGTACTGCAGGTCAAATGAAAATAGGAAATATTGAAGTAGGCAACCCACGCTTGATTGAATTCAGTTTGAAACATTATCTTCAAGATATTACATTTTGTAGTAAGAAATAACCTTTTTTAACTATATTTAACACGTCAAAATCTTCCTACGCATTGAATGAAGAGTTCAGTTTTAATATTTGATATCTAGGTTATTTTCACTTTCATTCGGCATGGATTTCACTGCTACCTAGTTTTGGCATTACTCTATTGTTAGCTTATACATTTGAAACAATGCTATAGCTATGAGCCATGTCCGAAAAGTTCTAACATGCAACATTTTCCAGCAGATATATGACAGCAGTCAGCTCAAATAAAGTAAACTAAACTTATAAGTGTTAATATTAAGTTGTTCAAATTGGAGGTTTAGGGATTGCTCAGTGCTTCTGAAGGTAGCTACCCCGTTCAGAACATGGCGTAGGTGTCAGGATAAAGTAATGGGGGAGAGTGTATACTAGTATGTGAATGCTACTTACATTCCACCAGGTGTCACCAGCTGGACCACCTGGTCACCATGGGAATGTTCAGTCACGTGCGGGTTCGGTGCTGAGAGACGGAAGCGGAAGTGCCGTGGGTTCTGTCTTGGACACTCACATGAGGCCAGGAACTGTGGGCGGGGCCTCTGTCCAGGTAGTATACTTTAACTCATCACTTCATGAGTCCAAGAGTTGCACGTATTATTTTGATGATGATTCTTTTCAACATTTGTATATATATCAAAATTTAAAAGAATGAAACCAAAATCATAACATGCATATATTTTATTAATTTATAAAAAAACAGTCTATTTTTGTATCACACCTGACGCTCCCAAGGCAGCGGAAATCTTGCGCTTCTAAAGAAGCTCCTGATTTTCCCGCTGCCTACTTTGACCGTTTATGAGGCACTTAAACACCAGTTGGCTTGTCTGCTGAAAAACTGCTGATATGACTAGCAGCCAACCAAATGCCAGTCAATAAACACTAGACAGGCATCAGGCTCCGCCCAGAAACCACGTGGGGGGGCCATTCTCTCTGAACCTGTGGCCTGTTCAAACGGTTGCCGGGGTGATGAGCTGTCATTCAAAACGAAATGAACAACATTGGCTCCGTGTATTCCTCGCTTGGATGGTAAACCGTTTTGTCTTCAAGCACAGGGTCTCATCTGATTGGACCAAAATACAGTGCTGCCCTCTAGTGTAGCGATATAAGTTACGAGGTCAAAACAACAGCGCTTAGGATATAGGTAGAAGACCTATAGGTAAAGCGCTGTGTAAAGAGCGTAATCTCAACTAAAACCCATTGAGGAAGGTCAGCGTCACTGGTCACATTCTGAAACAGCTACATTTATAAGCTGCTGATTGGTTTTTAAGTGTCATAAATATCCTAAAAAATGTAAATTTCATGGTGAAGCTGCCAAGCCATGAGAGGCGCCATGTCACTTGGCCACAGGATTAAAAAAAACCAGATGGATGGAAATTCAATACAAATGATGGTTTTGTTGTGAAGCTCATCATTTTAATGTCAAATTGAGTTAAGTATGTAAGTTTAACAGAATAATTGCCTGATGGGGCACCTACTTTTGGAACATACAATAGTCAGTTTTAAAGATAGTGCTACTAACCCCACGATTTTCAGAATATTAACAACAGCTTCTGCCTCACGTGACTTTTTTTGTATATAATCTAAAGAACGATGAACGGACAAGCATGATAGATGGTGAATATATCTTAGTGAACAGCGCATGATGACGGACGGGCCTTAGTGGACGGGACATGATGGACATGACGCAGTATGCTTAGTGAAGAGACATGATGACGGACGAGGCTTTGTGGGCGAGACATGACAATTGACGGGTACACGCAGTTCGCCGTTCACATATCGTTTTTGAAGCGATCTTGTTGTGATCGAGAGGGGTGTCGCTGTAGAATCCAAAACGTGACGTCATATGTTTGGAGAATTTCTTGCATCTCACGTGTTTGTCATCCATGTGCTTGTCGGCGCACTGACCGATTTAAGGGACAGTAGGGTAGTGACAGATCAGGATATCTACAGTAAAAAGCGAGAGACGAATAGACCTATGAGTGCTTATGGCGGACGGACATAATACGCCTGCGGACCAGGGACGACGGACGGCGGCGGCTCTTCCGGATGCTGAAAAAAACCGATTGTTCCGAACAATACAACAGTAACGTAAGAACACCCATTAATTTCACTATTAACCCGTCATAATTAATTATTCCCGGCCAATATACCAATAATGAAACATGCATGTGTTACAGGCATGTGGGCCCTCTGGAATAGCTGGTCATGTGACGTCAAGTGTGGAGAAGGTCAGGAAACGAGGGAGAGGGTCTGTGTGACGTCAGATTGTAGCGGCGAGGGCAGGGAAACACGACCCTGTCAGCGGTTACCGTGCCAAGGTAAAATAATACATAAATATCCATGTTTTATATAGGACTCGTGTAACTAAAGTGTAAATTGGCCAAGGTGGTGTTACATTTAAGTCAGAGTTTGCAGCGCTTCTTGATAAAGAGATCTCCTGTCCCAAAGTTTCACTGCGTTAATTAAGCGTGGTTGGTGCATATCACGGTTAAGATGTGGTGTAGTGTCTAAACCAGAGCACAGATGTCACCACTTCTCAATATTTCTGCTGCAGAACGCTTACCTTGCCCCCCCCCCCCCCCCACACACACACTTCCATAACAATTAATTCCTCCAGAGTCACAGAAAAAGAAAAACTTCATGCCATCAAAAATTTAATTTATCCCTGACATAGAAGTAAACCACTGTATAAAAGCACAGCACAAGTATATGACGCAGTTTATATGACATCAAATACGATTTTAATTTGCTCTGACAAGGGTTTCCACCATTATCATTATTTTGGTACACTTTCTTTTCAAGAACTGTTACCATAGGCCGTTTTTAAACGTTTTAACCTCCCTCGCATTGTCATATTTAAAAGGACTCCCTCAAGAGGTTTAATTGTAAAGTAAAAGCAGTTTTTAACATACAAGCTTGATGTTGGTTGTTTCATTTTTCATGTGGTCGAAATGTAATCTGCCCGGTAACGGTTTGGATCGCGTCCAGTTTTATAGATTAGTTTGGTACAATAATATTGATTTATCATCGATCCCTTAACATTAGGAGATAATGGATATGAACACTGACCGATGTGAGTCAGACCACCATGCTTGATTAAAGGTGTGGTAAAATCTCAGGTTAACCTTGCAGAAAAAAGCAGCATTTTCATGGGTCCCGTGTTATACTGGAGTCCTTTATAAAGAGTCTTGTCGCCCAAAAGCCAAACGAACGCTTAATGTCAAAAAAAAAAAAATAAATAAAATAAAAAAAAAACAAAAAAGGGCACCAATAATTAACAGACTGAACAGTATTTTCATGAAATGAGAATAATCAGTTTCTAGAAATGAAAAAAAAAACAAAAAAAAAAAAAAAAACTGAATGTTAATTATTTTATTGAATGTAGGACTACTACTTTTTAAGTGTCAGAAATTTGTCGTAGACCTAGTATCTACGTATATATAGGGAAAATAGCTTCCTCTGCAAGAAAATAATTTATCCTTACACACGAATGTGCATTTTTATTTTATCCTCAATGAATCTTTATAAAATATGCTGTAAATGGAAATTACTGTTTGACCCGGGTAAAGTGTTCGTGTCTGTGTTATATTACAGTAACGTGGTTAGCCTGGGAGTCCTGGGCTTGTGACGTCACGTGTGGAGATGGAAAGAAAATCAGAAAGAGGAAATGTACAGGTTCCGGCTGTAATGGTGACTACACAGAAATACTCGCATGTCAGCAGTCACCATGCCAAGGTAGTGTTCAATTAATTGTATAGGTAACATGTAATCAGTACAGAAAAAAATAACTTAAACATTTATTTTTACGGGTCAGTACTTGTAAAATGCGGCACACAAATATTTCACCAAGCGGTGAGTAGCGACACCTTTTGTTTTCTTTATAAACTAAGTCGCGTCTAGATGGCGCTCCTGTCGAAAGTGAAAACGTGACAGATCTGTGTCGATCAGTTTCTTATCACCGTCAGATACAATTTACGGTTAGGTACTGTATTTTACAGTATTGACTATCTCTGGATTTCTATACGATACGTTGATTATCCATTTATGTTAAAGGCACCATTCCCGATACCTGACGCGTTTTGAATAAAAATATATTTTAACTTTTTTGTTAGAAAAAACAAACAAAACAAACAGCGCCGATCCCACGATCTTTTCATGCAGGGGTTAAAATTGACGCGTGCAATGCCTGAGAACTCTACCTTTTTTGCCTTATGCCTGACAAATCGCTCATAGACGAAAAGTGAATTACACTTATGCTATAAAAATAAAGGTTTATGGACAGCCTGGGGGGCATAGTCATGTGACGTCACTTGTGGAGAAGGAAAGGAACTGTTCGACGTCTACTTGTAGCGGAGACAACGAAGATCAATATTAAATCAATATTTCATGGACCTTAAAAGCCAAGGCTGCTTTGTTACCGTTGGGCGTTCCGAGTATTATGGTATGTCTTATGTTTATGTTTTAGTTATCTGGAATCAAAATTTACGTGTGGTATAATACAGGTTCCTGGGCCGCCTGGGAATCCTGGTCTTGTGACGTCACGTGTGGTAATGGAAGAAAAACGAGGAAGAGGAAATGTCCAGGCGCTAACTGTAAAGGTGACGACGCAGAAGTGTTGCCATGTCAGCAGGTCCCGTGTCAAGGTAAGATGACACTATGTATCTGTATTTTACGTAATACCTGTGTCTAAATAATTAAATTTTTGCGCTGGAGATGTATGCCAAAGATGTCTTTAAGCATACCTGATACCCGTGACACAATCTGTAATTTAAGGTTAAATAGTTGTATTGTAGCATTTCTGGGGTGTGTTGCGATAAGGTGCCTTAAGTTATTTAGGTGACTTAAGCCCAGTGCCATCTATGTGTCAATATGACAACCATTATGGTTAGGCCTGCTGCTGGGCTAAAGTCCAGTGTAATGTGATTGTAATAGGGCTTGGAGCCTACCGAGGAGGACACAAAATATAATTTCATGACGTCAATTTATTGAATTGCGTCAGTATAACATTAACGGAAATGATAGGTCGATGTGTTTTACAAGTGGCGGCAATAAACATGAGAAAAGTAATTCTAATGAAGTTACCTAATGAAGTTACCTAAACATATAAAATAAGTGGAATGCTAACTTACCCGGGTACTTATAACGCACGAATCCAATACAAATCTGCTTATGAAAAAAATAATGAAATAAAAATTCGAGATTGTCATGTGTATTTTATGCCAGTTTACACATGCTTTTACTTTAACGTTGAATTGCCTTAAACTCCCGGACCCAGTTTCAGTAAGAATGCGTATGGCTTATGTCAAATTTTACCGAGACGTCCCCCAAGTCGGCTGATCCAAGTCCTCCAGGTAAGTCAGTTTCAGTAAACGCTGGACATCTCCCTTCAGCGGCACCTATTAATGAAATAATGAACGACGGAGTAGACGATCTTTGAGAATGGATGACAAAGTTGTCAAAAGGGGCGTCAAAATTTTACAGAGAAAGAGTGCTTATCTCTCCTAGAACAGGTGAAGATCAGGACAGATGAGAAAGAATATTACAACAAAATATATAGCCAAGTGTTATACAGGTTATAACCACAATTTTTACAATTCACAACAAGACAACAGGGGTAAATAATGTTTTGACGCTTGATGGTCGGTGACGTATATAAAATGTGCATATTCCAGTCAGGAAGAAAGTCCCGGGACGGTTGGTCTTCCTGGTATTGCTCGGTGTCATATATATATATATATATATATATATATATATATATATATATATATATATATATATATATATATATAATTCCAGTTAAGCAGAAGGGCTGGGGCGCATGGTCATCTTGGGCATGCTCAGTAACATGTGGAAATGGTGTTGAGAAAAGGAGACGCCGTTGCTATGGCGCCTGCTTGGGGCACTCGCACGAGGCAAGGAACTGTCACCGGGATTCTTGTCCAGGTGAGTTTTACAGAGAAAGATGAACTATCCCAACCACGTGACCATCACCTCTTCAGTAGAGAGTCCACACTTAAGAGTGGTTTATGCTGATACGCGGCCCTCACACTATACCGTTTTCCTTGTGTTTTGGCAACGTTATTTCGCGTTGTGAAATCGCCTGGAAACGAGTGACAAATTGCATGACAACGCATACAGATGCACATAGTATATAGAATGTAGAAAACGCGTAGGAACGTAAACATGCGAGATGTGTTGAACTCTTTTGGAAATGTTAAAAAGAAAAATCGTGAAATCGCACTAGAACGCCAAGAACTCCAAGGACAAAACGCTCAATTGTGCAGAAAAAAAAACACGGAACGTAAACGCACACGAAAATACAACACATTACTACAAAGACATTTGTCACAAAGACGTCGCCCCAACTTTTGTTAACTCCCCCCACACCCAAAAAAAAAATTTATTTTTTTTTATCCTAAAAACGTGGCCTCTATCGCTTATACAATGCTCACGTGTAAGGGGCCATAAAGTCTCATTGAGAAAGTTGTAATGTATGTCGGAGGCGACATTTCTTAAGCAAGAACCTTATCATTTTAAATCAATAATGGTTATTTGTTGTTTTTTTTTTTTCTGCTGTCATTTGTATCTTATCTTTTGATATCTGCATGATATGATGTCATACTGCGCCAATCAAACGTTTTTTGTTTAATCAGAACACTAAACTCTTCTAATGAGTTAGATGATTTGGGTAAATCATCTCGCTCAAATACTATGGTCCCTTCACATTCGCGGGGTTAATATTTCGGGAATTTTACTCTGACAGTGAACCGTGAGGGTGGCATTCTACGATCTCCGAATACAATAACCACATAATATATCCATTTTTATATGAATACGTTTTCATTAAATAATATTTGGGTTTAATCGTAACAACTGGGTATGGAGTCCGAGTGGAATATCGAATGACTGGATGTAAATTTTCACCTTTGGTAGATAATGTCAAAGAACGTTGATTTACGGGAACGTGAAAGATCGCATATCATTAATAATATCAACCTTTTACATTTTGACTGGCCTTTGATTCACAAAGGTTTTGTTTAACGATTATTTAAAAGGGAACCAGTACCATGTAAACTTGCATTTAATAATTCCTTTTAAAATACACAACAATGGCAAATTTATGTTTCTTTGAAACTGTTTTTTTACTGCAGGTAATGGAACCTGGAGTGAGTGGGAATCTTGGTCCTGTGATGCTAGGTGTGGACCTGGTGCGGCCACGAGGCGGAGGTGGTGTCCAACTAATAACTGTCAGGGAAACAGCACACAGACCCGTCCGTGTCAGGGAACATATTGTTCAGGTGACCGGTTATGAGTAATGAGATTTGTGCATAGGTCTTTCATTCAGTTGCCTCTTATTTGGTTATGCGAGAAATTAAGACATGTATTAAGTATTTGTATGATAATATTAGTTATCAGAGTTGAGCGTCAAGGCGAGAATTTGTCGCCAGGTGGCATTGGGAAGTTTATAGCGAAGTATTGCACAATAACGCACATATTTAATTAAATACACGGTATAACATCGTTCTCATATCAGCAGCAGATTCCACTGAATTACGTGCGGTGGTTGAGTGTTTCAGATTATCAGGAATGTATTGTTTGATTTAAATATTGCATACATTACTGTCATGAATTAGGGCATTGGATATTGCGGATAACGAAGGGCAGGAGATGCATTATATATATATATATATATATATATATATATATATATATTTATATATATATGGTTGACAGCTAGATTGTTGATGGAACAGATGGCAAATGAAATTATGATTATATCGAATAAGAAGCACTTGCCAGTTAAAGTGACAGAAAACTCCCTGCAGAGACCTGAGGATAGATACAGGAGTAATGATAATCACTGACAGTGTAAATTGTGTATTTCGGGCTTATATTTTACTTGAATTTATAAGCATTTCAATAAAATTAAAATTTTAGTAGACAAAGATTTTTTTTAGAAACTTCCCATTTTCAATAGATGACAAAGTGAACTACAATATAAGATTAAAATGGGTCTTGTCCCTCTCACAGCTGCTTATGCACGATCTACAAGGATGTGTGCAGTGACCTTGGCAGTGAGAGATTTATATTGGGGATTATCACGTATATTCACACTAAAGGATTTACTAAAAAATGTTGTATCACCTCTTGAACCATATTCTACTTAATGAGCGGGCGATTAGTTATCTTTCATTTTTAGTATACCGGTCAAGACAAAATAGATGGTAACGAGGAATAAACATACGAAATAAATGTACCTTCACTCTTGAAATGGTCCACATGAACAAATCGCATCTACATCACAAAGCCCATATTCTTTAAATTAATTAACAATTTTATAAGATCGAGGCAGGAGGACCACTTAGGGACATTACTGAGGACTTAATACTCGTTCACTCAACGAAAAATGGGGGAATGATTTTTTATGTGATCTACGTATATTACGTGTAATCTAATTAGCGCTCTGAGGCAATATATTAATGATAAAAATGGTTTACACGATTTCAGATACTTGGTCTGCCTGGACTACTTGGACTGACTGTGACGCGGTCTGTGGACCCGGCAGTCGTAATAGATCACGTGACTGCATGGGAACGCAGTGCAAAGGCATCTCAAAAGATGTTCAGCCGTGCAACGCAAGGTCATGTACAGGTAGTGTCACGTGGTGTACTTGATGACATTCCGTGCTGTCGCTGAGTCACGGCGCTTATTTGTGTAAATGAATAATATGTCAGAGATTCTGGTGTCACACCGCCATTAATTAAGGCTAATAACTCACATTAACCCTTAACAGCGCATTGGGCCCATCTTCCTGTTTACGCGCAATAAATTGGAACGGTTAGAAAATTTTACACTCTATATTTCTTTGGTTCTGAAAAAACTTGCTCCTGCATATCGGAAACCTGTAAAGGTAGAACAAAATAACCCATAAAGGCTAACTTTTAAAAATTGTAACAAAATAACAGTTAATTTCTCCCTTTTGTTATCCACATTTTCTAACCTTGCTCGCACAGTGCACACATATTACAGATATGTTTTCTTCTATGTACGTTTAAGGTGCTTGGACCACGTGGACCCCGTGGACCTGCAGTGTGACCTGTGGACACGGTTACGCTAGGCGCCAGAGATCTTGTCTAGGGGAGCCGTGTGAAGGATCTTCCCTGGCTGCCGAAGACTGTAATCAGCCAGCGTGTCCGGTGACGTAACAATCTTAACAGTTATGCATATGAGCTAAATCGTGGCTGGTGACGTCATAATATTAAAATTTATGCGAATTACCACCGCCGTGCCCGGTGACGTTATAATCTTAACAGTTATGCAAATGACCTCCCTCGTGCCTGTTGACGTTATAATATTAACATTTATGCGAATTACCACCGCCGTGCCCGGTGACGTTGTAATCTTAACATTTCTGCGAATGACAAACACCGTGCCCGGTGACGTTATAATTTGCATGAATGACCACTACTATGCCTGGTGACGTTAAAAACTTAACATATATGCAAATAACCCCCACCGTGCCCGTAGAAGTTATAATTTGCATGAATAACCACCACCGTGCCCGATGACGTTATAATTTGCATGAATGACAACCACCGTGCCCGGTGACGTTATAATTTGCATTATTGACCACCACCGTGCCCGGTGACTATATAACATGCATGAAAGACCACCACCGTGCCCGGTGACGTTATAACTTGTAGGAATGACAACCACCGTGCCCATTGACGTTATAACTTGCATGAATGACAACCACCGTGCCCATTGACGTTATAACTTGCATGAATGACAACCACCGTGCCCGGTGACGTTATAATTTGCATGAATGACAGCTACCTTGCCAGGTGACGTTATAATTTGCATGATTGACCACCACCGTGCCCGGTGACTTTATAACTTGCATGATTGACCACCACCGTGTTCGGGGACGTAATAATTTGCATAAATGACAACCACCGTTCCCAGTGACGTTATAATTTGCATGAATGACAACCACCGTGCCCGGTAACGTTATAACTTGCATGAATGACAACCACTGTGGCGGTGACGTTATAATTTGCATCAATGACAACCACCGTGTCCGGTGACGTTATAATTTGCATGTATGACAACTACTGTGCCCGGTGACGTTGTAATCTTATCATTCATGCAAATGACCACCAGTTTGCCTGGAAACGTAACAATCTTAACATTTTTTTTCAACCATCCCACAGTGCACGGTAACGTGACAATCTGATTTTTTGAAAGGCCTTTGGGCGAAGAAGCCTGTGTGCTTCTACAGTTTGTTTGAATTTAAAGTCTACCTTAAGGACGTCACTCTTCATCCATCTGCAAATGTGAAATAAGGTTTATTATAGATTTTTAAAATTTTCGCCAGTCAAATGTGATGAATGTCCGTTACTTCATTTGTCTACTTTTTGTGTATATATCATAAGTTTCGGAAATGTGATGCTTTCAGTATAACTTATAGGGAAATAGACACAGTGGCTAGATAGTTTGAAATGGGTACAATTCCGGAAGCCGCATCTGTTTCTTCTCCTTCTAAATCTGCTTGCCAGATGTATAGAGGACACATCCACCGGAAGTAATATGGCCAGTGTCTGATATATAACATACAGGCCGTGCCTGTCTTTTTTTATATCTGACAGAAACGAGATACTTTTTAAGGCCTTGTAAACAAAATAGACGCAAATGCAGTTTCTTAATTTCTCTAATATCAGTGAGATGAAAGGTGTATCACCTTGTGAATTTGAAAATGATTTGTTAATTTTTTTTGGTTAACAACCTGTGTTTTTGTGATTGTCCGAGCTTGTCTTCACAGATGCCTTTTTTTACCAGCCAGTATATATTTATATAGCTAAATACAAAACTTAGAACAGTGTAATTTTCATATGAATAAACAAATGTCATGAACTTATTTATTTACGATATAAAGTTCGATTTTACAATCTGTTCACATTTTTTATTTAATTCCAAATTTCCAAACCAGTGTTAATTGTCTCTCGCTCTTACTTGCAACATTTATATTTACTGGCCGTGGATGTGTATATTTTTTCCCAATTTCATCATAACGCTGCAACTTGACGTATTTCAATTATATAAAAATTTAACTAATATTTTTATATTACAGTGAGTAGACCACAATTCCGTCCATCACTGATATTCAAGAACATCGTCTCCAACATCCCATGCGGCATCCGCCATCCCATCAATACTCCAGTATCATTCTTTCACGGTCACCTGACAGCGTACAAGCCGTATTTAACAGAATACTTCTTCTGATTCTATTATATTTTTGCATATTATTTTATCGTGGCTTATAAGTAGATCTACCAAAATGAAAAATGTACATTTATAATTACCATCAGGATTGCCAAATATGCTTCCTTTAAACGTAACACGATGCTACATGCACCGATAACCTGAAAATCCAGGTTAATTATAAATCCTCAGCGTCATAAGGGGCGTGTTGGTGAAATTGCATTATAGTATTCAGAACATGTTCAAAGGATTTTGAAAGGTTTATTTTCTTGTTTTGAATGACTTTGTTTTAGAAATTGGGCTATCTTCCAATAAGCCAAGAGGAAAATTTCCCTAGAAATTAAACTATATTATATTTGACATGCACAATGTCGTATATCGTATGATGAGAGAAGCTTATCGTATCGCGAATAAATGTTTCTTAACTGACTTGGTCGTTATAGGAATATGTGTATGATAGGTACTCATTTTCAATGCCTTCTTTCTGTATGAGAGTCTTAATCTGATGAACCAATGGAAAGATATCACGGACAGGGACTACCACATACTGTCTAAATGTGCGTTTTTTTTATTTTTTGAGAAATTCGCATGTCTACAACAGTGACCTCTTCCTTTTTTTGGGCCTTGTATTTGAATTAAATGTCGAAGCAGCACATACATCATACCTCTACTCTTCAGCGAAATGATAAAAGAAAGGAACCAAAAAAAAAAAAAAAAAAAGAGGAGCAGACAGTTTTATTGGATGTTTTATTGTATTCGTGTAGACAGAACACGGAAGAAAAACATTTCATTTTTGTTTATCTTTACAGGTCTCCGGTATGTGACAAAAGTGTGGTTACAACAGTAAAATTAATGTATGCACATGTGTATTGTTTATGGCAGACATATAGACATGACACTGTATTTTTTTTCTCTCTGGAACCTTTCTGAAGGTAATAAAAATGTAATAAGCGTAATGAATCAGTATGCAGTGCCAATTAATCACAGATACAAGTCGGACGAATTTTTTTTTTAATATAAAGACAAAAGATGTATACATTGGCATGTAAGGGATACACTAAATGACACAAAGAGGAGGTTTAACACACACACACAAATATATATATATATATACATATATATATATATATATATATGTAGATTTTTCACGAACATTTCTCTTCTGTATCTTAGTATTTAGAAGCACTGGTACTAGAAAATGTATGTTGTGTAAAAATAAACGTTTTGCCTGTTTTGCTTGTGTTTATATTTTGGTCACTGTGTTTGGCACACCTAGTACTGGTCACACTCTCTGTCTGAAGTCAGGTGAGAAGTTATTCGAGAAACAAGGTTGCAAACGAAACTCTCTTCAACTAGAATTTTTTTTGGCCCATATTAAGAGTTTCATTCGTGTTTAAGTGACTCTACATTTGTTAATGGTCCTTCATGATTTTTCTGTATATGGATCATGTGCTGGATCTTCATCAAAATCCAATCGACCCTTCAATTGCTTATTCCCGAAAATCACCATAGGAATTTTATTAGAACCCGTTCATGACTGCGCAAGTTATAATGTGCACAAACACATAAACCCACGAACAGGAATGAATACATACCGTCCTGGCGGAGGCAACTAGTATGAGAACTCTTGTTTAAAGTTAACATAAATATATATATATTTTTTTCAAAACTTGATAACTTGATTTATTTTCCTGTTTGTATAAACAGCTTATTATATCCACTTTAGCTATAGTAAATTGACCCTAATTATTGTGAGTGGTCACATACTAAAGCGAACATTGGAAGCAAATCGCTTACATCCACGATTATGCCGTTTTTTGAATTTCTTGTCTCAGCCCTACAGGCTTTAGTTCGAAATCTTTCTCCCATGCTATTGACCTTTCGAAATTCGTGCTGTAAATTGGGGAAACCCATTTGATTTATAATGATTTATAACTTTAAAACATCCAAATAAACCTTAAAGCAAGAACAGCTGTAATTTCCAGAAATCAGTGATTAACCAACATTTGCATATGCTCATAAGGCGCTGGCATTAAGACTTTCTTAATTATGTAAAGCAGTGTAGTTATAATGTGTATTCAGGAGAAGTCCCTAATATTGTTAGAATAAGATGCCTAAAATGCTTGCGCGAGACTTGCTGGATATTTATTCCGCATTATTGTAAGTTACAATGAGTAACTGGCTTTGCTGAAAAATGTGAACTTCTTGTATTCTCAAACCATCATGTAACCCTCTCAAAACTCTTCTGCATGTGCACTGGATGTGTCCATCGCATCAGAAGCATGCATTGCATTTACTACCTGTATTATTAATTAAGCGTCTTCCTTACCTATATGTAGTATAGCATAGTTAAAACACCTTCTTCCGATACTTGGAGATTTAACCTGTGATTTTACGATAAAATAGGTTTAACAGATTGATGCACGAAATGCAGGTACATAATTATATGTTAGCACATCTCAGTTTTGGTCTTTCGTAGTATCACACACACACACACACACACACACACCTGGCCTGTACCAACACAGAAGAGGATATATGAACTTTTCCAAAATCCCCAGTCTATACCCACAAAAACGTATGTGGTTCACGTGAACAGTGATCCAGGTAAATACGCATGACATTTCAAGGAGGTTATAATTAATCTGAGTTACTGTCACGGCTGGTTAAACCCGAGTCATGTGCACAGGAGATGCTTCTAAAACACATCAGCATAACGTATCATATAACAGGAAGCAATAGACAACGCAGGAGCAACCGTGGAGTATTAACAGTTTATATCTAATTTATTTACAGAAAAGGCACTGTTGTTGTAAAATACAGCGTCAGGAAACGGCGCACTCCATCCTTTTGGATATACAGCAAAATGGTAGTTACTAAACAAATCTGACATTATAAACGAGGAAGTCGGTTGGTGATTATGTGTGTTGTACCCTGTTTATGACACTGATTATGTGCTTTTTAACTTTGGCATAATCAAGACTTACATGGACTTCACATTGTTGTAGAAGATGGGATCCTTGTGTTTTCAGGAGAGTAAGCGTTGGATCGGAAAATTATAACCATTCTGTCACTGTTTGATTCATCTGAGTGTAATATATGTTTATTGGAAACTGTTGACTTGAGAAAATAAATTTAAACTTTGCTTGAGTCATTGAGCTTCAAATCTGCTAGTGTGAGAACCAGGAAACCTTGAAAACCAGGGAATTTCGTTCGAAGAGCGTGGATGAAAAGATTGTTCATCCAACAAGGGTCGAAGGAAGGCGGGATAATACTGGATTATCATAGAAAGAACAAAGGCCGAGGGAAAGCAAAATTAGACTGGAATATCGTGGATAGCCTCCAATGGTTTTTTTTATTAAAAATGGTAGATTGACGGCTTTGACAGTCTGAGTGGGCTAATGGTCAAATCAGCCAAACATTAGTGACAGAAACAAAGTTACTCACCTCTCCTGTGATAAGAAATCTATATTTATTTAAATAGTAGGGATAACAGAGGTTTTGGAGCTCATTTATAGAGTTTTACGCGAACCGGATACCTACTATATTTCCAGAGTTGGAAAAAACTCGAGGACACTAGACGACGCACTCATTACAAGGTATATATTAAGATGTCACGACCTCTCGTGCTGACAACCAGGTACCTGGCACTAATATGTTCTCTCGCCGTGGTGATTACTCACGCAAGAGTTCTGCTGGGCGTGGCTGACGAAAACCCAAGGTAATACACACACACATACCTACACATACTCCAACTTATGTCCTGTAAGGTTATCGTACAAGCTATAGTATATGTAAGACTTGTGCACCAGTTGTTTCAGTTATTACAATGAATTAAAGGCTAGTGATCATAGCTTTTCCGGAAATATAAACGCACTAGTATGTACTAAAATAATTATATGTTATAAGCTGTTATTAGTTTTTTTCCAAACACCATTCATTAAACTTGGAATAGCTACGAATACTTTGCGTGTTTGTGGTTAGCTGAATGTCAGATTCGCAATCAACTATACCGTGCATAATCGCATAATGAACGGTTACCTGTTAAATGTGTATATTTTCTTCTTTATAGACCTTATATTAGCATGATGTGTTTAATACTCTCAATAGACAACAATAGTTATTTAGGAACTTTCTGTTACAAGGTCAGATTTTATTTAACCATACTCTTTAGGATAGGCTACCATTTGCCACGTTTTGGAATATATATAAGGTATCCCAGTCCACACATCTGTTTTAAAGGTCAGGACAGTATTTATTAACAGGGATTATGTTTAAGGCACACCCTAGAACTTAATCCAATAATATATATATATATATATATATATATATTGTGACTTTAAAACGTACTCGCCTAACACTTTAGATATTGTTCCATGAACTCTAATTCCTCCTCGGATACAACAATACCGAGAAAAAAATATTACATGTATTTTAAATGGAAAAAAGACTTCCTGTAACTGTCATACGACAATCATACGATCTCCTCCTATCCCCTACCTTTTTCTCCACTGCTGGGTGTTCCCACTAATTTAACTCTGGTTTTTTATATGTAATAGTTTAAAAAAGAACTATAGTTCTGGAAAACAGATATTCTTGTTTCTTCCTTCTTGAGTTTTTAACAAATGAGAATTGTGATGTCCCGTTTTGGTAACTTGCATATTATAAAACCATAATAAAGTTATCACGGTCAAAGTTCGCACTGACCTCTGCTATGCAAAATTTGACTGTTCACCAGGTATAAAGTTCTGGGTCCAGAAGCTTAGGAGGAGATGGATGCTAACCGGAAATGACCGAGAGTGACGTAACCTAGAGGGTCCTGGTGCTTATTAAAAACTGATAATTTTGAATAAAACAAGGGATCCTTGTTAACTGACAATCGATGTATAAATTAGATATCAAAAGTACTTAATGAGTTATGACCTTCTGTCTTTTGAGCCCTACTCTGATCTTGGCCTTTGACCTTTTGACCTCGTCTGTGACCTTGACCTAAGCCCTATTGACACAATTGTTTGTATGATGTTTACGGTTTCGAGGCAGCGGAAATCTTGCGCTTCTAAAGAAGCTGTTGATTTTCCCGCTGCCTGCTTTGACCGTTTATGATGCACTTAAAAAACAGGTGGTGCACATGGGCCTGTCTTCTGAAAAAAAAACTGCTGGTGTGCTGGCAGTCAATCAAATGCAAGTCAACAAACACTCGACAGGCATCAGGCTCCGCCCAGAAACCACGTGCGGGGCAATTCTCTCTGAGCCTGTGGCCTGTTCAAATGGTCGATGGGGCGATGAGCTGTCACTCAAAACGAAATGAACAACATTAGCTTCGTGTATTCCTCGCTTGGCTGGTAAACCGTTTTGTCTTCCAGCACAGGGTCTCATCTGATTGGACCAAAATACAGTGCTCCCCTCTGGTGTAGAGATTCGGGATACAAGGTCCTAACAAACAGCGCTTACGGTATAGGTAGTTGGCCTATGGGTAAAGCGCTGTGTAAAGCGCGTATATGATGTTAAATTTTAGTTATGACTATAGTTCTATAGAATTTAAATTTGTTTGCACCGCCAAGTGTTTACGAATGAGGTAAAATTGGGAACGTCACGTTTTCGTATCTGCATATTATTAAAAAAACCTTTTGAAGATATTAACCACTGCATTCCTACATTGTAAATTGGCACAGGTTTTTAAGTTATAATTTTCGAAGTCCATAGGCTTATGTGATAACGCTGCCTAACTCATAAATTATCGCATGATTGAATTCCAAAATGTGACACGTAATTGGTCGCAACTAGATTTTTTCATGACATTTTCATTTATCTAACTGTACATGTAATAGATTATGAGGAAATTTACATTAAAATTTTAAAAACACACTCTTTAGCCTTGTGACCTTGAAAGATTGGTCATGATTACTGAAACTTGGTCAAAGTAATTAGAGCATGATGAGGTACATCCTAGGTAATAATCAATAAAATCGGATAAAATAGTGACAGAATAATAATAATAACAACAAGGAGGAGATATTTAACAACGGCAGAAACAAAGATCTATTGATTGGTAGAGAAAAGTATATGTGAGGCAGCACCAATTAGTTGGGACAGAATGTAAATTTTGGTTCCACATAGTTCAGCTACAAAAAGTTGTTACTGAAAAGCCATGAGCAAGATTAGGGAATTCGCATTCATTATCCAAAACACTCAAATGCTTACTTTCATATATGTACACTTAATACACACTAAAATAAACACGAAAATTAACTTAATAGCTAGTCTTGTGTTAAAGATGTCAACCTTACATATATATGTATACAAATATACATGTGTTGTTTATATTATATACTGATTTACAACATATTTAACGCGTATGACGAGATATTTTGTCGACAAAAGGGAATCTTCCAGTGTCTAGACCAAGACAGCTCTTCATTCATTTTCCCAACTTTTTATAATCATAATTTAGTTTTCTCATATGCAATATTTCATGCTTTAAAGTTTATTTTCAAAACCCTGTGGTGTTAGAGAAGTGAAACAGAAGAAATGAGGATCTAAACAAAATGTTGTCAGATAGGAGGCAGAAATAGACTCAAGGTCAAGGAATAACCTGAAAATATGGAAGAAGTGCTCTGTATGAGTGCCACGATTCCCATTGACAAATGCATTAGAAGACGAAACACACCTAAGTTCATTTATTATTCGGCGTGTTTTATGCTCTCTCAGATTTAATATAGGCCTTTAAGCGGAATTGGTCGGCCATGACATGAAAATCCTTTATAAAGTGAGTAGTTGAAATATAGGGATTGTCTGCAGACGGCTTAAAAACGACTGATCCAATATTTACTCTTATCTTAGACGCTAGATTATAAGAAAAAAAAACAAATTGGTAGCAGCCCTGCTTCTGAATTTCTTCTGGTTAGGGCCGTGAACTGCTCTTATGACTTATTCTTTTTAAATATATTAAAATGAATTATCATAAATCATTCTATATGAAACAAAACAAAGAATAATTCACATTTTTTGTACTAAAAAAGAAAAAGTATTCCGTCATCAGCCCCAACAGTTCTTCGCAGGGAGATGTGCAATCAAAGACAAACGGTCATGTATTCACACCCTGATTAAGGATATAATGGAATCCTTTATTTCTTGATGCATAAGAAACTGTTATACTTGATATCTTGACAATAGATAAGAGTCTGAAGGATCTGCTTACAGGTTTCAACAGTGGGCCAAATCTAGGCAGGACTAAATTATAATTTTGTTAACATAAAGGGGCCATTATTGAACAAAGCAGGTACTCTTTGTCTTGAAAAAGTGAGTGTATAAACAGAAGGAGATTATGTTCTTTCTATGTGTGTATATAAATATATATATATATATATATATATATATATATATATATATATATATATATATATATATATATATATATGCTGGCACAAACCACCGGATTCTTTGTGAATAAGGTAATTAATTCTTGTGTTCCTGTTAAACATGTGTCCCGTGCGTCGGTTATTGTAACTTGATATTTATATGTAAAAAAAAACAGATGGTGAAGTAGATGTACCCCTGTGTTACATTTCCTGTCAAACAGTTAACCAACAGTCGACACATTAAATATGTGAAACATATATTACTCACGTGTTACCAAAGTAGCAAGTTAACCTCTTCTCTCGTGTATTAATCTACTGTCATTCTCGAACAAAAAGCAAATACCTATCAATAATCAAAAGTCAAGGTTTTATATATTGTCAGATTAAGAGTTACTCTAATTCTAGACCATTGTGATCGGACTATAAGAATTTTGAACCTCAAGAAAATTTTTACCAGCCAAACGCAGGGTACGCGGATTAGTAATTGGTGGCAGTGATTTTCTTTGATTTTTATGATACACCATAGTATGAACGCGTATAATGTTTAGCGCTTATAAGAATAATCAAAGTTTAATTTTTAAGTGTTTGAAACACATATTAAACGTAGTATCAAGATATGAAAAATGGAGTTGCTTTCATTTGAATTCATATTTATACCGAAAAATGGTCTTGATAATCCATGACTCTAAAGCTAAAACAGAGTTTTTCTTTCACAGATAAAATAAAATATAGTTTTATCATAGGTGATGATCAGATTTAACAGATAAATCACGTTTAAGCTGCAGTCGACAATACATCCATGTCTAATAATGCCGAATAAATAACTGTACTTTTAATGGAAATATGGTTTCTGTTTTACATAACTCTTCCTTTCTCTGTGCTAGTCATCTCTGTTAAGTAATGATCCCAAGCCTTTATTCTATATTATTTATATAGAATAATAATTATTAACAATAAAATATTAAAATAAGAATCCTAATTATATCAGTATTACAACAAAGACTGTCACAGGCAATCACTTCTGTGGGGGAATATGGTGATGTAATACAATTTTACCTTGAAGCACGGGAGAATTTACTACATTTAGGAGATAGCACTCTGAATAAATCTATCGTTTACAAAGTGAAATTGAGCAGTTCGATTTACATGTTGACTAAATACCTGAATGACTTGTATTAATTTTGCATTACCAAGGCTAGGTTATGGCCATTAAGGAGCTGTAATCACTTTGACGGTGCTTGATAACATTTTAGACACGCGGTAAGATGAATGATGAAAAACATATGACATCCCACTAAATGACTGCATTACTTTACAGGTCCGTGAGCAGCGAAGCACGCAGCCGATTGAAGGTAAGGTGACACGATTCACCATGACAACATAAGTCCTGACCTTTCACGCCCAGGGTCACGCACAGGGATACACGCATGGCTTATGCTAAATGTAAACAGAGCAAAAACGTGTATTGAAGATTCAGTCGTAATATATAAATTTAATAATACATGACACAGGAAATATGGAAACATTTATGTGTATATATGATGGAAGTGAAGGAATATTTAAACGAATTGTATAAAAATATGCAAATCTCTAATTTTTTACTATGGTAATCATTAAATGCTCATAAAATTTAACTTGGCAGATTGGACCATATGTATTTAGCTTTTTGATTTGATGGAATCTGTGAAATATCTGTAGACATTAAATTTAAATGTGTGATGAAAAATGGTATCACGATGCCGAAGAATTGTAAATTGTTAAGGGAAAAAAGGGGACTAGGCACGTGTTTATGTTACGAGAAATGTTATGCGAATCTTTTCTGATTGACTTTGCATTCATGCATTTTGTTTGTACAATCTTAGGATGAAAGATTTTATAAAATTTTTTGTATGTATTTAGTTTTAATTCAGGTGAACCTTCATGCTTAACTGGTTCACAAGATCTATAAGTACAATACAATCAAATTGATCTACCGAACCATTTTAACCTTACTCGCTATCCGAAAACTACGAAACGGTTTTCAGCCCAGAAAGACTTCACCCTTACAACTTTTCTGCTTCTGGCCCACAGTACTTTACAGATATTAGACTACGTTTCCTCACAGATACACCGTCTCTGACTGATCGAAAATCTATTTAGACAAAACATAATATCAGATATCCGTACCCTTATTCTTCCCTAAATAACGCATATAGATGAGATTAAGCTGTAGCCGGTGTAGCACTTTTATATTACCCCGTCTAGATTATCCAATAGAAGATATTGGAGTGGAGGTATGCTGAAAATTGTTTCCATGCGTTCATCATCCGAGATTTCACATTCTAAAAGACGTCAAGTCATATGTATTACTTGTTGATCGAAAAATCCGGCTGCTTAAGCTTTTGTTTTTATTTCAGAGGGGCGTTGGTGATAATGGAGGTAAGACAAAATCAGATAAATAAAGATAAGACAGATAAATACATGCAAGACACACATTTTAAAAATATTTACAATGATGTGCTTGATACGCTTCATGTAAAATTGGGCTTTATATAAGACTGTTTTACTCTTGAAACAGAAAGGGAACATAGGATAATTCACAGCTGCGACCAACCCTCAATTACGACCACTTTTCTTGTTCCCGAATATTTTGTTAGTGTTCTTTCAAAATTATGACCAACTAGGAATTCAGAATTAGGGCACATTTCATGGCTCCAGTGCTTTTATAGCAAATACGAACACAAACGACTTTGTGCACATTTATAACTAGCCAAAGGAGGCGCCATGTTACTCCCCCCAAACGATAGATCAAAGAAGCTTACGGTGGCAATGGATTAATTAGCCCTTCCACGTGGCTGACAGTCCTTGGGGGTGAAAAAAATCCATATTAATCTCTTATAATAACCTATGTTATTAGTCGAAGGGCAAACGTCGGGTGTATGAGCGCAGTATTGTTCAATCCTCATTGGTCTATTTATCAGATAATTATATACTTTATTTATATACCTTATTCATCCAAGTATTTTGCTATACATGTGCTCGACTGATAGTTTTTGTGTTCCCTTACGTACCTCTAATTAGTTTGTTACATTACATGTTACATAATTGTATTACTTTTGGGAATTAATAAATGCCTCAAAACAACTTTTTTTTAATAATTTAAACTAAACATTTACAAATTCATAATTATTGTGGTTCTGCAATGTTAAACCTTAAGTCAAGTAAAAATAGCCTGTCAGCCTGAAAAAAGAATGAATAAAACATTGGCCACATCCACCCCAAAATTGCGACCGCTTTGTTTAGTCCTCTAGGTGGTCGTAATTGTAGGGATCCGCTGTTTATACAATATACAACACATTACATACATACATACATACATACACACACACACACACACATATACAACACTGAAGAAAAGCAACACTTTAAATTCCCTACAGACTGTTTCACTGGATGCGACCTGATCATCAGGTGAATGTTGTTAGAATGAAGCTAACGGCGTGGTTTGAAAAGCCGAGACTTTACGAGATTGCGAGATTAGGCTTTGTACGTATAGAGGAAAGCAAGTAAATGACTGACACTGATCCTGTTGTCCTGGGGGCACAATAGGATTGGTCAGGGTACACTTGCGATACTGGAACATAACAGGGCAAAGAGGTTTGTTGGTGTTTTAATGTTTTATTATCTAATACAAAGATATTTTACTAGGATGCCCATTAGCATAGTAAGCTGACACTGACCATTAATCATTTTTACGGCTGTTAGATTGTTTTAGAGGTACATTCACAGCTATGTTGATATTTAGGACCTTCATATTATGTTTGCTGAGACATGTTGGGTAAACAGATATAGCTAATCTTCAAAATATTCCTGTTGAATAGCTTGTGGTACCTGTGATGTTTTGGGAAGTGTTTTTCAACTAGTTTCATGAATGGTCTGCCAATGTTAGTTTTACACGACGGCTGTAGGGGGGATTAAAACCATATTATTACCATTGTCCTTTCCTGTTTATTTTGCTTTTCACTGCGGGTTCAACATATTTTAAGCTTTCTGAGAACTCGCCTCTCGCTAAAGCTTTGTCATAAATGCGTTTAGCTTTCATGAACAGCTCTTCATTACAAGAGGTGTCAGATACACGCTTGCTGATCATCATGGGTATCTGCCTGATAATTGCTGGAGGGTGATTGGATTATGCGTTGATATAGAGCGGATCATCGTTTGGTTTTCTGTAGGGGTAGAAAATGTCATTTTGGAGGTCAAATGTAAAGTCAGAGAAATCTGTGCAGGTCAGGTTAGTTTCAATGGTTATTTTTAACTGTTAACCCAACGTGTCTTACCTGATCATCAAACATAATATGAAGGTCCTAAATACTAACAAAGCTCTGAATGTACCTCTCAAACAATGTAACTGCCGTAAAAAAGATGAATGTCCTATGAATGATCAGTGTCAGCTGAGATGCATTGTCTATAAGGCAACAGTTAGAACAGACAATGAGAGAAACACTAAAAATGGTGTACTGAAGGTGATTTCAAGACCAGATAAAATAACCACAAACAATCCTTTCGTAACAGATCCAACGCTAAAAACACTGAGCTGTCTAAACACATCTGGCCCTTAAAAGACAAGAATATCAATTACAAACTCTCCTGGGAAATCTCGGCCAGGGCAGCACCTTACTTCTGTAGGATAAGAAAGTGTGATCTCTGTTTGACTGAAAAGCTACTTAAAGCAACGCCCCCCCCCGGATCATTGTTGAACTCAAGAGCTGAAATTCTCTCCAAGTGCCGCCATCAAAACAAATTCTCTTTGAAACGTTTTAAAACCTAGCATTCATATTCAACGTGCCAGCTCATCAACCCCTCACGAGGATCCGCTGGGCAGACTTACCTGTTCAGGTAGTTGCTCTCTCACTGCTTTGCAGTGTTGAGGGACATGGCGTTGCCACTTCCCCATGGTGAGTTTGTCGGGTAGAGTCCACTTGGTATGAGAATGGTATGTTTGCCTTTTATAATGTGTATTGTCATAGTATATGTGTATTTTATATCATATGTGCACACTACTGAAATGTTCACTGTACTCAGGACCCTATTAAAGATCAGCTAACTATGCTAATCAGAATCCTGGTAAAAATATCTTTGTATTAAATAATAAAATATTAAAACAGCAACAAACCTCTTTGCCCTGTTATGTTCCAGTATCGCACGTGTACCCCGACCAATCCTATTGTGCCCCCAGGACAATAGAAACAGTGTCAGTCACTAACGTGCTCTCCCAGATACGCTCAAAGCCTAATCTCGTAAAGTCTCGGCTTTTCACACCACGCCGTCAGCTTCATTCTAACAACATTCACCTGATGATCGGGAATTTACAGTGTTGTTTTTCTTCAGTGTTATATCGCTCTGGCCTAAATATATATGAAATATACTCTAACATGTATCATGTATAGAGATCATATTTGGGAGACTTGGGTAATATTTATAAACTAAATCTTAACTAAAGTAAAACAAATATATTTTCTTTGCAGTGTGGGGTCAGTGGGAGGCGTGGGAACCCTGCTCCCGTTCATGTGGGGTAGGGTTCCGGATCCGAAAACGAGGCTGTTTGCAAGGAGAGTGCGGGGTGGGTTCCCGAGAAAGCCAGCCCTGCAATAATGGACCATGCGGTTAGTAAGAACACACACACTTACATGGTTCAAACCTGTGTACATAATATCATCAATATGGATGTTACAAAATGATGTACAAGGTAACTGTAATTGTGTATACTGGAACTGAAATTATATTCCGTCATACGTTTCCCCTAAATCTTATAGTGAGCGAGTGAATTTGGTTGCCTTTGTAAATGCTGATTACAAGTGTGAAAGGAATAATACGAATTTAATCGATTAAAATAGGAATTCATAAATCTTGATCTGGCAATATACATTTTCCTAACGTTTTCCTCGTATACATGTAATTAACAATAAGATGTGAAAGGCACAGAAAAATCTACCAGAAAGCACAGTTAATCATCTTTTCTCCTTTTATGAATATTTTAATTGTTTTAATTAATAACAACATGATATAAGAAGATTAATATATATCTATATAATAAATATTTTACTGAATTTGGCATTTATTTCTCCTGTCAAGCTGCTGTCTTCATGGTAGTAACCAAGTTTGCCAACAGGTGGTGATATATTTCTCTCAGTCCAAGTCACGTGTTGACCAGCGTCGGGTTCTCCCATCAGTATACAATCATACTTTTGAATTAGTCATAAGTATATAGAACCATCACATAAAGGCATGTATTGGTATTTCCCATGTCGCAAAAAATGTCGCATTTCGTGTCCCGAAACTATATCTGTTACTGAGAAATTAGCAAATGTTTAAAATGACATGAACAACCATTCAAATTGTTACCAAAGATATAACCTTTATTATGAGATAAAAAATAATTTAAATCGAGGTAGAAATACATGCAGAAAAAAGCAGCAAATGTTACAATACCCTTAAATTTGCGTTGTCCCTTTCTCTCGGATCTTAAATTCAAAACAGCGTTATTTTGTAACCAATTTTCCATTTATATAGATTTTGTTTTCCACGTTGTCACAGCGGTGAAAATTTATTAAGATGATTTTAAAAAGTATGTCCCCTCAAAAATACTCGGCACCGTTACCTGACCCTTTGAACAGAAAATGCTGATGCAGGGAGCAGCGTTTATTAGAGTTCAGGAAATTTTATACAGATAAACCATAATTAAATTGAGTAACTGTCATATCAGTATTGTCTGTTAATCATTAAAGGGTTAAAAAAAAACACCATATGTTTATTAGGACTCGATACTGTTACACATGCGAAAAATTAACCGTCACATATAACGCCTTGAAAATGGCTTAATTCCTCTTGTTGTTCATGTAGTGTTTACACGTGCTGCCCTCTTAGAGACGGTATTTAAGTAATTTTTGTCCTGCATCTGACGTATAGATGAAAAAACTCAGCACCGTTACCACTCGAAACCGTTACCTGCATGAACAATAACAGTGTCGAGAGCAAGGTAACGGTGTCGGGAACTTGGTATTAAATCCAAATGATTGAAATGGAATTTGAAACATATTTTGGGCTAAATATTTTAAACATTTGTGTTTCTTGTATTCAAACAGGCATTTGCTTGTTTTAATACATAATACTGGTATTCCAGTAGTCACTACGGTTATTTTTACTTCAGAAGCTTAACACCGTTACCTATGCTCAACACCGTTATCTATGCTCAACACCGTTACCTAGAGGATTTAAAACCATGTTTTAATTTTATTTTCTGTGCATTCAAAAATATTCTCAAATTCTGAAGGTAGATGTACCAAAGTACTTTGTCCGGTAAATCCCTACAAATGCACCCCTCTAAAAAAAGGAATAGAAACAATTTTTGTTTTCAAAATTTAAATTAAAAAGAAGAAAATATGTTCTTTTTTCCACACTTTTTTTGATAAATTCATAACTGTAATTTATGTTATGATTTTATCAATGCTATTATTTTTAATCCTATCGAAAATCACAAAAAATCTAGTGAAAACAATTTCTGAAAAGTGCAAGAGAGATTTTACTTCGTGTAACGGTGTCGAGAAAAAGGTTTATATTTTCTCCTTACCTGGACTATTAAAAAATGGAAACTGAAAAGTGCACTCCTTGCGTTATTCAACAATTCTAAAGATAGTTTCCTACAAATTAAGTTTTGTTATGTCAAAATGAAGATTAAAAAAATTCACCAAGAAAACCCTTGAAATGCAACGTTTTCTGTAGATTTACCCGTCTATATAAATTATTTATTTTTTTTTATTTATTTATATACTGAAATACTTTGTGTATTTAATCTGTTAATATTAGTATTTCATGCTAGTTATCAGGTAAAACAACTAAAATATTCATGAATGCCAAAAACGTTGTTAATTCCAAGTGCTTTTGGTTGATTTTCGGTAGTTTTCGGTGGTTTTCTGTGCTTTTTGGTGGTTTTACATGAAGAGTCCGACCCGGGAGGTCTCTCTATATTCAAAGTGATTACATCTTTCTCAATATTAAAGCCTCGCATCGGTCCGTTTTTTAAAAGTACTGTTGACATCTCGTGTATTGTTTATGTTACACAGGAGCGTTATTCATGTGTGACTTTGAGAAAGAGTGCACAGAACTCAACGATGTCACGGTCAACCAGAACGACTACATGTGGCGCCGCCTAGTGGGCCCGACACCAACGGATGGTACAGGGCCTGTCCCAAGCACACCAGGTGGCGACAACAGTGAGTCATGTGACAAAGCAGCAAATCAGTGGAAATAATACAGAGATACTTAATTTCAAGGAACCGATTACTTTTCTGAAAGTATATGATAAAACAAGTTATCACTAAAGATTCTGGTATCTTCCATGTGATCTCAATTCCCGACTGTCACATGCAACAGACCCAATAACTTAACACACATATATAGAGAATATAGAAATTCAGAAATATACCACGGTTTTTTTTTAAAGATTTAAACTTGCCGATCACAGAATTGTTTAGACCATGATACAGTTTTGGCGAAAAAAATGAAAATCATACATGATTCCAGTTCAATTATCACTAGTTTGTGAATTTAATGAACCCACCTTATAACTCCAATAGACTATAAAGTCTAATCATTACTAGACTGTTTAAACTAAATATGAACCGTTACCATCCTAAATATATCCCGGCTCTACAAAGACGTCTTCACATAGACGCCGATTATTCTAGCATTTTCAATGCCGTTTATAACTAGTTTGGCATGCTGTTAATTCTAGGCAGTATGTATTATACTATTAGGAATGGATTGAATGAGGACTTACACTGATAAGAATCATTTAAATAATTTTCATTTTATTTCAAGGCAAATATATCTACGCAGAGGCGTCATTTGGTGCGCCTAATGACACGGCGACCCTCTCAACCAAGTTGCTCACCTCCAACGAAACGGACTTTTGTCTGGCGTTTAGTTATTACATGTATGGCTCACAAATGGGCATCCTGCGAGTCAGACTTATACAAACATCACCAAGCACCACCGCCACAATATTCTCACGATCTGGTGAGGTTATGCTTTTATAAATATGTATATGTATGTTAAAGAATGTGTATATGCATGTATATGTATGTGTACCTATATTATTATGTACATATATCATGTATAAATTTAAACATGTATGGGTATATACGTGTTTGTTTATTATGTATATATATTGACTCATACAAGATATATATATATATAACAAAAATATTTCACTTTCAGTGTATGTATATCCTTATATCCTGTCCTTGTTGGATATGTTTGCATTACGACCACTTCCTAGTAGGCACTGTGGGGCGGTCGGGATTATTTGTCTCAACTGTCAAACTTTAAAATTAAAATTTATATTTCAGATACTTATACTCACAAAATATTTCTTACTCCGTGAAGCCCTTTCCTTAAAAACACCAATGTTTATGAAATTTACCTTAAAACAATTCTAAACCAACATATTTGAGCAGACTACATTACTTTATTGACTACATATTAACTACGCCGCTCCTGCATGTAGAAGAAGCTGTGCATTATGGGGGTCATATTGTAAACAGGAGAGTCGTATTCTTGTGAGTCCGAGTCTGCGCACTGTGGGTCACAGATTCAAGGTGCCCTTCTTTGACCTGAGTAACAATACCCGATTCCTCGAATGGACAAGCATCGCCTTCGTAGTCTGACTCGCACGTCGGTCAAATATTACCCCGTGAAGAAGCATTTATCGCGTTTTATAGTGACCACCCTTTGTCCGTCGTCTGTCCGACCGTCCGTCCGTTCCTCCGTTAACAAGGCACAAATCGTCAAAGTTATAGAAATTGTTTATTTAACACCCAGGTCGGCCTTGATAAATCTCCTTCCATTCAAAATCTTACGTAAATATGACCTATGTTTTGAGAGTCATGCGGGTTTTTGTGTGTGTTTGAGCACTTAGATCTTGTGTCAGTGTTATGAGCTGCGAAACAAAAATTTTGCACCCAACCCTAAAACTAAAAATACTGTGCATTAACTGCTAATATAACATTATTATCATGCAACAAACATGAAGACAATCGACCCAGCCAGGTTTTCAGAACTGCTGCGGATACAATTGCGAAATTTTAACATTTTCAGCTGTTGATATATGAAATTCATACTTTAGATTAAATATCTCAGTAATGATTGCGTGGATCTTCCTGAAATTCGGCAGGCTTATTGGTCATTGTCCTTTCAGCTGTGCAAGACCGGTGGTGTCATTTACATTTTTTTATATTTACGCTTGTCTTAATTTTTTGTACTCAGACATTGTGGGTTGTCACTTGTTAACAAGGCACAAATCATAACCGCTTGACCTAGAAACTGCTCACTTAATAACCGGGTCGGCTATTGGTAAATCTCCTGGTCGTATATTTTTTGACGCAGCCTAATAAGCTCTATCAGCTCCCTTTTCTTTCCCAAAGACAAGGACACATAACGGCTTCTGATATAGACATTTGGCATTCGCATGCGGGCCCTCGCAGAAACCCAACACTGCTGGATTCGCACTCCGGGACCCGCATGTATGGAAAGGCATCATTCTCTGTAGACAGGAAAAGCTTTTGCATCCTCCGTAAATGATAGCTCTTTTTGTCCTGCAGCTACTTCGTAACAGTTAACTACTAGTTTGTATGTTATCTTTCTTTGAGTTTGGCGTGAAGGTTTAATCACAATCCGCGTCCCACGAAATGTTTTTCAAGCGACACTTTGTAACAAATCTGTTTTAGATTCATAATAATAACATAATAAACAACATATATTGTATCTATAGGTGACCAGGGTAACGTGTGGTATGAGGCAGCTATTGATTTCTCGAGTAAGCCAGAAAATGACTTTAAACTGGAGATTGAAGCGATGCGTGGTAGAGGTCCACAGGGAGATATAGCCATTGATAACCTTTACCTGTTCTCAGGATCCTGCAACGCAAGTAAGTAAAATATCTTCATCGTTATATTATTATGGTAACCAAAGTAATTTAAGGCAAAACACTTTTCAACCCTGGTATCACGACGCAATAATAAAGTCTCTATATAGAACCTACGTAGCGGCTTCTTTATAAAGAAATGTACCCTAACAACATATACCTTTCGTTTTGCAGAGTCGGTTACTTGTGCCCTGCATACAGCACAGTAAACTTGAATGTGCGTTACACTCGAGCCCTTTTTACCCTGTAACACGATTGTTAGCTTCTGTGTCAGGGAAATGCATTGAAATGAACTTATTCAATTACAACCCTCATATTTACTTATCTGCTTTTCTAAATACCGACTTGCATAAAAAGGTGGAATTAACTGTTCCTTATATTTCGTAACGATAATTCTATATAAGAAACGTGTGTATCGACACAGAATAAACAGAAGCATTATTCAACGACCACGTATGACGGGTGGAGACCGCTGAAGTAAAGAAGAGCAAAGCGGGAAAAGAAAGGACGGAGGACGGAGTAGGATGACGGCAGCGGTTGGGGAGTCGGATCGTGAAACACCGGCACGTCTGAATTTACTCCATTGGTCAATTAACCTAGCGGGACGTAATGCCTCCGAGGGGCCGCAGTTTGTGCCAAACCTGTCCTATCCTACAACGAGTTGAAAGGAGGAGGCGGAGGTGTGGCCACATATTGTTGCTTTGACTGGTTTATCCGGTTTAAATGGATGCATCTTGTCACACCAGTCATGCCTCCAGTCATATTCCTCATGCCTCCTGTCACACCCATCATCCGATCTGCGTAACCCAGTGTCGTCCTGTTCCGTGGAGCGCAGTCCGTCACCTAAGATATTACGGATCTTGGTGCTCGTGGAAAGATACGCCCGTTTCTGACAGACAATATTTCCTTAATAAACTGTGCCGTTTGTGATATTGTGGAATAATAAATGTCTACTTCTTGCAGGTTGGTCAGAGTGGGTCTCTGAACCATGTGACGTCACGTGTGGATTCGGTACAAAGGTACGGAGGCGCACGTGCCAGGGCGGCACAAAATGCATCGGACCTGATGCGATACGGGAGAGTTGTCAGGAGGAACCGTGTAAAGGTAAAATCTACAATAACATCTCTTGATATCATTGCATTTTTACATGGCGACCTTGTCAGCTACAGCAGCCCTTACACGATACAAAATTTTACGATATCGAAGGAAAACGACCGTGAGCCCTAGGAAAAAATATACTTGGCAATCTATTTGTTTCAATACTTGTTAGTAACGTTTCTGGATATATAAAAACCTTTCCTGTTAGTGTTCAAGGTTGTCGAACGTATTCTTTGCCCAGTCCCACCCAGATGACAGGATCTCCACGCATAAACCACCATCTCGTTGACGTGAACATATCCCACTGACGACCACTTTTTCGGTTCTCAAACGATCTGGTTCAAATAAGAGGTCTGCAGTGGGTATTACACTATGTAGCGTGCGACCCTGATAATGTAATGAAAATAAATATCAGATGCCGACCTGTCAGCTGTGAATGTTATTCCTACCAGTGTTCAGTTTTGTAAATGTTCTGTTTTCTTGAATGAAGCAGAAAGATAAATAGATTAACATTTTTTTCTTCAACCATGGGGACCTCCAATGGAAACTATTCAATGAACCCCAAATCCAGCTATCAGCTATGGTAGTGACTAATTGATCGGATAAGCAATCGCCCACTACTGCCTTATTAAAAATAATCTATAAATTAAATAAATAAACTTTTTGTAGTACCGGCGGCCTGACTGTACTTACAAAATGCATGACAGTGACATAACATAGGATTGTATGGTCCATAAACAAGTTAGTTGCTATTACAACTATTACATAAATAAGCCCTTGTTAATCTCTATTAATATTTAGATTATTAAATAAGTAAAGAGTATTATAAAAGACCGATAATGTGTGAGTCTGATAGACCTGTTCGAAATTTTGACCTGATTTGATCAGTATGCCATATACAGATGTTCATTCCGCAATACACTAAATTTTGCAGTCTGTGGTGCATAATTTTACCATGCGCCATCGACTTTGATCTGGTTCTGAACACTGAAAATCTGTTGTGATTGTCTGCCTTTGTAAATATGTTTTGATAACGAAAGTGATTGAAATAAACATTATTAAATAAACAACATAAGATAGAGTGTTTGTAAAAATACTCATGTTATCGCCCTGATGTTTGATGTGTAGCATTACAATATCAGTATTACTTCGCTAACAGGGCCACTTTCGTTTGTCCCGCAGCTCATCTTTTGAGCTGGATTTATATATACTGTGGAACCCCGCAAAGCGACCACCCCACAGTTGCGACCGTCTCACAACCAATACCGCTTTGCTTAGTCCGGAATTTTTTAGTTTCATATATATATATATATATATATATATATATATATATATATATATAATCTTTAAGAAAGTTTTGTCATTGTTATGATAGGCTGGCTACCTTGGTTAGAATGGTCCACCTGTCCCGTCACCTGTGGCTCAGGGACACGAGAGCGTTCACGTATTTGTCAAGGAGGAGAGTGTACTGGGCCGAGCAAGCAATCTGAACTCTGTACAAAACAACCTTGTCCTGATAATGGTAAGATTAACCTTTTCTCGATGATATTATTGACAAATAATGCCTCATTGTATGATGAACCTTATCTCTTGATTTCTAAGGCCCGAGAAAGCTTCCTTTGTTTCTAAGTCTAGATTCTGATGTGAATATTATGTATATCTTGTCATTTAATTGTCATTACAATTACAAAAACTCTGTGTGTGTGTATGTAATCGATTTTTGTTAAGAGAGGAAGGATACGAGTAGTCTTTTAAACCACCCAGAGAAGTAAAAGTCATTTGCTCTTCTGATAGAAGTACATAAAATGACGGAATTGTAAAGACTAAAATTTTGGTTCATATTCATAAACGGTCTCTAGAAAGGTGGCGGACCACGCTTTATACACTAAGAGATGAAATTGGCGCGTCAATTCATGAAATCCCAAAATTAATTACAGGTGTAAAAGATTTTCGGCCAATGTTCACAACACATTGACAATGCAGATATTAAGACCAGGCTAACCACAAAAACAAAAAAGCAGATGTATATATTGGTTCTTTTAATTATAATATCATAATTCTTAAGTGTCGACTCGTTCACACATGGGACTACATGTTTGATCCCAGTCCAACTCACCTGGTGAGTGTGGACATTGCATTAAATAAGTTAAATTAGGTGACCTTTATTGACATATATTTACAAGTCGTCTTTATGTAAGCTCTAAAGAATCTAACAGTCATCTGATCAAACAATCTTCAGCTCAATATGTGAATAGTAGGGTTGAGATTTCACGTCTGCTCTGAACTTGATGAAAAAAATAGTTAAATTTTATCTTCTATTTTTCAAACTTAAACAGCCTCATGCCCTAAGGTATCTGACGTAAGTAATTACCATACAGCCTTTTAATGACCTATAGACCATGACACCGTTAAAACATTTGCTTACCGCCAATGTGACCCATTTCATTCGATAAAGCTATATAAATATTTTAACCTAACGGTTAGATGATGAACATTAACTATAGATACGCCAAGTGTCTGGTCAGTATGGTCGGGTTGGTCGGTCTGCACTAGAACATGTGGCGGCGGTACACAGCAAAGGACAGGACCAAACAGACAGGAAGAACAGAGACCATGTAATCAAATTGATTGTCACCAAGGTAAGATGTCTCTCCTCTTCAGTCTGGATAAGGTAAATGATATCATTTTTTATGCAGCGTTGAAAAATGTGCACACAGAGGGACGTGATTTTCTTAAATTTTACCTCTCGGTACATTAAAAGTCATACCAAGCAAACCAATTGCTGCAGTAAGCGGCCGTGATTTTGGTGCAAGCTATTCCACCAACGACATCTCTCTGTCTTGCAGAGGATGATTGACACTGTGGTCAGTACATTTAATGCAGGAGATCTGTATGTGGTTGTTTCCGCTGATGTTCTTTTAATGCATCACTTGAAGCTGCTTTATTTTTGTGCAGGTTCAATCATTTTATTTTCATTTCCAAAGTCTCGATAGCAAGTGCAAGTTCGTTGAGTTTGGTTAGCTGTACTGTGCGTAATTTTCCTTACACATTTCTTGTTTGTTTTTAGTATGGTCAGAATGGACAAGCTGGTCCATTTGTTCCGTGACCTGCGGTGAAGGAACATCCAATAGAAGTCGATCTTGCGTTGGTGGCAGTACGTGTCCCGGACGAAACACTGACGGCAGAGTTTGCAGATTACAGCGTTGTTCGGGTCGGAAACTCATTTATTATAAAAAAGGGCTTATTTTGGCTAAGTAGCTATTTGTAAATTATTATCATTTAAAGATTATATGTTTTCAAGACATATCTTCCATATATAAGTAACATCTTTATTAATAGCACACATGGGTTAGGCCAAGAAAATTTAAGGTATGGTTTTCAGGCACTTTTTTTCAGAAATCAGTGCGGGCGGGCGTTTTTTTTTATTTTTGACTTTTTTTTGACGTTTCGATAAAAATGTCATATGATCAGGAAAAAGCATGAAAATAACAAATTTTTTGTTTAACACTACATAAATTGTATTATTTAACTCCAGGAAAGATAAAAATCAAAATAAAATTGTTTGATGCGGGGTGTTTAAATTGACGCGGGCGGTGCCTGCGAACCATACCTTTTATTTTTGTTGACCTTATATCTATTTGAAAAGTATCAATGAGACTGTGCGGTACTCATTAATACTTTAAGGGATCTGCTTTCGCGATTCAAAGACACTATCAATTTAAAACTAAAATTCTTAAAATGTTCAAATGTGAGACACTCTAAGGGTTTATGTATATTCTTTGGACAGACCTGAAAAAAAACCGTGCTTTTCAGTAAGGTAATGACTCATGAAGGCTCCGACTACCTGGTACTGTTATTTGAAGGAAGGACCCAGGGAGAAAACATGGGAAGCACTGCATCGTCTTTTAAAAAACAATGTTCAATCTGTGAAGGAATAGTTCATAAAGAAATGCTTAGTTCGAATGTTGATCAACTTTATTTGAGAGCTTATATTTAATCCATATTCTGATAAATATAACTCTTAATTTAGATAACCTTACACTAGAGATGAGCACATTGCCTTTGATTTGGTGATGTTTAGTCTTCTTAGTCTACTTAGTCGGCTTGTTCTACGTCTTGTAACAATGGAGGTCCCCAGCGATCTCACAGGTGCATCATAAATCATGTGTCTCTGTGAAATCATGGAGCGGAATGCCTGCAAAGTTCATTGTTTCACTTGCGCTTAGTATACGAGAAGTGATTAATAGGAATTGTTGTAGAGCTTTGTAACAGGAATGAGAGTTTGCAAAGCAGATAAATGTTAGACACACTATTTATTACTCTGGAAAAAAGGTAACTGTTAAAGATTAATGAACAAGGAAAGTAAATGTGTTTTAAGAGTGGACAGCCTGGTCAGAATGCCAGTGCCCGTGTCAGAGTGGCACCCAAACGCGGACACGACGGTGCAACCAAACAGGTTGTATCGGAGAGTCGTCGGAAACACGGACCTGCGGATTTGCACAATGCCCTGGCGAAGCTCATACTTCGTGACCTTATCCTCGGTAGTCTGGTTATATGTATGACAATCTTTATTTTTCAGGAGGACTAACCTTTTGTGGTCATCCAATGTACTTCACTTCGTCAGTCAGACAGTTTCCCTTGTAGAACCTATACCCAAAATTTGTGGAATCCTAGCTGAACCATTGCTGTTTTCAGTAACAGTTAACAGTGTAGTTAACAAAGCAGATAATTTATAAACATACAGCTATTGCTCTGGCAGAAATAAATGTGCAAAAATAACTGATGAAGATCAATGAAAAAAGTAAGTAAATATGTGTTTTTTTTTAAAGAGTGGACTGCCTGGTCAGAATGGCAGTGCCCGTGTACGAGTGGCAGACAAACGCGGACACGACGGTGCGACGGGACAGGTTGTGGCGGAGAGTCGTCAGAGACACGGACCTGCGGATTTATACAGTGCCCTGGTAACGGTCAAAGCTTACTTTGTGACTTCAGTCTCGGTAGTCTTTTTATCAGTATGACAATCAGTATTGCCTTATTTAGTGGCCCCAATTGTTACGTAAACATATTGCACAAAGCAAAATATTGGGCTGATCCCAGATTCGAGCCCATATCGGTGGCGGACATGTCGCGGATTCAAACCGCTTGGATAGAAAGATAAGCTTTACTAGCGAGACAATTTGGTCCGCTTTTACCCCGTAACACACCCGTTCTGCCTAGAAGCGTTCTGCAATATGTATATAGTTAATTGATGAATTGGTGAATTCATTTGCAGTAGATACCCAATTATAATTTATTTCAAACCACCATTGCCAAGGCACCTAAAAAAAGTATGTTAACCTTTACATGTACCACATGTATTACGAACACAAATTTATATATATATATATATATAACGGGACTTTTGGTTCATCCGTAGCCTAATTTAAATAACAAAATATCAAGTTAAGTTCTTACATGGTTATTATTCAAAGCCAACATGTTCTTGCCAATTGAATTCAAGTAGTATGAAGTTGATGCTGGTGAAAATTTAAATGAAAATAATAACAGATTAGTTTCATGCATTTGCTTCAAAGTATTTATTACAATAATAAACCAACATGACTACATTAACACGAATGCTAGCCCATAGAAACGCATTCCCCAAATCAGTCTAAAAAAATAAATAAATAAAAACTGCATTTTGTTATACCCTTATGAAAAAAAATTCTACATAAAGGATTCGGTTGTAATTTACAAAATTATTGAAATGCTGTTTACAATTTTGTTAACAAGGACGTTGGGGACAGTGGGGAGAATGGACATCATGCTCAGCATCTTGTAACGGCGGCAGAAGAGCCCGCACAAGGCCATGTGAGGTGGAACCTTGTCAAGAAGGCAACATACAAGAAAGCAGAGAAATGCAGAACTGTAATCAACAAACGTGTCCAGGTAACACGTTAATTATCCCACCACTGAGCATTCATAATTAAATAAAATATTACCATATCAATGATGGTAAATAATGTATTTAGATTTAACAGGCAATAATTATATTATTGTGAATTACTTTTTATCTGAACAAAATGACTTTTATAATCCATGTATTTTTTTCTTAAGTATACCTTAGAGTTTAACAATTATTATATGTCTGGTACTTGCTACGACACAGAAGTATCGTAACTATGTCATCATTTAGCACATTTAAAAGCTAATACCAGAGGCACGATCATCATTCGACATGCTCGTTCTTCCAGATATGTAGTTCTTTAAATACAAATAAACCTTCTGTTTTGGATAAAAACATTTTTGACATGAGGTACACTTCAAGCAACCATTATATTAAATTCATGTCTAATCATAGGAGTTTTTTTTTAAATAAGATGAAGATCAATTAAGGCATAATCTACTTGAGGATGCGCTTTCCGGGTAGCACACGCATGTATAAATATGATATGTATAGATACTTGCAATCATTTGTAGAATGGGAACCGTGGCAGAGCTGGTCAAACTGCAACCCAACGTGCGGCCGCGCTTCCCGAAGCAGAGCCAGGACATGTAGTGTTCCAAATGGATGCACCGGGTCGCAAAATGAGTCCGTCTCTTGTCCGTCAAACCCTCCATGTCCAGGTTATCCTTTTACAAGCACTCTTTATAGACACTGAAAGTAAAAAAAAAATTAAATGTTTTTTTTTTAATATTTTGTCTAATTTGTTTTTTGTTGATGTAAAATTGATGTAAATTTACCGGGATACTGTCCATGATTCTTTTTAAATCTTGGTTCGGAATTCTGACTGCAATTCTCATATTGTTCGTATTCTTAGGGAAATATGTTATACAAGGAATGAGTCTTTGTTTTCGGATGAAACACGTTCCTTGATTTACATAAATATTAAACAATTGTCGAGAAAGGACATCAAGTACAATGAGATAAATATCGGTTTCATCAAGGGATGAAGGTGAGCTTAACACATAACCATTTTTTTGTTGTTGTTAATGAGTTACATATGTATATTGCATGTATAAATCTTGCATTCATCAGCAGTGTGGGGACCGTGGCAGAGTTGGTCAGGATGCACTCCAACGTGCGGCCGGGCTTCCCGAAGCAGAATCAGGACATGTAGTGTTCCAAATGGATGCATCGGGTCACCAAATGAGTCCGTCTCTTGTCCGTCAAACCCTCCATGTCCAGGTTAATCTTTTACAAGCACTCTTTAAAGACAATGGAAGTGAAAAAAAATAGAATTTTTTATAGTTTTTTCTAATTTTTTTTTTTTGTTGTTGTACATTTTCGGGATACTGTCAATCATTCTTTTTAAATCTTGGTTCAGAAATATGACTGCAATTCTCAAATTGCTCGTTATCTTTGGTAAATATGTTAAATAAAAAATTAGTCTTTGTCTTCGGATGAAAGATATTCCTTGATTTACGTAAACATTAAGCAATTGTCGGTACAGGACATCAAGTCCAATTAGATAAATATGGGTTTAATGGAGGGATTAGGGTTAGCTTAAGACATAAACATTTTTTGTTGTTAATGAGTAACATATGTATATGCATGTGTATAAATCCTTGCAATCATCTGCAGTGTGGGGACCGTGGCAGAGTTGGTCAGGATGCGATCCAACGTGCGGCCGGGCTTCCCGAAGCAGAGTGCGGACATGTAGTGTTCCAAATGGATGCACCGGGTCACCAAATGAGTCTGTGTCTTGTCCATCAAACCCTCCCTGTCCAGGTTATCCTTTTACAAGCACTCTTTAAAGACAATGGAAGTATAAAAAATATAGATATGTGTTTTGTTTTATATTTTGTCTAATTTGTTTTTTGTTGTTGTAATTTTACCGGGATCCTGTCAATCATATTCTTTAAATCTTGTTTCAGAAATATGACTGAAATTCACAAATTGCTCGTATTCTTAGGAAAATATTTTATATAAGAATGTGTCTTTGTCTTCGAATGAAACATGTTGCTTGATTAACATAAATATTTAGCAATTGTCGGTACAGGACATCAAGTCCAATGAGATAATTATGCGTTTCATTGAGGGATTAGGGTTAGCTTAAGACATAAACATTTTTGTTGTTAACAAGTAACATATGTATTTGCATGTATAAATCCTTGCAATCATCTGCAGTGTGGGGACCGTGGCAGAGTTGGTCAAGCTGCAGCCCAACTTGCGGCCGGGCTTCCCGAAGGAGAGTGCGGAAATGTAGTGTCCTAAATGGATGCACCGGGTCACCAAATGAATCCGTCTCTTGTCCGTCAAACCCTCCATGTCCAGGTTATCCTTTTACAAGCACTCCTTAAAGAAATGGAAGTGAGAAAATATAGAGATGTGTTTTTTTTTATATTTTGTGGGATTTGTTTTTTATTGTTGTTGTCGTAAATATACCGGAATACTGTGATCATTCTTTTTAAATCTTGGTTCAGAAATATGACTGCAGTTCTCAAATTGCTCGTATTAGGGAAATATGTTATATAAAGAATGGGTCTTTGTCTTCGGATGAAACATGGTCCTTGATTTACATAAATATTTTGCAACTGTCGGTACAGGACATCAAGTTCAGTGAGATAAATATGGGTTTCATGGAGGGATTAGGGTTAGCTTAAGACATAAACATTTTTGTTGTTAACGAGTAACATATGTATTTTGCATGTATAAATCCTTGCAATCATCTGCAGTGTGGGAACCGTGGCAGAGTTGGTCTAGATGTAACGCAACGTGCGGCCGCGCTTCCCGAAGCAGAGTGCGGACATGTAGTGTTCCAAATGGATGCACCGGGTCACCAAATGAGTCCGTCTCTTGTCCGTCAAACCCTCCATGTCCAGGTTATCCTTTTACAAGCACTCTTTAAAGACAATGGAAGTGAAAAATATAGAGATGTGTTCTTTTTTTATATTTTGTCTAATTTGTTTTTTTTGGTTGTAAATTTACCGGAATACTGTGATCATTCTTTTTAAATCTTGGTTCAGAAATATGACTGCAGTTCTCAAATTGCTCGTATTAGGGAAATATGTTATATAAAGAATGGGTCTTTGTCTTCGGATGAAACATGTTCCTTGATTAACATAAATATTTTGCAACTGTCGGTACAGGACATCAAGTTCAGTGAGATAAATATGGGTTTCATGGAGGGATTAGGGTTAGCTTAAGACATAAACATTTTTGTTGTTAACGAGTAACATATGTATTTTGCATGTATAAATCCTTGCAATCATCTGCAGTGTGGGAACCGTGGCAGAGTTGGTCAGGATGCAATCCAACGTGCGGCCGGGCTTCCCGAAGCAGAGCCAGGACATGTAGTGTTCCAAATGGATGCATCGGGTCACCAAATGAGTCCGTCTCTTGTCCGTCAAACCCTCCATGTCCAGGTTATCCTTTTACAAGCACTCTTATAAGAAAATGGAACTGAAAAAAAATATAGAAACGTGTTTTTTTTTTATATTTTGTCTCATTTGTTTTTTTTGTTGTAATATAACCTAATACTGTCAAACAATCTTTTGAATCCATGGTTCAGACATATGACTTCCATTCCTAAATTGCTCGTATCCTTAGGGAAATATGTTACATAAAGAATTAGCCTTTGTCTTCGAATAAAACATATGACCCGTGACATACATGCACATGCAGTCATGAATATAGTCTAAAAGGTACACCAAAATATATATATATATATAAACTTCATGAAGAGAGTATAGTTAGCTTAAGACATATGATTTTTTGCTAATGAGTAACAAATATATTTTGCATGTTTAGATTCTTGCCATTAGATTATCTTAGATTTTTAGATTATCTGCCAAGCGTCCCGAAGCAGAGCGGGGACATGCAGTGATCCTAATGGATGTTCTGGGCCACTAAATGAGTCAAGCCTCTGTTCTTCAAACCCTCCATACCCTAGTATATTTATATTTTAAACTGTTATTAAAAGAGTGTTGAGTTAATATATTTCACCTTCTTAGTTACGATGTTTTGGTCTATGGCGTTCTCATTTTGTTTATACTCGTTAGTCTTCTAACAGTTTTATGTTTGTTATTTTTGTGACACTTTTGTCGATGTTTTAATCTGAAACACCCTCAAGGATATATTGAGCAATACACTACCAGTATGTACATATTACACGCTCACAGCATGTTTACATTTTCGCAAACACTTGTAGCATCAGGACCTTGGCAGAAATGGTCGGCATGCAACCCAACATGCGGTCTGGCATTCAGAACCAGAATACGTACATATAGTGCATCCGCTTGATGTACCACTGGAACATCTGTAGAAACCAGCCCTTGTCCTTTCAGCCCTACATGTCCAGATATTTAAAACACATGGAACCCACCGAAAGGATATTGATTTCTTAAATTGAAGAATCGATTTTTTTCTTCTACGCCACTTAATGCCCTACATGATCCATATATAAATGATGATATATTCATTATATTGGTAGAGATGTGACTTATATTGTATGTTTTATAGCAAATTGGATGTTATGGGGGCCCTGGACGACTTGCAGCAGTGCTTGTGGGCAGGGAACACGAGAGAGAACACGAACATGTAGTTCATCCACTGGATGTATTGGAGAAGCTCGTCAGTCGCAGACCTGTATCGGACGAGCGTGCCCTGGTAAAAAAAATTATTGTACCTATATTGACTTAACTGGGGTTTATAACGGTATATTGCTTTGTTAAATATACTTGATATTTCTAAAGAGGCAACAAGAAGACCTTAGACATGAGAATAAAAAAGATACTCTTACAGCCATATCGGAATGAGCACTCATAAATGCCTCGCATATCGAGAGTGGTGAATGTAGCTTCAATTAAAGAACGTTTAGAATTTTAGCTATATCTAGGAAAATGCTACCTGGCGCTACTTTAAATTTAGTATTTGGCCGACAGAATATGAATTTAGAATGTTGAAAATTGTATTCAAAATGAAGGCATCTTGATTAAGAGGGTTTTGTACATAATAGCAAAATCCACATAGCAGATGTTTTCGAAGTATGAGCAGGCAGTTTACACATGGAAGCGAGGAACAAAGAAGTGCACTCAACTGCTGAAGGTTATGATACACGTGACACACCTGTTTCCTACGTTCGCAGTTTACTGTTTATTTTACGAAGTAATAAGTAAAAGACAAGTAAATTGTCAACAAAATTTAAAAATGAACAGACAAAAGAATACATCAAACCCAAATTATGACTCGTTTATCCATGCAGATTTCTATGACTGATTTTAATATTAAATCTTTACATGCACAGAAATTATCAGCACCATAGATTTCAACTACTACCAGGGCCCTATGGCAAACATCGACCCTTGCTCCACACGCAGTTCATTACCTGTTTTGTGGAAAAAGGGTAGATCGTCATCTCTGTTTCTCAGGAGTTTAAAATCTTATGTTTATTATTCGCACATCAGCATCTTAGTTTATAGAAATGGAGGTTTATTTCCACATGAATAGACCAGTGATACTATGTTTTCTTTCCTGTATCTATACTACGATGCTTAAAGCATAATATCATTTAAGTCATTTAATCATATGTTATTTTATCACCTGATGTGTTGGTTCCTTACCATAACACTCCCATTGAAGCCTACAAACATACTTTGTAATAATAACTTTCTGTGTTAAAAAGTAATACAGTATACCTTGCAACGCAGTGCGGAAAGTTATGTGTTGCTCCTAGTATGTCGTCAAGACTGGAAAAATAATCGCTTCTTTTGTTCCGAATGGTTTGAGCGCTGGACTTGTAACCTCATGCTGTTACAATAATTCCTTTATTGGTCCTTAGTTTGGACTGCATGGACCAACTGGACACCATGTGGAGTCACGTGTGGTCAAGCTAAGCGACAGAGGTCGAGGCTATGTACCAATGGTCCAGGCTGCCTTGGCGATGATCGAGAGGTCAGGGACTGTGATATTCCTCTCTGTTCAGGTAAACGTGTCATTATTTGTCCTTTCTAGTAAGTTTATTCATTGCTTTAGTATAAACCCTGTATTTCTCATGTATTTAAAACATCACTAAATAATTTATCGATGAAGATACCTTTCAGGGGAAATGATCCTCCGAAGACATTGTGTTCTAGGCAAGACCATTTTTGTCTCTCTCTCTTTCGCTCTCTCTTAGTTCACATTCAGTAAATAAATATAATGAATTATTATGTTACAGGTTTGGGACAATGGAGTGATTGGGGAGCCTGTAGTCCTACATGTGGCCAGGGATTGGCGGTCAGGACACGTACCTGTGGTGACTTGAACGGTTGCTCAGGGGACTTAAGGGAGACACGAAGATGCTCGAACTCTGCATGCCCAAGTAGGTTCAATATCCAATAAATTGTATTCACGTTCTGCTTTGTCAACTTACATGATGAATTTTATTTCCAGAGCAAAGCTTACACTATAACAAAACAATAAATAAACATAATCAATAAACAGTTTATAATAATATTTTTGGTTACAATAACTTTTCTTTGTGTTAGATACCTTACAACTGAATTCAGCAGTCAAAGTCACTCCCATGAGATTTACATGTTCAGAAAATAAATTAATTGGCATATCAAAACAGCTAGGACAACAATTTTAAAGGATACAGTTAGTAAATCTGGAAAGTTAAAGATAGAAATTAATTTCAGCATGGAGTGCGTGGTCATCTTGGACAAGATGTCGGGCCTCGTGTGGCACAGAGACAAGGGAACGGACGAGGACGTGTAGTGCTGGAACAGGATGCCAAGGAAACTCCAGAGAAACTAGGGACTGTGATATTCCCAATTGTCCTGGTCAGTCGCTATGTTATATACATACAAAATATGGTCAGATCATTCAATAAGATTTAGTCCATTTAAATATAAAACACAGTCTAAATTAAGTCAAAATACATGTTTGACTCGGTGAAGTGCTATACTGTTGTCAGCATGACAATAAGTTAAAGTTTAAGCTTTAAAAGAAAAAAAAAATCATCAAAGTATTAAACTTAGGAATAAAATAGTTTATTTTATGATTAGTTATGCATGCTATTGTTCTAAGACGTCAATCAGACGGCAAAACATTAACACATCGGTGCAATGTATATATATAATATTGCCTGATTTAAAACATTACTTGCATGCATCAACAGTCACGTGTAAAAGAGGAAAATGTCGCTACGTTTACTATTCATACTGTGTGTATCAATCATCTTACAAACTGAAAGTCCCTCCTTTGCCGCACTTTCCTTTCCTGAGGAATACATTTTCTATTAGGTTTTTTTTTCCTTTTCTGTGGACTTGTATTGTAATCATAGTTGGACAAAGAACTTTACAAACAGCATTCATTATCCAATAAACTTGTTATTGAATGTAAACATTGTCTTTTCATTAAATATCTGTATGTGTAAAAATAAAAACAGCAATTGTGATCTCAAAGACAAAAAAAGTGTCGTATTTACATATAGAGCATGCACTTGGTAGAATCTGCATCTATATAGACCGTTGTTTCACTCATCCTCAGGTATAACAAACGGGTCTTTGTCTATGAAAGTTCATTATGACAGAAGTTTACTGTACTCTTCAGTAAATTTCCCATTTTTTTATCTTAAGATCCTTGGCAGACATGGGATCCCTGGGAACAGTGCAGCAGAACTTGTGGTGGAGGAACTCAGAGCAGAACCAGAGGATGTTTAGGTTCAAACTGTAAGGGTGTCAGGTCCGAGATACGGGGCTGCGGGTCAGGACCATGTTTATCAATTAGTAGGTTTATGATGATGCATTACGTGTCTTCCTTTGAATTTTCATCGGACATATTCATAATATATAAATTTATCTCATCCATAACAGTATATACATAGCTGATTATCAAAAAAACAAATTATACGATTTAGTAAACTGATTAAATATTAAATAATACGGAGGGTATAAAAAAGCTGATGACTATATAAATGTGAATAATACAACTACGAAATAAGAAAAACTTGTATAGGATCGTTTATAAAAAATAAAAATAAATCCACCTACGTACAACTATGAAGTATTGCAGCTTATGTGTTAGTTCAAAGTGGAGCTTAAAATAGGTTTAAAGTAACTTCTTGAAACAAGAAAGTATTTTTATCAACCGCCTCAACGCAGCGGGGTATAGTGTTTATCTCTGTCCATCGTTCGGTCCTTCCGTAGTGCCGTCCGTCCGTTAACAATTATACTGCTACGCGATATCTTGAAAAGTTTTGCTTAGATCTACTTCTAATTGTAATAGCAGGTGCATCTTATGGGTCTGCAGAGTTTTTTAGGTTTTGGTCACACCTGAATGATTTTTTAAAAATATTTTTTATACATTATTTTTTAATTTTATATTTCATATGCGACACGATATCTCAAAGGTTTTACTCAAAACAGCTTCTGATTGTTGTAGCAGGTGCATCTTAAGAGTTAACAGAGCTGATTAGGTTTTGGTCACACTTGAATAATTTTTGGATTTTTTAAATGATTTTTTTTTCAACAAAATGCTTATATTTCCTATGTGACACCATTTCTCAAAAAGTTTTACGGGATCTACTTCTAATCATAGTAACAGGTGCATCTAATTGGTTTCAAGAGCTGATTAGGATTCTGTCACACTTCAATGATTATTAATACGCCCGTCTCTGACGGGATTTATTTTGGTATACCCACCGTCCGTCTGTCCGTCCGTTAACTTTTGATGTTGCCGCAATAAACGCACCAAATTTACATACCAATAGATTATGTCGCCCGAGTTCGATTATGGGCAAAATCCACCAATAATTACTAAGATCAGAGGTCACTGGGCTACCTTGTAGTGTCACCGTCACAACTTACAAGGAATATGATAGATCTTTGCTTAAACTGTACAGAAATGTTAATCAATAAAATGTCTCTTAAATTCTATTTCCAGCTAAATTCATGCATATTTAATGAGGTCACCACACTTAGGTGGTACCACCCTCACCCTACCACCAAAAATCTGATGGATTTCAACTTAACGTATGATGAGTATTAACTAATACAATTTCTCACCTGAATTACATTCTCCGCAAATTTATGCATATTTAATGGGGTCAGAGGTCACAAAGTATGCAACGGGCGTATTATACAGCATTTGATGTTTTGTTTTCTCAAGTTTGACTTTTATATTTCATGACATGCAATATCTCAAAAGGTGTTATTGGTATCCACCTCTTATCAATAACGCATGTGTATCTCCTTGCCTGATTCTGTTTATATGCTTTCTCAGTTTATGTAGTCCAACTTCTCATGCTATTTAATCAGCCAAATTACACTTTCACACATTCCTGTTTGGCGGGGAATCCAGTCGTCTAGACATTTTCTAGTTGCTTCTGTAATGCTGACAGGAAGTTTGTTCCCGGCTCTGGTTCAGCATAACTACAACACCTTTTCTATGTGTTAAAAGCAAATGAATACAGCAAATGTAATATAAAAGACAAAAATTATCATCTTTATTTATAAGACGTGCTGAAATGAATACAGCAAATGTAATATAAAAGACAAAAATTATCATCTTTATATATAGGACATGTGCTTGGTAGAATCTGCATCAGGCATCCCTCATCCTCTGATTTAACACACAGCTAATTTAAGAAATGTACATTGTAATGTACTTTTAACACTGTTTGTTTGAAAAGAGTGCCATATAAATATGGTATTTTATATGAAATATACATTGTAAAGCAATTTTGAACACTCTTTTGGTGAAAAAAGTGCTATATAAATATGGTACAATATGATAATAAAATACATCGGTTGAATGTATCAAAAAGAGCAAGTTATCTTCTGCCTCACTCATTTAGTTCTCAACAATACTTGAGATCATAATGCGACCTTTCATATAACACTTTGAGTAGATAAGTGTCGAACCTTTGGGGTGAAGACCAATTACTATTATTTTGATATTAATATTATTGTGATATAATATACTGCTTCATATACAGAACATACTGTGATTCCTCCTGTACAGGCTGGGGTCCCTGGGGACCTTGGATTTGCCCCTGTAGTCAGCAAGGTCAACAAACACGGCAGAGACGATGTGATAGAGAACCCTGTGTCGGTGAGAGGACGGAAACAAGAACTTGTTCAGCTGTGGAATGTCCAGGTACGAATCATCATATCAGCCAAACGCCAAGTTATGATATCTTATATGCGTGACATTATGATAAGTTATATAATACCGACCGTTTTCTGATATAATCTCTTTATATACATAAAAAATTATTTTAAGTAACAAGAATGGACAACTAAGAAAGTATTATCATAAATATGTAAACTTTCTAGAATTATTCCCGAATGATAACTTTGTATATTATTGGTATTAAATTTCTATTAAAATGTACTTCTACATTATAACCTTTGAAAATGACATGTTAAATCAGCTTAAGCAGTCGCCTTTAGATGTTCTTTATCAAAACTAAGAATCAGCACCTTTATTAAATTGACCGTTACCCTAAGCTGATTTTAATAATTTCTTAATCAGAATGGGGACAGTGGACACGCTGCTCCGTTACGTGTGACATTGGACGCAGGAACAGAAGCAGGTTGTGTCCAGCTGGGACTGAATGTAGATATCCGTTAACAGATATAGGTGTTTGCTCTGATGCAACATGTCCAAGTAAGGAAAGAAAATATACCTGAATATTAAATATGATGAAGTTCAAGTTACTTATTCAATGAATACATCACGTTTCTTCGGATTACACAGTAAACACTTTTGCCTGCCAACAGCTGACAACTATCTTCTCGTCAACCATTGTCGATACGCAAACGTTCTGTGTGATATTTCCATGTAATCGATCAATTTATTTTACCCGAGTGTTTTCCGGAAAGCGCTGTCTGCAACTGAGATGTAATATACTGCCATATATGACATTCACGAATGCATTACTGAAACAGCTGAATGGTGTTATATATATTGCTGCTTTCCGTCATTCACGTCCCCTATACATCGCTATTTTTTCTTTCCTGTCGTATAGGTGTTACTGTACTGTAACACACGTCTGTCAAAATGCCTCTATAGAAAAAGATATTTTAGTTTGCTCCAATAGTTCTCGCTGTAGGGCTGCTAAATGCTTACCGTCAAATGTTTTCGATTCTTTTTGTTTCAAAATATTAAAATTCAGTCGGTCGCATAACACCTTGATTCATGCAGGACGTCAATATGTTTTTAAAGCTTGGGGTAACTGGGACTTGTGGTTATGCCCCTGCCAAAATGGAAACCAACAAAGATCCCGGAGATGTAATGGGACCGACTGCCCCGGGCAAAGCACAGATACCCGATCTTGCTCTGAACAACAATGTCCAGGTGAACAACATTAACCCAATACATAAAGTGTCGTTACATAACATGTTAATATTCACCGATCAATGATGTAGTGGTATTTAACAACGTTAGGTAAAAATGGTGTTAATTTTGTTTATTACAAATTATACAAATATTTCTTTTTATCTTAGCATGTATTTAGAACACATCTTGAAAAAAAGGTATAGATTTGAACACAGAAATACATGTATGATAGGCATATTGATTTAGGGTGCGAAGGTTTGATGCTGTAATCAGCCTCCAAATGAAATGGTGTCCATCAAAACTGTTCTAAACATTAGTAAGTGATGTGTTTTCGACTTCTCAATAATGTCATGTTACTCAGCATCACAATCGTGCAGAATGTAATTATTCCTCAATGCTTTTGAATATAACTGTTCGAATCCACTAAGTATTAAGAACATGGTTCTCATGTTCATTGCTCATATCCACTCTTACTGGTCATGCAGTATCTGTCAATAAGATATTAATTCAGATGATTATTGGTTGATCTGGTATAAACACTGAACGTTTTGACGTTATCAAGGTTGGCAGGAGTGGTTAGCCTGTTCTAAGACGTGCGGCAGAAGTAGCCGTATGCGCAGAAGAGAATGCAAACCTGGAACAAGATGTCTGTATCCAGACTCAGAAACCGAGACATGCATGTTGAGAGATTGTGAAGGTTAGTTTATTCTCATCTGTTTCCTCTATGTTTATCATTGATCTCAGAGGTGACAAAAATTTTCATAATCTTGAGTAATGGGTTTTAATAAACTTCTGGACATATTTGTACAAAACATGTGCTCTATGCCCTTGATTATTTTGGCGTAATTTGTCTTAAAGACCCAAAGATTTTGATCAAATGAAAACCTATCCCAACTCAATAAATAATATTTCCATAGATATTATCGAATAGTTTAGTTATTTCACTTTCTTCTGTCTTATCAGAATATTTCAAGAAATCAATTTTTTTTTAATTATCTGTGCCTAGATGTCGAAACCATGCCTTTTTTTGAATACCAAACATGTAAATACAAAGGTCTGAAAGGCTTTTCATTTTCGCTTCGTGATTTTACTTTTGTATGGAATATTCTATATGCAATAAGTATGATATATCCATATGAGAGACATGGAAAGGTGCACATTAAATATACAACAGCAAACGTGAAAACAGATTTAAAAGAGACGGGACTGTCAAAAAATTGAAGTTTAAGCTTTACTACTGACTGGTATGTAAGACGCATATTGGTCAACATTGTCAGAAAGTGTTGTTCTTCGCTACAAGGCCAAATTTCTTATAGTAATATTCTCTAACTGTGAGGGGCTTGTCACGGTGAAAATCGCTTACAAAATCATCGTTATTAGTAATGCATAGTTAATGGCATACCACTATTCTGCCGTAGCGGTTATGTGAAATAAGAAAACCGTGTCTTTTATAGCATGTCCTCTATATGCATACATTCTTTATACAGGAGAATGGGGGCCCTGGGGTTCCTGGACAGCCTGCTCCGCCTCTTGTGCCGGGGGATTACGTTCACGCACACGACCTTGTGCCATCAGCCCCTGCCCGAGAAATACGTTGCCAGGCAGTAGAGAAGAAGAAGCGTGCATGACCCAGCCGTGCCCAGGTAACAAGATTTAAACTATTATAAATTTCGTTGTGCTCGCCTGCCACATCTAGAATTACATATACAATACATAGCTAGAAGGCACTCAGAGACAAATATTACATACACGAGTCTACTTTATCCAAAGTTTGGGTCACATGATTCCCAAAATCGTACTTGTATTTCTAAGGGCAGGAAATATACTAAGCTAAGCTGAGAGAAATTTGTGTCATGCGGCACACTGACTTAAACTGAATAACCCTTTATACAGGGCGATGGGGACAATGGGGGACGTGGTCCTCCTGCTCTGTGACCTGTGATATGGGAGTCAGATCTCGTACAAGGAGCTGTGCCGTCACTCCATGTCCCCAGGGGACGTTACCTGCATATCGTGAAGAAGAATCCTGCAACTCGGGGACTTGTCCAGGTAAAGGTTTTATATAAACATTGATTCAGTTTTGTCATACATTAAATATCATTTTTGCTCAAGGTTACTAGATATCCATACCATATACATTCTTATATTTATTAGACAACCTTGTACGTTTTATACATTATCGACATATGGTGAACCCGCTTTATAGGTCCTCTTGTCATATTTTGAGATTTTGTATGTTTATATATATATATATATATATATATATATATATATATATATATATATACAGTAAAAACCTTGGACCGTAAAAAAGTAGTCTTTAGTTTGAGATGGTCGCTTAACCGTCTTGGTGGAGGCTTTACTATACATAGATATATCATAATTATGATTAAGTCACACATTATCAGTCGGATTGCATAAAGGGGGTCATGAGCTGCCTAGGTGGAAATCTACACTCCATGAGCACATTTCAAGTTATAATTTTGTTCAGACGGTCATGACCATGACAAACCTCTTGATATATATATATGTATATATATATATATATATTGTATATAACATATATATATATTGTATATAGTGACGCCTCCTTTCGTGCGCAGGTCAGTCCTTCCGTGTTTCCAATTTAAGCCAAACCATTTGACCAAATTCTTTAATCTTTTACATATAGAGGTATATCCTGATAAAACGTGAGGCCGCGGGGTCAAAGATCAACACAAGTGTCTTCTTTTGAGTCCAAGAGATTGTGGACGCATTTTTAGCTGAACTTTTCATCCCATACCTTCAGGATTACACACACTGCTCACCGACTTATAAAGGGAGATTTTTAGTCCACTGGGTCAAAGGTCAAGATAACAGAATCTCCCTCCTGATTTTCACATTGTTTAATACATCCAGTCTAATTATGCTACCTAGTTGGGGGATGCTCGGATATTCTGTGCCTTTGTTTGTGTTTATATTTTTTGTTTATTATATATTCAATATATCAATGTAGTCAATTTTACTAAATAAAAATAGAATATTATAAATATAATTAATTAGGTCAAACAATAATATTGTTTTACGGACTCTCTAAACAAAAATATGGTGCAAAATTGCTTTAATATTCGAAGTGGTGTATTTTTTTTCAATTTAGTTCATTGTCCATACGTTAAAGAATTCTTTCACGGAATTTGTACCCTAGCACAAATAAGTAACATTTCCAAGGACCTGGTCTTAATTTTCAAAACTATATAAACGATTAGCGAATCTGTAGAGCATGGTTTGCATGGCCTTTTTGCGAAATTATTTTTTGTTCAATCTGAAAAGAAACCCTTTAATTTGATTCACAGTTTGGGGAAACTGGTCGGCCTGGGGTAGCTGTAACGTCACATGTGGAAGAGGGACACAACAGAGAACACGCACATGTGATGGCACGGGTTGTCAGGGAAGATCTCAGGAAACCTCGACTTGCTTCAGTGGGACGTGCCTTGGTAAGTAAAAATGTATATTAAATATATCATGCTGTCTAGGTAATCCTGATTAAAATGGAAGGTTAAATACATTAAAAATGTTAAATATTGCAACTTCATGTGATGTATTAGGTTGAACTGCAAATTAGTATCAGACAAGTGGCAAGCATTTTTTTAATTCAAAAAAATATTAAAATTAATAATTATAATAAAATATTTTTATTGAAAATATTTATACAGGCTAACTCGATTAGAAAAAAAATGTAAGATCTGCAACAGGGCCCTCTATGGAAATACAATTTTTACAAAGTAAAATCATGTAAAACAAACGAACAACGACAATATGATAAATAAATTATGGTATCTACCTCAAAACGACTACATCGGCATACGGTAGTGTTTCCGGTCATATCATTGACATATATTATAAAAAGTATCACCCTAATACCGAACGTAGTATTCCAGTTTTCACTTTGTTACTTTGAAGATAATTTTGCAGCGAATTTAAAATTATGATTTCTATCTGAAAGATCGTTTTCCTTATAAGATCATGTGATTTAATATAGAAACCGCAATGGTTTTTTCTATGAAAATATCATGACTGGTAAATTTCAATTCATTTTTTTTCAGGTCAAGGAAGCAAGTCCATGTAAAATGTTTAGTGTCTTTTTCTTGAAGCCAAATGTCCAAAACTTTATGTGAATTTGTTTGAGTCGATTGATATTTCAGAAAGCAGAATAATCATGTGTGATAACGTCATGCGGTTTTAGGGGTGTAACATTTGACCATAGAAAACCTTTTCGTATATGCATGCGATATAGGGACACATATATAGGCCGATCGTGAAAAATATAATCTGTTGTTGCTCGACTCTTGTATATGGAAGTTATTTGTGCGGACTTAACTGAGTGGGATGAGAAGGGTATGTTCACTGAGAAAAGCCATAATATACGTGAAGCTAGTTTCAAAGTTTTTAATCTATATCATTAGTATCCATTTTAGTTTGGAGAAGCAGGCTTGGCAGTAACTATTATATATAAGAGAAAGTTATTATGTTCAGTACAAACTTATCGGGGGATGTTGGAATATAACCCCTTAGTCTGAAATAACTTTGAGAGATGATGGCAAAAGTTAACAAAATGCTTAGCCACTTCTTCATTATTAATGTGCTGGATGTTATTGACTGCTCAGATTTCTTTAATGTGCTATTCAAAACTGTTCGTCTCTTTGTTAATACCAGCTTTGCCTGCCTACCTTATTTATAGTAAATCCTGTTGTTTGACTAACATAAACGAAATGTTGAAGTTGTGTTTTAGTAACCGAGTATATATCAACGTTGTTTTTTTAGCCATTTATGCCTCGCTATGCCTGAAATTCCTCCTGTTTCATTTGCATGGTTTGTAATTCTATTGTAACTTGCCTGATTATTGCATGCTTGTTACAAATGCAGGGAGAGGCCTCTTTCAAGAGGACCACTGCATCATTTTTATCTGATGCAGTAGGACGATTAGTAAATATTGAATCTTTTTAAGTCGGCTAGAAAGGCTATTGTTTTATCTCTCCTGTGTGACCGTCGGAGGCATGTGTTGTGTAGGCCGTTTTTCTGTGAAGTAAGTTTACTTTCGAGTTGAAGATAAATAAAAAGTGCATAGGGATCATTGAGGGGATGTTTAATACATTCCAGAGTAATTATAACTTTGGGGATTTAATATGATATTTTTTTGTACACCAATAATCTCCCCAAACTGGGCGATCTTCTTAACATATTCGACGAATCTGTTATACATAGCTATAATTTTTGCATTAATATCAACAATCACACTAAAGGGAAAATGATCTTATCACAAATATTAATGATTTTAAGGTGACAAGAATAATTGAAATCTGTTTGAACAGCATCCTGTCACACAAATATACAAAATGTCCAAGTCCATGTTTTAACGCAACCACCTAAATTATATAGGTCACCTAAGACCTAAATATAAAGTGCCCATCCCGGACTTTCACTCAGAGTATTATGGTAGATTAACAGATTACCGGGCAGTCTCCCGTGACCTGGCTTGCCTCAGCCTATCGGGACTTGGGTGGTCACCTCTCTAGGCCAGACTGCGTTGAAATTATGATCCGTCTTTCGTTGAAGAAGCGGGAGGCTACAACGGGTATAAACCAGTCTCTGCTGGCTGTTTCTTAACTTAGTTCAAGAGCCATTAACAGTGGAACGGTTACCACAAACCAAACATATGAAATATTTCAAAACAACAAATGTATCTTTAATTGTGTATGATGCAATCAGGAATATGGTCTCCATGGCAAACTTGGTCAAGCTGCAGCATGACCTGTGGTTCCGGCACCAGACGACGAGTCAGGATCTGCCGCCCTTCTAACTGCCCAGGACCGTCAAGTGGTACAGAGTCGTGCATTGTACGGGAGTGTCCTGGTGAGCGATACATTATCCACGTCCCATTAAAACCGTTTTGGCTGGCTATTTTTTATTAAGAAAACTGTTTGTGTATGTACGCTGGATAGATCTATAGATTTCGTCATAGCCTCATGACGACTTGGGTGGTCGCCTCTCTAGCCAAGACTGAGTTTACATTATGGTCGGTATCTTGAGTATAAAGGCGGACGCACCAACGGGTATAATCCAGTGTTTTCTGACCGAGGATATGAACTTATATATTGAATTTTAACTTATTTATAAAAAATGTATAATGCATAAAATGAACGGATGCAACAGTTCACTTAAATGGTTATTTCATAAAATCGTAAAATTTAAAAAAATGATACAGGACAAAACACGTTTTTAGGGGTATTCCGGCTCAAAAGATAAAGCTTTGCCGGGGAAGAGAAACAATCCACTAGACAGATGCATAGATAAGATAATTTCGTCATTTTAATGCTATCTATTTATAATTTGGAAAAGGTCATTTTCAAAAATCTGTTTCACCTGATGTGTCTTCGCTGAATGTGTTTGGATCATTTTAGCACGGCCCCACATTATGGAAACAAGTGGGTATAAGCAAAACGAAAAGATTATGCAACGTGGGATCGGCATTTTCCGCATATTTTATAAATGGCTAAATCGATCATCATCTTTAGTTAGTATACCTCAGATATCGGAATAGGCCCAATTAAGTGTCATTTGCTGAGTGTCTCCCTTTTTTAAAGCAAAAGAGGTGAAAGCAAAAAGTATAAATTTAGACTGAGACCAAACATTGCGTCGGCTTTTTTATGCTGCTTTTTCCTCCTCATATATGTTAGATTTTTAAATGACGGTCACAAAATCATGGAATGCTATCGATGCATAGCCAAATGATTCACAAACTTTCCAAGCGTTATCTTTCATAATACATAAAATAAATATAATACCCAGATTTTAAAATTTTTACCACTACATCTTATGTAAAGAAGTCGCCCATATTTTCATTCAGTGAAGGAAGATGATACTTGGACTTCTGATAAAAATGTAATGAAAATGCAACGAAAATCATATATACACAATTAGTTTAGAACTCATGTCCCCTGAAGTGACTTTATTTCGTGTTTAGGTTAATAAGGCTGTGTCCTTGTTTTCGGATTTAAAATGTCAATTACAATCCTAAACTTTATTTAGAATTCACTGATAGGCTGTACAAATGTGATTAGAACCTGTGACGGTACAATTTATAATATGTTGCAGGTACACTGGGTGCTTGGGGAGCCTGGGACACATGTAATGCAACCTGTGGCGGAGGTAGACAGAAGCGCACCAGGCCTTGTAATGGTGGAAACTGCCAGGGGTCAACACAGGAATCTAAAAGTTGCAACACAGATACATGTCCGGGTTTGTATTCTTTTCATAAAAGCTAATGGGTCAGTTTTTCGTATATGGCAACATAAAAAAATGAATATGGACATGTTTCTTGTGTATATTATGGAAAACATGTCCCTTCTTGTGAGGAACATTAGGCTCTTGTGTATAAATATGGATATGTATCTCCCTCTATCTTAGGTAACTGGCGTGGTTGGGCTCCATGGCAACCCTGCAGCAGGTCATGTGATGGCGGCAGAAGGGAACGTATTAGAACCTGTGACGGTACATTCTGTGTCGGGGCTAGAAATGAATATTCAAGTTGCAATGAGGATCCTTGCCCAGGTATTAGCTAGTTAATTTTTATTTAACAAATATGTGAACGATTATTCCTTTTTTTCTAAGCATTATTTCATACGAAATGATCAACAGGTGATGCATTGATACATATCAATGTTATACAAGAAATGCTGTAATATTGATGAACAATTCATATACAAACGAATATGCCTGAATTGATTTGGTTAGGACGTATTCATCACGTTCTTATATTGGTTTTGTCCTCTTATGTTTGACATGTAGTGTGCGGGAGTGTCCTGGTGAGCGACACATTAACAACCTCATAGTAAAATCCGTGAGCTGATTCCCTTGATCCATGGGTTAGTCGCTACGACTGAAAATGACCACGGGTTTTCTCCGCGTAATCTTTGCTTGATTCGGCATTGAAATATTTGACAATCTAAGCTAAATTGGTCCACTTCGTGTGGTTGGAAGTGTCACTTATCTGGTCGATCGGGGTCCGATATCATTTTACCTCTAGCTGTTACATTAGAATCCATTTATCTTTAAGAGTGGGGTTGGCCGGGGGTTGGGGCTTTTTAGGGCCTATGTTAGGGTGCCTTTCTTTAAATAAATCCACGAATATTGAAATATCCTTTTCCCCGAGTTATAATAATGACACACACACACATATTTGTGTGTTTATTCGTGTGTAAATGACATGTGGCCTATAAATGCTAGTCCATCAAACAGAAAGGAAGAATAAAAATCTGCCTTACAAATATTCATATATTTCAATTGATATATATTTCTTAATTTATAATATATATATATATATATATATATTATTTTCTGAATACCTAGAAAATAATACTGATACCCCCCATTGGCTCAACATGTCATTCGTATATTGATGCCCCTGATTTGTTAGGCGACTGGAACGCTTGGGAGCAGTGGGGCAAATGCAGTAAAACCTGCGGAGGAGGCAGGAGGGAACGCCAGAGAACCTGTGACATGGGAGAGAACAGATGTACTGGGGCGAAGAGAGACTTCGCCAACTGTAACACTGACCGCTGTCCGGGTACGTTTCCCTATTTCCGATATGGCTAGTTACTCAAGGGTCAAAGAAATAAATCATCAAAATGAAAACCACGAATTAAGAATGCAGGTACATGGACATTTTGGAAAGCGTCTATAATACACCGGTTACATGTATCAGTAATTAAACATATTTTAACTGACCTGCAAGGTCACTTTTAGAAATTTGTCACAACATTTTAGAAGTTCGAATAATATAGATAACTTGCGAACAGTATGTCTAAAATCAGACATCCCCTAATGTCTCCCAGCATATAACATATTAATATTTCATGTAGTAAGAGAAGAAATGGCTAATTCAACTCATAATATGATATCTCAAAAAGGTGTTGTTGCTACATCGACGTTGCTACCTTATATTACAAAGGCGAAGACAGCAGCAGCAAATCAACAACCTCACCAAACTACGTCCAATCTTGGTATGGATAATATATATATATATATATATATATATATATATAATTATATATATATATATATATATCATGTGCCAACTGACGTGAACCCAACTGAAATTTACAATACATATTCTGTTGCAGGTACACTGGGTGCTTGGGAAGCCTGGGGCATGTGTAATGCAACCTGTGGCGGAGGTAGACAGAGGCGCACCAGGCCTTGTAATGGTGGAAACTGCCAAGGGTCAACACAGGAATATAAAAGTTGCAACACAGATACATGTCCGGGTTTGTATTCTTTGCATCAGAAATGATGGATCTGTTTTTCTAATATGGCAATATAACGAATGATATATAGATGTTTATTGTGTATATTATGATATACACATTCTTCTTATACAGGAACATTGGGCCCTTGGGGAGCCTGGGGCACGTGTAGTGTATCGTGTGGTGGAGGTAGACAGAGGCGCAGCAGGCCTTGTAATGGTGGAACCTGCCAGGGACAAATTCAGCAATTCCAAACATGCAGCACAGTTGAATGCCCGGGTTGGTATAGTTTACATTAAAAGAAAACAAAAATGGAAATTCTGTATTTATGTGGTAGTATGAAAATGTGAATGCACAAATTTTTTTTGTATGTTTTGATATGCATGTTCCTTCTTGTACAGGAACATTAGGTCCTTGGGGAGCCTGGGGCACGTGTAATGTAACCTGTGGCTTAGGTAGACAAAGACGCAACAGGCCTTGTAATGGTGGAACCTGCCAGGGACCAAGTCAGGAATTCCAAACATGCAACACAGTTGAATGTCCGGGTTGGTATACTTTGTCCCTCACACGTGTAGATGAAATGCTAACTGCGAAACATAAAAATCCCTGTATTGGGTTCTATAAAAAAGTATTATTTATGTTTTATAGGGTTTCAGCCTGTAGGCTAAATGGAACCAAGGTAATATTAGGAGTTATTTGTAAAGATTATAGAAAAACTTAACTTGTGGAACATTCATAATATGACCCATGACAAACATAGAGTATACATATTCCAGTATTTTAGTTAAATGCATATCCTTTCGATCATAGAAAACCTTTGAGGAATTATAAGCTTGGACATAGCAGTCCTTTTCACTCGGTTAAGGCAAAGCTAACCTAAAAAAGCAAGACTTTTTAGTGAGGCAATGTATACAATTTGTCAAGAACGTGGGTTAAATTGATGCCAATGCATGGCATATCCAACCTGATGAATTATGTTGGCGAGCCGCCGGAGGTTTTAAAATCATATTAACAGTCGTCCATGATTGGTAGGGCCGAAGCTAAACAAAGCAAAGACGATGGTATTAGATATTAGTTGAGATATTAAAAATACAATACATCACTAGGTTATTCTTCCGGAGCATTATGAAATACATATAAAAGGGTAAATAAAAGAGATATTAAGTTAAAATGCAATATATTACTAAGTTATTCATCCTGAGCATTACTTATGATTTTCATGTAAAACATGAAAAAGGTACAAAAAAATAATATCATTCTAAAATACAACTATTATTGGTGAAATCTATGGCGATAGATTTATAGCGATGCTTTCCAAGTAACATTACACTCTTAGGTGTGTGGGGAGAATGGACAAGCTATAGCAGCTGTTCTGTCTCGTGTGGCGGCGGTCGTAGACAAAGAACAAGACAATGCAGTAATACAAACTGCCCAGGAGGTTCGACAGAGTCAGATTCATGCAGCATCCAGCCATGTCCAGGTAACAGCCTATCTCTACACATATACAAGAAGTACAGTCACAGTTCTATTTCAGTTTAAACGTAATTAAATAATCCATTAATGTGTGTCTTTATAATGATGAAGCATTCTTAATATAATATAAAATACTAACATATAACAATAATCATGGTATAAAGTAAAGACTCTAGTTTTGTAGGCCACACTTTTAACTATATAGTATATTAATGGGCTACACTCTGAATGATATATTTTCAAAATATAAAGGTAACATCTCCTGGAGGAAATTTGGAACAGAGTGGAATCAACATTTTACATTCCTGCGTTTTTATGTTAAAGATACGATATTAGAATTTGAAACGAGAAAATTACACTGATTATACAGGCCTAAATATTAAGTTAAAAAATACAAAAAATATACATAAATATTTAATATGTTTAGGAAATATGATTTAAATCTAATTTATTTTGCAAAGCGAACTGAAAACCTATATAAAATTGTAGGTATATGGGGTCAGTGGAGCGGCTACTCCGCGTGCAGCGTCGCATGTGGAAAGGGACATCAACAAAGAACAAGGTCCTGCATCAGACGTCCGTGCCCAGGACAATCAACACAGTCCCGTACCTGCAATAACAAACCATGCGCGGGTCAGTTAATTCCTTCTTAATCATGCAATCAGTCCTTTTCCTAGTAAGCATCACCTGCAAATACGTGCCATAACCGTTGTCACCCTGGTTAAGCAATACGTTCCACAACATGCAATAACAGTCCTTATCCTGATAAGTCAATACTTTCCAATACATGCAATAATATTTATTGTGCTGGTAACTCAATGCCTTCCATTACATGCAATATCAGTCGGTACCTGGTAAGTCAACACCTTCAAATACCAGCAACACGAGTCCTTATCCTGGTAAGTCAGCAAATTCCAACACATGCAATAACAGTTCTTGCCCTGAAAAGTCGACACCTTATACTTGCAATAATAGTCATTGTCCTAGAAAGGCAATACCTTCCAATACATGGAATAACAGTCCTTATCATGGTAATGCAATACCATCAAATATATGCAATAATAATCATTGTCCTGTTATGTCAGTACTTTCTAAATATATATGTAATAACAGTTCTTATCCTGCTAAGTCAATACCTACCCATACATGCAACAACAGTCCTTATCCTGCTAAGTCAACACTTTCCAATAAATGGAATAATTATCATTGTCCTGTTACTCAACATCTTACAATATATTCAATAACATTCATTGTTCTGGTAAGTCCACCTTTCAATACTTGCAATAACAGTTCTTGTCCTCTTAAGTCACTAGTCGCGTACATGTTATAACGGATCATGTCCTTGCAAGCCAACAATGTTCCGTTTATACGATGACGGACAATCTCCTGGTGAGTAAACACAGAGCAGTGCATCAATCAAATCAATCAACACGGGATTTCCTTTTAACAGGGTACAGTTATAAAATATTCATAATTCATTTTTATCCCTTTATACATTGCAATTGCCCTTAATGATTTGTTGACCAGGAAACAGAAGGACAAAGTAACTATTGCAAAAACTTTGTAGTGTGCATGAATATTTAAGTTAAAGCAAGGATGTATGATACAGCTTTAATCTTCATAATCGTCATAAATCCGAGTGCTATAATATAACCACCGTACCATTACGTAGAAATAGTCCCTTGGCATTGCCTAATATTCAGTTGGCTTTAATAACCATGGTCGTTTGGCAGAAAAAAAAGTACGCGGCATGGGATTGTATTCATGTTAGTTCACATAAGGTGAACATTGAAAACTGTCGTTCCCTACCTTAACTTTTTTATTGAATATTTAAAATTAGGTTGATGGCCATGCATGGTATATACTTTAAGTATTACGACCATTTCTAAACTGAATTGAGCTTCAGATTCGCGGTTCTTTAAAGTTGTACTTTTGTTCAGCGTATCGCAAGGGTTACATTGTCACGATATCACCATTTTAAATCATACACGAACCTGTATTATTTAAATTATTTATATCAAATAATATGTGGACAAATTCTTAATTATTGGACGGGAACACAAGAGAAGAATACCGAATACAACTTTGTTTATTAATGACAGATTATTTGAAATATAGGTCATTATGTATAGTAACAATATTTGAACACACAAGGTTTCAAATATTTTACCTTCCTGCTTGCTCTCCATGATTATTCCACTTTTTCGAATATCGTAAATTCCAAACCCTCGCACACAAATATATTAATTGAGATGAACTTAAGAAAATTCATTCATTCCATTAAACGGGGTGTTACCTGGAACTTTAATTATATGTTCATAATGCAAAACACTATAAGCTATCAAAATTTGAATTCCTTCTGCTATGACCGTAATCACCTTTTGATGTCACTATTTTTTTCTATTTAGTTCCAAACGTATGGTCGGACTGGGGACAGTTTAGCCGATGCAACGCTTCCTGCGGCACAGGGACAGCGCGACGAACCAGGAACTGTCGAACTGTCGACTGTGTCGGGCCAACCGAGAATACACGGGCTTGTAATCTTGGCTTGTGTCCAGGTAACATTGAAGCAAGAACTAATACACGGTGTGCTAATAGTGGCATGTGACAAAGTTACACAGAAACATGAATCAAATACACGGTGTTGTAAACTCGGTTTGTGTCCAAATGATACAGAAAAATGAATCAGACTGTGTTGTAATCTTGGCTTGAGCTTTGGTAGTACTGAACAATAAATCAAATAAACCGTGTTGTAAGCGTGGCTTGTGTCCTGGTATACTGAAACATAAATAAATTAAACGGTGTTGCATCTTTGCGCATGCCCTGGCAATACTGAAAAATGAATCGTTAAGCCGTTTTTCATATTTATAAGGGTATATTAAGGCAAATTGGAGGTTTATGTGATGATACCAATTGCAATATTCCATTAATTAAACATTACGTTGATGTGTCATGTGAAAAAGATAATGAAATGTGATTATTCTTATGTCGCCAATGGAAATAGACAAATTGTGCCAATATTATATCTGTACATTCATATATAAACATACATTTTAGTAATTATTCCTAAGTGATGCTATAAACGGTATTGACTATCCAGCTAACCATCAACCTTTATAAATGTAGTATTTCAAAGAATAAAACGTATGAAAATCATTTTGTTTGGTATAACTAAAAAAAAACCTGTATTATATTTATAGGGACTTTCAGTCAATGGCAGCCCTGGACCAGATGCAGTGTAACGTGCGGTAACGGTAGACAGTACAGAATGCGAAGCTGTAACAACGGGAACTGTCAAGGCCTGACCCAGGAATTTAGGAGCTGCAGTCAGGCAGCATGCACAGGTATATATATATATATATATATATATATATATATATATATATATATATATACATATATATACATTTTATATATATATATATATATATATATATATATATATATATACATTGTTACAGATGTCTCTTTTATTGTGTGCAGCGGTGTAACATGTGCCATAGTAGCACTAGCATTGTCCGTTGCAATTGGAGACGCGCGAGCTGTTCCGTCCCACGCGTGGTGTCTGACTTGTAAACAACGCTCCTACTAATCTGGAACTTTCTGGGCTGGTCCCGCTCATAGTGAGCGCGTGTCTTGTAACGTTCTTTGGGCGTGTGTATTATGTATTGTTGGGTTCTTTTGGATTCTTCGTGAAAAGGAAAGTTCTCGGCTTGAGATGAAAGGTTATGAATAAGGGGCTGTGTTTAGAGCCGAGGAGGGGAGAGAGAGAGAAATATTCTAGCGGACACGGAAGAGTGTGAGTCAATTTTTTACCTGTCCGATAATTACAGTAGTGTCACGGGTTCTACAAACTCTATAGAGCAGCCTGTCTCCAGTTTGCTTTCGGGATTATTACAAGAGCTTTACTTTGGACTTTTTGAACTGTTTACGTTGATTATTGGTTTTAAAGGTCTTGTTACAGTAGTGGTATCTAGGTACTGTACACTTTATTTATTATACTGTATAAATGTATTGATTTGCTGTTGTACTGCTGTTATACTGTGTAATTGTACTGATTAAGTGTATTGTAATGTAAGGGTTGTTTTAAGAATAAATTATAATTACTTGTTAACAAATAACACTGACTTCTTTATTCATTCCCTTAGACATTTCACGCTGCCTAGTGTTACAGAATCTGATTTATTTATCTCCATAACAAAATTTATGCTCGTCACGACTACGTGATCTGTTGTTATTAGGTTCCGTAACTATATATAATAAAGTAACACACATAGAAATTCAATAAACCGAAGTGAAAGTGCTCAACTATGCAGGGGAGCATTAATAATGTATCGTATACAGTTAGTTTACTTCATTTACGACAAAACTGTTTCACGAGTACAGCTGACTAGCCGGCTCACTCTTCAGGTAGTTACTGAACTGATCAGATATGCGGGAGAGGTTTGTGTGCTGTCCAGGAATATTTTGAAGTATTCTGAGCCACCCGTCCTTGATTTCCTTGGGTTCCGGTAAGACTTCACCCGCATATCTTAGTCATATATATATATATATATATATATATATATATATACATACATATATATATATATATATATATATATATATATATATATATATATATAACGGGAACGGGGGGGGGGGCGCTAATATTTGGTTCGTTCTTAAAATAAGACATGGCAATTCTAATAAAAATATATATATATATTTATATATATTATATATAAATGTCATCTCTTAAAAGTAATTCTCTTTGTAAATTAATTATTGAAAGTCGTATTTCAAATTTTTTTTTCCGTGGCCTAGACAGTACACCGGATCGTGAGTTTGCGTATCAACCGAGGAATCGTGGAATTTTCACAGTCGACCCCAACCCAGGCAGAGCTCTTTAGGCTAACAGGAATGCCGCGCCTCACTCACAGTGACTCGCGATGAAGTCTCATGCACACGTCTTATAGGTCGATAGGGCCCGCCATATGTAGTTTGCACTTACCTCGGTAAATATTTGTAATGTTGGGTAGACATAAGCAGAGTTGTGGCTGAGACCTTGCTTAACGAAGAAGTGAGAGGCAATGGGATTCGAACCCATGACCGCCTGATCACAAGTCCCGCATCTATGCCATTTCACCACGCTCTACATTGACCTGTTACCTCAATCATACAACTAATAAATGTCACTTTACTCTCCTTTTCCTTGTAAAACCATTTAGATTTTTTTTGTTTCATATTAAACACTTTTCAGGTGTCTGGGGAGACTGGAGCAGTTTTGGTGTGTGTGAACCCTCATGTGGGCCTGGCGTGAGAAGGCGGACACGGAGGTGTCAGACTGACAATTGCCGAGGGGACACTATAGACACTCAGTCATGCAACAACTTACCATGTCCAGGTGAAGTCTGTTTTATAAAATCAGCTACGTTTGTTTCCAGCTTGGTCTCCATCTGTAATTTATAAAACCCACATAAGCATAAATAAATATCACAAGAAAAACAGCATAACGTGTCCACAAGTGACCTCAACTAAAACAATAGGATGGTAAACTAGACTTTGAATGTCTTCCATTGATGTATTTTTATGTCATATTATTTGTGGAAGCATTTAATCATTTCATTAAAACGAATTTTGGCCATTTCACGGAAAGGTATACTGATGTATATAACGAATAAGGATTAACGATGTAAAAATAGATAATAAACACAACGAAAGAAGTTCAGGAAATAATTAATTTTACGTAATATAAGAGGTGGGGACCGGTCCAGCAATTGGCGGTCCCGCACTAAGGGTGGACCGGTCAAAGCGGTTTCGTCCATTTTTTGAAATAATAGTAAAACCAGAATGTGAAAAAATACCACCCATAAGTAATTATGTCCAACTGCAATTTTTACTGCAAATAATAAAATGTATACTATATATTCAATGTAAATGTAAAGTAAGTTTTAATAAATTATGAAACAATAAATGAATTCAAGACCCTATATATTCTTCCCGTTTTACTCTCAGTCCTGTGTTTCTCCTGATCAATATCTATACACACTAAAATAGCTTACACATGTTTTTGTGTTTTAATTTCTTAAAACATTTTACTGGGGAACGTTCAAGCTGACGGGTTGAAACAAAATGATGTTTTAGTACATTTATTGTGGTAAAGGGTTGAGAAACTAACTTTAAAACACAAATACATTTTCGTAAAGGGTTAGATTATCAGTTGAAACTTCTCTAATAACACAAATTCATATTTACATAGCACAAACAATTAAATTAAATTAAAAGGGGTGGTCCGAAAAGGTTCGGACCCGTCCAGTCCAAGGATGAGCGGTCCGGTCTAATCTCGCCAACCCGACTCAGTAGGCAATCGAATAATTGGGCTGGTAAGCCTAGTCAGATCGTGATACTAGTGAAATCGAGGAATGTATTGCAGTAGTCTTGTGGTAAACGGCCCATAATCTCACTAATATGCTAATAATGATGAATTTATAAAAAAGTATACATGTCAGCTCACAACCCGAACTGATACACCGTCTCCAAGGACACGGGTCATTTCCTGTATCACCTGCAAGGGGCCTGCCTCCTGTAACCCGTGCGAGCCATGCTTCTGTTCATGCGGTCATAAATTCAACAAACATGCTGAGATGTTTATCAATGTGCTAGGTTTAAACGGAACTTTTCTCGCTCATGTTAGGTATTATTAGAAAGTACACAAAAATGCTAACGATTAGTTTGGTTTATGTTGATTGACAGTGTACCTTTAGACCATGAAGCGTTATCAGAAATGACAAAAATATTTGCATCTTCATAAGCCCTTTCAATGCGATCCTCAGACTTTGATATAATGACACTCTGGCGTAATGCCAGATGGTCGATATGACGCTAGGTCCGGTCCGGACCAGATAAGTAATGTGGACCTGCACTTCTATCATATATAGTATATATAAAATATTTTCCTTTCTATTTACCTTATGGGTTTCTCACAGATGTTTGGACATTGTGGAGCAGTTACGGACCATGCAGTGTCACATGTGGAACTGGATTTAGGCTGCGGTCTAGATATTGCAACACGACAAACTGCCGGGGCACAAGGAACGAAACACAAACTTGTAATGCTGGACCATGTCGCAGTAAATGCTTTTTTTTATTGGATATGTGATACTGCAAGTAAAAGACAATGAAATATGTTGAAAGACCAGCCCTTCACTTACTTCCCCAGGATTTAATTCAAATGTTAAATTAATTTAATACCTTTAACTCCCGTAATCCTGGTATACCCCTTCTTCTCGCAAAAAAATAATGAAAACACGTTCGGTAAAGATGGTATATTAAATCTTTTATAGTATCTTTGTTGATCTTGTATAATCAGGTAACCAACTCTTAGTTGTTCCTTTCAAATGTGAAACATGGCAGTAATGACGCAATAATTTCCACAAGGAATGTAATACTCAGTATTTTTAGCACCTGACTTTTCATATAAAAAATTTAGAATGATAGAACTACAGATATTAGGGAAGATTTCAGGAGGGTTAATAAAAGCTCAAAAATTAAATAGCACTGTTTAAATTACATTCATTTTCATATTTTACCATTAAAGCTTCAGGAAGCTGGGGACAATGGGCACAGTGGACTTCCTGTTCAGTCACATGTGGGGACGGCACACGGATCAGAATTAGACCTTGTGACCTCACGCCCTGTCCGAACAGTAACCCAAATGACATGGAAACTCAGCCATGCACCAGGCCAGCCTGTACAGGTCAATGGCCTTACCCACATAAAGGACTCTTCCGCTAACACAGCAGAAAACATAGATAATTACGTTCAAATTAAACTGTCACAGGATATATTATCGGGGGTAATTATGTAGGAAGCTCTGTATATCACTCAGGGAAGTTGGAAATATAGGAAACATTTAAACTAAGACAAGTCTGGCTTAAAAAAAGGGAATGTTACTTTTTCATATGCACTCTTTTAGAATAGATGTAACTAAGATTGATTTCAAAACCTGATATTATCGATATTATCTTTGGAGATATTAACTTCACTTTCGATATTTACCCCATAATACAAATCATCTATCCGTGTCTGATTTTAAAGGCAAGCCTGCTTCGAGAGTATGATGACAGCAATGTGTTAAGCTTTCCAGAAACTGGTACTTGAACTACCCTTTGGAACATTACATTATGTGTGGATTGATGGATATGATTCGACTCATGTTTGAATTGAGCTTCAATTTCTGTATTCATATATTGAAAAGAGATGCTGAATTCAGAATAATGATTGGAATTAATAATTTATTGGAAACTTCACTGTATAAAGTAATTTGGAATGAGATGGAATGGCTAGAAAAAAAAGCAAAATCGTTGCCGAAACACGGCACATTGCCGCCCAATTGTTTTCACAGATTCGTATACTTTCATGTCGCAAACCATGCCGTTTTCACCCTAGTAGGAATATGCTCCGAGTTTCTTGAAATTCGGATGCTAATATTGGAATATCAATAACTCTCTTACTTACCAAAAGGCTTTCGGTAAAGATGCTAGATTATGGCTTTTTATGGTATAAATGTGGATTAGAACCTTTATAATCAGCTAATCAATTCTTAGTTCAAATGTGGATCATTACAGAAACGACGCCATTGACTTCAACAATGAATATAAAATGTTTTTCTAACGAATTTTATCTGTCATATAATAAAGTACATCTTTAGTATTGCAGATATAAAAAAAAGAATTTACAGAATTAAGCGAACATGGTTAAGCACTGTGGCTTGTTTTAACTGGAACACGATGCTTTAACTGTTAAGTAGGTTAATTGTTAGTACAGACTTCTCATAAATTCGATGGCATCGTTTCAATTTATTTACATATTTTATCATTAAAACCTTTAGGAAGCTGGGGGCGATGGGCACAGTGGACTTCTTGTTCAGTTACATGTGGAGACGGCCAACGATCCAGAAGCAGACCCTGTGACGTCACACCATGTCCGAACAGCAACCCACGTGACACGGAAACTCAACGTTGCAATAGGCAAATCTGTCCAGGTAAAACATAATTAGAAACAAAAGACAATAACGTTCCCATTGAACTGTTACATGGTAGGATGAAACATAGCGTTGATTTTTATCGGGGATCATCATTTGGGATGTCTGTCACGAAATATTTTGTGATCCAGGTTCTTTCAGTCTTTCAGATCTTCAGTAATTTATAATTAAAATAATAACCATTCACTTGCTTGAACAAAGACAACACAAATTTTTCTTAAATAATAATACCAAATTCGACCAAAGATGTCTTCTTTCCTATGGCGTCTTATGAACCCCAAGTAAAAATGACAGCACTGGGTTACCAATGGGTCACATTGTTACCAATCTAGACAAATTAAAGTGAGTATAGTACGTTAATTTCGATGAATACATAGAGAGGTCGAATTGTACGTCTCCGATATACTTATTTAAATCGTGTAAGTCATACTTGTGACGGTTTGTTCTAGATTTTGCCACTGTGTAGTACAATACAGGAACAGGTCCCGTTGTTTTTCGGCCTATGCGTTCGTTCCATCTTATTATGTGAAAGCTGCCAAAATGAAATACAGAAATAAAGGTAAAAAGGTTATATAAGACCTGTAGACCGTGGCCCTTCATCTGCTTTGGTTGTCGAGGAGACGCCGCTACAAGAAAATCAAATTATCAAACTGCTAAACTTATATGAATAGTTCTTTTTTACGGAAAAGTCCTGTGATCAGACTGTCTTGGAGCGCGTCCAAGTCTCGTCAAGCATCTCGACCCCTTTGGTCTACACAGGACTCAACAGTGATCCCCGATGTGTTTTTAAACATGCACAATGTGTTTTAGCGCATGCCACGCATTGTCTATGGACACACATCGTGTAGGTTATATCACTGACACTTTCGAATATAAAAGTAAATATGATGACGATAGGTAATTGACAACGAAACCCAAAAGGGACGGATGTTAGTGCATATGTCCACCACGATTTTTGTGCCACTATCCACCCCCCCCCCCCACCCCCCAAACATAACAAAATGATACAGAATTTTTCTTCTGTAAGTACGACAAATCGTGAGTTCTTATTACAATACTACGAATATTAAAATGTTAACAGGTCACGACATAGGAAGTCGGGTCCAAAGTTATATTTACCTGGAAATTATTCAAGCTTTGACGTCCTATAAGATCACTGCCCACCTCCTAATTCACATGTTTTTAGTTTTTTAACTGGTTAATATAACAAGAGGCTGATAATCAGTTTATATAACGAACTAACGCCCAAACAAGTATAGCTTAAACTTCTGCAATGTCAATATAATACTCAAATATTCACGCCTTATAGTGCTATAGTTAGTTTTCTCTGAAGAGAGTTGTTTAATGCAAATGCAACAGAATGCATCATTTGGTCGTGTTCTTGTATTAAGACTGTACCAAGCCTTACTTCGTAGCCCTGTACCAATACAAATTGCTTGTTCACATCAGGTAATTTCATAATCGGGGGATCAAGTAACACCGTTTTTAATGTTTGACATGCTCTCCCTTGCTCTTCTTCCCAGTTTATTTTCATAAGTTGGCCTTTCCATAGTTCTCTTTGGGACATCTGAAAAAACTATCATCTGGAACAATCTGGAACCTGTCAAATAAAGAAAGCAAATAATCTATCTAGCTTTTTGACAGATCAGGATTAACAGTTACATTTTCTTTGTCTCTTTCTGGGTGGAACTCGGCATTTCAGTTAGTGCTCTGCCTCGCAGGGAACCTCTTGCATACAGGTTGTCGCTGTCTCGAGACGTAAAGCTTCACTTTAATAACTTCATTCAGTGTGGTTAAATATTCCCCAGGCCAGATCTAATCCACATCTATAGATATAATTCTTCAACATATTGATACGGCAGGACTTTATCTTGCCTTCTATATTAATGCGATAATCATACTAATTGAATTTATCCACGGCATTGTAAGGTCTTTTACAGTGCATGAGCAGTTTGTGGTTATCCGTAGGACGAAGGAAAAATACTTTTTAATTACTTTTTTGTTACGGGTCATAATATTTCTAGTATGTACCAGCTGATTTGGCACGCATTTTCTGAACGAGATCCCATGGTTCGCCCAAACGATCATTTAGATCAAGCAATATTAGTAATATATACTTCCGGAGAAATATTCTTATTTGTCTATAATTACCTTAGAATTGTCACTGGGCCTTCACCATTCTGTCGCATGGTAGTTCAAACAGACTAAATCCGAGTGTCTCTTGTGGAGCTTCCCTATAAAAAAATTATAATCCAAACAAATATCGCAGTCCTCTGGTTTCTCTGAGCACATTCTCTTAGCATTATCTTAAATGTCCCGTTTAATTTTTCAACTAATCCTTTACAGATGTAATGGGATACAAGTAAGTTGCTTTAAAGATATAAGTCTCTTATTTCTTTCATAAGGTCGGATATTATTCGTGTACTTTGATCTGTTACTACCTCTGAAGGAACACCAACTCTAGAACAGATGTAAGCGAGTGCTGCAGCGACTATTTCAGTAATGAAGTGTTGGAGGGCTACTGCTTCTAGATGTTATGTAGCTTGGTCGACCACAATGAGGACACAGCGATATTATCAATCCCAAGAGGTCCAAGGCAATATGTCTGTAGGGAATGTCCTTCATTGACTAATCCCGAGTGGCACTTTGGTCACTCTGTCTTCCTATAGAGTGCGCTGACATATGTCACATGATCTTCAATTATGGATCATATTTAAATACAAATTTGGCCAATAGAAATTTCATCTGACCTCAAACGAACCTTTATGAGCTACCTTCATGTTATCTTTTCTACAGGTAAATGGAAGGAACAATAACTCCTGTACATCCTTTATATTTGAGTTCGTCAGTTTACGCATGATATGTTGTCTTCTATAACAAAATAGTACTTAAAATCTACCTGTGGATCTTGGTTTGCTTCCTCCAATAAATGCTACACACTTTGTCGTATTGATGAATATTCAGGAATTCATCCGAAACGACAGCAGTTATCCTGGTCGGTACCTCTGATTCATTAGCATTGTCTCTACTGCGTGGGTGTCCACTGAGGGGATTTCAGTAGGCTCTCTAATAACACTTGGTTCAGACCCCTGTCTATCGGTTCGGTGTGCCCAGTCCTCGTCTGAATTGCTTGGTTCACTTGCATTTACCACATTGCCTATAATCAGATCGTAAACTGGATTATTCATACACAGTACATGTTAACTGCCTGTTAGATACGGGGTGTCAACACAGCAGCTACTAGAAAAATTCTAGTTGACCCGTCAGTTAGCACAAACCTTTGTTTTTTACCTGTGAATTGTTTTTGGGTCACAAGACTACTTCTAATGACTGCACCACTATAATCCAAATCCCTTCCAATTCTACCCTAAACAAATTAGGATATGCCATATTTAAGAGTCTAACCTTATTATGATAACTGCACACACTCTTTCTCCATTTTACAACAACTTTTCAAATGAGTAATGAAACATCTAACCTCTTTATCCTCAGCATCTTTCGAATAACCAGACGTCATATGTTGCGTTGAATTCCGAAGGAATCGAGGAGTCTCCCCTTTGCACGTATCCTGATTCCTATCATTAAGGTTTTCAACCGCAAAATAATCATTAACTCTAGATTTTGTTCTCTATTTAGTCTTTTACGAGATGGGATGGATTATTACAAATGAAACAAAGACGTCTCACGTTGGATTGTAATTTAACTCCATTATTGTTAGATTCATTCAACAGTTGATTTCAATCTTTAGGTATTTGAGGTTTTAAACTGCTGTAACGCAGCCCCTGATCAGTGAATATTCTAATTCCATGACCGTCCGTGTAAATTTTGGTTACCTTTAGCTAACCCGGAAATGTTCTTTTATTCTTTTCCGTTCAGAAAACTTTTGCTACAGGTTTGCAAGAACGGATCGCGAAAAAAATAAATCCACTGATACTTTAAACGAGGTTTGATACGGGAAAGGTCAACCAATTGGTATAAATAACCACTAAGACGTGATGCGAATTGCGAGGGTGTTTCATTCCGTTCTGTTTGACATTTTCAAAATTTTACTTGAAAAAGATAGTTCTCATGAAATATACAGTCGATAGCCGTAGTTCATCGGAATCATACCCCAGCCGTAGCTGTATTAAATACCGCACAAAGAACAGTTCATTTCTTTCATCTGAACAATGTCATTACAATTTTCTTAGGAAGAGCAAAATATTTGTTTGCGTCTCTTCGGCGGACGTTGAACGTGAAATAACGAATAAACTAGAGATGCTTTGGTTGGCAATGAATCCCGTTTGTGGTCATTAATTTAGGCTGTGTAATTGTCACATATATGTGTACAAGAAGATCGAATTAATAAATCCTGGCGTGCTCGCCAAATGCCACGAATTATTTCGTGATTCACGTTCCTTTAGCCTTTCATACCTCCAGTCATACACAATTACACTGGTGACATATTCACATGCTTGAACAAAGACGATAAACCCTTACAGAATGTGCAATTTTTCTTAATAATAATTAATTCGACCGTGGATATGTTCTTTCCTGTTGCGTCTTATGAACCACAAGCGACCCTGAAAGCATTCAGTGACCATTGAGCGACATTGTTAATAGCTAATAAAATAAAGAACATACAGTACGTGAATTTTGATGAAAACGTAGGGAGGTCGAATTTAACGTCTCCGATAGAATTATTTGAAACGTTAAAAAATTTTCGTAGTCATACTTTTTGACAATTTATTTCACGTTCACCAATTGCATTATTAACATATTGGGTATCTTCTGGTATAGTTATTGAAATTTGGTAAATTATAAGAAATAGTGTGTTTTCGTATGTATACCATCACCACGTGGTTCCGGAACTGGTTCGTTTGTTGTCCTGAGTCGCGTCCAGGTGTCACCATGTATCACAACCCCTTTGTTGTACACAGGGTTTGACGGTGATCCCCGCTGTGTTTTAACACATGCTAAGCACTGTCGATTGGCAAACAATATGTAGGTTTTATTATTGACACTATCTTATATAAAAGTAGATGTGATGACGGTTATTGATTTGGACTATTAGTATAAATAATGGACAGTAGGTCACTCATGGAAGCTCATATTATAGGGAATATTAAAATTAAGATGAAAGTTTGGGTACAAAACAGTTGACATTATTTTATAATATGCATGAAAGTATTGTTCAGATGCATTTCGATATTAACTTGAGGATATTCAAAAACGACCCATCTAGCATAGTACGAAGAAAGCTATGTGTTTAAATACACTTTGAAACATAACGTTTTGTAAATTCAAGAATTTGATTCGGCGGATGTTTAATTAAGCCACATTACATTTGTCATCAAGTTAAGAAACCAGTTGCCGAATTCAGAGTAGTTGTCAGTTTTAATAATGCATTGAAAACTAAACTGTGCAAACTCATTTTGAATGAGATGCAAACTGAAAACGTGGCAGTGAAAGCGTTATTCCGTGCTAACGGTTGCCGATACACGTCCTCTCACCCCAACTCTCTCCACAGAAAGATCCTCAGAAGACGCTATCCTCCGAGTACTTCAGTTTCGCATCTCCGTGTCCTAGTGAACCTGACAGATTTTTCTCCCAATTTCGCAAACTCACTCAAGACGGCTCTAATTTTGCTTTCACACTGAAACGGTATCAGAGGTCGCATGTTGAAATGGACTACCTGTACAGTCACCCATGGAGGTGGCACTTGGTTCATAAATGACGTCAAAAATGTCATGAAAATACAGGCCCTGGTGATACAGAAGAGCAGACAAAGTGGCCAAAGAAAAGTTACCAGAAACACCATATTTCCATGAAAAAGTCTCAGTTTAATGCGGAACGTAGCATACTAACAGTTTATAGGGTGATCTTTGAGGAGAATACTACAAAAGAAAATATACATATATATTATACAGCACAAGACTTTGACTTTTGTTATATTTTCACCAGGTTCAAACACAATTTTTTGTTTGTTAAACTGAACAGAATTGTTGTTTCTTCTGTTTAATGATAATTTATTATGATCACTTATTTGTTTATTATTTCAGCAGCAGCCGAATGGACTGAATGGAGTCAGTGGACATCCTGTGCTGTCACGTGTGGTTTCGGATCCATACGGCGGTCACGCAGCTGTCCATCATCCAACTGTCCCGGAGACCCGGAACAAGTGAGAGCGTGTAACGCTGGACAGTGCCCACGTATGTAGAGTTAACAAATATCTCTCCAATTAAAAATCTGAAAAAAAATGTTGAAACATTAATAACTCTCCTTGTATAAGTAAATAAAAGTATTGTGCAGAGATCGACGTACAATTATATGGAATAATATTTTACTTACTAATTGCCCTTCTCCAGCCCCTCCTGGTAACTGGAACGCATGGAGTGAATACGGGAACTGTGACGTCACTTGTGGGACAGGAAGTAGACGGAGAGTCAGAACATGTAGCACGACCAACTGTCGTGGACCTACAACAGAATCACAATCATGTGATGCTGGACTATGTCCAGGTAGAATGTCATTTTCCAATTTTCATGGACACAGATTCAAAACCAAATAACAATATATGACTACTTTATTATTAATTTCAGGTGATAGATAAATTAGAAATTATATATATATATATATATATATATATATATATATAGATATAGATAAATATATATATATGTCGCGAAGTTGTTTCACGTAGTTTGGTTTTCATTGAAAACTTCTTAAGGTGTACAATTAGAAATTATATATATATATATATATATATATATATATATATATATATATATATAGATATATATATATATATATGTCGCAAAGGTGTTTCACGTAGCTTGGTTTTCATTGAAAACTTCTTAAGGTGTACAAGCTTATTGAAGTGAGTCAGGTCATGTAAAGTTTGTTGTCAACCTGGGCATCTTATGTCGTGAGGGTAACCTCGAAGTAGGTGCCACAGTAATGTTTTGAGTTTGACTAACACAACATTTTAAACTGTTCACACTTACTTAAATTAGCTTGCTCATAGAAGTATTGATAATGTTAAACAAGTGAAAAAAATAATCTAGGAAAAGGAAATTAGGCACAAGTACAGTTTGTTATCCACCATATTTAATATATTTTGTTCCCAGAATGAGATTTTTGTTATGAACTTGAAGTAGATAGACGGGATGATGATGAGTGGGGCGCGTGGACGAGGTGTAGTGCCACCTGTGGTGTTGGACAACAGATCAGGCAGAAATCTTGCAAAGGAGGTGCTTGTACTGGGTCTACCGTGGAGGCTAGGACATGTCGAAGCGTTCCATGCGGAAGTATGTTGTTTCTTTATATAAAGTTATCCATAGAATAAATTTTTAAACATTGATTAGGCGTGTTACAAATAATGAATAACTGACATGCTACATAAGCAGTAGATCAATACTTTTTAAAAGAATATTTCGAATAATTTATATAATATTGTATACCCTTTCTGCTAAAAAAATCCTAGACAATGTAAAGTGGCCCGGGATTTATTGATATATATGTTTTCTCTTTAAATACAAATTTGTTTAAAGTTACATTTTATTTTCATATAATTGATATAAATAAATTATAAATTAAGCCGGAGGATCTGGAGGTGGAACCTGGGGAGAGTGGACCGGGTGGATATGTGCAGTCACATGCGGCTCTGGTACTGAGTACAGGCGCAGGATCTGTCCGACTGGCAATTGTGCAGGACTGAATCGGGAAAGACGTTCATGTAAACGCCAGGCCTGCACGGGTAACAACACATTGAGAGACGCACATTAACCAATCGGGCATACCTGTATTAATTTTTTTATTTAACTGTTACGCAACCAATATGGTCCGGTCAACTTTACCCTACATTTAGTTAGGGTGGCTTTAGTTTTTCTTTTCTGATAGGCGAATAAGGTAACTGTATAACATTGGAAGGTTTAGTCTGCAAACACGCAGAAACGCTCTGATATAAGGGATGTGAAGTTAAGGGGTCATTGTTCCTACCTATGCAATTTATTTCAAATGCTGCGTTAAAGCTTGATCAGGTACAAAAATATTTAAAAATTCTGTTGGTTGAAGCAATTTAGGGTTGGCTATGTTGTTTTTATATAAGGGTTGTAATTATAATAATATGTTCACACACGAATTATTGCGATTATGATTATTATTATAACTATTATAATTATTCTTATTATATTTCAATGATATTATTAATTTGTACAGCACATCAACATGCTTCAAGTTGAAGTATACAATACTCTTGCGCAATATCTTATTAGACTCAAATAAGTCTAGTATAATAGATAAAACATGCAGTTTTAAAATAAAGATTGATTACTGAGTCAGAAACGGTTTTAAAAGTTCAACAATGTTTGTCACTATTATGTCATTGCATTATTTTGACACTGACTAGAAAAAATACAGTAACTCCCCAGCCATATATGCACACATAAAATAGATATGTCTTCGTCTTGCTTAAGTTTCTCAAGTAGTTCAGCTGTATCAGGCTTGCCTAAATGATATATCATCTAAGGACTAGGCCTTGGTCTATCTCAGATACGTAACTCGATGGTATTACTTATATATATATATATGGGTAACCAGTGAAGATCTCTGAGTACAGGTTATATTTTATTGTATCTCCAGACAAAGTCGAGGGATACTATGGTTTTTTGTTTGTTCTGCCGCCGCCGCGGGATAACTAAAAAAATATTTCACGGATTCTTAACAAACTTGATAGGTTCATAGATTTGGGTAAGAGGACGAAGCCTACCAAAATGGGGTCATGACCTTCAATAGAAGAGTGACCTTGACCTGAAAAGATCAATTTTTGGGGGAAATCACACAAATTCTTTAATATCTCAGAAATCATAGCATGGATTCATCCAAAAGCGAAGTTCACCGAAGATCTTGAATAGGGTTGTTATGTACGGAAAACTGGTGGCGCCACCTTTTATTCCTTTCTTGTATTAGCGCCTACTAATACCCCGATCAAAGCCACTTCACAGTACTGTGATTATTAAAAGTATAAAACGAATGGACTTTCTTTCATATCATGCATATACAGAGGTGATGGTTATGGCATGACGTATATTTAAATTAGGGCCATGACCTTTCCCACGAGTGTGGCCTTGACCATGAATTCTTCCATATTTGGTGTAAAAATATTGTTTGTCAAGTCAATAGGTGTATCTGTCTGAAACTCAAAATGAAAGGTGTCAGATGATACGTTCTTTGAAGAGCCTGGTGACCGTGAAATTGCTCTTAAAGGTCACACCCGAAGAAACTTGATGGCTTGCCAAGTGTCAGTATATGCCTCTGAAGATGAGAGCCTATTTTTTTTAAGGGGGGGGGGGGGGGGGGGCTTGGTTTATGAGATGCTATTGCGATGCAAAGAAATGTCTAGATATATATACTTGTCCTGGTATTAAACCTGGCCGTAGTGTGCTGGACTCGCTGTCAGCGATGTTTCACAATAAAGCATATGCAGTCTAGCTTATTTGGTTCATTTAGACCTTTATGGTTTAAATACCGGAATAGGACAACACACGTCGTTTACGCACAAAGACGATAGAATACATCGGCACCAACCCGTAGAGCGATCTTGTCGCTAGGCTTTTACCCATAAGAGAATATTATGACACGTCCTCTCGCCATTGCGTTCGCTGTAAATACATTCTTATACATTATTACTGAGTTAAAAAAAAGTTTGGGTTATTAAGCACTTTTTTTCAGAAATAAGTGCGCGAAGGCGATTTTTACCTGATTTTAATGGTTCGTTAAAAATGTCATGCGATAAAAGAAATATAAAAGCATGATAATAACAGAATTGTTTTGCTAAACAGGTACAAACACTAGAAACAAAGGAAATCTTATCAAAATTGTATTACTTTATCTTCTTGAAAGAAAAGTCCGAGCTCAAAACTGGTAAGTTTCTATTGAAAATTAAACGAATAATTTTGATATGAGGGTCAAAATTAATTGACGCGCGCGGTGCCTGAGAACCAAACCCTTTATTTTTTGTCTAACATTGGTCCTCACTTCAGACTGGGTGGTGCGAAACTTATGATAAAGCGGGGTATCATTTGGCAAAGAACAAATGCTCAAATCATGGATGCTGGATGTGTTGGCTGAGAGTACTGAACAGACAGAAGAGTAACTGACCAATGGGAATTTAGGAAACGCCGTACTCTAGGCATGTTGGGTCAGACCCCTCACTGCCTATAACTCCTTGAATCTGCTGACTTAAATAAGACTTAATATTTGAAAATGCATCTCTCCGGATACCAACAATATTTTTTTTTGTCAGTCCGAACATCATGAAGTCGTCCAGCGTGCCGAAGGCCTCTGAATGATCTGGCATTACAAACATACAGCATACCTCACTGTCAATGGTTTTTATAATACTAGTATAAACTTTGAGAGGAATTATGTCAGTTACATGTGACCTCATATAAGCAGACTGGCTCTTTCTGTGTAGATTATTGAGACCAATGTGAATATCTAGACTTGAAGTTACCATTTTCTCAAGTTTTACAGAAAAGTAAGATTAGAAAATGGGTTGCAATTCCTGATATCTTCTGTGTTAAGCCCAGCTCTTTTTATCATTGATATTTTTATATTTGCCGATTACATTTTCAGATGAGCAACCCCGTTCTAGAGCGATTTGTTTAAACACTTGTCAAACTGGGTACCAGTTCATTCAGACACACTTTGAGTTGTCATGGAAGTGGATGTTACTCGCATGACTTAGTTTTAGCTTTCTCACTTGAGTTACACAGTTCCTTAACAGTGAACCCCTCACCAGTTTATGTATAGGTTACTGTGTGAGCAGTTTTACAAGGCCTGTTCAGGTCGAATGTTAATTTGCCGTGTACATTATGATCACTAAATAGTATGAAATGAGTTACAGCGATTCCACTTTGTAAGGAAAAGTACCGTATTAAAACCTACATAAGGCTCTAACAACGAATATAAAAATACAAACCTAAAAAAAAAATCATCTTCATTAAGATAACGTTATCCTCATTCTATGCTCAACAAAATGAACTCTGAATTTTATCGATTATTTGTAGGCAGAATAATAAATGGTCAAACAAATAAGTAGAATTTAACATATAGCATTTCATGTGACTTGTCCATGTTCGCCTGTTTTGTTCACCAAACGCCTGGTCAATGTTGGATCAAATCTTTGAAGCATCAATCGAGATTGTACGTGTAAATTATTCTAACATAAATTCGTTACATAATTCTAATTTCCTTCCATATGAGGAAGACTGTACGAATTAAACTTTCCATATTACTATATTTTTTTTTTCAAAATTTCACTTGAACTGTAATCTCCTCAGGAGTGGTCAGCTGGGACAACTGGTCAACCTGGCAGTGTTCTGTAACATGTGGCCTAGGCGTTGAGAAGCGTTCACGAACATGTCCTTCAACATCGACATGTTTCGGCGAATCTAAGGAGGCAAGAGAGTGTCGTCGTGCACCGTGTCCGGGTAAAACTCATTTCATTTGATTCCAGTTCAACTTTATCCATGTCCTATGTTTATAAACCAGAAACTTCTTACCTAAAGACTCTTATAAGTTGACATTTATCAACTTTTGTCCCTTCTTCCCAGTAGAGCACATTTCCCAATACAAAGACAAATGTCTTCATATAAATCGTATCCATAGAAACATGCAAAACAGATAGTATCATATGCTTACGTACATCTTAGACTGCAAGAAATGTCTCTCTCTTTATACCTGCTGGTACAAACGCTCCTCGATAACTTATTCTGTTGCCCCTGTCAGGCGTTGGGACGTGGATTGCCTGGGCGAGGTGGACTTGCACCGTGACATGTGGTTCTGGCTGGGAAATTAGGAAGAGAGATTGTCCTACTTTTAACTGTAGGGGTGAAGACGAGGAGAGAAGGAGATGTGATCGTCAAGGATGTGGAGGTGAAATGTATCCCGAAACTCTTGAAATTTGGTGACATTAACATAATTAAAAGATAAAAAAGATGACATTTGCAGTTTTAGTATTAGAGGAAAAGTATGTATTCTGTAAAGACCACTAGAATATATGTATATACTGCATGTGCAAAACGTGTGTACAGTGTATTCAAAAATATATGAAATGTGTATTTTATAATTTTTTTCGCTCCAAAAATTATTTAAAATAAACATAAAAAGATGAAATTTACATAATGCTCAAAAAGAAAGTGAAATATAAAGCAATCCATGTCTTAATTTATATGCTACCCTGAATTATGTTTAAATCAATCTAAAATTGAAAAAAAAACTTTGTTATTTTAAATAATCATTATATTTAATTTATGTATCTTTATAAATTGATACAAAATATGATAGCTCCAGTGTTTGAATAGTTATATAGTAATAATAGATTATCACTGACAGTGGTCTGGTTTAAATGTACAAAAAAAAAACTGCAATTTGAATCTATAAGCAATTTTATAATATCGTTATACCAGCGTTTTCGGGAAAACTTGAATTATACATTTTCAGCATACGTGTTTAATTTAATCGACGATATTGTTCTGTATGTTTATGATACTTGCTAACAGGGGTCGCTGTATGGAATGCCTGGTCAGCCTGGAGCAGGTGTTCTGTTACATGTGGTTATGGTACAGCGACCAGGCAGAGGACGTGTCCAACTGAAGACTGTGACAACTCACGATCGAGTGATTTACGGGAATGCCGCGTACAAGAATGCCCTGGTAGGTTACGAATTGGAAGTGTAAATGCTCGACTTGGTAAGCTTCCTGGCATGTCATATTTTCTGAATCTAATATACTATGGGAAGGGTTAAAAAGACATCGCAATTCTTTTTTCCTGTTATAGACACAATTGTTTATTCTGCATTAAATGTTCATATATACTTTTTCTTTGGGAAGAGCATTTTATCAAGGAATTATTGTATAATTTAACAGATTGTCCGTCAGAACATATATATCTGGTAATAGGGACAATTTAGGCTTCACCGGGTCGGAAAAAGGGAAATATATAAGAAGATCGCTCAATTATACACTTACAATACACGGGACAATGATGTGGGCATTCTTTATTGTGTTTATATTATGAGTGGAGGGAATGGTTACACTCTCTTCCAACAACCGTTGTGTGGGCAGTCGATACCGGTAGCCTGAATGTTATATACATTTAAATACTGTTGCATCTCTTTACAGATGTCTGGTCGGAATGGAGTACCTGGTCGCACTGTATCCCTGCCTGTGGTGTTGGCAGCAGATACCGTTACCGAGAATGTGATACACATTCTTGTAGGGGGCCTTCAAATATAACCCAGACATGCACTAACCGTCCCTGCTCTTCAGCTTCAGGTATTTATTATCCACATTCATCCACATTAGCCCTAAATAAAGCAATTACAGGGCATTTATATTTTAGCTGATAGGGCATAATTTGAGTCGTATCCCTAGTCACACAGGACACTGCACTGCAAGCAGTGTCCATCGATACTGTTGTACAAAAAAGTGAATGAGGGATATTAACATACATGAATACATCTGATGCATTCTAAACGGTTAATATTTTTTTAAAGGTAACTAGCGTCATTTCTGTCGCCGCGCACGATTTAGCTGCCTGACACTAGTCCTTGCAAGACGTGTATATGAAATTCAAATATTCAACAATCATTGACTTGGCAGCCCTTGATTTTCCATAGATTCGTTTAGAAAACGCATATAAACATAGCACAGGACTTTGTATGATACCATGTTTGCATTTAGTCTATGTTAGTTGCCACTATCTTCGTCACACTAATTAAATGATTAATTAAACGGGAAACCTTTCCTTAACCCTCATAGATATCCGTGTAATATTGACAAACTTTTACAAATAAACAGGTTGAAAAAATTTTCATTTTGCGCTTCTGGTTCGGAATTATTGGATCTTAATCATTTGCTGAGTTGCATTGCTACAGTTAACAAATGTATAACTATTGATATAATACTTGAAGGGCCAATTTAAAAAACGTCATGTTTAAAATCACAAAAACGCCTATTTAGCATTTTATTTTTTAATAATATTATGTGATAAAACTGTTAAACTGGAAACTAGAACCGAAGCCTTTCTTCAATAATCGTTTCTCCATGAATATTATTAATTAGAAGTCCTTTACGGAAGAATTAAAAAAAAAGGACTTCATATCAGTGACTGACAGACCGTGCATTCCCTCATTGTTTTAGGGTTCACGGACTGGAGTTCATGGGAATGCCCTGTCACGTGCGGATTCTCTTACGCCAGACGCAGGAGAACATGTACGACTGGAACTTGTTTCGGACCCACACTAGATGTTCAGCCATGCGCCTCGTTCCATTGTTAAGTGAGTACAGAAAAATATATCAAAACATGAACCGTCCCTAACAGACGACACTAACTCTAATCTCAGATACATTCCTGTTTGTCTTTGCAACACGTTTATAGTCTCTTTCCATCGCTCTATTACACAATGATTGCCTGAGTACACGAACACTACACAACACTTGGTTTCCAATGCGAACACAACCACTCATCCCACAGGGGTGTCCACAAAATAGAGACTGGGATGCAAAAATGCGGCCTTTAGTGCATAAATGTATATGTTGACATGCGGGTGTGGTTCACACGGTTCACATTACAGTACAAGAATATTTGCGAATGAAAACAGACATGGATAAGCCATAAAATTCATCTCCGCCATGGCGAGCATATATACCGATGCCGACTCACTGGTTAATTATAAAAAAGTATCAGTTTGAATTAATGAATGTTGCAACCGGTTTGGAAATTTTCTATGTTGTCATTTACCATGATTAAATAAAATGTATCTCTCTGATAGATGTGCAATTATTTTTTTAATTAAAAAAAATGTTTAAAAGACAAACCAATTGTAGTAACAGCATCTGTCCCGCAGATAATTAGCTTATTATGCAGATTTGTGATATCCTTGTATTACATATATTCTTACTCTTATTGAAATTATGACCAGCTCTGAGCATTTCAATAACAATTGGATCGAAAGTAACTTATTCCCTCAGAAATTAGTTAAACAAAACAACAAGATTTTATCGTCAGTTGGTGTTACAGCAGTTGCATTAATATTTTAAAACATTAATATATATATATATATATATATATATATATATCCACTTCACTCCAAATTTAGTTTTGTTGTTTCTGTAATTAAATTAATGATATGCATACAGACACAACCATGTCTACCATGTGTTAACCAACGGTTAAACTAATGAAGTAATTCGTTTGCGCAATTCAATCAGATAAAGTACAATGTGATTCTATACAGACCTACCTCAGTGATACTATTTCCGATGTACCTCGCGTTGCAGTTAAGCATGAGTTACACAAAACCTAGTGGTTAGGATTTAGGAGCTGAAGGCCCCCGGTTCGTTTCTCACCGTGCCTCAATGGTACAACGCTGAAATCTTGCTTGAACTTCGGAGATTCGCTCTAATGTATAAACGACATGTTGTGTCTTCTTGATTATCCCTAACCCTGTGCATATAAAGCCTGAAATCGAGAAGGTTTAATAATAACATATCATTATTATCGTATGAATACATTCATCTTCATTAAATAGACAGTGCACCAACAGGCAATGCCGCCCTGGACTTATCCTATTAAAAATTAAGGTACAATGGTTAATGATGAATCACCAAACATAGCGCTTTCATATATACATTTCTAGAACCCTAGATTATATTTTTACAAGACTGATTGATTATTACTACATGAAAGAAAGTTTGTTTTTCATTTTAATAAGATATATATATATATATATATATATATATTTACATATTTTTTTCCATTTCCATTATAAGTTTAATTAAACGAATTGGTCAAACATCCATCCCTTTTTGTCGCCCTCCCTGTATTTACCAACCATGACTGATTCTTTTACCCCTCAATCTAACACCGCCCCCGTTTCTTTTCCCCTGTGTTCTAACACCTATCAGCTGTTTCTCAGCCTCGTTTCTATCTAGATCATTTTAGTGGACTATTTATGCACATTCTCGATATCGTTATATTAATGTAAATTTCTATTTTTATTACAGTAACACATCTCCTGAGGAGTATATTGGAATTCCCTCTTCATCAAGCCTTGACGTACAGACCGTATCCAGGTTCACAGGGACATTTTATTATATGTTATTGAAATAAGACAGTATTTGAAAAGTAATGCGTGATAAGAGTGAATATATTTTATCAGTGAAATATATTAACATGCGCTTTTGTCATATACAGGTGACAAACATGATAGAAATTTAAAATGTGAGCACTGGTCCGTTTGGGCTTGCAGATATACATTAATACATACATGCTAACACCAAGATGGACATTTGTTTTATTTAATCTGTTTAACTGTATAACTATTCAATACCAACGAATTTTGTAGCTTGAGTTATATTCCAGAGTTTTATAACTGTTGCGCATACTATATTAAAGAAAAATTTTTCTTTTTTGTTATTTTCATGTATAACTGCGAATAAATAATGTTCGAGACCCTTTTTTTGTTTATATGTCCCACTCTAAGCCTGTTTTTATCCCACACTGACATGGCGAGTAGCCTGCCACCTGGTGGTCGAGGTTTGATTCAGATCGTTGAGCTGAGCTCAGACTGCTCCCACAGGACCTGACCATACACTCTGTGCAGCCCACTTTTTCAAAAGATTTTTTTTTTTAGTGGAGGCAAACAATTCCATATTTAAAGCTTTTTTCAACCATGTAGTTTGTACATCTGAACGGGTCCTTTCCTTTTTCGGACTACATGACAGCGGATAATGCTCAATCATCCTGGTATCAATCAGGTTCGATGTACCACTCATGCGGGTCCTGGGTCTGTATTATTCCCATTGCTGGGTCATTACACCGAGGAGCCCCCGAAAGGCGCACTCGTTTGTGAGTGAAACACGACTGATCAGCACAGTCTCCCCATTAAGCCTGCAGAGCGCTCGTCCTTGGCGGGGGCCCACCGTGAAAAAATCTTACCGACTCGGCTGAGTTTCGAACTCACGATCTTCCGGCTTGGAGTACTGTGGTCTACCCCTGAGCCGCCCACTTTTCCAATTCGAAGTTTGCAAAAAAGTTGCATTGAATTTATATGTGATGCAGTGACGTAACTATTCAAAGCTAGGCCATGGACTAGAAAGTTATCCCCGCGTTTTGTTTTCCAGAAACCATTTCTACATAGATGAGTAAATATATAACAGGCTTCAAAGATCAACATGTAAATTTAACAGGCACAGGTTAATTTAATATATATGTGTGTGTGCGTGTGTGTGTATATATGTGGATGGGAGATGATGTTGACTGCGATATATTCATCAATGGAGAACAGCATATCCAGTAAATGCGACGTCATAAGTCACCGACCTTTGTGGCGTTATTATTTTCCTGTAAATAGCTCTCGCAACAATGGGCATGTGTAGGAGCGATTTGAGGACGAATTATAATAATAACGTTAAAAGGGTATGGAATGTGGTGGATCAATATGGGCTGTGGTTTTTTAACACCACTGCCCTGCATGAGTTCACATGAAATTTCATACACTCAAATTAAACGTATTACCCTAGACTCGCATTTCATGTCACTGACATCCTCCTGTCAGTGTGTGTATCACTGTGTATAAATCTTTGTACCCTTTAAATGAACCCTTGAATAGAAGCCATTCTCTGTATGGGTGTACATAAGTTTTGTTTTTTTTCCCCTTAAATTCTTTTGATTTATACATGCTTTCTAAAACAAGCAAGCAATTTTACTAGAACGCCAGGTCGAACGCTTGTTAAAATACTACCTGTAACGTATTGTTCTGGTCAGTACTCGTGCTAGATAACATACGGGTTTCTCGCCAAACAGGATCTCTTTCAGTTAAGACAAGATTTTTAATATCCAATGAATCTTCTGGACACATGAACATTTCTTGAAAATCTAAACTTTTGTATTTTCAGTTGACAGCTTTTCTTCTGGTATTATTCTGGTTGTCACTTTAGAATACCAGTCATGAGTCATTTGTACGTTTTAGAATAAGACCCCATCTACTGTAAACAAACGAAGTGAATCGATAGCTATATCTGCATAATAAACACTGTTGACAGACAATAACGAATATTGTGTTCTTGTTGCTGAATAACAATATTTTACAGGAATGTTACTTGAGAATGTTCGAGTACACAGGATCAAGGAATGGCGGATAACTCATTGATTGAAATATTTATATATATCCACTTTCGATTGAGAATTTTTCAATCAAAAGCAAATATACAGTATTTCATTGCAAAATTCTGCTCTTTTCAAATCAGCTGTTATTATGTAATTAAAAAAAAACAGGGTAAAGAAGTAGTATATTGCAATTATAATATTCTTTACTGACAGCATTTTTGGAATTCTGCAGATGTACACGTGTTGTTAAGTAAGTATTAAAAAGATAGAGGCGCTTTCCTCTGCTAAAAAAAAGATATAACGCAATTAAATTAAATAGCATCTGGCACGTGTTGTCAAATTTGGTGCAAATACTACAGAAACCAAGCAATGAGACTTATTACTATTTAATAATTATTGTGTGTGACAAAATGGAATTTGTTGACCTTTTATATATTGATACTTTTTTCAGAGCAAACAAAACAGTGAGGGCTGCTTATCTTGGCTTGTGAGATTACATATCGTGTATGGCTTGTTAACGATTGAGAATTAAGCTGGGCAGTGAATACAATATAAGATAAGTAATCACACAGTTATAAAGAAAATGGATATACGAATTCATGTATTTCGTATTAACATATGTAATGCTGAGAGACAATAAAACTATTGCAAGTGTAATATGTCTCATTCGTAATGTTTGGTTAGAAAAACATATAGTTACGTAAATGTTCCAAACATGTTCCAATTCTTCCAAAGCAATTTGAAAAGGGGTTCTTTCAGTTTAAGGATCATCCTGTCTTAATCTGCACTAGTTTATCCATACCTAACGTGCGAACAGGCTCGGGTATATATTATAAATATAAATTGCTGTCATGTCACAAAACGCAACTCTTGAGAGTCTTTATGACATGCAAGGATTTTGAAAATCCTGATGCATTATACTTACAGTTTAATATCCCTATTTCACCTAATTCGCCTGAATACAACACACAAAGTATATATCACCAGGCTTTCTTATCTTTCAAACACTGCCACGCACTCTCATGTTATAAATAATATTATCACGTTTAAATTGAAAGATAAACCATCTATACAAGATTTTATGTATCAGAGCATGTAGCAATCCGTTCACAGATAGCAACAAACCTAACGATATGTGCCCCCGTGTCATGCCATTTACCAGTGACAGTGTCAACCTTGACGTTGTCTCGGCGTAAGGGATTTCCAGGCACCAAGTTGGTGTACGTCATATTCTCACCAGTTGACGACCAGACCCATGTCGATTCCTTTCATATTCCAGATGTCCAAATGCTTCCTAGAAAAAGACAAAAATGTTAGTATTTTATTCAAATAACTGTTCAATTAAATGTTTATGGAGGCCACTCAAAACTCAAATTGGAAGAAAAATATTTCAAATCACATATATAAGTTACATGAAATATTGTTTTAATTATTTTTGCTTTATTATCTAATTCTTTTCACCACGTCAAAACGTTAGCTGTTTGTATGAATATTTGCATAATGGATTGTAAATGCTACATTTCCTCTTAAATTTAAAAGGAAAAACGGTCGCTTCTCCGATCACTACATAACAAGTATGCTTTATACAAAGCTATAGTTCTGTCAATAATACTATAGCAGGAAGGGTAAGGTGAGCCGGTGAACATGAAGCCGAAAAAGGCACCACTTGCTGATACACTAAAAATATTATACATTAATGATGATATATTTAAAAAAAATATTCATATAAATATTTCAATAATGTATCCTAACCTTTTCAAAACAAAAGAGTCCATCCATCAGCTTGTGTTACCTATTGAAAAGAACAACATTTTCTGCGAAACTACAAGGCAGTGAATAGGTCAAAAGAAATGTGTTGATATAACCTCAACGTTTCCATTGGAGAGTTTAGCTTACTGTAAATTCCAGCTCTGTTAATCCAGTACTAGTTTAAATGAGATGTAAAAAAAAATAAATAAATCACTGCAAGAATATTTTATGTTTCTCCCAAGCAAAACTGTCAGATTTCTCATGAGGACAGAACAACCGTATACACATATGCCTGTGCAATCCTGAATCCTAGTCGTCCCTTATTTATAGAAACACGTTTATATAAATACCTGTATAATAAAATATATATAAATACTTATATAATAATAAATCTGCTGGCTGCACCTGTGGAAAATCCAAGGCTCTAAAGGTTAAATATTTTTTAATGAGCTGGAAGTAATTAAAAAACTCATTTTGATACTACGGTTTTCGCTGGGGCTGTTAACATGTGTTTTACTTACACCATACAAAGATTACTTATGCAATTTAAAATTCAGGGGCTGAGCCAAGGGGGGGGGGGGAGTGGCGCAGGGGCCATGCCCCCCCCCCCCCCCTGGGATTCAGTACCCGCCGCCCTTCCGAATTTCACTTAGTCTAATACTAATACTAACATATATATATATATATATATATATATATATATATATATATATTCAGTTAATTGGTTTTGCTACCAGTGGCGGATCCAAAGGGGCGGACCCCCGATGAGCTGCAATATCTCTCATTTTCCCAATTTTTGTGATTCATTTTAATATTTCATATTTCTTTTCATAAATTAGTAATGAGCAATTTTTAAAAGTTATCTGGGGATTTATATGTATATAAATTGAACTCGTGCAAATCGTCGACATTCGCTATGAGTTCGTTCAGCTTTCGTTGTATTAGCGCTTGTATAGTACGCTATGTATATATGCAATATACACGGCTCATACGCTGACGGGGTGCGTGCCGGAAGGTCAACGTATTACCGCGTATAAACCGCTTATCCCCCACGAACACATAGCGTACTCGTATACCGAAAGTGAAATATATATTATTAATAAGACCTTGAATTCTATTTCTAAGATTACTATGAAATATTATAATTCTAAATTCTAAACTAAACCTAATTCTGGTTTAGTGTTAACCTATACTAGAAAAATACCTTTTTTAAAACCCTGTTACTAAATTGTAATATTTCTGAAATGTGTCACACAGACAATAAAAGGTTAATAAAAAAAGTTTTCCCCATTTTGACTAACCTTACACGCCTATGACCCATCCCACACCCTTGAAGAAAAGTTAACGCTACTGACAACACGAGTTCCATCTGGAAACTTTTTTTAAAGTTATGATCACTGAAAGAACCTCTATTTGCCAGATGGAAGCTTTTCATTGAGATAATGGTTCCAGAATATGTGGGTTCTAAGAAGAATCCACAAGAACCCTTTTTTTCTTAGAGTGTGTGCCCTCCCTGCTCCTGGGTCATAACACGGAGGAACCTCGAAAAGGTGCACTCGCGTTTGAGTGACACAGAACTGATGAGCATAGTCTCCTCATCAAGCTCGCAGAACGCTCAACCTGGTTGGCGCCCGGCCGTACAAAACCAAGCCACCTCGGCTGAGCATCGAACTCACGATCTCCCCTTCATTGAACCTTGTGCTCTACCCCTATTCGACGGATACCGGTTTAATGGTGCATTTTTGCACACACGATACCTGTCCTGATACCTGTTAAACAACCTAGTTTATAGGCTTTATTTAAAAGGTTCTTCCAATTTGCAATTTAATATTCATAAATAAATAATGTTTGTATACAATTGTTGGTATTCAGGGAGATCCACTGATAACAATCGTATGAGGAACTTGTCGACCCTATGTCCATCTGGACAAGCTTGGGGAGTAGTTTCATACTTTTAGAACAAACAAATGTATATCACCTGTGCTGTGTAGTCTGCATTGGCTACCTAAACCAACCAAATAGAGTATTTAAGTTTAGTTTACTTCTGGTACCCAGCGACGATGAATTCCATCGTCCGTTTACGTCCATTCTCTTGTATATGGTGTAAGAGTCCCAATGTCTTTTGCGTGGACTACTGCCATGGGGACAAAGAAGTCCCTTTGAATCGAACGGTACCGTTGCTGCTTCCTCCCTCTTCTCTAACAGTCTTCCCACGAGTCCTCTCGGCGGGTCTTTATAAAGATGTCGGTAACTGGTTTGCTAGAGCACACCTCTAGCAGATCCAATGCGGCTGAAGACGACTTTACCCATCACTGAATAGTGCGAGACATTCTTTCTTTTATTTGGCTAATGAAGAATTCCCCACATACAGGGCAAAAGGAAAGATCGAACCCCGGACTTATGAGAAAACCTATAAAGGTTCCGTAGGTTTGGAACAAGGGAACGTCCAGGCCGCAAAAATTGGACTGAAACCCTGGAGAAAGGTTGCGGAGGCTAATAAAATGGGGGTCCGGACCCCCTGGACCCCTCCCCTGTATCTTTTTCTGAAATAGGATATATTAAGGAATCTTGGAATCATCTGTCCATCCGATTTATATTGCATGCCTAGTGCACCTAAGCTTTCATAATTATTTTCTCGATGCTTTTGGCTTTAGCCTTGGACATAACCTCATATTCGTCATTCTGTCCTCCTGCCTATTTCCGAAGACGGGTCTCATTCTGCACATGCAGTGTAATGATCTGACAATAATTTTCAAGGACACAGAGACGATCTTGTTAAAATGTCAGCACAGTTAATGATTGAAGAACCACATAAGGCAAAGTATTTGATTAATTCATGATAAGCACCAGAAAGGCGTTTTCTAAGTCTCTCCTGTTCTAAATTCAATGACATGTAGTATAATTCCGGAGAATTTACTCGGGCATCAGAAAGGGGTATCTTTTACCGGTTGACAGTGTTCCGAAAGTAAAATAGAAGATAGAGGGTAAATACACAAATACACACACTGCTGCCTTTGCCCTTTTGTCTGGTAAAAATATGGTTAAACCCGGAACTAATTGCAAAGGATATGAAACCAATTGTATATTACTCAGAAACTTGTAAATAAACTACCAAAAAGTCCTAATGGGGGTAAGTCATTAAATTTGATGATTTAAATTTGCCAATTATCTATTTAATTTTTACTTTACTTGTCGACACATTGTCATATTTAATTCGGTTTTTTATCCCTTTGGTTTTTATTCATCAAATTTAATGACTCCCACCACTGGACCATTTTCGACTTTTGGTATGTTTTCTTCAGAACTTTCTGGTCACCCTAAAAATATATCATTTCTGTTGCAAATTGCTCCGGCTTTGGCATGAAAGTCAAGTAAAATCTAGACTACTTAAGCAACACTCAATAAAATATAGCTTTCAGACACGTTCGACGTGGAACTGTAATAAATATAGGAGAGATTAAACACATTCGCATGTGATTCGCATGTCTTGGGTGTCACGGAGATATTTTATTACTGGTTACTAGGGCTGGGTATCGGTTCGCCTCATCCGGTACAATACGTTTTGCAATACAGTTAATTCGATACCGATACGTATTGACGATACGCTTCATTTTTTTGTATATCAATTCTTTATAAAAGCTCTGTTTCATGTTTATATATATATATATATATATATATATATATATATATATATATTCATTATAATAAACCACATATTCCGTATGCTCTGCACCCAAGTTGAGTAGCTTAAGCTTGATATTAAATAAATAAACAGACCAGTTGATTTTAATAATCAAAATCTAATTAAAACTACCAAAATCTCGATCTTCTTTGAGGCCTTTGCGGCACCCCCCCCCCCGCACAAATAGTTTATTTTATTCGATAGGAAAGATCATAGGCTGTATTTTTTGCGTCATGTAATTACACAGTTTTGTATATTTCTGTGATATGAATCCATCATTGAGAGAGAGAGAGAGAGAGAGAGAGAGAGAGAGAGAGAGAGAGAGAGAGAGAGAAATATTTTATTCGACATAAAAGTAAAGCATCCATACAAAATATATTAAGTATGTCAATATTTTTGTTTTTATTATGTCTGGAGACTGTTGTTAAGCATTTTAATCCTCTTACACAACAGCCCCCTGTGCATGAAACATTGAGAGAAAGAAATTGTACATAAATATGGAGGTTAAATGATAATACATTCTTAATATTTGAGACTATATGATTTAATGAGGAAATTTGTGAAAAAAAAACTTGGAAGATTAACAACCTGAATAAATGAAGTTATAGTTTGTTATTGATTAAAACAAATTTTTTATGGCTTAGACTAATTTGTGTTACAGATGTAGCAGTTCATCTGAAGTCGTTTGTCTTTATAATAATTTATAAAATGTTGTTTGATGTAGCAAATCAAACCTTGAAGGCTACAAGTGAAGATTTTGTCAACAATGATTTAGTCCGTTTCATTTATGACTTTTGGTTTTATTTGTAACAAGGATATCTTTATGTCTTGTGTCCTTTTCGTGTGTCATGGTCCTTGTTGATAAACTCAATGTTTGTAAATATTTTGGTAGTGCTTCATGGCAGTAATTATAATGTATTTTTTATATATTTAGTCTGAAGATGTCTTTAATTGAAAGGATTTTTAATGATTTAAAAATTGGTTTTGTGTGGGCTTTGTATTTGCTATTTGTGATAATTCTTAAGGCTTTAATTTGTAGTGAGTCAATCTCCTGTGTGAACAGAATTCTTCCACAGGCTTTAACCATTTATTTTACATCTGATGTGAAACGTGGGAGTTTCAAGTAGCCTATGACTGACTGCGTAAATAAATAAATAAAAAAAATAGAGATAAAATGATATACAGCGGATACGCCCCTCTGGGGCGGACAGTCACGGGACTGGACAATTTGTCCATTGCAGCGAGGTGTCCGCCCCAGAGGGGGTCGGGCCAAGGAGGTCCGGCTGCGGCAACATGACGAAGACCCAAGTATGGGACTTTCAATCATAAAAAAACGGTATTTTTTTCTTTGATATTTAACCTTAATTATATGTAACATGTAAATAAAATTTAATGCTACCGGTTGTTGTGTTTTATTTATTTATTTTTATTTTTTTTAATGAGGCTTTTTGAATTATCTTGACCATTATCGTCATAACCTATTATTAAAATTATTTTCCTACATTGATTGACATCAACAGGACTTAGTCGTCTCGACATATACATTTCTGCACTGGGTCTGTAAAATTTCGCAATTACTCACTCTTTCCGTGAAAATAAAAAAATCGCTTATGACATAAATTCATTTCGTTCCGAACGCTGCGCTGCGCTGCAGAAAATGTTGAGTACATGCAAATACACTGGGGTGACCACACCAAACGCCGCGCTGCGCCGTGCTGTGCAGCCCTGCAAAACAAAGCTGAAAAAAATTCAACTTTCTCCGCTTTGCTGCGCCATAAAAAATGCTCAGCCGTTTATTTACAGCGCTTTGCAGCGCAGCGTTCGGTGTGGCCGGGCTTTAATTGGGTTCTTAAAGTACTACTAAAAACGCTCCTTCGGCCCAAAAAGTGTCCGTTAGGCGGGGTTCCGCCTGCAGCCCGGGGTTTCACTGTGTCATTAAAGTAAATAAGTGTGACACACACACACACACACACACACACACACACACACATATATATATATATAGGATATAGACGTGAATGAACCTTGTTCCTAGTAGCAATATGTGATGTGAATATCGACTTCATTAATAAAGAGGAAAGTCAGTATCATTTTCCTATTATCGCTTACTTGCACCTGTTTGTCATGGAAGTACCGACGTGCATGCATATAAACATTTCTTATCAAGTCTTAAAAGCCAAAGCAACAAATATACAGTGCATTTAGCTTTATAAATCGTCAAGGTTATATTTAAACTTAGAGTCATATCCCTATTCGTTAGCAATAAATATTTTACATCGATACGACCGATATAGCATGCAACGCATTTTGGTTATCGTATCGACGTCGTGTATCGATTCGTATCGATATATCGATATATTGATACAGCCCTACTGGTTACCTGCAATTATCATCATGCGTTAATCAAGGAACTATATGTATAACATATTCGAGGAAATTGTGGAATATCCGCTTAAACCTTTCAGTGCATCAGACTCATACACCTATGATGGTTCAGGCCTGATTCTGTCATCATAATAATACCTACTTTCTGGTATGATCTATTCAAACATAATCTTACCCTCTGTGATTCCATCATGAATATTGAAGAAAACTGTCATTATTAAACGGCTCTTGAGAAAATGCACAGAAAGACAGTGAACAAGAAGAATTGAAGGAAAATATGCCCCCCCACGGGTATCCTGGGGTAATCTTGTCGTCGATCCAGGGGTACCAAAGAAACTTACGTTTTAATATTTTTTTCTGATCGTCTGTGAGTTTTAAACAGTGCTACCATGCACATTTGTATAACATGACACAAGAACATAGGTAGCATTTATTTCTAGTTTAAACAGAAATACTAGCATAACACATCACTGACCTTCCCGCTCAGTCCATGAAAATCAAATAGTTTCAACAACGGCGATTTGAGGGTGTTTCAACCAATTTATTATGCAAGTTAAAGTTTTGGGGTTTGAGTCAAATTTAAGTGTAAACTGCTACTTAATACTGTCACTGCAATGACTTACATTGGATTACGTCGTTTTATCAGATTTTCAGAGTTGACTACATATTTCAAGACAGAGTGATTCAGAAAGTGAACTGACGTACACATCCATTTATTGGGTTATAAATCTTTATTTAATATAAATTTTATACTTAATCGACCATGCGATACATAAAAACAACGTAAAAATTGTGATATTTTACGTTTTTAATTAAAGGAAAATACAAAAGTATTGTTACACAGATTGACTTGCACTGGCCACTCATATCTAATGCCACTGGATAGCGTTGCTCTCAGTTCACCCATGGCGATGAAAAAACGTCCCAGGAACATAGGGCTTCTGGAAAGTTTGCCTGTAAAATATTTCATAATCAGGTAATGTAGAGGTCTATAAAGGGAGAAAGCCCAAGTTACACTTGACCCGTCCGCAATTCGGCGTTTTTCAGTATTTTTCACATTTTTTTTCAGGAATATGTTTAACTTGTGTTTAAGCTTGTTACGTGTCTGTTATCTTTATCTAGCAACTGAAGGTTAATGTCCCTTGCCTACCCACAAAATTTCTAAACAAGTATGACGTTAAATGTAGGTTTTTAATTCAGGGAGAGGAAGGACTGGTCGCATTTTAGGGCGATATTGCGATATAAACATAACACCAGAAAAAAATGGGGTAAAAATTTGGCTTGATTATAGATCAAGATCTGCGGTTTAATTTATGACTCCGGGTCATAATTAACATTTGAGACCATGACCAATCCTTCCATTAATTTCATCGTTGACAGTCGGGGATATTTCTTGGTTTAACATACAAACCACGCTGTTGACAGAAACCATCGCAACCTTCACTAAGTTTTATAACTGCTTCGATCTTCCATAACAATACAGTGTTTGATACTGAATAATAATACAAATCACTTGCCAGTTTCTGCATATCCTCCTCATCAATGTACCAGGAGAAGACATCGGCGTTTTCTAAAACTCGTTCGGGTCGGGATGACTTCGGAATGGTGATGAACCCGTTTTGAACTCCGTACCGTATCAATACCTGAGCTGGTGTCTTCCCGTATCTTAATTAAAAAATAATAAAAATATACACTTTGTCAAAATATTACACCAAGATTCAGGATTATGTTGGAACAGGTGTTATATGTACATTATAACAGGACTAAATAGTATATTGAGGAAATATGAGTTTCATATGAGCAAGATAATTTTATTAGATGTACTTTGTAAACCACGGAAACGAGTATTTTTTGTAAGATTCTGATACCTGTCTGTTTGAAAAGACAAAGCAAATACAACATTCTCACTTTAGGAGTTGATGACAAATTCACCATTTGGAAACGGCCTCATAGAAAATCGGTATTCACTGTCACTTTTAGTAATGGAGAGTATTTGTCTTAAATTCGCAAATTAAGGAAGTGAATATATACTCTTTGTTCAGCGTAATAGCGAACTGCAAAAGAAAGGGGGCCATATTGCAAGTAAGACTGATTCATTTCTAGGTCTGTTCAGACCAGTATGTGAATAGGGTAATGAAGAGCGCAGCAGAGAATTTCAGTTAACAACATTTAAGGACCCATACATTATTTATAGCAGGTGGGAGGTACGACGGGGTCTGAAACTTATACGTGCATTCCCGAAAACATTCTTTTCATCTGTCACAAGTTTTTAAACGTTCCCTTATTTTGCGAAATGAGACCCCCCCCCCCCCCGTTTTTGTGGAATAAAGTGAACGTGCAGGAATTTGAGCCTGGAAATACGTCCCACTAACGTTCAGCCCATGGTTGGTGTAACCTTCTCATCCTCGACCCGGGGCATGTGATAGAAAGGTATGGCTAAACATCTGGATGACCATTTTACATTCACTTAAACCAAGCCCATTGGACAGCAGGCGAACGCTTGCTGTCAGGTCCAGCGCAGCAGCATCATAAAAATTGGGAACCATTGTATTAAACTCTCAGAAACAGTCATTTGTTTTAAATATAGAGAAAGTAATATCTAATGCAATATCATGGCCACCTGCAAAGGAAATATGGTTATATCTGGCCTCGTTTTTACCGGAAGGAGAACTTAGTTGCGGTGAGGTAACGCATGTGGAAATGACGAAAGGTGACGGCAGGGATTCAGAGCGACCTCTTGCGGGGCACTCAATTATTAAAATACACGGCGAGCATACTTTTTGGCCATTCCCTGTACATCAGGATTGTCAAATTTTTCTCCCCGGAACAGTGGACAGAATCCGGTGATGGCAATATTATGTAGTCGACAGTATTCAACGACCTTGACCTTATGTTGCCATGGATGAAGCTCGATCTGGTTGACGGATGGGGTTGGCCGGCCAGCTCGTCGAAGTCCCTCTAAGTGTTGTATATTAAAGTTGCTCACCCCTACAGATCTGTTGAAATAAATTTTAGTTTTAAAACTAATATATGTAGTACGTTTTACATATATTTATATATATATATATATATATATATATATATAAATGACATAATATATGCAAAATTCTACTAAAATTTTTGGTTAAACCGCTTTTTTCTTTGCCGATACACTTCTCCTTGCTACCAATAATCCCTGATAAGACACTGTCCTACGGTCATTTCCACCAGTACACTAAAACCCGGATATTACAGTTCGATTGTCGAAATTGTGCGTATACTGCCAATATATATATATATATATATATATATGTATATATATATATATATAAAATATATGTATATATATATATAAATACACATATATATATATATATATATATATATATATATATATATATATATATGTAGTTGAAGCGTAGGTTAAAATAAAGAACGACGCATTTTAGATAGACTAACTTATTTATTAACACACGAGCTTTCGAAGAACATAGGCTTCTTCGTCAGGTGGTGTATCACTTCGAAAGCTCGTGTGTTAATAAATAGGTTAGTATATGAGAGAGAGAGAGAGAGAGAGAGAGAGAGAGAGAGAGAGATGTATGGATAATCATACTGGTTCATTGTATATAAACATAGAAGAGGATATCAAAGATAAGTCGGTTCATTGTCGATTAGCCGAATTTTCTGTAATCATCTTCCATTTATATACATGTTTATATATAAATATATATTATTCGGAGTGATTATACGGATAAAGCAGAAGTGTTTACGTTTACTTACATTCACATAGGTTAACATGCATGCACAATCATTTTTATGTTCCATGTTCCATGTGTTAAACGGTATTCATTTGATTTCATATACCACAACTCCTAGTTATGCAAGGTTAAATTGCCATGTTGATTAACCGTACATGTTTCGGAAAAGATTTATTGTCATCTAAGTCATAATGCACTTCATAACTGATGGAGAGAAATATAAACAGTCAGGTTGCCATGTTTGCCATGTTGCAAATAATTTTTTGAATTGTTTCATTTTTTTAACACGATTGCTGTATACACCATTTAGAGCTTGTAAGGTTCATCTTTTAAAATCGTGATCACATACTCTTTGCGCATTCGTAAAATATTTCCTTGTTTTGAAAACAGTATCTTCGAATAAGTAATCAGCATAATAATGATTATAATGTTGGTATCTGGTAAAAAAAATTAAAGGACAATTTCTTTCCGGACCACATTTAGAATATCTCCAGAGACCCGGAAATTGGGAGTCCGAATGAATCTTGCACTGAACATAATCCTTCAGTGATCATACCTCTTTTATTTGAGGAATTGGGCGTGGTCCAGGAACCTTTGCTTATTCACATACACTTGCAACCAAACTGTACAATTAGAGTCTGGCCTGGGGGTTGCACTTGGAGTACTTTCCCCATGCCAACATCATACCCACATTTCCCAGGATGCATAGCAAAATTATGGGTATGCCTCTAGCTAAAAGAAGATTATGTATTACTTGTGCAGTGGTTGCTGCAAACACACTTACCTAATCAACCCCTTCTCCTGGAACTCCAATAACACATCGTAAGTCTCTACAATTTTCCCATCTTTTGGAGAATGGATCAAGTATAAATCAATATAACCAATGTCAAGCCTGGAACAGAAAAAAAGGAAGAACATTTCAATTAAATATTTTTACCAGCGCTAAGGTGAAGAAGCTACAGTGGACATTGCTATATTACCCGCTGGTGTCTGTTTAAGAATACGTTAAACCAATTTAAGGCTATTAAGGAAACCTTTAAGAAAAGTGAGAAAAAATTTCCAAAAGAAAGGGGATAAAAAACTGACTAAATTCACACATTAATTAACATTATTCATGTATTTTTCTTTTTTTTTCGTGAAAATGGATACCCCCCGAGGACGTTCCAATTTTACCTTTTTTTATTGTGTAAAGGTCACATTTTGCTCAACATTTTCTAAAACAGATAACTTATCACGGTATACCACAAATTCACGGTATTTTGAATATATATATATATATATATATATATATATATATATATATATATATATACATATATATATATAATATTATATTATATTCCAAATAGCGCTTATACCCAACATGAGTAAGGCCGCTAACGATAATGTCCGCAATTGAAAGACAACGGAATGTCATACCTTCTGCTGAGAATTAACGACACATATTTATTAAGTTTAGTATACGGATTTAACGATGCAGAGCATACACTGACTTGTTAATGCTGTCACTGACGACTTTTCTTGCGTTTGCTGCTCCGTTGCTATACACTTTGGAGGTGATAAAAATCTCCTCTCTCGGAATGCCGCAGGATCTCACAGCTCTCCCAACATCTTCCTCATTTCTAAAAAAGAAATCCGTTAAGTATCTCAGGCATCTTGCAAAAGATGTCTTATTTCTCTCTCTCTCTCTGTCTCTCTCTCTCTCTCTGTCTCTCTCTCTCTCTCTGTCTCTGTCTCTGTCTCTCTTTTTTTTCTCCCTTAATGTTCTCTTTCTGTCTTTGTCTCTCTTTCTCTCACACTCCCCTCTCTCTCTCTCTCTCTGTCGTTTTTCTCTCTCGCACTCTCTCTATACATATATGTACATATTAGATATGAAGTATATATATACATAACCTGTCTGACAGACCTCCTACCTATAATACGACCACCCTTGAGTGAACCGATAAAAAATTCATATTGATTATCACTGACTCGCTCATAAGACCGTCTACCAATCAAGACCACATATTTTGGGGTTTTGATATCTATACTTACAATCCGGTACAAGCAGGGTCGTACCTTCGTGAGTCTGATTCTGCGCATTGGGATTTCCAAACTGCAGGAGTCGTGCTACATGATTACTATTCCGCTATTTTGGGGCTGTGGGTACAGAAATTATTTCCCATAAATGCACAAAGCTTCTAAATACACAAATGGCATAGATATCTATGAATTGAGTGAGAGTAGTGAAGAGAGTAGTTGAAGTCCGTATAAGCATAATCAATAAGTATTTTATCAAGACATAATACATGCACTTTTTATAAGGATTTGATGAGATCAGAAACGTTTGGTAAGTATGCAAAAATAGATGCACTACAAACCTGTCTCTTTGAGGGATATTGGCTTTTTTATTGGCTTTTTGTGACAAGTAGTCCGGCTCTAAATATAAGTCTTGTTAAAGAAACATCCCTCTGGCGGGTGTCTGTTGGCAGCTGCATGATTATCGTCGATACCTACAGATGGCGCCTCTATGCCGATTTTGCATTAGATATGTGGCCAAGAAATTATAAATTGCGACTAAGTGAAAAATACTTCTAGTGTAAATTAAGTGGAGGGGGGGGGGGGGGGGGGGCTAATTATGTCAGAGTAGGCATTTAAATTGGGGTGGTAGGCCTAATTTGACTCGTGGAAAAAAATATACGGAGAGATGCATTGTTGTGGTGTTACATCATGTTGTATTCCATGTTGTATTCATATCGTGGTAAACAGCCAATATTCGAATGTTATAGGCTACGAATGATGATTTAACACAAAAGAATACACGTGAATACACGCATAAATGAAAAGGAACGGCATTAATGTGTGTAGGCTAAATGGAATGCTCCTGGGGCGAACGCTGAGGGGAGGCTTTGCTATAGTATAGTTTTCTACACCTTATATTCTTTATATCCTATGGTTTTATTAATGATTTCAAAAACCTTTAAAAATATTATTCATTCAAATAAAAAGGCGAAAAGCAAAGAAATGTGGGGCGGGAGAGAGACATGTGGGTGTCAGTATCATGTTCATACCCATTTGTACTATTTAAATTATGAAATATATATATCCCCACATTAGTTTCGGACTATACCAGGTTTTACGACATGATTTCTCTACAATCGTTCCGACCGTTCACTTGGAATGTTTCAGCTTAAAATAGATATAGTTGTTTCAGCTATAAATAGATATGATTTTGCAACATATTCACTGCCCCCCCCCCCCCCACTGACAGTGCAGCAAACTCCTGGACCCGCCCCTGTGCTCGGTGTAACTGATAAATAACGTCCCCTTATCTTCTTAACATATAATTATAATGAACTACATTGTGAAATCGAAGCCTATAGCCCTTCCTCTGTGTCTTCTAATCAGATGTTAATAATGATTATTTGTTTAACACAATCATAAAACTCCCGTAATCAAAAAGAGTTAATCCTATACAACTGCTATTTCTAATTAGTGCAAATACAAAGATACAGCGGTAAAACATGTAGACATAAACTGCATAATTCATCTTAAATGATTTTACATAACAGAGCCTGACTTTTTTGTATTCTATACACGATGGTACAGAGCATACAAACTAAGATTATTTAAGAACAGATCAGTCATGGAATTCAAGAATCACATATACACGTAGTTCTGACTTAAAAACTTTATTCTTCGGTGACTACCAGTTTTATAGATACGGCAGCCGAGTTTCTCTGTAAATTTATCTTTCCATAAATGGTTTATCCCCTGCAATCAGCATTCTTAAATACAATCATATGTACACATTTATGCTCCAGCTGTTCTAGCTGGACCCTGTGCCTTAGTTGTCTGGCCAAGCACATTATAAATGTATTCCTAACAAAAAAAAAAAAAAAAAAATTACAAGGCTTAATAAAAGCAGCAGGCTCACTGAGCCAAGTTTCAGTAGCCTGCGCCGTGAATCACTGCACGACGTTTGTTGCTTGCCGGAATCAAAGATTTCGGCAAGCATATTGCTCAGTTGCGTATGTCTGTTTGTTACTTGCCGGAATCAAAGATTTCGGCAAGTATGTTGGTCAGTTCCGTATGTTTGTTTGTTTGTTTGTTGCTTGCCGGAAATCTTCGATTTTCGCAAGCATGTTGGTCACCCGCGTATGTTTGTTTGTTTGTTTGTCTGTCTGTCTGTTTGTCTGTATGTACACGCGCTACAGGCCACAGTTTTTAAGCAATCGCTCTGAAACTTATACATTAAGTGTAAGATTGGTTCTCCTCGGAGCCTATTGTTTTTGGTCATGATCGGTCAAAGGTCAAGGTCAGGGTCACCAAAAAACCTAACATTTTTACTTTCTTCATATCTTTGTCAATAATAATCGTAGCCGCATAATCTGTAGCTCATTTTATTCCTCTTTATGTTAGCTTTCCAAGTGCTAGCAAATTTTTCTGGTCAATTGTTACCATCGTAACGTATTTTTTGGGGAAAATCAGAAAATTCGAAAATTTCACTCCAAATTTCTCATTTTTTAAGTTAGAGAGGTCTAGTTTTTTGCATTGTGTAGCATTTAATATGCTCTATGGAAAATTAACGGAAGTCTCGCAAAATCTCGTGCCATTTGTCGTCAAATGAGACTTTTCGAGATTTCATTAAAAACGATTTAGAGGTGGCAGTTTTACAGCAAAGGTTCTAAAAGTGACATATTTTCTGTTTTTCTGTATTATCTCGAACTTGTTTTTTCATTTTTTGAAATTAGCCACCAGGGGGCGTGGTACTAGAAACACTGCAACTTACCATTTTTCTGCAATACCAAAAAAAATATTAAACGTGGCACAATGTTTACTGTCTTATCTGAAACTAGGATCGTCGGCTTATTCCTGCGTACATGTAGCTTTGCGCTGCTGTTACCATGGTAACCAAATTTTGGGGTAAAACTTGGCAATCTGAAAATTCGGAGTTTTTTGCTTCTATCTCTGTTGATATTTATACTACAAGTGTCTAGTTTTTTTTTTTTGCATGAGGTAGCATTCCCTTGCCACTAATGCAGTTAATTGCAAGTCTCGTAGAATCTCGCTCTGTTTTCCGTCAAACGAGAAATTACGAGATTACACAGAAATGCTTATAACTTGGTCACCTTTTCGGCTAAAGAGGAGCAGTTTTCAGCATTTTGTTGCGTTTTGGGAGCTTAACAAGATAATAACTTATATCTCGCCACATCTCGTACCATCTCCCGCCAAACGAGAATATTCGAGAATTCGAACAAATGTCTATATCTCTGTCATTTTAATGCCAGAGATTTTATTTTTCTATTGTTCAAGATTCACTTGACTAGTTTGAAGTGACAAAATTGAATATCTCGTCATATCTCGCATCATTTCTTGTCAAACGAGAACATGGGACCATTCAAAGATACGCCTATAATTCTGTTATTTTAATGCTGAAGACCTTTAGTTTTCAGCATTCGATAGCGTCTAACACTCTCGGTCACATTATGTATTTTTATTGTAAGTTTCATCAAATCTGGGATCGTTTTTTCTTCAAATAAAAAAGTACATCCTATTGCCGTGACCATAAGTGGCGGCAGTATGTGATAGTAAATGTCGGCAGGGGCATTACACTTGACAGTTGGAGCCATGTTCTATGGGTGTGCGATGGACCATGAATAGGACTTCTATTGTGTTGTTATCGTCTTCCTTTGATTGCTGCTTCGTAAGCTTCACAGACCAGCGCCAACCACCTGGTTGCCACGTGTCCTCAATGTAAACAACCTTTGCTGTTTTCCTTTCCCTAAGATATGTATGGTAGCCTGTTCACTTGTCCTTAGATTGTTTATTGTTGGTGTATTGAAGTAAAATAAAATGCCAGGTTTTCCTGCATATTGATTGTAAATTGAATAAAATCATACAAGAACCAACCAATGTTCTATGACCACTATTTCAGATTTGAGATCAGAACAATTGATTTCTGCATAAACCACTATGACCAGATTTGATAAACTTTAAAGTGGTCTATATTTTTTTCTGAAGAAGTTGAGCTATATGCTTGGAGATGCCAGCCAGTGGGTGTGAATGGATTGCAATGAAACCCAAGCCAGGTGTTTGTGAAGAGTCTGGTGGAGATGAAGGGGGCCAAAACCTATTTGACTGTGTATAAGCATAAACTGGCCTGAAATCAGGTTTCTGGGGGCATGAAATTTTTGTTTGTGGGAACAGGGTAATATTTTCTTGTTTCCCTGTATATACACCCTTAACTGGGCCTAATGACACCAAAACCAGGTTTGTGGGACCATCAGTACAGATTTGAGGGGAAAAAATGGATTTTATCTGTATATCACTATGTTCACTGTGTCCAGATTTGGAAATTCAAACTGGTCCTAATTTTTTTTCTGATGGAGTTGAGCCAAATGCTTTGAGATACCAGCCAGTGGGTGTTAATGGATTGCAATGATACCAAACCAGGTGTGTGTGTTGAGTTTTGTGGAGATGAGGGGGGCCAGAACCTATCTGAATGTGTATAAGCATAAACTGGCCTGAAATCAGGTTTCTGGGGGCTTGAAATTCTTGTTTGTGTCAGCAGGGTAATATTATCTTGTTTCCCTGTATATACACCTTGAATTGGGCCTAATGACACCTAAACCATGTTTTAGGGACCATCATTACAGATTTGAGGTAAAAAAAATGGATTTTCCCTGTATATCACTATGTTCACTGTGTCCAGATTTGGAAATTCAAACTGGTCCTAATTTTTTTTCTGAGGGAGTTGAGCCAAATGCTTGGTGATGCCAGCCAGTGGGTGTAAATGGATTGCAATGATACCCAAACCAGGAGTGTGTGTTGAGTTTTGTGGATATGAAGGGGGCCAGAACCTATTTGACTGTGTATAAGCATAAACTGGCCTGACATCAGGTTTCTGGGGGCATGGAATTTTTGTTTGTGGGAACAGGGTAATATTATCTTGTTTCCCTGTATATACACCCTAAACTGGGCCTAATGACACCAAAACCAGGTTTGTGGGACCATCAGTACAGATTTGAGGGGGAAAAATGGATTTTCTCTGTATATCACTATGTCCACTGTGTCCAGATTTGGAAATTCAAACTGGCCCTAATTTTTTTTTTCTGAGGGATTTGAACCTAATGCTTAGAGATTCCAGCCAGTGGGTGTAAATGGATTGCAATGACAGCCAAACCAGGTGTGTGTGATGAGTCTGGTGGAGATGAGGTGGTCCAAAACACTATTTGCCTGTGTATAATAAGCCATAAGTCCTCAGCTGAAATCAGCTTTCTGGGGGCTTGAAATGTTTGCTGGTGGGAACAAGGTAATATTATCTTGTTATCATGGATATACACCCTAAAATGGGCCTGAGAACACCAAATACATGCATGTTGGACCATGAGTACAGATTTGAGGTAACAAATTGTCTGTCTATAAATTAAAAAAAAAATCAAATATCAAACTGTTATAAACATGTATCAATATATTTAATAAAATCTCTTTTCATCCAATGAATTGCATCTTATTTTTTTAATAAATAAACCATGATATTCAACTACATCCAGTAATAAAAAATAAAAATAAAATGAATAAAAGTTTTTTTGTTTTTTGTTTTTTTTTTTTGGGGGGGGGGGGTGGTTGTGTTTTTTTGCAGTAAAATCCAGGCTTCTCTTTGGATCCCGGCGGTGGGCGAGGGTACAATGGACACCACACAACATTTGAAAGAACATTTTTTTTCTGCTGTTATTGGATGACCAAGTCTCTATGAATTTAAAAAAAATATTTATTCCGTTATTCAAGATGACAGTGAAAATGACCCTATTTTTTCAATCATTCACCACTCTTTTCGAGCGTTCATCGAATAAGAAAGAGCCCGTCCCACCGCATTTCCTGCGAGGGTTCGTTTCTTCAGAGTCCAAACAATCCTACCGGGGCGGGGTTTAGTCCATCTCGTCTTAAATTTGTGTCCGGGACACGGCAAACTTTATGAAAGCGGACAAAAACTTTCATACGGCTGGTAAATGCGTTTATATGTAAACGCGGGGAATTCCCGGAGAAATCACGGAGAGATTTTATATGCAATGATACTTTTAATTACACGTTAAAATCATTTAAAATCTACCACTCTATTACTCTAAAGACATTTATTCACTGTTAAATTACCGAAATAATAACCAGCGCAAACAATGTGGGACTGCCACTAACACCAATCTGGATCACCAGCTAACATTGACTACCGATCTTACATCAGACGAAAACGCTAAACACTATATATTTTTTCAACAGTTTACTGTGCAAACCGTAACAAAACCATGCAGGATATCAAATTTACAGGTTCTTAAGGAAATATGATACAAAACATAAATTGTACCTTTGCTCACATTTAATAATATCATCATGATGAATTCTCCGCGAATTCTCCAGCTGTCCGCGTTATAGATGTATATGTATTTATTAATGACAAAAATTGACATACAATTTTATGGATACCCGTATAATTGCGGTTTTCTGGACCGTCCCAGCCCACAGGTAGGATAATATGGATTCCCGACAATATTCTAATGACCGTTCCCTGAGCTGGAACGGGCTAAGAAGGTCCCTGTCATTTTTTTTAATTGTCAATTCCCAGGTTTTTCGGAGAAAAAAATGGCCCAATCCTTCATTCAATCTCCAGCCTCTTCTGGCGTTCCGGGTTTAAAAAAGAGCCCGTCCCATGCCTATTTCAGCTAGGACTGCAAACTCTGGGGTCAAAACAACTCAACTACGGCTTGGGATTACTACCTTTCCTCTTAAATTTCCATCGCGCCCGTGTCAAGTGTACCGTTTTATTCACAAACGTGCGGCAGGCGCCAAAAAATTTGACAGCACCCCTCTCTCATGCCAGAATATATTTTTATATATGAAGTCCTAACCCACCACGGAACTAGGGCCTCAAATTTTTTTATCTTATTACTTACCACTTCAGACTCCTTAAAAGTCTCTCCTTTTTTAACCAAAGATTCCAATTTTTAAAATATATTTAATTTCACATTACAGATAACCTACACCAAGGGGACATTACAGTTAATCCGTGATGGGCAGGACTTCTTGGAATTTTATAATTCCCGGACGCAGGCTGACCGACTGCCTTTTTTCTTCAAGGACAGCCCTAATTTAAGCCATCATCAGACTTGAAGATGTCCTCAGGCCGACCTATTTGTCCAGGAATGAAAGGTCACGTCTCCCTTACCCAGAGGTCGGGTCTCTGTCTAACACGAACGCGGCTTCGCTTGCATTTCGGCATTCTGGACGTTCAACTCTTCAAGTTTCATTTTCAGTGCTTTTCTTATTTCCAGCACTCAAGAATAGGAGAACTGCCAAGGATTCAGTTGGACTTCCTTTATTTTTATTTCTGTCCAAAAATGGATTATCCTGTATAGGATGGCTACTAATAACAACACTATTAATGTCTCTCTATCCGTCTGTCTGTCTGTCTGTCTCTCTGTCTGTCTCTCTGTCTACTCCTCTTTGACTTTTGAAAATCAGCAAGACCTTATTCATATGTGCTACTGTTTTCCCCATGATAGAGGTTTTTCATTTGATCAGATCCAAATGTTCCCTGTCTGTCTGCCTAGTAACTGTCCATCTATTTCGCTGTCTTATTTCCGGTCACTTCCGGCAAGCGTTCGACCTCAGGTCGTCTAGTTTGTTTGTTTGTTTGTTTGTCTGTCTGTATGTCTGCGCGCTACAGGCCACAATTTTAAAGCAATCGCTCTGAAACTTTTACATAAAGTGTAAAATCGGTTCTTCTCGGAGCCTATTGTTTTTGGCCATGACCGTTCAAAGGTCAAGGTCAGGGTTACCAAAAACCCTTAAAACAGATTTTTCTTCATATCTTCTTCAATAATAATCGTAGCTGCTAAATCTGTAGCTCATTTTATTCCTCATTATGTTAGCTTTCCATGTGGTAGCAAATATGTCGGTCAATGGTTACCATGGTAACGTATTTTTGGGGGAAAATCAGAAAATTCGAAAATTTCCTTCCAAATTTCTCATTTTTTAAGTTAGAGAGCTCTAGTTTTTTGCATTGTGTAGCATTTTATACGCTCTGTGCTATATTAATGCAAGTCTCGCAAAATCTCGTGCCATTCGTCGTCAAATGAGAGTTTTCTTTTGGTTCTAAGCCATTTAATTGCAAGTCTCGTCAAATCTCGCTCGGTTTATTGCCAAACGAGAAATTACGAGATTTCACAGAAATGCTTATAGCTTGATCACGGTTAATGCTAAAATGGAGTAGTTTTCAGCATTTGGTAGCATTTCAGAAGCTGGACATGATTACACTGCAAATCTCGCCACATCTCGTATCATCTCCCGCCAAACGAGAATATTTTAGATTTCAAACAAATGTCTTTATCTCGGTCATTTTCATGCTAGATATTTTATTTTTCTATTGTTCAAGAATCATTTGACTAGTTTTAAGTGACAAAAGTGAATATCTTGTCATATCTCGCACCATTTCTTGTCAAACGAGAACATGGGACCATTCAAAGAAACGCCTATAATTGTGTTATTTTTAGATGGAAGACTTATAGTTTTCAGCATTTGATAGCGTCTACCATTCTCGGTCACATTATATGATTATATTGTAAGTTTCTTCAAATCTTGCAACGTTTTTCTTTAAATAAAAAAATTACATCCAATTGCCATGACCATAAGCGATGGCAGTATGTGATAGTAAATGTCGGCAGGGGCATTACATTTGACAGTTAGAGCTTTGTTCTATGGATGTGCGATGGTCCATGAAAAGACACAATTCGGATTGATCCCAACTGTGCTTTTGGTGGTGGCCTCTTTTCATGCTTTGTATGGCCGCACTTTGAGGATTTCAATGCATTGAGAGCTTAATGACCTGTTGTAAAGGATAATCCCTTTAAAATAAAAAAAAAACAAAAACAAAGAGAGAGGCTCCCCGAAATGTTACTGAATGCAGAGATAGTGTTGCTGGTAAGCACAATCACAACTATAATATCAGGGACGGATCCCCGATTTGCAGTTGGGTGTGTCAAATCAGGGACGGATATCCGGTTTGCAATTGGGGGTAGGGGTTAAATATAAATTATACATCATATAAAAATAATAATAATAATAATAATAATAATAATAATAATAATAATAATAATAAACATAACATACTAATAAAATTTCGCGAAGCTTACTTTTATCATTTTGGAAAATAACCACCAGATTGCGCTGCAGTAATCATTATTGTACCATATCTCCAAAACTATAAACTGTGTCACAACTTTGATTGTAGCATCTGAAACTAGATTTAATGCGTTTATCCTCCAGGTTACTCTTTCATATTCTTCCCTTACCATGGTGACCTTATGTAGGTTACAATTCATAAAATTCAAAGTATGAAGAATTATTCGAATAGACTGTGGCTTATTTTATTCAAGCTTTCAATTTTGTATGGCATGAGTACACGACCTTCACCTGGAGTTTTTTTTTCTGTGTGTGTGTCTGTCTGTTTGTCTGTCTACTCGTCTGCGACTTTTGAAATTCAGTAAAACCACATAAAGATGTGTTTATGTTTTCCAAACAATAGGGGTTGGTCATTTGACCTGTTTCAAATGTTTTTTGCCTTTCTGCTGTTTGTTGTCTGTTAGTTTGACTTCTACTTCCGGCAAGTCCCGACCTATGGTCGTCTAGTCTGTTTGTCTGTTTGTTTGTCTGCACTCTCCTGCCCACAATTTTGCCACAATCACCTTGAAACTTACAGGGATGATAAAAAACATAATTTCTAGGTGCCCCATTGTTTTTGGTTAAAATAGGTCAAAGGTCAAGGTCAAGGTCACGACAGGTATGGTTAACGGTTTTTGCACTATAACTTCGCCATAAATAGGCTTATCCACTTCTGCAATAGCTCATTTTTTTCGTCATCACCTGGCCTTTCTTTTGACATGTAGCTTACTTAAATTTGCTGTTACCATGGTTACGAAATTTTGGGGAGAAATCATGGAATTTCCTGATATTTTTCAAATTTGCAGCAATCGTACTGATTCTGAGATATTTTATGTAACACAAGAATATCTCGAAATTGTTTTTTCAGATTTTGGAAATGGCCGCCAGGGGGCGTTGCAGATGAAAAAACATGAAAATTTGTTTTGGTGCTATACCTCCAGAACTATTTAACATTGGGCCATTTCCATCCCAGCACCTTCAACTGGGGTCCATGGGCTTATTTTTGCGCATAGGTGCCAAAGTGCGCTATTGCCAGATTTCTCTATTTTTGGGGTAAAACTTTTGAATTTTGAAAATATGCAGTTTTCAGCTTCTAACTCTGTCAGTTTTTATGCTGGAGAGGTCAATTTTTTTGCATCTTGTAGCCCTTGGTGAGTTCTCGGTGATCCAATCAAAAATCTTGCAAAATCTCGCACCGTTTCTCGTCAAACGAGAGTCTTCGAGATTTCATTAAATATGACCTACAGGTTGCATTTTTTTAACAATGGCTTTGAAATTGATATATTTTGTGTTATTTATAAATATCTCGAAATCAGTTTTTCATTTTTTGGAAATAGCCACCAGGGGGCGTTGTTCCCTTAAACACTGTAACATATCATTTTTCTGCAATATCTAAAATAATTTTAAACATGGCACAATTTTTATCGTTGTATCTTAAACTAGGAACATTGGCTTATTCCTCCGCACATGTAGCTTTGTGCTGCCGTTACCATGGTTACCAAATGTGTGGGTTAAACTTGACGATCTGAAAATATGCAGTTTTTGGCTTCTATCTCGGTTAATATTTATGTTTCAAGGGTCTAGTTTTTTGCATAAGGCTGCTTCCCCTTGGTTCTAAGTCATTCAATTGCAAGTCTCGTCAAATTTCGCTCGGTTTATCGTCAAACGAGAAAAAACGAGATTTCACGGAAATGCTTATAACTCGGCTACTTTTACAGCTACACAGGTCTAGTTTTCGGCATTTCATAACATATGACCAGCTTGACACGCCAGAAAAGAAACCAGGCCAAATCTCGCACCATATCTCGTCAAGCGAGAAAAAAACGAGATATCATGGAAATGCTTATAACTAGGCGACTTTTACAGCTACTCAGGTCTAGTTTATGGCATTTGGTAACATTTGGCCAACTTGACATAGTAAAACTGCGATACTTGGCGAAATCTCGCACTATATCTGGTCAAATGTGGAAAAACGAGATTTCACAGAAATGCATATAAGTCGGCGACTTTCACGGCTAGACAGGTCTAGTTTTTGGCATTCATTAACATTTGGACGGCTTGACATGACAAACCTGCAAGACTGGCCAAATCTCGCACCATATCTCGTGAAACGATAAAAAAGGAGATTTCACAGAAATGCTAATAACTCGGCAACTTTTACAGCTAGACAGATGTAGTTTTCGCCATTTCATAACATTTAGAGAGTTTGATATGACAAATCTACAAGACTGGCCAAATCCTGCACCATATCTCGTCAAACGAGAAAACACGAGAGTACACGGAAATGCTTATAACTCGGCGACTTTTACAGCTAGACGGATCTAGTTTTCGCCATTTTGTAACGTTTGGCCGTCTTGACATAATAAAACTGCTCGTCTTGCCAAATCTCGTACTATATCTCGTCAAGCGAGAAAAAAACATGATTTCACGTAAATGCTGATAACACGGCGACTTTTGCTAGTTTGTTGCTTGCCGGAATCAAAGATTTCGGCAAGCATGTTGGTCAGTTGCGTATGTCTGTTTGTCTGTCTGTCTGTCTGTCTGTCTGTTTGTTGGTTTGTTTGTCTGCACTGTCCTGGCCACAATTTTGCCACAATCACCTTGAAACTTTCAGAGATGATGGAGAATTAAATTTCTAGGTGCCCTATTGTTTTTGGTTAAAATAGGTTAAAGGTCAAGGTCAAGGCCATCGAAAAACCTCGAAACTTTATTTTCCTCATAACTTGGTCAAAAATTGTCGTATCAACCTCATTATAACCCCATTTTGTTCGTCTTTCCATTGCCCATATCCTGGTATGATCAACCTTGTCAGTATGTCTGTCTGTTTCAGGGTTGTTGTCAATTTTGTCAACGGCCTTGTTGTTCTTTCTGACATTTAGCACTCTCCATGCCACAATTTTGCCACAATCACCTTGAAACTTTCAGATATGATGGGCAACGAAAATTTAGGTGCCCTATTATTTTTGGCCCAAATAGGTCAAAGGTCAAGGTCGAGGTCATCAAAAGTATACAAAACGGGTTTTTCTTCATATCTTTGTAACTGTTAGTCGTATCTACTTGAACTATAGCTCATTTTAATCGTCATCCAATGGCCTTTCTTCTGGTGGGTACTTGGCTCAAATTTGCCGTTTCAATGGTAACACATTTTCGGGGAAAAATTATCATATTTGAAAATCAATGGACTAATTTGTCAGTTTTAATGCTAGAGAGGTCTAGTTTTTTTCCATTAGGTTGCATTCGTTTAATACTACATGATTTTATTAAAAGTCTGGCAATATCTCGTAAGATAGCTCATCAAACGAGATATTTCGAGATTTCATTAATCTTGCCCTGGAGGCCATAGTTTTGCAGGAATTTTTTTTAAAACTGATATATTTCAAGTCTTACCCTAGTATCTCAAATTTGTTTTTTTTTTCATTTTTTTGGATAGGGCCGCTAGGGGGCGCTGGATGCGAACCTCCCCAACATATCATATTTTGGCCATATCTCCAACATTATAAGCCTCAATTACATAAACTATAGCTTATTTTCTTCCTCTGAGTCTTCTCCATAACCTGGTGTAGTCATCTGGTCACAATTTTGTGTCACTTTGTCAGTGTGTCTGTCTGTTTGATAGTTGTCCTCAAATTCGCCTGCTTGCTCTTGCGTCTCACATATAGCATTCTACAGCCCACAGTTTTGAAAGAATCCTTTTGAAACTATTACATCTTAAGTCTAACACTAATATCTCGAAACCAATTTTTCATTTTCCGGATATGGCCGCTAGGGGGCGCTGAACTCGAACCTCTCCCAACATATCATGCTTTGGCAATATCTCCAAAACTATAAACCTCAGTTGCATAAACTGTAGCTTTTTTCTTTCTTTGAGTCGTCTCCATAACCTGGAATAGTCATCTGGACTCAATCTTGATTCACTTTGTCAGTGTGCCTGTCTATTTGTCAGTTGTCCTCAAATTCACCTGCTTGCTGGTTCTTGCGTCTCACATATAGCATTCTATAGGCCACAGTTTTGACGGAATCCTTTTGAAACTATTACGCCTTATGTCTTACACTAATATCTCGAAGCAGATTTTTCATTTTCCGGATATGGCCACTAGTGTGCGCTGCACACGACCCTCACACACATACCCTTGTATTGGCCATATCTCTACACCCAAAGCCTCAGATACATAAACTATAGCTTATTTTCTTCCTTTGAGTCTTCTCCATAACCTGATTAAGGCATCTGGTTTCAATCTTCTGTCACTTTGTCAGTGTGTCCATCTGTTTGTCCGTTATCCTCAAAGTCGCCTGCTTGCTGGTTCTTACGCCTTACATATAACATTCTACAGGCCACAGCTTTGACGGAATCCTTTTGAAACTGGGACATCTCTTGTCAACACTAATAATACGAAACGCGTTTGTCGTTTTTTGGAATACGTCCGCTAGAGGGCGCTACAGTCGAACCTCCCAAGTATATCATTAATTCGCCATACCTCCAAAACTATTAACCTAAATTACATAAATTATAACTCATTTTCTTCCTTTGAATCTTCTCCATAACTAGGTTAAGTCATCTGGTGTCAATCTTGTCTCACAAAGTCACTATGTCTGTCTGTTCGTCTTTTGTTGTCAGTTTTGTCTGCTTGCCTGTTCTTTTGTCTCATATGTCATTCTACGGGCCACATATTCTCAGCAATGTCCCTGAGAGTCATTCCATTAATAGAAAACCGACACTATGTTCTTCCTGTCCGTCTGTGTTTCACTTCCGATTTCCGGCAAGCGTTCGACCTATGGTCGTCTAGTTTGTTTATTGCAGTGTAGGGTATGGGCACTATGGGATTAATCTCAATCTAATGACTATTGAAAATGAACGTCCTCGAAATAAATATATCATCTAGTATCCATCTACTAATTTTCTCCTTGTTAATCGATTTTTTTCACCTGTTTGCTTTTCAACTTTTACCTATATGTAAGTAATTCTATTATGAAGCTTGAGACATATGTTATTTTCTTTTGTTGTATAGCCAATAAAAGAAGCGAGTGAGTAACTTATGTTTCAATATGACTATGGCTTTTTTATTTCAGTTTAATCTTTTTACAATTTCTGGCACACGCCCGTCACAAACATAATCCTGCCCGGCACGCTAGCTGTGTTAAACCAAAATAAAAATATGTTGCATATACTAGACTCTTTACATCAGGTGGTTTTTAAATAATTTGACGTGATAGTCTAGTTTAATCGTGCACCGTTTTTTTGTCAACTTTAATGGAGATTTTGCAAGTTTTCACTTAAACGCTCCAAAGCTGTTTTTCTGCAGTCGTTTTTCATATATTTGATTAAAGTTATTTTTAATTTTGAAAAATGGTTACCAGAGAGCAATGTACTTGAAACCTTAAAAGAACATTTTTTTCATATCTCAAAAATTTTAATCAATCAAACACACTTTCAGAAAGTTTCAATGCATCACTGCAAACTTGCTTCTTCGCACATCGGGAACTACCCTTCTGTGACACTACTTTCAGTGAGCCGTCCAATGCTTACGGCATGATAGAAATTGCAGCACAACAAACTGAGGTTTATATACCCGATGGCTGAAACATGGGTCCTACAGAGTGATTAAATTAAATGATCGCACTGCCATCCGCGTCCCATTAAAAAACAGGGAACGGGATTATGTAGAAAAATTGCCAGTATTCTTATAACAAATTTTTCTAAGCTTGGTCTTTGTTTCTACAATCGTTCAACCGGGTAGCATCCCGTTGTCCCGGTGGTCTAGTCCAGTATCACTGTATTTATCGCACAGACCCTACAAAACCAAAACCAACAAGTTGGACCACGCCAAGAAAAATATTAACTGTCCTATAGACCCCGGGGATTTAAAAATGGATGAGCGGTCGATTTTTTCTTTCTTGTTATATAATTACCAGTCGCAAAATACGTATAATCTTGTCAGAACGGACATTAGTATGTTTGGCAATTCTAGGAATAACGAAGATGAACCACGAAAAAATTTAATCAACTTCATGAATGGAATTTTTGCATTGTTAATACCTAATAAAAAATAACTACCGAGGACTAAGTGCCCCCCCCCACACACACACAAACAAAGAATAAAAATAAATGAAAAAATAGGACCGTGCGGAAAAAAATTGTTGTGTGTGACCTTGTCCTCCTGAACTATGACTGAGACTTCCCTCCGCAGTGAGCAAAAGGAAGATCAGCTCTTGACCACGACAATGTGTGACGTAGGCCCTAGCGCCTGCATGTATGTACATGTGTTTATCATACCCATATAACTGTGCCGTATCTATCATGCGATAGCCATTCTGGAGACCAAACTTGCATATCGCCTCCGTGTCTTCTCCTGGTGCAGACCGGAACAGACCCATCCCAAACATTGGCATCCTGACCCAATCATTAAGTACCACATGGGTGAACAGACTGGCGGCTATAGGAGTCATTCTTTCATCTGGTCAATGCAGGGTACAGCCGGGTTATGAAAAATACGGATGCGCACCTTACCCTCCGACACATGTTAACATATTAATGCAGGCCTATATTCTACATATGAATAAACCCATGTTTTAATTCAAACGCACGCATTTATTTTAATCCTCATTGTACTCTTAACCCTTTACCAAACTAAAAACTTTATACTCATGTACTTGATTCACCCATATTGTAAAGTTCGGTTACTTTAGCTACATTCTGCATCCTGAAGCACACGCTCAACCATTTTTATTTTTCGATGGTAGCCAAAATAAAGAAAATGTCAATATATAAAAATCATATTAGTTGCAGAGATTCCAAAATGAATCATCCACATAATCATAAAATGTTTTTTTGTTATATCTCTTCATTCCTCACTTATGCAGAAGATCGATCTGTCAGTGAGCGTTAGTGGTAGATCTCCTGCATATCTTCATGCACTCAGCACCCTTTTACGCAAAAGGGAACATTTTTGCTTGTGAATTGTAAATTACAAAAATTAAGTTAGTGGAGGAAATAAAGAGTATTTATCGACAACATTCATTCCAAATTTGATCAACATAAAGTTTTTGCCAGTTAAAAACATATTTTAAATAAAAGCAGAAACCTACGCACATACTTGCAGGGTGATATTACGTGATACAAATGTTTTACATTTGTAAAAATGTATGGATTTGCAATGTGATCATCAGGTGACCATTCTTATGGCCAGTGCAACATTATGTAACAAGATCATTTGACTGAAATGAAGGGAGGGGGAATTATCCAAAACATAATGACGTCATAACAAGTGAGGTTTATAGGATCGAGGGTCACGTGTTGTTAACAGTTATGGCAAAGCAAATAGATCGGTTCATTCAGGTCAAGCACACTAAAGTCCTTTACATCTGCAAGGGCTATTTATATTACACATTAAAACTTGACCCTGCATGTAAGATTTCCGGGCCGTGTGCATGAATAGTGGCAGGGGCGTATCATTTGCTTCATTAGATTTTGCCATTGAATTTAATTAAAGCAGACTTATTTACACCACTCCACTCCATTGGCCAGGGGGGTAAGGTGGACTTTACCCCGTATACTGGCCATCCAATTAAGGAAGAGTTTGTTGGTTATACTTCTGACATATGATAGATCCAAGTTCACACACAGTGCAGTTATACAGTATCTTGCTTAAATATCTGGCCGTATGTATACCACATCTGATAGAAAGCTGGTGCTGTGCCCGACCGTCATTCCATGTCAACTCAGAAACATTGACAAACGTTATACCTACAGATAAATTTTGTTGATTAATGCATGACGACCACAAAGGAAGATGCCATTTTTTTATGAAGTGTGAAAACAGTACCGCCACATTCAGAAAAAAGTCATAATAATAATAACAGTATTTATTCAGAGTATAAATATTTCAGAATATAATAAGAATGAGAGGAAGAAGCTGTTTGAATTAGGGATGCTAGATAATAAGGATATACCATGTAGCCATGCCAAATCTTGGTGATCATTTGGTGATCAATGCCCAATCTATTTAGTTACGAAAACGCCACCAGATGGCAACACGTATTTCTGCCATGCCCGCACACTCCCCAACAGGTCGTTTCTACTCAAAACGAAAATCTTCTTGTTAAGCACCATCGGATGGCCGATAATTTTTATTTCAACTATTATAATCAAAATGATAAAAATACACATATATAAACATACATCTAAAATTCAAGCACTCATCATACATTCATATCTAAACATTATCTATTGCAGATTGAAACATGTGTCTCAGTATTTTAAGATGCTGAACGTAAATCATTAGTTAGTGCATCGCTCCGGAAACATTACACGTTTGCGTCAAGATTATTGATACACTAATTGAGCGAGGTGGAACTATATAAAATGCACTTGGACATGTGAAATTTGCAAACGTATCAGAGAAGAATATAAAATACCTGAATTGATTATTTGTATTGTTACGATTTTAATGTCTGTATGACTGCAGAGTCAAACACATATATGCAGGTAATATGGGGCTGGGAGACGAACATGACCGACACCTCATTAGGCTAGTGAACAAATAATGAAAAAATTAGTAAATAACATATATATATATATATATATATATATATATACTCGTACAGAACAGTTGCATATGACTATTTTCGTTACATGTCTTGTGTACCAGCTTTTTGCATCCAGCTAATAAAGCACTGTCGGAAGTGTACAGCGATCATGCCCTAGTTCAGGTATATATAATTATAGTTCATTAATATATTAATAATCGTGTAGGTGTCGGTAGCAGGGACTATAATTAACCTTTAACATCATGTGCAAGACCGTTGTGCTTAGAGATGAACCTGACCTTCACGACACCAGACAAATGAACAGTCACCCTAAAACCTCGACTCATATACTTCCGAGTGTTTGACAGAGTGAGTTTGTGGAACAATCCTGCATGGTACCTGTTTTTTTTCAAGGAGGAATCAACATTCTGATATACATACGTCATCCTTTTTATAAGTAAAACATGAATAAATTTATATGTTTGTCACGCAGTGGGTGTTGCAAATTAGAGTCTGCAGTTTCCAGGGATATGAACGGTTCACATCAGAGGCGGCTCATAAAGCTCTTTTCTTGACGCTAATTAGGTCACGTTTGAAGGATCGCAGGTTCATAATGATGTGGTAATTTTTTTATGAACGCAACATTTATTTTTGCAACGACATATATTATTCTGCCAGCAAATGAATATATATTATATTGTGTGGCGGCAACTTATTATATATGCTTATTATCAATGCTGTCCTGCACGAGTTCACATGCATAAACGTTCATACATTTCATGTCCGTAACATCCTCTTTCAATCATACTTCATTATGACACCCCTTGGTAACAATATATTGAAAACTATCTCATAAATAAATCGGCCCCATTAAAAGAAACCGTTCACTTTGTAATTCTTCATGGGTTCTGTTCCTTTAATCCTTAAGGAATCCTTAAGTTCCTTGACTTATATAGTGTGGTTTGCATCATATTCACAAGGTTAAACTTTACCGATTTTCACTTTTCTGTTTATCGCAAGGGTTCCCTTTTCATGACCTCACGATACAAGAGATCTATACACAGAGTATAACCATTATCTTGTTAATTAATTATATCAAGTATTATTTGCACAAAATCTTAGTACAAACTTGGCAGACAACCGGAACAATCTTACATAAATTAACATACCAATCTTTGAACATGCACAAGCTATCTTTATTCATAATGTCATTTTTTACTTTCTATTTTGTATTATGAAACCTGTTATTCCTGAAGGTTTTATTTTCGCGATAATTCTTCTCTCGCGAATAACTCGAATTTGAAACCCTCGCGAACAAAACGCCAACCACAGTATTTTTGAAGAAATAGACTCAGTATTATATGCGTTTATTTCTCTGCTTCTAGCCTAACCATCCGACAGACATCTGTGAAAACATACCCAGGTAAAAAAAGGCCATTTGGGGATAGAAGCTTAAATGATTATAACTGAACGTTAAAATCTGTTAACTATCCACGAAATATTTTAGTCATACATATTTTGCCAGTAAAAATTTGAACCATTTCTCGTGGATTATTTCGAGCAATTGGGAAAAGTTGGATTTCGTTTTACAAATCACCAAAGGTCGAGTAGGACAACATGTTATTAACTATACTGAACCAGGAAGGTCATTTGTTATTCTTCACTGGATTCCCGAGGATCTTTTTCATTGATATATATATATATATATATATATATATATATATATATATATATACATATATTATGGGAGACAGGTGAACGTGCTTATAAATTATCTCTTTTTAGTGCGCCTTTAACTCTGTGTCATTTGGACAGGAACGTGCTCATTAAATTGCGTCTGCTAGAAATATGCAAACGCCTCAGAGCAAGACTTGTTTGCCAATCAGAGTATAAAAAACCCGTTTGTAGAATAGGAATAGTGCCTTGTAAGTTACAACAAAGCGTGTCAGTGTCCCAACACGCGACTCAGAGAGCGCATGCATCCCCCATCGCTTAATTCGTTCTCTCTATTATCGAAATATAAATCTGCAATTTCTTCCTCTTGTCCACCTTTTGCCAATATGAGTGGCAATGTCTGAATGTAAGGAAAATAAAGGGTCACCTCCAAATATGTAACAGATCAGTCCCATCGTTCAATAATTTAGAATAAATGATTTTAAACTCTTGACACTAATTGCACATTATTGGCTGGTTCAGAGAAATACCGTGCATCAGGTCGGGTGCAGCAGGTTGCACGATACTATGTAGTAGTGAAAATGTCTGAAAACATTTGATTCCTCTATTTATATTATTATAAAGCTCTGGTGTCATACCATAGAACACTATAGCAGTTGCTTATTGCATATCATTGGATTCATATATATATATATATATATATATATATATATATATATATATATACATACATACATATATATATATATTACTCATAAGGTAACACTATATGATGATTGAAATATAGTATAGTTATTGTCGTTACACATTTCAGTTGTTTGCTGACGTGTGGGTAACTCTTTATTGCATCATAGTTACAGTTAACCAGGTACGTCTGTTACTAATTATTGACAAATGACACAGTACAAGTTGCGTGTAATCATTTGATGAATTGAACAAGGTTCCTGCGAGCGCGTTTAATGCTGATTAGAATTTGCATACAGGCGGTCTGAGAAAAGACAGTCTATAGGTTAAAGAGTTGTCGGCATCCAGGTGTGTCAGAAGGTGTATTTACAAAAAGGGATTTCGGTATATATATTGTTATGTGAACAATTTGCTCCGGGAAAAAAATTTTGAATTTTGGCCTGATCCAGGATATGAACCTATGTCGCGAACATTTTCCTGTGTTTCAACCACTTCTCTGGAAAAGCTACCTTTACTAGTTATAAATGATAAATGACAAGGTGCGCTCCTTGTTTATGTTCATCACCCTTGACGGTGATGCCGCGCTATAAGAAACGTCTAATTCACCGATGGGGAAGAGCTGCGGTTGACAGGCAACACATTATCGTTAATATATGTGCTCTCGCATCTCCTCGCACATAAACATTTACTTCCCTATCAAGAGCTACTCTTTATTATGTTCAGCCCCGGATAAAGTGTATACTGAATAACGTGACACGGAGGGAGAGCTGGCAAATTATTGTCACAAATATTAATATATGATTCCAAGTATTTAAGTAATGTGGAGATGTGGTACTATGTTGTAATAGTGATCGGCAGGGACTTATTATAAACATATTTATGATATTAGAACAGTACTAAGAAATTTTTCTATAATACCATTATAAACCAAAGACATGAAAGAAGTCTACAAAATAGAACGCATTTGAAAATGTAAGAAATACAGTCGCTACCCTTCTCTGGTAATTTTTATCAATAGTCCATTTTAGGTTTCTTTTAAACAAGCGTAAACGCTCTGCTTCGGGAACATATGGATATTTTTCACAGAATTGCCCCCTTACTTAAAAGGGTTCCTTCCATTAAACTGAAATCCAAAATGTCAGTTGTTACAAAAATACCACATTTTTATTTTTCATAGACGAATGAAATAGGCATTTTGTCCCCGAAATAAGAATGGGTGGAGAAAAATGATTATAGCCCAAAGTAAGAATATGTAATATATAAGGAGTTAAACAATAAAGCTAGGGTCTAATGTTTAATCTGTGCCAAGAAATGCATAAAAATGGGTAATCCAAAAATACAAACATTTCGGCAGTAGATGGCACCAGTTATCTAGATATATAGTGACGGTCATCGATTGTTGTATTCAATTAGTGAAATAATAAATTTTGAACTTCCATAAAGACCGGATTTTTAATATAATAAAAATATTCTCCCTCTCTGCATCATTTTACTCTCATTTCCATAAAGACAGGAACTAAATATAAGTTAATTAAACTCTTACTCTGCATCTCCATTCACTCTCTTTACAAAATTGATTATCATATTACGAAATCAGAAATATTTTTTTTTCTGACAGATCCATGAAGACATGAAGAAAAATTACCTTGCACAGGAGATCAAGACAGCTTGTACCACCGGCATCTTATAATCAGATATAAGTTTCTCATTTAATCACAGTTCATACTCATTTAATTTCATTTAATCCAAGGAACTGTGTGGTGTCTGCAAGATATAGATGTAATCTTTCCTATTTTTTTTTCTTCAGAAAAGAGAAAATATTGCTTTGGATCCATGAAAGTTCCACAGTAATGGCGCCATCTATAATTCAAACCCTGAGAGCCGTTAATTGTTCAGTGTGACGATAAAATTTTGTGCTGAAGGCAGCAGCCATCTTGAAAATAATTTATTGAGTCAGACCCGTTAAGTCCGCCCCATCTATGAACTCGTCTATTATGATATAAAAAAACACGTCGTCTTATTATTGAAAAAAAAAGAAGAAGAGAACATTTTGTCATAAAGAGAGTAGGCCATCATAGATAGCGCTCAAAATAACACAGGAGTCGCATGGTCAACATGTCTGTCAAATTTGGTGCTTGATGATGAAGCGGTTCATGCTAATATTGCTTCATGTATGTAAACACATCAAGTTGTCAAATTTGCGATCGACAAAATTCCAGTTTTCGTTGAGGAGCCATTTTGAAACATATTTGGTTGAATTTATACAATTGTGATTCCCCTCCTCTTAAAATTTGTTATCTATGACATGAAACCAAGTTATTAATACTTTATGACATATCTTGGAAAAAGTGAAAAATACCATTTCAACAAGCAGAATGCAAGTCAACATAAACATATGAGCAAAATTCTTGGAAGATTTGGTGCTGAAGGCTAGCCAAGTTCTTGATATATGTGGAAACATACTTTAAATGTTACATTCCATATATATGTACTTGCAATCTCTAAATCTGAATCTCTGTATATCTGTCATTTTGAATACCTTAGATCGAATTCATACTGATTTTACAAATGAGTCATATGACAATTTAATGAATTATTTACTAAAGAATGACGGCCAACAGGGTTATGCTATCGGAATTGCCAATGAAACGACATATTATTTCTGTAGTAAGAAAGCAGTCCAAGCTTGTTTTTTCCAAATGCATCAAGGGCTTAATATGTTTGATGATTGAAGCTGCTGTGGTTCCCGAGATCTTTGATAATAAACTCTGGACGTTGCTCCATTAAGGTAAAAGGGGACATAACAAACGTTAAACACGTAATAAGCATAATATGAGGCTTGATGCTTTACTATTTATGATCATGTATATAAGTTAGGTGTGTGATCCATCTGTTCTGATTATATGAGCTTTAACTTTCTTTCAACATTTTCCCGCTCTTATTCAATGCAAGGCTTTCAACCTCGTGAATTATTTAAAGACTGTGTATTTGTGAAAAAAAATAGCAAACAGCAAGCCGAGATGCCCGGTATGTTTTTGTAAATATACCAAGCTTCATAAGAAATGGAGAAAGGTGTGACGCCGTGGATTTCTAGAGTATCACCTCTTTAAATATCAGTCTGGCACGAAAAACCCATATGAAGCTTTCCTTTTTTGTTTAATTTCAACAGCTAGGAAGTGCCCGTATGATAAAGAGACAGAGAGCGAGACGTTATTAACTGAATCATAACACGTGGCAATTCAATGCACCTGAAAACAGTGTAACATCAGCCAAAAGAAATAAAATTAAACTGATGTTTACATATATAACTGCGAAACATTTCATAACGAAATTGCATTTTGCAGAATTGATTATATTTATCTTTCTATCATATTTGTGTCAGTGCGGCAGCAGAGTGAGTCGGTCATGAACATCACGTGCAAGCTATATCTCACAGGAAAGAGAGCCTGACCTCCTTGTCATAATATGAATGAAGGAACAGTCACTCTTGATACCTCGACCTTATACACGTTGCCTGGTAAATCACAGAATGGGTGCTTTGTAACACAATCACATTAGACATCTCATTTCCCGAGAGATGTTCAGACACTTTGAATTACACACGTCGCTTTTTTTATCAGTAGAGCACGAATTTATATGTATATGTGCTGTCCCTGCAGTAACCAAAAGCGTTGTACAGTGATGGATCATATACTGTCACACCTCCATAATGTGTCCAAACTATGGGAATGGGCGAGCTATCCGCGCAATGCATCTCACAACCGTCCTGCTATCCTTGTTGTCCAACATTTTCAATGTTATTGAAGATTCGCTTGTTTTCTCATTTAACAATATTTCATGAATTGAGTTATTATATTGCAGTCCAATTTTTTTATTTATTTGTTAAGTATTATCAACAGAGAAACATATTTCCATATACATCTTCTTTCATGTTTTTTTACGAAAAAAATAGAATGGTCGAAAATAATGTATACATGATTAACGAAACTGCATGCTTATTTTAAAGTAACTTCAGTTAGCCAGAATGCGTTATACTTTTTAATTTAAACGCCATTTGGATAATTTTTATTTTAAGCAGTACAGCATGGCGCTTAATGATATCAGAAAGATAAGATTTAAGATTCTCTACAGAATTTAGAGGTCCATACTAAATAAACACTAACGAACATAGAACACGAGACGTCCCACTTATCCACTCTATCATTCTACCTAACTAAGAACATAACCCAAATTCCCTGGATGATGTACGGCGCTTTCGCAGACGACAAATATTGCTTGTCGCGCCCAAAGAACGCTCGATATAGAAAAGCCTTTGACCCGAATTAGCGTCAAGTTCATATACTACTTGGCTTTATGGTCTTGTTTGAGTTATTAGGTGCTAAGAATAATGCAGTTGAGATACTTTTTCTAAAACGGATTTTAAGCCGATGCTCGAATAAGGATGTCAACATTTAACGCGCATTTATGAAATTTTTTTTTCATTTCTACTCATCAGATGAAAACCAAGCTCCTGTGCTTATACAAAGTGAAGGTGTTACTTACATGTATCAGTCCAGGCACATATATATTCCAGGACTTACCTAATTATAATATGACAGTGTGACATATATAAATGAAGTCTTATCTTTTAATTAGAAACATTACTTTTTATTACCTTTCACGTAATTTATTATGTCCCTTTAATTTTCCAAATAAAACTATTCTAGCGTGAGATAACATGTTTACAAGTGGAAAGACAAACAATTTCAATATCCACATCCTTTATGTGACTCTTTTATTAGAGTTAGTGACATGAAATGTTTCATATCAGTGGTATAGGAAGTAAAACAAATATTAATGAACTGTACTGTATAGCTAAGTATGCATACATTGACTTTTATCTACTCCTGTCAAGGTGTTCTGGATATGGACATTACATGCCACCAAATGACATCTCGAAAGTTGAAATTATGGCAGTATCTTCAAGCTTTCGGTGCCTCATTGCTATTTATAAGTTCGACATGTTTGCAGCTAGAACCAGAATAGCAGTCAGTAGAGCGAATACCTCTGCCAATGTAAAACAAGCCTGTCGTATTCACAAATTCTTTCAATCCATGCTCTAGAGCTGGTCAGACTTTCATCACGCATTTATTCATCAAAAATTGCTCAGTAATGTTAACCCCTTCTTCTCCCGCCATGCCCTAGACCTGAACAAACTTTCATAAAAAATTATTCAGAAACAAATTAATAACATTGATTACGATAAGATGGAATCACACGATTCGAGGTTACTATAATCATTCCAGGTAAATCAAATTACATTTTATACAATAATTATCCCGTAAAATGCATTTCGTCGGAAGTAGGACATCTTGACATCATTCCTTATTCAAATATGTTCAGCTGAACATGTCCCTTTGCCCGAAGGACCGTCAGTTGAAAGGTCGCAAGTCATAACTGCAGAACCCAACAGGTTCCCAAGCCTGCTTTGTCCTCTGTCGCATCTTAAAATCAGGTCACATGCCCTAAATTTTCATACAATTAAAAATTATTTCTAAGAGACAAAAAATTCCATATTCTTCCGGGGAAATTGAATGACTATAAAGGTACACTTACAATTGAATGTTGCAGAAGGCTGCCAACCTGCAATGTATTTTAATTTACTCATTCAGCTGTAGTTTTGAAAATAACAGATAACTGAGATTGGCCATGACGTGAGTGGAAGAAGATGTGACCAAATGTTATGGAGCAAAGACAATGCTCGGAAACTTAGAAGTCTGACCTTTAGCATGTTATCAACTTTAACGATTGGACCAGAGAGGTAAACGTCCCAACATGCAGACTGTTTTAGGCAATCCAAATTGAGTAACTCTTACCAATAGGTATATGCTCTAGCTTTTATTGATGAGTAAAATCAAGTTCGAATTCCGCAGGTGCCTAAATGAACCGCAGTTGCACCTCGGAGATTCATTCTAATGTCTTAACAACAGGTTACGATTTCTTGATGATTCCTTACCTCGTGCACATAAAGCCTGAAATCCAGAAGGCTTAATAATAACATATCAAGCTTATCATATGAATACCTTCATCCTCATTAAATATACAGTGCCACCTACAGGCCATGGATCTATTCTTTATTAAAAAAAAATATGAAAATGGCTGACGTTGATATCCGGCGATCTGATAAGCGATTGACTCGATGTGTTTGCAATCGTATTGTTGGTAGAGGGATAATAATGGACTTTTCAATTAATTCAACAAAAGTCATCTTTAAATTATCACCAATTTCACATCATACTTGAAGCCGAATATTTATTAAAGGATACAGGTGTCACTGGTTAAACTATAGCTTGACATGATGATGATAATGATAATGATACCAATTGAAGAAATGACACATGACACACGTCATCTAGAAGATACCCCTTTATAAATCGTCTAATATTTTCGAACTTTACAAATATGCATGACCCGCAGTTCATATTAATGCACTTAACTACCTTTATGTTTAACAGAGCGTGATGGTAAATTAAAGCATGCAAAGAGTGTTCGTGGGCCGCATTTCATGAGATATTGGTTGTCGTGAAAAGATGACCAGGTATCTCTTTTGTCAAATAATCCCGGTAATCAGCGGCATCGTCCTGTGTGCTGTGTTTTATGTTATTTTACTTGATCACAGGAATACCAGGTAGGTTTAATTTCCAAAATTACTTAACTTCATTTCAACACTGACATTAATCTAAATTTGTTTTTAAGTTCTCACACAATTTGGAACATAGCTTTGTATAATGGCAAAGCCTAGCCTAGATCAGGTATTGATATGACAGTGGTTTATTGGTGTGGTCATGATTGACTACATTTCTGTGCATGGTTCGAGATTAATGAGATGACCATTGGTTTATTGTCCTTTGTTAATATGCATGAGTAGAACACATTTGTGTCGTCACAGTCCAAATATTATGATATACATGAACACGAGCTACCGAGAGAGAGAGAGAGAGAGAGAAGATTGGCAATTTTGAATAATGTTGAATATGTCATAATGTTTGCCTTAATGATGGAAGCCTAGTAGTTATCTGAATCTCTCAGTCTTACTCTCGAACGCTTGTTTCCTCGGCCTCGTTCCAGAAGTTGTCGCGTTGTCTGTCGCGGACACATAAAGATTTCATACATGCATGCTTCGTTGTTTATTTGTATCCCTCATTAAAAAGGTTATACGTCCACAGCACTGGTGTGTTTGGATGTCTATAAGAGTAGATAAGGCGTTGTTGCAAACTTTGTTCTCAAGCTTGGGCTTGAATTCCAGTATTTTCAAATCGGTCTTTTTCTCCAACTGGACGGACTCGAATGCAACACTGGTATCAATACAAGGCTGGAAAACATTAGATACCACATGAGCATTAGTAAGTCAAAAAATTAAATGCTCTTTAAACAATAAATCAAATAGAATAACCACTAGTGATAATTCCGTACTCATAACTATTTCAAAAGTATCTAGAATGTACACTATTTACATTCCAATTGCACATTAATGACAGAGATTCCTAGTTATAAGAGAAATGATCTATATAATTGATACATAATTTCAATACCACATTTACCTTCTCTGACATGGACTTCCCAATTAGGCACACAAATCGTCAATGGGTTCTTCTCGGACAACTTTGTTTTCTTTTGCTGGATTATTTCCTATTAAGCTGCATAATTAATATTTTTAGTATTTCCCCATAAGGTGCCCCTATTTCGTTTATGCTAAAATGTCCTCGACGCATGTAAAGCTTTTTCAAGAGGCGTCTTTCTGGATTGTCATGCATTTCGAGGTCACCGTCCTGTTAATACTATAGCCAGTGACATGTCCTGCCGAAGCCGGGTTATATGCGGTCAAGCGGGTCGCCTGTAATCCCCACTGACCCCATAACCTTTATAACGCATCGAGAGGAATTACCCCCTTTAACGGAATTGAAGGTTTTTATTTTTCGCGCTATACACAGACCACATAGCCCCGCTATCAATGCAGAGGTTTCTTAGTTAAATCACCTCTGGGAACTAAGACCAGTTACATGACCATTAATTGGCACACATTTTTATAGGTTTACATGCGTGCAAAGTAGCGTCAAAGTAGGAGGGGGGGGGAAACACACACACACTTTTAATGTCTGTAGTACATATTATATTAGCGCCTGTAGGACAAATTTCAAATATACATATATTGACTCACATTTAAATATATTAAAAGTAGGTATACGTTTTCAGAAAATAAGGTATTATGTTTCCAGTGTACGTTAATTCTAAACCAAGTTTAATAAACAATTTCATATGTACGATAGGAAACTCATAAATTGAATTATAACTAATATTTTACTTGCAATATAAATATTACTCTCTTAATAGGGGGGGGGATTACATTATTACATTTGCATATTTAAAAGACAAGCAAGCTCAAGGCACGTTGAAACATAAATAAATATGTTTACGGTACATCTTTAAACTGTTTTGGATTCCATTAACAAATAAGATACTGTGTCGAAGCCTACAAACCTCCACCAGAATCTCCTTATCAGTCACGGGTTCACCTGGCGAGTTGCAGAAGAACTACAAATGAATGGGGGGGGGGGGCATCCAAAGGTAATCCGTTGTCAAAATGGTATAAGAGAAAACAATATTATAATGATTCTGATTACCTCAAAAAGTTAATTTATTGTAAATACAGCTTTCCATAACCCTTTTCAGTATTAAGAAAAAGTTCGTAATTACTTTTATCATTCATCTGGTTTGAGACGAAAAAAGAACCAAGGATAAGATGTTTTTGATGTACAGAAAGATATTAACCCCTCCCCTTTATCTGACAGCGTTGTTAGTTTTCGATCAGAACTGTTTATTTTATGACAATCAACAAAACCCAGGACAAACGTTTAATACTGTTGGAAACTACATACCTGAACCTGTCTTCTCATATTTGCAGTTATACGTTGCATTTTTGCGTGCATTTGCAATTAACAACTTACATGCTTGTCAAACACTACCCTCAACCAAAAAAAAATATCAGTTTTCGTGATGTTCTCATTCAAAATTCGTACACTCTGTTGGCTCATTTCTTTAATAGTATAATAGGCCATTTCTTGCTGAAATATGTTTTTTTTTTTTTGGGGGGGGGGGGGGGTTTCCTTGAGAATTCAAGCACAATTAATCTTTATATCATGAACCACATAAATATAAGTCCTTTCGAAAAAAGCTCAGAATTAAAATTTGCTTCATTCAGTCCATACCAGCTCTAATATATCACATAGAACCGTGGATTTTCCACGGGTGTATCTAGTACTTATCAGCACTTGCCTGGTTCTCTTAGGCAACTTCCCAAAGAAGATAAAGGGTAGAAAAAATCTGATTATGAAATTCAAATATTCACATAAAAAAGTAATACAACTGAAAGCAATAAGTTCTGTATGAAGTTCATTCTATTTTAGATATACAGCGTCTGGTTCAGTGATATTAATAGAGTCAACAAAAGAGATAATTTCAAAGTAACTATTGATGGCAATCGGTATATTAAATGCACCGTCACATAAGTTATTACTAAATCATTTCCTTTCATCGAGTATGTATTTGAAGCATGAAAGAATAAATTTTTAAGAATGCCTAAAATGCATGTAAAAATCTGAATTTATTCCTAAAAAGAAGATATCCCAGAGGAGTTTTATTTGGGTTATCACTTTAGTTATACTTACAAGTTGAAATGAAAGTTCATTTTTCTTAGGTACATGAAATCTGAAATTGTTATACACACTAAGATGACATTAGGTGCGAGCACGCAGTAAATTTGCTTATGCACCGATCGAACCTCTGTCACAAGGCAGTTGTACTGATTCATATTCTATTTTTTAGGCAAAAATAAAAAAAAAATAATAAATGTATGGTTCTTAGACACCGCCCTCGACAATTTTGACAACCCCCCTCCGCATCAAACATTTTAATTTTTACTTTCATCTTTCAAGAAGATAAAATAATACAATTTTGAACAGATTTCCTTTGTGATATACTGCTTTTACCTGTTAAGTAAATGAAAAAACATGTTATTTCCATGCTTTTCCCTGATCATATGATATTTTATTTGGAAACATACAAACAGTGAAAAATAAAATATCGCCCGACCGCATTGATTTCTGAAAAAAGTGCCTGAGAACCATACTTTTTTTAGCCTTATGATTGCATCAATATGAGAGAGGAAGTTAGTGTCTTTTATTTGCTGCTGTTGTGTGAAAAATTACTTCGAAATTAGTTTAATAATGGCAAAATGATCTTCATCAATCTTCTGACTGTGGAAAGTCACGACAAACTTTGCTAAAATTTTAATGAATATCTTTAAGTTTCGTAAAAGTGAAAACTCAACACCGACCTTCAATACCTAATTGTATAAATTTCGTACTGGCAAAGTTTTTTTATTAAATCTTTTGCATGCTCGGTGTTCTGACGCCTGATAGCTAAAACGTGCTGTCAGATTGTTTTCTCAACATAATTTTGTGACCGACCTTGGTTTATAACAAAAGTTTATACAGGAATTATTGTACTTATATAATCCAGCTCAAGCTGTTATCACAGTAACTCAAAAACCTCCCAGAAATACCAACTGACAATAAACGATTGTATTAAAAATCATTAAACATTAAAATACAAAGACTTGAACATTACTAACAATAAATGAAAAATCATATGTCAAATTGTGTCAACCGAGTCCAGTATAATGCTTATTAATCCGAAATCCACGAAAAATCTCCCGTTTCCCCCCAAAAATAAAGGGCTGTTATTCCTGGGGCAAAGTGTCCCAAGGAAACATAACACTCGTAGAAAACAAATATGGTATCAGCTGTTGCTTCCAGGTCGAAGTTACAGTTGTTGTACAGGGAAATACGTTTGAATTTAAGAAATTGTATTATACTTTACAATTGTTAAACATTAAGACATTACTGTAGTTTAAATACTCTGTAAAACAAACTTGTCGCCAGTCAAAGTGTAGCCCAGACATCGAACATAAGTTAGTCAATATAATCAGACCACAATGTTTAATGCCGTTCTAGTATATTTATAAAAAAGTAAATACAGTGAGGCGCGCCTCAAAAAAGTGCAAAATACTTCAGTGAAATCTCTTGTAAGTAAAAGCGGTTTATTTGTGACATGTGCATTCATATATAGAAGAGACATGGGTATACACAAGGTTGAAGAATGTTGGAGTCAAGCCAAGATGACATGTACAACCTTTTGCTGTACATGACCCTGTATAAGCGACGCCTTTGGCTCACACCTCTTAGCATCAATTATCAATATACAGAGATGTACAACAAGAGATAAAACAATTTTATCTTCATTTCGTGCTGTTACAATCCCATTCTGTTCTCTTAAATGGTTCACTCATAATAAACAATAAGAGGATGGGGGTTGGCGGCAGTGTAAATGTTAATATTTTTTAGAGTGGCCACTGTACTAATTTAGATGATCATGTTAAAGTATGGCATAGAACGACTTATATGATATTTGACAATAATTTTAATTTCTTATATTAATGCTGACAAATCGGGCAATAGATAAACTAGACGACTTGAAGTCGAACGCTTGCCGGAAATGACGTACAAATAGACAAATGGATGAAAAAGGAAGATGAGGAAGAAAATGAGCCATTGCTTGTGAAGATAGGACCAATATTGTCAAAGTTATGAGGGGAAATATGATCTTGACGTGTTTTGATGATCTTGACCTTTGACCTATTCAGATAATACACATATGCGTAAGTTTCAAGATGATTAATGCAACACTTTGACCTTTAAATTGCTATATCTGGGACGCAAGAAAAAGCAACCAGGCGAATTAGGGGACAACTGACAAAAAGACAGACAGAGTGACAAAGTGACACAGGATCGGGAGCAGATGACTTAACCAGGTTATGGCAAAAACTCAGAGAAAGAAAATAAGCTATAATTTATGTGATTGAGGTTTATAGTTTTGGAGATATGTCGGAAAGAGATATGTTAAAAAGGTTCGAGTTCAATGCCCCCTTACGGCCATATACGGAAAATGAAAAAAAGCATTTCGAGATATTACTGTAAGACATAACATGTACCAGTATTAAGAGAATTAATGCAAAACTGTGGCATGTAGAAAGCTATATGTTAGACGCATGAAACAAAAAGAAGGAGAATAAGACGGCAACTGACAAACAGACAGACATACTGACAAAGTGACACAAGATGGGAAGCAGATGACTTAAGCATGATATGGATAAAAAACAGAGGAATAAAATAAGCTACAGTTTATATAATTGAGGTTTATATTTTTGGAGATATGGCCAAAAAATGAGTTGTTAGGCATGTTTAACTGCAGCGTCCCCTAGCGGCTAAATCCGGAAAATGAAGATTTGAGATATTATTGTAAGACAGGAGATGAACCAGTTTCAAAATGATTTCTGCAAAACTGTGGCATAGAGTTTGCTATAGGTAAGACGCAAGAAGCAGGAAGCAAGCGAAATTGACAACTGACAGACAGACAGACACACTAAAATATTGGCACAAGATCAAGACCAGTCGACCAAATCAAGTTATGGAGAAATTTCATGGGAAGAAATTGAGCCTAAGTTTTTGAAGATAGGACCAATATCGACCAATATCGATGATGAAAATAAAAAAAAAAAACAAAGTTTTATTATGACCTTAACCTTTGACCGAAATTGACAAAAATAGGGTTGCAGAACTTTTGTTTTTTTCTACCAGCTGTGCAAGTTTGAAAAGTAAATGGTGCAAAATTGTGGCCTGTAGAGTCGTGACAAACACACATACAAACACATGCATATATTTTCTAAATAATGGAGTCTTGATGATTTAGTGTACTAAAGATGACATGTAGAGGTTGGGAAGTTTAGCATACCGGTAGGATTTTGCTATAAAGAAAGTCTTGATGACTGGGGATGATAGTATAAGCATCACTTTAATTCCGGTGGCCTTCTTATTTTAACACCTCTCTCTTTGACCTTTCCAAGTAACCACTTGACAAAGAAACCTGTGCGCTTCGAAAGCTTGTGTGATTACGGAGTTCCTTGATTAAGTCCATTTCAAATAACGTGTGTAAACCTCAAGGACTGAGGGTTATATCCTTATCTAGATGCTTTTTCTCGGGCTCTTCGATTCATTTTTCATTCATCCCCTCGAAATCTTACAAATTCATGTTTTGACTTTATTTTATGGCTTGGTGCCTTTTATTAATATCAAGCATCCCAAAAGTGAATTTCTCAATTTTATTCACATCTAGACG